>OX638408.1:7582217-8932688 GCA_951813805.1 Limnephilus auricula
TCTTACACGCAATTGGTAATAAAGGGCATGTGCGGCATCAGACTCCGACTCCAAAACACATCTGAATAACCACGTAGATCCTTCACCAGAGCCGCAGACATGCAAATGATCACCTCCAAGGGAACGCTCGACTATTTACGTTGTCCCCACTCCGCCTCCCGCCGAGCTGCCATTGGTCGAAGCGAACAAAGGAAACTACCAAATCGTACATATTTACGACTCCTAATTCGCTATTTCAAAAACCTCATCAAATTACGGGAAATTAGCTAGTACTTAGTTTCAAAAAATAAATATCATCGTAAAAAAATAGACATACACTAAAATATTAACTTGAATACTGATACCTACTAGTGATTTCTACCCTTTAAGAAAAATATTTGTTGCTTAAAAATGTACTTTGAATCACACGTGTAAACTTGTATATTTTCTTACAAAAACAATAAAAATGATGTAAGAATTTGGTTTTGGGGACCTAAGCTAACTTAGCCAGAGCTGTAATATACAATTTTTTATACATCTGAATGCAAAACACAGGAATTAGAAAAAAATCCTAATTGAAACCCCTTGCAAAATTCAAGGAGGTGTCTTGCAATGAAGATGCGACCTCGGTCGGTCCTATAAATAAATATCGCCTTTCAATGGCAAATCAGTTCAAATCTACCAGCCAAACAAGCAAGCAACCAAGAAGCCTCCAAACCAAAGTCTACAAGTTCAAACCATTTTAAAGTGTTTTAATCAGTACTAAATTCAGTTCCTCCCAGTAAAAACCCAGTCTCCTGCCCAAAAAGTCTCCAAAAGTGCAAAACATATTTAAATCTTTTTGCAGTACTAAAATCAGTTTTGACCTTTTGCTAGAATCAAAGTCGCTGGAATTCAGCTCTTCAAAAGTAAACCCAGTCTCCTGTTAATCCCAAAAGTCTCCAAAAGTGCAAACATATTTAATATTTTTGCAGAACTAAAATCAGTTTTGACCTTTTACTAGAATCAAAGTCGCTGAAATTCAGCTCTTCAAAAGTAAACCCAGTCTCCTGTTAATCCCAAAAGTCTCCAAAAGTGCAAACATATTTAAACTTTTTGCAGTATTAAATTCAGTTTTGGCCCTTTTACTAGAATCATTTTACTAAGTAGTAAATTCACGTACAAAAGACCATTGGCGTACCAGGTGTGCCCAGCTCCCTATTTTACAGTTTATGTACCAACCACACACGTGTCGTACAATAGATTGTCACAGAAAACCTTATTATCTAGTGCGCACCCATTATTTGACTATAGATTTTCACAGAAAACTTCATTATAGTAGGCGCACTAGAAAACCACATATATTGTCTATATTATGTAGGTGTATTTTAAATATATATATATACATAAATTATCTTAACTTTCTTTACTTAGTTAGTGGTCTTGGTCACATAAACCTTAGCCATTATTAGATTTAAGAAGAACAAGCTTCTCAAAAACATCATCACTCATCTTTCTTCTATGCTGCCTCATGATCATACCTCCATATGAAAAGAGGCGTTCAACTGGTGCTGAACTCGGAAGACAAGTATTGCATTTGATGAACATGTGCCTAACAGTAGGGTAGTCATGCAACATTTTAAAATCGGTTATTTTGTCTTGAAGGTATTGCAAGGCTTCTAAATCCGGAGTTCCTGTTGTAGCTGCGGAAGAATCAGATAAATCTTCATTATCTTAGAAAAAAAAATAGGATTCATCCTGTACAAGACAATTATTTCCACTTTGTAGAGTTACATTAGATTTTTTGGTACTTTCTTTTAATTTCCTTATTTGTAATAAAAATACTGAACGGACTCTGTCCTTTTGTTCTTTAGGAGTCCACTTCATTTTAAAAAATAGACTGTTGCGCAAATTGCATCATTCACACTGGAATCTAGAATAAAAAATCTTTGAAATCGTTTTGTTACGCTTTCTTCCAAATTTTCACAAAGAGCTCTACAGTATACAAGGTTTTCTAATTTTAACGAAATTAAAATTTTGTTAATTCTCTGCAATTCAGGGAGGAGCACCCCATAGTATGTTTGTTTTTCACCCTGAAGACTTTGAATGGCATCTGCAAAAGGTTTTAGGCATATTGCATATTCTTTTAGGAAGGCTAAGTCTGCATCTTTGAATATAGTGAGTTTCAGAGCTTTCATGGCATCGTTTATTTTCTCCTGTACTGCGAGAATATCCATAACAGCATTTTAATACGAATTGCATCTAGTGGCACACGGCGATGATGCTGATTTGCCCGTAATTTCTAAGAATAATTTGCAAGATTTTGGGGACTTGGAACAATTATTCCAAAATGCCAGGCATTTTCCCAAAGCAGCATTTCTTGTAAGATGAAATTTCAATATTTTTTGTATCATGTGCTTTGCTTTATGTTTTTATCCTGCCTAAATACTTTAAAAACTTTTACCATATTAGAGCCATTATCCGTTATAGTTTTGGTAATTTTGCTAGGGTTCAAGTTAAAGTCAGAATGTATCTCTGTCATCATTTCGGCAACTCTGTCAAAGGTGTGAGCCCCCTTGAATCTCTTGCAGGCCACGGAAGCGCTCTTCCTTTCCAAACTCACTTTATCAATCCAGTGAACTGTCATTCCCAGATAGCTCCTTCTCGATGACGACCACACATCTGCCGTAGTACATACATAGTGAGCGACATGAAGAGATTCTATTATTTTCATTTTTATTTTCTCATATTCACGGTCGAGTTTTTGTGTTGCGAACTTCCTAAATTTTTTATGGGTTTAGACATCTTACTTGCTCCATGTATTAAATTTTGAAAAGAGCTATATTCCACAATAGAAAGAGGAGACAGTCTCGATGACAAATTTTAAAATCAGGGTGTCGAGGCTGTTATTCTCTCCTGGCATCTGCAGTTTCAATTGTTTTAACTTTGAAGGTTGAGTTTCTGTTCCATTATCTTTTCTTTTTTTAATAGAAACTTTTCGAGCTTCGTAATCCTTTAATGCTTCAGCATGTCCTTTGGTCTGAAATAAAAATAGAAACCATTTTAATGTTGGCGCGGCGCACTAAAGCTGTAATTCTTGTAAATGTTCCTATAGCCCAACATACATGGTTGACATTTGTCACATGAGAACGGATCGCTTCTACGACTTGTTCTTGAGTTCAACAACTCGGCTATGGAATGATTTGCCGGCCTCTGTGTATCAACCCTCCACACAGCATCCCCTAAGATGACATAGGCCCTGAGGGAAATTAATTTCCTCAGGGCCTCCTGTGTGGAGTTAATGTAAAAAAATATAATAACATAGAGTCCAGAGTGAGGTTTATAAAGGTAAAAATATCTTTATAATTTTTAATGTATTCCAATCATAACATGCTTCAATTTTTCAAAAACAGGCGTCAAATGTCAAAATATTTTCCCGCTATAAACATAAAAACACACATTTTTTTAAAATCACGTTGGGTTTATTACATAGCTAATGGAATAATGAATACAACAATACATTATATATAACATAAATCTGAATAATTGTACATTTACAGCATAAAAAAATAAAAAGGAAATATTTGTGTTAGTGAGCTTTATGACAGTTTCTTTGTAGAGAATTTTTGAACTCATAAGAGCTATGCTATTTGGTTATGGATTAGATGATCTTGATAATCAATTAAAGCATTTTGACAGCTTTCAGTAAAAAAACGCGTTTCGCCTAGGTACTACCAATAAATCCAAATAATATTTTTCCGGAGGCGCCAGGTTTGAGCTGTCGCTCAACAAAAATGGTCATCTACCTACAATGTGCCACGTATCGGTCGAGTGCGAACACTTTTTGGTGAGTCAAGTAGCGAGGTACTCGCCACTTGACTTGCTACTTGTCAGGTGTGATTAAGGCATTAGTGTGAGTTAGTAGGAGCATCGGTTGCCAACTCGCCGGCCATTCGTTTTTTACGACAAATTCGTCTTTGCATTGGAATATGTAGTTAGACAATATAAAGACGAAGAGGCTCTGTTATTGGTTATTAACTTGAGGTCCAACCAATCACGCGAACTATTGTTAAAAACAAAAACAAAAACAATGTCGCAATCTGATGTTTCTGATGATTATGAGAGCAACATCATCTCCTTAAACTCAGCAAAAATTTTATAAGAAACTCAAAATGCCCTCAAAACACTACAAGATACCTCGGGAAACACAAAGGTTTCCAAGGAGCTACAGCTGAAGATTGCCAGTAATATAGCCTGCTTCCTGGGATCTGTCGGGCAACTTATTCTGGAGACAAAAACTCTCCGAGGTGACCTTGTCTTATCTAAAGCGCAAAACAATGCAATACTAGCAGAAAAGATGGCGATAAAACAGGAAAACGAGCAACTCCCGTTATTCACTATTCCGAATGCATATTTCACCATTTTTAAAGGCTACATTTCGCCATTCTGAATGCCTATTTCTGCATTTTCAAGGTCCATTTATTACAATTCCGATGGTCTATTTTCACCATTTAGACTGTCTATTTCAAAATTTTGATAGCCCATTTTTCATTATTTTGATGGTCCATATTTCACCATTCTGAATGCACATTTCACCATTTTCACAGTCCATCTTTTTTCCATTCTAATAGTGAACGTTTCACCATTCTGATGACATATTTCACTATTTTTGTGGTCTATATTTCAACATTCTGATTGCAAATTTCACCATTTTTATATCCTTATTTAACCAATCTTATGATCCATATTTTACCATTTTGATGGTCTATATTTCGCCATTCTGAGGCCATATTTGAGAATTTTCAAGGTTTTTTTTTACAATTCTGACGGTCTATGTTTCTCCATTCAGACTGCCTATTTCACCATTTGATCCATTTTTCATTATTTTTATAGTCTATATTTCTCCATTCCGTCTTGACATTTCACTATTTTGATAGTCCATATATCACCATTCTAACTGCATATTTCACCATTTTGATAGTCCATATTTAACAAATCTTATGGTCCATATTTCACCATTTTGATGGTCTATATTTCGGCATTCTGAGACCATATTTCAGCATTTTGAAGGTTCACTTTTTACAATTCTGACGGTCTATGTATCTCCAATAAGACTGCCTATTTTACCTTTTTGATGGTCCATTGTTAATTATTTTTATGGTATATATTTCTACATTCTGTCTTGATATTTCACAATTATTATATCCATATTTAACCATTCATATGGTCCATATTTCACCTTTCCGATCGTGCATAGGTCACCATTTTGACTGCATATTTAACATTTTTAATGATCAACATATCACATTTTTTGTCGTTCACATTTTCCATTATAAAGGGTCATATTTCACCTTTCTTAGGGCATATTTCACCATTTTCACGGTCCATCTATTACCATTCTGTTAGTGAACGTTTCTCCGTTCTGATGACAAAATTTCACCATTTTGATGGTCTATATTTCACCATTCTGATTGCAAATTTCACCATTTTTTATCGTTATTTAACCAATCTTATGGTCCATATTTCACCATTTTGATGGTCTATATTTCGCCATTCTGAGACCATATTTCAGCATTTTCCAGGTTCTTTTTTTACAATTCTGACGTCCTATATTTCTCCATTCAGACTGCCTATTTCACCATTTTGATGGTCCATTGTTCATTATTTTAATGGTCTATAATTCTCCATTCTGTCTTGATATTTCAACATTCGATAGCCCATATATCACCATTCTGACTGCATATATCACCATTTTGATAGTCCATATTCCGCCATTACCATGGTTCATATTTCACCATTCTGATTGCATATTTCACCATTGTTATATCCATGTCAAATTAATCATATGGTCCATATTTCACCATTCCGATCGTGCATATTTCACCATTTTGACTGCATATTTAACAATTTTAATGATCAATATATCACATTATACGTTGTCCAAATTTATCATTATGAAGGGTCATATTTCACCTTTCTGAGGGCATATTTCACCATTTTCACGGTCCATCTTTTACCATTCTGTTAGTGAAAGTTTCTCCATTCTGATGACAAATTTCACCATATTGATGGTCAATATTTCACCAATCTGATTGCAATTTTCACCATTTTTGATATTCATATTTAACCATTCTTATGGTCCATATTTCACCATTTTGATGGTCTTTATTTCGCCATTTTTATATCACCATTCTGACTGCATATTTTACCATTTTGATAGTCCATATTCCGCCATTACGATGGTTAATATTTCACCATTCTGATTGCATATTTCACCATTCTGATATCCATATTTTACCAATCTTATGATTTACATTTTACCATTTTGATGGTCTATATTTCACCATTTTGATTATCTATATTTCGCCATTCTGAGACAATATTTTAACATTTTCAAGGTTCTTTTATTAAATTCTGACGGTCTACATTTCGCGATTCAGACTGCCTTTTTCACCGTTTTGATTGTCCATTGTTCATTATTTTAATGGTCTATATTTCAGTCGATATATCACCATTCTGACTGAATATTTTACCATTTTGACAGTCCATATTCCGCCATTACGATGGTTCATATTTCACCATTCTGATTGCATATTTCACCATTGTTATATCCATGTCAAACCAATCATATGGTCCATATTTCACCATTCCGATCGTGCATATTTCACCATTTTGAATGCATATTTAACAATTTTAATGATCAATATATCACATTATGCGTTGTCCGAATTTATCATTATGAAGAGTCATATTTCACCTTTCTGAGGGCATATTTCACCATTTTCACGGTCCATGTTTTACCATTCTGTGAGTGAAAGTTTCTCCATTCTGATGACAAAATTTCACCATATTGATGGTCTATATTTCACCATTCTGATTGCAAATTTCACCATTTTGAAATTCATATTTAACAAATCTTATGGTCCATATTTCACCATTATGATGGTCTATATTTCGCCATTCTGACACCATATTTCTGCATTTTCAAGGTTGTTTTTTTACAATTCTGACGGTCTATATTTCTCCATTCAGACTGCCTATTTCACCATTTTGATGGTCCATTGTTCATTATTTTAATGGTCTATATTTTTCCATTCTGTCTTGATATTTCACAACATTAATAGCCAATATATCTCTCCATTCTGACTGCATATTTTACCATTTTGACAGTCCATATTTCGCCATTACGATGGTTCATATTTCACCATTCTGATTGCATAGTTCACCATTTAGATAGTCCATATTCCTTCTTTATGATGGTTCATATATCACCATTCTGATTGCATATTTCACCATTTTGATATCCATATTTAACCAATCTTATGGTCCATATTTCACCATTTTGATGATCTATATTTCGCCATTCTGAGACAATATTTCAACATTTTCAAGGTTCTTTTATTAAATTCTGACGGTCTATATTTCTCTATTCAGACTGCCTATTTCACCATTTTGATGGTCCATTGTTCATTATTTTAATGGTCCATATTTCTCCATTCTGTCTTGATAATTCACGATTTTGATAGTCCATATATCACCATTCTGACTGCATATTTTACCATTTTGATAGTCCATATTCCGCCATTACGATGGTTAATATTTCACCATTCTGATTGCAAATTCACCATTTTGATATCCATATTTAACCAATCTTATGGTCCATATTTCACCATTTTGATGGTCAATATTTCGCAATTCTGAGACCATATTTCAGCATTTTCCAGGTTCTTTTTTAAAATTCTGACGGTCTATATTTATCCATTCAGACTGCCTATTTCACCATTTTGATGGTCCATTGTTCATTATTTTAATGGTCTATATTTCTCCATTATGTCTTAATATTTCACTATTTTAATAGTTGATATATTACCCTTCTGACTGAATATTTTGTCATTTTGACAGTCCATATTCCGCCATTACGATGGTTCATATATCACCATTCTAATTGCATATTTAACAATTTTAATGCTCAATATATCACATTATGCGTTGTCCAAATTTATCATTATGAATGGTCATATTTCACCTTTCTGAGGGCATATTTCACCATTTTCACGGTCCATGTTTTACCATTCTGTGACTGAAAGTTTCTCCATTCTGATGACAAATTTCACCATATTGATGGTCTATATTTCACCATTCTGATTGCAAATTTCACCATTTTTAATTCATATTTAACCAATCTTATGGTCCATATTTCACCATTATGATTGTCCATTGTTCATTATTTTAATGGTCTATATTTCTCCATTCTGTCTTGATATTTCACTATTTTTATAGTCCATATATCACCATTCTGACTGCATATTTTACCATTTTGAGAGTCCATATTCCGCCATTACGATGGTTCATAATTCACCATTTCTGATTGCATATTTCACCATTTTGATATCCATATTCAAACAATCTTATAATCCATATTTCACCATTTTGATGGTCTATATTTCGCCATTCTGAGACCATATTTCAGCATTTTCAAGGTACTTTTTTTACAATTCTCACGATCTATGTTTCTCCATTCACGATCTATGTTTCACCATTTTGATGGTCCATTGTTCACTATTTTTTTGTTCTATATTTCTCCATTCTGTATTGATATTTCACCATTCATATGGTCCATATTTCACCATTCCGATCGTGCATATGTCACCATTTTGACTGCATATTTAACATTTTTAACGATCAACATATCACATTTTTCGTTGTCAAAATGTATCATTATGAAGGGTCTTATTTCACCTTTCTGAGGGCATATTTAACCATTTTCACGGTCCATCTTTTACCATTCTGTTAGTGAAAGTTTCTCCATTCTGATGACAAATTTCACCATTTTGATGGTCTATATTTCACCATTTTGATGGTCTATATTTCACCATTCTGATTGCAAATTTCACCATTTTGATATATTTATATTTAACCAATCTTATGGTCTATATTTTAACCATTTTGATGGTCTATATTTCGCCATTGTGAGACCATATTTCAGCATTTTCAAGGTTCTTTTTTTACAATTCTGACGGTCTATATTTCTCCATTCTGACTGCCTATTTCACCATTTTGATTGTCCATTGTTTATTATTTTAATGTTCTATATTTCTCCATTCTGTCTTGATATTTCACTATTTTTATAGTCCCATATATCACCATTCTGACTGCATATTTAACCATTTTGATAGTCCTTGTTCCTCCATTACGATGGTTCATATTTCACCTTTCTGAGGGCATATTTCACCATTTTCACGGTCCATCTTTTACCATTCTGTTAGTGAAAGTTTCTCCATTCTGATGACAAATTTCACCATTTTGATGGTCTATATTTCACCATTCTGATTGCAAATTTCACCATTTTGATATTCATATTTAACCAATCTTATGGTACATATTTCACCATTTTGATGGTCTATATTGTGCGAGACAGGAAAAGGCGGGAGGAGGAACGCGGGGACGGTGAAATGGGAATTGGAGAGTGGAAGGCGACGCCAAATAGATGAGGGAGGGGAACAGGAGGCAGAAGGGGAACGGTGACAAATGAGAAAGGACACGCAGTGAGAATTTTTTTATTATTAAATTTATTTCGAAATGCATGCCGGGTATCAGCTAGTATTATCATAAAATACAACACAAGATATATTATTGACCTGAATGCAAACAAAGCAAATTCGGTTAAAATAGTCGAACGACTGTTTTAAAAAGTACCATTAATCGACGCAATCAAAATAATGTGTTGTGTGACAGTGTCGTCACGCGTATATGCAGCCTAGAGGTTAACAAATGCAGCTTTCAGATTTTCAGCGCAAACTGTCAATTTCTTGAGTCTCTTTAGGCAACACTTCAGAGGAATCTTCCCAGGGCATGCCTTCAACCTCGCCACCTGAAATAAAACCAACACAAAGTTTTTAAAGATATACCCATAGAAAATAGAAATAAGGAAGATGGATCTTTGAAGTATGAAAGCGTGCACCAAAGAGTCACAAATAACGTTCTCCTATATTACTGCAAATCACATCTACGCCTACTGCTTAAAGTGGACGACGAACGCAGCGCTAGCGTTATTGAGCGCGACCTACGCCGCTTATCTTTTCTACCGACACACTACGTTATAAAAGATTTTTTCCTTTGGCAGGAGAGGGGGTCAGTTGAATTAACCGGTCAGGCTAATTTGTACGATATATCGTACCGAAATAAAAATTGACATAAAGTCAATTTGTACGATATATCGACCAGCATGAGCACCATATGAATGGTCTCATAAAAACCATCTTATCTCCCTTAATCTCGTAATGAGAAATTTGATTTAAACAGCGTTAGAAAGAGACAAGATGACATTACGTATTTACATATTCAAATTTATCACGAAAAAATTTAAATGTACGACTTTATGAAACCAAACTTGCGCCGCGAAATCGATGCGCCATTATTGGTAATGCGCTTTACGACCGCAATGTGTCATCGGAAAATTATCAAGTTTTCTGAGTTAATTCGAAAAAAATGGAAAGCTAACTATTTGATTATTGTAAAACAACATATTGCCTACTCATTTGTATTATTTTTTCTTTGTTTATATGGTTTATCTCTCGTAAATCTTACATTTCACATACGAGTGTCGTGCTATCGAGCGTCATTGTCAATTTAGAAAGACATTTTGCCCCACAAAATTGTATAATTTGAATGTGTTTTAATGAAAAATCATTAACACATACATTCTAATTCTCTATTCAGTAAAAACATGTAGCAATTCCATAAAAAAAATGTGATTTCTTTACGTTTTATCTAATTCTGGTAATCAGTCATAAAGATGTGCGAATTAGAACAATAGAGATGTGTACTTCCGACTTCCGAGTTTCGACTTCCGGCTTCCGAAAATCGAAACATTGTCATTTGATTATATATGGAGAGTTTTGGCGAGTGGCGGTCTAATGCGGTATATTTAACTTATGCCGCCGCGTGACAATCGTGCACCCAATGTTTAAAAATATATTATTGTAATAGGTATAAATTATTCATTTATTTTTGTTTACTTTTTGTTATTTTATAATAAATAAGTAAATAAAAACTATCATGGGATTTTATTTTTGGGTTCCTTAAAACCTTTTCCACTACCACCATTTTTTCACAGAACCAATTTGCTACTCTGGTTTAAATTTTTTTTACTGTTTAAGATAATATTTTTATTTAAAAATGAAATTTTCGATAATTTTCGGAGCACCTTATCTGATAATTCGTATGACCATTAAGATGTTTGATACATTTGGTACATATTTTGCATAAAGTACTTGCTAAATCATACATATGTGCTATTAATGTGTTTTATTTGCATAATTCCTTCTGCTGCGTAGCATTAATTTGTATAATATAGGAGAAATACACAAACAAACTAATGTAAATCCTGGTATTCATTCCTTTCTAATTGTCCTGTACCGCACTGGGGGTGTCTACCTGAACTCGTGAACGAATGATTGGCTTAGGTTTTATGGCCAGTAAACGGGATCTTATTTTGCATTGGTCACTTTACTTTAAGTTTCGACCTTCATACAGGAAACAAAAGATAGACCAGCCCACAAGACATGCAATAAATAACAAGTTTCGATAACATTCTACACGGCGTTTACAAGGTGTGCAAAACTGTGTACATATGAATGTAACTTTCTGAGTATTTTTATCACAATAAAATAAGCTGACGATTCGGTCCAATGTTATTAAAAATGTATGTCTTACTTACGTATCGTATAATCACTTATATTTTTTTAGAGTATGATATTTTTCAAAGCATTCTCCCACATGAAGTGCCGGTTTGTTATCACAACTTTTGAGTGATACATTGTTCGTTTTCTTTGCCTTCCTTCTCTATCAGAACCGCAAACGACGCAATCCCTATACATTTTCTTCGCATTAGGCGTTATGACATGATTTAACCGCTGTTCTGGGTCTACAGAATGTCTTCTTTTCTTGTCTTTACACCTTCTCTATGATTTCCAACCATCTGAACAATTAGCCTATCCACAAATTGAAGATTACCCATTGGGTTTTCATTTTTTTTTTTAATCTTATTTTCCTTGCACAAAATATATGAATTTACAACCGAAACTTCTAAACCCCCTAAAAAAAGCTCGCGCCACCATTTTATGCAGCTCCAGTGAGGAATATTACCCCACAACACATATAAATTCGCACATGCACCGACCGAACAAATAAATCAGAAATGGCGGCTGGCCGGCAAGCACATCGAGACGGCTTGAACTATGTAATCGAACAATATAACGACAATCGTGCTACAAAGCGGGGGTTTTAGTTAACACACAGTTGAAGATGGGCTTCTGAAATATTTCAAAGTAATTATTTCGGCACATACCTTGTATTTTTTAATTTTTTTACAATAAATCCTTCTATTTACACAATGACAACTACAACACGCTTGCTATGATGGACGACTGACAAGTTGCAATGACTCGTGGAGCCATTTCTGTATTGGTATCGAAATTAGAAGGATGACATCTAAGTGCGGTATATTACCCATGGTGTCACCCACTTTACCTCATATTGAATACTTTACGAAAAAATTCGAATAATTTATTATAAAGGTAAATAAATATAATTTAAAATTGAGTTTATGTTATTTTTTAATTCTTATATTTATAAACACGTAATATTTTATATTTATTTCGATTAAATCTCAATATTTTTACGATAAACAACAAACTCGTAATAAGTACGTACTTCGAATCATTATCGTAAATTCGCGATCCCATCACTAATGCGAATTGACATTTTAACCGGGAATCCCTAAAGTCCATACATTTGCAAATGTTTACATTGCAGAATGGTCGCGAAATTCGCTCAATTCGGCTGCTTTATATTTGTTATAATAGTATTGAATATTGTGATAACTCGCCGGTTTTTAGTGAATACACATAAAATTATGTATGCATTATAGTGTTTCATAAATAAAACATTGTTATATAGTGGTTTAGCGTGTGTTTCTAGGTGATTCTTGTAGGCCTCGTGCAGCAATAGTTTGAGGTTATGTGACAGTTTTTAACGAAAATATGGTTCACGGTTTCGTAAATTGTCATATAAATGATGTGCTTTGATCATATAAAACCATAATGAATCGATTTATATCAATTTTCACAGTAATTGCGTAAAAAAATCATTAAAAATCGTGTGTTGAAATTTTCTACAAAAAATATACAAACACTCACGAACAAGAAAAACTTTTAAGATTTTGTGAATTTTTTACTAATTATTTTCGTATAAAACGATAAAAAAGTGAGGTGATGATAATGTTCATAATACATTCGACTATTAAAAAATGTGCTTGTTTGGTCGTTATCAGTTAATTTCGTTCAGTTTTTAAAGAAAAGTATGTCAGGTGAGCAATTTTAAAAACTTTTTTATGTTTGCATTAAAAAATTTAATATTTCTAAAATAAGATGTTTACTTGTAATAATAAAATTTAAAAGCGTATTTAATCGCCTTCCGAAAACAGTTTTTAGTTTTTGGATACGTTTAGAAATATTCGATTTATTTTGATTTTATTGTGATGTGGAAATACTCGAGAATTCTCCGGCATTTGACAGAGTAATTAAGAGATATAATAGTCAAATAAGCTCGAGGCTTGGAGGGTTAAGGAGCGGCTGCGAAATACCGTTTATTTGCGTTGGATCCTTATTAAAAATTACCCCTCTCCTGTTAACGGCGGAGGGGGGGTCACATAACTTTTCAATTATCGGATCGGCAGCAGTAATGACGCATAACGGCGAATAGCGAATACCCAAACCGTGCTTATAACGCATCATCTTTTTACGTGTGGCGGGTCTGTATAGGATTGTAAGGCGAGCGCTATTGTGTTATGAAGTATTATTATAAGACTAGCAGTGAAAAACCCGCTCCGTGGGTTTTTACCGCTAGGCCCTGCGGGCGGCTTTTAGTTCTACTTCGCCCAGTTTAAGTGTTGGTGACTATTTATAAGGCATCACCCTTTTACGAAACTAACTACTATTAACATAAAACTACAGAATACTTATATTTAATAGGTAGATATATAATAGTAGACATTCTTACATTAAGACCGTGAATAATGAGAGGAACACTCTTCACCCTAACATAAATCTTCTTATTATTGAATGAAAGCGAAAAATGTTTCTTCTTCTTCATACTTTTTTTCCTTAAATGTAGTATTATAGATGGCGCCACTTCCGTTTGCAAATCGCATGTGAGCAAGTGATAAGTGTGCATATTACGGCAGGCGTGGAAAAAGGCACGTTCACGGACGGGTCAGAACGGTTTCCATACAGTGTGGCGTTGGAGATTTACTCGGAGTCGGGTTCCTTAATTTGAATCGTACGGGCATTACCGTATTAATATACTTCGATTTAGATGTGAACTTTGAATCTGTCAAAATCAACAAAACATGGATATGAAGATGTGGAAACCATAAACAACCTACAGTGCGCCTCAGAACAGGAATTTCTAACGAAAACTGTAAATAAACCACTGTATTTTATATGTATAATATACGTTAAATACTGTAATTTATATAATTAGCAATTTAAACGTCACCATACTCGCCTCTCCATATATTATGTACCTACATAAACCGTAGTGAAAGAAAAAAAATCGTATCAGTCTGAAGATGGCTTTACATGCTGAAACCGGTTATACGGTCACACATAAATGAAGTGGAAAAAGTTTTAAAATTATTATTACTGTACTTTGTTTTTTAAATAGTCATTAATAAAAAATTATAAACGATTTTTGTTCCGATACCATTATCTTTTTCTTCACCAAATATTATTATTACAGGTGAAGATTAGAGATATCAGCAAAATGGTCCAGGAACATTCGTAAAATCATACTCCGGTGTTCAAAACCAGATATGTGATAATTGAATCAAGTTGTTTTACAATTATTTACATTAGATCCTCCTATATAATAAATAGACAGTTTTAGTTGAACAACTCGACATTTGAAATTATATTGACAATTGCGAACCTTTTGTTGAACCAATTAACAAGTTTTTTCAAAAAAATTTTGACGTTCAATCTAAGTAGGTCAACTAAAATTGAAACTTCTGAACCTGCTATGAGATACACTTACCTAATGTGATTCATTAATAAATTGGGATGGGGACGACTTTATTAAAACATTTTGAAATTTAGAAATATGTAGTGGTTTTTAACACCTTTGACAATTTTGGGAGATGACAAACAAGTGGAATCTTTTTGGGTGATATATTTACCAGCCTGACACAGCCTCATAAAAGTTATCATATCTTGTATGGTGAGAAATATGATTTATACATTATTAGAAAGAAAGAATACTGCGCTTTCAGTATGCATTTAAAAAATTACCATAAACACTCCTGAAAATTTTGAAGTAATTCTATGAAACAGCACTTGAAAAATACAAGTCAAGGTTTGCAAATTTTTATAATATCGAAAAAAGTGAAGTGACAACAACATTTATGTAAGATACGTTTGACTAATTAAATATGTTTTTTTTTAGTTTCTTGTAAAGTAGTAATTAATTAAGAAACACAACGAAAACCATCGGTAAGCGACTTTAAAAACTTTTTTGCGTGTTTGCGTTCAATCTTTTAATATTTATGTCGTATCATTATACTAAAATATGAAAGAGTCTTTCATTTGCTTTCAAGAAACTTATCTATTTTATCAAATGTAATGCGAAAATATTTAATGCGGATTCTATGTCATGTTATGACAGTTCTCCTAAGGAAATTTCTTTGCAGAATGTCAGAGGATTTAGGGTTTTAGTGTAAAATAATAGGTTACCTTAATAAGTTCGTCAGACTCCATAAGTTCGGCGAATATATCGAGACTCAGTTTTGTTACGGAGCCAACGGCACCAACGGATATTCCAATATCAACAGGTCTTAGAGACCGGTTGAGGTTTTCAATCAGAGGCTTCAAAGAAGGTGGCAGGTCGGAGTTGGAATGGTCTAGGATTTTCTGGAAGGTATCACCAGAAAGCTCACAGCTCTCGAATATTGTGTCGTCTTCCTAAATGTCATTATTTAAATTGTGTTAGCACTCAGATGTTTAAGAAAATACTAAGTCAAAGGAGGAATTTAATCACAATAAATGAAACTAAAATATGATCGGTGTTACCTATTGTTGTAAGAATTGGTAAAAAAATATGTATGCAGTCTGAGCAAAACCTTTGGACATATGCTAAAAAATTAGTTACTTATAAATTTTTTTTTTAAAGAACACACATTCCTGAGTTAAAAAATATTAAAATATAGGTATTCATTCAAAATATAATTGAAAAATTCAAATATTTAAAAAATCACATCTTGGTGAAAATAAACAAAAAGAAAATTAAAGAGCATTGCTTAGATAACTCAATAAACAAGAAGTAAACAACATATAATATTATGGTGAGTAAATATACAGGGTGTAACGGGACGTACCCGAGAGATTTTAACCAGCAATTCCTGAAGTTATTTTTTTCTATTAAAAACAAAAAAAATGTTTTTCATTCACACGTCGCCACTGGCAATTATAATTGGCGAAGTCCACACAAACATGTGTGATCTTGTGCGCATATACAAGAGTTGTCAACCTTCGGGGGGGTTGGCTGGCGAATAGGAGGTAGGGGTCAGCGGGGTTTATATGCGATCAGCGACGGTGTGTGGAAAAACATTAAAAAATGTTTTTAATTGAAAAAAAAATGTCACCGAACAGCAAAATGATATACACATTTTTTACTCCAAATAAGCTTAGAAA
Organism: Limnephilus auricula; assembly: GCA_951813805.1. Taxonomy (NCBI): domain Eukaryota; kingdom Metazoa; phylum Arthropoda; class Insecta; order Trichoptera; family Limnephilidae; genus Limnephilus; species Limnephilus auricula. Next base: position 7,598,924 of record OX638408.1, read on the forward strand.
TCACCGGGTAAAATCTCGCGGTTACAGCCTGTTACACCCTGTATAAATAGAAGCAGATGAATTTAATTTGTTTATTTGTTTATAATTTTTTTTTTTTTTTTTTTTTTTTTTAATTTTTTTTTTTTTAAATAAAGATACACATTCCCAGGTTATGAATAACCTGACAATATTTGAAAATCTCCCACTATCACAATAGTGATAGGAAGATGTTGCTTGTGTTGTGATGGAGAACTTAGCCAGCCGAGGAATCGAACACGCGACGCCCGGGTGGGACCCAAATGCCATGCCCACTCAGCCACCGAGCGGTCTTAAAAGCAATGTTTTAAATGATGATTTAAATTGAAGTGTAAAATCGTGTATTTGTATAATGTTACGTGGAAGGTTGTTAGTAAGGTAATTTTTCAAATATTGTTTTGATGGTTGAAAGTTGAATTGAATTGAGGTATACTAAGGTATCAAAGACTGCTATGGACTGAACACGTTGACAGATTAAAAATCTACCACCACAGTAAGCAGAAAATGTTGCCTATGTCGTGATGGAAGACTAAGCCAGTCGAGGAGTTGAACACGGGAAGCCTGGGTGGGACCCAAGCACGCTGACAACTCGGCCACTGACCAGGCAAAGATGAAAGGTTACCAAAAATTATGACTAGGTATATGGGAAGACTGGCGCATTGGTGCAGAAATTCGACGCTCATTCAATTAATATAATAACATTTTTGTGACGCGTGTCTTTGTGTATGAAATTAAAAGCTGTTTTCTCGGGCCTAATCGCCTAAATCTATGGAATCCTTCTAAAATTGACGTTCTAAAAACATAAAGATACTTCAGCATAAAGTGAGAATAAATGAGAGGTTGTTCTTGAATAGGTTTACATTTTGCTCTAGCTCTATGCCACAGTGTGGTCTGATCTTTTACAAAAAAATCTTCCAAAATTTACATTAGTGGATTTTTTAAAATTGAAGAAATTCAAGTTTTACATTGTTAAAATTTTACATCTTCTTCTTTCGTATGGTGGGGGGTCAGAGCGGGGACATCTGGGGAATGAATGGAGCGAGCATTCGTTGACCACTTATAATTGTTCCCCGATATTTAGTGATTCCCCTTGGCCGGGAGACCTGTTGCTCTTCGGCCCCTTATGTAGCGGCATAATTAGTAGTCGGAGGCTGTCTTAATTTAGGTGCCGCATCACTCATTGAGGTATTCTACTATTATGGACTTTTTGAATACACTTATGACAGCAAAAAACAAACCTATTGATAGACAATTTTAGATGACCAGTTCTTCCAGAATGGATAAACTAATAATGCTTCTGGCAGACCATGGAATTCTGTTAGATGTACAATAGGTTAGTTTGCATGTAAGCGGTTAGGTTAGGTACCTTTTCACTGAATGGACACGAAGCGGACTTCATACCAGTACGGACGGAGGAGTTAGTTGCGAGAATACACAGCTTAACGTATTCATCAACAGCCTTCTCTTGTTCTGCGGGGATACCGCTAAGGGTACTCTCAATAAGCTGGAAGCAAACATTTTTGAGTCAGTAATTTTGATAAAATTGAATTTTGTACAAGCAAATTTTAATTTATTTAAATCTATTAAAACAAGAAGCTAGCAGTTCATAATGGAGTGTTGAGCGAATTATATTTTGGTCGAAGTTCATACCCCTTTGAAAACGCAGGAAGGAGACGCTGGGATCACAAGGTCAGTGTAACTGTCCACAGCCCACAGGGTTAAAATGAGCAGCAGTGCGTTGATCCTTGTCCGATCTTCTACAGGTCTTTTCCTAACTTCTTTAGCCAACTTGACGATCTCTGTCTTGTACGCCTCTCCAGCGGGGGAGATGCCTATAGGGATTCTCCACAGATGTTTTATGAGGGTTCTGAAAACAACAAACCGATTTCTGAAGGTTTATCTGCTCTTTTTTATGTGAATACCACACAAAAGTCCCAACTGCTCCTATCTGGAGCCAGTGAGTCTATGGCATCCCCAATTTGGTATGTTGTGAGGCTGAAGATATTCAGATCTGGTAATTCAGATTTGGTCATTAAACACGGGTAAAGCCATTTCAAGCAACGTTTCAATTCCTAAATATAAATGGTCGTATTACACCATGGCGATACTGATTCCAATCTGGAAATATACTATATACTGTATATTATTGCAATTAACCGCAAATATACTATATATTATTTTTAATTAATAAATGGTAATTTTTTTAGAGAAAAACCGTGTGGAAACATTATTAGAAGATTTACTGATATTTTTTGAAATAATATTATTTTAATGCATCTGAAACATTATTTTAATGTTTATTAAATACATTTAAAAATATGTCATAAATCTTTTACGATAAGTAGAAAATGATTAAATGATCAGTTCTTGAAAAAAATATATAACTCAAGATGCCTTTTTGCCAAAAACAGCAATTTTGCAATCAATCGTTTAAAATTTTAATTATTTACAGTTTTCACAATAGTAAAAAAAAAATTTATATCCGATACTATGCAAAGAATGGTACACTTTAAGCGAGCGGGCTGGTAATTATAAATTTTTTTGTACGTAATCTATAGAGTAGTCAGCCCATACAGTAACAATAGTAAACCGGGTTCCATTTAGTTTTGAGAAGATACGCGGCACGGAGAGGGGACTCTCGCATAGTATCGGACTCACACGACGGTCTCACGATTTTCCGAATTGTGTTGAAATTTGCAGGTTTCGTGGCAATTGTGAATTGCGAAATTCATTTTATACATTGAAAAGGCTATTTTAAATTAACTAGAACTTATTTTAACATAGGTAGACATAGGAATGACTTATGCCCCGTACCTGAGTTATTAGAGATATAAAAACACATTTTCCGATTGATGGAATTGTTTTGATTACTCAGAAACTAATAAATTCTCGTAATCTACTGTTTAAATAGACAAATATAAGAAACACGCCAATCGCGCACCTAACATGGATCTCTTCAAGACTTTCCTTTCCTCAAAAAGACCCTCCACACAGCATCTTCATAGATTGAGGAAATTTTTTTTCGGAGCCTCCTGTGTGGAGTTAATTTTATTTTTAATTTTATATTACAGAAACAAACAGAACATTGGTTACAGTCATGAGACAGTTTACAGATATTAAATGATATTTCGTTGTGGGTACCTATGATGTCTCTTTGTAATGGTATGCATATTTAGTAATTACCGGGTGATGTGCGTAACATATAGGTGTATGTGCATGTGTGAGTATGTTTGTAGGTGTGGAAAGTGGTGATCTGTGAAGGGATATGTATACATGTGTACACATTGATATGACTTTTTTTAAATTTGGGCAGTGAATCGGAGAAAATAAGATTAATGTAAAAAAAATTCACTCTTCCCAACGCAACTCTCCGACCAAAAGGCTAAGATCAGAGACTCAAATTGATCGAAAAGTTGGGATCAACGGTCGCTCTGGTGTTGTATCTGATCTATTTTGTACTCACGGTAAATTCATATCTTCACATTGCGTGGGGGGGCAGTCATTTCTCCGGGGGAAATATTGATGTGATTTCACTCCTGAGAGGCTGCATAGTAACACCTTTAATAGATTTAATAATTGTAGTATGCGTAGACAACTTACAGTTACGATATTGCTATATATATTTATAAACAACATTATTGATTGCACTCGGTTTCATACAAAACGTAGTTTTGGATATGAGGCCAAAATACCCAACTAAACTGATAAATTATTTTTATAATAAAAAGGTATGTCAACTATCTCGGACGGGAGCTACTTTTTTATTTGCTTTTAAATGATGACTTACAGGTAATTAAAGAAATCCGGAATGGCTCATTTTGGAAGCAATTTTGGATTTGTGAGTTATTTATATAATTATAAAAAAAATCTGCCTAATCCTTGGTTTTAAAATAATGAAAAAATTAAATAAAAAATATTCTTTGGATAGTAATTTTAATATATAAACACAAGTTGTTGTTCCGATGTAAAAAGGTAATTTGTAATTTAAATTTAAACCCATCAAAATTGTTTCTAAAAAAAAAAAAAATTGTATTTCATCATTAAAAAAAAAAATATATAGCAAAATAATTTTTTTTAATGTTTACTCACAGATAATTGTTTAAGTTGCCTCTAAAATCATAAAATATGAAAATCTTTTACAGTCTATTCTTACTTACTATTTTATAAATGCAAAAGTTTGTATGGATGTATGTGTGTTTATTACCCCCAATGGTTCACGTAGCTACTTACAAGCGACGCTACAGCTACCTGTCATACTATTTTGCTAGTGCAGCACCTAGCGGCGTTCTTAAACACTAATAATAGTATGGAAAATACAGACCATACAGACGAGCGGCAATCTCATCGCTTGAACGTAGGTCAATGAAAGAACGGCGTTCCTCTTTCACACAAAAATTACTGAATGGATTTTAATGAAATTTTACAATAATAAAGCACATACATCAGAATAACATATAGGCTATAATTTATAAAGCTAGCTATTTATTTTTATTGAAGTCAAAATTTGAGAATGACATTTGGCAAAACAATGATTGTTAAATAAAAATTCTATTTTAGAAAATATTTAAATTAGGGAATTTATTTGAAGTACTCACCTAATACTTTGAATCGAATCAAGAATTATTAGCGCCTCCGCCCACTCAGGCAACTGAAAACTCTCAACTGCCAACTGTCTTTGTATGACAATATGATGGCCCGCACATACACAATCACACAAAACCCCGTTGTCAATGGTAACGCAAGCGGTGACTTGCGACTTGCTCTACTGGTTGCCCTGGGCGGCCATTGATAGTTGCCAACTGTCAGCTGATTGTTCTTCTTCTATGGTTAACCAAGCTTTTTGACCAATCAAGACAGAGAAACAGCCGGTTTTAGTTGGTTTTCAGTTGCCTCAGTGGGCGGAGCGCCTTATAGATATTATAAATAAATAGGTTAAGAATTTTGGTATAAACATAGATGGGCCCTAGGAAAAGAAAATAGGCTACTCGAAGTACCTAATCCTGCGCAGGAGGACGAAGTCACGGGAGGAGCTAGTATTTTATAATTTAAAGCAAAAATAAATAATGTAGCTATTGTCCCAGATAGACATTCATACAAAAAAATTCAGTTTGGTTGGGTATTTTGGCCTTAAATCCAAAACTACATTTTGTATGAAATCGGCCGCGCAGCCAATAGCCAACAAAATTGATTTGAAGGTACCTGCGCACCATGAAAATGACTGTAAAAAAAACTCAAATCGTAGTGTCGTCAATTGTAACGAAAATATATGAAGAGTCCAGGGAAAGTATGATCAAAGTCACTTTAAGAAAACAGAAGTTTTAACTTTGAAACCTTATAATTGTTTATAAAAGCGACATTCAGAAATGCTGTGTGATTTAAAATCACTGCTAATATATTTATAACGGTATGTTATATCATAAAAAAAAACAACCAATGTTTTTAATTATGTTATTTAAGATTTTCTCAAGTTAATCTGAAACATAAATTATGCGGGCTACAGACCTTCAGTTTTAACTGTGCAATTTAACTGTACAGATAAATCATTAGGTGTGTAGACAAAAAGTGGAACTGTACATTTTAAACAAGATCTAATAAAAATATGAATAGATAAATCTGTACAGTTAGAACTGTACAGTTAAAACTGACAGTGTGTAGTCGAAAACTGCGCAGTTTTGTCAGTTTTGTCGCACCGAGCGTGAAGTGAACACATATTATTTTTCTCTTGCTCTCTGCCTTTTCGAAAACTCGTCGACCATTACTCAACGCAAATGGCTGGAAGAGTCTACACAACTGTACCAATCGGAGCCTAGGTCTAGATAGGTCTCCCATAACCAGTCTCTCCCCATTCTGACCTGCCACGCAATTGGTGGGCAGACGCATCCCCGCCAGGACCCGGACTAAATCAATTAAAAATTTCTGCGTCTACATTTTTGTCTCGCGTTTAAAGATAGCAATAAGATTCAATGTTAAGTATTGCTAACAAATTTAATTTCTTATCTATCATGGTTGAGCGAAGATAATTTTTCATTCTCTTTGGACAGGAAAAACTCCGCTCACCGGAATTGCAATTGCGATTGCTGACTTCCGTCGATACACACATTTTTAAGGCTATGTCAATGTTTGGGTAAATTGTTTCAAGTTCTTTATTTCTTAACTTAACTATACAAATATCATTATCAACGGACTGTAATTTATTGGTTTTGTTCATGGGAGCTAAAATAAAACCCCAAAACACAATCATGAAAGAAGGCGGAACATGCTTTGAAAGCTGTACATCTCTATAGAATTAAATAATATTTCATATTGTGTAAGTAGGTGCTTACTTACTTACAAAATTAATTTTATATTATTTTTTTGTTTAAAAATCCTAGAGGTGCCACTTTGTTACCTCGCGCCCCTAGGCAAGCGCCTAGTTTGCCTTGTTCCGCCAATATTCTAGGTAGAACTTGACAACTCAATCAACATTTGGATACTCGTTCAAAAACTTTAAAGAAAGATCAAAGTCATAGACTCTGATCGTTTTTAACTTTTTCAGTGCAGACTTTGATCATTATTAACTTTAATGCCGAAAATTAATAGATCATTTTTCAGAACAACGAATATTAGTAGCCTTTTTCTGATTCAGGCCAGGTAAGTTTAGCGTTTAATGAACTAGATGGTGGTATTAACTCGAAACCTCTTTGGGGGTGACTTTGATCATTCTTTCCGCGAACTCTCATATATAAAATTTCAATTAAAAATGTATACCAAACTACATAAAATGTAATTATACATATTTTAGAGCACTTTTATGTGAATATTTCACATCAGTCCCAACTGCTCCCAATCATTTGGAGACAGTGAGACTATGTCATGCCCAAGTGGGATATGTTGTGATGCTGAAGGTAGTTGAGAAGGGAAGGAGATGAGGAAGAGGATGGTGCGGAAGTACCCGACTATTCAGATCTGGTAACCAAACAAGGTTTGCCGAACGTCAATTGAACTGATTTTGACAAAAGGATAGGAGCATTGGTGGATTTGATAGACTGGTAGATTTTTTTTTTACTTTAGCTCCACACTGGCCCCCAGGAAAATAATTCCCCTCAGCGCTTATATCATCTTTGGGGATGCTGTGTGGAAGGTCTTTTAAGGAAATGAATGAGTTGAAGATCTGGGAAAGAAAAATGTATTAGGGGAGGGTAGAAATCTGGAGGTCGGATGATGTTACAAGAGAGTCCTGCTTGAGAGGTCAAAAGGTCTCTTTTGACCAGTCTCTCCCGTTCCGGCCAAGATCCAAACAAACCTCACCCCATGAACCCGGGCAGCCCTGCTAAGTCACCAAAAATAGTTAACCATTTGGATTGACTTATGGCAGAGGTGTTGGTTATACAATAAATCCAATAAAATAGACTGGAACGGAAAATATTTTACGTACCAATGCAAGGCCGGTGAATAAAAACACTTTAACACGAACCATTGCTTACTTTAAGCTGACGTTATAGTGCAATGACTGATGTGAATTTATAGCAGGTAAATAATCTTATACTACACCGCCACTGAAGAAATTAACCGATAGAAATATATTAGGGGTGTGTCTGTGTGCCAAAGTAAGGGAGCCAATTTGGGAGGCGAGTATGGATAGCGCCGCCCCGGGAACTATTTATTGGATAATCAACACCTGTGGTTTGCTACGTTTGGTAACTTTTTTATATAGGCCCATTTTTTAGACGAAATTTTGATCGGTGTTTTCACTTCTAAGTGTCCTCAAAATAAAAAAATCCTCCCAGGGATAACTTAGGAATGTAGTTTTCTAATGATATCTTTTTTATTTTTTTGATTTCCGATGATCCAGTAATGAGTTATACTGTTCATAGGCGGACAATTTTTTTACGATGCACCTCCAAAGATTTGCTGCCGTCGGCTTAATTATTTATATTTTGTTTTAAAAAATCAAGGAAACTTTTTTTGTATGTTGTACTCTAATAATACGATCAATTAAATACATTTGTATTACCTTTGGTGTCTAAAAAATTCTTTAAAATTGTCCTTTTTTACGCCGAATTAACGTTACCATCCCCTTAAGATACCTGGAGACACTGTCCCCCAGATTCCTACCCATCCCTCATACATTTTTCTTTCCATACTCCTTTGTTTCCTCATATCCCTCATACTTCTTTCTTTCCTCCAAAAACTCTCCATACAGCATTCCCAAAGATGGTATCTATAGCCCTTAGCAGAATTATTTTCCTCAGACAATCCTGTGTGGAGGTAATGTAAAAAAAAAAATATTATTTCTGGCTAAAATGATCAAAAGTCATAAGTCATAAGTTTAAGTGTGGACATATATTTTTTAATAACTCAGGTACGGGACATACGTCATTCCTATGTCTACCTACGTTAAATTATCGTGAAAACAAGCTTATGTGTCCAAGCGGACAGATTAATCCCATTGGATTGTCTTGGACTTTCTACTCCTAGGAATAGAAAGTTCTCGCGAAAAATGTTGACATAATTTTTTATAATGTTTATAGAAGACACTTCTATTCAGTGTCTATTCAGTGTTCACTGTATTGCGGTCTATGTTTACCCGAAGACAAATATTGAATGAATTATTGTTTTTATAACAATAGATATTTGCTTTTGTAGCCAACCAGACATTAAATGTGCTACATAAAGATATTTCTAAATTCAATAAGAACAATGTAATAATATTATGTAAATTTGGTAAATTATTTACTTTAGGATCCACAACGGTGAACCTATGGAGGCACGCGACCAACACATGTCCTCCGAAATTTAATTTTTTGAAGTAAATAACTAACTAACTTTCACGCCGTTTCCCCGCAGGGGTAAGTAGAGAGGACTGACTGCCAAACAATTCGGTCTTGGCACACACTCTTTGCCTCATTCACATACATACATTGTATCATGCATACTCTTAATTTATTCCGTACTTCTATTATGCATACTCTTCTATTTTGACATGGCCCGATTCAAGTATCTGATTCACTTGATCATGCCATGTCTTCCTCGGGCATCCCCGATTTCTTCTACCACTCTCAAATTTGCATCATATATTATTTTTACACTCCTTTCTTTGTTCATTGATTCTACCATTTGGAAACCATTACAACTACTTGTTCAAGATATTTTTGAAGGCAATTCAATTTTCTCGAATTCAATTTGGTTGATACTGACAATAGTATCTATGCCCCTCCCTCTTTTTTTTTTGTTTCAAAAAATTTTATGATAAAAAAACATACATTTTTGATAATTCTTTTTATATTAAGATGTTCTTTAGATAGTGTTTTTTGTCACGTAGGATTAAATAAAAAAAAAAATTTTCCAATATTATTTTATTATAACTAAACATTATCATGAACATTTTAAGGTAATCCAATAATTATTGAAACAAATTTAATAACAATTCATTCACAGATACACAAGTACAGTTATTGCGACTTCACCAATATTTCTCAATCAGAGTGCCACACGGTTGAAATTGCACATTAAGAGGAAAGCAGGGCAATGGATTTTATCGAAATTTGCTAAAATAGTTACAAATTTTGTCGCCTGCGTCGCCATCGTCGAATTTTTAAGTCAATTCCACCAAAAGTTGTTGCACATTGTTACTAAAAATGGATTTGAACCATAGACATATGAATATATAGACCTGCCCTAAGCGATAATAGCGTATTATTTCCCCCTCCCTATACCGGTTCCATTTGGAACCAGCCGGACACGCGTACGGCGTAGAATGTGTGACGTCATCATTCTTGTGCGGACTAGCGCCGAGCTCTCATCGGTACATTTTACGAAATAACACGGCAAAAATGGTTGCTTGTGCTATTAAAACGTGTAAAAACAGAAGTGAAAAAGAGAATAAACCCAATTGTCGTATTACATTCCATAGGTAAGCATTATTTTACAACATTTTAAGCTTATTCGGATTATATAATATGATCAGGGGTGCTAGCATGGTCGATCGATAAGGATCGGTAGGATAAATTGTTGGTAACTTCTCATCGTTCCCTAGAACAACTGCAGATTGCAAACGATTAGGTAACACTTCACAATGACTAAGTGTTCTTAATATATTCGATATCAACTGTTGTTTGCGATTTGCATTGTCCTAGGGAACGATGAGAAGTTACCGACAATTATCCTACCGATCCTTATCGATCGACCATGATAGCATCCCAGTTTTAGTAACACATACTATGACATAATATACATGGCGACGACGCGAAACACAAAGCCGTTTGCAAAAGAATCAGGGATGTGCCTTCGCCTGTAGCGCTTTGATCAAATATATTATCGTATCATTTGGAGCGTCTGTTTTTTCATCTGTTATTTCTCGATGGAACTCCGTCGTATAAATAAAGGATAATAAACCAATCATTTTTAAATTTATTTCACTTTAAGGGCGTTATTACTAAACGAATTTTGAATTTTACACAACTCATAAACAACCGTTAATATAGGATAAATAGTTGGTTATCACTGTTATCAGTTGTGTAAAATTTAAAACACGTTTTTAGTAAGGGGTTAAAAGTAGATTAAAGTATGGTTTTATTTATTAGGCGTTATTTTATATTTTGCTTTCTTAATTATGTACTCGTCCGTGGTATGTTTGGACGTAAAATGTAGATACAGTAAGCATGTTTGGAATGAAAAATGTAAGTGTCATTTTGGTGTCCGATGATATTTTTTTTAACAATTAAAATTTAAAAAAAAAAAAAATTCTATCGCTCGTCGCCACCGATCACATTACCTTTGGATCATACTGTCACACCTCACAACGGACCACGTGTTAGGTACGCGCGTTGTTTCGTACGTACGGTACTGCTGGAACGTGTGATAAAAAAACATGTTTTTTTGTTTTTAATTGAAAAAATATCATCGGACGGCAAAATGATATCTAAATTTTGACTCCAAATACTCTTAGGAATCGCTGATAAAGGCTGTGTGTAAATAATTTCATTTCTTTTTTAGTTGTTTTCCTTTTCTATTATCTTCTTAAAAGTGAAATGTTATGTATTTTCTTATAGATTTTCTAAAAAAAGAAGACTTGAAAACAATGTGGCAGCTTTCATCCGGTAAACGTGAGCAGAAGTATTCGTAACCTTCGTATCTGCTCAGAACATTTCAAAGAGACAGATTTTATAATAAACAAACAGGGCACACGTGTGCTACGTGTAGGTGCGATTCCATCGGTCTCTTTTTCATCTGTTACAGAAAAAATTATCGTTAGTATATAAATTCTTTATTGACTAATAATTATTTTTTTTAGGTATTCATTACATATAATTATTTTAATGTCATTATCCATCCATTTCAGAAATTAAGCGACAACTTCTTTGAGAAATCATATTATGTATGTCTTTCTCTAGCTGACGAAATGACCAATAAGATTTTAATTAAAAGACAACATAACTTTGTTTACATCACTTTTATTTATACACAATCTACATGTTTCGTGAACGATGTTCATATCACCAGGACCAAATGTATACTTTAATAATTAATAATAATTTAAGTAATTTGTTCCTGATGATGTGAAAATCGTTCACGAAACATGTAGATTGTGTATAAATAAAAGTGATGTAAATAAAGTTATTTTGTCTTTTAATTAAAATAAATAATGACGTCACAAAGTGAAAACCTTTCCGAAGAAGTTTTCTTCGAAAAATTGACCAATAATACTTTTTGGATGAACCCCCAAGAGGATTTTGATTTTTCTCTAGTTTCTTGCTCACCTGCTCTACACAGCACACATGTCGTGAGTCCATTCTTATATTTAATTTTTCTTTAAATAAATATTTGATTGATAGTGCATGTCACTAATTTGTAATAAATTTGTAAATTACCGAAGTACAATAATGATTATATACCTAATATTGTCAACTTTGTCTCGTTTCGAAAAGGAAAGTGAACCAGAACCTATGACTATGTGCCTCACGGAGATCGAGGCTGTAGCCGCGGCTGCTCAGTCATGTGTGCTCGTAAGTTGTATGTTACCCACTCCTATTCCAGAAAGCATTGTGAGTACCAATTGATTATGGACCTTTGATGACTTCAAAAACAAATTGTATTATAATGTAGTGCGCGGATCACTCTAGTAACTGATTAAATGTTTTTATACCTAAAAATATAATATTACGTCTCTATTCCCCAGATTCAGGAAGCCCAACCCGTCTTTATATATATATATATATATATATATACCTACCTTACTTATATATATTGTAAATTATATATAACTCGTATATTTGTCATAATGTTATGCACAGTCAGAGAATATTGGTATTGTGTCGGTGTATATAATACTATTTTACTAAGTTTCTGCTGACATATGCTTAAATGTTATGTAAAGCGGTTATGTATTGCTAATGTTTTTATCTTTCTTGTTATGTGTTTGGCATTTGTAAATTATGTATTAAGAACTCGCATCATATTATTATTATATGTTATATTTTATGATACCTACATATCTAAATATATTTCTTTTTTATTTATTTTATATGTATTTATATTATTAAAACATATATTTAATTGCACCTCTACACCTACGTCTTGTTATACCCATCTTTGTATTTTTTTCTGTTATCTAAAACTTTACCTGATCTGTTTACTCAAATCACAAAAACTGTATAAATGTTAAAAAGCCCATTAGGGCGTTTATGATTAATAAAATAAATGTACCTAAACCAAAATTGTATTTTTAAATATTATATATACGTACCCAAAAAATAAATAAAAACCCCTTCGTCGTCAAAAACTCCCAAACAATATCCCACTCATAGCTACGTACGATCCGACTTGCAGAACCCCGATAAGACGGGTGGTAGAGATGGAGGGGGGAGTTGGGGGGGGGGGGGGGGGGTGTTTGCCTACACACGATGCGTCGATGTTGTGGTGAGAAGTACCTAGCTATGTAGATCTGGTCACTCAACACGCTTATAGCGATTTCAAGCAGTTGGGGCGATACTGAGAGTATCTACAAACATTAGGAGCAAATAATAATGTAACTGCTACGTATTATCGTAATTCAATAACGTGTGAAATAATTCAAGTTAATTAATTTTAATTAAAAGAGATAATTATATTATTTTATTATTAATAGGAACAAAGCGATTGTGACAACCCTAAAATATTTCAATCGTAAAAAATGTAGGCGTTTCTGGAGTGTGCTCCACGCTGTTTACTGGGGTAAGTAAATTATGAAACATTTGTAAAAGTGTCTTAACCAAATACGGCAACAAAATATTCGACTCTGAAAACAGTTATGACCTTTATTTTAGTGTATATGGACTTTGCAAGTTTCTACATAATGAGGCAAGCAATTCGCGCTCCCATTTAAAAAGGTCTATTCATTCAAAAGCAGATTTTACCTTTAAGAACTAAATGGTGATATTATGATGCGAGATGCCTATATACTGTCAGATGGATTAATTGACGAATCACAGTCAACTCACCCCTCCGCGTCCCGCTATAGTTTGTTTATACCCCTTTCCTATCTTTTCATGTCTATCAATATTCATAAGTCTGTGATTTGAACCTAGTATCCGCTCGTCAAAAACCGAAGTTACAACGATCATTCCCGAACTCAAATTAAAAAATGGCATATTATATCTTAGCCGTTTGCAATGTTTGCATGGATCTCTGAATTTCGATTTTTCCCTGTAGCTTGGGGATATTTCCCTTAGATTCCCTATTTTGTTGAAAAATAATTTAAAAATATTATTTGAACTGCTTTTTAAAAACTGAACGATATCCAAGGTTCAAATAGTATGATGTAAGAAGTAATTTTTTAGATGTTTATGGGATTTTAACACTATATTCAAGGTTTATTTCAAATTTAAAAAACATAAACGTCAAAAAGTTAGAAGAGTTCCATAAAAATCTGCTTCTTCTCAAAATTAAGTTAATATTAGAGGACTTTTTGATATATTTAACATGTAAACAGATATTCCCACATTTTACGTGTAATCTAATTTTCCGTATATTCTGGGAATTTTTCTGTTCCTGTCAACACAGAAGAACACCTGCATGTCTGGCGAAGTATTGTGATATTCGCTATTGTAAATTTCTAGGGCTGACACAACATGGAAATCGAAAACACCATTGTAAGGTACATTATTTATTTAAAAATTTACGTTTTCACAGAATAAAAAACAGTTTTTATAAAGTGAAAAAAAAATAGTTTTTATAAAATGAAGAAAAAAACACAAAACTAACATACATGATTAATTTATTAATTTTATTAATTAATTTCATTGTTTGTATATTTATTCACATTATTATTATTATTTCGGTGGAGTAGTCCAGAGGCAAAGCTTTGGACGCCCATTGGACGATAATATCCATGCCTCTTTCATACCTCGGGTCAATTATTTCTGGCAAGTAGCAATCAAAGCAGAAATTTTGAAGGCGTTTTAACATCTTAAAGTGAAAGAAATAGTCATCTCTTCGTATGGTTTCAACCTTCAATGGAATCTTATTAGAGGTCCAAACGCCAAATATACATATATCGGACTTGGTGATATGAAGTTGTCCTTGAATTTGGAAGTACCAATCATGGTTTTTGTTTATTTTAACTTCACCGTCTTTGTCAAAATACCAAATATTTTTTTTTTGCTTTAATTGCTGCCAAAGGCTCCATATCTCGAGCACTATGAGGACATTGATGTTGCGTACCGCTAAAACAGATATACCAGCCGTGGAAACTATATTCGTGGGTAGTTCAGTATTGAAACTTTCAGAGTAGTTATCCACGAAGGCATTACTCTCTTCCATTCCCGGAGATCTTCGAGAAATCAATTTGTACACAAAATAGTCAAATTTCAACCAAAAACGTATATACAGTGTATTAATGGATGTATGTTATAAATACGTTAAAAAATCATACTTTTTCATTCGGAGTCTATTCAGCTGACGCCAAGTTTTTGAAAGCCATTTGTTTCCCATATTTATATTTATATACTGAAAATAAAGACAAAAAAACTAATTAAGCAAAGTGAATTTGCGATTATCGAATAAGTAATTTTCGTTTGTTTGAATTACCAAGATTAAAAATTAATTTTGCACAGCCCTCCCTTTTGTCGCATGAAATATGATATCTTCTCATATTTTTTATCATTTCGATATTGTGTTGGTGTCTCGCAAGAACATACCTACGGCGCCGTGATAGTAAAAAAGACAACAATACAATATACTTGCTTTATAACCAACAATTGACGGGCCAGAATTATGAAAAACATTGAGCCCCTTGTGCGAAGCTATTTGAAGGAAATGTGTGAAAAGGTACAATCATCTCAACGTCCGCGTCCTGGGTATTGTCGTTACCCTTTTCCCTTTCCAAGTGCTCTGTTCGAAAATATGACGGTGTACCCTGCTTGGAAAAAACGCGCACAAATAAGCCAAAACATGAAAAGGTACAATATACGCGAAGGGCCGCGTCGCTTGCTGCGCACTTTTTAGAATAACTTTTTGACACGCTTCCTTCAAATTACACGAACAAATCATATGGTTTGATTCCATTGTATATGTATTCTATCTTAATCACTAATAGACTTAAGATTTATCACACCACTTCAAAGAACAAAGCGACGCGAAGGACCGTCTGTGGCGAACTCTCGTCGCGTAATGAGTGGAAATCAAAAATGATATCGTTTTTATGTATTTTGAGTGCATAGAAAAATTGAATATTACCCAATAAATCATTGAATTTTTTAATACTAGTTAATACATTTTATAGTTCAAATACTGTTTTATTAGGTTATATTTTTATTTTCCAGAATTTTTTGGTTTTTAGTATAAATAAATGATTTAAATTACGTTGATTTACCTAGTTTAAAAATACATAATATGTCATAATTAAGCTAAATTTTCAAAATATATTAAAAGGGTGGGATAGGTTGAGATGTTTTCTATTAGATAATATTTTTTATATATTTTTTTCATATTGTAGACGATTACAGATGAAAAAAATCTGGAGGTCGATTGACCATTTATTGAAAACTGCTATTTTATAAACAGTTTTATAGTACGAAATTTTATTTTTGGTAATATTTAGATTTGACTTCTAAATAAAAATATGTGCTTCTAAAAAAAATATGATAAAAAATATTTTTTTAAGTGTGCTGTTATCTGCTGAGGTGACTTTGAAAACACGCAAAAACCATAAAATATTGAAAAATCCCTCTTACCCTCTTAACGAAATTACTCACGGAGAGAATTACACCTATTAGAATTAAACACGTCAAAAAAGACACTACTGACTATTGTTTTGAACATATTAAATTTATTTAGAATACACGTAAAAACCCACTTAAATTTAAATCAATTAAAAAACCAAGATTTTTTGACGTGTGTAATTTCAGTACCAGGTACAACCTAAGAAATTATATTTCTCTCCTAGCGTAATTTTGATAGTGTACAATTGGGGGAGTCATTAACCCGTCACAACAAAATAAAATATTCTGAAAAACAGATGGACGGTTTCTGGATTATATTTGTCTCTTTGCAACTTGCAACCACTATTTAACCAAAAATTGTCATAAACCACACCGTTCTGACACATTTGGATACACAATAGCACGAAGAAGAGGCAGATAATAGAGGCGAAACAAAGAAAACCATAAAAAAATTATTATCTGGAAAATAAAAAATTACCTGTAAATCTTATTTTCTATGGCGTTTTACCGTACACAGGACCTGCTTCAAAGCGACCGAAAGTGCTACAGAATTGCATTTTAAAAAGTTTTAGATAAAAAGCTTGCGACTATTGATTATATTCCATATATCTGAGTTTCAAACAATCGCTTAACCGCGTTTGTTTAGGATTTTTTACTAGATCTCTCCAAAATAGAGTCTGTAGACGGCACAAGCAAAAAAAAATGTTTGTTTTGCAAGCGACGGGAATAGAACTCCAGGAGAAGTGTGTGCGAATTTGTCGCAATCACTTTTTTAAATTTATAAACGAGTTAAAAAGTAAACTGACATTTTTCTTACAGAGTTCTTAAAAAAAGGAAAGTGTTTTCTAAATTTTCTATTATCTACAATTTTATTCTTAAAAAGAGCTACAAACGCGAAGCTCACATCAAAATATACTTTATAACACAATTGCGCTCGCCATACAATCCCATACAGACTCGCTAGACGTAAAAAGTTTATGTATCATAACCGCGGTTCGAGTCTTCGCTATTTGGCGTTATTCTCCGTGAGAAATTTTCGATATCAGAAAAGTGATGCGACCCGCCCTCCGCCATAAACAGGAGAGGGAGTCATTTTGAATACACCCAGCAAAGTGCTCAAGCCGCTGTCAGCCGCCAAGTTGACATATCCAGTACAGAGAAATGATATTCCCTCGGCCTCTTCCGAATTCAACTGACTCCCTCTCCTGCCGTAGGAAGAAATCTTTTATAACGTAGTGTGTCGGTAGAAAAGATACTTTATAACACAGTATCTTTTGATGTGAGTTTCCTGTCTCTCCCTACTTTAAATGTTGTTTTACGCCGTACTTGGACTGTTGGTAATTTATTCTTCGTTATTTCTATTTTTTGTGTTAACGTTAACGCTTGTCTGTTGTGTACAACATTATGAATAAACAAAAATAAAATAGACATTAAATGTAGATATGGCGTCCGGAATGTCGGTTTCCGCAATTTTGAGGAAGAGAGAGGAAGAATCTGTTTAATCAGGGCAATAACTGAAGTGGGGGTCAGGATCCTCAGTAGTGACTTAAGAAAGAAGAAGAAAGAAAAAGAAAGAAGACGTATTTTTGTTGAATTAACATTTAAACTCTGGTCATTTTCAGTTGACGCGGCAATGTTTCAGGGTGGAAGATCTTGTTGTAGTAGGTATACTTTTTTTTTGGGCTCACTGCAGTACCAATAAATACGTTAGGCTTCGCACATATCCTTCTCTTGGCCAAGCGAGCTGCTAGCGTACCCTGGAAGTAATAAATAATACACATTATTAATAATATTAGTGTAATGTAATCAATTTCAATCGTACAAAATAGAAACAAGGGAGATGGGAACGTTTGAAACAAACATGAAAATGTTCATACCCATCAAAAAAAAACTGGGAAAAAAGGGTAAAAAACCGGGTAAAGTTTAGTTCCTCGAAAGTCACACAGGCGGGGTGTCAATTTACATGTTTTTTTCAAGCAGAATCGAATAAACTCGAAATGAAGGCGATGAAACCAATCTTTGAGGAGAAAAAATGTTGTGATGGAGGGGCCTGTATGGAAATCCTGGCTAAATTAGAACAAAATACTCCATTTTTATTAGCATTCAATGTTTCAAAGACCCAATCATGTCTAATTACGTCTAAAAGGGATCGAAATGACAATCTAGTCTTCTTCAACGGTAGCATTCTTCCGAACAGGCCCTCCATTGATATGCTCGGTGTAACTCTAAGTGACCAGCTCAAATCAGGGGGCTCCATCGAGGCCAGAGCTATGTTAGCCTCTCAGAAACTGGGCGTACTGTACAGGGCCCGCAGATACTTTAATAGTACCTAACCCTGTACAAATCGCAAGTGCGCCCACGGTTGAATTTGGCAGCCACCTCTGGTCTGGAGCCCCAAAGTAACTGAAAAACACCCTCGACTCTGTGCAGAAACGGGCGGTCCGTTTGATAGATTCTCTCGTCTTAACAAACGGATTGCAATCTTTAGAGCACAGGCGTCGGGTGGGATTGCTATATTTGTTTTCAATGGAAGATGCTCCGAGTAACTAGCGTCATTGATCCCCTCGGCACCAGTGCATAGTCGGGAAACACGCCAAACGCCCGCTAAACATATGTACACGGTTGACATTTATCACATGAGAACTGATCGTTTTGACTCATTCTTGGGTTCAACAGCTCGGCTGTGGAACGATTTGCCGGCCAGAGTCTTTTCAAGACCCATGTTCACTCCTTCCTCTCCTCAAAAAGACCCTCCATGCAGCATCTTCAAAGATGACATAGGCCCCGAGGGAAATTATTTTCCTCAGAGCCTCCTGTATAGAGTTAATATTTAAAAATATATAAATATATATATTTTTCTTACTCTTGACATGGCCCGACTCAAGAATCTGGTTCACTTTATCGTGAGCCAAAGCATATAACTAAAGTTTACGTCTTAAAACTAAGTAGTAGGTAAAGGAGAGAGGAAGAGAAATATAGGATAAGGATAGATACTGAAACTTTATGATCGTACGCGTTACTTCTGTTCAATATTTCTAAAGGTTATGGCAAAGATGTAAGATTTTGTGTTATTTTTTGCACATATACGGGGATTTTTTCTAACGTTGGTTCTACTTGTGGACCAATGAAAGAAATTGGTTTGTCATATTGATTTTGACGGGATATGAATTTCTATGAATTTGCTCAAGCTCAGTCGAGTCCAGGCCATTATTTAGGATTTAAAATAAAAAGATTTGATCAAAAATTAAACGCCGTGTGTGAAGGGAATTGAAGTTGTGAAATTTAATGGTTCGGTTTAATTTGAAGTCTATAAAGACCCCAATACACTACTCGTGAAGTTGATTCAGGTTTATCGAATATGATAGTGTAGAAACGAACACTTCGGTTCATGAAACCTCGCCTCGCTTCGTCCGACTTCCGATTGTTGTCGGTTTTTGCGCCGAATCAAAGGACTCGAAGCGTTCCGAAGTTCAAACATGATGCGTCTCACTGCACTACTGGCTCACTTCTTCATTAACTCCGTGAGTAGTTTATTGGAGCTTTAAGATTAATTTATAATTTTTGTAAACTGAGTATATTTCTTACCATAGTACCTATCTGTTATTGTGAATATCTACAATGTCCACTATCACCCAGGAACACTGTCTTTTACAGTGTGTAACACCACATACTCGAAGAATTTTAAAGATTGATGATTGTGAAGAGTGGACAGAAAAAAACAATTTCTTGTTGAAAATTACCCACTCCAGAAGTACGACTTTAATTATTACAAGGATGAAATCTGATTCTTATTTCTACCACATTTTAACAACGGAGAAAAGTTTCAATGACAATTTTGTATTTAAAAACCCTGCCTTAGAATTATTTGCAAAAACACATGATAAGCCTTGCAACCACGCCCGTTCATGCTCGACGGTTTGGCGCGATCGAACATGTTGACTCGGAACTTTACTCATCGTTGGATCTACACTCTCAAGTGGTGCACGTCTCGTTTCATGCATCTTGAGCAGTTCGACACGAGACGCCGCTCATTCGGCTCAGGTATTTGTGGTCAAATCTAAGTGTTTATTTAGGGTCAAATGACAAATCTGCTGTCTTAGTATATCATGAGCGATAAAAACAATAACATTTTCAATAAAATTGGGAGGATAACTCCGAATTGCCATTTTTGTTCTCCAATGACAAGGACAACAAGCGCATCGGACTCAAGAAGGGTGACTAACATGTTCGAAGCGATGTCTACACATTGAGATATGGTCGATCGTTTTATTCATCAAGCCGTTGGTTCGATATCGAACAAAAAAAGCATAGAGCGAAAAGGTACACACGATGAGACGTCTTCGAATGAGCGTAAAACCATCGAACATGAATGGACGTGGGTGTGCAGCAACTAATAACAGGGACTGCAATTTTCGTTCTCACACACAGGCGGCATGTTTTATAGTAAACCAGCGAGTTTCCGGCATGCGTTGCAATGTCACTCAAAAAAATAAAGTGTTTGTGTTTTAAATCTGTTTTTTTAAGTGATTTCGGATACACAATTCAGATGCGTACACGACTAAATCAGAAAATTATCTGAAGCATAATGTCACACACAGCTGTCCGTGTGAGAAGCTTGGATTTTCAAAATTTACCCCCTGCTATCCCCTACCGCTACTATGACTCCTCTGCAATCCCTCCCTCGTCCCTCACCCCTGCGTGTCCTTCGCTACCGTCTGGTTCCCCTCACGCGTCCCCTTCCCGTCCTGCGTACCCTTCCACCTTGCCCCCCTTCCCCCCTCCCAAAAACCTCCTTTAAGTTTTCAAACAATTTGCACGCCAAATATTGAAATTTTTTTATAAACCTTCGCGGTGCGCACAACAAATCACCAAAGTTTCATCTTAATTGGATGAATGGTATAGGAAATAATTTCATAGCACCAGAGGATATATAATAATAGTATATATATATATATATAGGATATATATATATAGTATATATATATATATATATATATATATATATATATATATATAGTATATATATATATATATAGGATATATAATAATAGTATATATATATATATATAATAATAGGATAGATAATATATTAATATTGTACTACTTTTTACGTGCATGCTAAAAATTAAACAGAACTGTTAGTAGAATACTTTTATTAAGTGATCATGACTACATTATTTGACAAAGTTCATGAAAAAAAGAAAACAACAAAAAATATCGCCGGAGACAAAAATTTAAAATTTAAAGTTAGTCGGAATGTCAGGACCACCCTGAATGTATGATGATATGGAGGTATGAAAAAAGGTTAGAAAATGAAGCGATATTTTTTAATATTTTCAATCTACATAGTGCAGAAATATTTCTTATGTTGGTATGAAAATATGTTTTCTAGGTTCTAAATGGAACATGATTACTTTTATGTGATTTAGGTATAATATGTACTTAATAATATAATAATTATGTAGGATTAATCCTTTGGAAGGCCTGTCAGAGGCTGCAATTATCTATATAAATATACTATTTTGAATACATTATTAAAGTAAGGAAAAGAAGAGGCGTACACGCATATTTCTTTCCTTTTCTATTTTGCCCCTTTTTTGGAAAATGATATGGTAATTAGTTTCCCAGAGACCGGTTAGGACATGTATTTTTTTTACAAGTATATAATCAATTTGGGAGGCGGGTATGGGTACCGCCGCCCCAGGAACCATTTATTGGAAAACCAACACCTCTGCCACGGGTCACCCCAAGTTGTTTACTATGTTTGGTGTCTTAGCAGGGGTGCCCGGGTTCATAGGGTTTGGTTTGTCCGGGACTTGGCGGCGGATGCGTCTAACCAACTGCTTGGCAGGCCAGATCGGGAGAGACTGGTTGAGGGAGACCTTTTAATCTCTCCACCCGGACCCTCTCTACCCATCAGCTTGCACCGCAGTGGGAGGGATGGCTTCACACGTTTATCACTCCTGGACACATTGATCCTCAGATTCCTACCCACCCCTTAAACCTTATTCCTTCCCAGGACTTCCTCTCCTTCCTTTCCCTTAAAAGACCCTCGGCACAGCATCTTCAAAGATGACATAGGCCCTGAGGGAATTCTTTTCCTCGGGGCCTCCTGTGTTGAGCTAACGTAAAAAAATATTATACCTCATGAAATAAAATTAACATTAAATAAATAAAATATCTAATTTTCAGGTACTTTTAAAGGTTATTATAAAATAAATTAGCAGACTTCAGAGATCAACTCAAAAACTATACAAATTACCCAATGAAAAGTATTTACCGGTTTTTGGTAAATATTCCCATTGCCGCACTTATATTATAGGCACACTTTTTGAAAATTACACTACTTTTCAACTTAATTACTAAAAGGAACAATTAATTACGTTTGGAAAGATAGTAAAAGATGGATCAAAATTCAATTTTCATTCAATCAATGTTTAAAATTACCCTTTATAAAACGATCACTTTGCCGCCATTTTGGATTTTTTTTATGGATTGAATTGTAAGTTTCGTTCCAATCTAAATATGCATGAATTACTTAATTAACCCAAACTAAGAACCTAATAATCTACTTTTTACATGTAGAAATAGTTGTTTCTCGAAACGAAATGTATTTTCCGTAATCTGTGCCTAAAGTGTGGCGGTTAGGCTGGAATCAGACGGTTCACTAAATAGTCCTTTCTGTAATTCATTCGGCCTATTTTACTCGGAATGACACGTCTGAACATGAAATGAAACAAAAGTGAAACGAAGTTGGGAACATTCGCTCGAGTGAAACGTCCGATTCCAGCCTTAGGAAATAATTAACGGTTTTTTTAGACTTCTTTCAGAACACGACAAACTCACAAAACTCTCAAGTGCAGCTGATACAGAGAAACATTTAACATTGACGGATGACAGCTGCTAACACTCCAATAACTTTTTAAACGTAACCTATATTTTTTGAGTGTTGGAAAAAAATATGAGTGCGTCTAACCTTTACGAGCGATTGAAGTAAAACTTATTTGACTTATTTGGGGCAGGTATTACTAAAATGGTGAAATTACTGCCATCCGTGTCTGTTTTTATTTTTAAAGGGTTCTAGCCTTTGCTAAAATATTTTTAATATTTTCTGAAACTTGAATGAAAAATTAAGAGTGAATTCATAATTTTTATAGCATTTCTAAATACAAGCGACCAAACAGACACGAATGTCTAGAGATAAAAAAAATGTTAACTAATTCTTATCATAAGTAATAAAATGTTAACAAATTCTTATCTTAAGTATTTGTAGGATCTAATTTCAATAAAATTCTCCAGTCCTAATGAGTCCTAAATTCTCAAGTCTTTCGAAATAACTTCAATTTAAACTCTATTTTTGGCAGTAATCTTCTTATAAATGTAATATGAAAAGTGATGGTGTAGCAAATGTAAAATTATGAAATGTCCAATATTTTAAATATAGTGTCCTCCGCGTGCATAGTCGTATCTCCTCCAAGCATAAACTTTCTAATTAAAGTGTGTTTATCGGAAGTGACCTGCCAGGTAAGTATGTTCTCTGTATCTATTTGTAAATAATAGTTCTAGGTAGAGCCTAAGAAGGCATAATAAAATGTACAGTGCCCTTGAGGTGATTTCTCACAAAAAAATATTATTATTAGATGAATAATACACCACCGGCTGTTAAGTTTGGTCGCTTGTATTGAGAAATGCAATAAAAATTATGAGTATAGATTCGCTCTTGATTTTTCATCCAAGTTTTGGAAAATAATAAAAATATTCTAGCGAAAGCGAGAAAACATCTGAATTACACATCATATCGCGCCTAAAGAAGTTTTACTTCAACAATACCATCATCGGATACATTGTAAAATTTTGTGGTAAGGATTAAGAGGATACCCGGCGGTGATTTTTCCATACAAACGTATTCCCTATTTATCTCTCTGGATTTTAACTCTAGAGAAAATATTGTTTTTGCATAAAATAGATATCAACTACTAGCGTGTCGGTACTTTTTGTTTTTTTTGATAAGTTACTTTTTATAGAAGTTATGACCTTCCAAAAATCAATAAAATTGACTGGTTTAAACGCCGTCAAAAGATGTTCAGTATACAAACCAGACAATGTTTTTTTAAAAACAGCAAAACGTACAGACATAGAATAGTTTTTTCTTATGTAGTTGGTAAAAAAAAAATTGAAAATCAGTCCACTTTTGGAGGAGAAAAGTGGGGAATACAAAACCTCCATTTTAGTTAGGTGTCAGTGCATTGTCCCTTTCGCTCAATATCCGGTGGAGTAAGAGCAACAGTGACAGCAATATTTTAGTAAAATCTATTTCTGCACCACCGGGTATCATCTTAAGGATACTGCTTTAGCACATTTGAAAAATAATGAAAAAAATAAACATACTATGGTGGCAATTTTACCACAGCCTTTCAAAGGGTTAATAACATTTTACTTGAGGGGCTTAAAAGCAAAAACGCCACTCTCCAAAATTACTGTTTTCGGTAAATCATAAAAAACCGATCAAAGAATGCTACACATTTTTCACGTGATTATTAGTAATAACTTGAAAAGCATAATTCAAAGTGAAATATTATATTAAATTTAACAAATAACTTTGTATTAAACCACTATTTAATATATTAATTACCTCTCTCTATAATATTTTTGTCCATAGTTCTTTTTAGTCTATACTTGTTTGTTTATTTTGTTATTTAATGTCATTACCAGTCATTACTACCCTGACAAAGAAACTATCGGTTTCGAAACATGTAGGTAATTGTGATTATATAATAGTGGTTTAATACAAAGTTATTTGTTTCATTTAATTCAAAATGACGCCACAAAGTGATTTTGCGTGGTTTGAAGAAATGAAATATTATAATTAAAAATGTTGTAATAAGGTCGTGCTGAATTTATTTTGAATTCAGGCTTGTTATTGTTATGTGAAGTAAGAAGTTGTAGTTTTGTGGAGAGTGGTGATTTTGCTTGTTAATCGCTGTGGAGAGTGATAATTTTCATCTAAACCCTATTTTCATTTCGATTTTTCCATGATTCGGGGTTGATTTTTCTAAGGATCTCAAACACCATCTTGTAGCTACGGACATTGTGCATATATTGGCATTTATAACTCAATTTCGTCATTTTTGGAGAGTGGCGTGTTTGCTTTTAAGCCCCACACTTATACAATAATGATATCATTTAATGTAATTTTTTTGTGTGATATCTTTTTTCCAAATTTTAGAATTATTTAAAAATTCATTTCTTCCCAGATTACACTTATGAATGGTGATACAAAAATATATATATCATAGCTTTTAGATTGAGGAATATGCGACTTTAAGGTAAGAATGGCGGGTAGGTATTGTAATGGGTTATATGGTATAGTTTTTATTATTTTTTTTAATATTTTGGTAGCAAGCAGTCTTGATATATTACATGATACATGATCTTGCATTATTTAGTAGTAGTGCATCACCTTTTCATTCTTTCAACAATCAATAAGACTTACTTCAACTATTTGGCCTTTTACGAGTCAGGTGAAATCATAAGTGTTTTGCGGTTTCTATTGTTAAATTAATTATTATGCTATTTTTACTATAAAGAGAGTAAGCTCATATTTTAAGTGCACGATGATGGTTTACTGAGTGAAAAGTAAAACTAAAATTTTATAATGTCAAAATATTATGTTGTATAAAAATTAATGTTTGTTTGTTTGTTTGTGTGTTCGTATGTTGTGCGCGGCCATACCGTTCATTGAATTGAGATGTAACTTTGGGAATATGCTGTGCGTATACCCTGGATGGTTATAGGATAGTGAGCTCTAGCGTTATGAAATTATTTCCTTTACTATTCATACGATTGCCATCCAATTTCTATTAAATTTTTGAGAATTGTTGTGAACATGCCCGTGAATATTTCTATATATATATACTGGTGAGCCCTGGCATTATGAAATTTACATTAAAAAGGGGGCTTTGCAGGAAGGGGGATGAGGGAGAGGGGAAGGCGGAGAAGGTGAAAGCGGAATGCTTGAGAGGGGGGGGGTTGTGAGAAAGGGATGAGCGGGAGAGGGGAGGGAGGATGTGGGGAAGGTGAAAAGGGAATGCGGGAGGGGAAGGGGATTCGGGAGGGGAACATGAAGAGGAGGCGGAAGGGGAACGGGAACGAATGGGCTATGACACGAAGGGAGAAACAATTTATTTATTTAAGTAGTATTACAACACACGCCGGGTATCAGCTAGTTATGTCATAAAAATCTACTTCCATACTCAAAAAGAATGGCTGAAAATTATTTGTGTTTAAATTTTGCCGCTGGTAATATATTATTATACAAATATTGATGTTTTTTATTAACTGCTAATCTATTTAACATTTAGTTAATTTAATAGGCAGTTCAAAAAGATTTTTTGGCAATGGGCCTTTTGCACACATTTTTAATTGGCTTCAAAAAAATAATGTGAAAAAATTTGTAACTGGCAATACCGAAAAGCTACAAAAATAAATGTTTATAGATACGAGTTTTTAGATCTTAACGTCACTATATTAAAATTATCAATATTGTTAAAATAAATATATGACATGTTTCATGAATTTTACGATTGACAATTGAAAACTGAGAGCGTAAGTTTTAAAGAATTTGCAAAGTTCATGATTTATTGAGTACAAGTGTGGATCTTTACCGATTTTAATGAAAACTGATGTCGCCAATTCAAATAAGACTGGTATATATCCCAGAAAAGCAAATTATATTGTTTTTGTGATCGAAAAATAATTTCAACAAAATTAGCTTACTTCAGCTAAAGGAAAGGCTCACTAAACAAACATTATCTCTTCAGTGGTCTGAGGTGTGTACAAAAATGTGTATGAAAATAATAAAACAAAATAAAAAGATGTTCAATTGTATATTATTCAAAAAGGCTAATAACTATGTGCCCAAATGTTAAATCAACAATTAAAATTAATTAGTTACATTTCATATTTAAATTTGTAATAGAAGTATTTAAAATAGTTATATTAGAAAATGTGACTTCAATTACTATAGGTTAAAAAATAAATTAGAAAAGTATTTCAAAATGCTGATTATTTAAAGCACTGAGAAAAAAATTATGGCCAACCAAAAATGTTTAAAAAAAAGTTTGTTGAAAATATTTAGGTAATCACAAGAATAGGCAACATGCATCAATTTTTAATTTTTCAGTATTTGTAAGTGTGTAAGTTTTTAAAGATTTGGCGAATGTTTTAATTCCTGATACAGCAACTTATTAGAAAGTAAATGTAATTGCTTGTTTTATCAATAATAAAAGCACAAAAAATTCCAAACTTTGTTGCACAATATATATATAACATCACCGATCGATTTACTCAAAATTCATGTTGCCTATTAGGGTACCAAAATTATATCATTACTTTGTGTAAAAAAAAGTAGTACAGTAGTTCAAAATGCTCTAAATAAATAAAATTATATGTTAAGACAATTTTTTTTGAACAAAAATTAAAAAATTATTGATTTTGAAGAACACATTTTTACTCATATTCAATACATTAAAACTAAATAAAAATTAATTTTAGTAGCCACATATTATCAAAATAATATTATTGGTTAATTCAATATCTTATTCTTACAAAACACAGAAAAAAGTTGTTATTTTTTCCACGTTATAAAACTTTAATTCTAATGGTAGTTTCTTATGAAATATGAGAAATGTCTTATGGATTATAAATTAACATAAAACGTTTCTGTATTAGGTATTATTCTTTTTCAAAACATATCCCTATTACGCCGTTTTTCCACGTAGCTACTTACAAGCGATGCTACCGCATGTCATACTATTTTGCTAGTGTAGCGCCTAGCGGCGTTTTCAAACAATATTTATAGTATGGAAAACACAGACGAGCGGCGATCGCGTCGCTTGAACGTAGCTCCATGGAAGAACGGTGTTATACTTATGTAAACAGAATTCATTTTGTTTTATTTTTACTTCACAGTCTTAATTTTTGGATACGAAAATTATTTAGATGCCTAATAATGTTCTTAAAAATGAATAATGATGTTTTTTTGGAAAACTGTGATAATCATAATAAATAATATTAATTTGGAAGAGTTGAAAAGTAATCACTTTGCAACTTTGGCAAGATTTTGTAAATTGTTTCTTCTAAAAAGATTACTGGTGTATTTTTATTTTATTTATCTAATGCCAAAACATTTTAATGTGTGTAAATTGCCAGATTTTTTCAAAATTACATTGCATAATTATGTTACTAAGGCTGGGGAAACATGAACCGCTACAAGCTGTCATTATCGACAGCTTCAAGCAGGGACTACATATTTCTCATAGAAAACACGATATTGCAGGATCGACTGCTTGTAGCAGTCCATGTATTCGCAGCATAATACTAATGACAAATGGAAAGGCGATTGGAGTTGTTTAAAAATATTTGTTTTTCTCCTTATCACAATTTATTTCTAGGTTGTTTTGAAATCATTAATATAAATGTTTTAAAATCTATTGTGGATATATGGATTCAAATTTTGCTCAGGCAAGATAACATAGTACGTACAGGAAAGCCTATTAATTAATAATTTCTTTTTCAATTTCATAAGAAGAAAAACTCTTTAAAAAAATCTTTCTAAAATTTGCACCAGCAACATAATTAAATTGTTGACCCTCAAATGTTTTAGTTAAAATAGGTTCAAGGGTTCAAGATTCAAAATGCTGAAATCTACATTCATTTGTTGTGGATAAGAGATCTCCAGGTCTTCACAAAAATATGATATTTTTACATTAGTTATCAGCTAATACGTCATTTCAAAATATTTTTTGTTTTTCTTTCTATCGTTAAATCATTCTTCTCAACTATTTGTATTATTTGGTCAAATGCAAGATCAACTTACATAAAATCAGGGTAGTCATTCTTAAACTAGCAGTTAATTCAGAGTGTACTGTCTTCGTCAGAAACAAGATATTGCACAGCAATTGGAGATTCTATCCCCATAATTGAACAATTGTGGGTTTCTCTAACATTATCAATCCTGTGCAAGGAAACCGAATGACTACAACGTATTTATGATATTCCATTCCTAAAATTAAATGAAGAAAGATGATCTTATTTTAAAAGAAGGATGTTTTGTAGGCTCAAGAAAAGATACACATTAATAATATGCACTTTGTTTAAAGTCAGTAGATTTGTATGAATGCTTTATCTTGGCGGAACGTCCCTTGGAGGAGGACTTCTGTACTTGGCTCTGATATGAAGAAAGGGTTTATTCTCCGTATCTTGTGTAGGCAGGGCCATTCTTACGCTCTTCTCGATACTCGATGGAGAAACTAAAGGTTTACTTACTGACACGGATGGTTTGAGACTGTTGCTTCTACTAGAAACAAACGGCTTACTTGTGACAGGAGATTTCAAGGACTTACTGGAATTGGAAGAAGGAGACTTTAAGGGCTTAGGGCTTGTGGATGGCAGCGGAATATTTACACTTCTACGTCTTAAGATTACGTCTCCGCCCGAACCCAAGGAGGAAGCTGCGGAGGGGAAGGATTTGCGCCCCTCGTTTGCTGAGGTTCTCAAGGTTCTACTTGGCGTGCTGGTTTTAGCAACCGAAAGCAATCTACCACTAGTTTCAACAGGTGAAGCCATTCTATTGTTTACAATTCTGGACTTAACGGTGGTGTTACTGGGTGTTAACTCTAACTTCAAACCAGCAGCTGACATTTTTCCATTACCGAGCGAAGAAGTCCGTCCGTTAGGTCTTATGTTACTAGGAGTGACTTTTCCGTTTGAAAGCGGCGTTGTTCTACCGCTTGAAGATTTAGAATTGCAGACAGAAGCCCTTCTGACAGGATTTGCGACAGTTTTACCGCTTGCCAAATAACTTTTAATTGTTTGCATTTGTTTCGCGATGCTAACGGGAGTTGATCCATTGATGGACGAAGTTTCCGAGCATGATTCTTCGGCGCTGTGTTTCGAGCTGTTTGAAGACATTTTACCATCTGATGAAGTGGAATTATATTCATCGGAATGATATCTAAATGGGTTTGGGGACTTGTCTCCAAGACTCAAACGTTTTTTGGCACGGGTTTGTTTGGAATCCTTGCCAGAAAGGCTTTCTTGATTTGGTTGTTCAGCTGGAGAAATGTCACTGTTGGTGATTGATAGCCTATCGCTACTTTTGTCGGTGTTGTTTGTGCAGACACTGTTGATGGACTGGGTGCTGACGGCGGGTGACTGGCGAACCAGATTGACAGTGGTGACTTTCTGCACGGAAGCGGAGGATTGCGGCGAGATAACACGAACTTGGCAGGGATCGTGGCGCGTCAGGAAGTGCTCGAGAGTGTCCCAGCCTCCGCCCACCCTCACCATCATGTGTCGCCCCTTCAGCAGCTGAAATCAGGGTAGAAAGATCATTGTAAATATATTAATTGAGTGACAAGTACATATATAGAGAAGGGATTACCTTCAACAAATGCAAATACTTAACCATTTATTGTAGACTTGTAAACTACAAAGTGAAATAGACTTAAAGGTGAGGTTGCTTACAAAGTGTTGATTGATGTCTGTTTAGCATTATGTTGGTCCATTATCTTAAAAGACGGTTTTGACTGAGACCCGACTGAGCATCTAATGTCTCCATAAATACATTTGGTAGATATATTTAGAGATGCGATAAAATTTATAAATATGGGTTTCTTCAAGTGAAAGATGAATATCAAATAAAAATGACAACAATTTTGATTCATGATCTTCTTGCTGAAGTTGTCCCAATGCTCGCAAGTATCCTTAACCTAATTAGGGAAAAATTACAGTGTTGCTGTTGTTGGAAAGATGCAGGTCATAAAGAGTATATTATGGGCAACTTACTCCTGATGAAGACATTCCTTCCTGCAATGTTGTACCTTCCTTCTCCGACCTTTTTCACCTTCAGCAGCTTTGAGCAGCGTCCCTCGGAGCAATTGCAGTTACGCTCCATCAATCTCGTCACAATATGGACCTAGAAGAAAAAATTTAAAAAATTGACAATTAAAATCTAAGTAAACTAACTAATTAATGAGATTATATCTGCCTCGATGATGAAAACTGCAATGGCTGTCTGAAAGGTTGGCTAACGTAATCATGATAAATCTTTTGAGCATGAATATCAAGGTAGATAACGCAGATATCATATATATGAATGCCATTGCGTAGAATTTTATCTTGTCGAAACGTGTTCCATTTTTATCACACGACTAGCAGTTTGCGGAGACCGGATTCGGTAATTTACAGTCGATCAGCATTGGAGCATTAGAAGTATTGGAGGTTAGTTTATACTAATTGGAGATAAAAAAGTGGAAACAATTTTTTCACCTCGTCTCTCATGTAAGGGAGAGTCTGAATTCTCAATAAATCAGTTCCGATTTAAAAATGTCAAAAATCTTACATAGGGTGCTAAGGGACTTACTTGACTTACTAACCAGAAATTTTGGTCTCCGATAACATTTTGGATATTTTTTTCAACTAAAATCATTAAAAAAATCGGAAGATATTGGACAGTTAGGGTCGGGGTGAGGGGTTGGACGATTACTCAGCTGAGTGACCAGAGACAACATGTAAAAGAATTTTTCTGTTTGACTGTTTTTGAAAAAAAAACATCAGGAAAGTCATCGAAGACCAAGATTTCATTAACATTTTTAACTCTAAATAATGTCAGGAAGTAGTAAGTCAAGTACGTCCGTTAACACCCTATTGTATGTAGGAACCTATTTCATTTCCCATTAGCACTTCCAATTTTAAAAATTAAATTTAAATTCAAAGAATAAGTTTTTGAATTGGAGGACAGAGGCACAACCGAAATTAGTATTTTCAATATTATCTTCTCAAATTTGGATATAGAGTTGTTTAGGCAGCTCTTTAGTAGAAGCAATTCATTTCGTTCTATTTTTTTCGTGCGTGTAGTGCCCCCACCACGCGTCCTTGCGCACTGACATGTGCCAACTGCGAACCTACCATTTTAGTAGAGTTCATTAGTAGACGCGGAAATGTCGTCTAGTTGGGGCAAAGAAGCTACTCTAAAATTCTTTATTTTTGCTGATATTAATCTCATTTCGTGTCAATCGTTTATTTATTTTCATCTCACTAATTTATTCTTCCACCTCTTCTAAAATAAGTATTTCAATCAGCTTAATTAGAGTATTTACTTTTTTGCGTTGCAGCCCGTTCATCTTGCTACGCACCGCTTACTAATCTACTCTACTCGACCGTAGTGCGAACACTTTTTGGTCAGTCAAGCAGCGAGTCACTCGCCACTAAATTAAACTTCTTGCCAGGTGCAAACAAGCTATAAGCCCCAAGAGGTTTTGACTGATAATTTTATACTGATGGTTAGTTCAAAAAAAGAAATTTAGGCTTACTCTCTTATCCAATTCGCTAAGCGGTTTGACGTTTGCAGAGTCCAACTCTTCCGGCGTCCCTCTGGACCAAGTGTCATCGGTGTGGATGGAGGGAGTCCCCTCGCTCTCGGCAAACAGAGCTGCTGGGAGAGACACTGTAATAGTGAAAAATCATATTGGTTTAATATATTATGGAATGAAAAAATATTAAGGAATAAAAGCCAAATTTAAAACTCCCATGTCCACTTTCTGATGTAGTTTTATCTTTTTGATGTTTTATCATTGAAGATGTTGTTTACAATTTCAAGAGTACTCTTTGAAGATAACAGAGGGTGCCACTTTCGTTTACAACATTTCGAAGTGTGTAGTAATTAACATAATAATACTATCAGTTGATTATTATTTTTAAATATTTCAACTCACCTTCATGTTCAATCGGTGACGGTGGTGGCTCTGGCTTTGCATCGGACCTGAAAATTGAAGAGTTTTTTAAATTTATTTGTGTCTATTAACATTCAAACACTCTAAACTACTTGTGTAATTCATCAGCAGGGACTTAATGATGACATTTTATGCTATAACATGGTACATTTTCAAACGGTGTGTATTAATAATGAATAATGATGATGATACGTTGACAATCAGACCAATTGGTTAAATTACAGAATTAGTATACGAATAAATATAAAATAGCAGTATGAGCCTGACATAATAAGCAAGTACTTACAAATATATATGTATAATCAACAAGTACATCAACAGTTTCATGTATAAGAAGATAGGTATGCGAGGTATAACAAAATTGTAATGATTTACCACTCGAGAGATTGGTGTTCAGTTTTTGATTTGGCCATTTGCTTTAATTAATATCATTCCTCAAAATATTAATATGGAAACATATAAACTATTTACTGCGGTTTAAAGCTAATGAATCCATCTAGATTTCACCGTTTATCCCATATTTGTAGGTTCCTTAAATGTGGTCCAACTTACGATTATTACAGTTTCAGAGACATCACATGGTCTGACATACTTAACAAAATGCATATATTGCAAATAAGATCATTTATATTGGCACAATCAACATTCGGGCGTTCTTGAGGAGCCCAAAGGCACAATACAACATTGAGGCATTTTTAATTAAAATTATTAGTAAACTTTTGTGGAAAACTCTCATCGCTGCATAGGAATAAATACAAATTGACTGCTGACGTGACCGCCAATTATACCAGCGCCATTGGCTGATTCAAGCGTTTCAGATTACCTGCCATTGGAGCTGCACGGAAAGGACTGAGGACTGGAGGCCAATGGCAAAGGACCCAGCCAGTGAAGATCATTTGTGGGTGGAGGCCAAATCTCTCTCAAGGTGTTATATATCGATTCTCTCAAGTGTTGTGTGATGTTTTCCTACCTGCCATCGGCCTTTTCCTGCTGGAATTGCCACGCCAGCGCGGCTGCCATGTCGTCATTGTGCCTCGGGTCCAGAGCCTGCTCCTCTTCCAGGGCAATCTCCCTTTCCAGCTGCACCAGGCCCGGTGGCTCCACACCCAGCCGGCTAGCGATGCGGCCCACCTCCAATAGACACAGGATCACGTTGCGGGGCTGGGCTTGCAGAACTAGAATCAGAGGAACAAAACTCAGGCTTATATTGTTCCAGAACATTAAAGAAAAACCTTACCGAACATAACCTAACTGAAATGTCTTTTATATTATCTCCAGAGAATAACTTCTTATGGTAAGTATTGGGATCTGTATCTTCCAGTACTTATCACCTCTTTATACGACAGGCATTGGCTACATGTTAAATATTTATCCAGATCCATATCACGATCCCTATTGATGGATCGTGGTCCATCAATATGGATTGGAGTGCTATACCCTAGATGTTCAATATTTATTGTGATCTGTCAATATTTGACATACTTGATAAATATTGATGGATTACAATAAATATTGAACGTGTAAGGTTAATAATGTTATAGGATGCCCGATTGAAAGTATTACGTTAATAATCAGTGACTGTCTATTGTCATATTGTAATTATAATAATACTTCCGAGGACAAACGTCCTTTCAGACTTAAGGCTAGTTTTGATCTGGGGAGCTCCTGAAACCTAAAGTCTTCGCAAATTCACCTTCGGTCACTTTTGAAAACACGGCAACGAGACCAAGAGACCTGAAGAGCCCACAGTCTATACAGTGGTAAAGTAAGTACTAGATCCTAGTATATTATGATACATTACACTAACCTAAGCCAATCTAACCTCACCAAACCTAGCCTAACATCACTTATTATAATCAAATTCTGTTTTGTCACTGGGTATATACACCGGGTGAGAAACCAGTATTCTCAATGCTGCTCTGTTCCATAAAATACAGAAGGAGAGTGAGATGTTGGCCTTAGTTGCGCTTTGACAAACATTTGTAAAAATGGGACGGTACCGATAAGGAGGACATGTTGCAGATGATGCAAAATGAGCCGATCGCCAAAACAATTTCTCTGTAATCAGCCACCAGGATGAAGAAACCTTACATGTTTCAGCTCATGCTTCTAACGGTCCCTTTATTGAAGTTTACCAGGGTTGTTTTTTGGAAATGTTTCCTTGTTCCAAAAATCATTTTGAAATTTCTTACACCGATTAGATAGTTTCTCGTCTGATGTGGCAGTGTCATGCTAGTCGTAATAGGGAGCGATAGGGTTCTACTTACAGATAAGGAATTGTTCATATCGGGGGTTCATATTTGTATAGTTATAATATAGTTCATATGTCCATATTTAAGCTGAGGGTCAATGTAATCAGGAGTATGTGAGGAACGTATGTATCTATCACTCCCACTGCGGTGCAAGGCGATGGATCGAACCAATGATCCGGTTGGAGAGATCAAAAGGTCTCCTTCAACTAGTTTCTCCCGATTCGGCCCACTGCAGGTGGGCAAAAGCATCCACAGCACCCTACGAATTCGGGCACCCCTGCTAAGTCAACAAATGTAGCGAATCACTTGGGATGGCCTACTATGGTAGGTCTGGTGGTGTGTTAAGGAATTAAGTTAAGCTTCAAACCAATTTATTTTTAGTTGGGTTTTAGTAAAAACAAATAGTTTGTTTCTTCTTACACAGATGTCGGGATCGACCTTATTTATAATAATTATGATCAATTTTCTTCCCTCCTAGCGGACTTGGGTATATAGATTGTCGATAAATTCACTGACTCTTATTAATTCTCTCTCTTCTGCATTTAATTTCTAAGAAAAAAACACCATCGGTCCAAAAAAAGTTTCACACTGGGGGTTTCTCACCATCCTCCCAATAACTTATCTACCCTAATAATGAATATTATTAAAAATAAAAATAAAATACTCGCAGTGGTTAGAAAACTCAGCAAACTTATCCAATATATAGCCACTATTCATTGGTTCTAGTACCGAATTATAAACTCCAACTTAATAAATAAATAAACCGTAAATCGAAAATATTCTTTATTAGCGTAGATAAGCTATCGGGAGGATGGCGAGAAACCCCCTTATTCGAAAATAAAGAGCTTTATTAAAAGAACCGTTCTATCCTGATAATAAAAGTCCTAAAATATTACAGCAGGGGTTATCCAATAAATGGTTCCCAATGCATTAGAAAATTCAAAACGTCTTCTCCTGGTTGTTTTCTTCAAATCCTTCAAGTAATGGGATTTGACCAATTACTGGCATCAACAAATCACTACTTCATTGTAACTTGGAGAGAAGTTCAATACTAGCATTGGAAAAAGGAATAATGTTAGGTACAAACCTAAGTCATCACTTTCAAACAGCAAGTTCTCATGAACTCCCAGTTGCCGGCAGAACTTGATGAAGTTTTCCATGTTGTCACGAGAGTAGAAGCTCCTCCTGGCAGCCCGCTGCCAACATCTGTCTCGGACACTTGGAACCACCTGAAAAAATAATCCTATGAAAACTGTATGACCCTTAATGCACAATGTGTTTTGCATATTATGTTCGTAGAGAAAATATTGGTAAATCACAAAGGATGCCTAATCGTAAAAACATGACCAGTTTGCGCCTTTATTAACACTCAAATTTACTAATTGTTCTGTGAACATTGTAGGTTATCCACCACTGTCCCGCCCTGATATAAGGGTGGTTACTCCTTCAAAGCTCCTGCAAGGACTCTATTTTTTTTAGAGAATGAAACAACATTTATATTTGAACGTAACTAGACCTCCAGTGTACATTGTTGACATAGGTATAGTTTAATTCAAGTCTGGCTTAATTATACCAACGCTGAACTGGCACTTAAGATTCTAATAAGTAAAACTTCGTGTATTTAAAAGTTGTAAGTAGTTATTTGGTTGTAAGGTCGGAGTAGTGAAAAACTTGACTTATTACCACGGCGTGGGTATGGTTAAAACATAAAACAGCCTTAAGACTTACCCCAGTGTACAATCCCTTCTCAGTGGCCTCTTTGGCCTTATCTCTGATGACGGTGGCTAGTTGACAGAGTTCAACTCCATTGTCCAGGACGTCCAAAAAGTTGTCTCCTGTCAAATATGTTATTCCTGGAACAAACGAAACATACATATTATACTTAACTGAGCTTAAATTTGACACTAATTTTAGTAAACATAGAGTCTATCAAGACCAGTTATTTCGGAAAATGTATGAATTTCCTTCAAATCGTCATTCACCGAAAAATTGGGTTGTTTCAACCTCCGTCAGAAGAAATTACAACGAACAAGTCATGGAAATGTGATGTTGATGTGAAATGTTAGCGTTGATGAGAAGGGAGGCGCATGCGTAGACGTTAAAATTGTGATTCGGCGGGGAACTTTAACGAACGTTATTTTGGAGTTGAAACAACCCATTCCGTATTTGAAATGATGGAAGACGTAATGACACGTCAAATTTAAAATGAAAAATAGAATCTTTTCATTTTTTGAAACAACTGGTCCTTAAGGCGCTCCGCCCACTGAGGCAACTAAAAACCAACTAAAACCGGCTGTTTCTCTGTCTTGATTGGTCAAAAAGCTTGGTTAACCATAGAAGAAGAACAATCAGCTGACAGTTGGCAACTATCAATGGCCGCCCAGGGCAACCAGTAGAGCAAGTCGCAAGTCACCGCTTGCGTTACCATTGACAACGGGGTTTTGTGTGATTGTGTATGTGCGGGCCATCACATTGTCATACAAAGACAGTTGGCAGTTGAGAGTTTTCAGTTGCCTGAGTGGGCGGAGGCGCTAATTGTTTTTGTGTTTAATTTGTAGAATTCCATTTTTTTTAATATTTAAAAATTAAAAAAAAAAAACTTTAGTGTGATCAAAATACGCAGCGCTTTTGCCGTGGAGATAAGCGAAAAACTTTATAGGAGTTGCTTGAATTTTCTTTGTCTAGGTTTGGCTAGTAATCTTCCTACTCCCATCTTATTGCCTTTTTGGTTCAAATTTTCGTAATAAAAGTAATTTTAAAACAAAAATTGACGTTTTAATTATCTGGCAACTCAGATCTGGCTCATTTAAAAATATCTGGCAGTGTGGCAATATTAATATATACTTTGTCGGGATTGGTTTATTTATGACTTAGGCGCTCCGCTGACGAAGTAACTGAAAACAAACTAAAACCGGCTGGATTAAGGATTCCGCAGATCTGATCAGCAAGCTCAAAAAGGTTAAGACTGAGGAAGGAGATATCCTAGTCAGTTTTGACGTAGTGTCCCTTTTCACAAATGTGCCACTAGAAGATTCCATGACAGTGCTCAGGGAGATCTATGAGGAAGACATTTGCAAACTTTTTGAACACTGCCTCAAAACGGGTTATTTTGCATTCCAGGATGAACTTTTTGAGCAAGTGGAAGGAGTTGCGATGGGCAGTCCATTGTCGCCAGTACGAGCCATTTTTTTCATGGAGAAGTTTGAAGAAGTGGCACTAGACACAGCTTCGGCCGTTCCCAAGGTATGGTGGCATTATGTCGATGATGTCTTCGCCATTTGGCCTCATGGAACAGAGAAATTGAACGAATTTCTGGATCATCTAAATTCACTCCATAGTAAAATTAAGTTCACAATGGAGCTGGAAAACGACGATAAAATCCTGCCTTTTCTAGATGTGGAGGTGACGCGAAAAGAAGATGGTAATCTAGGACACACAGTATATAGAAAACCTACGCACACAAATCGGTATCTACATGCCGATTCGCATCACCACCCAGCGCCGAAGAGAGGTCTTATCCATACTTTGGTGACCCGAGCGACCAGAATATGCGAAGAAACAAAACTCGGAACAGAACTTATAAAGCTGACCGATGCACTGGAACGCAACGGTTACCCGACAAGGCAGACAAGGCAAATTATAAGAGCCAAATCTACACCGAAGGAAGTCAGAGTTGAACAAGAGTCAAAAGGCTGTGCTTTCCTTCCTTTCGTTCACAATGTGACAGACAGAATTGCCAGGATGTTGAGAAAAGAAAGCATCAAGACTGTCTTCGGAACCACAACCAAAATCCAAGACCTACCGAGGTCTGCAAAAACTAAGTTTCCTCTGGAAGCAGATGGAGTGTATAAACTCAGCTGTTCCGGATGTGACAAGGTTTATGTAGGCCAAACAGAGCGGACGATTTCCAAGAGGATAGCAGAACACTTTCGTGCTTGTAAACTTGGCCATCCTGATAAATCGGCAATCGCCGAGCACTTAATTGAAACCGGCCATTATTTTGGATTTGTTCCTGAGGTCCTGGGAAGACCTAAAACTTATAGATCACGCCTGATTACGGAGGCAATTGAAATCTACAAAAATCCAATTAATATTAATAGAGACGACGGAGCTAAGCTCAACAGCTCTTGGTATCCGGTAATTGACGGCTACACCAAAGCTAATCGCAAAAAACCATGTCTAAGTATACTTTAATAACATATAATAATTCAATATAAAAGTATAAAACCATTTGTTTATACCTTGATATTGGCTACATTCGCTTCAGATTGGTTTTTTCTATTTCTAGAATTCGCCACAAGATGACACTACTTTCGTTTGGAAATTTCGTTACATTTCTCCGTGGACGGGCCCCAGGCTAACGTAAATACTGCGCTTTCACCAAATTTCCCTTTCAAAGTAGTTCACTTTCTTCTGAAATAAAGCTAACGGCACGGTATCGCTTCCAACTAAATAAGCACACACTTAACACTACAAATTCACATCGACGGATCTGCCGGATCTGCCCTGATGATGGACACTGCAACGCTGTCCGAAACGTCGGCTAAAGAAGGAGGTAGCACAACACGGCATAACACCCCAAAAACAAACAACGAAAATGCTTTTGGCCGTGAGAATCTAAAAACGTATCTAAAACCGGCTGGTTTCTATGTCTTGATCGGTCAAAAAGCTTGTTTAACCATAGACGAAGAACAATCAGCTGACAGCTGGCAACTAGCAACGGCCGGCCACGGCAATCAGCAGTGCGAGTCGCGAGTCACCGCTTGCGTTACCATTGACAACTGGTTTTTGAGTGATTGTGTAGTGTGCGGGCCATCACATTGTCATACAAAGACAGTTGCCAGTTGACAGTTTTCAGTTGCCTCGGTGAGCGGATCACCTAAGTCCCGTAATATAATACAGAGTGACGTAAAGGACCACAATATTCTGCATTTATTTATTAGCGAGTAGGTTGACTATAAAATACTGCCGTAACTTAAAGCCACGAAAAATCGATTTAAATACGATTAAAATTCACGGACCGACATAACACTTATTTATTTGACATAAATAGGTTCATAAAATCCACACTGACAACATTACGCTTTGCGGTGGGTCTTCACGAAGAAAATTAGGTGCCGAGACAGAGTTGTTGCAGTCTATGTCTCTGAATAGCCCTACGAGGAAACTGCTTGATGGTTAGATTTTCAATTAATTTGACTTGGGCATTATTTTCCTTACGTACATTTACGTCACACATATAACGTCATTGATTATCATGGTATTTATGTGCTCTGCTCTCACCGACACCTCTGGATTTTTTCTTCCATTCACGTGATTTTATATTGTTAATTAACAATTTGTCCGTAAAATCTGTATAACTATCTTATATACATATCTATATAGGGTGTTACTTGACCTATATTAATCTATGATTCCTGACGTTTATTTGGAGTAAAAATGTAATAAAAAATTTGGTCCCGGTAAATATTTAGATGAATTTTTAAAATTATTTTTTTCATTACCAAACAAGAGAACTTTCTTCTACATTTCATCACTGGTCACACAGCCGAGTAACAGCCCAACCCCTCACCCCAACCTAAACTGTTCAATACCTACTATTTTTTATGTTTTAAGATGAAAAAATATCTTAAAAAATATCATCGAAGAATTAAAACTTATTAGAATTAGAACTAAATTTAATTATCATGTTTTACTGTAAATATGATATTTTGAAAAACGTCCCCTCCCCCGACCCATTTTCTCAACCCTGGGAACAAGGGCAAAGCTGGGTGCTTCAGCTATATAATTATTATAGGTGTAATAAAAAGAGGAACGGCTGCGCGGTCGGTCCTCTTAAAAAACAAAGTATTTTTACTATAATACATCCATTTTAAAATATCTATTAAACCTTAGAGATTTTTGAAGTAAATACTTCTTTATGTACGCTTGACTTGAGGGGTAAACTGGCGAATGTGTAACGAAAAGTGAAATGGGTTGCAAGGCGAACGGGCTCACTGTAGAAGCAAGAGAGAGCTGTGCGCGCCCACATTTTCTCTCTCTCTCTCTCTCTCCCTCTCATAGCCAGTGCATGAAATATTTCAGTCAGTATTTTGAAATACCAGTGACGCGCCAAATGCCGGGGGAGGGGGGAGTGGACGTAGATGCTCGCGGCTTGATCGGGCGAGGCGAATGATAATAAATTTTAATTAAATATTTGTAGAAAATTAATATATGTATGTACATGTATATATTTTATACATATAAATATATACATGGACATTCATATAGATGGAGCTAAATAAGTACTTAC
The DNA here is from genome assembly GCA_951813805.1 of Limnephilus auricula. Classification (NCBI taxonomy): domain Eukaryota; kingdom Metazoa; phylum Arthropoda; class Insecta; order Trichoptera; family Limnephilidae; genus Limnephilus; species Limnephilus auricula. The sequence goes on from OX638408.1 coordinate 7,640,454, forward strand.
TTCAGTCGTGTAATCTAAAGCACACTCGTTTTTTTTCCATTTTTAAGTTTGAACCTTCCTTCTCAGTGATCGGAATCAACCGCGCAACCAACCTTGCAAAACTCCGATTTTTAAAAATATCAATTTTTCAAATATTAAATGCTTTAATTTATAGAATTGAAGAAAAATGAATATATGTACGCGTGTTTGCATGTGATTGTGACCAAAAGATGGATTGCATTGTCATCGGCAACGAGTATATCTGCCGAGTTTCAGCTCGATCTGATGTCGGAAAATGGCTTAGTTTCCACTTCCAAGATTCCACGTCATTCATACATTCAATCAAGAGAACTTTACTATTTGGTTGATATCATTGACATAACTATGAAGAATATAAGTTTAAATAACTCAGGTACGGGGCATTCGTCATTCCTATGTCTACCTACGTTAAATTGACGTGAAAACAAGCTTGTGTGCCCAAGCGGTTAAGGAGTTCTAATTTTTTTAAGTTGGTTAAAGCAGCAATTAAATTTCAATCGATTTCATTTATTTTATTTTGGTCTGTTCAAAATAAAAATAATTTGTGGTGCTTGCCCACAGACTGAAGCCTTGATATCCTTCGTCTAAATGCGGCCCTGACGAATGGATTCTATTGGTTTAGTTTCATCAAAAGCGGACGTTAATTTACCAAACAATTTACTACGAGTCAGTAGCCACAATAACACATTCTTTCATTGAACAAATGAACAGCCTTCCTTCTGTGTTTTTCTTTTCCTAGCTCAGTTGCCTCTTAAATTATATGTCTTGGAGTTAAAGTGTGGTAATTACAAAATGTTAATTGTTGGAAAAATCATCGCAAAACCCAATCTTCAGATAACTAAGAAATGTAAAGATACATTTTTTTAACAATAAGGTTTTTATCTTTGACGGACGTATGAATTCATCCCTCCCACTGCGCTTCAAGGCGACGGGATGACAGTCTGGCTGGAGAGGTATCGGTTAGGTCTATCTCAGCCTGTCATATCCGATCCGGCCCGTCACGCAGTAGGTGGGCAAACGTATTCGCCACCAAAACCTAGACAAATCTCACCCCATGAACCCGGACACTCCTGCTTAAGTTACCAAACGTAGTGGAGTGGCGGGGTATTGGTTACCTAATAAATGGTTCCCGGGGCGGCGTTACCTATACTCGCCTCACAAATTACCACATTTTTAGGTAGGGCTTTAGACACCCATTCCGAAGGCCGCGGGTTCGAACACGGCGTGCGCAAATAAATTTAATTGAATTGTGTTATTTCACCATTAATTATTTAAAATAATATATAGTTTATTTGCGGCACGTTCCAGAGTGGAAGATACTCTCAGTATCGCCCTGGTGTAAAACCACCATTCAGAATTGAAACGTTGCTTGAATTAGTGACTAGGCCTGAAAATCCAGGTACTTCCCCACTTTCCTCTTCCTCGTCTCCTTCCCTTCACCACTTACCTTCAGCCTCATAACATACCTCAATTGGGGATGCCATAGTCTCACTGGCTCCAGACGGGAGCAGTTAAGACTCTTGTGAGGTATTCACTATAAAAAAACATGATTTTTTAAACCCAACGAAATTTTTTTACATTTTTGTAGTTACCACACTTTAACTCTAAGCCATCGAATATATTATTAATAATCCTTGTGCTTTCATCTGCTGTGAAGTAGTGTGGTATGTTGTCGTTTCGGTATGTTTGTCGGAGTTCTGTGAGAATACAGGCTATTCATATCCTGGTGTAGTAGCGGTCCCTAAATACGTGTACAATGTTGTGCAGCAACCAACAACTGTTTTACAGAAGATGTTATGTTACAAGTGCATCTGGTTGTTTTTTTTTAATGTTCTTACAAACTTCTGGAATTGATAGCCTGGGAACAAAAAATAAGACATCTGAATGTAGAATCGTAGGTAGGTAGGTATATCTTTTATGGGAATTTGATGGCCTATATACTATATATTATAACGTCATTCCTCGAACCGAAACAGGAATGTTCGAGAATCCATGTAAAAATATTTCTAGAAATTCTAAACGTGTTGATAAGTAATAACTAATAACAAAAATATTTAATGTTATTACTACCCTGACGAAGAAACCATCAGTTTCGAAACGTGTAGGTAATTTTGATGATATAATAGTGGTTGATACACAGTTATTTGTTTAATTTAATTAAAAATGACGCCACAAAGTGATTTTGCGAAGTTTGAAGAAACAAAAATATTTTTTTAATTATTGCGTTTATTGAGAAGTATCTATTATATAATGTGTTTTTTTTTTACATTATCTCCACACAGGAGGCCTTGAGGAAAACAATTTCCCTCAGGGCCTGTCATCTTTGAAGATGCTGTGTCGAGGGCCTTTTCGAGGAGAGAAAGGAGTGACCACGGGTCTTGAAGAGACGGCAAGCGTTCAACAAGCTGTTGAACTCAATAACGAGTCGTAGAAGCGACCCGTTCTAATGTGAAAATTGTCAACCGTGTACATATGTTGGGCACGCGTTTGGCGTGTTTCCCGACAATGCCCGCATACCCGCAATTTATGCATCACATGGATTTGCTCTCTGAAACGCGCTACACAAGTCTCCAATCTAGGAATGGCTTTCAGGAACAGCATTTACCTTCACGGGCATGTCCACGACAACTCTCCAAATTTTTATCGCAATCGGATAAAATATAGGAAATATCTCTAAATATATCAAACGCGCGAAATGTCAAACTTACTAAGTTAAAATAATCAAGTTTTGTGAAATTATCCAATTTTCGGCGCAATTTTTCTTTTCGTAAGAACCTTCTACAGAGTATAAGAAAACTTTAAAAAAAAGATGAATGAAAAAGGTAAAGTCGTTCCGTAAGTTATTGCGTGACCAGGGGAAACGGGGATTCATTTTTTATATATGTATATATATATACACATACAGTTACTGATTTTTAACATTGTTTTGTATTATTGGTATATATTATTAATTTATTTATTTTGAATTTCACGTCCAGCTGGGCTTTGACATTTTTTTATAATATTTTTTTTTTTATATTTCACAAATAACATCTAAATGAGCTAACAAGATCAAAAATAAATGTATAATTACTCAGATACGGGCCATACGTCATTCCTATGTCTACCTACGTTAAATTATCGTGAAAACAAGCTTATGTGTCCAAGCGGTTCTGCTGTAATCATTTGTAAAATATATGTTAGAGAATAGAAATAAATAAATATGACAAGAGGGTGCTGCTAAACGATATCTCGAGGTCTCTTGACAACTTCAACATTGGCCTTGAAAGGTTTCCAAAGAGTCATTTTAACCAAGAACTCCAAAATACATTATTGCAAATTTTATTTATTTATTTATTTAAAGTTACATAAATGATGTCATGTGTATGGTGATAGGATTTCATCAATCTGTAATAAACAATATTAAAATAAACCGAAACATTCATTTTGTAAAAAAAAAGCAAATAAGTTATATAGTAATTTGTGGAGGGTCCAAATGTTGTGATAGTGATGATGATTTCATTAGCATATATTATTTTTGGTTCTTCCAAGAAACATTGCCTTGTCAAAAGGACGTTGTGTCGTAAACAATGAAATAATTGTGCGAAGATTGGGCCATAAACTAACGTCTGACCACCAAGAAGGCACTGATCTGTTCTGCCAGAAGGAAATTAATAGATCTGTCACCCATTTTACTTTTACGATGATGAAATGAATGGACCGGTCGTAAACAATCGTCGTCTATGGTCTTAAATAGATCAGTGATTCCAAAACTTATTCGCATTACTACAAGTCGTATTTTCAACAAATTTAGAAAATACTTTTTATACGTTAGCTCCGCACAGGAGGCCCTGAGATACGATACGATACGATTGTACCACCCCAGCCAGGAGTACTCCTGTCCCGGTAAGACCGATACACCAGGGGGCACTGATTTGTTAGGACTGGAACACGTGCTCTAAGGATGGGAAGGAGGTTGGAGTTTAATCGACCGGTATACATGGCAACATAATAAGCCAATATTAAAATTTAGGATGGGCAGGAATAAAGGAATGGATTGAGCGTTATGATTTATTTGCCTCTTCTCGGATCTTCTCGGATCTTCATGTCTCTTCTTGGATCTTCTCGTCTCTTCTCGGCTCTTCTTGCCTCTTCATGGCCTTTCTTGGCTCTTCTTGCTTCTTTATTGATCTTCTTGCCTTTCCTTTTATCTTCTCGCCCCTACTTGGCTCGTCTTCTCTCCTTTTGGATCTTCTTGTATTTTCTAACGGAGGCCCTGAGGAAAAAAAATCCCCCAGGGCCTATGTCATCTTTGGAGATTTGCTTATGGATGGTCTTTTTAGGGAAAGGAAGTAGACGTACCTAGTGTTGGGAAGGAAAAAGTTATGAGGGGTGGGTAGAAATCTAAGGGTCAATGTGTCCAGGAGTGACGGACGTATGAATCCATCCCTCCCACTGTGGTGCGAGGTAATGGATCGAGAGAGGCTGGCTGGATAGGTCTAGGTTAGGTCTTCTTCAACCAGTTTCTCCCGATCCGGCCTGCCACGCAGTTGGTGGGCAGGTGTATCCGCCGCGCGCCGCCAAGATCCGGACAAACCTCACCCCATCAATCCAGGCACCCCTGTGAAGCGAACCACTTGGGATGACCTATTGCAGAGGTGTCGGTTATCCTATAAATGGTTCCCGGGGTGGCGGTACCTACGTTCGAGTCCCAGTTGTTAACGTCTTGTTTCAGATTTTCGATTGAGTTTCGCTAATACGGTCTTAATTATTAAAAAAATTACAATTTAATGTTTTATTCATTAAATTTTTATAAGAAAAAAATTTAAGTTTTTCTTATAAAATTGATTATTTATTTACACTTTTATAAAAATTGTTCCGTATAAATAAAATTCGAATATATTTATTTGAGACACTATCTAGGTAACAAACACGTTCTTTGAACACTTGTTTCCAATGAAAAAGGTAGCTGCCCATAATATGGAAAAAAAATAATCGAAGATAATATTGTTAAATCTGAAATATGAGTTTGACAAATATGACGGTTTTTTAATAGGTGGCAATGGCCGAATTGGTAAAGGCGCCCGTCCCGGTAAGACGAGAGGTTCTGTGTTCGCGTCCCAGTTGCGACCGCTATCTTTTATTTTTCTGTGTCTTGTTCATTTTCATATTTTAATTTGGATTATTGGTGTTATCTGCTTCCTTAATGATATTTTACTGAGTTAAAAATAAAAACAAAATTTATACGTTTTTTATACGTTTCGTGATTGAGAAACATGGTTTTCAAGCATGTCGATTATTTTTATAAAATAGTGGTGTACTTATAAAAATTTATTAATTTTCAATTATTGAAATGGAAAAAATATTTCGTTTCCCATTACGATTTTTATAGCGCTTTTCTTGGGTACAATTTAATTACCATTCGACATTGTTCCAGAGCGGCTGCTGCGTTGAATGCCGAGCATTGCAAGACGTGACCGCCGGAACAAAGGGCCATTGATTCCGGTGTCGATTGTCGATACAACACACATATTTTTATTATTTGATTGTGTTCGACAACAGGACGGAAAACAAAGCGACAGGAATGGCGACATCGACCACCCCGGTTATAATTTGAAACTCTGTCGTCATTTTGGGTTACACCAATTATTAATGTCACATGAAAATAGATACGTACCTACTTATTCATTGTGTCAGAAAAAAATTCTGTAGTACTTAGTACTTCATTTCCCATCTCCTTCCCCTCCATTACCTTTAGCCTCACAACATAACCCAATTGGGGATGACGTAGTCCCCCTGGTTTCAGGTGGTTATACAGAAGAGGCCCCTGGGAGCAGATGGGCCTCTTGTGCAGTAATAATAACATTAGAAAAAAACATAAAGAATCCAAAACATATTATTTATTCATACTGATCCAACAACAAAACGTAGCATAGCTTATAAAAAGCATAGTTATTCAAATAAATTGCGTGTATGAATGAAGTAGCTATGAACATCAACGATTTGTCCACTGAACCTTGTTCGATGAATCCACACATATTTTTTTTTTACATTATTACACACAGAAGGCTCTGAACAAAAAATAATTTCCCTCAGGGCCTAGGTCATATTTCGGGATGCTGTGTGGAGGGTGTTTTTAATTAAGGAAAGGAAGGAGAGGAAGTTCTGAGAAGGATGGGTAGAAATTCTTTCCACATTGACGAAATCATCACCACTGCCTTTTTTTTACTATATTTATTCAAATTTCTTTTATATACAAATATTTGTAAACATTTTTTGTAAAATATTTATATGGCGTTATTTATTATACGTAATAAACACAAATTTATAATGGTGTAAGAAATCATTTTTTTTTATAGAGAAACCTCCATCCCCAATTGGAGTATGTTGTGAGACTGAAGGTAAGTGGGGAAGGGAAGGAGACGGGGAAGAGGAAGGTAGGAAAGTACCTGGCTATTCAGATCTAGTCACTAAACACGGCTAAAGCCATTATTAAGCAACGTTTCAATTCTGAATGGTGGTCTTACACCTGGGCGATACTGAGAGTATCTTCCACTCTGGAACGTGCCGCAAATATAACATATATTATTTTTATTAATTAATTGTGAAATAACACAAATTAATCAAATAAAACTTATTCGCGCACGCCGGGTTCGAACCCGCGTCTTCCGAATGCGAGTCAAGTGTCTTACCACTCGACCACGGATGGTCGTCATGTCTATGTCACACTCTATGTCCGGGTAAAATCTTCTCCACAGGAAAAACTAAACACTTCCACACGCTAAAGAAGGAGGTAGCACAACACGGCATAACACCCCAAAAACAAACAACGAAAAAAACTTCCACACACTTTTCCACAAATTATCATCTTTTCAATCCATGCTTTGTAAGGGTACTATATAAATATAATTCATATAAAACAATACAAGATCAACACATTAACCTACCAGAGAAACAAATGGGAACATAATTCAGTGACTCCAGATATTTTCATATCAGAGGGTTCGGTTCGGTAGAACTCCTAACTGGACCGATAAATCCTACTGATCCCTCAATATAAATATTTAAAAAAACTTTCGTAATCCTACATGTATTTAAAATGACGGATTTTTGCATTTTTATGTATAAATTCTTTGACAAATCTAATAAGCATAAATTTTGTATGAGAGAGCTAGGTATAATGCCAGTAGCCGAAATAACAAATGGTAATATTTTTATACTCTTAGAATGCCAAATTCTTTTAATTTCTTTTCCTAAATCTGTATACCTACTTGCTTTTTTTTCAGAAATAGATTTTTAATATTACAGGAATTTGTAATTTTGAACATTGTCCCAGTACCTAAGTATTTACACTCTATTAATTAATCTAAGTAACTAACTAACTAACCACAACGCTGTTTCCCCGCAGGGGTAGGCAGAGAGGACGGACCGCCAAACAACTCGGTCTTGGCATACACTCCTTGCCACATTCACATTCATACATCTTCTCATACATACTCTTCTATTATTCTGACTCTTGACATGGCCTGACTCAAGTATCTGATTCACTTGATCGTGCCACGTCTTCCTTGGGCGTCCTCGGCTTCTTCTACCATTCACATTCGAGTCATAAATTCTCTTTATACTTCTTTCTTCATTCATTCGCTCAACATGCCCAAACCATGTAAGCGACCCTTTATTAACCTGACTTATTACACTCACATCAGCCTTGCATTCTTTTCGGATCTCCACATTCCTCACACGATCATACATGGTTTTACCACACATACGCCTCAGGGATCCCATTTCTACAGCATTCAGTCTACTTTCATCCTTTCTCTGCCATGCTTCACTGCTATACACCAGGGTAGGTACCAGTACTCCGTTGTGGACTGCTAGCTCACAGACGCTTGTTGTGGACGCTTCTGTGGACAACTTTTTGTTGGCTCCAACGGCGTTCAATCCTCCATTAATGGAGTTACCTGCATTCACCCTTCTTTTAATATCCCTATCAGCCTTCCCATCTCTCGTAAATATACTTATAAATATACAAACTCATCCACCTGCTCAAAGTATTCATCATTCACAACTATATTGCACACTGTTTTCGCACTCTCTCTTTCAAACACCATGACTTTAGACTAGAATTAAAAAACAAGTGTATTTTTCGATTTAAACATTTTTATTTTTAAAAGTTGTATCAATGTTTGTACCTAGTTAACAACAAATAAAACTTATGTTTCGAGGTTACCTTTGTAAGATATCAATTTGTGGTATAACACTTTTTACCAAACTAAAGTTTAACTAATGAGTTCATCACGACATTAGCTTCTAAATAACAAGCTATGTAATATAGACAACTAATTGAAATGGTCAAATATGTGTACCTATTCATTTTTATGTCTATGTAATTATTTTACGAATTCAAACTGACACATTCTAAAAGCTATTATAATTTCGAGCTAGGTGCTTACCTCGCTGTTAAATAATCGATTTTGACTTCCGTATGTATGATATCTTTAATCGAAATACATACTGTGATTGACAACTACCTATTTAACATGTCTACTTGCAAAATAAAGTACCTACAAAAATATAAATATCTAATTTTTATTAGAACAACTCCCTTTTTATAACTTTTGAAGGTTATTCCTATCAATGTAATATATATTTGAAGAAGAATATAACACTAATAATCTAAACGAAAACATGGAAAAGAAGAAGACACAAAAAATAAAAGATTCGAACCCAGAATCTCTCGTCTTACCGGTAAAACGCCATACCAATTAGGCTACTGCCACGTCTTATTTAAACGTCATATTATCATACCTAGCACAAAGGGTAACAATTATTATAAGCAATAATTATCAGCCTGAAACACTCATCCACATTGAAAAAATCTTCCGAGAAAACATACATGCCGCCGACGGGTCTCGAACCTGTGTCCTTCTGATGTCCGGTCAGATGCTCTAATTTACTGAGCTACGGCGGGTTACCTTTTACCCGCCAAATGATTCAATATATGCTATTGTTTCACTCAACAACTATTGCTTATTACATTTTTTTCACCTGCAAACAACCAAATTTATTTTTATATGATAGAGGCATTGTAAGTGCGCAATTTCCCACTTGATGACGTCGAGATATATACATATAAGGACACATGTTCGAGTCCCGTCGGCGGCATGTATCTTATCTCAGAAGATTTTTTCAATATGGATGAGTGTTTCAGGCTGATAATTATTGCTTAACCACAAATATTTATATTTTTATAACAAATATTTTTTCTCGGATTGCTAAAGGAATTTGAATATGGAGACATAAAAACTGATTATAGTTCTATGTAGCCAATGAATTCCCCTAGCTTTTGTCTATCATCACGTGTTTGTAAGATTTAAACAAAAAATATAATTAAATCTTTAACCTTCAAACATTTTAAAGAATCTAGAGAACATTTATTCTGTTATATTTTAAATGTACAATATATTACACAAACGTTTTAATTTTTTTTTTTAAATTTGAAAATTTGCCACATTTTGGAAACAAAGCAATCCGAGGTATTGGAAATAGTGCCATAATTTGGCAAAAAGCGCTCAAGTGGTTATAATAATTATTACCCTTTGTCATATTTTATATTCAAACCAATTCATAGAATACTTGTTTCCAATGATAAGGGTAGCTGCCGATAATATGGATAAAAAAATAGTCGAAGATATAATATTGTTATCTGAAATTTAAAAAAATATGAGATTGACAAATATAACGTTTAAATAAGTGGTGTCAGTGGCCTAATTGGTATGGCGTTTGTCCCGGTAATGCGAGAGGTTTTGGGTTCGAGTCCCAGTTGCGACCGTTATCTTTTATTTTTCAGTGTCTTGTTTTTTCGTATTTTCGTTTAGATTATTAGTGTTATCTCCTTCTTCCATGATATATTAATATCTTTTCATAAGGTTAGGTACTTATCTCAATTTGAGAGACAGGTAATGGGTAATGCCGCCCAGCGAACCGTTTATTAGATAAACAACACCTCTGCAACAGGTCGTCCTAAGTGGTTCGCAACACTTAGTGACTTATCAGGGGTGTCCGGGTTCGTGGGGTGAGGTTTGCAACCTTTCACCGCAGTGGGAGGGATGGATTCATACATTGACAAATTGACCCCAGATACATACACATCCCTCATATCTTTTTCCTTCCCAGAAGATTTAATTTCCATAAAAAGATCATTCATACGGCATCTACAAAGGCCATGAGGGATTTTTTCCTCAAAGCCTATTTTGAGCTAAAAAAAAAACATTACATTTGTAACAATTATTATAAGCAATAGTTATTAGCCTGAAACACTCATCCATATTGAAAAAACTTTTCGAGAAAAGATACATGTCGCCGACGGGACTCGAACCCGCACCCCTTTGATTGCCGGTCAAGAGCTCTACCATTAAGCTACGGCGCCTTATCTTACCGTTACCCGCCAAATGAATCAATATATACCAGTGTTTCATTCAACAATTATCGCTTTTTATTTTTTTTTTCACCTGCATACAACCAAATTTATTTGTAGTTTATCAAATAAAAATAATTTCATTTGTTTTTTACATCACTAACGTAGAAGAATCTTTAGAGGATTGTACCTAGAGAGTTGAAGCATCACTTGACTATTTTTGTTGTAGGAACAGTTAATATGCAAGCGAGATAATGTAAAATTTTATCTCCCAGACATCTACATACATATCTATAAGATAAGGAAGAACGATTACGAATGTTAAAATTAGGCGCCATGTTGTGAATCATTCACCTCAAGACATGATACCAAATTGAACAATGGAGTACTTTAATGTATAGATATAATTAATAATTACGTATTGTGTACCTACCTGAAATGGTAATAAAAACCGTTACCATGTTGACAACATATTTCTTTTAGGTAGATAATTAATACTACGACATTCACTAAAAAATGTCAAGTGTCAAGACTGTCAAGAGCTCCAAACTTCTGATTTGGAACGTATGACAGAAATAAAATTTAAAAAAATACAAAAAAACATCTAATTATTTATCTCAATATTATAGAATTTTACATATAATTTATGTTATTATTATAGGTTGGTATATATTTATTTTTCATTAGCTCCACACAGGAGGACCTGAGAAAAAAACCCCTTAAGAGCTTATGCCATCTTTAAGGATGCTGCATCTTTTTATGGAAAGGAAGAAGAGTCAGTACTGGGAGGTAAAGGGGCATGAGAAATGGATAGAATTCTGGGGGTCAATATGTCCAGGGCGATCGGAAGTGTGAATTCACCCTCGAAATGCGGTGCAAGGGGTCAAAAGGTCTCCCTAAACCAGTCTCTCCCCATCCGGCTAACCGCGGTGGTGGGCAAACGCATCCGCCGCCAAGACAAGCCTCACCACATAACATTACAAAAATTATTTCTATTCTTGGGTTTGTTTCGTTTTCATGAAGGGGATAACTAACTAACTAACTAACTAACCATCACGCCGTTTCCTCGCAGGGGTAGGCAGAGAGGACGGACCGCCAAACAACTCGGTCTTGGCACACGCTCCTTGCCTCATTCACATTCATACATCTTCTCATACATACTCTTCTATTATTCTGACTCTTGACATGGCCCGACTCAAGTATCTGATTTACTTGATCGTGCCACGTCTTCCTTGGGCGTCCTCGGCTTCTTATACCGTTCACATTCGCGTCATAAATTCTCTTTACACTCCTTTCTTCATTAATTCGCTCAACATGCCCAATAGAGGGGATTGTTTCTGATATTTTTGGGGTGCCAACCGATATCCGATTTTGGATAACTGCTACTAAATTTGGGGTTGCGAGTGGCCCGCGTTTTGAAAATGTGTGATTTAATTTTTTAATAATTAATTTTAAATGATTTCAGGTGATCCCTAGAGGTGATGTCTCACAAAAACGGCGCTCTACAAATTATCCAAATATTATTTGTTTTGTCATACCAGACCAGAAGGAACATTTTGTGACGACCAACCAAGACAGATGACCAAAAACCAGTAAGAATGATCACCTTACATTTATAATAAGCCATTTGAGAACCGATCACGAATATAATACAATATTTTTTAATAACTTCATAATATTGTGATAAAAAATGATAATGTCTAATTGTACAGCACGTCACCTTACGTCTTACCGGGACATACACCTCTACTGCGATCTATTATGAGACTGTCGTAATTGTCAACTCCATATTTCAAATTTTAGAATTAACAATATTATCTTCGACTAATGTTTTTTTCCATATTATTGGCAGCCACCTTTATTATTGGAAACAAGTATTCAAAGAATGTATTTGTTACCTAGATAGTGTCACGGATAAATATATCCGATTTTATTTTTATGGAACACCTATTGACTTTTTGTAAAATTCTAAATGAATATTCATATTTTTATAAGAAAAACTCTCTTTTTAACTTTTGAAGGTTATTCCCATCAATGTAATATATCATTGAAGAAGAAGATTACAATAATAATCTAATTTCTTAAAATATGAAAATGAACAAGACACAGAAAAATAATAAAAGATATCGGTAAGACGTAAGGTTCTGGGTTCGAGTCCCAGTTGCACCGTTATCTTTTATTATTTTTCTGTGTCTTGTTCATTTTCATATTTTAAAAAATTAGATGATTATTGTTATCTTCTTCTTGATGATGGGAATAACCTTCAAAAGTAAAAATAGAGTTTTTCTTATAAAAATATGATAATACCTTACTTTATATATTGGTTGTGTAGTACGTAGGAACGTAGGTAGATAGGTACTATATTGTATCTCAATTTATAGTATTGTTTTGCTGTAGTTGGCTGCCCATATTTGGCGGGAAATTGATGGTGTCGTGAGGTTGGTATGGCTGTTTAGGCGCCGAAATGCGGAAACGTAAACTCCAATTCCTGCTTTGGCTCGATTTTATTATTGTTATTTTATCATTGCGAATTAAATACGTTCGCATGTGCCTTTTACGTTGCCAATTCTATACTTGCATGATTGTGCATAGTGTAATTCGTTTCCTACAACATTATTATGGTATATTATATTAACCCCTCGACCATACTTTGTCAGAGGGACAAAATATTTCTTTACAATAAAATCCAAATAATTTGTAATAATTAAAACAAGAGATTACTTTCTTACTATCGAAATAAATGTTTTTCATAATACCCATTTTTTCAGCGGGCAAAATGTAATAAGTAAAAAAAATTATTATCTCTATAATAATATAATTTCTTTTAAAGTTCACGTGAGATTTTTATTGTCCCCCTGCCTCCCCTTCGGTATAATGAGATTTAGTGAGATTTTACTGGACCCCACCTCATTTTTTGCTCACGTAATTAATGTATGCTTCTAAATTTCGGCCAGAAAAACCATTATTTCCATGCTACAAAATTATATAATGCCCTTCCGATTGAAATAAAAAATACCATGAATATACAAAAGTTTAAAAAGGACATCAAATTATGGCTAACTAAACATGAAGATGAGGAACTAATTAAAATTATTAAGTAACCCCAACGCAACCTACAGATAATAAACATAAACACTTTTTAAAACAACGCAAAATAATAAACATAAACACCTTTTGCTTTATTTATTTATATTTCGTGGAAACCAACAAAAACCAACAACAATGATGGGAAATCATGATCAACACCGTACAACAACCTGCAGTCCACCTCGGAACAGGAATACCTAGTGAGGAGGACTGAGGACAAAATACTTAACTTTGTATTCTTAATTTACTTTATATTGTATTTTAATTTTAATTTGTATTGTCATTAAATTTAAAAAAAAAAAAAAAGTGATCAAATATGCTTTCAAATTATATCTCTAAATATGCTTTAATTTTTTATCAAAATCAACAAATAATTTTTAAATAAATTATAATTTTTTTTGAATTTAAACATAAAAAAGTTTGAAAAACGGCTCATCTAACGTTTTTTTTACTGATAACGAAAAAATAAAAACACTTAAATATTTCATTAGACGAATGTATTATAACTTATAACGTTATTGTGACCTCACTTTTTTGCGGTTACATGTAAAAATAATTAATAAAAATAACCCTAAATTTCATAATTTTTTTCAAATTCTCATCCGAAACTTTGGTTTCGTAAAGGTCTACATTTTACTTCTTTTGTGGTTAACTTTTATTTTTGAATATAAAGCGTGGTGTTTTTTTCTTTCTAACACCATTCATATCACATTTCTTATTGTATGAGTTGTTCCGAAAAGCGAACAAATTATCCTGACGGGTTAATACCGCACAAGAGCCTTAACTACCGCATTTTCAAACAGGGTAGATTGAGAAATAGAAGTAGATGGGAAAGAGGAAGGTGCGGAAGTAGCTGGCCATTCAGATCTGGTCATCAAACACGGCGAAAGCTGTTTCACCAGGACGTCCCTGAGAGTAATATTAACCTGCGTTAAACCATCGAACTGCTGATTCGTGTAAGTTATTTGAGACAGTTGGATTAATTTCTCCTGAAGTAAGGAAAAATTAACTCACTAAACACACAACATTACGTAGGTATTGCAATTTGTGATGGATACGCGGTACATTAACTCTTTTGTCGGCAAGGTAGGAATTAAAAAGGTTAATCTCGTCTAACTAATTTAAATAATGGTGGACGCTTAGCTGGTATTTAGAAAAATGTCCGGAACAGCGAGGAAATAATTAATAATGAAAAGTTAAGTCCATTGAAATGAGAAAGCAATGGAAGGGAAGTAAAACAGATTAATTAATTCAATAATAACAATTCTACCGTCGAAGACATGGATATTCAGAAAGTAAAGTGTACCTACTAGATTTTTATATTTTTTTAGAAAATCCCGTTCAAAACATGTGGTGAGCCGTGGCACAAGTTTTTTGAACCCTCCTCGAAGAACTCCTCCTCGAATATAAAAAATATAATTATCTTAAATTTTTATGTAGGTAGGTACACATAATATCCTCTTCCTTTCTATAGCGAACGCTTTGTGTTTACATAAGGAATAATAAATTAACTCTTTAACACTTTAGTTCCTTGATATTTAACATTTAGTACTTAATAATAGGAACTTTATTATTAATTGTTCATAATACTTAGTACTTAATACTAATTTATAAATAATATCTTCTTTTTACTTAATATCTTCTTTATACTTAATACCTTCTTTATACTTAACACCGTCTGCATACTAAATACCTTCTTGATACTTTACACCTTATTTATACTTAACACCTTATTTATACTTAATACTTCTTTGTACTTAATACCTTCTTTGTAATAAGTTCTAAGCACTTGAGTAGTGCTTCGTTCTTAACGCTCCGTACTTAATACTAAGATGATACTTAATACACCCGTTACCTATTAGTACTTACCACTTAGTAAATAAGAGATAGATGTCTCTAAGTACTAAATGTTAAGCACTAGGTACCAAGTACTGGCTCGAGTGAGAAATGGTTTACATATTTCCAAGTTTTACAAATTTAAAAGACAAACTCACCCTTGAAAATCAGATATTAGATTATTGTAGAGCTATGTTTTGTGTTTCGAATGCAATGTCTTCGTGTTCAAATTAATGTTGTACTAACGAATGAGAATGGATATAAGCGCATTCTGGCAATAAAGAAATAAAGTAACAGGTACCTACCTAATTAGAATGGAGCCTTATGCGTGCGTGATCTGTAATTGAGCTATATGGAATATGAAAACTGTTGTTGCTAATTTTTACCGCAATGTACAAGTTATGATTATAATAATATGCAATTATACTCTCTTCGCGTAATAATAATAACATAGGTAGATGCTATCATTTGTAAATCAATCTGATTACGAAAAGTCAGTAGGTGCCTAACTATTGCATTTTTTTAAAACACTCAGATATGGCGGAAGTTGCAAGCTATGATGCACTGAAATATTTAAAAGTAGCTGATGTAAAGATTCATCGATTTTTTTTAAAAATATTGAGTTAATTAATTGTAGTTTATCAGTAGAAATCGGTTTATATGCACTAACAAAGTGCCAAAATATGCATGCAAATATGCACTAAAAAAGGTTGAAAAACGCACTAAAAACCCTTGATATGCCCAAAATATGCATAATGAAAAATCAAAAAACCATTTTTATTTTTATATATTTTAATTAAAGATGGTACAAAAACAGCGAAATATTCTTAAAATTATGCATAGTTTTTGTGACCATATACATTTTTTTATATTTCATACAGTTTTGTGACCATGACCATATTTAAGTATTTTTCCAAATTTTCGGTCGCAAATTTGTGACGTTTGTCACCCAGTATTAATTTTTAAAAAAAAATTATGGCATCTGGTAACTTGTGGAAATGTGTTGAGATGAGGGCGGTATTCTTCGAATGCGTTCTAATAAAATACTAGCTTGCTTGACTGAATTTCTAAGGCCTCAGAACTGTCAAATTGACCAGCGAAATATGCACGTTTGCGAAAAAAGGCTAAAATATGCATTAACGCCGTAATAAGAGGGTTATATGCATTTGCATGTGCAAATGTGCAAATGCATATACTCTGATAGTAACATTTCATTTTATAAATTTATATTTTTACGGTAAGCAAAACACCCAAATTTTAAACCTAAAAAAACCAGTTTTAAGATACAATTATCTTTCGTTATTTCTTCAGACTTTCAGACATTTTATCATACATCTTTAGCCCTCTATACGTTAGGCAGTTCGTGAATCTCATTTTCTTATATACAGCAATCTAACTCTATTTATATTTCTAGTTTCATAATTTAATTAAATTACATATATCTCTAATAAAAAAAAATCTTCCTTGAAGAATTTTGGAATATGGTTTTCATAATTTTATAGGCCAGAATCAAATTAAATAGAAGTCTCTTTTTTATTGGAATCCAATTTAGCTTCTCTCTCGTTTGGTTAACCTCGTTCTTTTTTTTCTAAGTGTATAGTTTACCATAGACACTTCCAAATAATTGTAATATTTTCAAAAACTCATCGAACACCATTGGTTGCATGTTTGTGAAAAATTTGTGATAATTTTTATTAATTATTTTTATATGAAACATAAAAAGGGGAGGTGACGTAAACCTTTATAATGTGTTTATGTAATTAAATATGTTTTTTAGTTTCGATTAAAATGGCATTTTCTCAATTTCCAAGAAAAACAAACAGTAAGCTACAAAACATCATAAAGAATTCGTCTATTTTTTTAATCTAAATTTTTATGTTTTGTATTGCATATTTATATTATTTTTTCTGTTTGTAATATTAAATCTGAAAGAGTCTTTTTTCTGCTTTCAAAAACAGTATTTAATTTTGTGATTCGTTTAAAAACAGCGAATCTAATGGAAAAATAACGTCGACCAGATATAATTCTAAATAAATCATGATTCTGACGGATCGTTACTAACTTGACAACACTATCTCAAAATACCCCAGAGGTTAAACCCTCATGTCCCTAGATTTTTTCTGTTTAAATTAACAATTTTTTGATAGTTTTCGAAATATGTAACTAACACTACCCCTGCAAACATTCTGGAGTATTATTATTGGAGTCTTTTAGGTCCGGGTTTAGTTTTCCCCATAGGAAAAACTAAACCCTTTCACACGCTTTTCCACAAAAATTATCATTTAGTAAATCCACGCTATGCATGTGTATTATATAAGTATAATTAATTCAAAACAATACAAGAACAACATTTTAACATACCAGACTATTAAATGGGAAAATAATTCACCGACTCCAGATATTTTCATATCAGAGGGTTCGGCTCGGTGGAACTCCTAATTTTACCGATAAATCGTACTGAATCCTCAATATAAATATTTAAAAAATCTTTTGTAATCCTACATGTATTTAAAATGACTGATTTTTGCATTTTTTATATTATTATCATTATAGTAAATACACTTTGTTAATAAACATAATCATTTCTCATTTATTCCTAATGGCAATTATGAAGTCTTTCACATCTGCACAACAAAAAAAGTAATTATTTATAAACACAATAAAACCAAAATGATTTCTTAGTCTTCTACGAATATTATACAACACGTGTAACATAATATTATAATAACTTGTTACCTTTTTTCATACGTGAAGGACGTAGATTCAAATGAAAGTGTTGACTACAAAATTGCTGCCCGCCTGGTCTGTGTTGCTTTTTTCAATAAAAGTAATTGTAGGTACCATGATTTTTTTGTATTTGATTACATCATAAATGGTAACTTTATTAACTGGTTCTGGTTGGCAGTAATTGACACAAAGTGCATTTCATATCATGCTGGCCGGGTTTATAAGGCATTAGCCACAAATATCAGGACGACAAACGGCAACTCCAGCAAATTGGGGCAATGAGCCACTTGCACGTAATTTTAATTGGCTTAAAAATTATTCGAATATTTTTTTGGATTTTGTGACGGTTGATCCCACGACAGTTGATCCCCTGACAGTTGATCCCCTGACAGTTGACCCCCAACAGTTGGCCCCCGACAGTTGATCCCCTGACATTTAACCCCCCGTACAGTTGACTCTCCGACAGTTCCGAATGTTGATACTCCGACAGCTGGCCGCTCGGCATATTATGAACAATATGCAGTCGGTTTACGGAAAAACGGTATACCAACTTTCACAATACCTAACTAAGTATCCCCGAAGGGGTGGACTCAGGGGATATAAAGCTGAATTATAAAAGTATAAAACCTTCGACCAAGTATAATCTAGACAGGCCGTGTTGGACTTAAAAATAACACCCTAAACCAAAATCCATTGGTCTACGTGTCCATTTATAAAATGCGCGTGCATTGTATGATAGTATTTAGATCGCATTGTGCTTTGTGTTTAACCTTTTGTTGGTCTACAGTGAAGCTAATTGATCTGCCAGTCATCCCGAGCGAGCTAACTTTTTCAAACACAAAAATAACCCAATTCTAACCCGATTCAATGCGGTAAAATTCTAAGAGGAGTTGTATTGTGAAATTACTCTTATGTAGTGTTATTTTTAATACTCGTATTCGGTCTAGTCCTTCTTTAGTCAATGTATAAAACATGGTTTTATTCAAATGCATAAGGATACAACTACTTGTGTATATACTGCATGTTGTCGTTGTACGCACAACATGTGACGTTTTAGCCAAAATGAGCTATTTACACCATTCGTTTAGAATTTTTTCTCCATCATGCCGCAATATACCCCGTATCAAAATTTTATTAGGTTTCCTAAATAATCCGACACCCTTAATAAAAAAAAAATAATTAATAAAGTAAATTAAATGTTCTAATCAAAGAAATATTTTAACGATTTTATTTTTTTTATTTACTTTTTGATATATTAACACAGTTGGTAGAGTAAGAATATATTTTTTAATAATTACTCGTATAATTAAATCACAAAAAATGTCAAGACTGCCTCTAAAAAACTTGAAAAATTTAATTTTTAATTTATAATATATCATAATTTAAAATAAATATAGATAAATTAGCACATTAGACACTTGCTAAACCATTCGTTTAAATACATATTTTTTCGGTTTGGTTGGGTATTTTGGCCTTAAATCCAAAATTTAAGTTTCGTATGAAAAAGGCCGCGCAGTCGTTCCTATGTTTGCTACACAAACCATCTTATGTGCAGTAAATAGTGCGCACAGTATATGTATGTATGTCATTTCTTTATCTTATGTTGTATTCTTTTTCTTGAATTATTATTTGTGTAATTTCTATAAGATTGAAACTTTATGACGGTTGGATATGATTTTAGATTTTCACAATCTGAAACACAATCTAACACATCTGCCCTGACGATGGACACTGTACGAACACTTGTTCGAAACGTTGGCTAAAGAAGAAGATAGCGTAACAAGGCACAACACCCCAAAAATAAATAACAACAATTATGACGGTTGGTTAAATCAATGTATAAAATTACCCTTCCTTGCAGGCATTCAATAATACACAGTTTCAAACAATTGCTGCGATTTCTAAAACGGATTAAAAAACTTAAAACACATTGAAATGTTTCCAGGAACAAACAAAACATTAAAACATCATCATGTAAGAGTCTCATTCAAAGCAACAAGCAATCAAAACCACTCACCAATTGTCTTGTTGATCCAATCAGCCAAATCCTCCTGGAGCGGATACAGTTGCCTGGCCTGGGACATGTAGATCTTATCTTGGTAGTAGGCTGTTACATCTTCGTCAGTGCAAGGAGTCTGTTTACAGGCCAAACCACCATCGACATCTGCTCTTTCGTAGCTGCTGCCAAGTCCTTGCTTGCAAGCCGAACCACCATCCACAACGGCTCTTTCGTAGCTGCTACTAAGTCCATGGCTTCCCTTTCCATTGACGATAATGTCAGAATGTCCGATAAATCTGTCTTTTGACTCGATTTCTACATGCTTTTGGAAACTCTGCGGTTCTTTTGGAGCATCAGTTTCCTTTGGTCTAGATACCAAACTAGCTTTTACATCGATTGCAACGTTTTTGTCATTGATTTCTTGCTTCTTGTCGTGGTTTCTATATTTCACTCCAGGTGTTTCTTTGGCGTTTTTGCTGCAGGCTTGCTCAAATGCGCTTCGTACGCATTCAAATGCGTTGGTTCTGTCGAATGAGTTGATGATTCTATCGTAGTTTCCACTTAGTCTTCTTTCATAGATCTTGTTTGGTACGTCTATCTGAGTGTGGGATGCTGGTCCCCAGGAGGTCCTGTTGACTCTGGTTGGACCGCTGTTGGCGTGGTATCGATAGGAAGAGTAAGCCATCTTTACAATTATTACTTCAGTTTGTAAAGTAGATCAAATCAACAACTCTTTAGTGACCTTAACAAAACATTTTGTGACTAGTTCATCTTTGTTCCTTCTTAAGAAGACATCTGAAACAATAGAAAAAAAATTATAATTAGTATATAAGTTATAAACATAGAATTAATTCACTTTTTAACGTCATCTACAAACATTAGACGTTTTTAAACGTCGTTCGTTACATTGTGCCTTTCCATGTGGAGTAAATGAAACAAAAAATATTATTATCAATTGTTTTAGGAAGGAGCGCTCCTTCCCAAGACACTACTTAGAAAGGTACCTAATAATTTCTGTATTTATTTGGTACGATTCATATATATATATATATAGGTTGTAATAGCGCGTACCCGAACGGTTTTAACCAGCGATCCCCGAGCGTAAGTAAAAAAAGTATATGTCATTTTGCTGTCGGATGATATAACTATCTTCGTTAAACTGACCACACTTCTAAACGTCGCGACGGGATCACATAATACCCATGCTGTTTCATGCTGCTGAAATGAGACGGAGTGCTTATAACATGACCCTCTAGACCCTAGGCTATACCCGACTACTCAGTTGTGACGTGTGATAGATATGTATTTTTATTGTTTTTAATTAAACAAAAAATATCATCGGGCAGCAAAATGACAACTGCATTTTTTACTCCAAGTATGACCAGGAATTGCTGGTCAAGATCCTTCAAGGTGCTGTTACAGTCTGTATATATATAAGACTAAGCGAGTGTTCTTCCGAAACGCAGAAGAAATAAAAAAAAGCGGTATAACAATTTAACAAAACAATTAGGTACTTCATTCGGCCAGTACACGTATTATCAACAAGTTATACAAGGAACCTATAAAAACATTCATAATATTATACTGCTCATACGTGTTTCCATAGAGTAGCTAATACAAAGGAAAATATTACATTTGTTAAGCCTCTAGACTTAAAAAAAAACACAACGTGTTTTATCGAAATATTTACGAAATTTTATGTTTGAACGTAATAACTACCAAAATATATTTGTAAATTCAACATAAAGCTTCGTCAATCCGCAGATTATGAATGTCGTCAAATCAATAGATTTATTTTTCAATGAAAGATACAAAGCTGGCATTAGGAACATGAACATGATAACCGTTACTAACCTCAATCAAAAAATCTCTCGTGAATCCAAAATAGGGAGCTATTTTGGCAGCAGTTCATTATTTACAAATTTGTACTTTAACACACATAATGGTAAGTAGGTAAGTAAGCATTGCTTCTTGTCATAACAATAAAAATAATATACACCTTTTGAAATTTGACACTCTGGGTTATGACCTTTACAGTAAAGTGGATATTTTGTTTAGTGATGAAGTAAGAAATTTCTCACGGTGATCTTTGCCTCTAAAATTGAAGAAATACTACGTTTCATTGTATTTTTCAAATATGCGACAAGATTAAAATCACGTAAAATTGCGACACCTTTTTGAGGCCACTGATAATCTAAGAAGAATTTTTCACTCCTAAAATAATCACAGCAGATATTCTTTCTTTGAATACAACATAATTGTATTATACTTCGAACGTGGAATAAAATATAATCCCGTTCTTTGAAGAGGACATTCATAGATATGCCCCCTTTGAACAGGACATAATATGTTATACATGAGAATATGCCCGCTTCGAAAGGCGAATAAAATACATTCTCATTCTTTGAACAGGGCATTTAGAGATATGCCCTATTTGAACATTATATATTATATATATATATGCCCCCTTTAAACCGGACATAATATATTATACACGAGTATATGCCCGCTTCGAACGGCGAATAAAATAGATTCTCATTCTTTGAAGAGGACATTTACAGATTTGCGCTCTTTGAACAATATATATATGCCCTCTTTGAACCGGGAATAACCCAGATACTTATTCTTTGAACAGAACATGTAGAGATATACCCTATTTGAACGGGCATTATATGTATAATATCGTGTAAGCCTTCATCAAACAAGACATAACGCAATGCATAGCATATTTTACTTTAGGCACGTGGCGCGTCGGTACATCAATATTCGTTCATTTTTTTAATGAAAATATCAACTCCTCATTCGCATTTTATAAATTTACAGTCTCAAGGTTTTAACCTATGTCAAGATACGGGTGTAATGTTTACATTTAATATAATATTATAATTTATGTCAACAGTTGTTACCCACCCAAGGGATACATTTTAGTGATATTTCACGTCAAGTGTCTGTTTTTGGTCGCCGGTATGTTGGCAAAACCAAAATTATACTCTCGTTTTTTATAAACCTACACTTCAAGTTTTTTTCCGCCCACTTTGCACATTTGAGCTCATCGACGTTATGTATAATTTCACAGAACAGACAATCCCAAGAAGTGTAATCAAAGTAATCATTGTTAAAAACTTATTTGGAAGATATTTCTTAAAGTAAGCCAGTTAAGATTAAGGACGTTCGACTCCATACAAGCTAATGGAACCTTTAAACCAAAAAAAAATCTACCGAAAGGTTTTATCATAAATCAAATTAATAGATGAGTCAATCAGACCATCCGTGGTCGAGTGGTAAGACACGTGACTCCCATTCGGAAGGTCGCGGGTTCGAACCCGGCGTGCGCAAATAAATTTTATTTGATTAATTTGTGTTATTTCACAATTAATTAATAAAAATAATATATGTTATATTTGCGGCACGTTCCAGAGTGGAAGATACTCTCAGTATCGCCCTGGTGTAAGACCACCATTCAGAATTGAAACGTTGCTTAATAATGGCTTTAGCCGTGTTTAGTGACTAGATCTGAATACTTCCTCTTCCCCATCTTCTTCATACATACTCCAATTGGAAATGCCATAGTAAACAAAAAAAAAAAAAATTAAATTAAATTTTAAAAAAATAAATAAAAAATGAGCAAACCACGTTGGAAGGAGCGGGGGAGGCAGCGTGCCTGGTGCCCGTCCTTTCTGTGATTTGTTAAAAAATAAATCTTATTTTAGGGCCGTCTGTTTCAACGCTAGCTACATTAAAAGTTAAACTGGCTAGCTCTACACTCTACAACTTGTACGTTTTTCGTAAGTTTTCGACTTCTGGCCAATATGCATTTTGAATATCCAATAAAATGCAATTTGCATTTATAAAATCTAATGTGCCAATTGGCCAGTAGATGTAAACTTACGAAAAAACATAGTAAAGCTAGCCAGTTTACTTTTACTATAGCTAGCGTTGAAACAGACAGCCGTAGGCATCTCGTAATATCTCCATTCAATCAAATCTGCTAACGAATTACTGGTCTTTTTTACAATGGAGCGCACATTTTTGGCTGCGTTAAAAACTTAACTACAAATCCCAAATCGGGTTTGGGACTGTTTCCAAAATTTAATATGTTCTTACATTTTTTAGTTTGACACTTGTAGCGTTCAGGAACTGGATTGGGATAATGTCTTCAATCTTATCCTCAGTACTATAAACTGAGCAAATGTAATTAATACAACAGAGGTTCGTTATACGAGATCGTCGTTTATTGAATACAAATGGTTTCAAAGTAAACGTCCAGCCTAGCTGGCGGTAAGATTATTAAAGGAAGCCCGGAGCAGCGCTCGCTAACGCGCTGCCTTGAATTGACCCACTTCGGGTCGCAACTCCGTCAACTTTCGGGACGTTGCTCGGCGGTAGGGCCCGCCCATATATCATATAGTAAGAGGCAGTGTTGCAAACACCACAACACTAAAATGAGTTGTAATTTACCCACCTCACTCAATTTTGGCTTCTTTACGCCAAGCGGTTCGTTTAAAAGCGGACATTCAGGGTATCTAGCACGGTCGATCGAAATAGGTTTTATCGATAATGTCGGTAACTTGTCATCGTCTCCGAGCATGACTGCAGGCAGCTAACGAACAAACAACATTTCACAACGACTAAGTTTTCTTAGTTTTTTTGTTTGTTCGTTAATTATCTGCAATGGTGCTCGGGAATGATGACAGGTTACCGACATTATCGGTAAATCCAATATCGATCGACCTTGCTAGATACCCAGATCCTGCGCAGAAAAGTCTCACAATGGACTGCGCTGCAAACCGTAGCCTTAGTTTAGCAAACTTTACTTTTCTGTGCAGGGTCTGGTTATTTCAATGTGCGCTCTTCGGTGGCCAACATAAGACTGATGTCGTAGTTTATTCAAAACATTCTCGAACCCTCCTGGTGCTTAAAATATGGTCACGTGGTTTGCATCCAGCTCGTCGAAATGATACCCATATTTCATGTAAGGGCAAGTCTATCATTTTGAACGTTTGTACGTTTTATGAATTTCACCATAAGTAATGACAAATTTGAGCTTACTTCAGGGAGACAGACACGACCACAGTACACTTCTATTAGTATATATACCTTTTAGTGTATATTAATTTGTAACTTCACCAATCTCGTGGTCCTGTGCGATATGAGAATAATATTACAATAGCCGAATTTAATTGGGATCAACCCACATCTTCTCGTAGTTAAGCAATTCGAGGCCAGTGACTCCGCAAGTTTGCTTGACAACTAAACTCCCTTTCAATAAATCTTCGAGGAAATGGTTTAATATTGAATAAAATGTGTTTTTATTCCGAAATAATTTTATGTTGTGAGCTCAACTTTCAATTTAAAATGTCCACATTAAATTTGAACCTCTGCTTATAAATAAATTGCTTCCTTTATTTATGACCTCAGGGTTCGACCCAAGGACCTCGGTTACAAGAACAATTCGCGTATTTTACTGCTTTCTTGTCAGACAATTTTATGGCCAAACTCAGAACTATAAACTTTAATATTCAACAACAGGAAGATGAAGTAGATTTTTTCTTTGTTTTAGTATTCGACAAAATGCGTGGGGATCGACACACGTAACTCTGCAGTCGGTTGTTGTGATTTTCAGTGCAAAACAGTTCCTTTAGACGCAGACTGAGTTTACTAGATGTGGGATAATAATGTTGTTCTTGACTACTAGAGTGTTTGAAACGTTGCTTGAAATGAGCCATTATTACTATACAGGCCCGGTACTTCCCCACCTTCCTCCTCCCAATCTCCTTCCCCTCCCTATACCTCCAGCCTCATAATTTCAGCCTATAATTTCATTATACCCCAATCGGGGATGCTATGGTCTCACTGGCTCCGGACGGGAGCAATTGGGACTCACGTTCGGTATTCACATAAAAAAACAAAACTGCCAATTTACGGTTCATTTTATGTTTATTGGTATCTACAATATGGTAACCGACGAGTTCATCGAAAACCAATTTATCGAAAGCAAATTTATCGACAACGAGAGGTTAGGTTAGGTTAGGTTAGGTTGAACTCGTTTTCGATGAACTCGTTTTCGATGAACTCGTTTTCGATTAACTCGTTTTCGATGAACTCGTTTTCGATTAACTCGCCGTGAACCCTACAATATTATCATATGTGTCCATGACACTGTGTAGAAAATATCGAAGTTTACGTTTATTTTTTGTGTTATTTGAGTTTTGCTACAAACAAACTACTGTACAAGTTAATTGTATTAAGGTGTAGTTTTATACACGTGCTTAACTTATTAGCTGTGTTGTTAAGTACAGGTGTATCTTAGTTCGGTTTTACTAAAAACGTACCAACAAACATCCACTTTAATATTCTCTACGTAACATGTAATTTTTTAACATTTTTCAGGGTTAAGTCGATTACTCCGGGAGTATAAACAAATATCTATTATTTCATCCGCAAACCGTCAAAACACGCCTCGATATCAAAATGTTCCACTAATAAATCTCTGCATTTTGAAAGTCATTATAATATTCGTCGCCTTTTCATATTTTGCGCGAGTGAACTTAACCTTCAAGCTATATATCGCCACTTTGGATGGACAGGCTTCTAACCTCACTTTACCGGTGTCGAAGTTTGCAAAGTCGATTTATCATAATCTATTTACCGATTTTTGATTTTGAATCTCGTCTAAAGTATTTTAGTTTATTATCTAAATGTAAAGTTATTGAGAAAGCAATCACTTTGTGGTTTGACATCTTAATATATAAAACAAAGTCGGGTTAGTTACACCATTTATAACTCAAGTACGGCTGAACCGATTTTTATGATCTTTGATTTGTTGGATTTTTCTCCGTCCCGATTAACAGAATAACTATTAAAACATCGCAAAAAATCACGGGAAAAATAATTATGAAGAAAATTAGTTTTTTCATATATTTTCTATGGAACGGCTTTTCAAATAATGTGCGTTGGTCGACATAATTTGAATCAATTCGAACTGTCAATGGTGTAGTGTGCCGAACATTTCGTGCTTAGTCAATAGCTCAATTTCATTTTTTGAACTTAGAGTAGGTACCTATTTATTTTAACGTAATAAAAACTTAATTTATTTCAGCTAATAAATTAAACACAATATTTATTGATTCTGAGGCGGTACGAAGTTTGCCGGGTCAGCTAGTATTTAATAAAAATAAAACACTTTTTTTGTTTTAAAACCACGATATTTATTAATTAACTTTAAAGACCGGTTTCGCTTTACTCAAGCATCTTCAGGGTACAAATTAATACTAAACAATAACTACAAAATGTATGCTTATATACAGGGTGTTAAACTTCGTACTTGACTTACAACCAGTGATTCCTGACATTATTTGAGGTAATAAATGTGAATAAAATTTTGGTCTCCGGTGACATTTTTGAAGTTTTTAATTTCATAAAACCATCGCGGGCATGCGCATATATAACATATAACATAAGGTTCTGGGTTCGAGTCCCAGTTGGGACCGTTATCATTTATTATTTTTCTGTATCTTGTTTATATTCATATTTAAAAAAATTTGATTATTATTGTTATCTTCTTCTTCAATGATATATTACATTGATGGGAATAACCTTCAAAAGTTAAAAAGAGAGTTTTTCTTATAAAAATAAAAAATATTTATGTATTATATAAGATTCGTTATTCCAATACGTCGGTCCCAATGTCAGTATTGCCAGCCAGAAATAAATAAAATAAAGGTTTGCGGTCGGCAAGGTAGGTACCTACGAACGTCTACAAAAATGGAGGAATTACGTAAGTTCGCATTGGCATTGAATTTTACAGATATGGCCGTTCACGATTGTTTACTATCGACTCCGACGAAGAAATATCGGCTCATTGTTGTGCGGTCGTATTTTCGAAATAACAAAACCGATGTTTTATTTTTTTCGTTTAATTAAAACACGAAGTCGGATGATAATAATAATTTATTACTCTGTGTATTTTATTTACAATGATTTACGTTGGTAATTAAAAAATATTTTTAGTTATGACTGTTATGAGTTATGACACTTATTACTTATGACTGAAGGTAAATTAAAACGAATATGACTTCAATAGTTAATTTTGGAGAGGGGTATGGGTACCGCCGCCTTGGTATTTGTTGGATTACCAAAATAATGTTCTTATTTCTCAACGACTCGAGATCTTCCCTTCAGAAATCAGTAACTAAGCGTAATGCGTAATGAGTATGATTAAGAAAGGGACGCTCCGATGGTTTGGGTAATATTTCCAATAATTGATAATATTTTTTTATTTATTATATTTATTTTACATTTATTTTTTAGATTAAGTCCCTTTAAACTAATTGATATCAGTTTGTCAAAGGGTTCTTTTCAATAATAAAAATATAATAACAATGGAAAAACATTAAAAATGAAAATTAGAAAAACAGAGGTAAATACAATATCATTCGACCTTGTATTCTAAAAGTCAATTCACAGCTTTTTATTGAAATGGGTTACATGTTGTAAATTATTGGAACGAGTTATTCTAGAGTTCTTTGACCGTATTTATTAAGGTTTCTAGGAATTAGTTATTAATTCTAGTCCATAGTTTGCAGTTAGTCTTGTGTTATGAACATGTACCACTATTTTGTTATATTCAGATTGACATGCATGCTGACTCGCAATTTTAAGCCACAATATAGCACGAACAGATTTACAGAGTTGTATAATAATGATTTTGGTACATTCTGTCTTTGTTCGTATTTAGGTTTGTTTAATTATAATTTTACTAAGGGATATTATACATTTTGCACTGAAAAAAGATTTGTTTTTGTTGAATGTCGCCATGTAATTATTCCATTTCTTATTATTGATTCCGCCAATGACAGATATATTATTCTAAGAGTATTTAGTGGAACAAAAAACTTAAACATATCATGATAAAAACAGCTATTTACGATACTTAAACTGTTGTTGATCAGATGTGTAAAATTGTTTTGTATTATTAAGGCTAATCAATTAGACTTTTGTTTTTATATAGAACGAATATAGGAATGTTGACTTTGAATAATACGTTTCGTAGCATCATTGTTGTATTCAAATCACAGAATGGGCCAATAGCGGAGAATTCGTATTTTTTAGTATCTACCCAACGATTAAATTCCTCGCAGTATTACCAGCCTACGAATTGTAAAAATGATTATTAAAAATATGAGACTCACGAGTTAGCGCCTCCGCCCACTGAGTCAACTGAAAACTCTCAACTGCCAACTGTCTTTGTATGACAATGTGATGGCCCGCACACTTCACAATCACACAAAACCCCGTTGTCAATGGTAACACAAGCGGTGACTCGCGACTAACACTGCTCATCGCCGTGGGCGGCCGTTGCTAGTTGCCAGCTGTCAGCTGGTTGTTATTCGTCTATGGTTAAACAAGCTTTTTGACCAATCAAGACATAGAAAACAGTCGGTTTTAGTTGGTTTTCAGTTGCTTCATTGGGCGGAGGCGCTTATTTGGTAATTGTATCTAGGTATTGGAAAAAATGTAGAAAATACTAAGAAACCTGTTTAAATATAACAATATTAAGAAAATCAAATATATAAAAATCTCTTGTCACGGCGTTTGTGGTCGCACTCCTCCGAAAAGGCTCGATCGATTTTTATGATTTTTTTTATACATATTTGGTATGTATGAGAATAGGTCGTAAAGTGTATTTCATACAGCTAGATGGTTAAGGGTGTCCCTTATCCAGATTTTTTTTCTATTTTTTTGACAATTTTTTTTAAAATTATTTTAATTTTAATTTGGACTTAAAAATACCTGTACCCCCAAATGTTAACCCTCCTAGAACGAATAAAGCAACAAACATGCGCCTTAGTAGAGCAGAAAGAACAGACGAACAAATCCAAAAATAGCGACAAAATATTCGGCGGTACTCGGTTACTCTTTCCAGTCGTTGTTTTTTTTTATTTTTTTATCGACGGTCATCGTCTATAGCGCTCCATTCTTCTCTCCGTCATAGATCCCATCCCCACACACTTAAAATAAATTCATTATTTTTTATTTAAAAACAAAAATATTAATTAGAAATAGTTTATATGGCAGAACAACGTTTGCCGGGTCAGCTAGTATATAATAATATTTAAAAAAAAAAACAATACATAAAGTAAAAAATATATATATAAAGCCTAAGTTATAACATAGATACTCGTATGTACTTAGACTGTAGAGACACAAGAAGGGTATTTTAAAGGAAAGGAAGGATAGTAAGTTCTTATGGATGGATAAGGTATTTGGTGTGGTTCTGGGGGTCAATTGGTTCAGGACTGACCGACGTATGAATTCATCCCTCCCACCGCGGTGTGCTGGAGTGTCCAAATGGTTTCCCTCAACCAGTCTCTGCACATCCGGCCTGCCACGCAGTAAGTAGGTAGACACATCCATCGCCGAGATCTAGACAAACCTCACCCCATGAGCCCGGGCACCCCTGCTAAGTTACCAAACAAAGCGAACCACTTGGGGTGACCTCTGGCAGAAGCGTCGGATGTACAATAAATGTTCGTATGAGAAAATTATTTGTATCACTGTAATTAATGTGCATCCTGATAATTTTTTTGGATACTCGTTGATTACTATGAAATTTGCACTTTTCACAAAAAATTGTAGTTACAAATTTAAATGCACATTTTTTGAGAGTAAAAAAATAATATTTATGGTAACGCACCACGTTTTGAAAAAATTCGGAATCGTGCCGCTAACAAAAACACTCCTCATGTACATATATGGCGATAAGGTTTCGATATCTGTACCTAACACCAGCCGCCTTTTTTGACTTAAGCAAGTAGAAAAACATTGCAAAAATGCAATAATAGTTGTATGTTTTATTTTATTTTGCAAATTTCATGCCCAAATATTTTTACGTTCTACCATCATTTTCTAAAGTATTTAAATTTTCACATTACACATCGCAACCCAAGTAATAGATACGCTGATGTAGCGGATATATTTAACTGCACGGAAAGTAGATACAAGAGGGCTATGCTATCTTATATTTTCGATCAATATTAATTCAATCTAAGTTTACCTTATTTATACTATATAATTTGGATATATTTGTACCTATCTCTTGCTCATATCTCTGATGTCATTTCACAATCAAATGCCACAGTTAATTTGTTATTCTTTATCTAAAATGATTGCTAATATTTTCTTATGGTTCTAATTGTGTCATGTAACTACTGTTTATGGTTTATTTTACCGTAGAAATTAAATAAATAAATAAACCCAAAAGGGCTTTGTAAGCAGAAGATTTTGAACGTCAAAGCAATTTTTACAGGCTTCATACTATATTTGTTTATATACTTGTCAATAAATTTTTTTGATTATTTTAAAGGCCAAGATGTGTTCTATTCACAATATTTAACTACCCTTCTAACATACTTCTAAGTGATCAAATTTTCAAATCAAAATCACAAGATATTTAATTCCTTGGTAGTGTTTCACCTATATACCTTCCCTTATAGTAATAACGTGGGTTATAAAGCTATAAAAATTTGAAAAAATATTATTAAGTAATTATCACTTCACAAAGGGTAACAAATATTATAAGCAATAATTATTAGCCTGAAACACTCATCCATTTTGAAAAAATCTCATGTCGCCGACGGGACTCCAACTCGCGCCCCTCTGATTGCCAATCAGGAGCTCTTTTAGTTTATCAATTAAAAAAATAATCAACTATCATTTCCTTTTTGTCACGTTCTTTACCGGGTGATTGTTGTAAGTCCAGCACTTTAAGGGGTAAAAAACACAAAGGAGGTTATTCTCAACCCTTTGGTTTTGCGGTTCTTGCGGGTCTTCTTCTCGGAGCAACGATCTGAGTCACTTCCTTAACCCTTGGGGAAGTCAATCACACCGAGAGAAACCTTACAATGCTTTCTTTTAGTTCCTGTAGTATTACTCTTTTACTGTAAGTAAGCCCTATGGGCAATAAAAGATAATGGATTATTTCGGTTCCACCTTTACCTTTTACCTTTGAAAAGTTTATTAAAATTAAGAAAAAAAAAAGAAATAGCCCCTAATCTAACGTAACTTTTTAACCATATTTTTAAATATTTTTTTCATCACTTTTAATGACTTTTCAAAGGAGGTGTTGAAGTTGCATGACTCTGAGTTGTCCGGTCACCGTTATTTCATTATTAATTCATTCATTTCATAATTATTTCGTTAGTTATTCTAAAATAGATCATTTTATTTGTTCTTACGAACAAATTCACAGTAATTTAATGTTTATTGGCGGGAAAATATAAGAATAATGTGTTGGTATACGTACAATAAAAATTGAAACCATGTTAATTTGTTCGTAAGAACTTCAGTCCCATTTTTACGGTTTTGACGAATAAAATGATCTTATTTTAGAATAACATTTTTCTCCGTGCTTGTTTCCAACTTTTCGATCGATCATTCTGAGTCTCCGATCAGCTAAGTGATTCGTTTAGTAACGTTCGATTCGTGCATTTGAGGAATGTTGAGTCAAAATTTCGGCTCAACAGTTGATCAGTAGGATTAGGAACAACAGTCGTTCAAATTATTTCGTTAGAGAAACTGGGAAAGGGTTGATATCTAAGCTTTTTTACTATACTAGGAACTGTAGTCAATAATGTCTGCTAATACTATCTACACACCATGCTACGAACAGCAGCTTTTGGCAGCTGGCTAAAAATCGAAGGTTGGAAGATGTCTCCCGTCTCTTTTTTTCCCATGCGAACCCGTAACACTCTGTTTCACGTTGACTGCAAATTGGAAGAAACCGTCTGCCGTTAGTGCCAACCGAGGAAATGAGATGGTGATATTGAATTTGTTGTGTTAATAAAAGAGACAGAAGACAACGTGAAACAGAATGTTACGGTTAAATTAAAACAAATAACTTTGTTTAAACCACTTATTATTATTATTATTTGAACAAATCTGGAGTTTATAAATTAGTGTGTAATGATTGTAACTTTTTTTATATTGGAAAGACTTCTAGAAATTTTAATATTAGAGTTAAAGAACATCTAAGGTGTTTGAATAATAATAATTATTCTGAATTTGCCAATCACATTTTAGAAACAAATCATTCTTTTGATATAAATAAAGGGTTAAAAATTTTACACACAAACTCAACAGATTTACAATTAGCAAACTTAGAAATTTTAGAAATTAGAAAAAGTGTTAATAGTAAATTAAATATTATTAATAACCAAATATTTTTTAAAAATAGCCATCTCTTAAATTTATTTTCTTATTAATAATTATATTTAAAATAATTTATTTTTGTTGTTTAAACATCTTTATTATGTTTTGATAATTTATATAATGTAATTTTTCATATTTTTAAAATAATTTTTAAATTTAATTTTAAATAATTGTTTTTTACGATATTTTTAATTAATTAATCACCTCTCTCTAAAATATTTTTGTCCATAGTTCTTTTTAGTCTATACTTGTTTGTTTATTTTGTTATTAATGTCATTACTACCCTGACGAAGAAACCATCGGTTTTGAAACATGTAGGTAATTGTGATTATATTAGTGGTTTAAACAAAGTTATTTGTTTTAATTTAATTCAAAATGACGCCACAAAGTGATTTTGCGAAGTTTGAAGAAAGAATGTTACGGGTTCGCACGAGGAAAAGGGAGACAGGAGACAATAGCCAGCTGCTAACAGCCGGCTGTTCGCAGCACCGTGTGTAGAGCCCTTTCAGGAAAGCACGTTCGGAAGTGGCCTGCTCCACAAGACCAAACCTGATCTAGCGCAGTAGTGAGAAACTATCCATTATCATTTTTTAAAAGATTGTCTTTTCCATTACTTCCGCGCTATCTATTCCAGATACGGAATTCACAAATTATTATTATTGTCTCTCTGCAATCGCCTTATAAGTGCTGTGTTAACTTGCACTCTGCCTTTCGAGAAGTTAAGAGTATATGGTAGCCGTCACAGTAACCCAGTTAAACCAAGGAGGAGTGATTTAAGCGGGCGACAAACCCGAAGTTCACATAAAAAAGATACTGCGTTATAAGTATCTTTTCTAACGACACACTACGTTATAAAATATTCCTTCCTACGGCAGGAGAAGGGGTCAGTTGAAATCGGAAGCGGTCGAGAGAATATCATTTCTTTGTACTGAATATGTCAACTTGACAGCTCCGTGCATGCTCCGTGTATTAAAAATGACCCCCTCTCCTGTTTATTGCGAAGGGGGGGTCGCATAACTTTTCTGATATTCGCGACCGTAGCGGTCACGAAAAATAACGCGAATTAGCGAAGATTCAAACCGCGATCACAGCGCATCATCTTTTTACGTCTGGCGGGTCTCATGGGATTGTATGGCGAGCGCTATTGTGTTATAAATAACTTTTTGATGTGAGCTGCGAGTTTGTCGCTACCTTTATTCTCTAAAATAATTCAGATTTGTGGTTTCACGGTCGACTGAAGTGTTAAATGTATTCCAATAATAATATTGGTACTTCGATATCTCGGAACTGTACTGCAAAAACCGGATATTTTGAGTAGGTACTACGATTATTAGTTGGTATACCCATGAAAGAACTTCCAGTAAAAATGTCATATTTCAAACCAAAATGGCTACCTACTACAAAACAAAAAGCCTTGTTAGGCGATCTGCTTACTGAGGCAACTGGGAGACAACGGAAACTGTCTTTGTATGATAATGTGATGGCCCGCACACTACACAATCACTCAAAAACCCGTTGTCAATGGTAACGCAAGCGGTGACTCGCGCTGTTGATTGCCGTGGCCGGCCGTTGCTAGTTGCCAGCTGTCAGCTGATTGTTCTTCGTCTATGGTTAAACAAGCTTTTTGACCAATCAAGACATAGAAACCAGCCGGTTTTAGTTTGGTTTCAGTTGCCTCGTCAGCGGAGCGCCTTAGACGATGATTTTTTTGGTTGTTTGAATTCTACTAATAAAACTCATCTCAGCAGGCAGTCATAACATAATTTTTTCGCTTAGATAATTCTTATTTTGATCGGTTTTATGTCTGCTTATTGAAAGATTTAGGTTCTTTATGATATAGTGACTGTTTATTGACGTATTTTAAATATGATAATACTTGTGAGGACAAACGTTCATTCAGGCTGAAGGCTAGTTCTGATCTGTAGAGCTCCTGAAACATAATTTACCTTCAGTCAGCTTCGGAACAGCTCGGCAACGTGATGTGTGACACGAAGAGCCTATAGACTATTGTAGTATAAAGTAAAAACTAAATCGTAGACTATTATGATACATTACAGTAACCAAGTAACCCAAAGAATCAGGTTTTCATCCAGGTATTGTTAATTCCTCTGCTAGTCTGCAAGCGAAATTTGCATATCGGAAGTATGAGGGTATTGTCAGGTTATTCGGAACCCTGTAGAAATACTTAGTAGTGATAACCTCGACTGCACAGAAAAGTGTGTCTATTTATGTTCCCCGTGGTATTAACCTTATAATTTGAATTAAAGTTTTCTTCACATCTTTTACATTCCGTAAAACATCACAAATCCACTATCTAAAGAAATTATACAACCCACCAAAATAGACCTAAAGCAAGCAACATTTAATTTCTATTTCCTTTAATCTTGACGTAGAAAGAGAAAATAAACATGCCGTGTATAATGTAATGCACCCAATGCATTACACATCACAGAAAGTTATACAGGTGATAGCATCCAGCCAGATATTTGTAGATCATAGAGATGCAACAGATGTTTTATTGTAATGTTCATCTTGTAAACCTACAAACAACATTATAATATATTACCCTTGATAAATTACTATCGAAATTTATATGAGTTGAAATTGTCCAAATTGCTTTTATATTTGGTATTGTTTTCATATTTTATTTCAAAGTCTTATGAAAAGAATCATTTAACCACTTATCGTGAAAAAAGTCGATATTTTATTGTGTTGAATTTGTTAAAATTGCTTTATTATTTTTAACTGTACATATGTGCACCAAGGACCAATAAGTCGGCAGTTTCCGAACATTGCGCCCTTGAGGTGATTTCTCACAAAAACGGCGCTCTACAAATTATCCAATTATTATTATTATTATTGTCGGCAACGAAAGCCTTAAAAGCTCCTGGAATGTTCGCGGAACCCCTATTCCATCTCAAATATTTTCTTGGCAATTTTTTAAACACATTTCTGTTATCCCCCTCCGAAATTAACATGAAACAATCCATTAGTATCGCACGTTTGTTAGATTTTTTAGTGAATATTTCCTTTTTGCACAAGTCCCAATTTTGTGAAGTCTGTGACATTTCTAAATGGCCAAAAAACCATGGACCAAACAAATAGACATAACTATTTAATACATAGTGTAATACTACCTTTGGACAAAGAATCTCTGATTTTTTTTAGCAATAAAGTGATACAACGAACTCCCAAATAGCATCAAACAAATTAAAACAAAAAATAACTACATTACGAAACTATCGGAAAAATAACTCACTAGTACATACAGGGTGTCCAATGGTAAAGTGCATTAACTTCGGGAGGTGATTCTACACGATGGTAGGGGTAAAAAGATTAACAACTTTTTTCGAAATTCCATTTTTTTCCATACAAAAAGACATACCTACTAAAAATCCAGGTCTAAGGTACAAACTTATCCGATAAATTTGCAGTCAGCTGGCCGGGCGCGATCGTGGTAATAATACATGGCTCGTACCGTAACAGCGAAAAATAATAATGCTGGCCGCACATGCCGATCTAATGTTATGTTTTTACCACAAAACTACCCTTGGAATTTCTTAAAAAGTTATTTATCTTTTATTCTTATCCACTCGAGCGATTGGTGTTTAGTTTTTGATTTGGCTATTAGATTTAATTAATATCATTCCTCAAAATAATATGGAAACATTTATTTTACTGCAGTGAAAAGCTAATGAGTCCACCTAGATTTCACCGTTTATCCCATATTTGTAGGTTCGTTAAATGTGGTTAAATTTTGAACCGATATCAAGCGCAGAAAAATAAAAGCGGTTAATATTTGGACCGAAATCGCTCTAGTGGTTATACCTATATCATGTTGAATCACCCCCACAAGTTAATGCACTTTATCTCCGGACACCCTGCAAACATCGTCATAGAAGTTACTGAAAACATCTTGCCCAAACCATGAAGTTGTTAGGTAGAAGGCGCTGAAAACTTATAATACGAAAATAATCTACATCTATTTTATATTTATATATAATATGAATCTTACTAGTATTATAAACGCGAACGTTTGTATGGATGTATGTGTGTTTGTTACTCTTTCATGCAAAAATTACTGAATGGATTTTAATGAAACTTTAGAATAATATAGCTCATACGTCAGAATAACATATATGCTTTATAAAGCTAGTTTTTTTCAATATATTATAAATAATAATTATTGTTTAATAGAAAATGTCAAAATTTAAGAACGACATTTTGCAAAACAATCAAATTTCATTTACATTAAAATTCTATTTTTGAAAATATTAGTTAACTTATTTGAAGTACTAGCCCAATACTTTGAATCGAATCAAGAAATATAGATATTTAAAAAAAAAATATGTTAAGAATTTTGGTATAAACATAGATGAGACCTAGGAAAAGAAAATAGGCTAATAGAAATACTAATCCTGCGCAGACGAAGTCGTTGGGAGAAGCTTGTCTTCTATAAATAATGTAAAAATTAAAATACAATAATTTAAAAAAAAAACAATAAAGTAACTTCCAAAACAAAATGTAAAAGGTAGACCGGTTCGATTGAATCGGGAATGCACCGACACGTCGTTTAAGCGTGGATTTTTCTATTTTAGTTTATTCTTAATATTTCCACCCCTCGTCTTCATGTTGTAGGTGTACACTGTGCAGATGAACACCCAGAAATATCACAGTGTATTTTTGTGTTAACAAGTGCACCAAAACCATTGTTGGCACATGTAAAAAGAAAACTTAGACAATACATTAACATTTTGAGTTAATAGGGTATTACCAGAGAATACCAGAAATTAGTCCCTTTTAAATCAACTTCTAGACCTATTGACTTTTTTTCACAAAAAAACATAAATTAATTATTAAAAATGATTATTTTATCTGGTACAGGCAATTTTAATTTTTTTAATTCTATGTATATTTTTAATATACATACTAAGGTTTTTAATTTTTGGTCGTTGGCAGATTTGTTCAATTTTCAAACGATAGATTCTATTCAACAACACAAATTTCAAATCATATAGTCATACAACAAAATAAATCAATACATAATCTGATACGTTTTTAGATTTTTACGGCCAAAAGCATTTTCGTTGTTTGTATTTGGGGTGTTATGCCGTGTTGTGCTTTTCACAATTTCACAAATTTCACAAATTCACATCGACGGATCTGCCGGATCTGCCCTGATGATGGACACTGCAACGCTGTCCGAAACGTCGGCTAAAGAAGGAGGTAGCACAACACGGCATAACACCCCAAAAACAAACAACGAAAATACATAATCTAGTCAACACATCTTTCGGAATATTAATTTTAGTTAAATTAAAATTATTAAAATACCTCAGTTTTTTTCTATTTATTTAAGGCCTTACAAACTTAAAAAAATTTTACACACTTATTTTGTTTAGACATTATTGAAAAATCATAAATACTTATGATCAAAAAATACTTACAAGAAGTACACGATATTTAATAATTTATCGTCGAGCGTTTTGAGTATTTTTATTGCTTACTTTAATGTAGGTAGATATATATTAATGCAAGTTTTTAATGAAATAAATCGATACAAAATTTTTTATTTAAAAAAATTGGTACGAGGAATAATTGATCTTTCTCATTGGAACCTCCCTGTACAGTTGCAAGCATTTTTAAGATTTTATTCTCAGCCTCTGGTCAATCGCTCTTAACTACATACCTACCACTTGCTTAAAGTTGTGTAGTTTTCATGTTCGCGACGAACATTATTTTACACGTAGTATATATATAATAGGATTCACTTTTGAGTGACCTTCGCGATGTACTTACACCATTTGATGAAGCTAAAAAATGAAATCTTTAGAAAGAATTGAAATGTATGAACATTTGCAACTGCTCTTATTGTCATAAACTGGTATTTGCATAATAGGTTAGGCCTGTGATGAGCGTTAAAAATAGAGTAGGTATAAATCCCATTGCTTCTTTACGGCAGTTTCTAAAAGTTCAAAAAGTAATTATGGTATTTTGATGTAACTAATGACGTGACTAATACGGTTGAATGTCTTGTACGAGAAATGATGTCCAAGAATGGCAAGATCAAGCCAACTAGATAATCAAGTTTCCCGTGTCAAAAACCCCAGTTATTATGGAAAATCAGGAATGTACCTACAGAATGACGATTTAATATGGAAACACGTCTAAGACGGAAAGTTTTACCATTATTTTCACTGCTTCTAATTACCACTAACTACTTAGCAATTTTTAAATAATCAGTAATCTTTTTTTGTTTTTGTTACTCCCTAATTGAATATTGATAATTACTGATATACTAAGTATTGAACTGGTGGAAGACCATCTTTCAGAATAGAAACGTTGCTTGAAATGGCTTTACTCAATAATAGCCCTTTCCCAATCCCTTCAGTCTCACAACATACTCCTGTGAGGACTTCTTACTTTTTATATTTTATATTTAAATCTTTGTTCCTTTTAAAGATATCTTATATTTCTACATTAAACTTTTTTTTATTATTATTATTTTATTCTCACTTTTAACTTTTTTATCTTTGCTTAATAATTTAAAGCTTGTACTTTATACGTTATACTTATACTTTGTACCATATTTTTCACTTTACATTTATATTTTACCCTTTTTCTACTACTTATAACCTTACTACTTACTTTTTACATTATTTTCCTTATACTTAACTTACATTTATACTGTTAGTTATTCTTCATGTTGTTGTACTATTTACATGTTATGTCAATTATGATAATGGCACATGTTGTGCCGTATATGTGTAAATAAATAAATAAATAAATAATAGTGGGACGCAATAGTCCATTTGCTCCAGATAGTTGGAACTGTTGTGCGGGATTTAGGGACTTAAAAAATGCTTCACTTTGTTTTATCATAATATATCTACCAATTATATTATTTATGATCTAAAATCTAAAAGATCAATAATATGGGGGTAAACAAACAAATAAATACCAACATATTAATAATCGTGCCACAAAAGTATATCCCACGAACCGCCTCTGATCCATCTGTTCTAATTTCGAGGGTTTCATTTTGAAGGGAGAGAATAGGAGATTAAACACATTGAGTCAATGGCGGTGTTCCGAAAGGACAGCTTTAAAGACACTCCTAAATCAAGCAAGGAAACGAACAGACAGGCCTTTTAGAAAAAACATATTGCATTAAAACAACATTTAAATGAAGGTATGGTAGACAGAGGCAGGGGTAAACACCGAACACAAACATGTCTGTGCTATTTCAACTTGTTACATGTTGGTCCACACGTCCAATTACAGATCCCTTCCTCTTTGCGATGCCAGGGTAAAAGTACAGGTAACATAAATGACAACAAATGCATTAAACATTAACCAACATTTTTTACAGTCGTTATTTCGTTTTGTGACTACATGGGGTGCCCGGATTCATTCTGTGAGGATTGTCTGGGTCTTGACGGCGGATGCGTCTGCCCACTGTGCGGCGGGCCGGATTTGGAAAGACTGATTGAGGGAGACCTTTTTACCTACTTACCTTTTTTCAATCTCTCGATCCATCGCCTTGCACCGCTGTGGGAGAGATGAAAACAAACGTCCGTCATTCTTGGACACACTGACCACCAAATTTTTACACTCCCCTCATACCTTCTTCCTTACCAAATCTTCCTCTCCTTCGTTCCCCAAAAAAACCCTCCTTACAGAATCCTAAAGATGACATAGGCCCTTTTTTCCTCAGGGCCTGAAAATAAATTAAAACTAACCAAAATGTTTAAAACCCATTAATCAGTGGCTGAGAATTCAAAATTTAACTTGCAATCCTAACCTTGCAACTGTTCAGAGCGGTTCCGACGAAAAAGATTAATTATTCTCCGTACCAAAATTTAACTAATAACTCATTATACACTTTATTTCATTCAAAATGTGCTTTAATATACATATAACTGTATTCAAGTTATCAATAAAAATGCTCAACCGCGTGACGAATAACTTCTTAATATCGTGTATTTTTGTAAGTATTTTTTGATGATAAGTATTTATGATTTTTTAATAATGTCGAAGCAAAATAAGTGTGTAAAAAAATTCTGAAATATTTTAGTTGGTAAGACCATAAATAAATAGACAAACTGAGGTGTTTTCGTCACAAAACACATACTCGGATTTTTTTAATGATTTTATTTTAACTTAAATTAAAAATCTGAAAACGGGCTTTACTAGATAATGTATTGATTTATTTTACTGTATGCTTATATGATTTGAAATGTGCGTTGTGTAATACAATATTTCGTTTGAAAATTTAACAAATATTAAAAATTAACTCGGTTTTTCAAGATTTAAAAACTGACTTTACCAGATAAAATAACAATCTTTCGAAAATAAATCATGTTTTTGGTAAAAAAAAAAAGAGTCAACACGTCTAGAATTTGATTAAAAAGGGACTAATTTCCAGTATTCTCTGATAATACCCTCTTAAGGACCCATATAACTGCATTATTTCACAATTGACATCATTAGATTCTTTCTGGGGCTAGTGCTAGGCCAAATCCTTTATCAAATTCCAAATTGTTGTATCTACGAATTGGCGAGTATTTAAAAGAAGTTAGTATTTTATTACACGTGTTTTATAATAAAAAAGTTTCAATGTATTGCTTTGCAATGTCATTACCGAGAGACATTATTACAATTTTAATTTACATCACCTTTTCAACTCTTTAGGATTAAAATATCCTAGGATCTGACATCCAGCCATAAATATTTACGTGAGCTTATTCTAAAGAGAAAACCAATAAACGAAAACAACAATCCTACAAGGCCTTCGTAAGTATTTACTTAACAATTTTAATGTCGATACCTGCTTACTGGTAACCACATAGTCTACATGTTAGTGAGGATATTACGTTAGTAGGTAATTCATAATTACTGTACACTACGTTTAGGATCGACTATACTTTCTCTCCGAACGCTATTCGCAATAATGTGTTCGCACTAATTTTTTAAATTTATTTCTTTATTTAGCATAGTATGACAAGAGATAAATGATATGCTAAATGATATCTCCAGGTTTCTTGACATTTTCAACATTAGCCTTGAAGGTTTCAAGAGTAATTTTAGATAAGAACTTTAAAAAATATATATGTGTAAAATGTTTATTTATTTATGAAAACTTATGTACAATATGTCATGTGTATTGTAATTTTTTATTTTTTTATTTATTTATTTATTTAAGTCTATTAAGGAAACATACAGTTGTAAAAACGATCATTTAACATAAGATAGTGAACATAATATCAACCAATTAAGTTCCATTTATACATTTTTGTTGTGATTACTGATTAGGAAGTAGTTAATTACAAGTTATAAAAGTATATATTGTGAGTGAAAAAATATTAAAAATATAATAATTAACAGTACAGAAGTAAAATAATATAATTAGCAATGCATAGTTTTGATTTAAGTACATTGTAAAGTTAATTTGACTTTAAAAGATTTAAGGGTACAGTGGAAAATGTCAATATTGCTTAAGGCATTATAAGATTTACAGATACGCACGAGTAAGGAGTTTTGTGCGTATTTCAGTTTAAAATGTTGTATATAAAATAATAAGGTATTCGATCTGGTATTGCGTTCAGGGCAACGAAATGCAATCTTTTCTAACAGGGCTGGGGAATCAATAGTATTTGTCAATCTGTAATACACATAAACAAAAAAAAATATTTAGGTATAAGTATATTGTTCTCCACGCTAGGAGTTTACCTGTGTTGTAGAGGACGTTTTTCAATTGTAAATTTTAAATTGTGTATAGTAAAACAAACAGTGGACTTAGTTACTTTTATATAAAAAAAGAGAAACAATAAATATAAAAGTTAAAATATAAAATTGATTTCTACATAGTTTCAACAAAATACATGTGTCTTGTTAGTTATGAGTGAGGTAACAAAATTAAAAATTAAAAGTTATAAGGATTGTAAACAGTTCCATATGTGTTTTTTTTTGTATTCTGAAATGTCTGTAGTATTTTTATCCAAAGATATTTTTTTTTAATGCCAACGTTGGATTTTATAGCATAGAGATGAGAGAACTTTGATATCTTTGTTACATCATGAGTAGCGACGAATGCAAGATTTTACATCCGATAACTGGGGGAAAAATTGACGGTACGAATGCAGTTCAACTGAGGTTGTTGGATCGACCGTCAAATTTGAAATCGTCATAAATCGAAGAACAGCGATATCCATAAATTGATTACATTTGGTCAGAGTAAGGGCTAATTATTTCACTCTTGGACAATTCATCAAATTTCAAAATTAATATTCAAGTTCTGTGAAAGTTTTAATTAAATTATTCCATTCTGGGCAATTTGTTTCACAGTTATTAAATTGCAATTTTTTTCTTATTGTATTATACTTGAGACATTTAAATTGTACCTACAATGTTTTGTTCACACTGTTTTCCTGCAGACAAGCTACTTGCAGTAGCTTTGTAGGTATATTGTTAACATGAAAAAAAAAAAGTATAACTTTCACAGAACTTGAACAATTCATTAAATTTCAAAATCAATATTCAATTTCTGTGAAATTTTTCAAACTATTCGATTGTGGGGCATTTGTTTCACAGTATAATTTTCACAGAACTTGAATATTAACTTTGAAATTTGGTGAATTGAAACTTGAATATTAACTTTAGTGAAATTTGGTGAATCAAGTTTTGTAAAACAAGTTAGAAAAGGCAATAAAAATAATTCACATTATGTACAGAACAACGACATTAATTTATACGTAGAGAAGATAGTATTCATCGTGTCATCTGTAATAATGCAGTTTGTACTGTGATTATTAATAATAATACAATGAGCCACTTGCATTATGAATTTTATTTATTTTTCGGTACAGGAAAGATTTTTTAGGGTCTTTGTCATCTTGGTGATGTTATGTTGTTATGATATAATTAATTCAGCTTCATTTATAATTGATTATTACAACAACACTAGCCAACCAACTATCACTTCATAAAATTAACTAGACTGATAGGTTTTGAAAAAACTATCTCTTCATCATTTTAGCTAGACTGATAGGTTTTGAAAATGCACGATCCCGGGGAAAACTTCTTCTGATATGTATATTTTATGTTACCTTTTTAGATAAAATATATTAAATAGATAAATTATAAATAGACGAATTCATTTTGTAATAAATAGTCGTTAATCTATTATTAATACCGCTTTATTATTGATATCCTTAATTACTCAATAATGTGTGTTTAGTCACCATGGCCTTGTTAAAGAGAATTTTGCTCTCCGCTGTCGGCTCTGGTCTCAGCGACCATTTGCGCCCTTTAAATAAATAAAAATAAAGCCTACAATCACAAAGAACTCATTTTATTGTAACAATGTGGAGGGTCTTTTTAGGGAAAGAAAGTTCAGGGAAGGAAAATGGTACTAGGGGTGGGTAAGAGTCTGGGGTCCATGTAAA
This sequence comes from Limnephilus auricula, assembly GCA_951813805.1. Lineage (NCBI taxonomy): Eukaryota > Metazoa > Arthropoda > Insecta > Trichoptera > Limnephilidae > Limnephilus > Limnephilus auricula. Next base: position 7,685,173 of record OX638408.1, read on the forward strand.
TGGGAAATGACTGTAGGATCGAGAAAGTCCGGCCAAAAAGGTAAAAAAGTCTTCCCTAAGCAGTCTCTCCCGGTCCGGCCCGCCACGCAATATGTGGGCAAATGCAAGCGCCGTCAAGACCTAGACAAACCTCACCCCTTGAACCCGAACACAACAAGACAAGTAGCGAACCACTTATTTGTATTTGTATTTGTATTTCACGCCCTGCTGGGCTTTTACGTGTTTTTTTTTTTATTATCGGAAGGGAAGTTAGTTGAGGGAGCACCCAATCACTCCTCAAAAGTAAAGGCTAGTGGTAAAAACAAGGAATTTTACTTTATTTAACTATTTTTGTGGCGTTCTCGTATTTTCGACAAAAATCTATTCACCTGTTTTTTTCTTGACCAAACAAAAATGCATGCAAGTTGTTCAATCATCACGAAGGAGAGATTATCGTCTGAATTCAGATCACGAGCCACGGACCGTCGCTCTCCACAGTTTATCATTTTATATTATACGTGCTAGAGACTAGATACTGCTGAGACATGTTGGTAGTAGTTGGTACTGTCCCAGCATCCTCGACTCGTCTCGGCCGGATGTCGAGGGCCTTTATCATCGCATCTGCGGACATGGCTGATGCGACGCAGAACGGATTAACAACTTCATAAACTGTGAGATAGTTTTAATACGATGAATGAAATACGCAACAGGAAACTAATTTCATTATAGGGTCTGTAATAATTTAATTATAAATGGTAGGGCGCTGTCTAAAAATCCAGCTGAAGTGATACAAAAATATTTGTTGACAAATCGAAGGCTTAAAGTCAAACAATGTTGTCTAAAAAACAATAAAATAATTATAGTCCGGTCAAAATAGACATTCAAGGTTACAATAATTCGAAAGCTGAAAATAGGTATAAATATTGGGAACACCATAATTTTTTTTTTTTTTTTTACAAAATTTTTTGATACATACATTTTTAGGTAGGTATATATTTTGATACATACATAATAACTAATAACATAAATTAAGAGAGTAACAAAAAATCCCACAAAGGCGAAGCCTGTGCGTGGGCATTATAATAAGTGGATATTAAACAGTGGTTGTTAAAATAAAGTATTTAAGAATATAGTACAATTGTGTAGAGGTGATTGATTTTACAGGAATTTCTGTGATTTTTTTTTTAAATTACAAAATTATTTATGTTTTTTTATATAATGAAATGTGAAACAAAATATCGATACCACATCTGCAAAAAAATTTATTCAAGCTCAAAGTTCGCAATTATGGGTTTTTTGCATTTTTCAGCCACACCGTAAGTTTTATTATAAAAATAAGTAAGATTAAAATTGTACAACATGAAATTATCTATAAAAAAAAATCCCTTTTTCCTAAGCATCACCATTTCTGAGATACAGCGATTCAAAAATTATGTGTTTTTTATTTGAAAATTAGATTGCTTTGATATATTTATATGAATTAATTAAATACTGCGAGTAGAACACATATTTTTCATTGAAATAATGGAGTATAGTTTTTACTAGTCTTTTTATAAGCTCAAAAAAAAATTAATTTTCCAGTACATAAAAATGCTTTAAATTACAAAATCTCCTACTCACGAATCCCTTTTAGGTTATGGTTTTATTGTATAATATAAAAAAAAAAATTCTTTGGAAAATTATCGCAAAAAATTTCGAAAAACTAATAATAAAAGTTGATCATTAGTTATTCAATTTTTAAAAATAAATAATACTCATTGAATGGGGGAAATTCAATCACAATGAGCCTTTCTGTCGCCCAAGATGAAATAATATTTATTGAATTCACAGTACTGTACCTACATTTAATCTTGGTAACTTTGCAATAAGCCGCCGCTTTTTTAATAGGCACAGATTTTGAAAAGTACACTACTTTTAAACGTAGTTACTACAAAAAACATCGGTTTCAGTCGAGACCGGTGGAAAAATTTGCATTTAAATTTACATTTCATTAAAAAAAAACTGTACGTAATTCCTCGTTACGGCTGACATTTCGTATTACATTATTTTGCATAGAACAATGCTGAACAATTTCCAGGGTACCAATCGATAAATATTTAAAAAAAGATTACTCTATGGCAAGAAATCACTCGAGGAAGGTGTTTAGTGTTGAAATAACTTTAGGACATTAATCCATTATACCCATGTTCCTTACCAAATATTCCTTCCTTGTGATTCCCTTCCTTTCACATCAAGGCCCTTACCCAAGAAGCAAAGAAGATGATTTAAAACACTTGAAAAAAGAACACTTTTGGACTTCCTTGTTTTGAATAAAAACATTCAGTTGTTATCTTGAAAAACTCGACCAAGCTTGTACAAGCATTTCGCACATCTCGCAAATAACAATAATATAAATATATTATAATTGTCGTGAAGACCATCGGGTCATCATCATTGGAAAGTGATCGTAAAGAAGAACTGGGAGCTGTCACCTCATCATCAAGGTAAGGGCCATTCCTATCGTTTCTTTCCTCCCTTGTCGATTTAAAAACACAATCTTATACACTCGTAATTTCGCCACATAATTTAGTTTTACAGTCCACACGGTGTCATCGGACACTTAACATTTTGATCCTTGTAGCCGGATATAAATCACATTCCCGCTAAATTACATATTGTTGTTTTTTAGCAAAAAATTCGCCAAATTGAATATCGTTTCAATTCAAATGATTGTGTTTTTAAACTCGCATCCTTTCAATTCCGTTCCTGTCGTAAAGCTATTTCAACAATAATTCATTATTACGCATAAAGATTAATAATTAATTAGATAATCATATTGACATGATTTGTTTGCAATTCCGGTAGCATTCGATAAGTAGGCATCAGTTTGAAGTCGCGTCGGTAACGTAGAGCACTGTTAATGGTAACTGATGGTAACGTAGAGCTCTGCTTCCATAGAGACGCAGTAAAGTTTATGTTTACATTTCGTTTATGATTTCGTTGTCAAGGTGCTGTAAAAAGTGACAGTTAGTTTTTATGCAGTGTTGTTATTGTTTTTTGTTTGGTTTGAATATTTTTTGGTTTTAAATATTCAAAAATGGCATCCAATTCAATTAAATATAAATTGTCAGTGCTGGATATGGAGAGTATTCGTGCGTCGGCTTTGAAAGCAATTCAAACAATGAATTTATCTGACAAAGATGCTTTCAAAATACGTTACACAGATCTCGTAATTGTACGAGAAAACTTTATTCAGGCTCATATATCTCTGGAAGCTACAAAAAAGAATGAGGCTGATGTAACGGTATTACAATCGAAATATTCGGAGATACAAAATATGTATTACGAAATACAATCATATTTTAACCAACTGTTTCCTGAAAAATCAACAGTTGTAATCGACAATAAAACAATGAACTATAATTTGACTAATGTTTCGTTACCTAAGTTGAATTTGATAGTCTTTTCTGGAATTTCAACAGAATGGATGAATTTTATTAACACTTTTGACTCGTTAATTCATTCAAATAATTCATTAAATTCCGTTCAAAAAATGCAATATTTATTAACTAGTCTCACTGGTGAGGCATTAATATGCGTGAAACATTTGCCGATTTCGGAAGGAAATTACTTTATTGCTTATCATATTCTAAAGACGAGGTATGATAATGTACGCCTAATGGCTGATATACACGTGGAGGTAATTTTGTCGTCCCAGCCCGTAAAGGCTCATGACAATTTGAGGCAATTTATTTCAATGCTGAAAGAAAACATTGCCGCTTTGGAAGTTTTAAATTTTCCGGTACGTGAATGGAGTTTCATATTATTACATATTGTTCTACGCAAATTACCAAAAGAATTGCGTATTGATTTTGAGTTACAACATAAGTCGGAAAAAATTCCTTCATTCGATCTACTATTGCAGTTTTTGGAGGGACAATGCTTAGCTAAGGAAATGGCGTCAGGTATTATTCCGGAACATATGACACAAAAGGAAAATGTTAATAAAGTTCCATCGAAGGCCTATAATTTTAAAAGTCGTTCGAGCAATAATAGTAATGTTAATTCGTTTGTATCGAATATTGAAATCAAGTGTCTTGCTTGCAAATCGCCACATGCTCTTCATAAATGTGACAAATTTTTAAACCTTTCTGCAAAGGATAGATACTCATTCGTAAAAGAACATAATCTATGCCTTAATTGTTTGGTCCAAGGGAGACATAATGCGAAAAATTGTCAATCTCGCTTTTCTTGCAAGCATTGTCAAGCAAGACATCATACCCTGTTGCATTTTCCAAAGAAAATGTTGGAAAATCCAGAACCTCAAGAAAATTCGTCGGAACCAATTGCTTTGACAACGGTTTACAATAAAACTAACACATCGGTGTTGTTATCTACAGCCTATGTTGAAATATTGGACAAAAATGGCGTTTTCAAAAAGGCTAGAGTTTTGCTTGATAGCGCCAGCCAGGCTAATTTCATTTCGGAGAATTGCGTCAAACGCTTAGGTTTGCCTCGTCAAAAGAAGCAGTCACTTGCAGTGCTAGGTATTGGCAACATTCCTACAATTAATTCCAACGGATTAATAAAAACACAATTTCGTCCCGTCGCCTCGAAGGAATCTGGTATTACGACAGATTTCCTTATTTTGAATAACATTTGTTCAAATATGCCGTCATCTCGTATCGTCGAGCATGAGTGGTCACACATCGCAGGACTCCAATTGGGAGACCCTACATTCTACATACCTTCAGAAATTGATATCCTATTCGGAAGTGATATCTTTGCGTCGCTATTGTGCTCAGGTAAATTAATTGGCAATCAAAATGAACCTGTAGCCATTGAAACCAAATTAGGTTGGGTTTTGATGGGAAATGTCAAACCATCAAATCATTCTATTAACTCATTTTTCACTTCAATGGAGGAATCAATAGATGAAAAACTTAAATGTTTCTGGGAAATCGAAAACGTTCCTCTTTTGAAGAAAATTCAATCGCCTGATGAACTTCGTTGTGAACAATTATATGTTGAAAATACCTACCGTAACAAAGATGGGAGATATATTATATCATTACCATTTAAGGAAACCCCGGAGAAGTTGGGAAAATCATATGACACAGCATTGTCACGTCTCACGCATTTAGAAAGGAGACTGGATCGAAATCCTGATTTTAAATCCCAATATATTTCGTTCATGAGAGAATACTTATCGTTAGGTCACATTATGGAAATACCATCTCAATCGCCAATTGTTGGTAATTACTTCATACCTCATCATGGAATAATAAAGGAGACGAGTTCTACCACTCGCTTAAGGGTTGTTTTTGATGCAAGTGCTAAAACGTCATCGGGTATGTCATTGAACGACATACTTTTGGTCGGTCCCAAATTACAAAAGGACATCGTCGAATTGATGTGTAATTTTCGAATACACAAAATCGTTTTTACCGCTGACATACGTCAAATGTATCGACAAATACTCATGGATAAGAACTCTCGCCGTTTCCAACGTATTTTGTGGCGAGAATCGCCTAGTCATCCTTTAACATTTTACGTAACAGAACTTCCATCCCTCGCCAATCTAAGAATTGATCGCTATGTTACAACATGTCCACAAAGTCGTTGTATACTTGTTGGATTTTCAGATGCCTCTGAAAGAGGATATTGTGGAATTGTATATTTAGTTGTAATTAACAACAAAGAAATATCGAGCCATATTTTGTTGGCTAAGTCAAGGGTTGCACCCATCAAAGTGACATCTATCCCACGACTGGAGTTGCTTGGAGCAGTTTTATTGGCAAATTTGTTGACTTATTGTAAAGAAGTATACAAAGATAGACTTCAAATAGAAAGAATCATCGCTTTCACGGATTCGACCATTGTATTGGCATGGTTGAAGACACCTTCGTTTCTTTGGCAGACTTTTATAGCAAATCGTGTCGAAGCTGTAATTGAAAATATACCGTATGAACATTGGTATCATATTTCCTCGCAAGATAATCCCGCGGATTTGGGAACACGAGGAGTTTTTCCAAATGAAATCGCTGACGCATCATTATGGTGGTACGGACCTAACTTTCTATCATCACCTTTGGAAGAATGGTTACTAGTTAAACCTCAAACTATTCCCGCAGAACAACTACCAGAATACAAATCGAAAAACTTGATCTCATTCGTAACGAATGTGTCAACTTGTGACCAAGAGTTTCTACTGAAATTTTCTTCATTATCGAAATTATTACATGTTATATCTTGGTGTCGTCGATTTATTAATAAATTACGTTCGAAATCAATTGGCACTTTCAACGTATTTTCCCCACTCTCTTTAAAAGAAAATAATTTATCTTTGGCATGTTGCATTAAGCTTGTTCAAACTATTTATTTTCAACAAGATATAGACAGTATACAGTCGCATTATGTCTGTTCGACACAACTTCAAAAACTCGCTCCATTTATCGACAAAAATGGAATATTGAGAGTCGGTGGACGTATTCGTTACGCACAAATTTCGGAAAATGCTCGCCATCCTATTATTCGACATCGTCTGAGCAAATGCATTGTTTGTTTTAAAAATAACCCTAAATTCATAAATGCACCCAAAAACAATGACAAACTTGTGGATGCAACTGTCGCTCGTTCAATTACCTGGCACTTTAATCCTCCCTCCGCACCTCATTTCAACGGATTGTCGGAGGCTGGAATTAAGTCAACCAAACACCATTTGAAACGGGTTGTGGGAGATCTAATCCTCACCTTCGAAGAACTAACCACAGTTCTGACTCGCGTCGAAGCAATTTTAAATTCGCGACCCATTGGAGCGTTTTCGCCGGATCCATCTGAAATGGACCCGTTAACTCCTGCCCATTTTTTGATTGGGGCTCCCCTCGTTTCTGTTCTTGAAGAAGATTTTGTGGATGTACCAATGAATCGTTTATCGCGTTGGCAACTATTGAAACAAATGTCTCAACATTTTTGGAATCGTTGGCGGAAGGAATATCTACACACTCTTCAACAACGAAACAAGTGGGCTACGACAAACCCTAATTTGAAAGTTGACGACCTAGTTATGATTGATGATTCGCAATCAGCCCCCATGCGATGGCCTGTCGGACGAGTCGTTGAACTATTTCCCGGCGCTGATGGAATTATCCGTGTCGTTTCGGTATGTACTCCCCAGGGTGTTTTTAAACGTCCCGTGGTAAAACTGTATCGACTACCTATCGATTAAATATCTGTTTTGCTTAGTTTATAATTTTAATTTCGTTATTAATTCTACCATTTAATTTTGTTTGTTGTCGTTTTCTTTTTTGCTTTCTTTTTCTTTCGTGTCGTTGATGCACAATTATTGAGAAAATTATCACATTTTCTCAAGGCTGGCGGAATGTTTAGTGTTGAAATAACTTTAGGACATTAATCCATTATACCCATGTTCCTTACCAAATATTCCTTCCTTGTGATTCCCTTCCTTTCACATCAAGGCCCTTACCCAAGAAGCAAAGAAGATGATTTAAAACACTTGAAAAAAGAACACTTTTGGACTTCCTTGTTTTGAATAAAAACATTCAGTTGTTATCTTGAAAAACTCGACCAAGCTTGTACAAGCATTTCGCACATCTCGCAAATAACAATAATATAAATATATTATAATTGTCGTGAAGACCATCGGGTCATCATCATTGGAAAGTGATCGTAAAGAAGAACTGGGAGCTGTCACCTCATCATCAAGGTAAGGGCCATTCCTATCGTTTCTTTCCTCCCTTGTCGATTTAAAAACACAATCTTATACACTCGTAATTTCGCCACATAATTTAGTTTTACAGTCCACACGGTGTCATCGGACACTTAACAGAAGGTACTAACTAAAGATTGGGTTGCACCATACAAATTTTAATTTTCTGAATAAATAAATAATTAAGTATATTTAGGACGAATTAAAATCAATGTACCATTAATTAGGTTGTGTTAGGTTAGGTTAAGTAATAATTATTGGATATAGATGGAAACACTTTTTTTAAATAAACTCTTTTGATTCACCTTAATTACATTAACTTCGTCTTGTGAAATTTTGCCCATATTTGTAATCACTGTCACTTTGGTATGTTGGTAGTCCTGATAATTTTTTTTATATATAACGACCGGCTAGAAGATTTTGAAGATATCACGAAATCTGGGCGTATTAGATAAACACTAATTTAAGTACCGAAGTTTTGAAAATAAAATGACGTAAAAAAACATGCTTTTTTTCTAGTAATTATTATTTTTTAAATAATACACTCACTTTTGTATCACAAACCATGTTGCACAAACCTAGCGTAGCCGCCAAACTACTTGAAAACTGGGATGTTTTTCTTGCCTTGACGTGAGCAGGCGCTATAAAGGGGGCCCTTTCTCTTGTATCACAAACCATGTTACACAAACCTAGCGTAGCCGCCAAACTACTTGAAAACTGGGATGTTTTTCTTGCCTTGACGTGAGCAGGCGCTATAAAGGGGGCACTTTCTCTTGTATCACAAACCATGTTACACAAACCATGTTACACAAACCTAGCGTAGCCGCCAAACTACTTGAAAACTGGGATGTTTTTCTTGCCTTGACGTGAGCAGGTGCTATAAAGGGGGCACTTTCTCTTGTATCACAAACCATGTTACACAAACCATGTTACACAAACCATGTTACACAAACCATGTTACACAAACCATGTTACACAAACCATGTTACACAAACCATGTTACACAAACCTAGCGTAGCCGCCAAACTACTTGAAAACTGGGATGTTTTTCTTGCCTTGACGTGAGCAGGCGCTATAAAGGGGGCACTTTCACTTGTATCACAAACCATGTTACACAAACCTAGCGTAGCCGCTAAACTACTTGAAAACTGGGATGTTTTTCTAGCCTTGACGTGAGCAGGCGCTATAAAGGGGGCACTTTCTTTTGCATCACAAACCATGTTACACAAACCTAGCGTAGCCGCTAAACTACTTGAAAACTGGGATGTTTTTCTTGCCTTGCCGTGAGCAGGCGCTATAAAGGGGCACTTTTTTGTAACATAAACCTAGCGCAGCCGCTAAACTACTTAAAACGCGTGCGTATCTTTTTTTTTTCGTTCTAGGTATTCAAATAATTACACAAACCCGTTAGACAAACCCTGCTTGCCCTACAAACCATTCAAAACCTGGGATGTATATCTTGCTTAAACTTGCGTGCGTGTTCCTTTATTACTTTCGTTCTTAGTTTAGGTTATTAGATTAGTTTAGGTTTGGTTAGGTATATTAAATAAGACGTTCTCCGACGACATTCAAAAATTAATAATTGAGAATTTTGAAGCTGTTTTTATAATAAAATGTATTAGAACACATATCAAGACAAGCACTGCTCTCTGTACAAAACGAAAAAGTAGAACGATTTTTCTTTTGTTTATGGTTCGTTATTTTCGAAAAAAATTTCCTATGTGGTTTCTATGGACAAGATCAGACAAGATTTAATATGGCGTCCGCGTCAAAACGGAGAATTAAAGAAATATTACGTGTATAAAAGTTTTTACGAATATAAATTTAAATGCATATTTTTCCGCCTTTTTCGACTGAAACTGATGGTTCTTGTGATAGTCAAGTTTATTTTTTAAAATATATGCCTACTAAGAGCGTAGCGGCATGCGGCGGCTTATCGCCAATTAATCTTAACAGCAAGAGTGTGGAGCGAAAATATACAAATATAAATTATATTCAATGATTCAAAAAAGGATAGAAATAGTCAGGGACACCCGAGGAGATATGGAATGATCAATGGAATCAAGTTAAATCTTACTAATATTATAAATGCGAAAGTTTGTATGGATGTATGTATGTTTGTTACTTTTTCACGCAAAAACTACTTACCAAATGGATTTTAATGAAACTTTACAATAATATAGCTCATACATCAGAATAACATATAGGGTATAATTTATAAAGCCAGCTATTTATTTTCAATACGTTGAAAATAATAATTATTGTAACTCAGGTACGGGACGTACGTCATTTCTATGTCTACCTACGTTAAATTATCGTGAAAACAAGCATGTGTCCAAGCGGTTAATAGAAAATGTCAAAATTTGAGAATGACATTTTGCAAAACAATGATTGTTAAATCAAAATTCTATTTTAGAAAATATTTAAATTAGTGAATTTATTTGAAGTACTCGCCTAATACTTTGAATCGAATCAAGAATTATACATATTTTAAATAAATAGGTTAAGAATTTTGGTATTAACATAGGTGGGACCTAGGAAAAGAAAATAGATTACTCGAAGTACTCTAATCCTACGCAGACGAAGTCGTGGGCAGAAGCTAGTGTGAAATAATCCTACTCAAAACCAAATAAATTAAACTATTTTCAAATTAAAGAACCATCAAAGGTTATTTCGGACTGGAAAAAAATGACTTCAAATCTGCTCGCCAATACTCCTATCAGTTCATCAAAGTGATGAAGGAAAATAATATGATATTCTTTTTCTTTTATTTGGACCACGTCACCCCAGAGAACAATGTATTGTATTTAATACGAACAATAGTAACTTATTGGCAGTCATCAATCATGTCCGTGAGACAAAGGATAATAATATATTTAATGCTACACCACTGTTAGTTCATTTGTAACCTCTCCTTCTTTCTCATAATACTACAAACGTAACAGAAAGAGGGGTTGAAATGGTATTCTCCGCGGCAGGACCATAAGAAGGTAGCTTACCGATGAGAAAATAGACCATTGCCACTTTGGAGAAGATGCATTCTTAAATCCTGGTATTTTTGTTTGTCCTTTTTGACAGTTAGATGGATGTGTGAAGAAGGGTAGACACATTGATATACGATACGGTTGTACCAGCCAGGAGCACGCCTACTCCGGTAAGACCGATAAACCTTATTATAATATATTAGGACTTGGAACTTTAGCTGTGATGTGTGACCACGACCAGATCTGTAACCCGGATACTTCCCTTCTCCTTTTCCTATCTTCAGCATACCCTAATTAAGGATGTCACAATCCCAGCTGTGGACAATTGGCACGCGTTACATTTGTGAGAATAAGAAAGACTATATGCTTACCAGACAACAATTTGCAAAAATAGGAAATTTAGAACTTCTAACAAGAATCTTACAAGAATTTTTTTAACGTTACTGTAAGTTCTTTAAATCTTTGATCATTAAACCGCCTCATTAAAATGTAAACACAAATCCGGCAAAACCAATTTTTCATGCGACCAGGATATTTTTTTTTTCATTCAAATGTTAAAAATATTGAAAATGAACACACTAACTTGGATTGTCTGTGATGTGCGTTATTCACGTTCATTGAAACCAAACTTTTTAATCTAAATTTCACCTATAATCTTCGACCAAGTATAATCGTCGAAGCCTATAATGAAATATTTTAACAGAAACTCATCCCAACTGTCTTTTTAAAAATCGGAAATATATTAGAACGTGATTTGACAGGAGCCTGTAGGTGTACCTATTAGAATGTAATTATTGTTTTTTAAATTCACAATTATTGTAACTATTGTGATCGACCAAAATGTGAACCACTGCGTTCGACCGGTGGGACCTTGAAATGTATGATGCAATGGAAAATTAATTAGCTGAGTGTACAATACCACGGGTTCCTACTGAGGTGTCGTGGGTTCAATCCTCTCCTAGCCATCATCATTGTACAATAAACATTTTCCGCCTATTATGATGGCAGTAGAAGTTTTATTAAAAAAAATCAGGGCCACGTCGCCACTGTTCACACTTCAACACGTCGCAAAGGGATTACGTGATGCGTGCGCTGTTTCGTGTGTTGCCGTGCTGCCAGACAGAGAGGGAATACTTATAATGTGACCCACTTGGCAATACCCGAGTAGATGCAAAGTCTGATAGAAATATGTTTTTCTTATTTAGTAAATGAGAGGAGTGGCAGGGGTTACTAAATGGGATCATATAAGAAACTCGACGATCCGAGATGTTCTAAGCCTTGAACCACTGCTACTCTTCATAGAAAAATCGCAACTGAGGTGGCTTGGGCATGTACTAAGAATGTCTGATAACCGAATTCCGAGGAAAATACTGAGTGCAATTCCAGAGGGTAGACGTCCAGTGGGCCGCCACAGACACCGTTGGGCGAGGCAACTCCAGAAACTGTGCGAGGAGAGGATGAGTATGCCATGCAACAATCAGCGCAAGACACGGACGTTTGGAGGAGCCTACAGTGGGATACAGTGGGTCCCCGACGCAAATAAGACAAGGGGAAGAAGATGATGATGATGATGAATAAATAAAAAAATAATCATCGGACAGAAAAATGACATCTACATGAACAATAAAATGAACGAAGATGCGTTAAAACTTACATGCGACAGAGAAAGGCGTAGGCGGGGAGGCATGCCACTAATATGACCATAAATTCGCCTATTGCGACGACTTCTGTATCGTGCTCTTTTTTTTTAAAGAAAGACAAATATTCCCGGGTTACGAATAACCCAACAACATTTGAAAATCTCCTACTACCAGTTACATCCTATATGTATTATGTTAAGAAAATATACAAAGAATAAGATAGTTAGTTTAGTATAAATGATTTATATTTATAAACCTTTATGATGCAGTAAGGTAGTATGTGCAAGGAGATAAAAATAAAGCAGCGTCTCAAAACACCTTGACTCATTAGCTGTGATGTATAAATTATAAGGTACTCGCTATTTACGCTTGACTTATTGAAACCTGCCTGGGATTCGAACCCTGGGGCACTTGGTCAGAAGCTGTACTTAGTAAGGCCACCGGTGTTAATATTTCTTTTAATATTATGGAGAATTTTAGCGCAGGAACGGAATAATTTCGACGGCCTCCATGGTCGATGGGCAAGGCTCTCGACGTGCGCAAATAATTTTATTTGATTTGTGTTATTTCACAATTTTATTAATTTAATATCGCCCTGGTGTTAGACCAACTTTCAGAATTGAAAAGTTACTTGAAATGGCTTTAGCCGTGTTTGGTAATCAGATCTGAATTTCCAGGTACACACCTTCCTCTTCCCATCTAATTCCCTTCCCCACGACCTTCAGCCTCGCAACATAACTCAATTGGGAATGTCGTAGTCTCACTGACTTAAGACGGGAATAGTTGGGATTCTTGCGAGGTATTAAAAAAATTAATGACATTGGATGTTAATAATTATGAGTATAATGGTGTTTGTATTATCAGAATACTATAGATTTCTTTTTCTTTAATGCAATAACCTACGCCTTGCCATACTTAACTTTCCAGGCAGTCAAAATAGGAACTAACAGATTGGCAGATACTCTTAAGAGGGTATTACCAGAGAATACCGGAAATTATTCCACTTTAAATCAAAATCTTTTTTACAAAAAAAAATAAATTGATTTTGAGGGATTCTTATTTTATAATTTTTTTAAAAACTAAGTTTATTTTTAATATATGTACTAGATTGGTCGTTGGCAGATTTGTTTAATTTTCAAACGACAGATTGTATTAAACAATACAAATTTCAATTCATATAATCATACAAAAAAATAAATCAGTACATAATCTAGTAAACACAGTTTTCATAATTTTAATTTTAGTTAAATTAAAATTGTTAAAAAATAAATCCGAGAACGGGTTTTGTGACAAAAATACCTCAGTTTTTCACTAAAATATTGAAAATTTATTTTGTTTAGACATTATTGAAAAACCATAAATACTTATGATCAAAAAATACTTACAAGAAGTAATAATTTTTAATTTAAAAAATTTGATGCGGGGAATAATCGATCTTTCTCATTGGAACCTCCCTGTACAGTTGCAAGCATTTTTAAACTTTTATTCTCAGTCGCTGGTCAATCTAAGCAATCTAAATTATGGCCCCAACAAAATCAGAGAAAAAAAAAACTACTTAATAAAAAATTTTACTGGTAAAAATTTTTTTTACGAAGTAAGAATTCTTTCGTTTTTTTAGATGACCATACAGGGTTGTACGCCAGGGCCACTTTACCAGCCGATTACTTTTCGAGTTTTTAATATTTTTGGTTTTATTTAATTTTTTATTTATTCTTAAAATATAAATAAACAAATCATAAAAAGAAAGATACTTAAAAATATTGTTTGTTTATTTTTTACAGAGCTCGAAAAAACGCTCGAAATTTGTGCATCTAGACTAGAATACTTCCTTGAGTAACGCCCTGTTGAAACATCACGATTTAGAATCAAAACGTCGTTTGAAATGGCTTTACCCGTGTTTAGTAACCAGATCTAAATAGCCAAAGCTTTAAAACTTTCCTCTCCCATCTCCTTCCCTACATCCTAACAAAGTTTCCTAATTTGGGATACTCACTTGCTGCAGACGATTGGAAGCAGTCGGAATTCTTGTGTAAAAAAGAAAACTAAAAAAAAAACGCCAAGTACCTCCTTCATTTCCACCACGAACCATGGAGCTTAGAAATATCTAGCTGTACAAAAATATGACGAGAAACCGTATTGATTAGGTATCTACTAATACATATTTTATCAGTGGGCCAATAAGATAGTGTTAAAATCTCGGCTGCTGAAGCTACACGGAGAAATTTTTTATTCTAAAATACGGTATTGGCGGGAACATGTAAGAATAATTTATTGGTATACGTAATTTTGTACGTACACCAACATATTATTCTTACATTTTCCCGGAAATAAACATTGAAATACTGTTAATTTGTTCGTAAGAACTTTAGTCCCGTTTTTAACCGTTTTTACGAATAAAATGATCGTATTTTAGAATAACATTTTTTCCGTGTAGTAATAATGGTCGTAAATGGTTCCATGTCTAATCGGTCTATGAGATCTCTGCGTCTGAATTCCCATAGTAAATTTATTCAGACACGATACTTCCTCACATGATAATTCATCACATCACAACTCACATTAACCTAACCTAACCTAACCTATCCTCACCTACCCTAACCTAACCTAACCTAACCTAAGGTTAAAAACCCGAATTATTAGTTTTCCACGCTTCGAGACATGATGAATTATCATGTGAGGAATTAACATCCGATGAAAAGTTTTTACTCAATATTCATACACTTAAAAAGTTTCCACATTCTGGTCACCGTCGTAAATTGCGCATTAGTTAGTTCTGCGTGAAATTTGATTCAATAAACTCAAATTTGATTTTAATTTAAGTGTCATTTTATAAATCGAAACTGCGTAAATAATTCAATTGCCTCTATAATATAACATATTAACATAAAATTATTTTGATAATTGCGCCGTTTTCAAAATTTTAACAGATATGTCAAGAATTCAGACTTGCCCGTGATTTTTCACGGGTTTGCGCTATTGTATATTCAATCATCAAATCAGAATTTGGTATTCTTTAATTTGAGGTGTCACTGAGGAATTTCACACTCATTAAAATAATATGATCCGTAATGAAGTGTGCCAGAGAAATTGATTTTATTACAGTAGCGATTACATTATAGAAGTTCACAGTTTTAATGGCCGTCTTGCCTCTAGATATGTGTGAATAATGTAATTGGTATGTAGATATTATTGCAGGTATCTATTTACAAAGGTGGGATAGTTTTTTGAGAGGTGTCAGTCCATACAGTGTATGTCGGACACAGAAGCTTGGCAGCTGCTTGTAAATCTAACATCAAAACATAGGCAGATTGGAGAATATCGTAAACACATAAAATAATATGTAACATATTTGCACCACGTTCCGCAATGGTAAAACTTCCAGCTTTACACAAAAAAAAAACATTGGCAAAATTTCTAAAATATTATTTTCTCAGCAGCTTAACTAACTAACTAACTAACTAACCATCACGCCGTTTCCCCGCAGGGGTAGGCAGAGAGGACGGACCGCCAAACAACTCGGTCTTGGCATACACTCTTCGCCTCATTCACATTCATACATCTTATCATACATGCTCTTCTATTATTCTGACTCTTGACATGGCCCGACTCAAGTATCTGATTCACTTGATCGTGCCATGTCTTCCTCGGGCGTCCTCGACTTCTTCTACCATTCACATTAGTATCATATATTCTCTTGACACTCCTTTCTTCGTTCATTCGCTCTATATGTCCAAACCATCTAAGCGTCCCTTTTTTAATCTTACTTATGACGCTCACATCGGCCTTGCATTCTTTTCGGATCTCCACATTCCTCACACGATCATACATGGTTTTACCACACATACGCCTGCAGCTTTATTAACCAATAACCAGTGACATATTTAGCAATCTTTATTTGTATTTATGAATATAAATAAAGATGTATATCTTTCTTTGTGTAGTATTCTTCAACTAACTACATCAAGTGTGCCTAGTCTGTTTTAAAATCTATGTAGCTACCTTTCATTGAACTCCCCTTTAAATTCGCGTTCTTGTGTAGAAATTGTTTTCTTTGAATTGTATAGAGTTCTCCTTCCCGAAATGACTTTTGTTAAAACTCACTGGGAATAATGTATTATAACGATTATGTTATAATCTTGTAATATATTATCACAAAACAAAAAATAATAAAATAATTCGGAGCTCCAATGTTGCGAACTCCGTGTAATAAATTTAACCTTCGTGTAGTACCTTCTTGACTGACTAGGAATAAGGACCACATTATCACCATTCAATAAAAAAATATGGCTAAAGTTAGAACTCCGTTTCATTTGGTTAATCGTGGCGTCGAACACTTCGAGTAAGTGAATTAATTTTAACAAAATAACATATTGTAAATACCATATATTTTCGTCTCCCCGACATAAATACTCGCTTTTCGTAATAATAAAGGAAAATCTAACTATGAGACTGTCGTAATTGTCAACTTCATATTTCAGAATTAACAATATTATCTTCGACTAATGTTTTTTTTTTCCATATTATTGGCAGCTACCTTTATTATTGGAAACAAGTATTCAAATAATGTATTTGTTACCTAGATAGTGTCTCGGATAAATATATCCGATTTTATTTTTATGGAACACCTATTGACTTTTATACCTTCAAAAGTTAAAAAGAGAGTTTTTCTTATAAAAATATGAAAATCTAACTATTTAAATTTAAAAAATATTCCGTATTAACCGTGAGGCGGAGAATGACAAGTTTATCAAATTATGTGGCAATCTCGCCAATTCCTCACTTACATAGTATAGCAAAAAAATATACAAATGATATCGACATTTTTAATGTAACAATATCGATATTTAATATACTTAAACTATTTCTTACATATGTCATAATATATTATTTATTGTCAATATATTATTTCTGATAAAATCAGTTTATTTATTTATTTTTTTCTTTTAAATTTTATCAAAATGTAAACCATTTTAATGTAAGATATTATGTTTTGCAATCTATTTTTTATCATCGTGTGTAAAAAAATTATAATATTACATACCCAATATAAAAGCCCCATGGACGTGTAAAAGAGTAAAAAAAATAAAACAATAATAGGTTCGTACGAGAATGGTAGACATTGTCCCTCTTACTCATAATCGTAATAAAACTAATACGCGTCGTATTACGACGTAACAGTGAAAAACTTGGCTTATATCACTGCGTGTCATGGTTAAACCGGCTTTAAACCAGGTTTAAGGCCAACTTTACAAAACCAAGGATGACCCGGCGGATACCGATAATATGGGTAAGGGGGCATAGGTATAACTTTACTCAGCTAAAGACCACCATTCAGATTCGAAACGTTGCTTGAGATAGCTTTAACCTAAGAGTATGGATATTAGAGAGACGGCATGTGAAGTGTGCCCGCGCGCTCCAAGTGTGCCTTTTCGAGAATTCTAGCCACACGGCTGACATTGGCTGTCACCATGTAAAATGGCTGCTGTCGTAAAAATGTCAGGACGTATTAAACGGTCAAAAAACAGCAGCCAATGTACGCCGTTTGGATAAAATTCTTAAAAAGGCACACTTGGAGCGCGCGGGCACACTTCACATGCCGTCTCTCTAATATCCATACTCTTAGGCTTTAACCGTGTTTGGTGACCAGATATGAATGGTCAGGTAGGTACTAAAACTTCCTTTTTCCCATATTCTTGTCTTCTCCCCATATTCCTAAATTGGGAGCAATTGGGACTCGTGTGCTGTAATCACATTAAAAAAAGAATTTTAATCATATTCTGTCCTACCAGATGTTATCTTAGTACAATTACAATATAGGTATCATTTAATCAAGTATATTACCTACCTAGCTTATTTTTAAGAGTATAAGTTCGTGTTTAAATTTTGCAATATCCCATATACACAAAAGTCGATCATCGCCATATTGGGTACCGGTACATGCATGCAATTACGTTTTTTTAACATGCCAAAACAGCGATGAAAAATAATGGACGAAATTTTAAAAAAAAATCAAATTATCGATAGCATGATAAACGATTTGATTGGTTGACAGGATTCAAATTTGGAATTTGACCAAAAAGGAGCGACTTTTTTGGTTACTTTTTGGCGCTAGTGTGTCTGGACATAATGTCGATAGTTATGAAAATATTGTTATTTATTACGTATTGCGTTTCATATGTTATTATTTATTATCGATCATTAAATCGCGGTTATAATGCAATCATTTTGATGGACAGTTATGTAAATGCATTAACCCATTGAGTCGAAAAAAAAACACTTTACAGCTTAATATTACTGTAATTTAATTGTGTTATTTCACAGTTAATTAAAATAAAATAATTTGTAGGTAGTATGTTTGCAACGTGCTCCAGAATAATAGATACTCTCAGTATCGCCCTGGTGAAAGATTATGATCAGAATGAAAATGTCAATTGAAATGGTTTCAGCGGTTTTCAATGAACAGATCTCCATTTTCTCTTATCACTCCCATTACTTACTTGCTGATATTTTAATATACATTTGAACCTCACTTCGGGCACACAGACACTCCTACGCCCACATCACACTTAAAACTGGTAGATAGACATTACTATATGAATACTTATAAAAAAAAAAATATATATATATATCTATTAATTTTCTACAAATATTTAATTAAAATTTATTATCGTTCGCCTCGCCCAATTACACTTTTCGTAACGCTCTCGTCACGCATTCGCCAGCTTACTCCCCAAGTAAAGCGTGCGTAAAGAAGTTTTACTTCAAAAACTCTAAATGTAATCGAAGAAAAGGCGTTCGATTATTCGAATACGAATTTTTATGTTGTAGTTTATTCTCAATGCTAATTGAACACATCAAAAATACACGTTAAAACGAAGCACTGTTTTCCGTTCATACATTCGATTATTCGAATATAAAAATTACAGAATTATTTAAGATGTAGTTTTATTGGTTTCCTAAGGTACCTAATCGACTATGAAAGGAATTTGGCTTATAAAAAATATGTTATATAAAATAGTATTTTTTTTTTAAAGTTTGTTTTCATAATTAAATTAATTCTCCATGTTTGAATTTTATTAAAGCAAGTAAAACGGCGGCAAGAGGCAGCGGCGTTCGTGACGTAACCCGGTCCTTGATTGTGTGAAATATAAGGGAAATATTTACAAAACCGGGACACGCTTAATACGGACGAAAAAAATAAATTTAAAAAGTTGTAGTAGTTAGATATTTACTAGTACTAATCAATTCAGTTACCGGAATTTTTTAAAAAAAGTGCATTTTAATAGTTATTTTTTAAATTTAAAAACACGAAATGTCCTTTTTCACCGACCGCTATGTTAGGACTGCTGTTGCAAGTTTCGTTGAACACTTTTTTCGAAATTCCAGTAACTGAATTGATTAGTACCAATGATGACCTTAAATATAATACTTCGTGAAATGTATATGCATAAATGTTACCAATATTCTTTATATTACAATAAAACGTCTAAATATAATCATAGCAATGGTTCCTCCGTACATTCGATTATTCGAACACGAAATTTAAAGATTTACATAGTTACGAGTGCCTGTAGTTTTGTTTGTTTCGATTGAATTCTCGATATTAGTTGTTCTTGTCCCGGTTTACCTTGCCGAGCGACAATGGCCTCTCTTCGCGTCATTTGCATTGGATTTTGGAATCCTGCAATTAAACCCGCCAGTGACCATGTGGGGCATCAAGTTGATTTCAAATTTAATTAAATTATTACTGAAAATAATAATACATAATTGCTGAAAAATACGTAATTAAAGCACACTTAGTAATTTTATTATTAACCCGTAAAAAATCACGGGATGTTATAATAATTGTAGAATTTGTGAAGGTAAAAAGTATACATAAAATATAAGCCATCCAAAAATAAATATTGATAATTATAGTGATTATTTTTGGGGTGTTATGCTGTATTGCCTCCTACTTTAACCAACGTCGGCCATGAAAATCTCGAATCATAATCAAATATTGATAATTTTCTGTATTACAATTTTACCATAAAAAAATTTAAAACGACAATAATAAAATAAATAATGTTATTTATTTATTTTATTTTAACGATATCAATAGTTTACAATGTGGTTCATTTATACATGTGTAATTGAGAAACCAATTATAGACATCCTTATTTTACTATTTTATTATGTATCTAAAAATTAAACATTAAACACTAGAAATTTAACACTACACTTAAAAAAACTCTAAAATATTACGTTATTATAACAAGAGAGATTATTATAACAGGAGATACTCTTTAACATATCTTAACATTACATGTACAGGATGTTAAGGTACGTACATGACTTTTAACCAGTGAATACTGACATTATTTGGAGTAAATTTTTTTAATGAAATTATGGTCTCCGGTGACTTTTGATGACAATTTTTTTTCTTTTTATTTTAACATTTTTAACTTAATGAGTTAAACCTCAAATTATAATATTTTAATTAATGAAGATAATATAAGCGAAAGTCAATCGAAAATCCGAAACAGAAAAATCAGAAAAAGATACTGATACATCTGGGACTCTGTATCAGTATCTTTTTCTGATTTTGTATCAGTATCGTTTTCTGATTTTTCTGTTTCGGATTTTCGATTGACTTTCGCTTATATTATCTTCATTAATTATTTTTTTTTCTTTTACATGACGTCACTGGTCACTCAGCCGAGTTACCTTCCCATCACTTACCCCTCCCCCAACTGTCCACACCAAATATTTTTTATGTTATTGTAGAAAAAAAAAAATCTAAAATGTTACCGAGACCAAGATTTTATTTACATTTTTTACTCCAAATAATGTCAGGAATCACTGGTTAAAGAAAGTCAAGTACGTACCTTATAATATAATGTACAATATAATTTAATATCACAACCGAAATTAGTACTTTTATCATAATGTTTGCCTGGTAATTCAGAACGAAAATTAGTTATTCAATGTTTCGTCCGCTGTTTAGGATTTACATGTATTAAATCCGATTACTTTACTGAAATAACTTGAAACTCTTATTTTAATTCTTGACAGATTAAAAAATCAAAAAAACTGTAAATATTTTTCTTCTTGGAGACATGAAAAATATGAAAAACAAAGAAAATCACGTGTTGTCTCGTGTGTTCTCGACTATTAAATGGTAATTAAATGTTCGATAGCTCATGACGGAAATAATATTGTGAGCGGAAAATAGTTGTTGCACTGGCCTAAAAAAAACAGATAGAAAAACTGTAAAAATGTCAGTGTACCAAGCGTTATTATTTGTTGGCAATTCAGATGCTAAGTACCAATCTGCTTTATGTAGTAGAGTCTAGTTAGTTTAATGTACCTATATATTCGTGTCGTAATATGATATATATATCACGAATGTGTCAATCTGACCCTCAAAATAATTATTTTGAAAATATTAGGTCCGCTTGGTCAGTGCAGGGTTAGGACACCAACGAAACCGGACCGCGCAGTAAAGCTGAAGATGTCCTACATTTATGCTGGCTGCTTTGGACTCTAGTAGGTACATTCTGTCCTGTAGGTAATTCTGACGGAATAATGTTAGCGACAAGTGTGCGTTTTGAAGGTGTTAAATTAAATCATTCAATTAAAAAAATTGTAATACTTCTTGCATTATGTTAAATAATAAATCATAACTATAAGAGCTTAAAGGTCAGGTCAGTAAAACTAACATTTTTTTGGTCGAAGATAAAGACAATACCAATTAATCTAAACGAAACATGAAACAGCATAAGACACAGAAAAATAATAAAAAGGTACGGTTTCAACTGAGCCTCGAACCTAAAATCTTCTGTCTTACCAGAAAAGAGCGTCTTAATCGTCTCGGCCATTGGGACCTATATATTTTCTGTAATTTTTGTCGATCTTATACTTTAAATACAGAATTTACAATACTATTCTAAAATAATTTTTGGCAGCTTTTTGAATGATTACAAATTTATTTGTAACATAGTCTCGGAAGAATTCAAACCAACACAGTGTTGAAAAGTCGTTAAAAGTTATGAATTTTTTTTTTTTTAATTGGTTAAATGCGTTACGTTAGATTGGGTTATGGACTATTTATCATTATTTATCAGACGGCTGGCGTAGTCCAGGGGCAAGGCTTTGGACTCCCATTCCGAAGGTCGCGGGTTCGAACCCGGCGTGCGCAAATAAATTTTATTTGATTAATTTGTGTTATTTCACAATTAATTAATTAAAAATAATATATACTACATTTGCGGCACGTTTCAGAGTGGAAAATACTCTCAGTATCGCCCTGGTGTAAGACCACCATTCAGAATTGACACGTTGCTGACTAGTGACTAGATCTGAATAGCCAGGTACTTCCCCATTTTCCTACATACCCCAATTGGGGATGACATAGTCTCACTGGCTCCAGACGGGAGCAGTCGGGACTCTTGTGAGGTGTTAACTATAACAAAAAAAATCTTTCATAGCTTTTACTGACTTTTCAAAGGTGTTGAGTATAAAAAAGCAGTTTTTTTGCAATGTTTTTTCGTATATGGTAACCTTGCACTTACTTACTTACTACATTCATCGTTAAATCATTCTTCATCATTATACACTTAGTTCATTCTAGACACAACGATTTGCAGACATTCCATACTATTAGAATTAAGCACCGCATCATCGGCATACAACAGGCAACATACTTTCAGATTATTCAAGTGTACATAATACGATATGGTCAGTTTCAGCAATGAAAAGTAGGGTAGAGTAATTAGAATGTCGATACCCGAACCTGATCGAAGCCATTTCCATATCGGAAAACGAATGGTATCAATTCGCGCAATGCTGTCTGCAAAATTACAAAAATGTCGGCAACCTTTGAGAAATACGTCGTCACGACATATTCTTATCACATATCCCATCTAATTGAAGCAAATTGGGTAAACGAATAATATTTTTGCTTTATTTAATTTTGTAAATAATGTATGAGCACAGCTTTATAATGTCATACAATTTTGATGGTTTTTTAACCGCATAAGGTTTGAAAGCCTTTTTTAACATTTCAGGTATACTATAACTTTTTTGGTATCAATTGAGTGTACGTATTTAAAAAAAAAATTCCATGTTGTTGTTTTTTTTTTTGTCCATGTTGTTTTTTTTTAATGAAAGATAAACATTCCGGGTTACGAATAACCCAACAACAATTGAAAATCTCCTACTTCCACCACACTAAGCGGAAGACGTTGCTTGTGTTGTGATGGAGGACTTAGCCAGACGAGGAATCGAACACGGAACGCCTGGGTGGGACCCAAGCGCGATGCCCACTCAATCACTGATTGGTTTATTTATGTACTTCAAACAATTATTATCTTTATACACTTACATAATCACCGACAATTCGATTTATTTTATTTACCCTCATGTAGAACAAATATTAGAAAAAATTCCCCAATTCCTCGTGTATGTGCACATTATAATACAAAATTTAACACCATTGACATCTAAAGTAATAACCATACGACCGATTATTAATATGAGAGTATAGAATGTATCGGGAGCATCTCCTATCTTTTTCCTATATTCCTCTTCCTCTTCCCTTCCGATAACCCAAAATTGGTTTTCAGATATTAAAACTTCATTTCCAATTGACTTTAGTATTAGAAACTTCTGTGACTTGACGTATATTTATTACAGTATGTAAAAGCTGTTTGTTTCTTACAAATAAACTAACGTTCTCCCAATTGGGTAGAGCATATTTATGCATTTGAGGAGTGTTGAGCCAAAATTTCGGCTCAATGGTTGATCAGTAGGATTGGGAACAACGGCCTAAGTGTTTTCGTTAAAATCCAGGGCCAGCGAATGGTACGCAATTTATCAATAACATAATTATTACATTTAACGCACCATTATAATATATTTATTAATTTGAGAAGTGAGCACAGCCCAATCATAAACAAAATATACAATAAAGATGCAATAACACACATCCAAATGCTGTTGAACATTTTATTTATCCTTTCGCACGCCTAAATTTGAATCCGTACCCCTCGACCAAGGAGGACGTGAAAATTAAAATTTAATTTAACTTATAGTGTCACAATATTATCATTACTGTTAATGTTATCAAGAAATTAAAGATACCAATTTCGGTTATCTGTGTTGTGTGTTGTCCTGCGAGAAATCTTGTTCAAAGAAATCAAATTTGCTTTGAATTTAAGTGTCATTTTAAAAAATGTAATCAATTGTGTGAAGAATTCAGGCAAGCGATAAAGTACTTATATACCCGTAGTAAAATATTTTATTAAAAAAAAAAATGGAACTGATTCGTCAATAATCAATAATTCAGAGTATCCCGTGATTTTTCACGGGTCTGCTCTACTACCGATTATAATATAATATTTTTACAGATTTTTTAAAAATGGTGTTATTTTCAAAATTTTAACTGATTTGTCAAGAATTCAAACTATCCCGTGATTTTCCAAGGGTCTGCGCTAGTATATTATATTACTATTCATACATTGTTTTTCTAATGAATTGCATTCCGTTATTGCTTTAATGTGAAACCCCCCTTTAAATAGCAGTCGTAAATCAGTCAATGAGACGTCAGAAACTGAATTATTTGCTACAATGTACAGGCTGTCCCAAAAGAAAGTTACCATTTAGTATAGCGAAATGAATAAAAATTAGACTTTTTTTATAGTTATTACCTCCCAAGAGTCCCAACTGCTCCCATCTGGAGCCAGTGAAACTATGGCATCCCCAATTGGAGTATGTTATGAGGTTGAAGGTAAGTGGGGAAGGGAAGGAGACGAGGAAGAGGAAGGTGGGGAAGTATCTGGCTATTCAGATCTAGTCACTAAACACGGCTAAAGCCATTTCAAGCGACGTATCAATTCTGAATAGTGGTCTTACACCAGGGCGATACTTAGAGTATCTTCCACTCTGGAACGTGCCGCAAATATACTATATATTATTTTTTAAATAATTGATTGTGAAATAACACAAATCAATTAAATAAAATTTATTTGCGCACGCCGGGTTCGAACCCGCGACCTTCGGAATGGAAGTCTAATGCTCTACCGCTGGATTACGCCGGCCGTCTATCTAGAAAACCTTCATTAATTATATGTCGATAACCTATATTAATTATATGGCCGTTTATCTAGAAAACCTATATTAATTATTACAATACATATTTCGTAGTTAATGTTTTTTGTAACTGCATCAGAACTCGGTTTATTGGCTTAAATTTTTGATTTGAGATATCCCCACAAGAAAAATCTATAGGGGTTAATTCAGGACTACGTAGAGATCAATTTTTTAGGGAAAATTTCTCGAACTCGTGGCATAAAAGTTGCTTCGTCTTGTTGAAATTATGTTCTTTGATTATAACCAGGAAAGTTTTGCAATTCAGGTATCAAACAAAATGTACATAATGTCCACATCATAACTGTAATATCTGTTGTTATAACCGGTATCGTCCTTTGCGTGTAAGTACTGGACCCTTTCTCAGTAAGATAGATTAAAATTTCTCAGTAAATTAGGTTCTTGTATATCACAATGAAGTTTATTGCTTCGCGTTCAAATACAAATATGGTTTAAGAGGACCATGTTCTTTGATTATAATCAGGAAAGTTTTGCAATTCAGGTATCAAACAAATTGTACAGAATGTCCACATCATAACTGTAATATCTGTTTTTATAACTGGTATCGTCCTTTTCGTGTAAGTCCTGGACCCTTTCTCAGTAAGTTAGATTGAAATTTCTCAGTAAATTAGGTTCTTGAATATCACAATGAAGTGTATTGCTTCACGTTCAAATACAAATATGGTTTAAGAGGACCATGTTCTTTGATTATAATCAGGAAAGCTTTGCAATTCAGGTATCAAACAAATTGTACAGAATGTCCACATCATAACTGTAATATCTGTTTTTATAACTGGTATCGTCCATTGCGTTTAAGTACTGGACCCTTTCTCAGTAAGATAGTTTGAAATTTCTCAGTAAATTAGGTTCTTGAATATCACAATGGAGTTTATTGCTTCACGTTCGAATACAAATATGGTTTAAGAGGACATACGTCCTCCGGGCTGACTAGCTAGATTCTATCTGGAGAGCTCTGGAAAACGGAACGACGCCGACGTTCGGCCGACTTTGGGACTCGTCGATAGCAACATCGTGTTGCCAGAGCGTAGCAAAGACAAAAGACAGTAGACATAGATAATGGAATCCTGTAATGTAATGTAAATATTCCGATACATTACAATAACGCTTTGAATTGACGGTAACTGCATTATTCCTCGCGCTGACATCGCAGCCCATACTGCGGTTTTCGATGCTTGCATTTCGCATTCGTGGCACTTCAGTAAAGGCAGTATAGATTGTTCACATGCCCAGGGAAATGAAATTGAGCCACAATGCCAAACTGCATAACTTACTTTGCGCCACAGTCGCCGAATCACTGCTTTTGTAAAATTTCATGGTCTGCTCCAGAGAAACGCTTGAAAGCGACTGAATTCCTAAACACCGGGCTATCGATTGATATGCGGTCCGCGCCCCTCAGATGTGTTGCGTTTACGCAGTGAGCCGATCAAATAATGAACTTTCTTTTGGGACACCCTGTATATTGTATATTATTATATTTTGTAGAGGTATTGAATAACAATTATTAGGTCACCTGAGCGTCATTACCATGCTGCATTGACTAAAGAATCGCATATCTATTCTGCAGTCTTATAAATGGTCAGATGAGGTGAATTACTGGTGATCTATCATTTGATTGTGTCTTTTAATTCTTGTTGTGATGTCTTTATTAAAAGCTGCGATCTTAACATTATCATATATATTCAGCGCCCTTGAGGTGATTTCTCACAAAAACGGCGCTATACAAATTATCCAATTATTATTATTATGTGTTGTTGTTGTTATTATACAGGATGTATCAGCATGTAACCGAAAGAATGTAATCAATGATTCCAAGGAATTTTTGGAGTGCAAAAAGGACATGTCATTTTGTTGTCTCATGGTATTTTTTTTTGTATCAAAAACAAAATTAAATATTTTTTCACACGTCATTACTGATCACACTCCTGTACGTTGCGACGGGATCACGTGATACGTGAGCTGATATAGTGTGCTACCGTGCTGCTTATCACGTGACATGCTAGGTTATACCCGACTACTCATTTGCGATGTGTGATGGGAGAAAATTTGTATGGTTTTTAATTGAAAAAAAATATTATCGGACGGCAAAATGAAATCTGTATTTTTGACCCTAAATGTGCTCAGGAATCACTGGTAAAAATCCTTCACGGTACGTGCTGTTACACCCTGTATACGTTTTACAAAGAACTTTATTTGTCCAGCTGTTTTTCGTCCCTTGTAAATAATGTTTAATGTTATGTATTTTTTTTCTATATGATATTACAGTGTTTACATAAAGTAATTAACATTTAAACATAATAGCTAATAACATAATTTATTAACTTTTTGTTGTGTTGTGTTTAAGGTAAGTTAATGAATGTGAAACTGTGGTTGGGTAATGTTGCATGTTTTGTGAACACCTCACTAGGAGAACCTGTGCTGAGGTGTTTACGTATAAATTAATGTTTGTCTCTTATGCGTTCCTAAAACCATTCAACTATTTGCGATGAAACTTTAATGATTTACGCATGCCCGTGAAGGTTTCTATGTATAATGGTGAGCTCTTGCGTTATTAAATTATTTCCTAAACTATCCATCCGATTACGATGAAATTTTGGTGCATTGTTGTGCGTTACTATATATAATTTAATTACTTATAAAAATAACAATAGGTGGCGCGCGAGTTGTTTAACAATTGTGTTTATTTCATATAGTTAAGCGGCAGGGAGCGAAGGATGGGGGGGGGGGATCTTGGAGGAGGAGAAGGTAACTAAATAGAGAAGGGTTCACGGGAAACAATTTATTTATTTAAATATAGTTAAATTATAAGTTTTACTTGGATTGTACGAAACAGCCACGTAAACATTACCACTTACATATTTTTTTGCAGAATTTAGCATTATTTATATAAATGGAAATACCTTCCACGTAGCAAACACTGACCGCTCCATTTCAATTTACGGTTAATTTGATACGAACTTGTTTGGTCCATGTAGGGAACAAATAAGCGAGTTCCGAAGGCTGGCAGCTATCGACTCTGGGCTCTAGACTTGGCTCTGCTGTAGGTGCGATAAATTTATTGCGATTTTTTAAAAAATATTATTTAAATTTCGAACACATCTGTCGGATAAAAAAAAAGAACATCTGTCAAATTTGAATACGTATATTTTGCGTAAATATTTAGGCAGGTAGGTACCTACCTACCTGCGAATAAGTTAAATTTTAAACATTTTGAAAAAAAAGGTACTTTTACGCTGGCAGATACAGTATATTATAGACAAGAAGGTTTATTTTTGATGTATTTTAATGAAAATATGTGTTTATGTTTTCGTTTTCGACGACATATCCTCTCTACACACACATTCGGGGGCACTTAGTTATGTTTTGTGAAATTAAGTATACCTTATTTTCCCTAAACCGACTGCAATTTTTATCTAAGTAAACCGGGGGCTAAGTCAGGGGATTAACATCTTGGAACCATAATTATTATACAATCACATCTCACCTATTAAAAACAAAATGAGTTTCATTGATATCTGAGGTAGTAAAACCTCTCATATGGTGAGCACTGGATTCATGAAAATTGCATTAATCTTTAAATTTGTAATAACAATTTTTTAATTATTATTATTATATTTTATTTTTACTTTTTAACTTAATGAGTTAAACTTCAAATTATGATATTTTAATTAATGAAGATAATATTAGCGAAAGACAATCGAAAATCCGAAACTGATATGGATACATCTGGGACTCGAACCCAGGACCAACAGGCCATCCAAGCCAACGTGCTATCCACTGCGCCAACGTATCCCTATTCGATTCGGTCTATTTTAACTGTATCATACTTCGACTGAAAACCACCAACATTCTTTTTAATTTTTCTTAACGTTTATTTTTATTGGCTGCTATCTTTATGTATGATTGCAAGATTCAACTCGAACTAAATGCCCTCTGTAGATAGTGTCAGGATAAATTTTATCACTTTTTATTAATAAGCGACATATATTGACTTTTATCTGCAAGTCTAGGATGAAATATTTTTATTTTTCATACAAGATTTTTTCGAAATTGGATCAAATCAGTTGTGTGATCACCTTCGTATAATATTAAGTAATATTTTGAATAATTGCAGCTGATTTGTCAAGAATCAAGGGTTTAGACTAGCCCGTGATTTTTCGCATTCCGCATAATAGCTATAATCTCTTGGTAACATTTAATAACTCAGGTACGGGACATACGTCATTCCTATGTCTACCTACGTTAAATTATCGTGAAAACAAGCTTATGTGTCCAAGCGGTTAAAATTCGATTCAGCAGCATTTTGAATATCTTAATTAAAAATTCCAATCACATAAAAAATAATGGAGACGCCGCACATGGTATAAGTTTATATTTTTGACCTACAGAGAGACCACCAAAGTAGGACAATTCAGGTCTGCATCGAAAGATTTATGAGAATGGAGAACAGGCTGTTCAGATTTGGTCGTTTACAATATTTCTTTCTCAATTAAGTCATCTTTCAAAGTTTACCGCCGGGAAATAATGTGGAAAATATTTTATGTATCTACGTATAAGGGAATATGTAGGCATTATTTTATAATTTACCTTTGCTGCTTCGAGTTGTGCGAACGGTGTACAATTCTGGTGGCGGAGTCACAGTACGAAATGTATCTGAAAAAGAAGGAAAAATCAATATTAATTATTATTGAGAAAGACAATTTTTATTGCACTGCATTACATAATATTGTACCAGCGTAGACATGTCATAAAAAAAGATTAAATCTGAATAATCCATAAATGAGAAAAACGATCTATTTGCCTTAAGACTACGACGCCCGACGTATCAAACTCTACATCAACGGATAGCTCTGGTATCATGAAATTTGCCCACCTGTACAAACGTTTTCTAGGCCAATCCAACTATTTTCATCTCCCATTTTTTCCATCATTAGGTATTGAGAATTTTAAGGGCGTATTTAAAAATCGTAGATATTTTAAATTAAATTAACTATTAATTGATATAATCGAAAGGAAATTAGAGAAAATATCTCGTTACGTTATATCACGTCAGATTCTATGACATGAGATTCCTAAAACATGAATCAACAACAGGAAATTAAAGGCAATATTAATTTTCTACTTTTGAATTATTTTTTTTCAGTTCAGTACCGATAAATCGGCGTTTATTGAAATGTGGTTTTTACATTTTTATACAAAAAAAGAAGTACAATATTAGTAACCTGTTCTGAGGTAGGTGACAGGAATGTACAATAAAACATTTTAATGCTATGTTATTGACAAATTATGTCACATATTAATAAAGTATGTAATGCATAAAACGAGAAGAAAAAAATACGTAAGGTTAAAAACACGACAATTAAACCTTTTTTTGTTTAAAAATCTCACGTCACGATGTTTGTCAGAGATAAACCCCAAACTACTTAAGAGGGTGTAACAAGAGAATACCGTAAATTTGATCTTTTTAAATCAAATTCTTAACGTATTGATTCTTTTTCACAAAAAAACATAAATTTATTTCGAAAGATTGTTATTTTATCTTGTAAAGTTATTTTTCAAATTTTGAAAAAGTTTGTTTATTTTTAATATAGTAAGGTTATATCGTTGGTCATTGGCAGATTTGTTAAATTTTCAAACGAAATATTGTAATACACAACACAAATTTTAAATCATATAATCATACAATAAAATAAAATAATACATAATATGGTAAAGACACTTTTCTGAATTTTATTTTAGTTCTATTAAAATCATTAAGAAATAAATCCGAGAACGTGTTATGTGGCGAAAATACCTCAGTTTGTCTATTTATTTAAGGGCTAACAGACTAAATTATTTCAAATTTTTTTACACACTTATTTTTCTTAGACATTATTAAAAAAATCATAAATACTAATGATCAAAAAATACTTACAAGAAGTACACGATAAAGTGTATCATCACGCGTTTAAGCATTTCTATTGCTTGCTTAAATAAAGGTACATATAAAAGCAAATTTTGGATGAAATTAAGTCGATATTGACTTATTTTTATTAGTAACTTTTGGGTAGGGAGAATAATCAATCTTTCTCATCGGAACCGCCCTGTACAATTGCAAGGGCACGATCGCAAGCTGAAATTAATGGGCCATAACAGATTTTGATGAGATTTGGCTTTCTGTGTGTAATTTGGTCCAACTTAAAAGATAGGATAGTGTTTTATCTCCATTATTGACTGAATATTTATTATTGGGAATAAAATGTTTGTTATGGGACAATGATTTGAAATTATTTGTAAGTTCTACAAGTTTCTGACAGATGGCGGTGTGAGATAATTTGCATTTTTTGGTTACCTAGGTAATGGTCTTTGGTTACCTAGGTAATGGCGTTACGCTCCGATTTTACGTCAGTCTATTCCACGTCATAGCCGGTTTATCCAGTGATAATATAAAGAAATAAAATAGTATAAAGTGAAAATGAAAAACATCACTATCAGCAAAGCACAACTTGTTCTATTTCACAAGCTCTTCAATTTCTATTTGATATTTTTTCGTTAAATAGGAATGGGCCATATACTTGCATTAAAAATCTGTTAAAAATGAGCTTCTTCTTCATTATTTTCAACGCCATTTACATACTCAAAAATATGTTTTTCGTTATAATGTGGTATGAAATAAATAACAAATTATTAAAGATATCAGGAGATGAATAATGAAAAATATTTTATGTACAACATAATGGTAGTGATAAATTGTTATAGTTAACAAAATAAAAAATAAAAACGAACTAATAAAAATGCCAGCAGTACGGTTACACAAAATAAAATACATTTGACATTTCTACCATCACAGACCTGAAGGAAATTGAGGATATGGAAAGACAGAGAAGAGTGATATATCCGTTAGAGCAGGTTTGTTTGTCGGGACGTTTTCACTTTTGAAGCGTAAACGTCATAATGTTCGATCAACGCATTTTGCACATCTCTCTATATGAAATATCTGTCGACTATATCCCTTTCAACTCATGCCGTTGGGATGCTGTTGGCATATCTGTACGCCTCTCGAAACAGGATATACCCAGGGAGACAGGCATAAAAAAGTTAACTTGTTTTATTGAGTTGTATTAAAAAATAAATAAAGCGTATATAGATGGACCTAAAGCATCTGTTATATTCTAAGCAACGAGTAATAAGTACCTAAAGTCATTTTGACAGCGCTTCGAAAATGTTTACGAAGAAACCAGGGTAATTATTGGATATAGATGGAATCGAAATAAATAAATTTAAAATGAAATATTTTCCACTGCCCCCAATGCAAATAGGTGTATTTTAATGTAATTAAGGTGAATCAAAAGATTTAAAAAAAAAGTGCGTATTAACCGTATTTAATCCAGTATTTACCGAAACCAGAATAATACTTATTCTTTATCTTTCTAAAATTTGTATAAAGATGGAATAACTCTCGAACGGCGAGGTCTAGCGTCTTGAAATTCGCAGTTCAGTTGTCAACTGAAATGCATAGGTTAACGCATGTATTTTCAGCATTAAACTTCAGTTCATCGAGCTGACAAATGATTTTAACTGTCGACAAACGAGGTACCCATGTTTTTTATTCCATTATATTTTTAACAACACATCTTTAAATAAAACTTTAAAAAGCCCAGGTACTTAGTTAAATTTGGCAAAGTATTATTATTGAAAAACAGGTATTTATGCAAATATATATAAAGATTTTTCGTGGACCTTAGTTAATAACGCGTTACGTTTAGAGGAGAAATTATTAATTGGTAGCTTTAAAACGTATCGTAGGTAGGTAACTAAAATACTTAACACTATAATTTCTGAAAAGTGAAACTTTGTAATACAAAACAGTAAGTTAATAATTAACGTTTTAGATCAGTTGAACAAGGCGCGAAGTTGTCATTATTTAATTATTTTGTTGTCGCACGCACAAACAAACTGGATCAAGCATTATTAAAATATTATAATTATTGTTAAATGGAGTAGAATCTGAAGCTTGGAGTAGTAGATTAGCACCTAACGATGTGCGTCCGGTACGAGAGAAAGTGAACTATCCCCGCATTGATTGCATCGGATCTGCAGCGGATAGAGTTGCATGGGATCTGTCGTAATGTGGTTATACTAGGGTTACCACAAGGTACTTAAATGGGTCCTCCCTTATTAATTATTATTTATTATAGAACAACCCAAATCCATCGTACTTATTTTATTACTCAATGAGTCAATGAACACCGTAAATAAATTATAACATAACTATTAATGTAAGTCTTTAAGGCGATGGCCTTTTATTTATAATATTATAACGTCATTAATCCTTAATTAATCTTAATATGTCCTTATTTTTTATGTTTTAATGTACCGTGGTGACGATATGTATAAAGGTACTAGGTAGTAATTTTATTAAAGTTCAAAAGCTTGGAATTAATTAAAATCACAATTTTTCAAAAGTTTGTAATAAAAATATGACATACAGAATGATTCTAAATTATTTAACAAATTGCGCGTAGTAGAAGATACCTTTAAATTTTGATGTTACAAAATATTAATATATTTTTTCGTTTATGAGGCTAAAAAACAATACGTGAATGATTAGGTTTGTACAGATGACTTGTCGTTTAGGATTTCTTACTGACAAACAGTTTTATTCTAATTACTTTGATTATATGTCGTGGACAAATCAAACTTTGAAGAATTTTTTTTTTTTATTTAAGGATTGATTTTTTTCATAATTCGAGACAGACGACTGGCATTACGAATGAATTTCAGCACATTCGAAATTGTTTTCAGGGAGTTAGTGATTTAGACCCAAATCAAACCGTTCATCGTCTTTCCAGTGTGGGTCTTGCGTCTCCCCAAAATGGGCAACTTTGAAAGTATTAATAAATAGAAAGGTATAGTTTGCATTACGATATTAGAATATCTTAATGCTGTCGATATTTTTTTCTTAATAAAAGTACGCAAGAACTTACAAATTTTAAATGTCCAGATTTCCAAATAAATCGTCCTCCTTT
This sequence comes from Limnephilus auricula, assembly GCA_951813805.1. Taxonomy (NCBI): domain Eukaryota; kingdom Metazoa; phylum Arthropoda; class Insecta; order Trichoptera; family Limnephilidae; genus Limnephilus; species Limnephilus auricula. The sequence goes on from OX638408.1 coordinate 7,719,638, forward strand.
AATATTTAAAGTTAGCAGTTTTACTCTCTTTACGTACTTATTTATCTGGTAACCCTGGGCTTGGCGTGTGCATGTGCATTTGTGCAAGGCAACGCTGTGGCATTGGATATTATCGGGTTTAATTAACATGTAATTAATGGTGACAGATCATGTATGCATTTAGGTACACCGCTACAGCGTGCTAGAAGCAAAATAGAATTTAACAACACTATGTCACGACTAGCCGTTTTAAACAGGCAGGTAAATATTGATTGTATCTGCCTAGTAAATTCAACGAAAGTTAAAATAGTCAGTCATATTTTTAAATGAAATTGAAAACGTTTAAATCTAACACGATTTTTTTTCTTCTTCTTTGAATTGGTGGTTGACGGCAATAAATGGAGGCTGGGAACGTTCAGCCATTCCATGTAATCCAGCACTCCGCATGCAGCATCGCCGTGTCCTTGGAGAATAATTGATAGTGTGGACATTCTTCCATATTTTCTGTGCTCTATGGAACCATAATTTGATTCAACATCCTAAACCTGTTGTGAAGATACGCGAGTTTTCAGGTGACTGAATTAATTGCAGTTTAATTTTTATAATAATAATAACTAACGCAGAATCGTAAAAATTACGCGATAGTCTGAATTCTTGACATGTTGGTGTCATTTGTTGAAAACGACAATTGAAATAATTTTCTGTTAAAATATTTCATTAGGTGTAGGTTTCATTTAATTTATTTTTGTTTCTGGCTATTCAAGTTAAGTATCTATAATATATAATATATTCACCGTCGTCCTCAATTCAGTGTTACTTCATGATTTTCTCATCTCCATGTTTATCGACCTCAATTTATTTGTCGACCCTTTCGTGTTTATCGATTTCGTCATCTTCATGTTTGTTGATTTCCTCATCTTCATGTTTGTTGATTTTATCTTTGTAGACCCCATTTTCATGTTTGTTGATTTCATTATCTCCCAGTTTGTTGACTGTAGGTTGTGTTGGTGTAACTTCATCATTTTTAAGGTTTCCCCATCTTCGTGTTTATTTATTTTGATGTTGTTTGAAACTTCTTTATGTTCATGGTATTTTTAATTGTGATTTTAAGTTATGTTAATGTTAGTCTAATTAAGAAAACATGTTTTTTTCTTTAGCAATAATATTTTTCCTTTATATTCAATATTCTTTAAGGTTATATCATTTATTCCACCTCTGATGATCCATTGCTGATTCCTTCCAGCTACCCTTCATTGCCTCACTCTCCAGTTTGGCCAATAGGTTCGTTGTCTTAGTCTGCCTACCTAAAGGCTTTTTGCCAGATGCCTTGGTTTCGTATACCATTAGAGTGTCTATGTCCTAAGAAATAACCAATCCACCCAAGTCTCGTCTGAGAACCAAACTGGATGTTATGCAGGGCCGATAGGTCATGTAATGTACCAACTATGATCATTTAGGAACTATATTTTCTTCTATTTTCAAAACAGATAATAAATACATTGTAAACGATACGATATACTTTCAAAATAGTGGCAATGTTTGAACTGATATACCTTTGTTCCAGGATATTCAGAATTACAACTTGAGCAATCTGCATCCGTATTGTTCTTATACCAGCACAGCGGGCATACTTTTTGCAGTACCTTTGTTGGCCTCGCATTCCTCGTGCCCTTTACCATATAAGGGCCGCTTTTAAACCCTGATCTCAAGACAAATAATAACACTGTATAAGTAAGCTAAAATACCTAGGCATCTAGATTTCTCTGCAAGAGCACTTCTTAGTTAAAAACTTAAATAACAAAATTAAAATCTTCAGAGCGATTCGGAAACTTGCTTAAACTGTATTGTGACTATTACTAAAATATATTTCTGAATATTCAGATATGTAGGTACTTCACAACCCACTTCCTTCACATCGTTATTTGTTTTTGGGGTATTACGCCGTTTTGCGTTACCTCCATCTTTAGCCAACGTTTAGAACAGCGTTACAGTGTCCATCATCAGGGCAGATGTGTAAGCACATCACAAAACTTTTGGCCGTGAAAATCTCAGATCATAACCAACATCCTTTTAATTTTTAATCCACATACTTCAAACCACGGGAATGCCATAGTTTTCACTGGAAACGGACTGGTAGAAAGAACTTCGTGCAGTACCAATTTATCATAATTTTTATTTTGAAAATTGAAGAATATGACTACACCCTGGAGAAGATTTCAAAGTTTTATTTTCTAAACCTTTATTGGTAACCAATTCAAAAATATAAATACCTAAATACATATTTCCAGTATTATCAGCATTACAACGTCTATTTTTGGCACATTAAAAAGGATATTTGATTGAAATTCCGTAATAGATATACCAACAAGTGTGAAAATTTTCATAACACCAGAGATAACAATTTCAGATTCACAATTGTTTCAGATAGACAGAAATCTGCCTTATACATAATATGTTGACTGATAAACTTGAAATGCCACCTATTACTAAGGATACAACCAATGTATTAATTAACCTCCTTGACCAAGAAAGTGGACATGTCGAATATACATTTAATATGTTTATAAATTATGTGTTTCATGAATATTGCTGGTGCTGACTATAATTACATTAATAATTACCGAGGAGAAGAATCTTAGCCATCTTTCTAGATAATTCATAATATTATTATCATTACTATTGAAAGCAGAAATGATGTTCAGTCAATGTCCAGAAGATATGCTTTAGAGAAAGTTATAATATTACGAATCAATATTCTAGAAGACGCATCTGATTCTCGTTCGTTTTGCAAATAATAACATGCACCAAGAGCAATACTGTATTATCTGGTCACTCTTAACCCATTCAGTTAACCTAAACAATTTTAACTGTCGCTTTCGCCATTCTAACAAAGTGACTTTTTTGAAATACATCTCTCTGAATTTCACGTTTGTTTGCTTGATTAAATGAATGTACGAATGAAGCGGAATCTTAGAAGTCGAAATTAACTCTATTTTTGATCAATCTGAAACTCGGCAGATAAACTCGTTGTCGGTGTCAAAAAATTCTATCAACGTTTGGTGAAAATCACACGCATGCGGCCATATACGCATTTTTTCTGAAAGTCGATAACTGTATATCAGTTAAGAGGCTAGACTTTAAACGACACGCGGAACACCCGCGTCTGTCATTCTGTCCCGCTCACAATAAGCTCACACACACTTACAATACATGCGAATGCGAAATGTGCGAATGAGACAACGCTCAAATTTACCTACAGAAATCGTTTGAAAAGGGGTTTATGGAGAATACACTTTTCTACACCGAAACTTTCACGAAATTGAAATTTTAAAAAATATATATTTTTTAGAAAGAATAAGCTACGTCGGTAGCTTTTTATAATTTTATAATTCTTTATGAGAGTTGAGTTAGCAGCACTTTTTCCTTAAATAATATTTTTTGATAAATCGTACATGTTTGACAGTGAATGTTTACGTTAATACGAAACGCATCAAAAATTCGAAAACATACCGACATAGTTTTCACCCTCTAGAAGGCAGTATAAAAAAATATATTCATTTTGTGCAATTTTCGATGTAGAAAAGTGTTTTTTCCCGGGCGTCTTTATTATATGGGCCGAAAAGCGAAGTCTATCGTCTTAATAAGAAATACATTTCGTGCTTAGCCGATTTTGTTTTAGCTCAGTTGGAAGCGTGGTTCCGGATAGGGAGGTTCAATCCTTCAATCCAACCATTTTTAAAAGTTTTAAAGAAATTTGAAAATAGATGTATTATGGTAAAGAACTTTTTTAAAGGACTGATTTTTTTAATAACAATTTTGATCTCACCAAAATGGTTGAGAGTAGCAACGATAATCATATTCTTAACTTTAAAATTTTGTATGATAATAATAAGACAAATAATACTAAACAAACTTATTGTAAATATCGTGATTAATTTTTGGGTTATGCCGTGCTGCGCTTCCTCCTTCTTTAGTCGATGCTTTGGACAACATCCATCATCAGGGCTGTTGTGGCATCTACCTTGATGATGGACGCTAAAAGCTGTCCAGAACATTGACTGAAGAGGGAGAAAGTGCAAAATTGTTTTAAAATGACCTGCAAAATTAAACCACATTATTTCAAATAATTGTCTGTTAAATATAATAACAAAGTAGTGCCCCCTCTTACAAGGCAACTGAAAAAAAAACAGTTTGCAACTAAACTCGCTATCCTGTGTATTTCAATGTAATGGTTCGCACATTACACAACTTCTCAAAAACCCGTTGTCAATGGCAACGCAAGCAGTGACTCGCAGACTCGCAACTCGCAGTGCTGGTTGCCGTGTTAAACAAGCTGAGATAATTGTATTTTGTATGTTCTTTTTGTTATTTGTATTTAACTTGTGCTTCTTCGCTCAATTTTATTAAATTTAACCTCAATACAGGCTATAGTCGTAATGAGTTTAATTTTTATGTAAAAAAATAATTATAATATGTGTATAGTAAGAAGAAGATATAAATATAAATATAAATAAAACAATTAAATAATTAATCTCTAATTAATCTTTAATTAATTAATCTAATTAATCTCTTAATTGGTGTAGAAACCAAAAAAATGATGTTTTCACCTTTTTGTTATACCTTTTTATTTTATTTTTGTTTTTATTTTAGTTATTCTATTGTTAAACAATGATTGAAATGTAAAATTGTTGTGTGTAAGAGGTGAAATAAATTGAAATAAATAAATTTAAAAAAAAAATTACCGAAATCGTAAAATTGAGTAGCGTCGTGATACAAGTTTGTTTGTAAACCATAGAAACCCGCCAGTTTTAGTTTAGTTTCAGTTTCTCCGGTGTTATTTTATGGTGTTATTATTTTGAAAAAATCACACTCGGACATAGGTGTGTACGTGCGTGCCTACGAAGGAATTGTTTATTAATCTTGATTTTATTATTATCGTCCAGCCCGGCGTTGAACGTGTTAAACAGGAACGTAAATAAGCTCTGTAGCTCTGCGCCACCATATTAGTCCGAGTGACAGGCGGGAGCAGTAGCCGAGGTCTTTGTTGTAATCATTTACCAAAGGAGCTCTTGCCTACAACTCCTATACAGGACCGGAATTACAGGCATGTCACTTAAAGTTTTGTTTTTACATCTAGCTCTTTCTTATAATCATAAACGATGGTTGTAATTATGATAGAAAAAAGGAATGTGTTTAGATCTTTCTTATAATCGATGGTTGTAACTTTGGCAGAAAGAAATGAACGTGTTTAGCTCTTTCTTATAATCTTAAAAACTTTGACAGAAAGAAAAGATGATGTATGGCAGTGAGGCATGGAACTGGCGGAGGAAGGATGAAATTAGACTGAATGCTGTAGAAAAGAGATCCCTGAGAGTATGCGTATGTAAAAACACGTATGATCGTGTAAGAACTATTGATATTCGCAACAATGAAAGGCTGATGTAAGCCTTGTAAGATTGAGACTCTTATGTAGATGGGTTGGGCATGTAAGGCGAATGAACATAGAAAGAAGTATAAGGAGAAATTTTGACAGAAATGTAAACAGTAGACGAAGTCGGTGGAACAAATGGCATTTTGACCATGTCAAAATTCAGAATAACAGAAAAGAATGAATTTTATAGTACGTTAGTTTGTTATGTCTCTTAATATCCAGTAATAAGACAACTTAATGTGTTCGGTGTCTTCCAAATAAGTTATAGTATCGAGTGATAACCGATTTGTTATCGTAAATATTTACAATAAATAATACACTGGACATACTGTTAGTGCCCGTCCAATCTCACTGATGTCTTCGGCCATCATCATACTTATGACACGAACGGTGATAGATGGTACCCTTCTGATAACCTACTCAACTGCCATCTGTTGGTATATGGCAGAACTTCGTATTACAAACTAAGCTATCGACGTCTATTGAAAGAAGCTGAAAAGAAATGAATAATCACTATACTACATTTTTTATTCTTTTTTTTGTGAAATAAATAACCATTATTTTGTGTTACGTGGGTCGCTTACAAGAAATTAAATAAGGTCACGAAGAAGGAGGCATCAACAGTATATTTGTATGACAGATCCGGCTCTGTAGATATCATTAGTACAAGACGTCAAAACTGGAGACTGGCACCTCATCTAAATGGACCAAACAGTATTCGAACAATGGCTCTCCGCGACATAAGTTGTAATTTATATTATGTATAGGCAAAGATAGATAACAGATTACTGGAAAAAAATGTGCTTAAATTTAGGCGAAAACAGTTAGTAACTGGGTACTAGTAAATCTATATCATATAACTTCGACAATCGACATGTATACGACAACGAACGTTTTGGAAACAAACGAATACAAAATCACAAATCTGAAATGTTTTCATTTCAATACAAAACATTTCTTTGCAAAAAACGGCACGTTTTTCAGAACTCAACAAAAAAAACAGTTGAGGATCACGTATTCCAGTGATGGAAAATCAGTGAACCGCGGGCCCATTTCGTGAGATTAAAATGGGTATAAAAATCTAAACGCGCTAATTCTTGATATCTCTGAAAGATAATTTTTTCATAGGTTTTTTTTATTAATCCATACCCCATGTCGAAAATTTTAAAATAAATTTTGAGGATGTTAGTAAAATATATTGATTTTGTATGTCTACTTTTTGTTAGAGACATTATCAATGCTGCCTGTACCATCGTGAGGTAATTAATACAACTAGGTAACTCCGAAATCAGTGTTTTTTATGTAACACACTTAGCATATTTTTGTTATAAACTTTTGGGCCGTGTTGCGCTACCTCCTTCTTTTGCCAATACGGCATAAAACCTCAAAAAATTATAACAAAAATACTTTTGGCCGTGAAAATATAAAATCATAACTCAAAGCAAATCTCTATTTATCTAAATCTATACTCTATAAACAGGGTATCTCTAAAGAAAGCTATCGTTTATTTCTGTAATTAGGTAACTGTAGTTAAGTGTTTTTCCATTTGATTTCTAATTTGTATGTAACATATTTTGAGAAATTTTAGTTCATTTAAATCATATTAGTGTGTTTACACTCTCCGTATAATATGGTATTTTTTTTAATTGCATAAATAAATTAAGCAATACATTACGATGATTATGGATTATTTCTTTATTTTTATATTGAAGAATACGTTTTCTACAGCGAGTCTAAGTTTCCCATTTTTGAAATGCCGTAAAAACGATATTTTGGGACAGGGCTATCGTGTGATGTCATGAGCGTCGGCCGGCTTCTGATACATTTTTAACAGTAGTACTTTGTTGTTGTTAACGTGTTTGTTTAGTGCCCTTGCCAATTATGGCTCGCGTACACCTAATCCGTCATCGGCCGAAGTTTGCTCGGGCGACGACGCACAGTGGGCTGAAAATCGCCTTTCATAGACATAGAGACTTAAATTTTCAAGGGTCTTTTTTTGGCTACAAATGGATTCTGCTAATCATTACTATGCTATAAAATTTTGTATGAAGCAATTGCGTGTACAAATGAAGGAGTTATCATTTTTTAAAGAAAAAATTGTATGGCACTGACATTAAAAATGAGGCTATCATCAACATAAAAAAAGTTTTTTTTTCAACATTGAGGATTTAAAAAAAAAGCGCAAGTTGCGCCACAATACGAAGTATGTCAAAAAAATACAAATAAATAGTAGTATATCTGCGTGTAAGGATGTAATGGCCAACCTTATGATTCTAGAGATAGCCTCATTTTTAATGTCAGTGCCATACAATTTTTTCTTTAAAAAATGATAACTCCTTCATTTGTACACGCAATTGCTTCATACGAAATTTTATAGCATAGTAATGATCAGCAGAATCCATTTCTAGCCAAAAAAGAGTCTTGAAAATTCAAGTCTCTATGTCCATGAAAGGCGATTTTCAGCCCACTGTGCGACGGCCGAACTCGGACGATTGAATCAAATACTTGTAAAAGAAAGAGAGCGCGTACACAAACACGACCGTTATCGTCCGATGACGCCCGAAAACGGCTGATCAACCATCGAGTCCGAACTTGTTGGGATTTCTCGGCAGTCTGTTGGCGTTAACAGTGCAAATTGACAGTCAACTACAGAATACCGGCAACGTCCAATGTCGGCACAAGTGGTAAAACTGTTGCAGTATAAGCACATACACGTCCCAGTTACTCGTCCGGGTAGTTCTCTCCGCCATCGGCCGACAAAATCGGTGTTGGTGTACGCGAAGCATTACGGGCCGTTTTGGTTTTGTTGGTTTTTGATCGTTTTTAAAATTAATAAATTTGAATGAAAACATAAAAACAAATATTTTTAGTAGGATGATTAAAATAAAATAAAAATCTCCTTAAATATTCCACGAATTTTCAACAGAATCCCTCGTTTATGAAAATACCCTATTATTTTGTAATAGATTTATGATCAAAAAAATTATATTCTATATTACAAGATGTATTTTCACATGTATATGTACAACATGTATACTCTGTATCACAAAATGCTACTATTAACCTTTTTACATCCTGTTACTGAATATGAACTTTTTTTGTACTACTATGTAAACATTGTACACCATTGTAATTTGTTAAATGTATGTACATTAGATACAAGTATAGAAATAAATTAAGTTTAAAAAAGTACTTAAAGGTATTGGCACCGTAAATCAATATTATATCAAGGTTGTGTATCGCTATTGGATTGTTTTCACCGTCGTTTGTCAACAAAAACGCGGCAAAAGCGTGTTTACGTCCAGAGTCATTCATTGCGGCTTCGTAAAAGAATAATAAAAAACAATATGGCGTGAAATCAACGTATTTCTTACAGATTCAGCGAGATTATAATCGGAAGAAGTGATATTACGTATTATACTGTTAATTGTATTCGTCAATTACCCTACATTCTCTGGTTACGGTCTAATTTCTACATAAACGGAACGAAGAGATTCAAAAAACGGAACGAAATGTCAAGTTCGCGCGGGAAATAGGTTTTTGTTTTTGTTTTGGGTTGTAATGTTTGCGGTTTCCCGATTTATGATCCATAGATAAAATAGCGTTCGTTTAGGAACTTTTTTGTACATTTTAGAAATTTGAGGGTAAGTGTTACGCAGAAAATAGGGAAAGTGATTTGCAAATATTTTTGTGGTTTTGTCGAAAATAAGGTTGCTGCATTTCGTATTTTAAAAGTACGGTTTTAAAACTCCGAGGTGCGTACTTATGTACGTATACATACTAAACTGATTTCAAGTTGCAGTATTGGAAAGTAAACTATTTTATTACGCAGAAATTGTGCATTTTTTAAAATAACATATGCCTAGAGGTTAAAAATTATCCCTAAAATATAGTACGTACCATTCGGGACACTTATTTTTCTAAGTAGGTTACAGATTTTAGATGTCAATTTCTAAATGAACAATATTTCCTCTGTCACAAAGTGATAAAGTCTAATTTGAAGAAAACTGAAGAAAACAACTTAAAGAACTAAGAACCTATTTTCCATCTATTACAAAATAGGTTCTTAGGTTGGGTTTTTTTAATACGTTTATTTATACGTGCAAAATTGATACTTGCTTTATTAATCGCATTTTGAAAGTGAATATTGTTACAACGCAGAGTGTACGTGTGCTTACAAAGAATGTATTTCTTATGAGGAAACCGGGCGGCGTTTGGTGCATATCCAAAGGTATGTCCAAATTTCCTCTCTGAATATTAACACCAGTGCGCAGTGCATTTAAAAATATACATAATACTAGCTTCTGCCCGCGACGTCGTCTGCGTAGGATTAGTACTTCGAGTAATCTATTTTCTTTTCCTAGGTCCCATATAAGTTTATACCAAAATTCCCTATTTATTTAAAATATGTAGGTATAATTCTTGATTCGATTCAAAGTATTCGGCGAGTAGGTACTACAAATAAATTCACTAATTAAAATATTTTCTAAAATAGATTTTATTTTAACAATTATATGGTAAAAATAAATAATTAGCTTTGTAAATTATAGCCTATATGTTATTCTGATGTATGAGCTATATTATTGTAAAGTTTCATTAAAATCCATTCAGTAAATTTTGCGTGAAAGAGTAACAAACAAACATTCATCCATACAAACTTTCGCGTTTATAATATTAGTAAGATAGGTATCGTCCACTAGTGTGGTGGTACGTTTTGGTTCTTTTTTGATAAGTCACTTCTTACAGGTATTAGAACTTAGGGCTCTCCAAAAATTGCCTGATCTGAACGTCATCGACAGACGTCCAGTATACAAACTAGACAATGTATTTTTAAAAAAGGCTTAAAAAACTTACATATAGTATATAGTATATTTTTTCTAATGCAGTTGGTGAAAAAAAACTTAAATATCAGTCAGTTTTCGGAGGTAAAATGGGAATACAAAACCTCGATTTTATTTATGTATTATTTATTATCTGGTGCAGTCCCTTTTGCGCAGAATTCGGTGGGAAGGGGGCGGTAACAGCGACAGTGACAGCAAAAGTTTTAAAAAACGCTGTTACGACAAATAAAAATAGTTTTTTTAACGAAATCTACCCAATTCAATAAAGAAAAACATTTCTCGTGTTTGAATTGGGGAGTAGTGCCATTACAAAGGTAAGAGAAAAAATAAAATAGAAGAAAAAATTTGAGGTAACAAAATACATAAACATATATAGGATGTTAACAAATATACATTGATAGTGATAATGTGTTGGTATACGTAATTTCGTACGAATGTAGATGCATAGTTAATAAGAGAACTTTTATGAATACTACACGGAGAAAAATGTTATTTGAAAAAACGAACATTTTAATAGAAAAAACGAACATTTTAACAGAAAATACGATCATTTTATTCGTAGAACGGTTAAAAACGGGACTGAGGTTCTTACGAACAAATTAACAGGGTTTCAATGTTTATTGGCGGGAACATTAAGAATAATTATTATATTTTATTTTTTAATTTTTTTTTTTTACAAAAGAAAATCATAAGTCTTTAATATTACATAATTCTTTGGCTAATTACAATAAAAATAGTTTTTTTAACGAAATCTACCCAATTCAATAAAGAAAAACATTTCTCGTGTTTGAATTGGGGAGTAGTGCCATTACAAAGGTAAGAGAAAAAATAAAATAGAAGAAAAAATTTGAGGTAACAAAATACATAAACTTATATAGGATGTTAACAAATATACATTGATAGTGATAATGTGTTGGTATACGTAATTTCGTACCGCCAATAAACACTGAATCACTGTTAATTTGTTCGTTCGAACTTCAGTCCCATTTTTAACAGTTCATTTTTCTCCGTGTATACTGAATATCGTATCCTTTCACATCTTAGTTATTCCGACCTCCATGATAGTTGTGGCATTCCTACAGTTAGGTCTTTATTTAGTAACTGTAGCACGAGGCACTTATTACGCATTTGAAGTAAATATTTGCTACGCATCACTATTTTTTATACATACAAGTCTAAAAAACACCTGTGCAGTCGAGCCAGGGCTCACGTGGATACAAAAAGGTACAAAAGACGCAAATGCGAATGCCAAAATTGGTGAAAACATATCACAACGTTGGTGTTTACAAAAGCGAACAGCACGTACCTGAAGGATTTTAACCGGCGATTTCTGACCACACTTTCTTGACTACAAACAGTAAATGTCGTTTTGATGTCCGGTGATATTTTATTCTATTACAAACAATAAACGTATTTTTGAATTACACGTCCTACACGTCTTGACGGGATCACGTGATACGTACGCTGTTTTGTGTGTTACCGTGCAGCTAGAACGAGAGAGAGTGCTTATCACGTGACCCGTTGCTAGGCTGTACCCGTATACCTAGTCGCGACGTGTGATGGAATTTTTTTAATTGAAAAAAAAGTCATCGGACAGCAAAATATCATCTACATTTTTACTCCAAATACGTTCTGGAATCGCTGGTGTTACACCTGTGTATGTAGATATACGTATATACTACACGGAGAAAAATGTTATTCTAAAATACGATGATTTTATTCGTAAAAACGGGGCTGAAGTTCTTACGAACAAATTAACAGTGTTTCAATGTTTATTGGCGGGAAAATGTAATTTTGTACTTGAGATGATAGACTTCGCTTTTCGGCCCATACAAAAAGGACGCCCGGGAAAAAACACTTTTCTACATCGAAAATTGCACAAAATGAATATTTTTTTTTTATACTGCCTTGTAGAGGGTGAAAACTATGTCGGTATGTTTTCGAATTATCGATGCGTTTCGTATTAACGTAAACATTCACTGACAAACATGTACGATTTATCAAAAAAATATATTAAGGAAAAAGTGCTGCTAACTCAACTCTCATAAAGAATTATAAAATTATAAAAAGCTACCGTCGTAGCTTCTTCTTTCTAAACAATATATATTTTTTTAAATTTCAATTTCGTGAAAGTTTCGGTGTAGAAAAGTGTATTCTCCATAAACCCCTTTTCGAGCGATTTCTGTAGGTAAATTTGAGCGTTGTCTCATTCGCACATTTCGCATTCGCATGTATTGTAAGTGTGCGTGAGCTTATTGTGAGCGAGACAGAATGACAGACACGGGTTTTCCGCGTGTGGTTCAAAGTCTAGCCTCTTAAACCAAGAAATTATTCGTACATGTTCCCGCCAATAAACATTGCAACCCTGTTAATTTGTTAGTAAGAACTTCAGTCCCGTTTTTAACCGTTTTAACGAATAAAATGATCGTATTTTAGAATAACGTTTTCTCCGTGTATAGGTAACAATGTGTTTTCAATTACTTCAATAATCCGTGCCCACTTCACAGCTTAAAGTAAAATATCTTACAACTTCACATTACGCTAGCAATATGTAGCTTCTTACCAGTCAAAATAATTACACTGAGATTAGTACCAATAAAACCAACGATTTTCACTACCGTTGGAACTGAGAAGATAAAATAGATCTGTAATTAAAAGGTGTTTCTTCGTTTCTTGGAGTGTCTAGAATCTAAAGGCAAGACTGTAATAACTCCAACAATAGATAAAAGTGAAGAATTTGCATATTAATGGTCAGAACTTTATGCGTTTTATCATGTGGAACCGACATTTTTTTACTCCTATTTTTTACTGCTGTGCAAAAAACTGCTTTCTTTTATTTGAATTGAAATGGATGAAAAGCGAAGTGGAAACTCGCTCGATTGATTAATCTTACAAATAAGTAATTCTATAAATAAACTCCTCATCGGATTCCGTCGCCTCGCTTCAAAAGCATAATATTTTGGAAGACAAATTTGGTCCTTGCAGGCCAAAAAAAGATAAAAAGAAATGATTCTTGCGATCTTTTGACTACGAAATAGTGCACTTTCTTTTTGATAAATCGCTGCCCTAGTGCTTGTATGTTCAATAGACCATTTTGCAAATTTTAAAGGGGACGTTTTGTTTTGTTTTTTACAGGCAAATTCTAAATAATTCTGACTTTAGTCATTTCGTCTTGTACATGTCTTTTGAATACGGTATAAAACGAAATGACTAAAGTCGAGAATTATTTAGAATTTGCCTGTAAAAAACAAAACAAAACGTCCCCTGTAAAATTTGCAAAATGGTCTATTGAACACTAGGGCAGCGAAATGTTTTCGTTATCCTATTTTTGTAACCCATAGTTCGGGTTTTGGTGTCGGTTCATATAAACGTCGTATCTAGACTTTGATGGTCGATCAGAAACCGTTAAAGAAATAGTTTTATTGTAAAACAGATTTTTTATTATTTCCATTTCTTTGTATATATAACATCATATAATAACAAATGGTATAAACAATAAATGAAAACCCACTAAGGCACTGCCTGAGTGTGGGTAATATAAAAAAACCAATACCATGTTTCCAAGTACCCAAAGTATAAAATAGACTTATAAAACACATGAAAAATAAAAAAGTTAGTATTACATTAGTAGAATAAGTGAAAAAGTTTATTTTTTTGTTATTATAAAAAGAAAATATAGAGAAAACTAATGGTTTTTTATTAATTTTTTTAGTTATTATAAAAAATAAAGAGAAATCATATTATACTATGTATTTGCAAGGAAGCTCTAAATACAAGTTTTTGGTATCTTGACAAACAATTTGACTTTGAAATTTATCATAATATAATATATAAGCATATTATAAATAAAGATTATTTTTCGAATAATTTCAGAGAATTTGATCACAACTGCCTACTCGTTATAACAATCTTTTACATTTTTTTAAGACACCCACCATAAACATAATAATATGTAAATAAAATTATTATGTTTTCCTAAAAAAGTTGATGGATTACTGGACTTCACACTTGAAAATATGTTAATGTTTTTATCATATAAATTATCAGATTAGTGAATAAAATAGTGATACGATAAATTCGTAATATCCTAGAACACTGAAATAGACACTTTTTTCTTCCATTCATGGTTTTAGCTGACATTAAATTTAAATAAATCAGCAATACCTATTTTTTCGGTGATATTTTTAGCACTTGAACATGATCAATTCAATTGTCAATTTGATTGATTTAAGGAGAATTATAGTATAAGTGGTGATACCATGAATTTTAAGTGTTTAAAACTACATCAAAATCCACTCAAAATAAACCTTTGTAGACCTATCCAAATATAATACATGATGATGATTCATGAATCAATGATTCATCGGGTTTTTTATTTGATGCTTGACGCTGGAAAATCAGAGGTAAATAGGGAAAAATAACGAAAGATTTTTGGTATAAGGGATGCTCTATTTACCTTGAGAGATTTTTGAATTCTGATTGAATTTTTGGCCGTAGTTTAGTCTAATTTATTAATTTAAAATAATATATTATATATTTGCGGCATGTTTCGGAGTGGAAGATATTCTGAGTACGTCCTAGTAGTACCTGATTCAACAATAATTTATATGAATTCGTACGCTTCATAATAATATTATTTTACAAGCATCGTATACACTTACTATCCCTCTTCGGCTAATGGCAGTAAGTAGGCGTAAACAAGACAAAGGGCTGTTCCTCGCCGTTGGAAGTGTATACCGAAGCACAAATACATTTATTTATTGTTTATTATTATTGTTTATTGTTTCTTCTTCACATTTTAGGTATAACAGTTTACAATACAATTTTTAACCTCACTAGTACAAACCTGTATTGAGGTTAACAATTATTTACTTAAAGTAACAAGATAACACAAAAGGAAAAACAAAAATAATACTTCAAAAAACACAAAATAATATAGGTAAAATAAAAATGATACTTCAAAGAACAATATTGTTACACAGATAATGGACAAGCTAAAGGCACTTGGCATATTACATATTACAATGTAAACACAGTAGGGTGACCATAGTTGATTTGAATTTTGAAGGACTAAGATAAATAATAAATATATTTATATAATATATTATGCTATTAATTTAGCACGACAAAGATGAAAAAATGATTTAGACAATAGAATATACTTTTAATTTATGAAGGACAAAGATGAAAAAAATAATTGGCAATACTCGGCAAACAAAAATAATTTGAGATTTATTTATTGTTTCTTCACATGTTATTTATTTATTTATTTATTTATTTATTATAGAAGGATACAAAAGAAGTACATTTTACATATAAGAAAGCTTTGCCTGTCCAACTAGGAAAGTTTCCCGTTCTAGGACAGACAAATTGACAGGTTTTAGTTCATATTATTAGTCCTTTAGAAATGTACATAATTACATAACAAAAAACTGAAAACCATATAAAAAAAAATATATTATTTTTCTCTGAAACCAAAACTCTGTATTGAAAAGTATAAACCAGGTATGTGATAACAGGATGTAGGAATTATAAAAATTTAACAGCATAAAAATATGAAGTTATTTTAGGTTACGGGTTTAGAAGTGAGCTTATAATACATAGTACATTAAAATTTACAATATTAGATATAATTTAAGTATGCAATAATATATATGATTTTTTTCCTAAGCGTAACTACGATGTGTAATAAATTATGTGCAATCATGATTATTTTCACTGATTTAAAACATGTTTTCAGTTCATACGACAATACCAATCAATATACACCGCGCTAATGGCTTGAACTAATCCTGCTAAAATATAAAAACAATAACTATAAATATAGGTAGAAATATAAATAGATACTATGTATTACAGTTTACAATCAAATTTTCAACCTAACTAGGACAAGCCTGTTTTGAGGTTAACAATTATTCAATCATTTATTTTGATCCATTACATTGATGGGAATAACCTTCATAAGTTAAGAAGAGAGTTTTTCTTATAAAAAATTGAATAACGATTATTCAATTAACATTAAGAGTGATTGACCAGCGGCTGAGAATAAAAGTTTAAAAATGCTTGCAACTGTACAGGGAGGTTCCAATGAGAAAGATCGATTGTTACTCGCACCAAATTTTTAAAATTTAATATCGATTTATTTCATTCAAAACATGTTTTAATATATACCTGCATTCAAGTAAACAATAAAAATGCTAAAAACGCAAGATGATAAATTATTATATATCGTATACTTCTTGTAAGTATTTTTTGGTCATAAGTATTTATGATTTTTCAATTATGTCTAAACAAAATTTGTGTCTAAAAAATTTTTTAAATATTTTAGTTTGTAAGACCTTAAATAAATAGAAAAACTGGGGTATTTTTGTCACAAAACACGTTCTCGGATTTATTTTTTCATGATTTTAATTAAAATAAAATTAAAATTTTGAAAACTGTGTTGACTAGATTATGTATTGATTTATTTTGTTAAATGATTATATGATTTTAAAATTGTGTTGTTTAATAGAATCTATCGTTTGAAAATTGAACAAATCTGCCAACGACCAATGGTATAACCTTAGTATATTAAAATACACTTAGTTTTTCAAAAATTTTAAACTGCGTGTACAAGCTATAATAACAATCTTTCAAAATCAATTTATATTTTTTTGTAAAAAAGAGTCAATACGTCTAGAATTTGATTTAAAATGGACTAATTTCCGGTATTCTCTAATAATACCCTCTCAAATGCTAAGCGTTTTTATTGCATTCAACTCTCTCGTATTAACTACCCCCTCAATGTAGGTATCACACTATTTGTCAAATTGCTTAGATTCTTATAATACTTTTATTTTTAACTTGCAACTGTTGTTTACAATGTTTGTAACAATAGCCTTATCGTAAGGAGGTATTCAGCTCAGATTAGCAGGTAAATAAGAAAGCGACTCGTTTATAAAGATTATTTTCTATGCAATCTCTTGGCATCTTACCTGTTTAAGTCGACGAGGATTAATTGGGAGGTACATTTCCCAACTAAGAACAATAATTGCAGCAACAACTACCTACAGGTAAATCCATTATCTCACTTCTACATGAAAAATTTAATATTTTAATTACGGGACAGGGTTCCAATGTTTATTGGCGGGAACATGTAAGAATAATTTGTTGGTATACGTAATTCCGCTAATAAACATTGAAACACTGTTAAGTTGTACGTAAGAACTTCAGTCCCGTTTTTAACCGTTTCTTCGAATAAAATGATCGTATTTTAGAATAAAATTTTTCTCCGTGTGCTTTTGGTAGAAGTTACCTATGCTTCTGGAAGAATATAATGCTAATTCTCAAATATACATGGTTACCACTTTAATCAAACTATAGTATTTTTAAATTAAGTAAATTAACATTAGCGAAACGCAATCAAAAATCTGAAACAGAAAAATCAGAACAAGATACGGTCACATCTGGGATTCGAACCCAGGACGTCGCCTTGCTCTACCAAATGAGTTAGTGTGTTCCTATCCATCGAAGTCGAAGTTATGATATAGTTAAGTATGACCGAATCGAATAGGGACAGATTAACTCAGTTGGTAGATCTGCGCCCCGGCAAGGCGAAGGTCCTGGGTTCGAGTAACAGATGTGAACGTATATTTTTCTGATTTCTCTGTTTCAGGTTTTCGATTGTGTTTGGCGAATATTAACTTCATTGATTAAAATATTATTATTTGAGGTTTTAAAATAAAGTAATTTTATGAAATAAAACCAATCATTTTGTATACACCACCAATTTAAAGCTCACATTAAAAGATACTTTATAACACAATAGCGCTCGCCTTAGAATCCCATACATCCCGCCAGACGTAAAACGATCATGTGTTATAAGCGCGGTTCGAGTCTTCGCTATTTATTATTATTCTCCGTAACCGCTAGCGGTACGATATCAGAAAAGTTATGCGACCCCGCCCTCCGCCGTAAACAGGAGAGGGGGATCGTTTTTAATAAGAAATAATATTAGGCAGATTTGCGGTTAGGAAGTAAGAGAAGCCGGAAGGGGAAATCCCGCAATTCAGATCTAGTCCAGGAAGTGCGGAAGTCATTAGGTCATTAGGATAAAGCAGATATTAATTCGCCTATTAAACTAAATTAGAATCGCAATAGAATAAAGATTTTCTATTCGATTAGCCATTATGAAAAACTAAACCTAAATAATAAAACAAAGATACGGTGACAAAGATTTGAATTAGGTAATGGCGGACGTTAAATCATTTTCACGAATCATTGTTCATTCGTTTGGAATGGATTTGAAAATGAAAATGATGAAAAAAAACAATGGAGTGCGAATATCCGCCATTTTGCACATTGTCTCAAATTTCGATCCTTTATTTATGTAAAGAAAAAAAAACGAACTTTTAATTGGAGATCGCCTTTATATTCATTGTATTTTGTAAATGTTGTAAGACTAGATATTCAAGTGTTTACTACCCGGTTTCGGCAGTCATCAAAATTTGAAAAACTTTGAAAATTGGAACAATGGCACCTTGTCTTATTTTTGGATGAAAAAAAAACAGAATTCCATAGCCTGCAATGGAAAGTGTTCGACATGAAAAAAAGTTGAATTCAGAGGAAATTATATACAGAAAAATGTGAGAAAGTTTCACGACGCTATAATCTGTGCATCTAAAAGTTTTGTTGGTTTAGTTTAATAATTATGTTACCCTGGTATGTGACCACCATTCAGAATTGAAACCACAATTCAAATGGCTTTAGACGTGTTTGGTGACCAGATCAAAACAGGCAAGAACCTGCCACCTTTATCTTCCCCATCTCATTTTCTTCCTCACTACCTTCAGCCTCACAACATACTGCAATTAGGCGCGCTATAGCCTTACTGACAGTTGAGACTCATATTTTAACAAAAAAAGCTTTTTATCAATGTACACCTATAAAAATATATATAAATAGTTATGAAAATGTTATGTTACTATATGGTATACATACGTGAATGTTATTATTACTCTACGTTTTTATATCAATAAATTTCTTGAATATAAAAAAAAATCACGTATTCCCGATGCAGTTTTCATTTGGGATCAGTATGAAAAAAATCATCTTATAAAACGGCTACAAGTTTGTACCTTACTATAGTTGTCACAGCTTCTGCCTTTTTTGTACCTGCATTCCCAGAGATGCATGGGAACATATTGTATCCCATAATATAGACCTGCTACATATTTGAGGTAAATTCATGAAATTCCAACAAGGATTAGGGATATTTATGTTAACAGTACCGTGAGAACTAAACTTGGAGTAATAAAAAAAATCGTATTTATAAGTGGAGTACTGTGGGATCCATTTGGCAAAATAAGCAATCCTTTAAAAAAAAACGGATCCGCAAAAAATCTAATTTATTAAATAAATAAACATGTTTTTTATTCAATTTCAACTGAACGTGACAGTATGGTTCTAAAGATACGGTCAGAAACGGTTATGATATATTCCATAGAAAAATACAAAGTAAATATAGATAAAAAGATTCGAAGAATTTCATGTATTTTCGTATAGGTACCTACCTAATATAATATACGTCATTATGAAACTTGAAAATGTTATATGCACGGAAAATAACCGAAATAATATGTTTTAATAATATAGGAAAACAAGAAACCGGAAAGGTAAAAGAAGTCGGGGACGCCCCAGGAGGACATAGCACAATCGAGTGAACCAAATACTAAGGTCGGGCCATAGTGAGATTAAATATTAAAATGAAAACAATAACATAGAGAAACTACCATGTAAATATTGTAAATAAACAATAAACAAACAAAAAAAGTTCTAAAAAAAAAAATATATATATAAATTTATATATGTCACCAGTATCATCACCGAGTGTTTTTTTTATTTTATTTACCGCCAAATTTTTTCGTAGAGATAGGACCTACTTTGGGAATTTCAACTGATAACGATTGTACAACATCTTGACTGAGACTTCTGGAGCCAGGCTTGGAATTTTTAGGTAAATATCGTATTATCATACCTGTTTGCGTTTAGTCAAAAGTAACTAATCTCAAAAACACAGTTCTTGTATCGTATTGTAACAATATTGTTTTAAAATGTACGGAAAGATTTAAAGGTTTTTTAAGCTTTCCAAGATTGCATTACATTGCAATTCATGGCTGTTTCCGACGTTGTTAACTATAAATTTTCGAAAATAGTTTATTATTATTATCCTACATAAAAAAAATAATAAACAAATAAATTGTACTCGCGTACGACTTGCGACTCGCCATGCTAGTTGCCGTGGCCCTCCATTGCCATGGTTGCGCCTGTTTTGTTGTCAGTTTTCAAGTTTGTTCTTATTTTTCAATTTGACAGCGACATATGACTACGGTGACAGCTGATTGTACTTCGTCTATGGTTAAAAAAGCTGTGAGATAATTACAGAAATCATAAAATTGAGTAGGTTGTCATAGAAGTTGGATGGAAGTTTGGTTGGAAGCCATAGCCAACAGCCAGTTTGTTTTCAGTTGCCTCGTCAGCGGAGGCACTAAGAAATTCAAATCTCAACACAAAAGTACATAAGTGCCTCCTTTAAAGCGCCTGCTCGCGTCAAGGCAAGAAAAACATATCAGTTTTCAAGTAGTTTAGCGGCTGCGCTAGGTTTGTGTAACGCGGTTTGTAATACAAAAGACAGTGTCCCCTTTATAGCACCTGCTCGCGTCAAGGCAAGAAAAGCGTCCCAGTTTTAAAGTAGTTTAGCGGCTACGCTATGTTTGTGTAACATGGTTTGTGATACAAAAGTGAGTGTATTATATATTAAGCATCGATTTTTGGGGTATGGCAATCTTTTTTAATATTCTAGCTATTAGTACCGTTGAAAATGTGAAAGATTGATTGTATATGAAAATATAAATAGAATATGGCGAAGAGTTCGTACACCGCGGAAGAGAATAAATTTAAACAAAATTAAAATGTTAAACGCATGTTTTTGCATAGATTTTTAACTCCCCCGACATAAAAACTCACCTTTCTTAATAATAAAGCTAAATCTAATTGTTTGACTAAAAAAATATTCCGTATTATATGTGAGGCGGAGTAGTAAATAAATAATCACATCAGTATTCGATATTTTCTATTGTGATTAAAAAAAAACTACATTTTGGCCAAAGTGTGAAAAGTTAGGTACTTAATTTCTTCATTTTAATTTACAAATTATTGTCGCTGTTTCTGTTTGAATTCTAATGACTAATGACACAGACATTGTCTTTCCTGGATGTAATTATAAGTACTCCAAAAAGTGCGCCAATTAACAATTATTCTAAATAATGATATACAGCCAAAAAAAGTGATAATTTATTCTATAAATTAAAAAATAAATAAAATTTATGACACTCACCTTATACAGGTTATAACAGCACGTAACCGAAAAATTTAAATCAGAGAAAAAAGTAGATGTCATTTTGCTGTCCGATGATAATTTTAAAAAATTAAAAACAATAAAAAATATATTACTATAACCCTGTACAGCATATTTTAAATAAGATAACCAATATTTATACAGAAATAAGATTCCACAAACAAAAAGACACAACTTTCACTAAAGAAAAATAGTTATCCATAATAATCATTCATTTTTACATACATGTAGGTATCTACCTACATTTTAACAAAAAAGACTAAACATTCACAAATATAGATACTTTTATAAAAATTTCTGACACGATATTATTCACAACAACAAAGTTACAGCACGATACAGTTCGTGCAACTGCAAAAGCATGAACGAATAAAACCATTGATTGGGAACAACATCTTTGAACATCGTTACGAATACTTACGATTATTAATATTATTATTCACACTGGGAAGTCAAGCGTTGCCAAACAAGCGTTCCTGCTTTCTTCTCTAGAATGCAACGCATTATATTATTCAGGCAGGGTTGTTCAACCTTAGGTAGGTCGAGAAACGTAATAAGAAAGTATATATTTGGTGGTTGGTTACTGACTGACTTGCAAGGGACCGCCGACGCCTTATATAGCCGACTTTAGTGCTACGAGAAAAGGCAAGCAAAATACACACGAGATCCTTGGCGAAGGTTCGGGGTGGTACTGTGAATTATTGATTACAGATCTAGACCTTTCCAGTAGGTGGCATGAAATAATAATTCCAACGTTTTATTTACATTTTTTACTCCAAATATGGCTGAAACAGAATGGTTAAAGTAAGTCAAGTATGTCCCTCAACTTCCTGTATATATACATGGTGTCCGGGGGTAAAGTAAGTAAAAAAAAGTTAAAATTGACTGACATATGAATATGAATTTATACTCTGCGAATTTCTGAAAATTCTACAACTCCGTAATCCAAACCAGGCAGGGCTATACAACAAACGACCCGAAACGGGTCTTTTGTTGTACAGCCCTGCCTGGTTTGGATCGTTTCGTTCGGGTCGGTTTCGTTTGTTGTACAGCCCTGCCTGGTTTGGATTATGGAGTTGTAGAATTTTCAGAAATTCGCAGAGTATAAATTCATATTCATATGTCAGTCAATTTTAAGTTTTTTTTATTACTATTGTCTCAAAGTTCATCAATCAATTTATTGGTGGATAATAAAATGTATCGACTGCAATTTAAAAGAACATTAATTATTGGCAAAAAAAAACATTGAACATATTGCAGATATGCAGTTTATTGTTTATTGCAGGTAGTACTTATTTATACGTGTTGCAAGTGTGAATCATTTCCGTTATTTGCGAAATTGATGAGTTAAGGATAATAAAGCCAATGCAGACATGAGACATAGTAGAATTTTGCAATTTTTTAAAACTTCACAAAAATGCAACTCAATTATAATTTTTGTATCTGTTAATCCAAAAGATTACGACTAGTTGAATTGTGTTAGGAAACGTCAAAATAAGATCGAGGTTCGTTGAAATTACAAGTTTCTTTATTTAGGTAAAAAGTTTACAATGAAAATTTAACTGGACCAGACGTCCAGGTTCTAAGTTAGTCGCTGCGGGTCGCCAGACTGATGGCATCTGCCGGACTACCAGATGCCTTCGGCTGTAGTAGTAACTGTTCGTACATTACGACGATAGATGATACTGTTTATAAATAATACTTATCTGACATCTGTTGAGACACTACAAAACTTCACACAACAAAAGTTATACTAACGATGGTTCCATGTCTAATCGGACTATGAGATCCCAGCGTCTGAATTCCTATAGTAAATTTATTCCGACACGATACTTCCTCACATGATAATTTATCACATCATAACTCACATTAACCTACCCTTCGATTTCCCCCCCCCCCGCCCCCTTACCTAACCTAACGTAACCTAACCTAAGGTTAAAAATCCCAATTATCAGTTTTCGATGCTTCGAGACATGATGAATTATCATGTGAGGAATTAACATCCGATGAAAAGTTTGTACTCAGTATTTATACACTTAAAAATTTTCACTGAACATTCTGGTCACCACTAACGATATCTATTGACTATTGGAGGACGTTAAAACTACATTACTAACATATACATCACAATAATTGAATTTATCATCTGTATAATGAATGTACAAACTTCAGTTATACATATATACAAAATGGCTCAAAAGTCATAACCCTATCGAAAGATGCCTTGCAAATCACCAAAACTCTCGTTTGGTGAATTGCACTAGCCGGCAAGATCGCCCAATTTAACCATTCCAGATTTTTTGCGGGGACATAAAAAAGTGTTTTTTCAACATTGAGGATTTAAAACAAAAGCGCAAGTTGCGCCACAATACGAAGTATGTAAAAAAAAATACAAATAAATAGTTGTATACCTGTGTGTAAGGATATAATGGCTAACCTTATGATTCCAGAGATAGTCTCATTTTTAATGTCAGTGCCATACATTTTTTTTCTTTAAAAAATTATAACTCCTTCATTTGTACACGCATTTGCTTCATACTAATTTTATAGCAGAATCCATTTCAAGCCAAAAAAAGACCATTGAAAATTCAAGTCTCTGTCTATGAATGGCGATTTTCAGCCCACTGTGCGGCGGCCACTTGGCCGATATCATTTTCTCGACTTAATGGAAAAAAATTAAGACGTCAAATAAACACAATCCAAAAGCAGAATTAACATTTTTCTCATATAAAAAAAAATACATCCAAAGAACATCAGGTGACAACTTTTGCGCCAACCTGTACTTTATAAATCAAAGCATAACATTCACTAATTATTGGAATCATAATGAATATTATAAATAATATTTAATTAACTTCTCTTTGAAGATCTATTCTCTTTGAGGAAGACGTCATTGAGAGTCTTATATTTCAAAACAAGAATTGTGATTATTTTCAAAACACAATTTGTTTTTCAATATGAAGAACGAGTGAATAATATTTACACTTCGGTACAATATATTGATTATTCGCACATTCTTTGATCTAAGTATTATGTTTTAATTCAGATTCTATCAACGAGATAATTTCTTAATTATTAAATATCCGCTCACAGCTTTAACTTTTTCACATAAAGGAGCCGAATGGCGCCCGGCGCCATCTGTAATTAAAATTGGAGCTTTTTGATAAAAAATAAAATAATAATACCTTTGATTTTTTGCTTTTAAACCCATGAGGTATATATATTTAGCTTTTTCTGGCGGAAACGATTTGCAATTTGTTTGCTAATATTACAATTTCTTCAATTAACAGCCTCCGTGGTCGAGGGGCAAGGCTCCTAACTCGAGATTTGAAGTTCGCGGGTTCAAATCCCGGCGTGAAGAAGAATGTAGGTGCTGTATTACCAAAAATATGTTTTTTATTAGTTTGTATTATATCTCCACGAATATAGTTAATAGTAATTTTAGGCATAATTGTGGTTTTTTTATTTTGTTTTTAATATTTTCATAAAAATAAAAAAAAGGAATCAAGGGAAATTATCACAAATAATCTTAGTCATAAATAAGTATTTTTGTTAAGTAAAAAATAAATGATTATGAGCAATAATTATTAGCCTAAAACACGCATCCATATTGAAAAAACCTCTTGAGAATATATACATGCCGGCGACGGGATTCAAACCCGCGCCCCCCGATAGAGCTCCTGACCGGCAAACAGAGGGGCGCTGGTTCGATCCCGTCGGCGGCATGTATCTTTTCTCGGAAGTTTTTTTCAATAATAATTGTTACCCTTTGTTCTATGCATAAAATCTTGTCTTAAACTTTTTACAATTAAAATTAAAAATAAATTGTTTAGTACATTTTATTAAGTACCTAGGTACATAATATGCAGGTAATAATAACTAACCATTTTTTATTGGAATAACATTTGTTATAATAACCTTTGAAGGTTATATCCATCAAAATGATATATTACAACGATGAAAATAACCATGCAAAAGTGATTATTATAAGAGGTATTCAAATAAAATAAAAAAAATTCATTTAGACTTTTAGAAAAAGGTCAATAGGTGTCCCACATAAATAAAATTTCTCATGTTTATCCGAGACACTATATGGGTTACGTTACAAACCAATTCTTTTAAATTTTATCGAAGGAAGCAAATACTTTGGGGTGTGACATTATATATTTCAATGAAAAAACACACTTTGTAAAACACCACTTTTATTTTTGAATTAATATTCAGCCAACCAGCTTTCGCTTAGCTCAACCTTCGTCAGGGCTTATTATATCTACTAAATATCAATTCAAAAATAAAAGTGGTGTTTTACAAAGTGTGGATTTTTATTTATTTAAATAAATAATTCCTTTGAACTTTATGGATTATTTAAAAAGTTAGCAGCCTTATTATTAAGATAACAGCTATAAAAACACTCATATGATTAACTGTTCCCAAAAATATGGAAAAAATTAATCATATGAGTGTTTTTTTCAAAACGCCAACATAGGAATTAAAACTATCGGGATACTGAGTGAAGATATATCTTCCATGTTTCAAATATATTTATCGTTTTTATTATTTTCAAAGATGTCGTCCACTGTATTTATAATTTCAAATATGTCATTCCTTTAGGTTTGCGGTGACATAAAATTAATCTTACGTAAAAAATAATTTCCTGTGTCGCTGTCATAAAAAACAAGAGAAACATTCTCCCAAAACACCTGTGTTTGACAATTTAGTTACTCAGTGAACAAACTAAAAATGCCCGAAGTGTATTCGACACAGGAAGCATTTTAATTAGAATTCCGAATTATGATGATTGTATGCAATATTACAATGAATGGAGTAACACGAATAACCTTAGTTCTGTTTATATTTCATAGTATTTGAAAACATCTGTTTCTTTGATGTGTCCCATGTTTATTGAAATATCCGACCCAGATTGAACTAGAGAAAAGCAACTATGCAAGTGTTCAATTATTAAGTATCGGTTATTTTCAGAAAATTGTTTTTTATTTAAGTTTTTAAGTTTATTTCAAAGAAAATATGTTTTTACTTATTTGACTAGAAATACATTTTACGTTAATCTATAGGTAAAGCCATATTATTCTAATTCACTATTTTGTTTATTAAGAATAAAAACGAATAATATTAACAACATAATCATCCATTTAAGAATCATTGATAAAAGAGAAGTTAATTGAGGTAAGATCTCAAAACGAAAGTAGTAACATATTCTCTAATGTTTTAAACATAACAGTTTCAACTTTTAATTTATTTGGGAGGCGGTTATAACGATTTAATGGATAACCAACACCCCTGCCATAGCTCCCCACCAACTAATTCGCTATTTTTGATGACTTAGCAGGGGTGCCCGGGTTCATGGGGTGAGGTTTGCCTAGGTCTTGAAGGCGGATGTGTTTTCCCAACTACTGCGTGAGGCGTCGGATCGGGAGAGATTATGGTGACCTTATATAGTACGAGGTGTGGCTATTAAATAATGAGATTGACGCTGCTACAAAAGAAGTACGCTCGCGCCAAACGCCAGCAACCGATAGAAATGTAGCGTGAAGCATTCTCTTTCGGATGCAGTACTTCTCGTTTCTCTAAATAAATCCGTATAGCCGTATCCTTCGTTCGCATAAGAGTTGTTTTTTTTTGTATTCGAAAGAGAAGGCTTCACGTTACATAGCTGTAGGTTGCTGGCTTTTGGCTCTTGCGTACTTCTTCTACATCAGCGTCAATCTCGTTATTTAACAGAAATCTCGTTATTTAGAAATAAAAAAAATTCTACGCTATACATTCAAATCTCAACGTTAACCATAAAGTAAAATGTATTATGAAACCAAAGTTAACGACTGGGATTTGATAAAAATTATGAAACTTTATTTTTTATCTATTATTTTTACATGAAAGTCAAAAAAGTGAGGTGACGAAAACGTTTATAAGACATTTGTCTAATAAAATACGTGTGAATGTGAGTGTGTTTTTATTCATAATCGGCAATTTTAGTTAGAAAAACGTTAAGTGTGCCATTTTTCAAACTTCTTTACGGTTGCATTCATAAAATATTTATTTCTAATTATAAAAATCAAAGGCTTATTTTATCACTTTTCTACGACAGTTTTTGACAGAAATATTCCATTTATTTGGGTTTTATTGAAAAACGGAAATATATTGACCTTCTGGAAAAATATTTCGGAGGCCGAGGGGCTAGGACAATATTGAAAGTATTTAACATAATAAATTATTTTATTTCCATATGAACTAAATAATTTATATAACCGGAATAACATCACGATCAAAATAGCTTGGTGCATTATTGATTTCATCTCTGTAGGGCAAAAATAATATGGGGTGCATTGTAGAGTGAAATAAAACTGAACCGGTTGATATTCCCTCCCTTCTGCCCACATCCCTCAAACATTATATTCTATAGTAATTGTATATTGCATAGGGGTGGGTCCTTTATTTGTCTCCTGCACGCTTAGGGTAGGTACTAAATCTCAATTGAGTGAACATCCTGCTCGGACTTTTGTTTATGAGGCTTGTTAAAAAATGATGCTGGTATGGAAACGCAATGGACTGGAAACTGGTCGATAACTGGAAATGACAACGAAATGTGATTATTTTGTTTTATTTCCAAGGAACGGATATGGCATGAATTATAATTATTGCACATAAATTCAATACATGCACATATTATTATGTAATTGTATACATTTCTGAAATATTTTAAAGCCCGTTATTGTTCTAAAATTTTGTTTAGTGATCTCTCTCTGGTCACTCTCTGGTTTCAATCCTGGGATTGTTTTGCAGCAATTTCCTTTATTTTTCTCTTCCATTCTTCCCTTCCTTGTGCGGCTCTTTTGAAGTCTGCATATGATGAGCAGCGCATGTCCACCAGCAGGTCCTCCGGGTACTCTCGGCGTGGGCGTCCCCTAGAGTTTGTTTAGTGATACATTACACCAAACGCAAAGTTTTGAGACAAAAACTTGACCAACACTTTAGGAAGGTTTGTGACTGGGGTAGGGCCATTATGTGTCTGATGTCAGTAAAGAGGAAGATCAATTGATTCGCAATCGATCAAGCAGAAAGCACAATTTAAAATGTCCAAATATATTATTATTATAGTCACAAATGATTTCCGAACTTTACTTTGCCATTTTGGTTGCTTAATTATTTTAATTAAACAAATAACTTTGTATTAAATTAAAACAAATAACTTTGTTTAAACCACTAATATAATCACAATTACCTACATGTTTCAAAACCGATGGTTTCTTCGTCAGGGTAGTAATGACATTACTACCCTGACGAAGAAACCATCGGTTTTGAAACATGTAGGTAATTGTGATTATATTAGTGGTTTAAACAAAGTTATTTGTTTTAATTTAATTCAAAATGACGCCACAAAGTGATTTTGCGAAGTTTGAAGAAATAATTTGTGTACACAATCTTATAAAATCATAATTTATCGACATGTTTCGAAACTGAAGGTTTCTTCGTCAGGATAATAAGAACATGAATAACAATAACAAAAGAAAAAAACAAGCATAGACAAATAAGAACTATAGACGAACATATTATAAAGTATATAGAGTGGTGATTAATTACTTAAAATATCATAAAAAACAATTATATATTATTTATTTGCTAGTTGATATGGGTGCGTTCTGTGGGTTTATAAAAAATTTACATAATTTTCGTTAGTTATTTAGTTAATATTTACTAGGGCACTGGGTGAACGGGCAATTGAACACGGGCAACGGGTAAAGCACCTGGTAAGGGTACTCTTCGTTCCGGTGGAAAGGTTTTAGCCGAATATTGGCACGAGCCACTGAATATGTACCTAAGGAAGGTACAGGCATGTGGTACTTTGTACTTCCAAGGCTGAATTACAAAACGATTTCAAATAAATAGCCTCTGTTTCAGTTTCAAATCTAGTGCGACATGATTTATTGGTGTGAATGGATGGGTTTGTTTACTTGTCGAAATATGTTTTAGAGAGACCTGAAGGACGCCAGGACATTGTCAGATATTTCCAAATCCTAAGATATGGAGGAAAGTAATAATCAAATGCTCTCTTAAAATCAAAAATATTTACACGTAGGTATCTGTGTTTGATATATTAAATGTGACATGTGTACAAGACGATCCGCTACATTAGTCTGACATTTCAAATATCCTACTAGTGACCCAGAAAACATCAACATTTTGTTTAATTCACTACAAGTTTAATGCATTATAATTGATATTGTAATGTTTTTGAGTAATTATATACCAGGACCCCTAGCATACTCGATCGATAAGGATTGTATCGATAACTTTCGGTAAATTCTCATCGTTCCCTAGGACAACCGCAGATCGCTAACGTACAAACAACAGTTAATGTCGAATATATTAAGGACACTGACTTAGTCATTGTGAACTGTCACTTATTCGTTGACGATCTGCAATCATGCTGGGGAACGATGAGAAGTTACCGAAAGTTATCGATACAATCCTTATCGATCGAGTGTGCTAGGGGCTCAGATAGATGGTACACTTTTACACATAACTGCGTACTCAACTCAAATTCTGATTTTTCGCAGTCGTGGGTTCGAGTTCCAGTTGCGACCATTAGATACTTTTAATTTTCTGTATTTATTGTGTTATGTTTCAAGTTTTATTCGGATTTACTAGTACATATTATCTTTTTCTTCTTCTGTGATATATTATTACATTGTTGGGTATAACCTTCAAAATTAATTTAAAAAGTTATTCCAAAAAATAAAAGAAAAGTTCTTTAAATATGCTTACTATGAAGTGAGAACATCACTTAAACCTAAGTTGGGTTCTGAAATTATTAATTACCTTAGCGAGGTGCTTGCGGGCATCGAAGTGTGACTCCCTCCATAGAAATTAAAATTGCTGCTCACAGCTTCGACGGATTTATGAATATTCAACACATCACAGCCAGAAATTATATTACACTCTTCTGAAAAAGATGAAATTTTCACGTATATGATGAATTGTGGCCTGTTCTGATTTTTCATGATCAGGCAACACTTAGTCAAATGGCGCTGGAAAAAAAGTCATGTCATGATAATAATTTTCTCATATATATTTCATCAATCTATTTTCGATTACTATTTGGTTTTTATGCGTAGCATCGTTTCACGCATCTGTATACACAAAACACATTTTTTGTTACATTGACTCCACTCAAGGCCTCAGTCATCTTTGGGGATGCTGTGAGGGGTCTTTTAAGGAAAGGAAGGTACGAAAGAAAAATAGGTATGGGCGGTGGATAGGGGGTCAGTACGTCCACACGGAGAAAAATGTTATTCTAAAATATGATCATTTTATTCGTAAAAACGGTTAAAAACGGGACTGAAGTTCTTACGAACAAATTAACAGTGTTTCAATGTTTATTGCTGGGAAAATGTAAGAATAATTTGTTGGTACGCGTAGAAAATTACGTATACCAACAAATTATTCTTACAAGTTCCCGCCAATAAACATTGAAACCCTGTTAATGTGTTCGTAAGAACTTCAGTCCCGTTTTTAACCGTTTTTACGAATAAAATGGTCATATTTTAGAATAACATTTTTCTCCGTGCAGGAGTGACGGATGCATGAATCTATCCCTCCCACTGCGATGCGAGAGAGTCCTGCTGGAGAGGTCAAAAGGTATCCCTCAACCAGTCTCTCCCGATCTGGCCTGCCACGCATTAGGTGTGCAGATGCATCCGCCGCCAAGATTTGGATAAACCTCACCACATGAACCCAGGCGCCACTTCTAAGTCACCAAACATAGTAAGCCACTTGGGGTGACCTATGGCAGAGGTGTTGGCTATGCAGACAATGATTTCCGGAGCGGCGGTACCAATATCTACCTCCTAAATACTTAAAATAAATTTTCCTTTATAATCGATTTTTTAATAAATGGCGCTTGGAGCAACTTGAATTTGGCGCCTTTTTAAATATAAGGAAAGCAAAGAAAGAGCCAAACATTATAAATCACAAGCACAGCGTAAATAAAATTTTGTTTCCTTTTTGACCTGAAAACAGCGCCGGATCTGCCATACGTTCAAAAACGTGCAAAAAACCTGGCGCCAACTTCGAAGGGGCGCCGTGATAAAATAAATATTGTTTTAAAATTTAATTAAAATATTCCCCGAATCGTTTGAAAATTACTCGTAATACGGAATTATTAGTATGCGCTGGCAACACTCACTTTCCATATGCGTGAACCTAATGCGCGCGCATCGATGGTTAAAATTTAACGAAATACGGATTTGACTTACGTCAAGGAATTTTTTTCCAAATACGATATATTTCATACGAACGTAAGACCTATTTTCCTTCTTGTCTCTTACGACCATTGTATCCTTCGAAATTCAACAAACATTGTGATTGGTTCATTGATCGCTGCTCGCGAAGGAAACCCTTCGTTACAATTTATGCCTTCGTTGTTCGTTCGTTCGTTGGCGTTCGCCGCGTTATTTTATGTTCGCGCGCGATTTGGCAACATACAGCTGGTATTTTAGGTTATAATTCGATTTATATTCATGCATTTAAAGATAAAAAGGAATCCAATTAAACAAACTGATCGGAATATTATTATTTCTGAACTTAAACTGCCTCCTGTTTTATATTATATTTTGTTATGATGTTCTTATTTTGTCCAGTGTCATAGATATTGCCTGGTAACTTGGAAAAGTTACTCTTGATTCTTGTTGGCGGGATATTAATTTATTTTGAACGTACTGCATAATTTTTTTTTTTTTTTTATAGATATGTATATCTATATATGTATATACATTATTTATCTAATTTAAAAAAAAAATTGGGGGGGGAGCGCCATCGGTACTTCCTGCACAGGGCGCCAGATTTCGTAGAACCGGCGCTGCCTGAAAAATTCCTTCTTGATTTTATGCATGATTATCCCGACAACGTGCATAGGTGATTTATTCGAGAAAAACGGTCCCCTAAAATTCACCGTTCGGGGCTAATTTTTATAAACTTGAAATGTTTTACGATTGAAAAACGAAGTAGGTAGGTACCTACTTATTGGCAAAATATTATAAGAAAAAATAGATTTATAAATTCTGTAATCTAGTAGGCCTGTCTACCTACAATTATTTTAGTGCGAATATTAAAGCGATGTAATTTATAGCGTAGAACGCGTTTATTTACAGTTTTATAGAACTGTATTTAAATTAATGGCAATTCGCAGTCAACCAGACGAAAACAAAACAGAGAAGCGTTCTGAATTTGAAAACATTCAAACGGTTATTTTCACGCGGAAACGTAAATGCTGAGCAACTAAATCACGACTTATCTAATAAAATGCCTACATAATCTTCTTCAAAAAAATAATATACCTAACCCCTCAAGCCTCGGACATATTTTGTGAAAAGGTCAAACTATTTCCGATTTACAAATTCCAAATAAATGGAATATTTCTAAACGTATCCGAAAACTAAAATCTGTTCTGAAAGGTGATAAAATACGCTTTCAAAGTTTATGATTCGAAGCTAACGTATAATTTTAGAAATATTAATCTTTTTAATGCTAACGTACAAAAAAAATCAAACAAAAATTACTTGTAAGTAACAAAAGAAATATCATTAATCAAAGTTAATTTTTTTTTTTCAAATAGCGATCTGTAATTTTTGTTTCATAAATGACATTTTTATAAAGTGGTCTACACACTATGCTGCGAACAGCCCTACATACCGGGCTGTTAGCAGCTGGCTATTGTCTCCTGTCTCTTTTTTCCTCTGTTCTAACATTCTGTTTCACATTGCCTTCTGTATCTTTTATTACACAACAAATTCAATATCACCATCTCATTTCACTGCGGTGCATCGGTTGGTACTAGCGGCAGACGGTTTCTTCCAATTTGCAGGCAACGTGAAACAGGTTCGGTTCGAAACGTGTTACGGGTTCGCATGAGGAAAAAAGAGACAGGAGACAACCTCCTACCTTTGATTTTTAGCCAACTGCTAACAGCCCGATATGTCGGGCTGTTCGCAGCATGGTGTGTGGACCGCTTTATTTTGTGGTTAATTCTGAATATAAAGCGTGGTGTTTTCTCTTTCTAATACCGTTTAAATCATATTTCTCACTATGATAGTAAGGGAGAAAAAACGATTTATAGACCTATATGAGTTGTTCCCAAAAGCGAACAAATTAGCCTGAGATGTTTTAATCGAAAGGATTATTACCGAATTTAAAATTCGTACAAGTTTTTACAGAATAATCTGTCTACCATTATTTGGTAAGATAAAGGATATTTTTTCTTCAATCTTTGCAAAATTACTTTGTGGTATCATTTTAAGTAAATGAAGCAAATTACTTTGTGTAAACTTTTATAATAACATGTTTTAATATGAAATTTGATATTATAATATATTATTATATTATATTTGATATTATAACATTTTTTTATAGTGGTTTACACAAAGTAATTTGTTTAATTTAATATAGGATATTTTTTCAGATTTCTTTTCTGATGTCGACTATCAAGTTAAAATATGCTGTACGCACGCTATGCATCTGTATGAGTATTGTATCCATGTTAACTCTGACTGCGATACCTGTTCCTACAATACCTCACTTTTTGCCGATCGTTTAATACCACTACACCTACAAACATGTTACCTTATCCGTGCATGGTATGTACTTATTACAAACATAAGTAATCAATTATCTTCCAAATCTAATAAAGATCATATCTTTTATTTTAACATCACGAGAAAATGCATTCTCAGAAATCTTAGTTTTTCCACACTCAGCACGTAGGAAAGAGATGGGAAACCTTTTATTTATTATTTTTAATTCATAAAGTAATGTTTACGACAAGATTTTATGCATAGCACAAAGGGTAACAATTATTATAAGCAATAATTATCAGCCAGAAACACTCATCCACCTTGAAACAATCTTCCGAGACGGGACTCGAACCCGCGCCCTTCTGATGTCCGGTCAGGTGCTCTTAATCTACTGAGCTACGGCGGGTTACCTCTTACCCGCCAGATGATTTAATTTATACTAGTGTTTCATTCAACAACTACCGGTTATAACATTTTTTCACCCGCAAACAACCAACTTTATTTTTGTATGAGAAAGGCTATAATATTATAACTAGGATATATTAAATCATTTGGCGGATAAGAAATAACCCGCCGTAGCTCAGTTTGGTTTCAGTTTCAGAGAAACTGAAACCAAACTGGGCCTTAGTAGAGAGATTAAAATGGATGATGTTCCATAGATAAAATATTTATTCGGATGCTAACTTCTTCTGTATCGACAGTGTATTGCTTTATTAGATTTGTTTCTATATTATCTGAGTGTGCTACCCCTCCATATGGATTCACCTCACGTAAAGATTCCATGCGAGTTTATAATAAATAAATGAGTGCAGAACGCGTGTTCGCTGTTCGCGCCAATTGTATAGCGGCTTCGAACAGCTGACTATATGCCGCCATTTTCATGGTTGGCAGAGGATTCAGTTTGAAATTTGGAACCATTTCCATGGAAAAGCAAAGAATTAAGATTGGCGATTATTCCAATTATATTGAATGCTGTTTGAGGTAGGTACTACTTACTAGTAAAATGTGGTCAACAGTTAATAATTCATTTTATTGAAATTTTAAGTATTAGTTTACTGAAAATTAATCTGCCAATGTTCATTTATGATGGTCTATATCATTCTAACCTCAGGGCACCCGAAGAAGGTCATCCATCATACCTAACCAAAGAGAGATTTTTTGCATTGCAGTGTTGTAAGTCAACTATGTATTTGTAACAATAACATTCCAATATTTCACGAAATATGTCTGTATTAGAAAAATTGCTTAGGATCGTTCGTTACGGACGCTACACCGTTTCACAATCAGTTGAGTAAATACTATTAAATATTAATTAAGAAGGTGCCTCTAAATATACATAAGGTGACTGGTAGTTGATTCGAAATACATAAATATATTTTTGATTTCGAAAAAAAGGGGTAATTTCTGGGACATCTAGTCCATATGCTACATTATTGTACACGGTTTAACAGTAATTTTTACATCTGTTCTGGTAAGGTAAATTTAATATTATTGACTGAGCGTATTGAAGTTCTGTTTTAATCCGACCGTTTTTTTATTTCGACTGTCTGTAAATTTGTTTGTGTGTTCCATTTCTGGTTTAAGATGGCGGCCGTTGTAATGGTTCATTTTTTTTCAAATGTGAAAACATCATGTTGCTTTGGACATGTCATTCGCATTTTTTCAATATTATGGTACCTGCCAGAATAATGTTCAAAAAAAGAATTGTCATTGAGATAGTGATGTTTCTTTGGACAAATTGTATAATTATACGCTCCACTTTTTCAGAAGATTTGAAGGCAATGGCGTATTGGGAAATGAAACGATGCATATATGAACCTTTTTTTGTTCTCCTGTATAATAACATATTATGTTACATTATATGCTCTGTTACGTTACAATTTAAGACCCATTGACCAGCGGCTGAGAATTAAAGTTCCACAATGCTTGCAACTATATAGGGAGGTTCCGATGAGAAAGATCGATTATTCCCCGTATCAAATTTTTAAACTAAAAATTTAATGCCGATGTATTTCATTAGAAACTTGCTTTAATATACTCCTACATTCAAGTAAGTAATAAAAATGCTCAAAACGCCTGATGATAAATTATTAAATATCGTGTACTTCTTGTAATTATTTTTTGATCATAAGTATTTATGATTTTTCAATAATGTCTAAACAAAATAAGTGTGTAAAAATAATCCGAAATATTTTATTTTGTGAGACCTTAAATAAATTGACTGTGGTGACATTAACTTAAATTTATTGGATACCAAAAATAGTGTAATTACAGAATACCAAAATCTACTCAGTGAAAATGGATTAGAAAATGTAATATTAGATGTGACCCGGGATGAAATTTTAAACGGTAAAAATGTTTATTCCTGTATCGACCATATTGCAATTCGTAACCGTAATAACATTGTATTTTCATGTATTGTGACTAACAAAATATCGGACCATTATATAACAGGAGTTGCGATAGGGAAAGAGGAACTTACAAAGGATTTTAATGAAAAAAGGGAAATTATTGATAATAAATTGGTATATTCCAAATTAAAACTAGTAAAATGGGGTAAATTATTACAAACTGAATGTCCCTCAGAACTGTACTATAATTTAAAAAATATTTTTGATAATATCTATGAATCCTCGAAAAAAGAAAAATCATTTAAAAATAATCATAGGCACAACAACCAATGGGTTACTGAAGAAATTAAGA
Organism: Limnephilus auricula; assembly: GCA_951813805.1. Classification (NCBI taxonomy): domain Eukaryota; kingdom Metazoa; phylum Arthropoda; class Insecta; order Trichoptera; family Limnephilidae; genus Limnephilus; species Limnephilus auricula. The sequence continues at coordinate 7,756,571 of OX638408.1, forward strand.
ACATGATTAAAAAAAGAGATTATCTTTACCGAAAATGCAAGAATAGCCCTAATAACCCTGTTTTTCGTTTAGAATACACGCGATATAGAAACAAAACAAATAAACATATTAATATTACTAAAAACACATTTCATAAAAACGTAATAAATAGTTTAAACGGCAACCCAAGGAAACTCTGGGACGAAATAAATAACCTAATAGGAAAACCTAAACAAAATCTAGATAAAATAATCCTTCAACATATGGGAAGTCAAGGAGACACAAAATTTTTATGTGATAAATTTGCTACAACATTCGTAAATGAAATAAAAGACATAATACATAACTGTACTAAAAAATTCCTAGATCGTAACACGTATACAACTCCTGCTAGTATGTCAATGAGATTTAGACCTGTATCACAAAAAGATGTTAAAAAAATTATTAATGATATGGATGTTAAAAAATCAGAAGGCAATGATCAAATAAGAATTAAAGACCTGAAGTTAATTGCTGATAATATAATCCCAATATTGACTAAATTAATTAACCTTTGTGTAAGTAAAAGTATTATGCCTGACGAACTTAAAACATCCATTATCAGACCTATATATAAATCAGGAAACCACAAAGATTTCACAAACTATCGACCAATAGCGATTCTCTCATGTATTGATAAAATTATTGAAAGAGCTATCTTTAACCAAATACAACTTTTTATAGAAAAAAATAAAATCATAAATCCCATACAATACGGATTTCAAAAAGAAAAAAGTACTACACAATTACTGTCTAAATTCACTGACCATATAAATTGTCATTTAAATGAAAAATATTATGTTGGTATAATTTTTATAGACTTTAAAAAGGCCTTTGACACATTGGACCATGAAACATTATTAAGGGCAATGGAGGAATGTGGTATTAGAGGTCCTTTAAAAAAATTGATTAAAAATTATCTATTAAATAGAAAAATTAAAGTTAAAATTGACGGAATTTTTAGTGATGAAATGTTAACAGATACCGGAGTAGCAACAGGGTCGATATCGGGGCCTACATGTTATATAATGCAAGTTAACAGTCTGCCAAATGTAATAAAACGTTGTAAATGCTACATGTTTGCAGACGATACTTGCATTATATGTGCTGACAAAGATCCACTAAAAATTCAGGAAATTTTACAAACAGACCTAAATAACATAATTAAATGGTCCCATGACAATGACATTATTATTAACGCAAAAAAAACCAAATATATGCTTATACACTCACCATATGTAAATTGTCAGGAAAAGGAATTGCATATAAAAAGTCATTCATATGATTGTTTTCACACAAAAAACCAATTCCAGCAGTGTAATTGCCCGAATATAGAAAAAGTGTACCAATATACATACCTTGGTCTTACAATAGATGTCAACTTTAACTGGTCAAATCATATTGAAAATGTATGTAATAGATTAAGATCCATATTAGGAAAATTTTACCACCTAAAAAATTTTGTTAATAAAAATATATTATACTGTATATACAACGCATTAGCAGAATCAATTATAGGATACGGAATAAATAGTTACGGATTAACGTACAAAACATACTTAAATAAAATAGAACAGTTACAAATCCGTTTCCTAAAATTGATATCAGGCAAAAAAAAAGTCCAGTTATGTGAAGGTGATTATAAAAAAATGTTCTCCTTGTGTAATGTCCTCTCTATACACAGTAAGGTAAATTACCAATTAACGCTAGATGAATTCTGGAGTACAGAATTCAAAAAACCTGTAAACCACAACTACCCTACTAGGCATAGAGAAGCACAAATGTTTACTATCAATAAATCTCAAAATGTATACGGAGATAGAACAAAAAGGCATAAAATTCCGGAAATATTTAACACATTACCTGAAAATATCAAAAATGAGACATCTTATTCAAAAATCAAAACAAAAGTAAAATCTTTCTACCTCCAAAGAATATGAAATCAAATAATATAGTTCCTTTCTATTTTTTTCTCACTGTATGTTTGTAGGTACTGTGTAAAATATTTTTACTACAACGCAATTCATAAACATTATAAAAATTAGTTTGTCGTAATAATTAGTATTTTAATATTAAGTATTATTATATTTAGTATTTACTATGTAAAACTGAAAAGTATACTGTATTAAATAATTAGAAAAAAATGAGAGATTTCTTACAATCAAACTGATTGATCAGTTTCGTAAGATTTGTAAAATAAAATATTGTAAAATTAAAACTGAATAAACATATTAAAAAAAAAAAAAAAAAAAAAATATAAAAACTGAGGTATTTTCGTCACAAAACGCGTTCTCGGATTTATTTTTTAACGATTTTAATTTAACTAAAATTAACATTCTGAAAAGTGTCTTTACTAGATTATGTATTGATTTATTTTTCTGTATGATTGTACGATTTGAAATTTGTGTTGTCTATTACGATATTTCGTTTGTAAATTTAACAAATCTGCCAACGACCAACGGTATAGCCATGGTATATTAATTATAAACATTTTTTTCCAAAATTTCAAACGTTCGTTTACCAGATAAAATAACAATCTTTCAAAATCAATTTATGTTTTTTTTGTAAAAAAGAGTCAATACGTCTAGAATTTGATTTAAAAATGATACATATCCGGTATTGTCTGGTTATACCCTCTTAAGTGATTAAAGTAATAGAAGGAATAAAACCAAAAGAAATTTTTATTTCACATGTTTCACCTGGCAACCCTGAATTAATGCGTAACTACGGCAGTCTAGACTAAATGGTGAAATGGGTAAGATACATTAACTTAATATATTATGAAGGTAGCAAGTAGCTACTGCGAATAGTAAGGATATACGTGATACGGTTACTGAGCGAGTACCTATTTCTCCGTGAATTTATTACCTTTGTATTAGCGATGGGTATAAAAAATGAAACAAATGTTTCCGAGACACCGATGTTTCGATTTTAACCAATTATTGTTTCAGTGGTGATATTTCGAGTTTATCTATGGATTACCATAATTTTGTATAGTACCTAATTTAGTATTGCACAGTATTCTATGTTTTTATTGGCAATATTTGCCGTATGGCTATCATACACGGAGAAAAATGTTATTCGAAAAAACGATAATTTGAATAGTAAAAACGGTTAAAAACGGGACTGAAGTTCTTACCAACAAATTAACAGTGTTTCAATGTTTATTGGCGGGAAAATGTAAGAATTATTTGTTGGTATACGTACGAAATTACGTACACCAACAAATTATTCTTACATGTTCCCGCCAATAAACATTGAAACCCTGTTAATTTGTTCGTAAGAACTTCAGTCCCGTTTTTAACCGTTTTTACTATTAAAATGATCGTTTTTTCGGATAACATTTTTCTCCGTGTACGCATACATAGGAGGACTGCGTGGTGGAGGCATAAGGATCTCGACTCCCAATCCAAAGGTCGCGGGTTCGAACCCGGCGTGCGTAAATATATTTTATTAGATTAATTTGTGTTATTTCATAATTAATTAAATAAAAATTATATATGATATATTTGCGGCACGTTCCAGAGTGAAAGATACTCTCAGTATCACCCTGGTGTAAGACCTCTATTCAGAATTGAAAGTTGCTTGAAATAGCTTTAGCCATGTTTGCTGACCACACCTGAATAGCCAGTTACTTCCCCACCGTCCTCCTTCCCTTCTCCACTACCTTCAGCCTCACAACATACCCCAATTGGGGATGCCATAGTCTTACTGGCTCCAGACGGGAGAAGTTGGGCCTCTTGTGAAAATAAAAATAAAACACAGCACGGAATCGCCTACTAACATAAAAATAATACGACAAATGGATAGTCATTTTTGAACGCCAATTAGGCTCATCTTTAAGTCTATTTCCCTGTTGAAATTGTCCAACGTCTAAATTTATTGAAAAAACCAAGAGATTATCCAACCAACCATATTTTGGAAGAATTTAAATAATTAAAATTTAATAATCTAGTCCGAAAAAAAAAATTCAATAATTAAAAGAAAAACAAAATCACAGCTTTTAAACTGAAATTGGTACTCGTCAAAAACATATATTGCCAACACAAAAATGAAGAATCTCATTTGCACAATATCATTATAAATATCTAGGAAAAAAATACTTCAACGTTTACCGGAAAAGATAAAAAAAATCGAAGACGATAAATGTCTACTAAAAGCCATTAAAGAGCAATTCAATGTAAAAACAAATAAATTATGAATTTATCTTCATAATTAACATATCTAACTTTATATTTACCTGCTTATTTTTAAGTTCAAAATTCCTTAAATCATAATTAATTATAGGTACAAAATATTTTTCATTCTGACACCCGCTCCTCTTCTAAACACAAGCGTCCGTATAGGAGAGAAACATTAAAAAAAAACCTGTGAAAACTTATTTTGTAATTTATTGTTATCAACTTTGTTATACTTTGTTAACTTATTATGCAATAAATTTAAAAAAAAAATTAGGTAGTTTTAATAACTAATGCATAGTTTTTCATGTTTTATGTAGATAATTAACCCATTTATCACACGATAAGCCATAGAAAATAGCAGAAAATTGACAGCCGATGTCGGACGCCTTTCGATATTGCCATTTTGTCTCATAACGCTGTCTTAAAGCAAAAGATAACACAAACGATACTGGAATCAGACGGTTCACTAATCGTTCATTTCTGTATTTCATTCGGCCTATTTTACTCGGAATGATACGTCTGAACATGAAATGAAACAAAAGTGAAACGAAGTTGGAGCATTCGCTCAAGTCACCATAGAGTAAACCTTCACTAGAGTGAACCGTCTGATTCCAGCCTTACGGGAGCCATGGCATTGCAGACCATCTCCGTATCAACAATACAGTAAATAGAAATCATTATGAATGTGTCTTTCTATCGCTTGATCTATCTAGGACTATGCCACCAGTAACGGTAAGGCACATAATGAGCTCAGTGCGAACACTTACCGGTCCCCTGTTGTACGTGTAAACATTAGAAAACTCTATACTGAATTATTGTGCAACCTACTCACACGCATTGTGAATGTTAATACAGTATGTTTGTTTTATGGCATCACTTGATATAAAATTAATAGAAGCCTCTATTAATCTATATCAAATCTCGTATCAAATTGAACATTGTAGATACAGCATAATTGTGTTATTTTTTTAAAGGTCAGTGTTCAAATTGCGAGCAAAACGCTCATTTCCCTTATTTAAACAACCAACGACACGAAAAATTCATTGCTCGTGATAGTGGCAGGCATATTTAATTAACACAAATCGAAAAGAAACGCAAGATTGCTGATAAAACCGAAATAAAAATGCCAAATTCGGACTTTTAATCGCTGATGCCGCCATGTTCTCCACTGTTTGGAAAAGGCAGTAGTTGTTTTTCTTACACAAAAATTGATGATCTTTCAGGTAAGCTTTGGTTTTTTGAGGAGGTCGATGATTGTAGATACCTTTTTTTTGCGAGGTGTCGCTTATTTCTCGGCAGCAATTGAAGCCGCCAAGCAGGGAGCTGGCAGCACAGCCTTTTCTTATAGTCCTACCTCTCACCTATCTCGAGGAACAATCAGAATACGGGAGACTTATCATTGCAGACAACTTAAAAATAAAAAATCTTTGCCCGGATTCAGACATGGCAGCAGGGCAATTTTGTGTTCCCCTATTATTGGCATGACGATTTATATGTATGAACTTTGGGAGACCTATCATTGCAGGTTTAGTGTCACGGGCTCCTAGACTATTATTTTTCCAGCTGTTGGGAGACGTAAAGCTTTCGGCGTATTTTTCGTCTCCAATGTTCCAACTCCACACAGGAAGGCGTGAAAGCGGATGTTGTAGGAGGAAGGAAACACAGAGGCCCCCAACTAGTTCCACAAGCTAGCTGTTGAACACAAGAATGAAGCGACCCGTCCTTTTGGGACAAATGTCAACCGTGTATACATTTGTTTGTGTTTCCCGATTTTGAACCGGTGCTGAAATCAATGACGCTAGTTCATCGGATCATCTTCATTTGTATTACCGGTAGAACAAGGACAGCACACCTACCTGACTCCTGTGTTCTAAAGACTGCAATCCGCTTATTAAGATAGGGGAATCTATCAAATGGACCGAGTGTTTCTGTACGGAGTCAAGAGTTTTTCAGATATTTTGGGGCTCCAGACCAGAGGTGGCTGCCAAATTCAATAGTGGAGCGCTCTTGCAATTTGTAGAGGATCAGCAGTTGTATATTATGTGTATTGTGTTTGCCGTTATCACTAGCTTGTTTAGCCATTGGCTAGAAACACACTACGTTTTAAAAGATTTCTACCAACGACAGGAGAGGGGGTCACTTGAATTCGGGAGCGGCCGAGGGAATATCACTTCTTTGTACTGGATATGTCAACTTTACTGCTGACAGCGGCTTGAGCACGGCGCTCCGTGTATTTAAAATAACCCCCTTTCCTGTTTACGGCGGAGAGGGGTAGCATAGCTTTTCAAATATCACGTCAGTTACGGAGAATAAGGCGCTCCGCCCACTGAGGCAACTGAAAAATAACTAAAACCGGCTGTTTCTCTGTCTTGATTGGTCAAAAAGCTTGGTTAACCATAGAAGAATAACAATCAGCTGACAGTTGGCAACTATCAATGGCCGCCCAGGGCAACCAGTAGAGCAAGTCGCAAGTCACCGCTTGCGTTACCATTGACAACGGGGTTTTGTGTGATTGTGTATGTGCGGGCCATCACATTGTCATACAAAGACAGTTGGCAGTTGAGAGTTTTCAGTTGCCTGAGTGGGCGGAGGCGCTAAAGCCGAATAGCGAAGACCCGAACCGCGCTTATAACACACCATCTTTTTACGTATGGCGTGTCTATGGGATTGTATGGCGAGCGCCATTGTGTTATAAAGTATCTTTTGATGTGAACTTCGTGTTTGTCCAAGGCTTTAAGTCTGCTTCAAGGATGGCATTATATCCCAAACCCTGAGGCGTTTTTTTCTGTGTGGAGTAAATTTCCATCTGTTTTTCATTTTTTTTTATTTATCGCAAGAACGTACCTTTATTCGTCTGAGAGACGAACATTTAATGTTCTAAGATAACATAGAATCCGTATATCAGTGGAAACAGAGAAGATATTGCCAATAATCACGCGATCCACTTATTTCATTGCTTTTGCACATGCATGTGGCACAAGACTATTCACCATTTTACAGAATTGACAGTAAATGAAGCCAAAAGTAAAACATGTACACCGTAAACCACAGACTAAATATTGAACAGACATAAACGAAAGCTAATATTTCGTTGAGTCGAATGAACTGATATCAAGTTGGGTCTGCAACGAGCTAAAAAAATAGTATTACCTACACAGGCATAGCATCTGAAAAGCGTGTAGCGTTTTCTAGAACTCCAACGATCGTGATAATGATATCATATTTGTGAGGTCCACGCATCAAAAAATAGAGAGACCTAAAATAATGCTAAGTTTTTGTCTCATTTACCATGACGCTGACGCGTGGGTCAAGTACGATCTACTTTTCTCGTGTGTTGAAAATAATGACAATGGACGAATATCAGAACTTTTTACGAGATAAGTGGAAATGGTCTAATCCTATGCAATAAAAATATAGTATAAATGTAGAGAATATAAAGGGAAATTCGTCGCATTAACACACCTGCTTCACTTGGTGCCCGGAAACTCGTACCTACTCCTAGCGGAAAACTGGTGAATCTACCCAGAGAACTCAAAAAAAAATATCTGTCGGTGCATTTAGATTTATTTTTTTAATTTTTTCTATTTTTAAAGTGTTTAAAAACGTTATAGGAGTATATCGTCGCATTAATTCGTAAAATGCGTAACCATCAAATCGACCCTTTGGAATAACAAAGTTCCATCTGTTGCCGATACACCTAAAGTTTAAGTTTAGACTTACGGAATTCAATACTTCGTTTGTGTGAAAGCACTATGAAACCAATCACGCGATAATGAACTCTAACGCTTACTACAGATCCTATTATCGCATGACTTTAAAGCAACAGATGGAACCTTGTTCCATAGGGTCGAAATGTCAAATTTTACAGGAGGCACAAAAAACCTAGTAGTGAAAAAAATGAAAGACGGATCATTGTTTTTATTTATGTTTCGAACATACAATATACTTCGAAATTTATTTTCAGTCATTTAACTGGTTTTCTATTTCAAATCGGAGTTAGGAAGTTTACATAAAAACCGAGAATGGAGAAAGGTAAGTGTTGTACGTTTTTTAGCACCCTTGAGGTGATTTTCTCACGAAAATGGCGCTATACAAATCATCCAAACATTAATTTTTACAAAAGATACATATTTTTCTGTGAACAGTTAGCAGTTTCCTAATTTGTGTTTATCAAAAAAAGTTGTTTTTTTTAAATTTACAAATTTTACTAGTCGATGCGGGACTAATTTTAACACCGGATGGCATTAAAAACGTGTTTTCTAAAAATTTGTAGTTACGCAGTCTACGAATTAATGCGATGATATGTATTGTAAAAGACGTTCCAGACTTGATTTACTCGAAAACGAAAACACAAAGTGGTACTGCAAAATCGACTTCACGTTGATCAACTAGTTCCCCCTTGTATTACGAGTTTCCGGACACCGTGTATAGATATATAATTTGCTAAATATGGGGAATGGAAAACTACACATTATATTATTTCGACCGGTCAGTGGTTGAGTGGGCATCGCGTTTGGGTCCCACCCAGGCGTTCCGTGTTCGATTCCTCGGCTGGCTAAGTCCTCCATCACAACACAAGCAACCTCTTCCGCTTGGTGTGGTGGTACACGGAGAAAAATGTTATTTGAAAAAAATTACATTTTAATAGAAAAAACGAACATTTTAATAGAAAATACGATCATTTTATTCGTAGAACGGTTAAAAACGGGACTGAAGTTCTTACGAACAAATTAACAGGGTTTCAATGTTTATTGGCGGGAACATTAAGAATAATTTGTTGGTATACGTAATTTCGTACGTATTTTACCGCCAATAAACACTGAATCACTGTTAATTTGTTCGTAATAACTTCAGTCCCGTTTTTAACAGTTCATTTTTCTCCATGTAGTAGGAGTTTTTCAAATGTTGTTGGGTTATTCAAACCCGGAATGTTATTCTTTCTTTTAAAAAATATTTATATATTAATTCCGGAGGAATGATTTTTTGTAAAAAGCCAAAACCATTATTAAATATTTCCATCAAATTTATCTCATCGGAATATTTTCTTCTGGAATATTTACTTTGTGGGCTAATGAAAGATTTACTCAACTAATGGAATTTAAACCAGGCTTCCTTATAAATTAATTGGATAGAAATATAATACAGATTTAGAATTGCACAGAATAATAAAATCTCCGTGAATGACTAGGCACGGGTCTTACTTTTGTTTGGTTAAAACAGACGTTATAATGAATAAGAATATTAATCACCCCATTCATTAAACACCCCATAGTGTTTGTGTGAAGGTACTATGGAACACCATTGTTGGTCCTTTTGATGGATTAGTCAGAGGGTACGAGCAAAGGATTCAGGAGAATTAATTCTGATGGAGTTTAATGGCTTTTCTATCCTCCCTGGCTATATAATAATTCATGTAATTTGCATTGAATCTTGCCATAATCAGGCCGGTCTTAAAGATTGGAGTGTAATATACTGCTCATTGAATTATTTGCGTTTAAGGTACGAGGATATTTTAATAATATATAGTTAAGCATTTTTACCTTCATATAGTCTATTTAAGTAAACCTTTACCTTCACTCTCTCAGACCGCAACATTGTTAATAACTAATTATATAAAAATGTAAACAAATTCTTATCTGTGACTTATTAGTACGGGTAATTTCATACAAATTCTCCAGTCCTAAAGAGTTCTAAATTATCCAGTTTTTCAAAATAACTTCAATTTATTAACTCCATTTTTGGCCGTAATCTTATAAATGTAATATGAAAAGTGATGTGGAAGCAAATGTAAAAAAATATGCAATGTCCAATGTTTTAAATATAGTGTCCTTCGCGTGCAAAGTCGTATCTTCTCCAAGCATAAACTTTCTAATTAAAGTGTGTTTGTCGGAAGTGACCTACCAGGTTAGAACATTTTCTGTATATATTTGTAAATAATAAATTTATATAGAGCCTAAGAATTCACATGAAAATGACCAGCGCATTGAGGTGATTTCTCACAAAAGCCGCGCTCTACAAATAATCAAATTATTATTATTTAGACTGACTGGGCAATATCTACCTGAACGCAAATAAATAATTAATGTTCAATTACCTTTTGGTTTCAAGTATTTTACTGTAACTTCCGGATGACTTCAATAATCCTGGAAATAAATAAACAATTTATTAGTAGAGGTATATAGAAAAATAAATTAATTAATACTATGAAAATTCACTGACCATTTAATTTGTGCAAATCATATCATTAAAATATCTCACATCTAAACGGTGATTAAAGAAATATGATAACAGCAATTGAATTAATGGTAACGAATATTAACCTTTACGCAGATATGATAAAATGTCACACAACTAAATCACAATTCATTATCTCTTAGACTTTATTATAACTTGCAGATCTTGTAGATGCAAATACTACAATTCTCGGGCATTAGGGAGCACTTGGAGCTGTGGTAGGTATTCACATAAATAAATTCTTGTTCAAAACCAGCAATTCGGGAGGCGGGAATGAGTACCGCCGCCCCGGGAACCATTTATTGGATAACCAACACCTCTGTCATAGGTCACCCCAAGTGGTTCGCTACGTTTGGTGACTTAGCAGGGGTGCCCGGGTTCATGGGGTAAGGTTTATCTAGGTCTTGGCGGCGCATGATCTAGACACACTGAACCCCAGATTTCTACCCAACCCTCATACCTTACCCCAGATTTCTACCCAACCCTCATACCTTTTTCCTTCCCAGAACTTCCTCTCCTTCCTTTCCTTAAAAATACACTCAACACAGCATCCCCAAAGATGACAGAGGCCCTGAGGGAAATTATTTTCCTCAGGGCCCCCTGTGTGGACCTAATGTAAAAAAAATTATAAATTCTAATTGGAAATCCTAATTGATCACACACACGTCTTAGAGATATCATTTCTTCAATTTTATGAAATTTCGAAATGGGCTTTGCTGTATTTTACTCAGTCCTACATACCTATTAAAACTGATGCACAAAAATCTATTAATAACGATACGAACATCAAAAAAATGAAAACTGAGATTATTACACTTGCGATATCATGCAACGATCGAACTGGAACATACATAGAAATAGAACATTCTGAAAACTTCTCAACAATATTATTTTACGGGCATCGTATACACTTGTTGTCTCTCTTCCGCTAGTGACAATTGATAAGTAGATAAACAAGACTAAGGGCTGTTCCTCTCCGGTGATAGCGTGTACTGATGCACAAATGCATCCAATCATAAACTTTTTAATTTCTTCCAAATTCCGCTGCGTTACCTATACAAGATATTCTACCTATATTAAAACAACGTACGGAATCCAACCAGAAATTTTAAATTATGTTGTTTTTATGTAAATATTTTTGATGAAGAATACGAAGTGTTTATTAGAATTAATTTATGATATTGTAGTCCCAGCCGCAATCATATTATTATCTTTTATCTTGCATTATTATCTTAGTAGGTGAGTAAAACAAATTCCTAAAATTCTAATTAATCATTCAAAAATGCAGAAAGATTCACTGATGGGTTTCTCATGTATTTATTATAATTTCCATTTAAAAAAATGATGTTGCTAAATAAATACTTAGTTTGGAAACATTGAGAGCGTTTAAAGATGATATTAAATATCCTTATTAGACAAACAGTTTTGCTAATTTATTGAGTGTGTATTTTTTATAAGATAAGGACACATTCCGAGAATTTTGTAAAATTCCTTCTTCTACCGCCATTACGAGCGTACAACGTTATTAAACCCTAGAGCAATTTTAGTGCTATATCTTCCAGACGTCGAACACCTGTACAGGGCGAAGTCTTCTAGGCAGATATTTCTCCCAGCGTGACACAGTCTATATTTCTTATATTTTAAACTTTAAACAGTGCAAGAAAGAGAGAACACACGCTTTCTGTTTGCAAAACAAAGAATTTTTGTATAACCGAAAGTAATGCGAAAATATTTCTATGAAGTAGTAACATAGTACTAGCAGTGAAAAATCCGCTCCGCAGGTTTTTGCTGCTAGGCCCTTTTTGTTCTGCTTCGCCCAGTTTAAGTGTTGGTGACTATTTATAAAGCATCACCCTTTTGCAAAATTAACTACTATTATTAACATTAAACTACAGAATACTTATATTTAATAGGTAGATATATAATAGTAGACATTCTTACATTAATACCGTGAATAATGAGAGGAACATAAATCTTCTTAATATTGAACAAAAGCTAAAAATGTTTCCTCTTCTTCATACTTTTTTCCTTAAATATAGTATTATAGATGGCGCCACTTCCGTTTGCAAAACGCGTATGGGCGAGATCTAAGTGTGTATATTACGGCAGCAGCTCCGTGGAAAAATGCACGTTCGCGGGCGGCTCAGAACGGTGTCCATACAGTGTGGCGTGGAGATTTACTCGGAGTCGGGTTCCTTAATTTGAACCGTACGGGCATTATCGTATTTATATACTCCGATTTTCAGGCCTTGTTCGGTATTTGATCCCCCGACAGTTGATTTTTTAACAGTTGATCCCCCGACAGTTGACCCCCTGACAGTTGATCCCCCAACAGTTGACCCCCCGATAGTTTATCCCCCGACAGTTGATCCCCCGACAGTTGGCCCCCCATATTATAATTATTCTAAAATTATAGTTTTTTGTACATTGTTTTACACACGCATGCATGTATTATGCATTGCACCAATTTTAAACCCAAAATCGACCTCTAAAATACTTTTTTTAATAACAAGTTGATATGGACATCAAAATAATTTATTAACTGTGTCGATTTCTTGTACATGGTATATATAGTACATAGACAAGTAGTGTTATCATTGATGCATGTGAATGAATATATGTTTTATAGTTTTATTATTCGGCGCTACATCCTTTCTGCACACCCCTTCGGAGACACTTAGTTATATTTTGTGTAAGGAGGTATATCATATTTTCCCTAAACCGACTGCATATCATATTCAAGTATGTCCAGAGGCCAAATTGAGCTCTCCGTAGAGAGCACACTGGCAAGCCCACAACCTACTTCTTCGGGTTTATCTCCTGCAATGACACTAAATAAATTTATATTTTCTGGTTGATTAGAAAGACATCTAAAAAAAAACAAGTTTGAGTTGAGTATCTTATATGTAAAAGTGTACCCTTTACCTGGTACAATACTTAGATTACACATAAAAAAAAACCCAAATCATTATAATTGTTTGCAGAAAAACTTGTAGTGAAATGAACAAAAAATTGTGGTTATCTGGGTTACTATAATAGGAAATTACATAATGTCATTCTATGATATTAAGATGTGCATAATTACGAAACCAGAAGTGTAAATAGAATTAGATTGCCACATATGAAGAAATCCAAAACACAGAACTGCCTAATGTACAAAGGACTAAAGATGTATGATGAAATGCCTGAAAGTCTGAAGAATGAATGTATTTAAAAAGAAATGCTATAGCACAAAGGGTAACAATTATTATAAGCAATAATTATTAGCCTGAAACACTCATCCATATTGAAAGAATCTTCCGAGAAAAGATACATATCGCCGACGGGACTCGAACCCGCACCCTTTTGATTGCCGGTCAAGTGCTCTACCATTAAGCTACGGCGGGTTACCTCCTACCCGCCAAATGATTCAATATATAGAAATATTATGTTTATTGTAAAAATATTTAAAGTTACAAAATGAAATATTATCTATATTAGTTTATATTCATGTTGTACTAACCAAATAAATAATAAAAAAATACTAGTGTACATGATCTCAGTATTATTGTATAGCATATTTGATATAGAAAACACAGACATGTGTAAACAATATTTGATTTATGTTAAGAATTCGAATTTTGCTCTCCTCATTATCTTCAAACATTGTATTTGGAGATGTCTGCCTAATCAACTGGACGATTGACATTTAAAAAGAAAAAAGAGTGTGAAAAAAAAAACATTTTTTGCAATTATTATGTTTAAACTGAGGATTCTACCGCCCATTGCGTTAGAATTGTGAAGCAAACTTTATGGCGATTGTTTACGAGTCACATTCGCGAAGTCGGGTAATTTTATAATTTATAAGTTAATTATTCGCTTCGTGGTGCAATTTGCATGCTAAAGTCCCATCAAGGTAAACTCGGATGACTTTGTGACAAATTACAACCGCTGCACGGGGATGACGTAAATAAGGGTTATCACGTAACGCATTCATTGCACTCATGGTAAAATAGATGTACGATAGAATTCAAAGAGAATTTATTACAATTACAAAATTGCTTTTTATCAACTCTTAAAACAGATAAAAATGGAGTTCCGCAAGGAACTATACTTGGCCCGATGTAATTTTTAAATTAAAAAAATATATAGATTAGTTACAAAAAGATAGATAAATTACAAATATTTTTTTTGCAGTAATTAATTACAAAGTATTTGAAAAGAAAGTATTTGAGAAAGGAGCGTAAGGAGAATATATGAGGCAAGTGTGAATGGTATAAGAAATAGGGGACGTCCGAGGAAGACATGGCACGATCAATTGAATCAGATACTTAAGTCGGGCCATGTCAAGAGTCATAAAAATAGAAGAGTATGCATGAGACGATGTATGAATGTGAATGAGGCAAAGAGTGTGTGCCAAGACCAAGTTGTTTGGTGGTCCGTCCTCTCTGCCTACCCTTGCGGAGAAACTGCGTGATGGTTAGTTAGTTAGTTGTATTTGATGTACCTCCATAAATAAGCAGGGCTTGTGTGTATGGGGGGGTGTTATTACATTGGTTTTATTTGACATGATTCAGTTCAAGTTTTCAGTATAATTTTTAAGGTGAGTTTTAAATTTATGTAAATACACTCTAATGGAGGATCTTTTTGAGGAAAGGAAGGAGTAAACCTGGGTCTTGAGGACTTGAGGGAAATAATTTCAGAGGGACAGAGGGATGCTGTCTGGATAGTCTTTTTAAGGAAAGGAAGGAGAAGAAGTTCTGAAAAGAAAAAAGGTATTATGGATGGATAGGAATTTGGGGTTCAAAATGTTGAGGTCATCCGCCGCAACCAAGACAAACTTCACCCCATGAACCCTGGCACCCCTGCTAAGTCACCAAACGTAGTGAACCACTTGGAGTGACCTATGGCAGAGGTATTGGTCATCCAAATTATAGTGTATGGTCGGTTCTGCATGTGTGTAAAGGGAAAACAGCGCTTTTAACAAATATATACTACATAAAATATTACGTATGACCATAGAACATAACAATGTCTTTTATTATCATTTGTAAATAACCCACCCTTCGGTTAAAAGTTCCCCAAACCGACGCTTTATGTCTTTATTATTCCCAAAGTACGTATTTATACTTTATCTCCATTTTGATATTATTATTCATAAAAGTTCAAATACAAATATTAGCATTCTGTTTGTCTGCAGAGGCTTAAAGCACACACTAATAAAACGGAATGCACAGTATTTTCGAAGTCTGGATGGCCCTATCTTTCAAATATTCATCCCCCACCCCCTCTAGGGGAGACTTTGAAAGTTGGCAGGAGGTTCTAGCACAGGAAGTATATCCCGCCTTCCTACTTGCGTTTTCCGCAGTGCAATTTCCGTTGCCAGACTTCCGGAAGGTCAATGTCCCGTCTCTCTGGAGGTATTCGCATTGCAGTGGGATATAAAAAGTGAAAGCCTTTGATAGCGTAGGGGATGTTATTTGAGTTGGTAATTTTACAGCAGACAGGCAATTCGTTTCCAATGCTTTTATAGGCGTATATTTTTTAAACAGTTTCAACATCAGTTCGTATTTTTGTTTTCTAACATCAATAAGTTCTATTTGTTTCGTAGAAGTTCAAATGCAACATTGTCGATGGCCATTTAAGATCCGAATTTCTTCCGATTTATAACATATTTTCCACTAAAGCTTTATATTTTGAAGTTTAAATAAATTATATGATACTAGCTTTTGCCCGCGACTTCGTCTGCGTAGGATTAGTACTTTGAGTAATCTATTTTCTTTATATTATTTATTTAAAATATGCATAATTCTTGATTCAAATCAAAGTTTAGACGAGTACTTCCAATAAAATCACTGATTTAAATATTTTATAAAATAGAATTTTGATTTAACAACCATTGTTTTGCGAAATGTCATTCTCAAATTTTGACATTTTCTATTAAACACAAATTATTATTTTCAATTTATTGAAAATAAATAGCTAGCTTTATAAATTATAGCCTATATGTTATTCTGATGTATCAGCTATATTATTGTAAAGTTTAATTAAAGTCCATTCAGTTGCTTTTGCGTGAAAGAGTAACAAACATATATACATCCATACAAACTTTCGCAGTTATAATATTAGTAAGATTTTTGAAGATAATATCAATTCTCCAGAAAGAAAAAATAGCTAAGTAAGCTTCGAAAATTAATAAAAACCCATTCTGTTCTGTTATTTTTAACGGGCCGCTCTGACAATTTCTACCAATTTCTTACATGTTTTCCGTAAACGTTTGAAGTTTTTAAGTTCTTAAAAAAATATATGTTATTCTTTAAGATAGTATCTACACATTCCCCACGCCGAAACGGTAATTATTTGAAATTCCCTCGATAGAAATAAATCGCAAAGTATGCTCCAAAAATTATTATTTACACGTTTTTTCTGTTATTTTACAAGTTATATCTATGAAAAAATTCACAATGTTTCTTTAAATGCTACTTGACACAGCCCCCGTGAGATTTTTTCTCTTTTTCAAACGAGCCGTCTTTTATTAAACATTTTCACAATTTTCGCATGAATTTTATGGTTTTTAATTTTAGCGCGCACGCTCATTTATTCTTTGTCGTATCTCTCCATCTTCTTCTTTTTGAGCGGGGTAGCGCGCCCTTAACATGTTATGGATATGAAAAAATTCACAGTGTTTTATTTAAATGCTATTTAAAACATTGCGAGAGATTTGTTCTATTTTAAACGAGTCGGGTTTAATTAAATATTTGTAATTGATATTTTTTTTAAATATTAGCGCGCTCCCTTTAACATTCGCATTTACATATCTCCCTTTTAAACCGTCTTCTTCTTCTTTTTGAAAGCTGTCTATGTAGCCTTAAACGCCGATTCCAGGTGCGTTTCAGCTTTCTATCAAATTATAATAAGCTGACAAGCTTAACAACATGAAAGTTGTTCTCTTTTGCTGATCACAATTCGTTCGTAAGCTGAAACTTTGAGACCTTTCAAGTGTCAAAAAATAAAACGCTGAAGGGCTATTTGATGACTCTGTCACAAGTGAATTTCTTCGAAACAACTGAGCCTAAGTATTTTATGGTAACCGACGAGTTCATCGAAAATCAATTTATCAAAAGCAAATTTACAAAATACACAAAAAAAAGTTACGTTAGGTTAGGTTGAATTTTAGTCAGTTGAACTCGTTTTCGATGAACTCGCTGTGAATCGTATTTTATATATATCAACATAAAATATATAATTACAATAAGTTGAGACGTTACAATTTTTCCTTTTTATTTTGTCTCATTATTTTTATATTAATAAATGTGGCAAGATTTTAATAACACTCAGTAATTTATTATTACAGATGGCTTATTTTTGTAGCGCCATTTTTTGTTTATTTTTATAGCACCATTATCACCTCACGGGCACCAACAAAGAAAACCGAAAACTACAAAAAAATACATTAATAATACTTAAACGTTACTTTAAATTATGAAATATTAAGATATTACAATAAATTATAGATTATGGTGAGTTTTATTTTAAATTCAAGTAAATAACTTCGTTTCCCAATAGTGAACATAAATTAAGTCGTATAATTATGAAAATTTGCATAAAACTGTAACAATTTGTGCACGTTTAAACGTTTAAATTAAACGCAAAAAAAAAACCGCAATAAATTTCTATGAATTAATTTCAAAGGTATTTATTTCTAAAATCAGACTAGAATTTGGCAGTAATCCATCAATAACTTAAATATTCAAATAATCGATATAAATTTTGGCTATAGAAAATACAAAAAGTGTCATAACAAAGAATTCCTTCACGAATTATTATTGTTTATTGAAAAAAGGCGTTTAGAATTATTCAACCGACCTCTACAGCAATTTGGTCTATTGTGACCGAAAAAAAATTGGTAAAAACCGAAACATCTATTCCACTTTCTCTTTCCTGTAGTTATTTCGGTTTAATAATATGAGTGACGGAAATAGTACCTACTCCGAGACTCCGAGTAGCTCAAACCGCTACTGCGGAAGTGTCCACACAAAAATAAAAATTAAACAATGAACGGACTATAAAAAGCCATCTGCTAGCCCGCAATACTAAAGCGAACGGATTCTAATCATTTTTGGGATGACAGAATTATTATTTTTTTTTAATTTTGATAAAAGTATATGTAAACGTTTTTAGTCTTACCTTTAAACCTCTTTTAACCCCTCAGGCTTCTGGCCTATTTTGTCGAAATATCCGCTTCACAAAAATAACTAAATAAATAGAATACTACTGAACGCATTTCAAATTTTATAATTTAAAATAAACATATAATTTTTTAAATGTAAATATTTTGAATTGAAAATTAAAAGTTTTAAAAATGGCTCACATTACCTTTTTTCTAAAATTATTGATAACGAAAAAAAATTAAAACACACACATATTTTATAAAGCTTACGTCAAATCACCTTTTGTCGTTTCACGTAAAAATAACTAATTTAAAAATACCAAAGTTTCATAATTTTTTTTCCAATGGCGGCCGGAAATTTTGGTTTCACGAAGATGTAGGTTTATATTACTTTGTGATTTACTTTTAGATTTGAATATAAAGCGTGATATTCTCTCTGTTTAACACCGTTTAGATCATATTTCTAACCATGATAGTAAGGGAGACATAACGATTTTTATGAGACCTCTATTATGAGTTCCGAAAACCAAAAAAATTAGCCTGAAAGAATTAGCCTTAGCGAAAAAGTTATGTCTTTATATAAAATATATGTCTACTTCATACATTTATACTTATATAACGTAATAGCTTTGTATGTCGTAATAGATTTTGTCACTAATCAAGTTAATAAGGAAGTAGATTTTTTTGTTTTTTTTTCTCAATGTTCACATCAAACTTAAATACTAGTATTTTTTTTTTAAGTTCGTTTTCATAATGAAATTAATTCTACAAGTTTGAATATTATTGAATAATTTTTTACAAGTCAAAATATTTTTCACTCAACTTCCCTATTATAGAAATAAAAAAATAAAAAATAAACTCGTAGTCTGTTAAAAACACTTAACTTGAAAAGAGTAAGTAGTGGTATTTCGGATTTGTATTTTAGGATGGTCGAGTTAAAAATATCAGTTTTATGTTCGTATTCGTTTCCTGTATTATGAAGAATAGACATCGGGAATGGAACTATGATTTGATGCGTGGAGTTTGTTGAAGCACTTATTTACGTATTGATTTGTGGTAGTTGATAAATGTAATTTAGATTCACCAGTTTACTGTTTGCACCACGAGTTTCCGAACACCGTGTACACGGGCATTCTCAAGAGTAAGGATATTGGCAATCGATTAAATATTTGACAATGTTATAGGAATTCGAACACCTAGCTGTTCGGCCGTCCACTACTTGTACGGATTATAACGAACTCTAATGCCGCGTGAGCACTTGTGAGCCGAACCACAAATCAAGGAAAAGGAATGAACTAACCGCAAACGGCGGCTCGGCTCGCAAGTGTATATGCGCCATTTGAAACAATCAACAGAAAACATAGCCAAGAATCAATCAATAACTTCAACACTCACATAATCAATGTCAGTTTTCAATTGAAAATCTTAAGAAAATATCATAACAAACACGTTATCAGGCAACCTCGGAATTCCAACTAAATAGTTTTTTTTAATTGTACTTTAATTGTGAATCCGTATAAGAGTCCCAACTGCTCCCGTCTGCAGCCAGTAAGACTATAGAATCCCAAATTGGAATTTGTTGTGATTCTGAAGGTAGAGGGAACGGGAAGAGGAAGGTGGGGAAGTACGTGACTATTTAGACATTGTCACCAAACACTGTGACGTGTTTCAATACTGAATGGTGGTCTTACGCCAGGACGATACCGAGAGTATCTTCCACTCTGGAACATGTCGCAAATACACATAATATTTTTAAAAAAATAATTGTGATATAACACAAATTAATCGTCGCGATTACTTCAAGATTGATACACTTACAACTAAAAGGCAATTGATTGATCTAATATGTTTACATGAAATCATTCACGGCCATCTTGATACTACACTATGTCTTAGCAAAATTGAAATAAATGTCCCCAATTCCCATTGTTTAGTACGCCATAACACTTTTCACCTGAATACATTTAAAAATAATATCGCCTACTTTAGCCCTCTGACCCAGATGTGTCGACTATATAACATGATGGAGTGTGCTGAAGTAGATATATTCGTCGATAATTTGTACGGATTTAGAAAAATATTCTAGCGCTGTTAAAAACATATGTTAAACTGAGGATATACGTATGTTAAACTAAAATATGTTAAACTAAGTATTTTGAGTCAATTTTCTCTCTACGCAAGCCTCTCGTGTTTCTTATATGTCTCTTGCCTCTCATTGTAATATGTTGTTCTTGAGTGAGCTTTGTATATAATTTTGTATATTTTTTTACTTGTGATATTTTTGTTTTTATAATTGTATGTTTCTGTACTTAATTGTAGATTTTTTGTAATTTGTATATTCCTAATTGTACAATAACTGAATTTTTTTAACTGGATTGTTTTCACGTAAGTGCGAACATCTTTAAAAACCCAGTATAAATAAATAAATAATCATATAATATTTATTCGTGCACGCCGGGTTTTGAACGACCTTCGAATTGTTAGTCGAGAGCCTTACCCCTCGACCACGGAGGCCGTTATGTATTTATGTTAGGATTTGATCGAAGGTTGGGATAGGTTGGAGAATCGAAGGTTAGGATTATAAGTTGGCTTAAAATTATTGCTGCTAATGGATGCGATATAATTAGGAACAAACGGATATTAACTTAAATCACAAATCGATACAATTGCAATGACATCATTATTGTTATTGTCTCGTCTTTGGCATTAACCTAATTGTTATCAGAGATAATAATTCTTAATAATATTGTTTAATTATTTAATTATGTCCTTGGCATGGAGAAAAGTATGTCTACCGACATTATCACGGTGAAATTACCTGATAAAACAATGTCCAGATATAATCGCTTTGTCAGACAGTCGTAAAAATATTAATTACGAATAATTATTATTTGACTAAGTTATTTGATTTTCAACAATATCATTATCAATAAGCATAAATATTGATGATTTGTTCTAATGATTTACCGTCTAGGAAAATGTTATTGGTGAATCTCTTCATAATTACAATATGCCAAAAGAGATCGATATAATATGGAACATTTTGTATGATATAAAAAAATATATAATTTTACATGTATTATTATATACGCACGTTCAAGAAAATGTATCGTTTATTTATGTTGCATAGTTGTTCTCATAAAAATTGTTGATTTTAAATGAATTTTGGTTATTCTTCTTGTTCTTTCTCTTTGGCTTGGCTTAAAATCTGCCTTTTATGTCGTATTAGAATTTTAATTATTGTCGATACACGCGTAGTATTTAATATTAAAAAAGTTTCCAATCACTGGAGAGAGACTTATATAATAAATAGTGAAGGTCCTAAGAAAAAGCCTTGCGGAACCCTTCTTGCAACCCTTCTTATATAGGAATTTGCTTTTGCTATACTTAGACTATTATACTCCCGCTGTTAGTTCGAGACATTTCAAAATTTTCCGTGGCATGGTCCCTCTGGTGAATGTACATTGTGTAAGTGTAAGACGCAAAGGCGCTTTATTAAGTCAATCTGGATGAACTATTGATTCAAACATCGTTCAATTACCTTAGGTTTTGGGCTTCCAGTTAAAAATAAATATTAAACTAACATAGAGCAATTATCAAACATAACTCGTTGATTAAGGATATGACAAAGGGTCAAATAATTTATCTCTGTTCTGTAACATGCTTTCCAACTAAATATTTTTACGGAACGACGTAAGAGGAGTCTACAAGTCGTAAATAATTAACGGTGCTATAAATACTAACTACACATTGCAATTACGAGAGTTTACTTCAAGGAGATAATTGGCACTTGCAGAATAAAGAGTCTAGTCTACTGCATAAAGACGTAAATGGTTTCTTCTTAATTATTGCGTTCAAAGTAAGCGACTTTAATGGGGCATTAATGAAATGAGAGAATTTACGAGCTTTCTGGCTGGTATGCGACCAAAGTGTATAAGAATAAAAAAGATAGTCGCTATGAGCTTGATTGCAACAACTCTTTCTGTTACATTCATTGTTTAAGAGGTTACAGTGGAATTTACAATAGTACTTCCTCTCCTACATATCTGTATCCTATATTATTAGATTGCACGAGAAGAGATAATTTATAAAAATATACGGAGAAAAATGTTATTCGAAAAAACGATCATTTTAGTAGTAAAAACGGTTAAAAACGGGACTGAAGTTCTTACGAACAAATTAACAGTGTTTTAATGTTTATTGGCGGTAAAATACGTGCGAAATTACGTATACCAATAAATTATTCTTACATATTCCCGCCAATAAACATTGAAACCCATTTGACGGTACGTTAGATTATAATTAAACCGTTTTAAATGTCTAATACCAAGCCAATTATTGTTGGAGAACCAACACCTTGACCATACACGGAGGCAAAAAATGTCTGAGGATAGTCTTAACTTTGTGAAATTTTCAACGTTTGCTTTTTTGCAAAAGTATGTTCTTTAAAATCTTTATTTTGAGTCGGTAGCCTTTCACATATTTCGCATTGAATCACCATGTAGGTACTGTTCTCCACACTTGTAACACAGTGATAGTGAATCTGCCAACATGACGGTGACAAATTTCGTGTAATATTAGGTTGAAATGGAACATTGGCCAAATTTATGTTTCTTTTATTTGCTTCCCTAATTCCCATAATTTGTTTTGTTTTAGTTTTTTTAAACAACTGTTTATATGGGGGGAGATTGAAAAGAATGCAATAAAAATCCGGTTTTTCTCAATCAAAGAAAATTATACAAAGTTTAGGAAATACGCATAACTTATTAATATAAAGAACCCAAACTAGAACCTAACAACCGATTTTGTGCGTGTTTTCTCCCTCGACTTAAATAGTTGTTTTTAGTAGTCATTGTTAAAATTTAAAATCAAGTGTTATTTTTTTTAAATTGCGTGCGTAATGCGGAATTCCGCAACCTCGCCAATTATTACTTTCAATTTATAAGTAAAATATTAATTAAGTTGTAGATGGCAAAACTTAAAAATAATACTTGATTATATATTAATATAACTATTTATATTTTTGACAACCCTACTGTAGGCAAAGTAACCCCCAAAACATGAAAAACGTGTATGTACTACATTGCCTGGTGACTTATGTATCCTCAAAACCTACCAAATTGAATTAAATACATGCTTAAATTATTCCCAAGATATCAATAAGAAGCCTAATAGAATATTAGAAGCCTACCTTATATAGGAAAGGCAATCTAACCCCATTGGACGGTATTTGAAAGATTGGGCCAAGGAATCGTCAAAAAAGTGGAAATATCGAAAAAATGCAGGAAATTTGTCGTATTTGCTTTGTGTGCGAAAAAACAAGTAAAATGATGACAAATCATATACATTCAAATGCAATCCTTATACAGCACATTTTACGTTCAGTTCACCCTCAACATCTTCCTTTAATCCGATATTGGAAATAATGTTCCCCGTGCGGCCATTTTCGCAAGTGTTTCCTTTACTCTCCTCTCGGCAATTCTTCCACGTGTCGCCAAGGTGTAACTGAGGTCGCCCTTGCAGCTGGGTAGTTAGCAGTCAGGCCACGTGATGTATGGCGGTATGGCGGCCACTTCTGGCACTGTTCAAGGAGGGTTCTAGAGGCAGCTGTTAGAGGCTGATCTGACAAAAAGTGAACAGGGTATTTGGTAAGTGATGCAGAAAAATAATTAAATTAATAATTAATCTCATATAAATATTTTGATTCGGTTTTTGTTCAAAGGTCCAATTTTCAATGACTTAGTCGCATAAATCTGGCTGAATTTGCTGGATGTGACGTTTGTTATGTTGACTTTGATGGCATCAATTGTTCACGGTTTATTTTTTGGAAAACCAACAGTTATAACATTTTATAAAGTACAATAAAACATGGGTAAATCATTTAACAAGTTAGTCTAAAGGCGTTAAATCTTACGATCTCGGTGGCTGTCACCGTTCACGTCGTGTTAAGTTCGCGTCGCCGCCGAGCGAGATAAACGTGCTTTTTTTGAACAAATCTCAAAATTTGATGATTTGCATACGATGTTTAAAGCTGTGACCTTCCATGGTGATTTGCCGTACGCTAATAAACAATTGAAAACAAATTTGACAAATGTAACTCAACATGAGTGTCATGGTATAAAAAGTTTTTTTTTACAAAAATATATCGAAAAACCTTTACTTTAAAGCAGACATAGGTATTGTCCTTCTGAAAACGTATCAAAGGCACTAAAAAACTATCGAAAAGTGAGCTCTGGCGTTGTGAATTCTGAACTGACTTTTCTATCTTGAATTTGAGTCCAAGACAACATTTTCTATCGTTTAGCTTTGAAACGGCAATTTACATAAACTTTGAAAAAACAGACGCCATACGTTAATTATTTAATTTTGGGGTTTTATGCCGTGTTATGCTACCTACTTCTTTAGCCAACTTTTTGGACAGCGTTAGTGTCCATCATCAGATGTGATCTGGCCCGCTCTGCTGGATGTGATCTGACTGATGTGACCTGTCTGATGTGGTCTGTCCTGATGGTTGACACTGACGCTGCCCGAAACGTTGGCTAAAGTTGGAGGTAGCGCAACACGGCATAAAACTCCAAAAATAAATAACGCAAATACTGTACCATTAAAATCTAAAATCATATCAGACGCCATATTGTTTGTGCCTCGGACTTATTTATTTAAACGCCCTTTCTAGGGCAACAGTAAAAGCTATGCAGTATTTATTTGATTGCACATATCTGAACTGCCTCAGTAACAACATTATGTATTTGTTTTGTGATACATTGAAGATGTCCATCGAGTTGGCATAATTTTTTCTCTCCGTTAGTATTCTGGGCAAAGAGGAATGCATATGGTAGTTAGTCCCATAATTTTCGCACTGAAAACAATCCCGACTTCTAAATCACGCAGTGGAATCTTAAAGCTTATCAATGCAAGCAATTCTGGACTATCAACCACGTTATTTAAAAAAATATATATATTGAAAGAGTAATTTAATACATAGTATCAACAAACAAGTCCTGCTAAACCAATTCAATTGGCTTGTCAGCAGGTGCTTATATTTTAATTACATATACATTTAAAAAATAATAATTTACATCTTATATCTACAGATTCAACATTTTTTCATGCATATTAATATAAATATTTTTTTTCCGATAGCCAATTTCTCACCATAGTATAACCTTATTCATAGAATTACATTGCTTTATAGTGTCAGGTAATAAATTAAATATTTTCGGTATGTTCTATTCAAACATTCTCTCTCCGTACTTATTATTAAATTTCGGAACTATTAACCCGTCGTTGCGCGTGAATCTACTGCTATATTTATGGTTCTATTTTCTCTTTATGCTGCGGGGTAAATATATGCTGAATTATAATTTTGTACAAAAAAAAATTACATAGAAATACTAAGTCAGTGAAACTACTTTTTCAAACAACTAATTGTAAAACACATACAAAAGTATTGCGAAAACCCTTTTGGAAAAAAAATTTATCACTAGTTGTGTGGTGTAATAAAATTAACTTAAAGTGTAAAGCATAAACATTGCGTCGTTGCATATTTAATATGAACGATGTGACGATTTTTACGAAGATGAGTTAAATATACAATTATTTTTGTTTTTTTTCTCCATCTTCTACAATATGAAACATTTAAAAATATCAAATATTTAAGGCGATAGAAAATAAACCATGCGAGGACGATCAAAATAAAAAGTTCCATAAAAAAATATTTTTTTAAAGTCATATCCTCTGCATACCACTGCACAATTCAATTGCCTTGGTATGTACATAATATTACCATCATTTTGTGATGCCTAGCTGTCAAATTGGAATAAATTTGAATTAAATATTTTGACATTATTATGGTATTTAAAATTATGACGAAAACTGTACGTAGAATATGAACCATGTGTGAAAAACTGTGCATAGAATATATTCCTATAGTGAACGAAATATATTTTTCCTACTTTGTCCATTAATAGAAATGTTATTTTCCGTTTCCTTATTTTTTTAAAATACTTTTTATCGATTTTCTCAGTTTGTACTCAGTCTCGCATGGTTCATATTCTATATGCAACGACGATTGGTTTAAATTGAGTTAGTTTAAAATAAATAAAAATTTTATAAAAATTCGCACATGTATTTCCAAACACTCTCTACAAATCCAATGGGGTGAGATTTCCTCCCCTACGGGGGGGTTGAAGGGTGGCCAAACGATCGAAGAAGCCGTCTAACCCGTGCGCTTGCGCAGATTATAAAAAGGACCACGTGTTCTGTACCAAGGATGCTGAATCTCTCCCATTAATACCCTTCTCCCGATATACCTAGTCCTGCCCTTGGAAACGGAAAATAAGCAAGAGAATAAATCAATCTTCTCTCGTCATATTCTATTTCGTACGAAAGCTTGGGTTTTTTGGTTGTGAGAGATGAAGGGATGAATTTTTTGAAGTGGTTGAAATATACGAGAAGGCCCTTGATATAATTTTTTGGTGTAAGAAAGTCCTTTAGGAAACAATGGGTGATGAAAGAAAAAGAGTTGTAAAGGGTTGGAAATTAAACAAATCAATATTTAAAAACCTCACAAACATTCCAACTGCTCCCAATTAATTGGAGACAGCGGGACTGCGGTGTAGCCAATCGGGGTATATATATATATATATTTTATTTTTTATTTTTTTATAGTAAACACCTCACAAGAGTCGCAACTGCTCCCGTCTGGAGCCAGTGAGACTATGGCATCCTCAATTAGGGTATGTTGCGAGGCTGAAGGTAAACGGGGAAGGGAAGGAGATGGGGAAGTGGAAGGTGAGGAAGTACCTGGATATTCAGATCTAGTCACTAAACACGGCTAAAGCCATTTCAAGCAACGTTTCAATTCTGAATGGTGGTCTTACACCAGGGCGATACTGAGAGTATCTTCCACTCTGGAACGTGCCGCAAAAATATAATGTATAATATATTATAACATATTATGTTTTTAATTAATTAATTGTAAAATAACACAAATTAATCAAATAAAATTCATTTGCGCACGCCGGGTTCGAACCCGCGACCTTCCGATTGGGAGTCAAGTGTCTTACCACTCGACCACGGAGGTCGTCAACACTAAACACGGCGTAAGCCATTTCATGCAACGTTTCAATTCTGAAAGGTGGTCTTACACCAGGGCGATACTGTGAGTGTCTTCCACTCTGGAACGTGCCGCAAATATATTATTTTTAATCAATTCATTGTGAAAAAACACAAATTAATTAAATAAAATTTATCATTGAAGAAGAAGATAACAATAATAATCTATTTTTTTAAATATGAAAATAAACAAGACATAGAAAAATAATAAAAGATAACGGTCGCAACTGGGACTCTACCAATTGGAAAAAAATATATATATAAATAAAATTTATTTGCGCAAATCGGGTTCGAACCCGTGACCTTCGGTATGGGTGTCCAAATCCTTGCCTCTGAACTACTCCGGCAGTATGTTGTGAAGATGGAAGTACGGAAAGGAAGTAGATGGGAAAGGAAGATTGGAAAGTACTTGGCTATTAAGACATGGTCACCAATTACGACACTGCATTCAGAATAGTGATCTTTCATCAAAAATTGTTAAGTTTTTCATTGTACGGCCTGCAGTGATCCCGCAGATCAAATTAAATTAACAACCCACATTGTTAGTGTTATCGAATATTGTCTTTAACTCGACCCCGTATCTTATTCCAGTGCAGACACAATGCACGGAGAAAAATGTTATTCTAAAATTAACAGGGTTTCAATGTTTATTGACGGGAACACGAAAGAATAATTTGTTAGTATACCTACGTAATTCGTACGTATACCAACAAATTATTCTTACATTTTCCCGCCAATAAACATTGAAACACTGTTAAATTGTTCGTAAGAACTTCAGTCCCGTTTTTAACCGTTTTTACGAATAAAATGCTCGTATTTTAGAATAACATTTTTTCCGTGTGGGTAATAATTAAACATATCGATCATTGAAATTTGGGGCATTTGGGAAAAAAATTTTTAAAAAAGACAAAATGTTTTTTTAGGAGAGCGAAAAGAAAGTTTTTTTTTTTACAAAAAATCATATCTCCTGTTTTTGTAGACCTATATAATAGTTCTTTAACATTTATGTTATGTTCTTTAATAAAAAAATTAAATTTAAAAAAAAATCCTCAAAAAATATTCGTCGTTAAAACGTACTCATTTTTATAGAAATACTAGCAGAAAGTGAGCATGCTTTCCAATGCAACTTAAATAAAGAAAATGTTTCTCCTTGCGTGTCCTTTCCCATTCGTCCCCTTTCCCCTTCCTCCACCTCTTCCCCTCCCGCGTCCCCTTTTCACCTTCCCCGCTTTCCCTATAACCTCTCCCACTGTCACCCTTCTCGCGAACCTCCGCTTCCCTTATTCTCCCTCCCGCGAACCATCACTCTTTCAATCCCTTCCTCCCCTCCCGGATTACCCCCCCCCCCCTCCCGCCTTTTTTCCTTTCCGCTAAACTTCATAACATACACTCATTTTTCAAACAACTCGCGTGTGCTCTATTGCAAATTTTATAACTGCAGAACTCACCATTATAAAAACCTTCAAGGGCATGTCCATAACAACTCACCAAATGTTTATCGCAATCGGATGAATAGTAGTTATGGGAAATATCACTAAATATATCAAACGCACGAACTGTCAAATGTACGAAGTTAAAATAGTCGTTAGGTTTTCTGAAATTATCCAATTTTCTTAATTTTTCTTTCCGTAAGAACCTTCTACAATGTCTTAGAAAACTTATTTTAAAAAGATGAATGAAATAGTTAAAGTCGTTCTGAAGTTATGGCATGACTAAGGGAAACAGGGATTCATTTTTATATATAGAAGATTTCGACGAAGCAGACCGAAAGAGAAAAAAAGACTTTCGCTAATATTATCTTCATTAATTAAAACATTATTATTTGAGGTTTAACTCATTAAGTTAAAAAGTTTAAAATAAATATAAAAATATAAAAATAATAATAAAAAGTGATAAAATTCATCTTGACACTATCTAGATGGCATTTAGTTCGAGTTGAATCTTGCAATCATGCATAAAGATAGCAGTTAATGAAAATATGCGTTAAGAAAATGAAAATAATGTTGGTGGTTCTCAGTCGAAGTATGGATACAGTTAAAAATGACCGAATCGGATAGGGATACGTTGGCGCATTGTATAGCGCGTTGGCCCGGATTGCCAGAGACCCTGGGTTCGAGTCCCAGATGTAACCGTATCATTTTCTGATCTTTCTGTTTCGGATTTTCGATTTACTTTCGCTAATATTATCTTCATTAATTAAAATATTATGATTTGAGGTTTAACTCAGTAAGTTAAAAATAAAAATAAAAACACATTTAACTTATTTTTGGTTTTGTTTATGTGCTTTACAACATTTCAATTTTCCATGATCGATATAATACTCACAAGCGACCAAATTAATATATTTAAGTGATTGATACTACCTACTGTTTAAAACAAGCGATAAGAATAACACGTGAAATGTTCAGTTAAACAGCCATTGGTTGAAATATAATATCATACGATCAATTTCTTATTGGTAATCAATAAGATAACGATATTGTAACGTATGATCTAAATATTGCACTTCAATTCTGCAATTCCGTTAGGTAATTAGTAATTTATTGCACACTACTTATCTTCTAAGAAGACATGTTGCATTATAAAGGCTCCGTCAAACAGAACGCGTACTTACCGCGCGTCAAGGCGTCAGCGTAAAGACTCCTTCAAACAGGCACCAACGCGCTGTAACGTCGCGTACTTTCTGTTTGAACGGCTTCGAAGTGTTTAGTACAACACAACGCAGCGTTTTACGTCCGGAACGTTTTAACGCCTTGACGCGCGTAAGTACGCCTCCTGTTTGACGGAGCCTTAACTTTTATTGCAATTTAGTTCCGATGTTCAATTTATTACCACTAAGAGAGAATGACAGAAATCATTGATAAAAAGATTGTATTTGCGACATTGCGGTAATCTGATACGAAGCTGATAATGATAATGAAACCAAAGAAAGTAAAATATATCGAATTTACAGTATAGGCTTGATATCTACACAGCGATAAAATTCTTGAAAAAGTGTTATGTATTCTAACATTCACTTGAAGATTTGAATTATTGTCTGTCCCAGATGTATCCGTATCTTTTTCTGATTTACCTTTTTTTTTACATTAACTCCACACAGGAGGCCCTGAGGAAAATAATTTCCCTCAGGGCCTATGTCATCTTTGAAGATGCTGTGAGGAGGGTCTTTTTGAGGAGAGGAAGGAGTGAACGTGGGTCTTGAAGAGACCCATGTTATAGGAGGGAGGAAACACAGAGGCCGGCAAATCGTTCCACAGCCGAGCTGTTGAACACAAGAACGAGTCGTAGAAGCGTCCCGTTCTCATGTGACAAATGTCAACTGTGTACATATGTTGGGCGCGCGTTTGGCGTGTTTCCCGACTATGCACCGGTGCCGAGGGGATCAATGACGCTAGCTCCTCGGAGCATCTTCCATTGAAATACCGGTAGAACAAGGATAGCATTCCCACCCGACGCCTGTGCTCTAAAGATTGCAATCCGTTTGTTAAGACAGGAGAACACAACAGAGACCTGTTTCGGATTTTCGAATGACTTTCGCTAATATTATCTTTATTAATTAAAATATTAAAATTTGAGGTTTAACTCATTTAGTTAAAAAGTTAAAAATAAAATAAAAATACTTAAGTAAGTAGTTTGTCAATGGTATAAAAATAATGTTTTTTTTTTAAAATCTACCATTAGGTGGTGTTATGATATTAATTATATTAATATCATAACACCACCACGTTGGGCGCCAAATTGTTACGAGGAAAATATAGACCAGATAAATGATAATGTTAGTGGTGGCTGTAGGCTTAATTTTTATTTTATAAAAGGGGCGCCACTGGTCTCTGTGACCAGGCCAACAGCGTAGAAACAAAATTCTCCTTACAGGGCCGTGGGGGAAAGCACACACTTTTAGGTAATGAAGGAAACAATTAAAAAAACAGTATTAACAAAGAACAATAAAAAATGTATATTTATATATTAACAAATTATTAGTATTAAATTACAGAGATTTATAAATTAACCGATAATTAACTTACCCCTGGATCGACCATTTAATTTCACTAATCTAGCTATGGTGAAGTTAATTATCCTGGAAGACGCCCACCCGTCTGATCCTCTGGTATCTGGTAGCCAATGAAAAGTTTGCTCCAACCAACGGACAATGGTGTCCTGGCGAGTCAAAACTTCCCGTAGATTGGTGCAGTTTCCATCCCAGATCTATTCGTGGGTGACAGTCTTCTTTTAAATTGTTCTTAAATGATTAAATTAGTTTTGCATACAATAATGCGAATTGCGCGTATGGCATAGATTTTAATATGCACTCTTAATGCCGATTTATATAATGCCGATTATATTGTGTACAGCGAAAGCCACTCAAAAGAGGAGCACTTTGTAATATATTTAAAATCGCCCGATTTAAATGTTAAAATGATTTAACATTTTATAAATCAAAGGGTCACGTTGACCTTTGTAGAGGCGTCTACCTCCAGAGAAACCTCTCCAATAAGTGACTAGCTTTTAGCTTTTGGTGAAAATTCTGAATATTTTTCCAAAAATAAAAGCATTAGCTGAACTTCTATATTTTAAAATTATTAACTGACAGAAAGCAAAGGAACATTTTGTTCTTTTTAAGTAAGAACTATATCTAAATTAATTATATCATAACAGTGGTCAACAGTGATAGCATAACAACAATGAAAATATTATATTAAACCTAATATATATTCATATCATAACAGCTTAAAGAGGTAAAACATAATATTTCTTAAAAGGAATGCTCAATTTTAATACCTTAGAATCCCACAGAAATATATTTTTAGGTAAACACTTGTGTTAAAAAGTGTTTATATTAAGCTAATCTCTGCTACGTTGAAAAAGGTTAACTTTTATGTCCCCATCCGTGGAATAGTCCTAAATGTCCCTAAATAGTGGAAGATCCCATGCACTTTTTTATGCTCGAAAAGCGGTGACTTCTGCATATCAGAACGCGCCAATAAACAGAGCGACTCAACTGCTAAGGCGCTCCGCCCACTGAGGCAACTGAAAACCAACTAAAACCTGCTGTTTTCTCTGTCTTGATTGGTCAAAAAGCTTGTTTAACCATAGATGAAGAACAATCAGCTGACAGCTCGCAACTAGCAACGGCCGCCCAGGGCAATGAGCAGTGACAGTCGCAAGTCACCGCTTGCGTTGCCATTGACAACGGGGTTTTGTGTGATTATGAAGTGTGCGGGCCATCACATTGTCATACAAAGACAGTTGGCAGTTGAGAGTTTTCAGTTGCCTGTGTGGGCGGAGGCGCTAACTATTACCAACGATTCTGCATTGACCATCGACATTTTCAATGTCACTTACAGACAGTTCTGCAACTATCTTTTGACACATGTCACAAAATAGTAAAACTGCCCGTGTCCACTTTTTAATTTGTTTTTTTCTCCATTATATATTAGTGTTTAACCGTTTTACGGAGAACATGGAAAAATAAATAAATATAACATCTACAAAAAAGTGTATGCAGTTATTTGTATTAGAGTATACCACACACTATTTCTTTTAGCGAGCCAATTTTCCAGCATAATATTTGTTTTTACGTTTGTACATTTTTTAATTTCTGCAGGTAACATATTTAAGCAATTAGGTATCATGTAGTCCAGCGTTCTTTGTCCATATTTGTTTAAATGCTTAGATACGATTAGTCCTTCATATAACGTAAAACGAGTATTGTAAGTGTGTTCCAGTCTATTCATGTGCTGAAAAATAATTTTATAACATAGATTAAGTGGTTACCATAATTAAGGCATTTACATAGAGTAGATACATTAAATCACCGTACTAGGCGGCTGCCTGTTTCATGGTGACCAATGGAGAATTATAACTTTTTATGAAGTCTAGTGCAAACATATGGATGCAGTATAAAAACATTCTGAAAAAATTTCATTAAAAACCATTTATATTTTATGTAACATTAATAAAAAATTTTCAAATAAGGAATTTTATTACACAATTTGTCTAAAGAAACGTCACTATCTCAACGACAATTATTTTTCGACAACTTTCTTCATGCAGGTAGGTATCATTGTATTGAAAATATATATGCGACTTAGAAAGTACAAATAAATACGACTTTAATCGACATTTTGAAAAAAGAATCCTTACTTGAACTATTTTCTTCATTGAATAATAAAGAGGACTTTCGAATTTTCTAAAACGGAAACGGAACGCACAAACAAATTTACAGACATATAAAATGCTAAACGGTCGAGTTAAAAAAGGACTTTTCTACCTCCCCTAATAATAATATCAATAGTTTTTTATCTGATTACCGCTAATAATAATTCAGATTTGACGGCTGACGTATTCCAGCGGTAGAGCGTTAGACTCTTATTCCGAATGCCGCGGGTTCAAATCCGGCGTGCGCAAATAAATTTTATTTAATTGATTTGTGTTATTTTCAGAATCAATTATTTAAAATAATATATAGTATAATTGCAGCACGTTCCAGAGTGGAAAATACTCTTAGTATCGCCCTGGTGTAAGACCGCCTTTCAGAATTGAAACGTTGCTTGAAATGGCTTTAACCGTGTTTAATGACTAGAACTCAATAGCCATGTACTTCCCCACCTTCCTCTTCCTCGTTTCCTTCCCTTCCCCACTTACCTTTAGCCTCATAACAAACCCCAATTGGGGATTCCATAGTATCACTGACTCCAGACGGGAGCAGTTGTAACTCTTGTGAGGTATTCACTATAAAAAAATTTAAAAAAGATCCGGTCAACAAATTTGGCTAAAACCATTTCGAGGAGCATTTCGTTTCTGTATAATGCGCTACACTATTCTAGATTATTAACCTTCTTCTTCTCGTGCCCTGTCCGTACAACGGACGTTGGCTATCATGTTGACTATGCGGACTTTGTTTACTACGGCCCGGAACAGCTCTACAGCAGACTGGCCAAACCACTGCCTGAATTTTTTAGCCACAATGTCCTCCTCCGTCTTCCGCCAATCTTTCCCTGCATTATGAGATGCAAGATCTCGTACTTCTCTGGATGTCTCATCACGTGTCCTAGATGTTGAAGTTTTCGGATTTTTGAACCACTCTACTATATTTATTTATTTATTTATTATTAATTTTCAACGCCCTGATGGGCTTTTACATATTAAGTATATTATACAGTGATATATATGTATGTTTAAATAAGAAATATAAACTTATAGCAATTTACATTATAAAAATGGTAGGTATAAAAGTAAGTAAGAAATATTATGTTATAATAAAAGAGAAAAAGTAAAAATAAATTAAACTGAAACCAGTTTTTAAATTGCAGATGGCATAAAAATAATAAAATATAGTGTAAGTTAATATTAGAAATTTACAGATGTGTAATACAAGAAAAAGTTTACAATACAGAAAAACAAAAGAGAGTAACAAGTTTTTACATTATAGATAAATAGAAATAATACAAAAATATGTGCAACAGCTCCTACATTATAAGAATATGCTACATCAAAATATTATGGAATCTTTTAACAGTAAGTAATATTAAACACGTCTGATTTCACATTCTGACATGAATGATTTAATAATTTCATGTTTGTATTGTATCAGCGACACATTCCATACATCTACGTGCGAATACATATTTCCCAAGTTTTGAATTCTCTGTAGTGGTATATTGAATTGGGCCTAGTATTACTACAATAAAATGGTAGTACTGACCTTGTATTTCTGGCTGGCACATTAAGATTTATGAGCTATAAGAATTCAGGGCTATCAATTATATTATGCAAGATTTTAAATAGAAATATTAAATCAAAAACAATTCTCCTGTCACTCAAGTTTAATAGATTAGATAATCGTAGTAGAAAAGGGTAGTTTTTTTGTTCTTTCGGTATTTTTAGTTTATAATTTAAAAAGCTTAGGATTTTTTTTTGTACTCTTTCTATTGTTTGTGAATGCACGTTATAGTGGTGAAACCATATAGTTGAATTATATTCAACCTGGCTCCTTACTAGTGATTTGTACAGAAGTTTTAATGTTTTAATGTTGGTAAAATCTTTAGCCACTCTTAGTACAAAACCTAACATTTTTCAACCCTTCTTTGCAATATTTTCAATGTGCGGTATGAAGCTAAGTTTGGTGTCGAAAGTAATACCTAAGTCATTAATTTCGGAAACAGATTCGAGAATGATGTTATTCATTGTGTAATTGAAATAAATCGGATTTTTTATTTTAAAAAATCTCATAGTTATGCATTTATTGACATTAAGGTATAGCTTGTTATCGCTACACCACTCAACTAATTTTAACAAGTTTGCCGAGAGAATATAACAGTCGTTCAGGCTTCGAATTACTTTAAAAAGTTTTAAGTAATCTGCGAACATAAGTACGTCGATGTCTTTAAAAATATTACAAAGGTCGTTCACAAAAAAGATAAATAATACAGGTCCAATGTGGGAACCTTGCGGAACACCACTGGATGCAAAAAAATCATACGATGATTCCCCATTAAGTTTAACACTAAGTTTTCTGTTTGAAAGATAGCTTATAAACCAATGCAACATGTTTCCACAAACTCCAGCTTTAGACAGTTTTTCTACAAGAATAGCGTGACAAACCTTGTCGAACGCTTTGCTGAAGTCAGTGTAAATTGAGTCAACTTGAAGCTTCTTCGCCATTGCATCGGAAATGAAATTTTGATATAGAATATGGTTAGTTAGTGTTGATTTGCCGGTTATGAAACCATGTTGTTCAGTACATATACTATCTTTAAATGAGTTAATTATTTATATTGCCAGAGTGCCACTAGGTCTGGGAATTTAGTATCTAAATCACATAAAAATATATTTGATGGATTTGCATGGTAGGTATAAAAAATGATGGCAGTAAAATAACTGAACCTTAGATTAACCCCATCCAACCAAACCCAACCTAACTTAATGTGGCTATTTTAACTTATAATTTGAACAATAAAAATTCAATGGATGATCTAATCAAATTACATCACGGAACTAACTGTTTAACGATTCGTGTTTAGTATTCGGATGCCGGCATATTATTTGATGTCAAACTATAATGTGAAACGGTTCTAAATTATCCAAACAACACACGTGGCCAATATTATGCAAGTTGGGAATACAACAGTACCTATATACTGTCGCCTTCATCATTGGCAGAACGCCAAAAGTATCAATAATAAGGAACTTCAGTGAAAAATATTTTGGATAAAATTAAATTTAGGAAAGATTGTGAAGCTGGAAGTGCTCATAACGAAAATATTTGGATCAGGATCATTGCCTTTCAGAAAACGATAAATTAGAAAAATTTCGACATGTGTCAAGAAATAAACAAAAGAAATTCACTTTTCGAAAATAGAATTAGTTATTAATATAAGGTAACTATGGTATATATTAAGTACATCGGTTGTCTGAATCGTTCCCAAAATCAATTCCAATTTTGTAAATCAAAACAAATCCGTTATCGAGGAGTAATACTCTCGACTAGCAATAGTAAATTGGTATTTTAATAAAATAATATAAGGTATATTTGCGGCATGTTCCAGAGTGGAAAATACTCTCAGTATCGCCCTGGTGTAAGTCCACCATTCAGATTTGAAAAGTTGCTTGAAATGGCTTTAGCCGTGTTTGGTGATCAGATCTGAATAACTAGGAGCTTTCCCACCTTTATCTTCTCATCTCCTCCCCCTCCCCACTATCTCCAGCATACCTTAGCCTCATAACATACCTTAATTGAGAATGCCATAGTCTCGCTGGTCTCAGGCGGTTGTGAGAAGGACTCTTGGGCGGTAATCACATTAAAAAATTCAAGTTAGAGAGTTCATTAAACCCAATTTACACAAAGACACAGAGACTCCCCACTGGCTCTGGGCCGTGGGGAGCAAAAGACTCTTTTGCGGTATTAACATTTAAAAAAAATTGGTCATTCGAGAATTTTTAAGTTCAGCTTCTTCTGACAAGACTGTTCCTACTAAGATAATGTGATATTAACAACCTTTGCAAACGACACCCACATTGTTCAGCAAATTGTTGTCAATCCGACATGGCTGTATGACGAACTCTGTCCCATAATGAGGTCGACTCTGAGTGAACACTAAGTAGACGACAGCTTAAATTTGAATGAATTAACACAAGCTAGATCGGTCAGTGGCCCAGCGATCGAATCGTGTCATAATGAACTAATTAGGGATCTGGATCTACTATTTTGGCATTCTATTCGTATTCAATGGCCTGGGAAACTTGATTGATTGGAGATTGTCTTTTTACATTTGTTTTCTAAGTACCGTATGCAAGTAATTGTCACATGTATTTGAAGAAATAATGTTTTTAAATATCAATGGTCCACAAAGGTGACCCTGAAGGACACCTGAAAAAAGATGATATGGATACGCTTAGAAGTAATTTTAATGAAAGGAAGGAGTTATCCTGGATTTTGAAGCCTTTATAGGAGAAAGGAAACATAAAAGACTGCAAATCATTCCCTTTTCAATAGCAAGTTGAAAAACGTACAAAATGGAGTATCGTTCGGTTGCTGAGACAATTGCTGTTATCTGATTTCAATTATCAATTTCGGTTTTTAGAACAACTTTGTTCAGATTTCCATAATAATTTGCTTGACTTATATATACTTTGACAACTCTTTGTTTTCGCTAGAGCTATGTATCTATTAAATGCATTAATAATTAAACATTATTACTAGAATAATGTATCAACAATCTGTTACACTGGATCTTGTATAATGGCTCACATTCTCGAATATAATTATTTCCAGCAATTTTATCAGAATCAATTTGCTCCATAAATCTAATCTGAGCGCAGACCTTTGGCTTCAATAGAATAATATTTTCTACTTGTGCAAATGTGCTAATATAGATTTTCTTTATCTTTTGTTTCGTGAAAGACCTTAACCTTTTCGCAGAATGACATTTCGCGACATCTGTGTTATGTAAATTTAAAATTTTACTTAACTAGTCATTTTGAGTAACTAATTCGCAGCAATACAAATACAATTTTTAGCTGAAATACGTGAACACCTCAGCACAGGTCCTCCTAATGAGGTGTTCAAGAGACATTATATCGTAAAATAAAACATAGATATATGAAAGCATAGGTTTTTTTTTCATACGATTGATGAATTTCGATCAAATTCTAAATATTCGCGCATGTATTTCGTTCGCAGACCAATAAATAAATTGTAAGTTACGTTTTAGCGTTCAGACTAAAACAATTATGTTATTAAGCAAT
This sequence comes from Limnephilus auricula, assembly GCA_951813805.1. NCBI lineage: Eukaryota > Metazoa > Arthropoda > Insecta > Trichoptera > Limnephilidae > Limnephilus > Limnephilus auricula. Next base: position 7,795,517 of record OX638408.1, read on the forward strand.
TTGGAAAATAATTGGTTAATTCGCGAGTACATAACATAAGCACAAGTACATCCATCTCACTCATATGTATAAAATATCCTAGAAAGCGAATATTTTTTGGTATGACATTCTTCTTTTTGGTGTGAGATCTTCTTTTATTATAATAGTTAAGACCCGACTTCACCAGACCATAAACAATTTTATCTATTTTCTAATTGAGCAGTTACAAAATTAAATGTATAATATATTCCCCACTTCTCAAATATGTTACAAAACCTAAACAATATAATACGTTTAAATTAATCAATAGCAGTCAAGTTGTTATTGAACAATTTAGAACACATTAATGTGGGGAAAACAGATTTCAAACTACCCTACAAAATTGAGAATGTATTGTTACAATTATTTTCTCAATAAGTCGAATAAATCATTTTAAAATTGAAATTTAAAATGGTATTTAAAATAAGTCATCTTAAAGTGAGAGAAAATATTTAACCACCGTTTTGAAAATGGCCTTTATAAAAAGCTAAAATACTTGCAGAACTTTATAATAACATTTTTTAATTTAATTAAAATAAATTTCAAAAATAAATACAAAATTGACCGGTCAGTGGTTGAGTAGGTATAGCGTTTGGGTTCCACCCAGGCGTTCCGTGTTCGATTCCTCGGCTGGCCCTCCACCACAACACAAGCAACATCTTCCGCTTAGTGTGATGGTAGTAGGAGAATTTCAAATGTTGTTGGGTTATTCGTAACCCGGGAATGTTTGCCTTTCATTTTAATAAAAAATAAAAAATAAAAAATAAATTTGAGTTCTACGAATTAAACAGAAAAACAATTAATAATTAGTGAGCAGTATACAAATGTGTCGCCTTTTCTCGTCTTTCAGTTAAAAATTGGTAGAAGTTTAAAAGATACAAATAAAAAAATTTGTTTGGCAAAATGAATACGTTTCAATAAGTCGATGCAATACAAAAAGTCGTTAGTGTTTCCATCGTAGGGTGATTTTCTCCTGTCGTTTGTTCAGCTATCGATATACAAACATATACACCCTAGTTGTCTTTTCGATTTAACTTAGTTGTCGGTATGCTTATTCTAGGGCCCATATAAATTGTAGAGCCTCACGAATAATTGATTATTGAAGTCCCAGTGTATTTTTATTATCTCTCCACTTTGTTTGCTTACGTAAGTTCTCTAAGGCCGCAGTCCTCCCGGCGGGTCCGGATTTTTGAAGCGATTTTGCCCCTTATGTATAAAGAAATTGTATGAAGAACAAGGTCAGAATCGCTTGGGCCATTCTCGTTCTTCACATATCGAAATACTGGATAGCATTTAGCCACTCCGAAATATTCAAATTAATCACCAATGACGCGCCGGGCACCAAAGATGGTGGACAAAATGGCTGCCGCTTGATAATATGAACGCTGTCATATTCGAAGTCTATACTTATTCATTGTTTTTGATATAAATCCATTGTGGAAAGCATAGATTTGAGTGATTATTACGAATTTCGTTTTATCTACATTATTTTGATGTATTTTTTGTAATATATCACAAAAGAAATGTTATAAAAATTGAATTCGTAAGAAAGGTGAGAACTGTCAAATATTTTAGGTGGTATTGAAAAAAAATATTTTTTAATGCTGGCTTTCAACAAGTTAAAGCATCCGCATTTTCGTCGTAGACTTAACGAAGATCAAGTACCGTAGTTCATATGACAACACCATTCTACTGCAGCAATTGAATTGAATCAGGAATTGAGACCACATCTATTTCCAAGGCACTATTGCACTTTTTCGCTTAACTTGAGATTACGTAAGCTGTTGAAAGAGTGTCGGTTGAATTCGTTAAGGATTATTAGTGATAATGTTTATCATTCGTAGTGTATCGTCATCACACCGCCATGCGAATATGTGTCAATTGGACAATAACACGCACCTACATACAACTTTATTGTAGATACTAAAAAGTCAGTTGAATTAACTGCCTACTACTAAGTTCATTCGTCTTTAGTTTATGTCAGGGCCAGGCAAACTGCAGAAAATATTGGTTCTTGCAATGAGAACGCTCGATTTAAAATGTAAATAAAACAAGTTGTATGTGAGATATCTACTTAATTTTTATTTAATTTGATAATATATTTTATGGAAATACGTATGGAATATAGTGTTGTTCAAATGTCTACCGCGGCTTTGATTGTATCACGTATTCGGGAGCTCCAATTTTCAACTTTTTCGACTTTGCCGCATAAATCTGGCAAAATTTTCTGGATGGCGTTTGTTATGTTAGCTTTGAGGGTGTCAATTATTTGCGGGTTTATTCGCATAGACTTGCGATTTAAGATAACCCCAAAATAAGAAATCAAAAGGCATTACAACGCACGATCTCGGTGGCCGCCGCCGTTAACGTCGTGTTAGGTTCACCATAGAGATAACCATACCATTTTAGATCAGATCGCAAATTAGATAATTTGAACACATTATTCAACGCTTTAACCTTCCGTGGTGATTTTCCGTATACTACTAAACAATTGACAACAAATTTGACATATGTCACTTTAACTACATGGCTGCTATAACCTAACAAAGTTCGAGCGTCCCAATTGAAAGACCCTATATATATCAAATAATCTGATATTACTTTTTTTAAAGTTGTTTTGAATTTATTTTTCTTCTTTTTTATTGGTACAAAAGTTTTGTTGTATCTATGGATGCCCCCGCTACATAACATTTAATTAATTTATGGCTACTGTTCAGTTATCAGCGGCGTGGCGTTTTTTTTCTAGATTTTTAACCCATAGTGTGCCTTTTAAAATGCCGAGCAGCCTGCCATTGTTTGGCTGACACCATTTTCGCAATAAGTGACTTCTTTTTTCGCAAATGATGTTTTGGAAATTATTATTTATTTATTTTATCTTTTAATTATACCGTCTTACTTTAATGAGTTTATATCATATTATAATAATTATTATATTATGTAGTTTATATTTTATAAAAATCGTGCATGTCTATCCTATGTAGTTTCCCCGGGATGCTGCCTATATTCAGTTAAATGTTTTTTTTTCGATAACGATTGATAGGATAACTTTCGGTAACTTCTCATCGTTTCTTAGGGCAACTTCAGATTGCCTTACACTTAGTCATTGTAAACTATTATTTATTGGTTGGTGATCTACAGTCATGCTAGGGAACGATGAGAAGTTACCGAAAGTTATCCTATCAATCCTTATCGATCGACTGTGCTAGGAGCCCAGGGCAAATTTCAAAACTACGTAATTTGTAAATCGTTGATATATTCTATATATTGTTTATTTTTATTTTTTTTATGGGTATAACAGATTGACAAATCCTATTACAATACACATGACATATACATAACTTTACATAAATAAATGAAAATTTTACAATAATATATATTTTACAGTATTTGTTTAAAATTATTCTTGAAACTTTTAAGGATAATGTTTAAGATGTCAAGAGACCTGGAGATATCATTTATCAGCACCATACCTCTTGTCATGCTATGCTGGGCCAGAACGTCCGTTCTGCCATGTGAAATACAGAGCAAGTCGTGGCAGCGACCCTGGCGGTAGTTGTTCGGTACGAATAATTTGTAGCATGCCAAGAGGTATGGGCTGTCAATGAAAGAGTTTACAATTTTAAAAGCCATTATATGGTGATTTGGATGTGAGGATCCGTTTGGTTTATTTCAATGTTTATAAAATCAAATAAAGCAATACATTACTGCTTCAGTAATCGATTGAAGAATGTCTTTCTTGAACCAGCTGAGGTACAGAAGCTTGACACTGATGAATTGGGTTGCCATTGACATGAAGATAGTGAAATAGGTATTGGATTTTCTCACAGACAATGACAAAGAGTATTGCCATTTTCCTTGCAATCGTTGACATAAGAGGGAGCATTTTAAAACATTGATAAATAGCAAAGGCTTACCACTGTACAAAGATTTTATTTTGTTTTTTCCATTTCCAATTTGGGGGGCGGATATGGGTACAGACTTTATTTATATTTTTTATAATGAATACCCCCAATTGCTCCCGTCTGGAGCCTGTGAGTCTATGACATCCCCAATTAGGGTATGTTATGAGTTATGAGGCTGAAGGTAAGTGGGGAAAGGAAGGAGACGAGGGGAAGGGAAAGGTGGGGAAGTACCTGGCTATTCAGATCTAGTCACTAAACACGGCTAAAGCCATTTCAAGCAACGTTTCAATTCTGAATGGTGGTCTTACACCTGGGCGATGCTAAGAGTATCTTCCACTCTGGAACGTGCCGCAAATATACTATTTAGTATTTTAAATAATTAATTGTGAAATAACACAAATCAATAAAATAAAATTTATTTGCGCACGCCGGGTTCGAACCCGCGGCCTTCGGAATGGGAGTCTAACGCCCTACCGCTGGCCGTCAAAACTGACTGACTGGTTGAGGCAAACCTTTTGATCTCTCCAAATTATTCGTATACTTCTCTTACCATTCAAACCTCCATAACAAATCCCAGAAGTATCTTGATAACAAAGTTAACGTACGAAGATTGTTTGGATAAGGCGGGGCGTCGGAATTGTAATTTTTTGAAACATTTTAGTTTGTCAGACCTTAAATAAATAGAAAACTGAGGTATTTTGGTCACAAAACACGTTCTCGGATTTATTTATTAATGATTTTAATTTAACTAAAATTAAAATTCTGTAAAATGTGTTTACTAGATTATGTATTGATATATTTTGTTGTATGATTATATGATTTGAAATTTGCGTTGTATAATACAATATGTCGTTTGAAAATTGAACAAATCTGTCAACGACCAACGGTAGGTATAACCTAAGTACCTATATTAAAAATAAACTTAGTTTTTCAAAATTTAAAAAGTGCGTTTACCAGATAAAATAACAATATTTGAAAATCAAATTTTTGTTTTTTTGTTAAAAATAGTCAATACGTCTAGAATTTGATTTAAAAATGACTAATTTCCGGTATTCTCTGGTAATACCCTCTTAAACCAAAGCCACTCCAATCATTGTCAATCATCTACCATTCCATTCATCAGCAAGATATCAGAATACTATCAAAATCCCTAAATTTAGTACAAAGCACACACAAAATACTTATCTCTATCTAGGTATAACATATTATAACAAACTACCATTATATCTGAAAGTTATCGAAAATATTCAGGAATTTAAGCTAAAATTTAAAAAATACCTAAAACTACTACAAGAGTCCATATCTCACTATTATTATTATTCTTTCAAATCCTTTATTGATAAATCTTGCATTTTCTTAATTATCCCTTGTTTTTTGCCATATTGTATTATTTACTTTCACACATGATATTATATAATTGAACTAAAATTCCCTCACCAAACACAAGAGCCTTGTCTCTTTATGGTGAGGAAAAGCTATTCTTATCCACTATTTTACCACTGTATAAAACGTAAAAAATGTGCATTTATTGTAAAAAACCTTTAAATATTAAATAAAAAAAAATTTTAAAAATCTATCTCCACCTACAGAAATATTAAGTGGAAAGTTAATGTACCCACTACCAATCCATCAAAAGATTCATTGTAGTAAATAATTATTAAAATGGCCAGCGTTGATGTTTCAAAAAGACGTGCGATTCTATGTAAGGAGTTTGCCAAATGGGGAGAGGATAATGGGTCATTTCTTTATTTCTCCGTTAGAAACACCCACTCTAAAGGCATGCTGCTTATAGCTTCGTTGTAACCTCTCACTCTTTCTTACAAACAAGGCTTGTAACAGAGTGAGAGATTAAAATGGAGCTCTCGGTGAATGACAAACAGTTGCTTCTCCCACATTCATAGTTCATACTTTGGGTTTTGTCATTGTCTACTTAAGATGAAACCCGGTTGTCGAGAAATTTTAATAATAGATTTTACTAAATAGTTGCTGTCACTATTGCTCTTACTCCACCGGATATTGAGCGAAAGGGACAAATGCATCTCGGGCTACTAATACCTAACTAAAATCGTCAAAATCGAGATTTTGTATTCCCCACTTTTCTCCTCTAAAAGTGGACCGATTTTCAATTTTTTTTTACCAACTACATAAGAAAAAACTATTCTATGTCTGTACGTTTTGCTTTTTTAAAAAAACATTGTCTAGTTTGTATACTGAACGTCTTTGACGGCGTTTAAACCAGTAAAATTTATTGATTTTTGGAAAATCATAACTTCTATAAGAAGTAACTTATAAAAAATAACAAAAAATACCGACACGCTAGTCATTGATATCTATTTTATGTAAAAAAAATATTTTCTCTAGGGTTAAAATGCAGAGAGATAAATGGGGAATACGGTTTTACGGAAAAATCACCGCCGGGTATCCCCTTAAGCGGAACGGCTGCGCCATTTTAGTACAAAACTGAAAATTTGGTTTTAACGCATCCAATGAAACTGAATACTATATTTCTAATCAAAACGTATATAATAGCAAATATCCAGTACGGATAAGTGCTTTTTTTTTTAAATTATGATATAAATTAAGTGATTTTAGAGGCATTTTTGTGAGTTAATTGTAATAATTAAAAAAAGAAGTCTGGCCCTACCTACCGTTTAACCACTGGAGCGACAGAGCAATTTAAAACATTTTTCTCGGATTGCTAAAGGAAACATTTCCGCCCACATTAAAAAAATCTTATTACTAATATACAAACTTATTATAGTTCTATATAGCCAATTAATTTACCTATCTTTTGTTTATTATCACATATTCGTAGTATTTATAAAAAAATATTATTAAATTGTTAAATATGAAACATTTTATAGAATCCAGAAAATATTTATTTAATTATATTTTGAATGTACAATATATTAAATAGACGTTTTAAGAAGAAAAAAAATTGCCACATTTTGGCAACAAAGCAATCCGTGGTTTTGAAAATAGTGCCATATTGTGGCAAAAAGCACTCGAGTAATTCTACCAGAAGTAAGAACAAATTTAACTGGTAAATGTCATAACGTCATTTGCACTGTTTCTATTTGAATTTTTATCTCAGTAAGCTAATGTCCGTGTCATGTGGAAACCTAATAAACTAATAATGAATAGGTAATGGTGTCGTAGATTGCAGTTATCTCACTAATAGCAATGCAATTACCAAAACGTTAATGCTTTAACGATAATTGTTAATGCATTCCTCGCAGAAGCTAACAATAATTATCTTCATTTCGTTTCCATTATTCATTTCTTAAAATCTCTTGCAAAACTTGCCAAAAACATTGTTTGTTAGATATGGAGTTGCAATAAAGTCTAATACACCAAACCTAACATAATTTGACATTAGAATCAATCGTGTATGACGGAGTAAAAATGTAAGTATACTTGAAGTTCTTTATTTCCGAAGGAAATATTCGTTCACAAAACCTAGAGTCGGTTATTTCACAGAATTTGAACAATTTGTAGGTACGATCGATGTTTCTAAGCACTAGAAAAGTTATTGCAATGGCCACACCTGCGCATATGGACGGCGCAAAGACAGATCTGTCATTCGATCTTTATCATTGACATTCCCTTTTCAAATCCCGTATTGCTAAGGTGATCCGCTGATGAGGCAACTGAAAACCAACTAAAACCGGCTGTTTTCTCTGTCTTGATTGGTGAAAAAGCTTGTTTAACCATAGACGAAGAACAATCAGCTGACAGCTGGCAACTAGCAACGGCCGGACAGGGCAATCAGCAGTGCAAGTCGCAAGTCACCGCTTGCGTTACCATTGACAACGGGTGTTTGAGTGATTGTGTAGTGTGCGGGCCATCACATTGTCCTTGATTGGTCAAAAAGCTTGTTTAACCATAGACGAAGAACAATCAGCTGACAGCTGGCAACTAGCAACGGCCGGCCATGGCAATCAGCAGTGCAAGTCGCAAGTCACCGCTTGCGTTACCATTGACAACGGGTGTTTGAGTGATTGTGTAGTGTGCGTGCCATCACATTGTCATACAAAGACAGTAGCCAGTTGACAGTTTTCAGTTGCCTCAGTGAGCGGATCGCCTAAAAGTCTTGATAGAAGTTCTATTTTTAAATCAGCATGGACAAGATCCTTCCCAGAAGTAAAAAAATAACAGAACTTGAAAAGAACCTTTAATGAAGTACAGGATTCAGATTAAAATTACTTCACTATGAATTATTCACACATTACTTCACTGTGGATGCGGTGTGGTGCAGACCACTGTACATGTCAACGAATGCCCGCTCCATTCATTCCCCGGCGGGATTGATGGGGTGCACAGGGCGACGCCTAAGGCCCTGGACTGGCTCGCAGATCTAGATGTCCCCCACAATACGAAAGAAGAAGAACTATGAATTATTTTCTAGAAGAGAGACCAATATTCTTTTGTTTTTTTTTAAATTATTTTTATAACTAAGAAAAAAATTGCTCCAGGTAGGAGGTCCCGAAAAAATCATTTCCCTCAGAGGCGATGACATCTTTGGAGATGCTATGGATGAGGGTCTTTTTAATAAGATGATAGAACACATGGGTATTTAAGAGACTCACGTTATATGAGGAAAGAAACACAGAGGCCATATTTGTATCACCAATTTTTTTCGACACTTTTTTAAATGGTATGAGAGAAGAATTATCACTAATTTTGTATTTCTATATAAAATTCTAAATGATACAGTCGATAGTCCAGAAGTGTATGTAAAGTTTTCGGATTCCATTACGTAATACTAGAAGTCGAAATTTATTTCAGTGAAGAAATTCTGGGATTATCTACCATACCTCTTTGTCCAGAATACAGTGGAGGGAAACGATCATGTCGAGTCAGTTAACATCTTCAATTTATCACTGAATAAATACAAAACATTGTTTCTGAGGCTGTTCAGTTATGTATAAAATTGTGTAATTTTTACCATGTAAAAGTTTCTAAAAAGGGTGTAAATAAATACTGAAAAGTTCTGAACCTCGATAGGAACCTTAGTTAAATCATCTTACTAATATTATAAATGCGAAAGTTTGTATGGATGTATGTATGTTTGTTACTCTTTCACGAAAGAACTACCAAATGGATTTTGATGAAACTTTACAATAATATAGCTCATACATCAGAATAACACGTAGAGTATAATTTATAAAGATTATAGCTATTTTCCATATATTACATATAAAAATTATTGTTTAATAGAAAATATCAAAATTTTAGAACGACATTTTGCAAAACAATAATTGTTAAATGAAAATTCTATTTTAGAAAATATTTTATTTTGTGAATTTATTTGAAGTACTCGCCTAATACTTTCAATCAAATCAAGAATTATAGATATTTTAAATAAATGGTATAAACATAAACGGGACCTAGGAAAAGCAAATAGGCTATATGAAGTACTTACTAATCCTGCGCAGACGAAGTCGCGGGCAGAAGGTTGTATAGTATATTCTTTGATGTGAGATGAGAACCAAGAACTAATCACCACGATGACACAAGAAAAAGAAAACAAAATGAAAATTATCTTTCCCCATGAATAGAGGAATGCATAGAAAACTGATTGCCACCCGCAAACACCATTCAATGCAAGATGACTTTTCATTTCTTTCATAAGGTTCCTTTTCACCTTTCGAACGACCTCTCAAAACCTTTCAAAACGTAGAACGTGAAAACTTTCAAAAACATTCCGGAATGGGAACTTTGCGAATATTTTCTTAGCCCAGAAAAACACTATTTTTAATGGAAAAAGTCTTTCAAATATGTTGAGTTTTTTTAATGCTGATATTTCAATGGAGAATGATAAAAGGTCATTTTCACAAATTCAACATCTCAGCAACAGTAGGGGATATTCGTTGAAGATCTACATAATAATATAAGAATGTTCAACAAATCAAAAAATGTATTTGAAGACCATATGAAATAGAGCTTGTTATTCTTTAAGAACGATTGACCAGCAGCTGAGAATAAAAGTTCGAGAAAGGTCGATTATTCCCAACATCAATTATTTTAAGTTAAAAATTTTATATCGATTTATTTAATTCAAAACTTGCTTTAATATACCTATGTATACGTACATTCAAATAAGCAATAAAAATGCTTAAATCGCACGATGATAAATTATTAAATATAGTGTACTTCTTGTAAGTATTTTGTTGATTATAAGTATTTATGATTTTTTAATATTGTAGACTAGATTATATATTGATTTATTTTGTTGTGTGATTTTATGATTTTAAATTTGTGTTGTTTAATCGGCTCTATCGTTTAAAAATTGTACATATTTGCGAACGACCAACGGTATAACCTTAGTATGTTAAAAATAAACTTAGTTTTTCAAAATTTAAAAAATTCGTTTACCAGATAAAATAACAATCTTTCAAAAACAATTTATGTTTTCTTGTAAAAAAGAGTCAATTCGTCTAGAATTTGAAATGACTAATTTTCGGTGCTCTCTGATAATATCCTCTTAGGCATTGCTAATAGTATACTATATCGGACGTAATGAGTCTTCCTGTAATGATACAAGAGAAACAAGGTTCCACATTTTTAAGATCAGTTTTATATTATTTGATAAAATCCTTGTCGTACCTGAGTAGTATATACAATATATACACACATATCATATCACACTATCAATCCTTATCACGCATCCTAAAACGTGAGACGAATTAAATTAATTTTAATGAATTTATGCATTTAAAAATAATGTTCATGAGGAGAAAAGAATGATATGTATTGTGGGAAATTTAATGTATATTTTGCCCAATAAATAAAGAAGTGACTGGTGCATTCCTCATCGGACAGTAGGCAGTCAGGAAATGTAATACGTTGTTATATTGACTAATTTCCTACTGCTCATACAAAGCTCCTGCTGCCATTACAAACTGGACTCGTAAACAACTCGGGGATTAAGGTGTCCATGTTTATTCAAAAAATCATCTAAATCATTAGGTAAGTTATTAAAAGATAATAATATTATGGATTTGCGTACTACGAATGGTGGGGCGGTCTATGGTATCTGCCTATCCCTGCGGAGAAACGGTCTGGTTGATAGCTAGTTAGATCATTAACTACCGTTTCACGGCGAGTTCATCGGAAACGAGTTCAACTAACTAAAATTCAACCTAACCTAACCTAACCTAACCTTACCTAACCTAACCTAACCTAACCTTACCTAACCTAACCTAACCTAACCTAACCTAACCTAAACTAACCTAACCTAACCTAACATAACCTAACCTAACCTAACCTAACCTAAACTAACCTTTTTTGTGTATTTTGTAAATTTGCTTTCGATTTTCGATGAATTCGTCGGTTATCTTAACTACCTACTTACCTTGAATATCTTTTTTTGTATGTGAAATTAGAACATATTAATTACGAACATGTTTTTTTTTTAACCTTTAATTACCCGTCATTAATTTGTCTGCCGGTTAACGATTAAGTATGACAATTTACAACGATTATTAAGTTGTACATAACAAAAACAGACACTCTGCCCCGGGCCAGTTCACTACTTAACGATTATAAATGTCGTGTCATATACGACATTATGACGTGCAAACCATGAGGTCCGTTTTTCAAAGTTATTTTATTTGAATTAATTAATTAGTTATGTAACGAGGCGCACGGTATAAAAACAAACTTTCCAGTCTCGCAATGTCATATTGGTTCCCTTGGTAACTTGTAGTATAACTTGAACTTTCCTTTACCATACATAAATGGTTGTTTATCAGTTGCGTAAAATTTAAAACCCATTTTTTATTATACTGTATACAGGGTGTGACCGCACATACCTGAAACATTTTAACCAGTGATTCTTGAGCATATTTGGAGTACAAAAAGTAGATATTTTGCTGACCGATATTTTATTTCTATTAAAAACAAAATATATTTTTTTGATCACACGTCGCCACTGATCAAACTCGTATGCGTAGCGACGAGATGTTACCGAGAAGCTGGAACGAGATGGAGTGCTTATCACGTGACTCGCCAATCTATTACCGTTTACCAAGTTTGCGAAAAATATTTTTATTATTTTTAATTGAAAAAAAATATATCATCGGACATCCAAATGACAACTAAATTTTCATTTCAAATATGTTAATGTTCCGTCGGTAAAAACCTTCAAGTGTGTGCTGTTACAACCTGAATATAAAAAAATTCTCGTTCAAGAACAGATACTTCCCCAAATTTATAGATTCCCTAAATTTCAAGAATGAGTGTGTTATATTTAATAATTCTGAAGGTGATTCACTATTAGGCAATGCAAAATCATTTGATATTTGTTGGAAAATTAGATTGCCAAGAAATATTTTAAATGCTAGCGCCAGGATTGATCAGCTGTGGCATTTTTATAAAATTATTATTCAAAACGTATTTTGAAGTCTTATCAAAAGCACTGTTTGAAAATGGCGTCCGATTCTTTTTCTCACCCGGGTTAGTTATTAGATTACTTTTGATATGTGGAATAAATTAATGAAATTGAGATTATCATAGTTATGGGAGACACATATTTACTTGTAAGATTATTCAATAAATATGTATTGTTTGTAAAGTAATACAATTTTTCAAAACAATATTAGGTACGCTGTAGCGCACCTCGGGTCAGTATGAATCTCATTTCGGTTATGGTTTGATTGTATAATGTGGAAAATTAAATTCTTTAGAAAATTAACGTAAAACATTTAAATATTTGTGCCTGAGATTAGAAACTGTCAGACTGATAAAAAATTGTGTTATATCCGCTCTGCAATTAAAGCTCAATAAGCGAAATATTTCTAAACGTAGCCGAAACTAAAAACTGTTTTTGGAAGGAAATGAAATACGCTTCCAAATTATATTATTAAAAATAAATATTAAAATTTGTAAATATTAAAATTTAAAATCAAAACATAAAAATTTCTGACAATGACACACGAGATGTTTTTTTTATGTGAAAACGGTACTAAAATCACGGATAACGTAAAATACCACTTATTTTATTTTACAAATGTACAATAAAAATTTTAATCACCTCACTTTTTTACAATTTCATAAAAAATATATTTAATAAAAAAATAACAAAGTTTTACAAAAAGTTAAGCGATTTGGCGGGTGAAAGCGTATCTACCAAACAAGCATTTTTATCTATTTCTATGGACAACTTTAAACAAAAATATAAAGTAAGATTTATTTTAGATTTTATCCTTTTTGTTTTAGGGTTGTTATTAGAACAACAGCGGAGTTATAATGATTTCTGTGGGAACATACGCGTTAGCTTGACAACAAGCTTATTGGCCTTGACTGCTATCGTTATATTGTCGTGAAAACAAGCTTAGGGGTCTGAGTGGTTTTAAGGATTAAAATATCTATTTTGAACATTTTGTACGATTTGTTACATTGTAATAGTAATAGTTTTATAAGACTGTTTGTTGTCTTTAGGTTTGAAATAACAAATAAAACAATGTGTTGCTCTGGAGTATAAAGAAACGACAATTTATGTTTATTTGTCATATAGAGGTTGTTTTTATAATGTTTTTAAAAATATCATCCACATAACATAGTGTAACCAAAGTAATGACACTTGAAGAAAAACAATAGGATAAAATAAAATTCATAATTCAAATATAAAGGAATCCTAGATATTTCTAGGTAGGTACTTAAATACTAGGTAGGTACTCTTATTCCTTTACATATATATATATTTTTTAATTTATTTAATATTTAAAGGTTTTTTTAACAATAAATACACAATTTTTACATTTTATACAGTGGTAAATTAGTACATAAGAATAGCATTTCCTCACCATAAAGAGACGAGGCTCTTGTGTTTGGTGAGGGAATTTTAGTTCAATTATATAATATCATGTGTGAAAATAGATAATACAATATGGCAAAAAACAAGGGATAATTAAGAAAATACAAGATTTATCAATAAAGGATTTGAAAGAAATAATAATGATAGTGAGATATGGACTCTTATAGTAGTTTTAGGTATTTTTTTAATTTTTACTGAAATTCCTGAAATTTTCGATAACTTTCAGATATAATGGTAGTTTGTTATAATATGTTGTACTATTGAGATAAGTATTTTGTGTGTATTAGTGTGATAAATATTATTTAAAATTATTCATTAGACTAAATTTATGAAACGCAGCCACATACAAACCAATGCAACATTTGCCCTTGACATTTATGGGGTTATCTTCGACGCTTTGTCGATTCCCGGCTGCATATTTCATAAAGCGCATTACCCGATCATTCATCGGCCCAATCAGCTTACATCTTAATGAGGTACAAGGAAATGATAGTCGGGGACGTTCGAAGAAAACACGGAACGAGATTTATGACTGGCAGAGAAGGCATAAAATTGCGCAGAGAAACTATTTCGGAGATACTATAAATTAAGAGTGAAAATTTATTAAATAGTAATAATAAATATTAATTATTATTAGAGATAGGTACTACTCGGTTTCGCTCTAGTTTATGCACTTTTTTTCCTGACTGAACAATTTATCTTTTCAATCTATTAATTTATTAATTTCTCAAATTTTGGTGTCAACAAACCATTATAATAATGATTTGTACAGTGCTGTTTTTGGGAAAAATCGCCCCAAGGGCGCTAATTCTTACTAATATTATAAACTCGAAAGTTTGTATGGATGTATGTATATTTGTTACTCTTTCACGCAAAAAGTACTGAATGGATTTAAATGAAACTTAACAATAATATAGCTCATACATCAGAATAACATATAGGCTATAATTTATAAAGCGAGCTATTAATTTTAAATATATTGAAAATAATAATTATTGTAATAGAAAATGTAAAAATTTGAGAATGACATTATGCAAAACAATGATTGTTAAATCATAATTCTATTTTAGAAAATATTTAAATAAGTGAATTTTTTTGGAAGTACCTACTCGCCTAATACGTTGAATCGAATCAGGAATTATAGATATTTTAAATAAATTGGTTAAGAATTTTGGTATAAACGTATATGGGACCTAGGAAAAGAAAATAGATTACTCGAAGTACTAATCCTACGCAGACGAAGTCGCGGGCAGAAGCTTGTTTATAATATATTTCCACAATGCTCTAGGTATCTTACTTCTTACTACAGACTAGACAAACTATTATAACAATTTATGGCTAACAGATTGCATCCGGTTCGTCGAACACTGATACATAACAATATGTACAATGCATGACCAATATACCACAAACACGCTCTTTAACTCACAATGGAAACGACGCTGTGAGCTAAACATGTGAGTTTATACACAAATTCTCTAAAAAAAAGCTGTGCAATTTTAACTACACGAGCACTCAGTTTTTAACGTGACAACAAAACAGATTTACAAATTATCTGACAAGATTCTAGTTTACATTTAAACTAATCTTAAATTTCCTGACTTCCAAGTGGTTTCAAGTATCTATAAAAAAATCGTAAAGCCATCTGTCTACAAGTTCAGCGCGATATTTGAACATATCAGCTTTGTAGTTTTGTTCCGAATAAACCGTGCTAAAACTCACTCTCACTTCCAACCGGGACGCAACAAGCAAATTTCATAACGCCAGTACTTAGCACTAGTGATATTTCGGTGATTGACCGGTTGTGAAACTGATCACACATACATTTACAACTTCAAAGTCAAGACTGTGGCTAACCAGCCTAAAGAAACCGGACAAAATCTTACATCCAACTGGTTTTAAGTCCTGACCTTTGGGAACACAGAATGTCTTGCTACTAGACTGTACTGTGCAGTATAGAGTGTACAGCAGTGATTGGCAACAAGCGGCCCGCGACCCTATACAAAGGTCCGCGAGACTTTTCAAACGTTTTACGTCTTGGCTAAATAAAATACTATGTAAAAAATTAGCCATAAATATATTAAGTGGATTCTGTTCTGTTTTGTAAAAGGGTTTAGCGGAAAACATTAGTTTTTTCTTATTATTTATTGTTATGAAGTTCAATTTGTAGAACTCCAGTAATTTTTTTTTTCTTTTATAAATTTAATAAAAATAATGATATGTATATTTAATTTATAGAAACAGTATATTTATAAATTATTATTACGCATGAGAGCTGTTTCACCTTCTGAAGGCATTATCAGGCTGAAATTTATGCTGGTGAAAAAATGTAATAAGCGGTAATTGTTTAATGAAACACTATTATAATATATTTAATTATTTTGTGGGTAAGAGATAAGCCGACGTAGCTCTGTGGATAGAGCTGTTGACCGGAAATCGGACATGGGTTTGAGACTCGTCAGCGGCATGTATCGTTTCTCGTGAGATTTTTTCAATGTGGATGTGTGTTTCAAGCTAATAATTATTGCTCATTTAGATACTGGTTATAATATTTTTTTTATTTGTTCTTTAACATTTCAGAGCGATAAAATCGAAAGAATTTGTTTGTTTAGCCCAGGAGACAAAAAAATGCTTTGCATGCAATGTATTATTGTTTTATTAAAAAAATACGCTTTTAGAATACAGAAATGGCTTTGCGAAACCACTGACTGTCTAGCTGTATGATACACGGAGAAAAATGTTATTCGAAAAAACGATAATTTTCATAGTAAAAATGGTTAAAAACGGGACTGAAGTCCTAACGAACAAATTAACAGGGTTTCCATGTTTATTGGCGGGAACATGTAAGAATAATTTGTTGTTAAACGTAATTTCGTACGTATACCAACAAATTATTCTTACATTTTCCCGCCAACAAACATTGAAACACTGTTAATTTGTTCGTAAGAACTTCAGTCCAGTTTTTAACCGTGTTTACTATTAACATGATCGAATAACATTTTTCTCCGTGTACCCTACCTCTTGCAGCCTGCGAATTCATTGAAAATTGATACAATAGCCCCTCGGTTAAAACGGTTGTCCATCACTGGTATACAGTTTACAATCTACCATGAGTCGATGTTGCCTTTGTCAACACATGAACTATTTACGAACCTTTAAACCAGTATCTAAATGAGTAAGCGGTGCAGCTTGAACTTTTAAAGGTCAGGCGATTAGGCTATGACATTTCCTTTGTTTTGTATATCCATATTAATCATTCTGTTTTTTTTTTTATATAAATGTCACTATGTTGGTTTTAGACTGTCGTGATTTTTGAATCGTTATCAATGATGAAATATAGGGAATATAATATTCCTTGCTCTTATGTGTTCCCTACATAAACTTTCAGCTTCACAAAATCTCACAATTATAATATTCCGTGATTCTTCACCGGTCTGTGCCAGTATATCATACTAGCATGGACTATATATCCAATTTTGAAAAAGATAATCATAATAATTTTCTGATGAAATATTATATTATAGGTAGGTACCTACCTACTATATTGCTTGTCAGAATTGTCTTATTCTTCAGACAATCAGTTAAAATTTAGAAAATGACACTTAAATTCAAAGCAAATTTAGGTTAATTTAGTGTAAATAAATACACCCAGGAATGACGCACAATCGCAGATATTTGAAATTTGTTATGATGTAAAATTCAATGTTTAAAACATACCTAAACAAATCTTTCATGTCAAAATATTATTTCTGAAAATGTTTAGATTATCAAATAACGGGGCCTTAGACTCCCATTCCGAAGGCCGCGGGTTCGAACCCGGCGTGCGCAAATAAATTTTATTTAATTGATTTGTGATATTTCACAATTAATTATTTAAAATAATATATAGTATATTTGCGGCACGTTCCAGAGTGGAAGATACTCTTAGTATCGCCCTGGTGTAAGACCACTATTCAGAATTGAAACGTTGCTTGAAATGGCTTTAGCCGTGTTTAGTGACTAGATCTGAATAGCCAGGTACTTCCCCACCTTCATTGTCCTCGTCTCCATCCTTTCCCCACTTACCTTCAGCTTCAAAACGTACCCCAATTGGGGATGCCATAGTCTCACTGGCTCCAGATGGGAGCAGTTAGGACTCTTGTGAGGTATTCACTATAAAAATTTTTCTAATTTATTTAACACTCTCAATATTGATTAATATCCTTAAAATTATTCAAACAACACATTTACTTCATTATAAAAATCACGTAACCCATATAATTATTGCTATCACTTTAAAAATTGCGCACTGTATACTACGTCAAATTATTACAAATCAAGTGATTTTTTTAATAAACATATTAATTTTATTCAATAAAAAGAATTTACTTTGTTCATTTAGCAAAGCTTATTCAATTTACATATTACATTTAATTCAAATTGTAAATCACATTGATAATTTATTTATATTTTCTATACTTATCTATATTCATTTACTAGATTTAATTTTAATTCTTATAGTTTTGCAATTATGTAATTCCCTTAAAATTATCATTTCTTTAATTATTTTTAATGATTTTATTTACACTAATTTTTATAAATGTTCTTATTATACAAAGTATTTTATATTCAAATATTATTATTCTACTTGTATTTATTACGAAAATTATTTTAATTATTTTACCAAAAAATTTTACTGTTCTAAATGTTTTTGTTATACAAATTATATTAACTATTTTACCAACAAAAATTACTTTTCTAAATGTTTTAATTATCCAAACTTACTCCAGTCGATGCTATATATTTTTTTAAATTTTTAATTAATTAATTTAGGTAATTCTTTTATAAATCTTATTTCCACAATTACATTAAACTATTTTATTTACACTATTTGTTCGAAATGTTTTTATTATCAAAATTATTTTAATTATTTTAACATTATTTTTGTAACTCTCCTAATCAATTCATTACCTTCACTTATTTCAATCAATTTCATCCTTAAAATTTTAATGTCTTATTATAATCCTTCCAATCACTCTAATTATGCAAAACATGTAAAATTTTCAATTTCTACGTCCCAATTAATTCTCATATTTAATACAATTATTTTACTTGTTATAAAACATATAATCTATCTATTAATTTTGAATATTCTTATGCTTATTATTAACTTATCTATCGCAAATTATTTTTATTTTTTAATTCTTCCAATTCGCCTGACACGTTTTGTCATTGCATTATTCATAATTCTTTTAATTATTATAGTAACTTTAGATTCTTTAGTACTGACAACTTTTATCCAAATTATTAATCCTTTGGATCTATATTATTTGTATTCCCTAAATTTATATATGTTCATTTACTCAATTTAATTTTAAATATTTAATACTTATATTATATACTTACACAAATACTCACCAACATGGCTGATTACATGGAATATATAGACTCAGACAACCAACACCACTGTATAACTACAAACGATATTAACATATGGACCAATATCACAAAAGAAAAAAATAAAGTGAAAATACTACACCAAAACATTAGATCGATTAATAAAAATTTTGATGAATTTACTATATACCTACAACAGCTTGATAATAATTTTGATATAATTGTGCTGACAGAATGCTGGTTGAATGAAAAATATATACCAAAAACAATCGAAAACTATAACACACACCATACAAAGAATCACAAAAATCAAAATGATGGTATAGTGATATACATCAATGATAAAATAAACACAATCGTCCAAGAAATACATATCATAGACTCCAACTGCATACAAATAACATGTGAAAAAGAAACGTGTATTCTTGCAATGTACAGATCTCCATCCAAAAACAACATTACAAATTTTCTAACTGCACTTAACAATACATTAAATGATCTCAACAAAAACAAAAATATCATCATCATTGGAGACTTAAACATAAACACTCTACAAAACGGACACCCACAAAACTTAGAATACCTTACAATACTAGCACAGCATGGACTGGAACCAACGATAAATGTTCCGACACGAGTCACACAAAACACAAAAAGTTGTATAGATCATATAATGATCAAAACAAAACTAAAGACCAAAACCGTAGTACTTGAAAGCACTATTACAGATCACTACATGAATATGATAGCAATTGATACCGAAAACACAAAACCTATCCAACATAAAATAATCACAAAAAAAATAATTGACTACACAAACTTAAAAGAAAAACTCAAAAAAATGGACTGGAGTACAGTATACCGAATAGAGAATGTCGAAGAGGCTTGGGATAAATTTACAACAATGTTAGCGCAAGAAATAAATAATAACACTAATCTAAAACAAGTAAAACTTACACACAAAACTAAAAAAATTAAATTATGGATAACACAGGGAATATTAAACTGTATTCGTAAACGAGACAAAATTCACAAACAAATTAAACATACGCCGTACGACATAACACAACTTAATTACTATAAAAGATATAGAAACATCTGCACGAAAATTATTAGAGTAGCTAAGGAGTTGTACTATCGAGAAAAACTTGAAAAAAAAGAAAACAATAACCCAAAGGAAATGTGGAAAATATTAAAAGAAGTTACGTACACACAAAAATTCAAACAGAAAAATACAATCGAACATCTAAACATTAACTCAAAAAAAATAGATACCAATAAAAATAAAGAAACTATAGCAAATCATGTGAATAACTTCTTCGCAAGTATAGGAAAAGTTTTAGCGAACCGTAAAATTCTTAACACAAACACACTAACACAAACAAACATAAATACGCAACCGTCACAACACAGATTTAAAATAAAAACAACTTCGGAAGAGGAAATTGACAAAATAATAAACACATTAAAAAACCGAATTGCTCCTGGATTAGATGAGATAACAACGGATTGCATTAAGGTAATAAAAAACGAAATTTTAAAACCCGTAACACACTTAATCAACCTTAGTATAACACACTCCTGCTTTCCTAGTACTCTTAAAAAAGGACTAGTGATCCCTATTTATAAATCTGGAGACAAAATGGAAATAACTAACTACAGACCAATCACATTGTTAAACTCGCTTTCAAAGATTTTCGAAAGAGTAGTAAAAAACCAAATTATAAAATACCTGGAAGAAAACAAATTAATCTCGGATAAACAATATGGATTTAGAGAAAAAATAGGCACAAAAGAAGCTTTGGCGCGTACAATAGATTATATACATAGCAACTTAGATCAAGGGTATAAATGCATAGCGATATATCTAGATTTAGCTAAAGCTTTTGACTCAATCTGCCACCAAACACTTTTTAAAAAATTAGAAAACATGGGTATCAAAGGCAAGGAACTCCAACTATTAAAAAGTTATATGAGTAATAGAACACAACAAGTCAAAATTAACAACCATACTAGCAAACCACTGCCGATCACATATGGAGTTCCACAAGGAAGCATACTAGGGCCCGTTCTCTTCACTATTTATATAAATGAACTTTGCAGCATGGAAATAGACGGTGAAATAGTTAGTTATGCCGACGACACAGTTTTACTCTTTAAATCTAAGGATTGGAAAAATGTATTTAACATAGCGAATTTAGGAATCATGCAAGTAAAAACATGGCTAGACTCAAACATACTTACATTAAACATATCGAAAACAAAATATACAACGTACAGTATAAATAGCACGGGACAGCCAAAAAATAACACAAACACCATAAAAATACACGAATGTTCAAACACCAATAACTGTGATTGCCCTCCTCTAGAAAAAAAAGAACAAATAAAGTATCTAGGAATTGTAATTGACCATAACCTTAGATGGACACATCACATCAAACAAATCACAAATAAACTCCTCAAAACAATACATATTTTCCTTAACATAAGAAATATATACAAAATAAAACAAATGAAAACAATATATTTTGCACTCTGTCAATCAATAATAGAATATGGAATAATTGTTTGGGGAGGAGCAACAAATTCAGCTATCGAACACATAGAAATTGCGCAGAAAGCGATCTTAAAGGTAATACTTAAAAAACATAGACTTACTGATACAGACCAAATATTCAATTGTTGTGACGTACTAGACATACGCCAATTATACGTTAAAACACTACTTAACTACATTTTTGACAAAAAAAACAAATTTCAACAAACACAAAATATCACTAACAGACCAGTTAGACAAGCGTACAAAGAAAACATAAAAACTCCGACGGTAAATACAAGCTTTGGACAAAGACACTACCAATATCACGCTATAAAAGCATTCAACAGTCTAACACTCGAAAATAGAATTGAGGAAAACAAAAATAAATTCCGACACAAAATTACAAAATGGATTAAAGAACAAAAAAGACAATATTACCAAAATCTCATAGCATAAAATAATAAAACATAAAGTAACACACAAAACCAATATAAAACACAATCACCCACAAACACACATAATATAAATATACCTATTTTAAACCTTATATAATATCTATTATTTATTTTTAATTTTAATTTAATTTCAAATCTCTGTTTTTTAAATTTAATTTATCATCTTATGTTTTTCATATATTTTTAAATGTACTGTGTAAAAATTAAATTGTAGATAAAATGGAGGCCTCAGCACGGGTAAACCACCTAGTGAGGCCAACATTATTGAATTTTACTATTAAATGTAAAAATATTGTATCAATAAATAAATAAATAAATAAAAAAATATATATTTTTTTCCATACTGGTACACAATTTTCAGAAGCAAAAAAATACAAAAAGTATGAATATTGAAAAAAATATAATGACTGCCCTTAGCGTTAGGTGCAAACTGCACACTACACAGATCGCGTGATGAAGCTGTCAGTTATTTAGAAACTCGATCACCTGTTATATGCATGTCAGAACCAAATAGAGATAGAGATCTCCTCCAAAAATAATGTAATAAGTAAAAATGTAACGACCCAAAGAATGCAATACCGAAAAACGAAATTAAATTATTAGTTTAAATACGAAATATTGCTCTCGTTTTTGGTCATGCAAGACAAATTGATATTACTTATCGTGTTTCAGAATGCATTCCTACGCGAAATGCAATAAGTGTTTTGGACTTGCGTGATCGTGATTGGTTATCAAGTTATCAGTTATCATTAAGGCCAATGTCATTTTTTTTATAATCGGTGTGTTTTGAAATTTCGAAACTGTTTAAAAACTAAACTACCAGTTCTGTAAACAGTAGACCTCGTGTACGAAATAATTTAGCTATATTTTCATGATGATTTTTTTTGAGATATGAATAATGTTGGTTTTTTTATTTTATATACATGTCGTAGTATAATATCTGAAGTAGCTTTGAAAAAAATTTCAATTAAAAATATTAATAAATAAGTCCGTGAGAGCGAACCTCCTGAAACGCCTCTAAAAAAAGTTGTTATGCGGTGAACATCATAAACTCGTTACCGGATCATCCGAAACAAAAAAATTAAATAGCGTTTAAAAAGTGACATGTTTTCTCTGGTAATCAGGAAGAGTTTTTTCATTATTTTATTTTTGGCAGCATTTTGAAGTGAAAAACGCGTTTTTTGCTAAAAAATTTCGGTGAATTTGTTATTAAAAAAATCAAAAAAAAAATTGGTTAAAAAAAACCCTTCCTGACTACCTGTTGATTTATTTGTAGAAATAGTGTACAAAATTTCATAAAGATCGGACAAGTAGTTTTTGAGCTATGATGTTCACTAACTTCAAAATTTTGTTTGCGAGAAAATCGATAGTTTTTTATACTCGAAAATCTGGTCGAAAATCGAGAAGGGCTAGTCGCTTAAAACGCTGTATCATCGTTAGTTTTGCTCCGATTTACATTCAATTTCGACAAACTACTCTCGACATGTTGTGCATTCAGAAAAAATTATAACCTTACCCCTCCTTAAGTACATAATTATTTAAAAAATAAATAAAAAAATTATTATTACATAAGTTCTGCAAGTATGTAAGTTTTTTATAATTGTGACAGCTGTTTCGGCTTACAGGGCCTTTTTCAGAAATTTTAAGCCGAAGCAGCTCTAACACTAATAAAAAACTAAAATGAAATTAATAATTACATTACAATTTTTTTGTAAATGGAGTTCTACGAATTGAATACAAAAACAAAAAATACTATACCTATCCATTTAATATTTTATCCTCTTTATATATAATAATCTCGCGAGACAATGTTCGTCCATGATAAACTCCGAAACTAGCTGTCCGATTTTCATGAAATTTGGCTTAATGTGTGTAATTTGGTGGTACTTAAAAGAAAGGATAGTTTTTATCTCGATCATTTTCCTCAATATTTATTATTGCGAATTAAATGTTTATTTGGCATCCTTTGGCAATAAAATCTTTTTAAGGTATATAAACGTTTTATTTATATTATTATTATGATTAAATGTTTGTTATGGGACAATGATTTGAAATGATTTGTAAGTTCCATAAATTTCTGACAGATGGCGGTGTGAGTTGGTTATCTAGGTTAGGTAACCATCCACTTTGTGTTTCGATGATGGCTTAGATGGCTTTGTGTTTTGTTAGCCACAGCTACGCGTGGGTGGGTCATCTAGCGTTTTTTAAATTTTATTTCAAATAAGGAATTATAAATTTTCTCCGAATAAACGTTACCACCTTGAAGACAATCCCTTTTTTAAATGTTCCTCCCACCCCTTTTTCGTTCCCCTCCCCTCACCCGGATTCCCTCCCCCTTACTTCCTTCCTTACCTGCAGCTTAACTTTATGAAACACACACATTTTTAAACAACTTCAGCGCTACTAACCAAAATTATTATAGAAATCTTTGCGGGCGTGCGCACAACAACTCACCAAAGCTTCATTGCAATTGGATGAATTCTGTAGGCAATAATAAGACACAAACAAAGAAAGTGCCTGCATAAAAAAATATTATTATATTTACATGTTACGAGTTATTTTCCTTCATTAAAATTCAACTTCATTTATTTACCTTCATTAAAATTACAAAATATATTATTGTTTAAAATTGTAAACACACTCATATTTCACAAAAGAAATATTGAAAAAAAATCTTTCAACAACATAATAACCCGCATCCATGACTTATTTTGTCAATTACATTTTTACAATGGTGCACGCAATACTTTGTTTTAAACATTAAATATTCTTGTTTATATAAATACAAACCTGTATCTGTAAGAAAATTACATTGTTATAATTAAAAAATTAACTTAAGTAAGGTATAATTGCACTGATTATTACAATTATCTTCCAATCGGGAGCGTCTCGCAAACATACCATGAATTACTTTTATAAATTAACTAGCTGTCCCGGCAAACTTCGTACCGCCTCAGAATCAATAAATGTTGTGTTTAATTTATTAGCTGAAATAAATTAAGTTTTTATTAAGTTAAAATAAATAGGTACCTACTCTAAGATCAAAAAATTAAATTGAGCTGTTGACTAAGCACGAAATGTTCGGCACACTACACCATTGACAGTTCGAATTGATTCAAATTAGGTATGTCGACCAACGCACATTATTTGAAAAGCCGTTCCATACAAAATATAACTTATTTTCTTCATAATTATTTTTCCCGTGATTTTTTCCGATGTTTTAATAGTTATTCTGTTAATCGGGACGGAGACAAATCCAACAAATCAAAGATCATAAAAATCGGTCCAGCCGTTCTTGAGTTATAAATGGTGTAACTAAACCGACTTTGTTTTATATATTAAGATGATACCCGGTGGTGCAGAAATAGATTTTACTAAAATATTGCTGTCACTGTTGCTCTTACTCCACCGGATATTGAGCGAAAGGGACAATGCACTGACACCTAACTAAAATGGAGGTTTTGTATTCCCCACTTTTCTCCTCCAAAAGTGGAATGATTTTCAATTTTTTTTTACCAACTACATAATAAAAAACTATTCTATGTCTGTACGTTTTACTTTTTTTTAAAAAAACATTGTCTGGTTTGTATACTGAACATCTTTTGACGGCGTTTAAACCAGTCAATTTTATTGATTTTTGGAAGGTCATAACTTCTATAAAAAGTAACTTATCAAAAAAAACAAAAAGTACCGACACGCTAGTAGTTGATATCTATTTTATGCAGAAACAATATTTTCTCTAGGATTAAAATCCAGAGAGATAAACAGGGAATACGTTTGTATGGAAAAATCACCGCCGGGTATCCTCTTAAGAATGCAAAACAACAGATGCTAATTATATTCAATCTACTAGCGACCTCAGGATTCATTCACTCAAACTCAAAGTGTTCAGTTGCACGGAATATATTTATAAGAAATTAGCAGGCTATAACCACTGGAGCGACAGAGCAATTTAAATATTTTTCTCGGATTGCTAAAGGAAATTTTTCGCACACATTAAAAAAATCATACCTCCAAATTTGAATATGGAGATATACAAACTGATTATAGTTTCATGTAGCCAATGAATTCCCCTAACTTTTGACTATTATCATATATTTGTAGGATTTACAAAAAAAATATAATTAAATCTTTAACCGTAAAACATTTTAAAGAATCTAGAGACTTCACTTTTGCGTCATATATCCTCCTTACACTTCTTTCTTCGTTCATTCGCTCTACATGCCCAAACCATCTGAGGGTCCCTTTCTATAATCTCAATACTTAATTACTCTACGAATTGCAAATATAAATGCGAATGTATAAATATCAAATACGACTTGCCGTTATTTTTTAAGATATTTCGATATTATTATTATTACTCAGTATTTATTTTGTTCAATGTAATAATATTGTTTCCCTCCTGTGTTCCACTGTAAACTTATTTTATTGTAAAAGCCTTTTATGGCGTTTAAATAAATACATATCCGAGAGCTTAACTTTACTTGACAACTTATAATTCAGACATTTCTGCCAAGCCCTACGGAGAAATGGAGTTTTAGTTCCTTAGTTTTTAAGCAAGTTAGTGACGGTTGACGTTTCTTTGAACAATAGAATCACCACGGTAATACGGACAGTAGCATGCAGGAAAGGATCGAATTTCCCAACAATAGAGTTTTCACGGTTAAATTGGTAAATTTTTACCGCTTTAAGCATTCAGTTCACCTAATTAACAATGTAGGTAGTTAATTATTTTAAGAAGCGAGGAAAGAATACCTACTTGCCATTGAAGGTAAAATCCTCAAAAGTGTAACATAACAAATTTTTTTTAAACCTGTTAACAGCCATTGACAAGCGGCTGAGAATAAATGTTTAAAAATGCTTGCAACTGTACAGGGAGGTTCCGATGAGAAAGATCGATTATTCCCCTATCAATTTTTTTTAAATTGAAATTTATAATCGATTTATTTTATTCAAAACTTGCTTTAATATATATCTACCTTTATTCAAGTAAGCAATAAAAATGCTCAAAACGCACGACGATAAATTATTAAATTTCGTGTACTTATTCTAAGTATTTTTTGATCATAAATATTTATGATTTTTCAATACTGTCTAAACAAAAAAAAGTGTGTAAAAACATCTGAAATATTTTAGTTTGTAAGACCTGAAATAAATGGAAAAACTGAGATATTTTCGCCACAAAACCCTTTCGCAAATTTATTTTTTAATGATTTTAACTGAATTAAAATTAAAATACTGAAAGTGTCTTTACTAGATTATGTATAGATTTATTTTACTGTATAATTATATGATTTGAAATGTATGTTGTATAATTCAATACGTCGTTAGAAAATTGAACAAATCTGCCGACGACCAACGGTATAACCTTAGTATATTAAAAATAAACTTAGTTTTTCAAAAATTTTAAAATGCGTGTACTAAATAAAATAACAATCTTTCAAAATCAATATGTTTTTTTGTAAAAAAAAGTCGATTCGTCTAGAATTTGATTTAAAAATGACTAATTGCAAAGCAATGCTTTAAAAGAATATTTTTTATTTGTTCATATGAAGCAGTTACTTTGTGATGTGACATTATAATTTAAAATAAAACAATAGCTTTGTAAACACCACTTATATATTTTTTTAACTACATTTAAAAATGAAAATATGTAATTGTCTTGTCATTTTTTGTTCTATCTTATATACTCGTATCCTTGTTTTTCTTTCTTTAATTGTTTTCTCTTGTTGTTAGTTCTACTTAACATGTCTTTATTTTTATTTTGATATCAAAATACCTTTGTAAAATTGTAACTAGGTACTACCTCCTACCTATGAATTGTATATTCCTCCTGTCCTCTAATGAGTTTTGTAACTCATCGGGATTGCTCTAGCAAGAAATAAAAACAATAAAAATATAATAAAAATATAAAATTTCAGGCATTCCGTAATACCCTCTTAAGGAACGGCTGCGCGGCCTTTTTCATCCATAACATAAATTTGTCTCCAAAATACTCAACCAAACTCGAAAATTATATTTTTAATCAAGAGGTTTATAAAATATTTATAGTAAGGATATGTGCTATTTAATTTATTTGTTTGTTAAATTATAAAATAAAGGTCATTCAAAAATCGTTTTTTTATGATTCTAGAGGTAACTTTGATAATTTTTTGTGAGTTTAATTAGATTAGTTTTAGATGGTTTAAAAAAAAAGTTTCCTCTATTTACTTTAAGAAGATGATACAATACAAATTTTGAAAAATAGAAAATATAAAAAAAAGCATTTTGATACGCGTAAATTAAAATTACAAATCATGATACTTTTTTGTCTAAAAAGACAAAAATAAAAATTATTTTATCACGCGACGGGATTACGTAATACGCGCGCTGTTTCGTTTGTTACTGTCCTGCTGGAATGAGACGTCGTGCTTTTCACGTAACCCGCTAGGCTTTACCCTACTACTCACTTGTGACCAGCGCCGGTTCTACGAAATCTGGCGCCCTGTGCAGGGAGTACCGATGGCGCCCCCCCCCCCAACATTTTTTTTAAATTCAGATAAAAAATTTATATACATATAAAAAAAAAAAAAAATTATTCAATACGTTTAAAATAAATTAATATCCCGCCAACAAGAATCAAGAGTAACTTTTCCAAGTGACCTGGCGGTAGCTATCTACGACACTGGACATAAGAACATCATAACAAAATATAATATAAAACAGGAGGCAGTTTAGTTCAGAAATAATAATATTCTGATCAGTTTGTTTAATATGGTGCCAAATCGCGCGCGAATGGCAACATAAATAAACCAATAACGCGGCGAAAGCGACGAACTATCATCAAAGAGCAACTTGTAATCAACGAAGGGAGATCCGTACGAGAAGCGATTAATGAACCAATCACAATGTTTGTTGAATTTCGAACGATACAATGGTCGTAAGAGCAACAAGGAAAAATAGGTCTTACGTTCGTATGAAATATATTGTATTTGGAAAAAAATTCCTTGACGTAAGTCAAATCCGTATTTCGTTAAATTTTAACCATCGATGCGCGCGCATTAGGTTCACGCATATGGAAAGTGAGTGTTGCTAGCGCGAACTAATAATTCCGTATTACGAGTAATTTTTAAACGATTCGGGGAATATTTTAATTGAATTTTAAAACAATATTTATTTTATCACGGCGCCCCTTCGTAGTGGGCGCCAGGTTTTTTGCACGTTTTTGAACGTATGGCAGATCCGGCGCTGCTTGTGACGCATGATAGAATTTTTTTTTAATTAATTTACATTGAAAAAAAATCATCGCCAACAAAATGACATAGGTAAAGGTATAGATTTTTTACTCCAAATATGCCTAATCCTTCGGACGTGCTGTTTCAACCTGTATATAAAGGTATCAGCAGTTATTGGTAGTGATTGACGATATTATGCGGTAGTCTATAATAATTTTATTATTTCACTTTCACGCATTCACACGTCTCTTATTTCTAAAGACCAATAATCGATTTATTATTATGTCCGATGTATATAAATTGATTCCGGTAGCTTACTGCCATTGAGCTATTTTGCGGAAATAAAATCGACCATATTTATCGTTTTGTGTTGGAAATGATTTATAGAGCAGGAAATCCGAAATGTAAAAGATGAACGGATGATGGAGAAATTATTATAGAAAGTCGAAAAAGATTAAAGAAGAATTGGAAATAGACAAAACAATTACCACACGGAGAAAAGTGTTATTCTAAAATACGATCATTTTATTCGTAAAAACGGTTAAAAACGGGACTGAAGTTCTTACGAACAAATTGACAGGGTTTCAATGTTTATTGGCGGGAAAATGTAAAAATAATTTGTAGGTATACGTACGAAATTACGTAACAAAAAATATTCTTACATTTTCCCGCCAATAAATATTGAAACCCTGTTAATTTGTTCGTAAAAACTTCAGTCCCGTTTTTAACCGTTTATACGAATAAAATTATCGTATTTTAGAAGAACATTTTTCTCCGTGCATATATACCTTTGGACACTGTAAAGGACAACGATTTGCTTTCGGGGCAATGGAAAATACAACATTTAAACTTTTAATTACGTAAAATGAAAATTTGCTTTCGTCGTATAGAATTTTAAATAATTTATGTAAACTGGAACTGGAATGTAATTTGTGGAACTTTTACCATCAACCCCTACGTAAATTATCATGTCTTATAGTAATTAAGTTGAAACGAAGTGTTACTATAATAATTTGTGTCCATTAAGAAGTTAGCAAAATACAGAAATTTTATTAAAAATATATTTATAATGTAACGATTATGAGTATGGAACACGACCACCCTTTCAATGGCCGTCATTTATGATTATTTAAAAAATAAAAATAAACACAATGGAATAAATACTGTGCAAGGGAATACTGTAAATAGGTAACGCAATTTTTTTAATTCGATAGAGCCTTTGTCACAAATATTTATTTATTTATATATATTTATAGGAAACAAACAGTCGCACATTAAACACCAAACATTCATATGTTCTAGCTAGGCCAATTAAGTTTGATTACCTTAAATGTTGATTTAGTATTTGTACCTTTATAATATACTAGCTTCTGCCCGCGACTTCGTCTGCGTAGGATTAGTACTTCGAATAATCTATTTTCTTTTCCTAGGTCCCATCTACGTGTGTACCAAAATTCTTAACCTATTTATTTAAAATAGCTATAATTCTTGATTCGATTTGAAGTATGAGGCGAGTACTTCAAATAAATTCACCAATTTAAATATTTTCTAAAATAGAATTTTGATTTAACTATCATTGTTTTGCAAAATGTCATTCTCAAACTTTGACAATTTCTATTAAACAATAATTATTATTTTTAATAAATTGAAAATAATTAGCTAGCTTTATAAATTATAGCCTATAAGTTATTCTGATGTATGAGCTATATTATTGTAAGGTTTTATTAAAATCCATTCAGTAGTTTTTACGTGAAAGAGTAACAAACACACATACATCCATCCAAACTTTCGCGTTTATAATATTAGTAAGAAGATAAGATTATTACAAATGACAAAAAAAGAATAATAAACATTATGAAGTACTACAAAATATTTTTAAAAATAGAAATATAGTTTTCGCATGATTACTATTCACATAATAAAATAAACTACGGATAAATAGTATAATTTTCACAAAAATATAAGCATTTGAATTTAATTGAAAACAAATAACTTGGTATACACCGCTTATATTATCTACATATTTCGAAACCACGGGTTTCTTTCTCAGGATAAGGTGAACATTTATTTATTTATTTAAATACATGATTTATCGAAAGTACATATAGTTTATTGTGATATTTCACCCTCCATGCTAGGGATGACCCTGTGTGAATTTTACAGTTTGGGGTTATGCATTCATTAGTATTGGTTGATAATTTTCATTAATTAATACTATGCACACAATTCTTCTACAATAAAAAGTTATATGTAGTTAGATAGGATTACAATAATAAGATGAAGAAGTTAAAGAATTATTGGAAAAGAGAGATTTAAAGAATTATTAATATATAAATCACAGCAATTAAGGTAGAAAATAAAGATAAATAATAAAGATAAATTATGTTTTGCCTGCTTTTAATACTGTGCATCCAATTCTTCTATAATTTTTCTATTCTTCTACATCGAAATGAAGTATTGTATAAAAATAAATATATATAAAAATTCAAGTTATCTGGACGAAAAAACCCGTGGTTTCGAAACATGTAGATAATTGTGAATATACAAGTGGTGTATACCAAGTGATTTGTTTTCATTTAATTAAAAACGACGCCACAAAGTGAATTTGCGAAGATTTAAGAAAAAAGCATTTTAAGTCTTCAATTTGGTGAGCTGCATTTTATATGATTTCAAGTTAGGGTTGAAAATATCTACATCTCGTATTGATGTGAGTTTTACAAATACGTCCTATCAAAGAGTATTGCGCGTATTTGGATTTACAGTGTGATATTCTTAATAAGTCGTTTGATCTGGTGTTGTTTGGGGCAACGAAATGTGATATTTTATATAATATGACGAATTAATAATACAGTTCACGATTTCGTGCAAGAATAAAGCATCAGATATTATTCTG
This sequence comes from Limnephilus auricula, assembly GCA_951813805.1. NCBI lineage: Eukaryota > Metazoa > Arthropoda > Insecta > Trichoptera > Limnephilidae > Limnephilus > Limnephilus auricula. Next base: position 7,827,737 of record OX638408.1, read on the forward strand.
CGTTTATATAAAGCGGAAGGATGATAACTGATAACCGATAATCACTAAAGCGAAAGAATATTATGTTTTATAAATTTGTCTGGAATATATATTTTAATACGACCAATATTCATTTGAAATTGACGATTCCAAATGATTGAGGCAGTAATAATGCAATGAATAAATCACGCACCTACAATAATTTGCCTAATATTAGTTGATTTAAGTGAAAAAAATAAATTGAATACCTACGAGGATAAGCCTTTCTTATCTCATATATATATTATAAAATATTGTATTACCAAGCAAACCTAACATTTTAAAATACGTAGGTAAATTAATTATCAATCCAATTGGATAAATATGTACTTAATAGCGATAAAAACCTAACTCAAGAAAATTGTGACGTTATCTTACGTTTTTCGTGGTCGATTTTTTTTATAGTTATCAAAGAAGTATTAGTTATAAATTTTAACGTAAACTACATTTTAGAGTTCAAAAAATATAAAGAGAATTATTGCTGGTGTAATATGCACATTTTTTACAGGTAGGTTTATTTAAGTGGTATTTATGAAAAAACTTGCTTTTAGTGTCGTCTCCGCATTATTTTTATGGAAGTGTGCAAAAAATTTCATATACCAATTGGATTCTTGTTTGAAAATTATATTGTTAACAAAAAGTATTAGATTATAACGAAAAAAATTAAAACGCATGTGCATAAATACTCTGTGTACCATTTAGAATCATTTTGAAACGTTTCGTTGTTCCGAAAGGTAAACACTTGGGATAACTGGACACGTTTAATACGAATATATTTTAATAAAAAACCACGATTGATTGATTCATTCAATATGAACATTCATAATTTCAATACAAATTTTCATAGAATACGAACATAAAAATTGGCTTTCAGCATTCCATACGACGAAAACAAATTTTCATTTTAGAAAATAAAATTTTAAATGCAGTGTCTTCCATTGCACCCAATAAATAGTTTATAGCAATGAAGATGAATAGAAAGGTTTTTTTTTTTAAATATTCGTATTGAGTGTTTTACCAGAGAATACCGGAAATTAGTCATTTTTAAATTAAAGTCTAGACGTATTGACTCTTTTTTACAAAAAAAAAACATAAATTGATTTTGAAAGATTGTTATTTTATCAGGTACACGAAGTTTTAAAATTTTGAAAAACTAAGTGTATTTATAATATACTAAGGTTATACCGTTAGTCGATGGCAGATTTGTTCAATTTTCAAAAGATAGATTCTATTAAACAACACAAATTTCAAATCATATAATCCTACAACAAAATAAATCAATACATAATCTAGTCAACACAGTTGTAAAAAATTAATTTTAGTTTAATTAAAATCATTAAAAAATAAATACGAGAACGTGTTTTGTGACAAAAATATCTTAGTTTTTCTATTTATTTAAGGTCTTACAAACTAAAATATTTCAGATTTTTTTTACACACTAATTTTGTTTAGACATTATTGAAAAACTATAAATTATTTTTTTCAGAAATTAATTTTAAGAAGTATATAATTTTCATTCATTTACCATCTCCCGTTTGATCATTTTTATGGCAGTTCGAGACATAAATTTTCGCGATTAATTAGCGGGTGAGATGCGGCCGTGCGAGGTCCTGTGTTCGCGACGCTCATAATGACGACTACATTTTGCTTTAAATTAAAAACTAATACAGTTTAGCTTCACGGTTGTAAAAACATCCGCGCGCAGCGCTGTTAACAAAAACGGATTAATGGATTGCTGGATATTACCTCTTAAGTGTGTACAGTCATACCGAAAGTTTACCTTCCAAAAGAATAACAAATTTATTTTCAAAATTCTACGATCGTCTTTCCGTGCAATATTTATTTATGGTCGATAAAATATATTTAAAGAGATTATCTTCAAAATTTGCGTCGTATCTGATTTAAAATGCACTTGTGTGTGAATTTGCGAAATAAACAGCCAAACCTTGATAACTTATCGATAAAAATATTACGTTTATCTGAAACTACCGTTAAAATATAATTATTCATACCTGTTTTACCTTTTGGTTAAACACATAAAATGAAATGTAATCACGACCAAATTTAATTCGCTGATAAGGAAGCAAACAAAAAAGATTATACACTTACCGTTTGTAAATATCAACTTGATTTTTCGCCTTTATTAAACGCAAGATATTATTTAAGAAATCACTTCAAAATACACTTTTAAATGCGACAAAATACAAATTGCTTCAATCAATGAGTAATTGTCGTTAATAATGAACAAATTAAGGTATATTATTATAAACACTTATATTAGTTATTGATATTATAAGTTTAAAAAAAAAGAATATAATGTAACAAGTTTATTATGATGTTAGGAATGATGGTTTTAACACAATTTTACAAAAATAATAAGTCAATTTGAAAATTCAATATTATTAATTATTAGTTAAAAATTATATAGTTGTCATTACAGTTAAATGCTTAAGTTTATACGAAGAATGTTGAATTTACAATAAGAAACAAGAAGTGTAAGATGAGTTTTTTTTTTTAAGATTACACGAACATCCCTTTTGAAGTAATTATTTTTAGTCAAGTTCACATAAATTCACAAAACAAATGTTGGAATAACACTTTTCAAGTAATGTTTTAATCCGTTTATTTTTCACCGGCTTCTTATCGCGTAGGATTACTGCACTTTAAACGATAATTCGCGACGTAATTATAAATAACTTTATTGTTGTATTATTTGCGCGATTTTGTACAGAGCGACCGCAACACAAAAGACAACCAGCCAGCGCGAGAGCCCGCGCTAGAATGACAGTCGGGGAATTAATATTTGACTGGAAAGAGTTTTGCCGCGCATACACAGGGGTGGAACGGAGCGTTCTGATTGGTCGACGGGTGTGCAAGGAAGGCGAACAAATTTATGTTTTACGTTTCCCGCTGTTTTTGCGCGCCGAATGTTTTAAAATGTTGTTTATAAAATAATACACAATAATTATTATACTTGGCTTACTTCAATATTTATATTTTTATAAATATCTTTATGAGTTTTGAAGCAAGTCTGTTATTATTTTATGGATATGAATTTCTTAACACGTATTTTTTTTTCGTTTTAACAATAATATGAAATTAATATTTATATTATAATATACATAAGGAAAAATTGTGTCACATTAATATAATGTACGCTCAAGGTGAATACCGCACAGAGGTCTTAAGGTGAAGACATGCGGAAAAATGCAAAATCGTATAAAATCTTGTGTTTTAGTTTTGAAAATTTGATCGCTTAGAAATAATATAGATGCTTCAATTAAATACTGTGAGTATAACACATCTTGGCCTTTGAAGTGATCGAGTATTTTTTTTTTTTTTAAATTATGCGACTGCCCTATAAAAATGGTTAAAAGTGAAAAATCTCCTACTTACAAATCCTTTTTCTGGTGTTGTTTTATTGAATAATGTAGCTAATTAAGTTTCTTATAGAGTGATCGGAAAACATTTTAATATTTGTATCTGAACATCACAAAATAAAATAAAACGTGCATTTTGGCGATGTTTCTTTTCAGTGAATAACAATAGGCGGTACCCAACGAATTTGTAAGTGCGAATTTCATCCTTATGCCATGTACAGAAGGATTTTAGCCCGTCGCTCACTCTACGCCCAGAGCCCGGGGCCAACGGACATGCCTTAGTCTACGCGGCGCTTCAATTTTTAAAAATATACTTGCGGAATAACAAAACACTGTTATTTGCTAGAGATTAGGGTTTTTATTGGTAAACGCCCAAAAATCGTTCGCTCCGCCCGATTCCGAATGAGTCAAGGACTAGTGGATCATCTTAACTGCTCCCAACCGCCTGGAGCCAGTGAGACTATGATATCCCCGTTTTGGGGTATGTTGCGATACTGAAAGTAAGTGGGGGTTTCCATGTCTAATCGGAATATGAGATCTCAGCGTCTGAATTCCCATAGTAAAATTATCCATAGTAAATTCATTCATTCCCAAAAATTATCCATAGTAAATTTATACTTCCTCACTTGATAATTCATCACATCGTAACTCGCATTAACCTAACCTAACCTAACCTAAGATACCTAACCTAACCTAAGGTTAAAACCCCCAATTATCAGTTTTCAACGCTTCGAATTATCCGATGAAAAGTTTGTACTCAATATTCATATACATAAAAAGTTTCAACTGAACATTCTGGTCACCAAGTGGGAAAGAGAAGGAGTAAGTAAGTTAATAGTATTGGGCTATTCAGATCTAGTCACAAAACACTGCTAAAACCATTTCAAGTAATATTCCAATTCTTAATGGACATTTTATATCAGGGCGATACTGAGAGAATATTATTATTGCATACAAACATACATCTGAGACTCGAACCTAGGACCTTCGGCTTTCCGGGCAGATGATCTGACAACTGAGCTAATGTATCCCTTTCCGATTTGGTCATATTTAACTGTTTCATACTTTAACTGGGAACTACCAACATTATCTTGATTTTCTTAACGCATATTTTTATTGGCTGCTATCTTTATGTATGATTGCAAGATTCAACTCGAACTAAATGCTATATAGATAGTATCTTGGATAAATTTATCCATTTTTATTTATTATGCGACATCTATTGACTTCTCTGCAAGTCTAGGATGAATATTAATTTTTATTTTTAACTTAATGAGTTAAACCTCAAATTTTAATATTTTAATAAATGAAGATAATATTACCGAAACTCATTCGAAAATCTGAAACAGAAAAATACGGATACCTGCATCTGGGACTCGAACCCTGGACCTTCATGAAGTTTTTTTGGTAAAAATCAGTGAGGTTTTGGTAAAAATATTTTTCAGCTTAGGAATGGTTTATTTGCTCAAAGTGAAATAATCCTAAAATTCTTCATACAAAAAAAACAAATTCGAAAAAAAAAAAAAAAATTTAAAGCTATTAACAACGTGAACAATGTCGTATGTTTCAATCTTCACGACTCTAGCTTACTGAAAAGTTACGGATCGCCACTGCTACCTAGTACCTACCCACGGTTTCTTGACATTTGATCCCTGACAGTTGGCCCCCGGGGATACTTATATATTATATGCAGTCAGTTTAGGGGAAATACGGTGTACCTACTTATACAAAATATAACTAACGTGTCCCCGAAGGAGGATACAGCGAGTATACACGGAGAAAAATGTTATTTGAAAAAACGATCATTTTAATAGAAAAAACGATCATTTTAATAGTAAAAACGGTTAAAAACGGGACTGAAGTTTTTACGAACAAATTAACAGGGTTTCAATGTCTATTGGCGGGGACATGTAATAATAATTTGTTGGTATACGTAATTTCGTACGTATTTTACCGCCAATAAACATTGAAACACTGTTAATTTGTTCGTAAGAACTTCAGTCCCGTTTTAAAATTAAAATGATCGTTTTTTCAAATAACATTTTTCTCCGTGTAAAACACATTTTCATTAAAATGCGTGAATGATACAACTTAGATAAATCTAACTATAGCAAACATATGTAAAACCAATTGCACTTAGACAAAAATACCCATTTACGTAAGACCTAATAAAAAATAAAATAAAAAAACCAGAATCCCGTCAAATAAACTAACATAATTATCATTTTAATATATATTTCTATCCATTTATTCCATTTCCAATTCATTTTACTATAATATCATTTTAATATATGTATGTAATATATGTACCTTTCCTGTGATTTGGAAGATCAAACTCTTTAGAGAATTAATTCACACTTCCAATTACCTTACTTTTATTGTATTGAACCTAAAATTTAATTAACCTTCATATTCAAATAATCATGTTTGTATACAATTTATGAAACTCTACGTCTGTCTCGACACAGGTTTACCCTAGTGAGACAGGCATTGAAGAAAATAACATGTACTTATAATATATGTATAGATTAAATAATAATAAAAAAAATAATAATAACTATTTGCCTGAAATACTGTATATATATAGCAGCGTACAAGTTAAAAAAATCGACACGATACCAATTTATTATTAAATGTACTTTTGAAGTCGTTTTTGGATTGAAATTGGTAAATAATTCACAGAAAATAATAATTTCGCAAGGACAACTGTCGGGGGATCAACTTTCGGGACACCCCTACTTTCAAAAGAAATATATTTATTTTAATTTTTTATTTGTACATGATGAGAACCAGCCTAGAATAATATTTATTGATATATTTATTTTTTTAAATTACAAATATTTCGCAATTCACAGATACAAAAAAGCCAAAAAATAAAACAAAGAACGTTATTTACATATTATTATTTACAGGTGTTGCGAAATTATCATGATGTAAATAGATTGTCGTGTGTGGGAAAAACTGTCAATAATTATAAAAGAATTAACAAATCGATGATGAAATAAAATAGGATCTGATAGATGGGCGGATGCGGTTATGATGTTATGTTTCGTCATATTGATTTTTCTGTGTAATGTAATGTATCATTTCATTAGAATGAAATTTAGTGCCTAACTTAACACTTTCCACGTAAATACATTAATAGATAAATATTTACTTATTCATTTTATTATTTCCTTTCTTTTATCTATGGATAAGGTTTCAAGAAGAGATGAGTCTTGAATTTCGCTGTAAACGGCCGTTATTCCCAACATGTCAATAGATCAATCTGAGTCTCCGATCAGCTAAGTGATTTGTTTAGTAACGCTCGATTCGCCCGTTGGTCAGAGAGTTGCGTTGGAAAGAGCGAATTTGTGTATTTGAGGAGTGTTGAGCCAAAACTTCGACTCAACAATTATCCACATTCCTCTTCCCAATCTCCTTCCCCTTCCACAATTCGCAATTTATTCTAATTGGTAAAGCCTAAGTCTCACCGACTCCAAAGTGGTGAGGGGATCAGTTAGGACTTTTATGCGGAATTCACATGATTTATTTTTAAACTGAGCCACCGCCATGTTGAAATTTGGATAAAACTCAAAATATTTAGCAGCAATACGGTTGTTTACTCAGCAGAATATTTTTTTTATAAAATGAGTGAAGACCTACCCCCTAGTTCTTCCTACCTAGTCACCAGGGGTGCTAGCATAGTCCATCGATAAAGATCGATAGGATAATTGTCGGTAACTTCTCATCGTTCCCTAGGACAACTGCAGATCGCTAACGTTCAAACAACAGTTGATATCGAATATATTAGGGACACTTAGTCATTGTGAACTGTCACCTATTCGTTTGCGATCTGCAGTTGTTCTAGGGAACGATGAGAAGTTACCGACAATTATCCTACCGATCCTTATCGATGGACTATGCTAGCACCCCTGATATATCAATCACCAGGTTGATACTGAAAGAAAATTGAAATTGAAACACTTAAAATAATTTAAATGCCACTGGCAGAATCTATTATAAGATATGGATTAACAATATGGGGAAATACTACTATAACCAATCTAAAACAAGTCAAAGTGGTACAAAATGCAATTGTAAAATTACTAGTTGTCCCTAATATTTTCAAACAGGGACATAATACACCGTTGTTGTTGTGCCAACATTTTACCTGTTAAGGCTATATTATGGCACAAAATAATAATTCAGCATATTATATTTGCCCCGCAGCATAAACAGAAATTAGATCATAAATACAGCACCAGATTCACGCGCAACGACGGGTTAATAGTTCCGAAATTTAATAATAAGTACGAACAGAGAACGTTTGAATACAATACACCGAAGATATTTAATTTATTACCTGACACTATAAAGCAATGTAATTCTATGTAATATATGGTGAAAAATTGGCTATCGAAAAAAAAATATTTATGTTGTGTATGAAAAATGTATGAAAAAATGTTATCTGTAGATATAAGATGTAAATAATGTATATGTTACTAAATTATAAGCATCTGCTGACAAGCCAATTCAATTGGCTTAGCAGGACTTGTTTGTTGATGAATTTATTATAACTATGTTTTTAATAAAAAAAAATTAAAAAGTATGACCCACTCATACATCTTGCATCATTGTAGATACATCACTTTCCACTTCGGCCCTAAAAAACATCCCTTTTTGCACATCTGCATGACTTTGCAATTATTTCAAAATTTTAAAATAGACAGGAAAAACTAATTAATAGAGTTATTTCAGGGGTTGACGAGTAGCCCATTAGCTTCCCCTCTATAGACGGAAAGGGGTGTTATGTGATATGACCGACTAGGTACTTATAATATTCTTTTTTAATAAGACCTAAGTGTGTCCATTAGAGTATGAACGGAAATAAAAAAAAATCCAAGTTGTTCCCAACATGTTTCTGCTTTGATTCTACTTAGCAAAAAAAAAACAATAAACAAAATTAAAAAACAGAAAAGTACATTAGAAACAACATGGCGTCTTGGCTTGTTATGTTATTTTTTTACATTACCATACAGGAAACTCATCTTAGGGTATGCTGTGTGGAGGGTATTTTAATCGAAAGGAAGGAGAAGAAGTTCTAGGAAGGAAATGGGTATAAGGGTGCGGGTAGATATCTGGAGATCAATGTGTTCAGGAGTGACGAACGTACGAATCCATCCCTCCGACTGCACGGAGAAAATTGTTATTTGAAAAAGCGATCATTTTAATAGAAACAACGATCATTTTAACAGTAAACAGGTTTTAAAAATATATAAAATAGTTAAAAAAGTTTTTACGAAAAAATTAACAGGGTTTCAATGTTTATTGCCGGGAACATGTAAGAATAATTTGTTGGTATACGTAATTTCGTACGTATTTTACCGCCAATAAACATTGATACACTGTTAATTTGTTAGTAAGAAATTCAGTCCCGTTTTTAACCGTTTTTACTATTAAAATGATCGTTTTTTCAAATAACATTTTTCTCCGTGTGCAAGGGGATGGATCTAGAAAGTCCGGCTGGAGAAGTCAAACGGCCTCCCTCAACTCTGACCCGAGATCTGGCCCGCTAAGCAGTAGTGGGCAGATGCATCCGCCGCCGAGACCCTGGCTCGGAAACCTCTACCATGAACTCAAGCATCCAGTCACCAAACGTAGAGAGTTTTATTTTATTTTTTATTTATTTATTGTTTCTTTACAATTGAAATACATTGTTTAGCATTAGTTATTAACCGCACTAGGGTTCGCCCGTATCGGGGTTAATAATTTCACAATTTAATAAAAGTAACACACATAACAGCAATTTAAAAATAACAATGATATATGAAATTTTGTAGAAAAAAAGAATTAACAACATAATAATATTTTCTTTGATCAAAGATCAAAGATCAAACAAAATGTTATTATTTAGTGTGGTATTAGTTAATACCATTTTAACAATAGAAAAAATCAAGAGAAAAAAAAATCAACAATAGAAAAAACAAATAATATATAATTATTATAAGCAATAATTATTAGCCTGAAACACTCATCAATATTGAAACCTCTCCCGAGAAAAGATATATGTCGCCGACGGGACTCGAACCCGCACCCCTCTGTTTGCCGGACAGGAGCTCTACCATTAAGCTACGGCGGGATACCTCCTACCCGCCAAATGATTCAATATATACCTAGTGATTCATTCAACAATTAAAAAAAATAATAAATAATATATACTTACCTTTATGGTTTAGAAAAAATTTAAAAAATGAGTTAGAGAGCCATTTGGGGTGAAAGACTTTGGCAGAGGTGTTGGACATCCAATAAGCGGTTCCCGGGGCGGCGGTACCCATTTTCGCCTCCAAAATTGTCGGTTTAGCTAGCAGAGAGCATCTTTCACTAATTTATTATGAAAAGGTAGCAGTTATGGTTATCTTTTAAATAAATTGTTGTGGAATGCATGGTTAGCTTGAAGATGAACTTACTACTGATTTTTTATATTTTTTTTAGTTTAGGTTGAGAATTGTACCATCCTTTTTTTTTAAATAACCCCACAAAGGAGGCACAGAGGAAAACAATTTTCCTCTAGGTATATGACATCTTTAGAGATGATATCTGGAAAGTCTTTTGAAGGAAAGGAAAGAGAGGAAGTTCTAGGGAGGAAAACGTATAAGGAGTGGGTGGGTATCTAGGAATCACGGATTGACTTCAAATAAGTGAGCACCGCTAACAGCGCTATCACCTAAGTCAAATCTCAACTGGATAAGATCGAGAGTTATTTCGTTTATTAACTGCTTATTAAATATAATGCCATCCAATTTCAGGAAATGCGTATATTTCCACGTGTGTATGCGTGATTGCCACGAGTATTTTTGTCGAGTTTCGTCGAGTTTTATCGAGGGTTAATTTAAACATCCAAGATTCCATTTCATTCTTAAAAATAAACAAAATTTGAAATTCAAATAGATGTTTTTACCTTTGTAAGTTTTTCCTTTTTTCATGTTCTTATTATCTTGACGTAGAAACCATCCCCATTTGGTGACTATATAGTGGTGTACACGTAATTATTTGTTTCATTAATTTAATGAAATAAATGTTAAAATGGTGTTATCGTATGTATTTCAGATACTGAACAATTTTTTTTTAAACTGAAATAGAGAACAAAACACGCGAGCCACATTTTCTAAGTGAATAAATTGTAAATAGAGTGGCAAGTCCGTGAAAAATAGGAGTATTTCACGGCAGAGGTCACTCCCTATTCCCATAGTCTGGACATGCACTAACTTGCTGTGGTTATATTTCTCCTGTCTCCTAAATCCAGAACCACCAAAGTAATGGTCATCGCTACCACCCCTACACCGTAAATATTATATTGTTATGTCCGCCTATTAATATACTTATGCCTTCCGTCTGGCCAATGCACTCGTATACAGGGTGAACAGACAGCTTAAACCGAAAGGTGCCTTTTTGAAGCTATGGATTTTTGAAGCGCCTAAGAATGAAAGTTGCAGGAAGAAAATTTTTATTCTAAAATACGATCATTTTATTTGTAAAAACGATTAAAAACGAGACTGAAGTTCTTACGAAGAAATTAACAGTGTTTCAATGTTTATTGGCGGGAAAATGTAAGGATAATTTGTTGGTATACGTTCGAAATTAACTATGCCAACAAATTATTCTTAGATGCTCCCGCCAATAAACATTGAAATCCTGTTAATTTCTTCGTAAGAACTTCAGTCTCGTTTTTAATCGTTTTTACAAATAAAATTATCGTATTGTAGAATAACATTTTTCTCTATGTGCTGATGTTGCTAATACAAATTAAATGTGAATAATACGTATAAATTATATGCAATTTAGTATCGACCGTCATGATATGAACCCGCGTTCTCTGGATTCGTAGTCCGGGATCTTGTACCAATTAAAGCCGTTGGGTGCCAAATGTACCAATGTGTGATTTGTATGTTAAATGGCTAGCTGAGAATAAGGGGGGGGGGGGGTAAGGTTTTAAAACCTATTTCTTTTTTTTTAAATTTCTGAATGTACAACATGTCGAGAGTATTTTGTCAAAATTTCAAGAATCGGAGCAAAACTAATGAAAATACAGCGTTTTATTTAAGCGACTAGCCCTTTTCGGTTTTCGACCGGATTTTCGAGTATAAAAAACTTTAAATCCATAGACATATGAATATACATATGTCTGTGTTAAAATCAATTTTCTAGCAAAACAAATTTTTGAAGTTCGTGAACATCATAACTCAAAATCTACTTGACCGATCCTTTTGAAATTTTGTACACTATTTCTAGACATAAATCAACAGGTAGTCAGGAAGAGTTTTTTTCCCATCTTTTCATTTTTTTTTCCTTTTTTTAATAACAAATTCACCGAATATTTTTAGCAAAAATCGCATTTTTCACTAAAAATGCTGCCAAAAATAAAACTAATCATAATTTTAATTGAATTTTTTTCCAAAGATACTTCAGATATTATACTATAAGGTGTATCTGAAATAAATAAACCAACATTATTCGTATTCCAAAAATAAATCATGAAAATATGCCTTTTTTCGCCTTTTTAAAACCTTACCCCCTTAATGTGTCAATAATAATATGGTGATACGTGTATTGTGAATTTAAAACTACTTAAATAAAAGAAACCAATACATTGACTAGATTTGAGTTCGTCAACTAATCCTTCACGTCCTGGGGTGCTAGCATAGTCCATCGATAAGGATCGGTAGGATAATTGTCGGTAACTTCTCATCGTTCCCTAGGACAACTGCAGATCGCTAACGTACAAACAACAGTTGATATCGAATATATTAGGGACACTTAGTCATTGTGAATTGTCACCCATTTGTTTGCGATCTGCAGTTGTTCTAGGGAACAATGAGAAGTTACCGACAATTATCCTACCGATCCCTATCGATGGACTATGCTAGCACCCCTGGCCCCCTAGCACACTCGATCGATAAGGATTGCATCGATAACTTTCGGTAACTTCTCATCATTTCCTAGTATGACTGCAAATCGCCAAAGAAAAAGTGACAGTTCATACTGACTATAGTCCTTAATATATTCGACATCAACTGTTGTTTGTACGTTAGCGATCTGCAGTTGTCCTAGGGAACGATGAGAAGTTACCGAAAGGTATCCTATCAATCGTTGTCGATCGAGTGTTCTAGGGGCCCTGGGTAGGTACTGTCCGGAGGCAGGTCGAACTCGCGCCCAAAATCGTAAGAACGGATTGTTTTTACAACTTGTTCTGGTAAATAAGAGATTTCTCGATGCTTGATTTTGATATTGATAAAAAAACGTATTACGAACACATTGGCCTTATCGATTTTCGTCACGGCCTCATAATATAAATATGTTGAGATAATATCAAAATAACGTATAAAACACACAATAAAAATTGAATTTTACAAATATGTACTCAAGGAAACAATAAACTCCCACACCATAACTTGATGTGATTTTTCTTTATGATATGTTTAATTTTGTCGGCGTACGTGTTGCATTCAAATTCGACGTTTTATTTGTTTGTATATTTACAAAGTTCAGAATTGATTTTTTTATTATCTTAAAGTTGTTTTATCATGGAGGTTAGTCACATTAATAGAGTTTGCAAATATCCAAAACATTTGGTACCCTGGCACAAAACCAATAAATTAATTTTTCAGGATAATATGGCATAGCTGTGAAAATAACTTTAAAGTTACCAGTTCTGAATCGGGAAAGAGATTGATAGAATACGTAGTAATGAATGAACAATGCTATCGATTGAATAACAACTATTTCTGTTTATGCGAGAAACCAACATAAGAGCGCTTTGGAATGTTTTGTGCATTTATTTTTAGCAGAAGACTTTTCGCTGTCAACTACTGTAATATACGTAATGGTTTTGATTCGTCGGTCTGTTTTTTTAAGAGGTTTTAACTGGAATCCTAGAAATTTTGAATGATCGTGGGTTTTGTGGAGAGCTAGTTTATAATACACAAAATCTGCTAGACCAAAGGACTTAAGTAAAACTTCTTTAGCTCTATCTATTGTATGTATTGAACCAAATATTAATTTATAAAATTGTTCAAGAACGAAATGAAATTACGAATAATCTTCATGCACTGGCTATGAGAGGAAGAGAGAAAGAAAATGTGCGCGAGCACTGCTCTCTCTTGCTCCTACAGTGTGATACAGCCCATTCGCCTACACTTTTCGTAAAGCTCTCGTTTTACCCAGCTTACCCCCTAAGTCATGCGTGCATTGTGTAACGAAATATTTTGCTCTTGGTATCTAGACTCCGCTTCCCAAGCGATTTTTATGAATTATTACCTATATTCGTGCCTATAGAGGCAATTGTTCTATGACGAATTTGGAGAAATTTTTTCTCATAGCCCTCTCTTAAGAGCGCTTGTAGGAGGTAGGAGATATTCATCAAACGATCAGCCTGTTTTTCTAGTTAGTCAAGACTTTTTGGGGATTTGGACTAGTCTTTAGACTAGAACTGCATAGTGCCGAATTGGTGCAAGATTCAATTTTAAAAAAAATATAATTTTTTTTTTATTAATTTATTTATTTATTTATATAATACAAACATACAATACAAGATGATCCTTTGTCTGTCCAACTGGGTAGGATTCCCGTTTCAGGACAGCCAAATTGTGTTTTAGTACATATTCTTACAATGGAAAGGAATGGCGATTCTGTCAAGACAAATTTTGAGAACATTAGTAGTTGCATTTGTAGTGACGGGATTGTTTCTTTTTCCTCGAAAGAATCGCCAAGATGTTATTATTTAATTAATTAGTTAATTTGTAATTAATTGTAATTAAATAAAGTAATTAATTAATTGTAATTAAATAAAGTAATTAATTAATTGTAATTAAATAAAGTAATTAATTAATTTGTGGTTGTGTTGCATTTTCTTTGTAAACCCCCTGTGCTAAGGGGCATACATGCACCAATTTAGGCATTCAATCATATTATTATTTATGATGATTTACAATAAACAACTTCAATTGGCGTAATGGCTCGTTGCAGCATTTTCTATGAAGAGACGGGAGAAGTACATGTACACTTTTTCTTTGTAATAACAACATACATAAACCAACGTTGGCCAAGATTGCGATTAAATGATTTTCAATTTGGAAGGTGGGTGTGAGTACCGCCGCCCCGGGAACCATTTATTAGATTACCAATACCCCTGCCATAGGTTACCTCAAGTGGGTTACTTTTGCCAATTTAGCAGGAGTGCCTGGGCTGGTTATTAAGGTGAGGTTTGGCTAGGTCTTGTTTGCCCTCCTAATGCGTAGCGGGCCAGATCGGGAAAGACAGATTGAAAAGGACCTAACCTACACCTCTCCAGCCAGATTCCATCGGCTGTGTAAGGGTGCACCGAGAAAAATGAACTGTTAAAAACGGGACTGAAGTTCTTACGAACAAATTAATAGTGATTCAATGTTTATTGGCGGTAAAATACGTACGAAATTACGTATACCAACAAATTATTCTTAATTTTCCCGCCAATAAACATTGAAACCCTTATAACTTGTTCGTAAAAACTTCAGTCCCGTTTTTAACCGTTTTTACTATTAAAATGATCGTTTTTTTAAAATAACATTTTTCTCCGTGTGGATTCATACGTCCGTTACGCCTGGATACATTGACCCCCAGATTCCTACCCCTCATACTTCATATCTCATCATGATTTTATCTTTTTCCCCCTAAAATTACCTTCCACACAGCATCCCCAAAGATGACACCTTGAAAAAAAAACTGCCTGTATGGAACTAATGTAAAAAAAATCAGATTCGTAAGATTGCGTTAAATAGTTTTAGCCGTGTTGGGTGATCAGATTTGAACAACAGGTTTCTCCTAACCTTTGTCATCTCCGTCCTTACCCCACCCCCTTCAGCCCCACAATATACCTTAATTGTGAATGCAAGTCTTACTTTCTCAACATAGTTCGTTGCAGGTTTGAACTGTGGATCGTATTCACACAAAAAAATATTAAAATATTACACAGCCCAAATAATATAAAAAATTATTTATTACTGTGTATTATATTTTCCTGTGCATCCTCACAAATAAATTTCATCGTTTACGCGTACGGCATTATGTCGTCCCGTACCATTTTTTACAATAGGCGAATACGTGCTTCTAATTTCGTGATAATAAGGCAGTTTGTATTCCGGTGGTATTGATGTCGGTCGTAAGATCTTTAGGAAGCAAAACAATTTCCGTAATAATCACGTTCTGATATCATCTGTTTTTCGTTTAGATCTCGTGGGTGTGTTTTTGTTGTTGGACTGAAATGTCATCCGTATATTATATAACGTAATTATCACGTGCTTGATTGTCACGTAGGTACTAGTAACATTTGATTACAATCTAACAATTCTCGCTACCACAAGAAGAATGGCTGCGCGGCCCTTTTCATACAAATTTTATTTTGGATTTGAGACCAAAATACATCAAATAAATAAATCAAAATATGTGCTTCTTTATTGATATGTGTTTTATATCATAAAGTACAGGCAATTAAAGAATTAAATATTTCATGATTTTAGAAGCAACTCTGGCATGGTGAGTTGATGTATTTACTAAAAAATAAATAAACAATATAATATCTTAAATCTTTGATCTTCTTTTAGTGACAGTTTTTTCCATAGTGTAAAGTCACTTGACTTACGTAAAAAAATCATTTTTTAAATACATATTTATCGTCCCGGATTTCCCATAAATTATATTAACAGAACGTACCACGCAACCACACCCAAAAACATTAAAGAATATTGCCTGTCTATTTGAGATGATTACGTTTTAATATTAAAATTTTTGGATTGATTCTCAATTATTATAAAACATTGCCAATCGGATTATGGTTAGTGTATGCAATATGTTTTGTTGGAAAACATGTGGTGTTTTGTTCTGGTGAATTAATGACACGTGGGAGTAAGTTGTCCTTAGACATTGCATGTAGATGTTGTGGATGCTAGCTCATTGGAATATAGAATGCTGAAGAGATTCGGTGAGAAAGGTGCAATGAACAATTTTAAATTATTTCGAAGTTTTTTTTTTCATGTTAACATTATGCAAAGCTACTGCAAGTAGCTTGTCTGCAGGAAAACAGTGTGAACAAAATATTGTAATCCCTCAGGGCCTATGTCATCGTTGAGGATGCTATGTGGAGGGTATTTTTATGAAAATGAAGGAGAGAAAGTTCTGGTAAGAAAAAATGTACCTAAGACGGATGTTTAGGAATCTTCGAGTCAATATGTCCAAGAGTGACGGACGTATGAATACATCCCTCCCAGTCCGGCTGAAAATTTGTAGGTTAGGTTTCCCTCAATTGGTCTCTCTCGATCCGGCCCGCCTCGTAGTAGGTGTGCAAACGCATTCACGATTAGAAAAACTTCACCCGTATACCCCTGCTAAGTCACCGAATGTAGCGAAATGACCTATGGCAGGGGTGTTGCTTATCCAATAAATGGTTCCCGGAGCGGCGGTACCCCTACCTCCTCCCAAATTGAAGATTTTTTTTTCAAAACATTTTAAAATGAATCCAGCGCATTTTTCACATGGCCCCTTCAATTTGTGTTATGAGATTCCCACATAAAGTTGTCCATAATAACGATAATGTATTACGCATTTATCAATTATAAAATTTGGTGTGATGTTTATTGTGTGTTGGAGAAACCATCATCTGTCTTCAGTTGATTTGGGATATTAGCTAATAGGAAAATAACTATAAACTATGCCTCTTTAGTCTACAGTTCATGGCCAGTATTAAATATTACAAAATATTGTTATTATACAAATTATGCAATTTAAGCTCGGCGTCCGTGGTCCAGGGGTAAGGATCTCGACTCCCAATTCCCAACTGCGAAGGTCGCGGATTCGAACCTGGCGTGCGCAAAAACATTTTATTTGATTAATTTGTGATATTTCATAATTCATTAATTAATTTCTTATATTTATTTGATTAAATTGTGTTTTTTCAAAATTAATTCATTAATTTGGGAGGCAAGAATGAGTACCGCCGCCCCGGGAACCATTTATTGGATAACCAACACCTCTGCCATAGGTCACCCCAAGTGGTTTTCTACGTTTGGTGACTTAGCAGGAATGCCCGGGTTCATGGGGTAAGGTTTATCTAGGTCTTGGCGGCGGATGATCTAGACACACTGAACCCCAGATTCCTACCCAACCCTCATACCTTTTTCTTTCCCATAACTTCCTCTTCTTCCTTTCCTTAAAAATACCCTCCACACAGCATCCCCAAAGATGTCATAGGCCCCTTAGGGAAATTATTTTCCTCAGGACCTCCTGTATGGACCTAATACAAAATAAAATAAAAAAATTAAAAATAATAATATTTGCGGCACTTTCCAGAATGGAAGATACACTCAGTATCGCCATTATGTAATACCACCATTCAAAATTGAAACGTTGCTTGAAATGGCTTTAGCCGTGTTTGGTGACCAGATCTGAATAGCTAGGTACTTTCCCACCTTCATCAGTTGAAACTCTTGTGCAGTTTTCACATAAAAAAATCTCAGTAGACATTATTTAAAAAAAATAACAAATATTTTTTTAAGAGCATAAAATTTCAGTGTTCAAAGGGAAGTTTGTCATATTAAACCAAACATTCGGAATGCATGTCATAAACAGATTAGCTAAATATGGAGTAGTAATTACGGTTGTCCAAAATCGAAATAACGTTTTCAGAAGTTTTCAGAAGGTTTTTCCTAACCTCCCAGAGCTACAATTATTTGTGGAATAATAGATAATATTAATAATTAAATAATTTGTAGAGCTCCGTTTTTGTTAAAAAAATCACCACCTCTGGACCCTGTACAATTAATTATGACTTCTTAAACTCTTTAATTTTATTATTTACAAACTTATACATAAAACATACTTACAGCTGGCACCTCATTTCCGATAATCATAGTTTTATAAGAATGTTTATGCTAGGAGAAAGACACTATACTAAAAAAAACACTGGATATTGCATGGTTTTACATTTGGCACCCTCCATTATTGTTTGATATTACATTTATGAGAATTTTAGTGACAAAGATAGAGTTGATATTTATTTTTAAAGACTGGAGATTTTTTTATGAAATGACCTTAAAAAGCTTGCAAGTTCTTATTTCCTTGCATTTCTACACCATTATGTACAATATCTACATAGAAACGGCCTGGATGAAAGCGATACCCAGAACCGAAGAAGCTACAATCTGAGAACGAGAAGTGCCGACCCCAATAGCCTACATAGGCAATGAATTCGGACAGTGCAAGGAAGAAGAAGTTATGTACACCATCGCTGGCTGTGAAGGTGAAAAAATGTTGTAAGGATTTTACATTTGCCAGATTTTTAGATTTGCTTTCCAATTGTACACCATTAGTTATGTACAATATCTACATAGAAACGGCCTGGACGAAAGCGAAACCCAGAACCGAAGAAGCTACAACCTGAGAACGAGAAGAGCCGACCTCAACAGCCTACATAGGCAATGAGTTGGGACAGTACAAGGAAGAAGAAGTTATGTACACCGTCGCTGGCTATTAAGGTGAAGATATGTTGTAAGGATAAACAAATTAGGGAAGGAGTTAGGGAAGCTATAGGTTGAAAAGTACGTGGATATTCTACGCATTAAACACTGATAAAGCCAATTCAAGCAAAGTTTCGATTCTGAACGGTGTTCTTTCATCAGGCCGACATTGAAAGCAATCTACTGTCTCAGACTGTCGTTTATGTGTATATTTGTAATGTATGTTAGTGTTGCATTAAATTTGACAACAACTAAGTATACCGTGTACAAAACGTGCGTTATGGACTATGTAGTGGGCGCTGCGGTGTTGATCTTCAGTCAATGAGCGTGGGATGGTCCCACATAATACCTATTATAATCTTCGCGCTTCTTCTTCTTTTATAAGTGCGCGTCATTTCATTTCAGTGTTATAGCAGATAGGTTATATTTCATTGAACAAATGCAAAGCATGTGTATTATGCAGATGTGGCCCTAGACAGCGAGAATCTAGCAAACTGGGAGACACCGCGAAGGTTCTTGAAGAACAAGCAGCGTTTGAGGCCTCGGGCATGGGAGGCTTTAGTTAACTGCTGATGTAATAAGATGTAGGTTTGATTGTTTATATAAATAGCACCTACATACACAATACGTAATCAAAACATTCAACAGTCACGTACACCGTGCAAAATAATAATATGCTGAGAAAAATGTTAATTGAAAAATCGAACATTTTAATAGAAAAAACGAACATTTTAATAGAAAATACGATAATTTTATTCGTAGAACTGTTAAAAACGGGACTGAAGTTCTTACTAACAAATTAACAGGGTTTCAATGTTTATTGGCGGGAACAGTAAGAATAATTTGTTGGTATACGTAATTTTGTACGTATTTTACCGCCAATAAACATTGAATCACTGTTAATTTGTTCGTAATTTGTTCAGTCCCGTTTTTAACAGTTCATTTTTCTCCGTGTAATTACTATTATAAATGCAATCAAAGGGGAGTGCTTTAAAAAATTATGTCAATTTCACAGCAGCAACGATAATGACGTTTAACCTATTATAAGAACTTTGTACATTGTATAGATTTTTGTGATATTTCACCATGCTAAGGATGTCCCTGTGTATAGCGCACGGAGAAAAATGCTATTCTAAAATACGATCATTTTATTCGTAAAAACGGTTAAAAATGGGACTGAAGTTCTTACGAACAAATTAACAGTATTTCAATGTTTATTGTTACATTTTCCCGCCAATAAACATTGAAACACTTTTAATTTGTTCATAAGAACTTCAGTCCCGTTTTTACGAATAAAATGATCGTAATTTAGAATAACATTTTTCTCCGTGCGGGTGAAATTTACAGAGTGGAAATTCATATGATTGATAAATTAAATTATTAGTTATAAATTATAATTATCCAAATTAAGTTTAATTGCAAATGTAGTAATAGATAGTATTATTGTATAATAATAATTTAGTTATGCCCTTAGTTAGAAAATTTATATATATATATATTAATGCTTCGGATATTTTACATTGTACATAATTTAGTTAGATGTAGAAAATTTGTAAGAGATTATTGTTTTCTTTTGAATCCTCATCGCCAATTGATATATACCTAATCCCCAATAAATACGCACTTGTTTATATTTATTTATTTATTTATTAAAGAATTTTATACATAGTGTATATTATTGTGTTATTTCGCCCGCCATGCTAGGGATGTCCCTGTGTTATGGCGGGTGAAGTATGCAGATTATATGGGTAATGAAGTACGTTTACTGATAATAAAAATATGGTTTTACACTTAGTTTACCTCACTGCCGTTTATATAAGATTGGTAACAGAACTCTCCTATGGACCGCTGGCCTCGTGTCAGTGTCAGTCTTCTGAATTCCTTGCATTCACACTTATATCAATGTCCTTCAACCCTTTCTCTCTCTAGTTATTCACTTCACTTAAGATCAGAATAAACAAAAAAACATGAATTCCAAGAAATAAAGTAATTCTAACGTAGCACATACATTGAAAGTCTAATTTATTATAACATATTTTATTTAAACATTTTGGAGTACAATATACGTTGAAAATTATACATAAATATAATTTTTTTATTAGCTACAATATTTTTTACTGTGATTAATTACATAACATATATATGTATTTGATGTACCTCCATAAATAAGCAGGGCTTGTGTGTATGGGGGGGGGGGGTTTATTACATTGGTTTTATTTGACATGATTAAGTTCAAGTTTTCAGTATAATTTTAAGATGAAAAATTTTAAAGTTTTAAATTCTTTTATGTTAGTATTGAGGAAAATAATTTCCCTCAGGGCCTGTGTCATCTAGTGAGATGCTGTGTGGATGATCTTTTTGAGGAGAGGAATTAGTGAACATGGGTCTTGAAGAGACCATGTTGTAGGAAGGAGGAAACACAGAGGCCTCAAATAATTTGAATAAGAGTTCTGACGAATATGAATAGGGTTTTTTTTATGGATTTTTAATATTAGTTTTTGTGATTTGTAAATTATTTGTGATTGATTTGCATATGTACCGCCCCACCCTATGATGCCGTACGGTATAATTGATTGACAGAAAGCAAAGTATGTATTTACTTATATCATTTCCTACTTGAAAAACACGTGATGATAACAGGTAATTATTATAAATAATATTGTATTCAAGCATACATTAGTCGCACTAGATCTGTGTGGGCTAAAAACAATAATTATTGTATATTTATTAGCATGCTTACGTGATGGGACAAAATGACAATGGTTTATTTGACCTTGAAGATGGTATCACCGCTTTAATTAATGATAATGTTATAAATACGACAATTTACATGGAGTATATCCGAAGCGTGACTTGATGTGTGATTCGGACTGACCTGAAACTAAATAATACAGATGGTTTCTTGATATTTTTCCCTACTCTGTGGGGCGTGGAAATTAAGTGAATGTCAAAATAATTAATATTGCACGCTTACGTAGATGGCGCGCTTATAGTATTTCTTACTAATAAACGCTTTTTACAGGTTACGCTTTGAAGTATTAAGAAAAATTATCGCGAAAGTACACAAGCTATATGAATATTAATACATAGTTTTGTCAATTAAAAAAAACTCTAATCTTTCAAGAAAGGCAAACAAATACAATTTTTTTTTTTCGTTGTTTGTTTTTGGGGTGTTATGCCGTGTTGTGCTACCTCCTTCTTTAGCCGACGTTTCGGACAGCGTTGCAGTGTCCATCACCAGGGCAGATCCGTCGATGTGAAATTGTTGTGTTACATATTGGTTAAACCCATAAAATTTAAATTGGTACCCCCATAAATACAATATTGGTTTGAATCACCGATGAAACATTGTATTTGCTAGCCTTTCTTGAAAGATTTTAAAGATTATTTTATTAATATTCATATTGCTTGTGCACTTTCGCGAACAATACATTTTTCTTAATACTTCAAAGCATAACTTGTAATTTGTAATAAGCGATGCAAGACAATATTCCGAGAGAGTCCTCTTGGAGAGGTCAATAGATCTCCCTCAACCATCTCCCTTAATAAATCTCTTGATTCATTTGAAAAAAAACATCGCGAAAATGCATATTTTATTTTATTTTGTGAAGGATCAGGGACAAATATTAAAAGTTTTTTCCGATTATTTTTTACAGAACTGAATTTTTCACATTGAAAAAAGGAATTCATAAGTAGAAGATTTTGCACATAAATTCTTTTTTTTTATAGGCCTTATATTTTATTTTTTTTAGACTTATAAAAAGACTTACAAAAATATACTCGATCGTCTTTTCTAAGGTCAAGGTGTGGTCTACTCGCAGTATTTAATTAGAGTATCTACAATATTATTAAGCCATCAAATTTTGAAAAAAAAAACACTTGATTTTGTAAGATTTTCCAATAATTCGATTTGCATCATTTTAAGTTATAATATTTTTCACTCAAGTTCCGTATTTCTACAGGCTTGGAATTGAAAAACTATCAGAACGTTGAAAGTCTATCGTTAGCAAAGCATGAGAAAATAGAATCGGTAAGTAATGAATTGTCTTCATTTTGAAAATAAAATCGCTACAAACTTATTCATCTACCGAAGCCAAAAGAACATAGGAAGTTCGCCAATGCACTCAACAGACACTCCTCAAGCTGGGTCTGTTCCTTCAATATTATCGTCTCCTGCGACAATATTCTTACAACATCGTCAATAGGGGCGTGACCTTACATACACACAGACGCAATGTTCTTGCTTTCCGTGGTGGAAGGAAAAACAACAACATCCGGGTCACCCTGGAGAAGCGGGGAAGGCAGGGGAGGGAATATGTTAATTATTTGATAACAGCAACGTGGTGCGCTCAGCGCTCTCATAGTAAGTGAATGGCATCATTTGAGGTTTTGTATTTATTAGGTCTCATAAAAATCGTTGTGTCTCCCTTACTATCTTGGTTAGAAATATGATCTTAGTGGTGTTAGAAACAGAAAATATCACGCATAATTTTGAAATTTAAAAGTGAACCGCAAAGTAATTAAAATGTGCACATTTATGAATCCAAAGTTTCCGACCGCGATTTGAAAATCAATTATGGATCTTTGAGATTTTTTTATTAATTATTTTTACATCAAACAACTAAAAAGTGAGGTGACAATAACGTTTATAACACATTTTTCTAATAAAATATGTACGTATGTGTTTTTTTTTTTTTCATTAACAGTAATTTTAGTTCGAAAAAACGTAAGGTGAATCTAGATTATAAGCTGAGATAGATTATAACAACAGTAATTTCATCCTATGGTACATCAAACAATAATAATATAACATTCACATGCATAAGGTTTTAATAAAAATAAATAAAATAAAAAAATTCACATTAGAAATTCTTTATTAGAAATTATAAAATTTTGTATTGTCGTATGAATAAATAAAATGCATGGAGTAACCAAACATTAGTAATTTTTACATTCATTTTTAAAACTTTTTTTATTTTTGCACCTAAAATGTTTATATTTCAAATATCATATATTTATTTTGAATCGTAAAAATTTAAAGCGTATTTCATCACATTTTTAAAACAGTTTTTAGATTTCGGATACATTCAGAAATAATCCATTTATTTTGATTTTATTGCAAAACGGCAAAACGCGTCATGTTCGCACGCCCACAGCGGTGTTTGTTGAAATCTGTTATTAGGTAATAATATACAAACGCTCTAATATACTAACAAACGCAGGAGACGACAATTGAAAAAAAAATGTTCTCGACGTGTTGAAGGAGTTTTGTTGCAGCTGGATTTCGGACTTCAAACAAACATCGGTGTCACGTTCGTAAGGCTGCCTCGCGTAAGCGACTTATGGCTAAATTTCTAATTATTTACATTATCCCCTAAGTAGCTTACGTCAGTTACTTACAGGGAGAAACTTACGTGTATAAAGGCAGCCTTACAGTTAGATATTAACCGACCCATATATTTAAGTAAATTAATAGGTTAAATATATAACATTCAACAAATTATACCGTTTTAATCTGCGCATTTGTCATTCCAAGATTGATGCTAATGTCATGTCAAATGATCATGATACCACATGACATTATATCCGGGTTATCACGAGGTATTTTCCGGGTCGATATGCCGTGGGAGGAGGTCCCGGCACGCGGATCGCATGAGGAGCCTCGGGTAAAGGTAGTTGGCTCCGGAACGATACAACGATATCACCAACATCATATCTAGGTATATAACATTATTATATCACGCTATAAAATAATATCGTCAAAACATTGAAAATGGCAACCACGAAACTCTATGTTGAGAGGTTGAGAGAAAAGTTTTTTTTAATTAATTGAAGTAAAACTTCCTTATAATTCAGATGTTTTTAGGACCGAAAAAAATTAGGTTGTATCATTCGTCTGTAGACATGAATGTCTACAGACGAATGAATTTATCATATCGGTTGATA
This sequence comes from Limnephilus auricula, assembly GCA_951813805.1. NCBI lineage: Eukaryota > Metazoa > Arthropoda > Insecta > Trichoptera > Limnephilidae > Limnephilus > Limnephilus auricula. Next base: position 7,852,605 of record OX638408.1, read on the forward strand.
TTTGTAATCCATAATATCTATCTATTAATTATTTTATTTTTTCTTTGCTCCTATGGGGATTTCTTACTTTTTATATTTTATATTTCAATCTTTGTACCTTTTAAAGATATCTTATATTTCTACATTTAACTTTTTTTATCATTATTTTATTCTCACTTTTAACTTTTTTTATTTTTGCTCAATAATGTATAGTTTGTATTTTATACTTTACAATTATACTTTATACTACATTTTTCACTTTATATTTATATTTTACTTTTTACCTACTACTTATTACCTTACCTTTATTACCTTTTTTCTTATATTTAATTTACATTTATACTGTTATTCTTCATGTTATTGTAGAATTTTTTATTTTTTTATTTATTGTTTTTATTTCTTGCTAGAGCAATCCCGATGAGTTACAAAACTCATATTAGGACAGGAGGTACTTACAATTCATAGGTAGGAGGTAGTAATTACAATTTTACAAAGGTATTTTGATATCATAATATAAGTTCATATAATATGTATATGTCAATTATTATGTTAATTACACGTGTTGTGCCGTACATGTGTAAATAAATTAATAAATACACAACTACACCACCAGCTGTTGAGTTTGGTCGCTTGTATTGAGAAATGCAATAAAAATTATGAATATACTCGTAGATTGATTTCGCTCTTGATTTTTCATCCAAGTTTCGGAAAAATAATAAAAATATTCTAGCGAAGGCTAGAACCCTTTAAAAATAAAAAACAAAAACAGATGGCAGTCATTGTACCGTTTTAGTAATACCTGCCACAACAGTCAAATAAGTTTTACTTCAACCGCGCTTAAGAGGGTAGACTTTGAACGACACGCGGAACACCCGCGTCTGTCATTCTGTCCCGCTCACAATAAGCTCACGCACACTTACAATACATGCGAATGCGAAATGTGCGAATGAGACAACGCTCAAATTTATTTACAGAAATCGCTCGAAAAGGGGTTTATGGAGAATCCACTTTTTTACACCAAAACTTTCACGAAATTGAAATTTAAAAAAAAAAATATTTTTTAGAAAGAAGAAGCTACATCGGTAGCTTTTTATAATTTTATAATTTTTTATGAGAGTTGAGTTAGCAGCACTTTTTCCTTAAATAATATTTTTTGATAAATCGTACATGTTTGACAGTGAATGTTTACGTTCATACGAAACGCATCGAAAATTCGAAAACATACCGACATAGTTTTCACTTTCACCCTCTAAAAGGCAGTATAAAAAAATTTATTCATTTTGTGCAATTTTCGATGTAGAAAAGTGTTTGGGCCGAAAAGCGAAGTCTATCGTCTTAAAGGTTAGACGCACTCATATTTTTATTTCAAATTATGGCTTATAATAATAATAATAATGTTTTATTCCAGGATGTGGGGAGGATAGTGCAATCCCACACGTCCCTTATAGTTATAAATACAGTTAAATTAAAGGGATCGAAATGACAATCTAGTCTCCTTTAACGGAAGCAATCTTCCCAACATGTCTTCCATTGTTATGCTTGGTGTAACTCTAAGTGACCAGCTCAGGCACTGGGGCAAAGTTAGCATCTCAAAAGCTGGGCGTACTGTACATCTGTATAGGGCCGCAGATACTTTATTAGTACACAACTGCTGACCCTGTCCAAATCGCAAGGGCGCTCTACTGTTGAATTTGGCAGCCGTCTCTGGTCTGGAGCTCCTAAACACCTGAAAACACCCGTCGACTCTATGCAGAAACAGGTCCGTTTGATAGATTACCCTATCTTAACAAGCTGATTATAATCTTTAGAGCACAGGCGTGAGGTAGGTATGCTGTCCTTGTTCTACCGGTATTAAAATGGAAGATGCTTCTAGGAGTTAGCATCATTGATCCCTCCGGCACCGGTGCATTGCCAGGAAACACGCGAACTCGCGCCCAAAATCTCTATACGGTTGACATTTCGCTTGCTGAGGGTTGGTTTGTACTATGTCCACAAAAACTCGTATTGAGAAAACGAGGTTTGGTGTTAAAAAAAAATCTACTTTTGTTTCCTTTACTTCAAACTAATTGTTATAAATAATAATATAAAATACAATGGTTAATCTACCTATAAGTAAAAGAACAACATAATTGGTAGAATTTTTATTTGAATAAAAGCATAATCAAGAACGTAAAAGAACACCTTTTTTTAAACAAAATAGCAAAAAAAGAATATGGGTTTTTTACCATGACCATATTTAATATTGGTTTATACTATGTCCGTACTCTGGGCGGAGATAGACCAAACCAACGGTAATTTCATCCTATGGTACATCAAACAATAATAATTTAACATTCACAAACATAAGGTTTTAATAAATAATAATAAAATGAAAAATATTAAAAAGCCTTCATTAGAAATTATAAATTTTAGTATTGTCGTATGAATAAATAAAATGCATGGAGTAACCAAACATTAGAAATTTTTTCATTCACATACACAAGTTTTTAATAAATAACAGTAAAAAATTAGTATTGGCCAATGGACATAGTAAACTCCAAGCTTAATTTTTTGTAATTACTATGGAGATAGAACAAAAAGTGATGTTCAAAACGTAAGTTCCCGCTGTTTTTAAATTAAATTTGTTTTTTTTTTGTGTGGATATGGTAGATAAAATATGATTAATATTACTGCAAAATATTATTAATATTCACAGTTAAAAAAAAAAACATAAATGGACATAGTACAAACCAACCCTCAGCAAGCGATTTGTCACTTGGATCAATAGCCAAGACAGATCTAATATCAAAGGTTGTATCCAAATAAAATTATTAATTATTCATTTCCAACGCTACGATTATGATTTTATTTTATTATAAACATAACAATGTGGGGTTATTATTTGTATTTTTTGTTATAAACTGCTTATGTAATAAACTTAACCTGCTCTCAACAAAGGTGTTCCTATATAGTGAGACAGACATAGCACATCAGCAACTGCAATAGAATTGAAAAAGACGAATAAATAAGGAAAAAACTTCAAGAAAACCAACAAATAAAGTTTTAAAAGGCACTTGAAAATAGATGTAACCTAGAAAAAAAAAAACGTTTTTTTATGAATTGATTTTTTAAATTGATCTACCTACTACCTACCGACCTAAATAATTTTTTAAAAAATCCCGAAAATATGGGTAGGTACTGAGTAACGAAACATTCCATTTTTGTTATTTCTGAAGGTGCAATCTATTTGATGAACCTCCAAAATGGACTCCGAATGTTGCAGAAAGTTGGTTTGCCCATCACTGAACAGGAATCATAATAAAATATTCAACCTTCGGAAATATTAACTTCGTCAGTTGTTTGGCTAAATTATTTTTTATGGCAACAAAGCTCGTCGAACTTTGAGCTTTCAGATTTTTAAATTTACTCGTGCAAACACGAATGCTTCCAAATTTACAGACTTTATGAAAAATCAATTGGTCGTTTAGTAGACACAAATGCAAATGATAATTATATTGTGTTATGCTGTATTTTTCTAACTAAGCGTACCTAATTAAAATAGACCATACAAATTTATTGTTACTGAATTTTGGAGAGCCTGAAAATATTTGAATGCTTCTGCTTTCAAATACTTAATCTTACTAATATTATAAACGCGATAGTTTGTATGGACGTATGTGTGTTTGTTACTCTTTCGCGCAAAATTTACTGAATGGATTTATATAAAACTTTACAATAGTATGGCTCACACATCAGAAGAACATATAGGCTGTAATTTATAAAGCTAGCTAATTATTTTCAATTTATTAAAAATAATTATTATTGTTTGATCGAAAACGTCAAAATTTGAGAATGACATTTTGCAAAACAATGATTGTTAAATTAAAATTCTATTTTAGAAAATATTTAAATTAGTGAATTTATTTGAAGTACTCGCCTAATACTTTAAATCGAATCAAGAATTGTAGATATTTTAAATATAAACATTGATGGGACCTAGGAAAAGAAATTAGATTACCCGAAGTAGTAATCCTACGCAGACGAAGTCGCGGGCAGAAGCTAGTACCTTATATACTTATTTTAATTTAAAGCGTTCACTATTCCTTCGTCGGGACATATACACATATACATATAGGGACACATACATATACAATACAGATATTATTTGGAGAAAAAAATGTAGTTAAAAAATTCAGGTCCTCGGGGACTTTTTGTTTTGTTTTTAAGAAACATAAAAAATCGTAGGCCTTGGACCCATAGGGGCGGATTGAGGGGTTGGTTGGTTACTCGGCTGAGTAAGCAGTGACGAAATTTAAAAGAACATTTTTTTTTATTTTGAAGAAAAAAGTTTAAAAGTTAAGTTTCATAGTAATGACGTTTGGAATGGGTGCTGGCATTTATGCTGACAATAGTTGTGATCTTGTTTCTCACATTCTAAACGTTAAAATTAACTAATATAGATTTTAACGTTTAGAATGTGAGAAACAACAACCTAACTAAAATCGTCAAAAATCGAGATTTTGTATTTCCCACTTTTCTCCTCTAAAAGTGGACCGATTTTCTTTTTTTTTACCAACTACATAAGAAGAAACTATTCTATGCATGTACGTTTTTTTTTTTTTAAACATTGTCTAGTTTGTATACTGAACGTCTTTTGGCAGCGTTTAAACCAGTCAAGTTTATTTATTTTTGGAAGGTCATAACTTCTATAAGAAATAACTTATCAAAAAAAAAAACAAAAAGTACCGACACGCTATCTATAAAATATTTTCTCTAGGGTTAAAATCCAGAGAGATAAATAGGGAATACGGTTGTATGGAAAAATCACCGCCGGGTATTCCCTTAAGAGGATACCCGGCGGTGATTTTTCCATACAAACGTATTCCCTATTTATCTCTCTGGATTTTAACCCTAGAAAAAATATTGTTTTTGCATAAAATAGATATCAACTACTAGCGTGTCGGTACTTTTTTTTTTTTTTGATAAGTTACTTTTTATAGAAGTTATGACCTTCCAAAAATCAATAAAATTGACTGGTTTAAACGCCGTCAAAAGATGTTCAGTATACAAACCAGACAATGTTTTTTAAAAAAAAGCAAAACGTACAGACATAGAATAGTTTTTTCATATGTAGTTGGTAAAAAAAAATTGAAAATCAGTCCACTTTTGGAGGAGAAAAGTGGGGAATACAAAACCTCCATTTTAGTTAGGTGTCAGTGCATTGTCCCTTTCGCTCAATATCCAGTGGAGTAAGAGCAACAGTGACAGCAATATTTTAGTAAAATCTATTTCTGCACCACCGGGTATCATCTGTGTTTATTTAGCTCTATTTTCATGTTTATTCATAAAAAAACCACTACCCACTACTAAAAAAACAGTTGCTTGTGGGTTTTTTTTAATATGTATTTAAAAAAAAGTTTTATAATAAAAACAAATTCACAAAAAAATTATAGTGCAGGGATCACATTCACAATAACTTCGACCTTACATTTGCTTTTCATATACGTTTGTGGCATGGTCCGCTCCACTCTGAAACATCGTGATGTTTTTTATAAATGACGATCTGTATACTTTATACTTTTCTAAAAGCAATACTGTATATTTATTATACAATACAGGTGATATAAGTGAACAATAAAGTTGACCGTTCACAATGACTACCTAAGTGTCCTTAACATATTCGACATCATCTGTTGATTGTACGTTAGCGAAGTGCAGTTGTCCTAGGGAACCCATCGATAAGTTGCCGATAGTTATCCTATCGATCGTTATCGAGCTAGTGTGCTAGGGCCTCTGGTGTGCTAGCATGGTCGATCGATATGAAGTTACCGACCGATTGTCGGTAACTTCTCATCGTTCCCTAGGACAACTGCAGATCGCTTACATTACAAACAACAGTTGATATCGAATATATTAAAGACACTTAGTCATTGTGAACTGTCACCTATTCGTTTTCCGATCTGCAGTTGTCCTAGGGAACGATGAGAAGTTACCGACAATCGGTCGGTTATTTAGCTCGGTAACTTCATATCGATCGACCATGCTAGCACCACTGGTTCTCCTCACCCCAGCCGACGCGACTCTACCTACCTACCTACTGAAATTTCTTCTGAATAATTTTGTTACATAATAATTCGAAGATCGCATGTCTACGAAATGATTTAATACATACGAAACCATACACACGCATCGTGATTACGTCAAATATTTGCGGATATAGTACCTGTTCTGTATCTACCAATGATTTATGCAATTCGAATGCCGGGGCCTCATCTGCGCCTATCGTCACCAAGCTTCGCGTAAACTTTGTCAATGTAAATGTGCATTAATGGCGGAATCAGACAGTTCACCCGAGTGAAGGTATACGCCATGTTTTTTCGGCCTAATGTTCCATCTTCGTTTCATTCCATGTTCAGACGGCGCTATAGAGATAAGCGTTCATTCGTCCATTCCCACTACAGCGTCGCCGGAGCGAGGTCAGGCGCGCTGGAATTCGTTTGATTTCCAGCGCGGTCCGGCCTCGAATTTTAATGAAAAACATGTCAGATGCATCGATTTTTACGCAATTTTGTTGACACAATTAAATAAAAAAACAGCATTGTTTCGTCTTATGAACCTTTTTATTGTTTATGACATAATAACACAATTTGATTTTAATTTATTTATTACGAACATTTACCTACAAATTAATAATCTTACATATATTAAAAAATAATATATAACACATGGATAATAAGGGAGACCCAAAAATTTCTATGAGACGTGTTTTCAAAAGCAAACAAATTAGCCGAACGAATACCATTTTGACGTTTCGCGTGCGACGTGATAGCGTCCTTCCAGTACAGCACGCGAAACAAACTGATCGAGATTTCACTCCGTGTTCAGACGTTTCACTTTGCTCTCTTCCGCGCGTGAGTGAAGGATGCCGAATGAAAATATTAACCATATTGGATTGGTTCACTTGAAGATTTCATTCGGCAGTATTCGGCACTTTTGTTTCATTTTATGTTCAGACGTGTCATTCCGAGTAAAATAGGCCGAATGAAATACAGAAATGAACGATTAGTGAACCGTCTGATTCGTGCATAACCGTGAACAGCAAAAAGTGTGGTGAGGCTGGAATCAGACGGTTCACTCGAGTGAAGGTTTACTCTATGGTTACTCGAGCGAATGTTCCCATCTTCGTTTCACTTTTGTTTCATTTCATGTTCAGACGTGTCATTCCAAGTAAAATAGGCCGAATGAAATACAGAAATGAACGATTAGTCCGAACATGAAATGAAACAAAAGTGAAACGAAGATGGGAACATTCGCTTGAGTAACCATAGAGTAAACCTTCACTCGAGTGATTCCAGCCTTACGACCAGACATGGAACCATAAATAAAAAATAAACTACGCCCTGTCGCAAATCCCGTATCGGCCGTATCAAAGTTTTTTTTTTTTTTAAAGAAAGACAAACATTCCCGGGTTACGAATAACCCAACAACATTTGAAAATATCTTACTACGACTACACTAAGCGGAAGATATTGCTTGTGTTGTGATGGAGGACTTAGCCGGCCGAGGGATCGAACACGGAACGCCAAACGTGATGCCCACACAACCACTGACCGGTCAATTATTTTTATTTTTATTTTTTTAATCGGTCAAAGTTAGCTACCTGTACAAATATTTTTGTTGTGTACATTTTTTTGTATTGGTAACACTGTCAATTGACACTGATTGAAGTGACATTTGTGTTATCGGCCGCGTTAATTCAATTTGTTAATATAGCGCAATTGAGCGGCGAACACTCCCTCAATAACAAAAACCCACTATATAAAATAAGATTCGAGATAACTAGATTCTTTTGCCTGTTGAGTACTAGAATGTCTTATTGTGTTAGATTGTGCTAACCCTTGGAAAGGGATCGAATCTGTGATAACAGTGTGGATATGAGCGCGATTTTATAGAGTTTTGTTATTGTTTTATGAGGTGCTAGCAACATTAGCCATTCGTTATAAGAATGTCATGCTACGAACCATTTCTCGACCATGGATGAGCTTTGTTTTCGGCGTTTGGTTTACGCTTTTGATAGTCTGGTACCAATGGCCGATGGACGATACGAAAAATGTTCTGGAGAAGCAGAACGAGATGCTGAAGATGCAGTTAAGGGTCTCCCATAATCACCTGGAGGAGCTGACTAAAGATGAGAAGAAGGAAACATTCAGGGTTTTTAATACTAGCCGATTTGGGGGCACGGTAAGTGTTGCATCCGAAACTACGATAACTCAGAATCAACTCAACACCTCTTTGAAAAGTCATTAAAAGCTATTAAAAATAGCCCAACCTAACCTAACGTAACCTATTTTTAACCAATTTTTATATATTTCTTTCATTACTTTTAATAAATTTAATAGGATAATGTGTGAATAAAAAAAATAGATATTCAATAAAATACTAATATTTATTGTTTTTACTTAATCAAAAAGTCACTATGAAAAAAAGGAATTTTACAGAATTTATAATTTCTGTAATTACTCATTTTAAGCAAAATCTTCTATACTTTCTTATAGTAATATAATGAACATACTTAGACAAAATAATAAAATGAGAGATCAATCATTATAGAGAAAAACAAAAACAGCTTTGAAAATTAACAAAATATCTCTTTGGAATAAAATCACGTCTCTACACTGTTTGGTCTCTTTTTACTACAAATTTAATTGTAACCATTTGATTAAAGATGCTTCATGTGCTCTCCACAATTTGGTATATTTCATTCTAAGCAAATTTTTTTTGGTTTTTATATCTTTTTTCGAGTTACATAGGCCACAGCGCACTTTTCATCCACTCATTGGTGGGGGTAGGTTGGATGCCACAGTTGGTTCTATTTCTGGGATTATATTTCATTGAGATATTCTTCTATTACGTTAGATCTCAAAAACCTATTAGTAGTCATTTTATATGAAAAAAAATTAATATCAATAAAATGATGGAAAAAACACTTACGTATTTAGTCGTTACCGGGTCCAGCGGACCCATACACACCGTTTAGGTCTTTAGGACTCACACATAGCGTGTTAACTGAAGACATAGATTGTCGTCTGTCGTGCCACACTATCGTTGAAAGGTACTAAGAGCGGCAACGTCGCAAGCGTTAAAATTTTAAAGTTAGTACACAAAATACCAAGTACTGGGTCCGTTAGACCCATTAGTGAGTCCTGAAGTGTTCTACTTTTGGTTGTAAGTTGTAAATCCATATTAAAGTACTTACTGTAAGAAGATATTGCAATGATTGTCAGTAATAAGATTGCAATAACTATGACTTTCAGTAATCCACCACTCGATTCTCTAACAAATGATATAAGGTAGATTCAGACTGGGTCGACGTTCGTACGCATCGCTATGCCAAATAATGATTAGCAACCATACATTTTCTATGAAAATGGCCACAGACATCGCACGACGCGATGCGTGTGGCCAATGTGATTCTAAAACATAAATTTTCATTGAAAATCTATGGTTGCTAAGTAGCCCAGATATTGTTAGGCATAGCGATGCATACGTACGTCGACCCAGTCTGAATCTACCATTAATTCTCTGTAATTTTTATCATTTTAATGCACAAAATGAAGCTATATAGTTTCAGTTCAAATTTTGAAAATTGCTCTTAATTTTGAGTTCAACTTTCGGATAAAGCCATAAAGCCACTGGCAACACAGTGTGTACTCAGTTGTAGACACGGTAACCAGACTGTAGTGTGTATGCTGGGGCTGTAATACATATGTCCATATGGTTCCATGCCTAAACGGACTATGAGATCTCAGCGTCTGAAATCCCATAGTAAATTTATTCAGACACGATAGATACTTCCTCACACGATAATTCATCACAACATAACTCACATCAACCTAACCTAACCTAAGGTTAAAAACCCCAATTATCAGTTTTCAACGCTTCGAGACATGATGAATTATCATGTGAGGAATTAACATCCGATGAAAAGTTTGTACTCAATATTCATACACTTAAAAAGTTTCCACTGAACATTCTGGTCACCATGTCATATGTATCGGCTTGCCGTGAGTCACTCAGTCAGAACGTAATAGAGAGTCTTTTAGAGGAGAGGAATGAGTAAACATGGGTCTTGAAGAGACCCATGTTGTAATAGGGAGGAAACACAGAGGCCGGCAAATCATTCCACAGCCGAGCTGTTGAACACAAGAATGAGTCATAGAAACGATCCGTTCTCATGTGACAAATGTCAACCGTGTACGTATGTTGAGCGCACGTTTGGCGTGTTTCCCGACTATGGACCGGTTGCCGAGGGGATCAATTTTGCTAGTTCCTTGGAGCACCTTCCATTGACATACCGGTAGAACAAGGACAGCATTTCCACCCGACGCCTGTGCTCTAAAGATTGCAATCCATTTGTTAAGACGGGAGAATCTATCAAACGGACTGTCCGTTTCTGCACAGGGTCGAGGTTTTATTGTAAAGCGGAGATAATTTGACCTTCTGACAAAATATGCCTGAGGCCTGAGAGGTTAATTAATCCAAAGAGGGACGGCACTAAATAAGTTCCCACATATATAAACAAGTACCTTTTATTCCAGTTGACTGATGAGAACGTGGAAGCCTGCGAGACCATCCACGTGGCTCTGGTCTGCGGAGGCTACAACTCCACGCGGGGGATAGTGCCGCTGATCAAGTCCATCCTGTTCTACCGGAGGAACCCCATCCACTTTCATTTAATGATAGATGATGTCGCCTTCAATATCTTGGAGACACTGTTCGATACATGGGACTTGCCTGAAGGTAATTAATTTTTTATGTCATACCTCATAAAAACATCCTTGTCTGTACATTGTGAAGACAATCTATATCGCCACCCGGTCAATTTTGTGAGAACTAGCCGCCACTGATTATTTTAACAACATCAATAAATTATTATCTCATTTCAGTATCCATCAGCTTCTATCACACCAGCGATGCCATACCGTCGGTGGCGTGGATCCCCAACGCTCACTACTCCGGGGTGTTTGGTCTCCTGAAGCTGACACTGCCTCAGAGGCTGCCCATCGGCCTGCGTAAGGTCATAGTCCTGGACACCGACCTGACCTTCCTGTCTGATATCGCCGAGCTGTGGTCATTGTTTTTGAAGATGAAATCTTCTGAGGTATGACTCATGCTAATAATAAGGCTTAAGATTAATTCCAGGGACATTCACATAATTCAATGCCTAAAAGGCTCTATTAGAAATACATATTTTGATTCTTCATAAAGAGATATTTGATCTCCTTAAAATGTTCTCCACAGGCTCCTGCCCCTAACCATTTGCCTCCAGTCCTCAGGCCAACCTATTCTGATCTAATCCTTTTCCTCTGGGTGACTTCCCCTGGGAAACTCACTTCGTCATGATTACCAGTGTCCTGTCATTCCTTCTACATGGGCAGCCCATCGCAAACTTCGTGTATTGATAAGTAATAAATGATAATGTTAATAGTGATCAAGAAATATCATACTTCGGAATCCCTCAAGGCACAGTGCTTGGACCACTCTTATTTACCATATATGTAACCTTTTAACCATCATGATTATTTTTTTAATTTAAAGTAACAATGTGGACCACAGGTGCTAGGGTTGGTAGAAAACCAGAGCGACTGGTACTTGGGCAAGCTGTGGCATGAGTTCAAGCCATGGCCAGCCATCGGCCGCGGGTTCAACACAGGGGTCATCCTGCTGCATCTGGCGCGCATGCGGGAGTCCACTCTAGACTGGCCGGTTCTTTGGAGGAATGTGACTGAAGATAACCTTACCAGGTTTAATAAAAATTATTATTTTATTCTCATTTTTTATCTCAAATAATTTTATAATGTCTGTATGTTTGTTGTTGTTAACTTTGGTCTCATAAGTTCTTATGTCATAGGCCTATTGTGCTTGCTTTATTGATAGGTGTATAGAATCCTTAGGGGTTTTACACAGTGCGATATTGTACATGCCCCAAAACGAGAAGATGGAAAATAAAAACTTGTTAGACAATTACCACTTTTCTTACATTTATCAGATTGTATTTTATCTATTCTTTTCTTGCATTTTGCTTGCTATTGGAATGTGGTGAATGTGTGTTTTCATTTGACGGTAGCCCAGTCCCTAATAAAGAATTCATTGTCTCCTAGCTCAATGACAAATAGTACATAACCAACAATTAATATACATATACTTCATGTTCGTTCTACTGTTTATTATTATTAATTTATGTCAAATCTAATTAATGCTTGCCAGGTATTCTGGGACAAAGCTGGCAGATCAAGATGTGTTCAATGCGGTGATCAAACTGCGCCCGGAGATTGTGATGAAGATGAGATGCGAGTGGAATGTGCAACTCAGTGACAATAGCCGCAGTGAGAGCTGCTACTCCCTGAGTTACAGCGTTATCAAGGTGTGTAGCTTATCGCCTCGCACAAAATAATCTTAAGGCATTGTCAAACAGTCTGATGGTTGATATCATTTTTAAAAGGTGCTGTGTATAGTGATTACAACCTTGGCTCCCCGTTCTTGCAAATATAACACATCCAAATGTTAGGGGAGAGATTGCAACACAGAGGGAATACGAGAAGGCATTGCAAAATAGCGCAAAACTCACTTTGCATGCTGCCTGAAGTCCTAAACTGCCTGAAGCTCTTCTGGAAGTAAGGAGAGAGACTCCTTCGGTGGTTAGCCCTCAATCCAGAAGGAGGATGGAAACTTGAGTGGTAAATGGCTGACGTGAGAAATACCCACCTTAACCTGTCATTGGCCGTATATCCTTTGGTGTACCAGCGATTGTGGAAGCGATTTTGTCCCTTATGTATAAAGAAATTGTATCAAGAACAAGGTCAGAATCGCTTGGGCCATTCTCGTTCTTAACGTAACGAAATACTGCATAGCATCTAGCCACTCGGAATAATTTTAATAAATTGTCTATGATGCGGTGGGCATGAAAGATGGCCGACAAAATGGCCGCCGCGTCTTAATATTGACGGAGTTGGTTTAGAAACTCTATATTCTTTCATTGTTTTTTATATAAATTCATTGTGGAGAGAATAGATTTCAGGTATTATCAGAAATATCGTTTTATCTACATTATTTTCATGTAATTTTTGTAATATATCACCAAAGAAATGTTGGAATATTGGATTCGCAAGAAATGTCAAATTTCTTACGTCGTAATGAAAAAATATATTTTTCCTATGCTGGCTTTCAAAAGTTAAAACTTGATGCAACTCAGAGACCGCCAAAAACTGCCTAGCAAATTCTGGTCCTCCATCAATAGGATAAAATCCTCCCACAGCCGAATGCAACGAGTCGGCTCCTATTCTGATGCCCTAGACTGGCTCGCAGGCCTAGATGTTCCCTCTGACTCCTCATCATACAAAAGAAGATATTAACACTTCTTGGGTTAATAGGTTAACATCCAAATAATGCTCAGTCTTTCTTCTTATTTCAGATTATTCACTGGAACTCCCCTAGAAAATACAAGGTGAAGTTGAAGAATATAAAATACTTCCAGAGTGTCTACCAGATGTTTCTGGGTTACGATGGCAACTTGTTGAGGAATAAGCTGATCACCTGTAAAGAGGACAAAACAGTTAGCAAGGTATAATACAGACTTTTAACATTAACGGCTTATCATTGTTGCAAACTCATTTTCATGCAAGTCACCTATGATTTCTTTCCAGGGTATATGAAATTGATGGTGTTTTCAGGAATTTCTAACCGTTTTGCAGTGGTTGTAGGACCATTTCCAAATATTTAGTTATAACTAGTTTGACGGGTTGTCAAGAGGCAAGGCTCTCGACTTCCAATCGGAAGGTCACGGGCTCGAACCTGGCGTGCGCAAATAAATTTTATTTGATTAATATGTGTTATTTCTCAATTAATTAATTAAAAATAATATATATTATATTTGCTGCACGTCCCAGAGTGGAAGATACTCTCAGTATCGCCCTGGTGTAAGACCACCATTCAGAATTGAAACGTTGCTTGAAATGGCTTTAGCCGTGTTTGGTGACCAGATCTGAATAGCCAGGTACTTCCCCACCTTACTCTTCTCCATCTCTTTCCCTCCCCACTACCTTCAACTTACAACAAAACAATTTACAATATGGCCTTTTTGATTTTGCCGTATAAATGACATGTTCTTCTTTTTGATTGTAACCGTGGCACCATCTTATTATGACATAGTGACATTGTAGGCAGTTGGAACTGTTTAAAAATGTCCAGGTTTTTTTTTTCAATCAATAATTACAAATGAAAACGTTAAAATTACACATTTTTAGTACGATGATCAGAATCAGAAAAATAAACTTTAAATCTTTTGGACATTTTAAAAGGTATTGACAGTTTGTAAAAAGACCTTAATGTAAAGGAACCTTTGAGGCTATTTTTCACAAAGTGAACTGATTATTTATCCATTTACTAGCTGGTACCCGGCATGCGTCGCTATGCTATTTAACAAAGAAATCATTTCTCCCTACTCGTCCTTTCCCATTCGTCCGGTTCACCTTCCTCATCCCCTTCCTCTCCCGCGTCCCCTTCCTCTCTCGCGTTCCCACTCCTCCTCCTCCACCTTCCCTCTTCTCACCCTACTCCCCCCCTTCCCCCGTCCCGCAACCCCACTCCCGAGTTCCCCTCCCCCGCGGATCCCCCTCCCAAGTACCTTTCCCCTTTCCCACGTTCCCCTCCCCCCACCTACATTCCATACATTCATTCCCAATACATTCAGTTTTCAAACAGCTTATATGGGAAAATGAAATTTTTGTTTTTACTATCTTCCTCGAAATTTTTCCATATTTTCTCACTGTTCAAACTTCCCTGGACTATGACAAACATTTCAAAACCAAAATCATCTAAATCGGCACAGCCATTCTCGAGTTTTAGCGAGACAAACGAACAGCAATTGATTTTTATATATAGATTATTAATGGTTATTATGTAGAACGTCGTTTAGAAATTTTGATGCCTTTATGCCATTTTTCTGTGATTTCTATTGAAGTCATGATGATCCATGTCAGGTTAATGAAAGACATATATTAGAGAAAGACACCACATCCCATGGCTTTAAAAATTATTTTATTTGTACAAGTGTAATTCCACCAACTTGTTCCGAGGTGCAGTTTGTAGGGTGAAGTTTGCTTTAAAGATAGCTAACTCCGAAAGGAGATGACACCAAAAGAATACAAAGAATATCCACCAGTAGAAGAAGAATGAAGTTGTTTGGCGTACATAATCAAATAATATTATATTAATGATTTATGTATGTATTCTGTTCCAGGTGAATGATTCAGACCCCTGCTACACTTTCCGCTTTGCGCACTCGACAAAGTGGCGGACCCATCTGTACTTTGTGGAGTTTGCCTACAGCCACAAGGACAGCTACGATGTGACCCTTGTTGCTCAGTTGTCCATGGACAGGCTGCAATTTCTGGAGGAGCTTTGCGTTCACTGGGAAGGTAACAATATATTTTATCATCCTAACTTTTAGATTAACCTCTCGTAGGCCGCAGTCCCCCCGGTGGGTCCGGATGTTTGAAGAGATTTTGCCCCTTATGTATAAAGAAATTGTATGAAGAACAAGGTCAGAATCAGATATGTTTTTAGATTTTCACGGCCAAAAGCATTTTCGTTGTTTGTTTTTGGGGTGTTATGCCATGTTGTGCTAACTCCTTCTTCAGCCGACCTTTCGGACAGCGTTGCAGTGTCCATCATCAGGGCAGATCCGGCAGATCCGACGATGTCGTCACATCATCGGATCTGCCGTATCTGCCCTGATGATGGACACTGCAATGCTGTCCGAAAAGTCGGCTAAATAAGGAGTTAGCACAACACGGCACAACACCCCAAAAACAAACAACGAAAAGGTCAGAATCGCTTGGGCCATTCTCATTCTTGACATTATGAATTACTGGATAGCATTTAGCCACTCCCAATAATTCATATTAATTGCTAAAGACACGGCGGGCACCAAAGAGGGGGGACTAAATGGCTGCCGCCTGATAATATGATAGCTGTCACATTCGAAGTCTATATTTATTCATTGTTTTTTTTATATAAATCCACTGTGGAAAGCACAGATTTGAGTGATTATTAGGAAGTTTGTTTTATCTACATTATTTTGATGTAATTTTTGTAATATATCACAAAAGAAATGTTATAAAAATTGAATTCGTAAGAAAGGTGAGAACTGTCGAATATTTTACGTCGTATTGAAAAAATATTTTTTTTTTTATGCTGGCTTTCAACAAGTTAATGACGGATCGTGAGTTTATAATGTGCGGGAGTGTTCGAATTAAAAAAAAAGTTTATATATTTTATTTGTACATACTATCATGTAGAAATCATCAATTTCACCTTGTATATTTGTTTTTTTTTTTTAATTCTTTAGGTCCAATGAGTTTGGCACTGTATGTGTCCGATGCAGAATCCCAAGAATTCCTCTCCTTCATTGAGAACTGGTCAGAAGTATTAAAGAACAGGAGAAACATAGCGTACCATTTAGTGTACAAGCAAGGAGTAAGTTCAATCATTTTATATTACATACTCAGAATTTATCATATTGTACTGTTAACCAATTCATTTCGCAAAATTTACATTATCATCTTTGGAAGTTGTAAAGACATTTTTAATAATAATAATGGTTTGTTTCAGAATTTTTTCAGGGGTAGTGCAAGCAATACATTCAGACCAGAAATCAAATGTCTTCAGTTTTGTCCATTCTTTCTAGATCAACTCTATTTCTCTTTCCCATCCAAGTAGGTTTATACATTAATCTTATAATCTTTGTAATTTCAGACACACTATCCTGTGAATCACTTGAGAAACGTCGCACTGAGAAACATTGTCACTCCGTATGTGTTCCTGATGGACATTGACTTTCTGCCTATGTTCGGGATATACGAATATCTCAGGAAATCTATTCAACTCATCAATCCTGGACCTCTGAAAAAGGTTAGAAAACAATTAAATTTGGGAAGCGCTGCCCATTCTTTGGATAACCAAAACCTCTGCCACAGATCACTCCAATTGGATCGCTACATTTAGTGACTTAGCAGGGGTGCTCAGGTTCATGGAGTGAGGTTTGTCATTTGTCTAGGTCTTGGCGGCGGATGCGTTTGACTACATAAAGCGTGGCGGGCAGGATTGAGAGGGACTGGTTGAGGTAGACCTTTTTGCCTTCAACAGGACTCTCTCAACTCCGACACCTCGTATCGCAATGGGAGAGAAGGATTTATACATCCCTCCTGGACACACTGACTCCCAGATTCCTACCCACCCCTCATACCTTTTTCTTATCCAGAACTTTCTCTCCTTAAATCTCTTAAAAAGTCTCCTCGCAACTTATTTTCCTCAGGGCCTCCGGTGTGGAGTTAATTTTTTAAAAAATCACTTTTTTTAGATACTTTGAGGATGTCTTTTGATTCGCTGTTCGCTATAGAAGTTTAAATTTATCATGTACACAGCCTTGTCTATATCACAATTCACAACACACAACAGCATCTAATATTTTTTCACGTGGAAACAATTATATATTTTGTAGTTTATGTTTTTTGTTGTAAAGAGCCACCAAGACAACAAGACTTGTAAAACTAGGATGCGTTAGCTGGGCAGGATGTGTAGCAAGGATACAAGATAGCTGACAACTGATGAGGCTTCTCTAAATTAAGCCTGCATTATGAAAAAGCCTAAACTTAGGTGACCCGACATTGTTAAGACAAACGCTGCATCCAGGCATTTGGAGTCCAACAAGGATACAACCATTTCTTAGAAATTTCCAAGATTCTTCAAGAGGTGTAGCTGTATTAATTCAATCTGTTTCATCCGAAACTGCTAACAAATTACAGCTTTTAGATGCACTTGAAAATGGACCGTAAATACTAAAAAACGAAATAGTGTTTGCTGGAATTGGGTGATAATATGTGTAGGAAAAACAAGGTATGCAAGGAAAAGGGATAACCAATTACTCACCTTCTCTGCGAAGGAGCACACAACACAATCATAATACAGTTGTATACATAGTTACACTGTGATACCTTGAGGTAATTATCGCCTCGACAAATCAAATAAGAATAAAACAATATTATTTACTTCCGAGATAGTCAAATACCTTCTTTTTAGATAATAAACGAGAATGTGTTCATGAAAAACATCAACTTTTCCAACAAATGTTCTTCTGTTTTTCAAAAACAAATGCACTCGAATTTGCAATTTTTCTTGCCATGTTCCAAATTTTAAATACTTTTCCAGCAAAAGGTGAAGTGGTTAGTCAGAAGTAGGGACTGGATAAATCACACCTCAGTAGGAACTGGATAAATCACACCTCAGTAGGAACTGGATAAATCACACCTCAGTAGGAACTATTCATATTCTCATTTCAAAACCAAACACAATCTTTGGTTTCATTTGTGTTATTATCATTCTTATATCCAGGCTCTAGTAATACCAGCCTTTGAGACGCAGCGCTATCGCACAAACTTCCCGCACACCAAATCCCACGTGCTGCGCCAGTTGGAGGGCGGCAACCTCTACACGTTCCGTTACCACGTGTGGAAACGGGGACACGCTCCTACCGACTACACGCGTTGGAGGAACACTAGCATCCCCTATCAGGTAATCCTCCATAATAATAATAATAATAACGTAACATTTGTATAGTGCAGTTTTGTGTTATTTCACTAATAAGTACCCTACCTCCTATAATGATAACTTTATTTGGAAATAATGGAATTCCTTTAAAATCAATAGAGTATGACTTTTTAGACGGAAGAAATTTTTTGATCTTATATTTTTATATAAAATTATAAATTACATATCTGTGTTTTTTTCATTATCAGCTATTTTATTTAGAAAAAAAGTAAGGTCAGCCATTTTTAAAACTTTTTATGTTTGCATTCAAAATTTTTATATTTCAAAAATTATATTGTAAAATTTCAAAGCGTATTTCACCACCTTTCCAAAACAGTTTTTAGTTTTTGGATACATTTAGAAGTATTCCATTTATTTGGATTTTATTGCTAAACGGAAATATTTTGGCCCTCTGACCCAATAGGGTTGAGGCCTGAGGGCCTAAATAAACTTTTTAATTTTTTTATTTTAACTCCACTAAGGAAAATAATTTCCCTCAGGGCCTATGTCATCTTTGAAGATAGTGGGTGGAGGGTTATAAACAAAAACTTATTAAATTTATGGTTAAAGTTATCCTGAAAATAAACACTACAATCTATTCACATCTAAAACATTACAAAACGGCCACCGTGGTCCAGGGGCAGGGATCTTGTCTAGAGATCCGGAGGTCGCGGGTTCAAATCTCGGCATGCGCAGATAAATTTTATTTGATTGATCTTTTTTTTAACAATTAATCATTTAAAAATAATATAAGGAATATTTGCGGCGCGTTTCAGAGTGGAAGATACTCTCAGTATCGCCCTGGTGTAAAACCACCATTCAGAATTGAAACGTTGCTTAAAAATGGCTTTAGCCGTGTTTAGTGACTAGATCTGAATAGCCAGGTACTTCCCCACCTTCCTCTTCCCTATCTCCTTCCCCTCCCCACGTACCTTCGGCCTGACAACATACCCCAATTAGGTATGCCATAGTCTCACTGGCTCCAGACGGAAGCATTTGGGACTCACAAAAATCTACCGTAAAATTGATCTTTTAACTTGTTGAAAGCCAGCATACAAAAAATATATTTTTTAAATATGACGTAAAATATTTGCCAGTTTTCACCTTTCTTACAAATTCAATTTTTATAAAATTTCTTTTGTGTTATATTACAAAAATTACATCAAAATAATGTAGATAAAACGAACTTCCTAATAATCACACAAATCTATGCTTTCCACAATGGATTTATATAAAAAACAATGAATAAGCGGCAGCCATTTTGTCCGCCATCTTTGATGCCCGGCGCGTCATTGTGAATTAATTTGAATTATTCAGAGAGGCTAGATGCTATCCAGCATTTCGTTACGTCAAGAACGAGAATGGCCCAAGCGATTCTCACCTTGTTCTTCATGCAATTTATTTATACATAAGGGACAAAATCGCTTCCAAAATCGATGGAACACCGGAGTATGTACGGCCAATGACAGGTTAAGATAGCCCCAAAGGAAGTAGTCTGAACGTGTTAAGTCGCACAATTTCGGTATCCGTCGCCGTTGATATCGTGTTATGTTGACGTCTCCGCCGCGCGTGTTAACCATGCCTTTTTTGATCAAATCTCAAATTTGATTATTTGCACACTTGGTTCAACTCTATAACCTTCCATGGTGATTTGCCGTACACTACTAAACAATTGACAACAAATTTGACAGATGTCATCTAAACAACATGGTTGCTATAACCTAACAAAGTTCGAGTATCCCTATTGAAAGCCCCTATGAATACAAAATACATAATTTTTTACATATTCTATCCATTTAATATATTTCTTTATTTTTCAGATTGATTGGCAGCCAGACTACGAGCCCTATATTGTGGCGCACAACACTATACCTTCGTACGATACGCGCTTCACTGGCTTCGGCTGGAACAAGGTGTCGCACGTCATGGAGATGCACGCGCAAGGTTATACTTTCGTGGTGCTGCCCAACGCCTTCATCATACACATGCCGCATGCACCTTCCTTGGAGATTAATCAGTTTAGGAACTCTATGCAATACAGAATGTGAGCAAACAAATAAACTAATAAAGTAACCATTGCGCTGGTCCATCGTAGTGGTAGGCAGAGAGGGTGGACCACCACACAACTCTGTTTTGGTCCATACTCCTTGCTTCATTCACTTTCTACATTGTCTCGCACACGCTATTTCTGTTATTCTGACCCTTGACATTTTTTATTCTTGACATCTTTCTTCCTTGACATTTTGGACCTTGTATTTTTACCCTTGACATTTTTGGCCCTTGACTTTTTTACCCTTGACACTTTTGACCCTTGACATTTTTGTCCCTTCACATTAAGCACCTTGACATTTTTGACCCTTGACATTTTTGTCCCTTGACATTTTTATCCTTGACATTTTTGACCGTTGACATTTTTGACCCTCTATATTTTGACCCTTGACATTTTGTCTGATGACATTTCGCACCTTGACATTTTTACCCTTGACATTTTTGACCCTTGACATTTTGACTATTGACAATTTTGACTCTTGACATTTTTGTCGCTTGACATTTTGCACCTTGACATTTTTACCCTTGGCATTTTTGATTGTTGACATTTTTACCCTTGACATTTTTGACCGTTGACATTTTCGACCCTCGACATTTTGTCTCTTGACATTTTGTCTCTTGACATTTTGTCCCCTGACATTTTGCAACTTGACATTTTTACCCTTGAAATTTTTGATTGTTGACATTTTTACCCTTGACATTTTGGACCGTTGACATTTTCGACCTTCGACATTTTGTCTCTTGACATTTTTGACCCTCGACATTTTGTCTCCTGACATTGTTGACATATATGATTAAAATATAAATCCCGCACCTTTTAGAAATCCCACAGGATAGCAGTAACCCCTGATGACATTTTTCCATCATTCTCATCAAATTTAACACCAAATCTTTTGCCACCAGTTTAGTATTACAATTTCTTTATTAGTTATTAATTTAATTTGTTCCTAATTGGCCAGAGCCAGTGGTACTATATCATCCCCAATTCGGGGTATGTTGTGAAGCTGAACAGCTTCGGAAAGAGAAAGAAATGGAAGGAGAGTATTGGGAAGTACCTAGCTATTCAGTTCTGGTCCCCAAATGCGGCTAAAACCGTTTTGATTTTGAATGGTGATCTTTCACCAAGGCGATACTGAGAGTATCTATGTACCACTTTGGTGGAGTATTTCACTGTTTGGGACCTTCAAAATCTCACTTCATAATAGTTTCATGGTTAATTATTGAAGTCTGCCCTGAAAAAGGATTCTATACTTATTTTCAATTAAAAAAAAAAAATGTTTTTTGCTTTACAGGTGTCTCAAGAAATTGAAGGAAGAGTTTATAACTGACTTGAACCAAAAATACCACAAGGATTTTAGCTACGATACTATTAAATAATTTTTATTTTTAACTTATTTTATGAACAAAAACCACCTTGATTATTTTTTTTAATTTTCGATCTTTAGAAATAATATTTATTACAAGACAGATGAAAATTCCATTCTGTTTTTATTATTCTTCCTGTATTTTCATAGACAATAGAAACAAACGAGATGGGTCATGAGCCATTATTAGTATGAAACCGCACACAATGCTTGTAAATAACATCTTTCCCCCGTATTATTGCAAATCACACCTACGCACAGCGGCATCCAGCCTTTGTTTCTATCTACACACCAAATGCATAAATTTCGATGACAGTTGGCGAATTTCCATGACACATCTCGCTTTATTCCAATTATCTATGGATCAATCAGTTGATTAAGACATCTCCAAATATTATTTACGCTTGTCTGCGTTTTACATATTAAATATGCTACAAAATAAAACTGGGAGGCATTACGGCCTGGTACATTAGTACGACCTTTTTAAATATCCTACTGGTGACACAGAAAACATCATGATTTTGTTTACTTCACTAAAAGTTTAAGGTTTAAGCACGCCTTCCACCGCGAGCGGGAAAGAGTTGAGCTAAGCGGGGTGGAAGATGAGCGAAATAGCTTTGACCTTCCACCAAGAAAGAGTCGCTAAGAAGATAGGTGTTTGCCTTCCACTGCCCTTGCGAGAACTAAGCGAAGGGAGCTCAACGGAAAATAAGAAATAGTTTTGCCCTTTCATTGAAAACGAGTCAGTATGTATCGCTTCATCGTTTAAAGTGAACAGAGTGATTTTTTTTTGACTGCTAGTCAAGAGAGAAGCGTGCAAAACCAAGATTTTGGATAAATAACGAAACTTAAAAAAATTAGTTTAAAAAAAATATAGATTCAAATTTTTTTTTAACTTTCTTACATTTACTACATCTTTATTACATATTAATGATGTTTTTCCAAGCCGCATCCTTCAGTAGACATTGCAATATTCTTTGCTAGTTGTATCTCATAAACACTAAAATTGCCGAAAGGCTGCAACCTCTTAAATGTCGGATGACATTTCCCCGGAGCGGGCTCAATTGAACCTATTTTAACTCGTTTGGCCCGCTTCGCTCACCTCGTTCTTGGTGGAAGCACTAGTATGCAGTTGATGTTTGCTAAGTCGAGCTAAGTTCGTAAGAAGTTCGTTCTGCTCGCATAGCGGAGAGGGCTCGTTCGAACCTATTTTAAATCGTTCGGTCCGCTTCGCTCACCTCGTTCTTGGTGGAAGCACTAGTATGCAATTGATGTTAAATAAGTCGAGCTAAGTTTGTACAAAGTTCACTTCGGTCGCAGTGGAAGGCGCGCTTTACATATCATTGAATATTCAACTAAAATTTTGATTTTTCGGAGATGTCTGTGACTAACTAACTCGACAATCGACTACGGTTTCTTTTTCAAATTAGTGGTGTTTTTTTTAATCATTTTTATAAATAAAGATAAAGTAATAAATGTTTTACATAAGATATTTTGTGGATACTGTGATCAAATATTTCCGTTATATTTATAGTAGGTTATAAAGTGTATTTTAGGTTAGGTATTATAATTTATTTTTAAGTGTGCAATCTGATATTAATTCTGTAAATAAATATAGTAATGTAATTTGTGTGAATTCAAATAAGCTTGTAACGTGGGCACCTGTTTCCCACGCGGTGACCAAATTTCGTGCCGTTAGATAACACGAGGCATTTTCTATGGCCCAACCATAGACATCCAATTTGATAGACTTGTACTAACTTAAAAGCTGGGTAACATTTAGATGAATTACAGGCAAACCATGTGACCATTTTTTTTGAGCGGGTACTACTGAGCCTTAAGGGTTAAATAATAAAATTGTTTTCATTCGTTTAATGGTATCTATTAATTGTACATATTGTAAAAACTTTTTCCTATAAATATTTAAAATAAATTTGAATAATTTAATATGCCTTTTTAAAATTTTTTAACATTATGTCTTAATTTTTGATAGTTAATCTGGATATTTCGTAGCTCTTTAGCTCATGATGAAAATTACATTGTGAGCTGAAAATAGTTGTGTTTGACTTACAAATTCAACCAACAGAAAACTGTGCAAATTTCATGGTGCCAGAGATCACCGTTTGAAAGTTTTTGTTAATTCATGCAATCAGATTTCTGCTTTATAGATGTCATAAATATGTTTTTTAAATGGTTTTACAATATATTTTTTAAAATTTTTGTGCTATAGTTTTTTATTCAGGGTGTATAAATGATGTTAACAATGTAATTTATGCAGAATTT
Organism: Limnephilus auricula; assembly: GCA_951813805.1. Taxonomy (NCBI): domain Eukaryota; kingdom Metazoa; phylum Arthropoda; class Insecta; order Trichoptera; family Limnephilidae; genus Limnephilus; species Limnephilus auricula. The sequence continues at coordinate 7,876,904 of OX638408.1, forward strand.
CTAACAGTTGTGTTCATTTTTTCCAATTTTCGGTTTCGAGCTAGTCAAAAATAATTTAAATGAAATTAATAATTAAATAATTTTTAAAAACATGTTCAACATCTCGCAGTACTGCCGTGATACGTAAAAATAATATTCTTCTTTAAGAGTCTCAAGGAAGATACTGTATTTTAACTAGCACGGCAGAATATCCGTGACTGTTATAAAATAATAATCTTTAACAATAAAACCGATAATCGAAAACTATTCTGCTTGGGTTTTATTTAAATAAAATATGCTTTATGTCTTTATGAAATATGAAGAATTTTTTAGGAAATTTGATTTTAATTTATTATGGTTGATGCTTAGGTTTTAAGCGATTTTGGTTTTAAAGACAACGTATACCTACATATTTGGATTACTTTTTTAAGAATAAAGTATTTTTAATTTTAACTTACACAACCTCAAATTGTAATACAGTGAAACCCTCTTAAGAAGTTTTCCAAGGGAAAATCTTACAAGTGGGAAAAATTGGGCCATTTGGTCTTCAACGGACCAAAAAAACCAAACTTCTTAAGCAGGAAAACCTCTTAAGCGAGAACTCCTTAAAAGGGTTTCACTGTATTTTAATTAAATGAAGACAATAGTAGCAAAACTCAATCGTAAATCTGAAATGGAAAAATTAGGAAAAGATACGGTCACATCTGGGACTCGAACCCAGGACCTATGCAGCGCCCCGGCAAGTCCCCACAAGGGAAGAGTCTTCACTCCCCTCTCCACTCCCCTTTGGTTTCCTGAAGGCCTCTCGAGGGAAGAATCCGTCGAGGTGGCCTCCACTCTCCTCTCCACTTCTCTTTGGTTCCCTGAAGGCCTCACGAGGGAAGAGTACACAAAGGTGGCCTCAGATTTCGTATAGTTGATATAATAATATGTGCAAATTGTCTATTTACATGCAAGTATTTAAAAAGTGCTAGGAATTTATTCATCATGCCGTACCCACCAGTCTTAAGAGACGGCACTGATCAATCCAAAATAATTATAATTTTTAATTGAGTATTATTTTGTAATAAAGTTCTTGATAAATGAGTACCTACTGACAAATTAGTAAGTAGGTACTAATTTTCTAAATAAAATATTATTGTGTATTGTGATTTTTTTTTTAATCCAGAATATTCTCTGTCAAATAAGAGTAGAAAGCATAGGAGGCCGCCACTGTTCTTCAAATACCATTACTAAAATTATAACACACGGTGGAAATGTAAAGCTGTGTAACCTAGAATTTTGTAAAAAAACAAAAACAAATAAAAGTGGGAAAAATATTTTTTCATTGCAATATACCCACTGATATCAAAATTACAATTGCATATATGTTTATTATCCCTTTGCAATTTTGTGTTAATAAAATGAAGAATAACGATATTGTAGTAAAATAAAAAGCAGTTTAGAATTTGCTCACATTTATTTAATACTAGCTGAAGAACCCAGCATTGCCTGGACTTTAGATCATCCCACTAAAAATATGTACTTTATGACAAATGGCACTGATGTCAAAACTACTACAGCTTTCGGAGTGCGACCCTTTTTTATTTTGCCTGGAGTTTTGAATATACCCTCATTTGACCGGTCAGTGGTTCAGTGGGCATCGCGCTTGGGTCCCACCCAGGCGTTCGGTGTTCGATTCCTCGGCTGGCTAAGTCCTCCATCACAATACAAGCAACATCTTCCGCTTAGTGTGGTGGTATTAGGAGATTTTCAAATGTTGTTGGGTTATTCGTAACCTGGGAATGTTTGTCTTTCTTTTTAAATAAAAAAAAAAAAAAAAAATTGTTTCGCTCTCCTTGACAATTCGCCTGATGGTACTTTCTGAATTAACTTCGAAAAAAAATACAACTATGATAGCTAACAATATTGTATATCTACGTAAATAAAATAAAATCATACTTAAAACATGTATCGGTGTTTGAAAATATTTAGACAAAGCGCATTCAAATTTTTATTATTAAAATAGAACTGAATATATACATATTTTTTTAATGTTTCTTACAGTATTCTACATATTCGTCATTGTCATTTTACTGTCATTTTGACAGTAAAATTGGTGTGGCCAGCCTAAAAATTTTTAGTTCCGGTTTTAATATTTTCTACTCTTGTTTGACCAAGTGTATGTCTTTTTAATTTTAATTTTATGTATAGAATAAATTATTAATATGTGCTATTTATACTCTCATAAATAAAATAAAAACTGGAAACTATTTTGTTGTAATTATTTATTTATTATTTTATAGTTAACTTGCGCAGACTGACGAGATATTATAATAAATTGTAGGATTTGAAAAGATGAAAGTATTTATAAAATATAGGCCTTTCTAAATTAAATATTATCAATTTTATGTATTATATATGACATCGTTTTTTTATTGGACGCCAGAAATTTACATTCTAATTCCATATGTTTTTTTTTTAAAGGCAGAGACGGTTTACAAGCAGTTCCCGTGAGCACTTAGGCCATAGGCCCATTGTGCTATCTCCCATTTTACCTCAATCCTTTAATAACAAACCAGTCCCTAGTTCACCAGGGTTGTCATTGGATATGTGGCTATGTCTTCTGGTTCTACTGTATGTCTCCCCAGGTATCTGAGCCTAGTTCCCACCAGGGCAGGACATTGGCACCATAGGAGAATTGGAGTCTCTTCATCCTCTTCACATGTTCTGCATACATTGGTGTTTTCCACTCCCAATATCTGCATGTGTCTCCTGAGTTAACAGTGTCCCGTTGTTGGTCTTACCAGTTCACTCAGCAAGTTTTTTCCATATCGAGCGGTTTCCTGGTTTGTCTAGGGTCTAATCCTTTTATGAGAATTTTGGATTGTTTCATTCTGGGTGCCCTCTCCCATTCTTTACAGTGCTGGGATTTGACCCACCTAGCAATATGTAATTTTATGTGGCAAGCTGCTACTCCGACGGCCGGCTCGGATCCCACAAGCGGTACTTTCGCCCCTTTCCTTACTAGTTCGTCAGCCCGCTCGTTGCCCTCAATACCTTTGTATCAGGTACCCAGATCAGGGTTATTTTATTATGTAGTAGTGAGTTCGAAATCAGAAGGAGAATCACAGCAGCCAACAAAACATATTTCTCTTTGCTGCCAGTGTTTAAGTCACGTAGCGTCCACAGGAAAACCAAAGTAACCATATATAAGACCATTGTGAGAACTGTATTGGCATATGGATGTGAAGCGCTGACATTGACGGCAAAGATGGCTGAAATGCTGGATACTTTTGAAAGAAAGGTGTTGAGGAGAATATGTGGTCCCGTGAAAGAGGGGGAACAGTGGCGCATCCGGCACAACAAAGAACTGTATGATATATATCAGGCCCCCAACATCTCAGCCCATATGAGACTCCTCAGGTTGGGATGGGCTGGGCATGTACAGAGAATGCCGGACACACGCATCCCAAAAAGAATTATGACTGGACACCCAGGTGGAAAGAGAAAAGTGGGAAGACCCAGACTGAGGTGGAAAGACGAGGTAAGAGGGGATGCGGCACAGCTTCTCAGTACAGTTAGAGGCGAATGTTGCGGGAGGCCAAAGCTCGATATGGGCTGTAGCGCCATCGAAGAAGAAGAAGAAGTAGTGTGTTCTCTATTAGTAAACTTGAAAAAACATCTGTCAAAAATTTAAACAAACTAATAGAAATTATGTACGTAAAACACGTAAAAGTGCCATATTGATATAAAGAAATTACAATATTGTTCTAGAGGGTCTTTCAATAAGGACGCTCAACAACGACAAATGTAAATAAAACAAGTTGTGTGTGAGGTTTTCGTTGTTTGTTTATGGGGTGTTATGCCGTGTTGCGCTACCTCCTTCTTTAGCCGTCGTTTCGGACAGCGTTGCAGTGTCCATCATCAGGGCAGATCCGGCAGATCCGACGATGGCACAACACCCCAAAAACAAACAAAAATGCTTTTGACCGTGAAAATCTAAAAACGTATCTGTGTGTAAGGTGTCCATTCAAATATTCAAATGTTGAAACATGTTTCCGTGTTTGAAAATATTTATACAAAGCTCATTAAAATGGTTATTATTAAAATAAAACTGAAAATGTCTATATATATTTTTTTTTTTATTTTTTTTTAATAAAGACAAACATTCCTGGGTTACGAATAACCCATCTCCTACACCATCCACCACACTAAGCAAAAGATGTTGCTTGCGTTGTGATGGAGGACTTAGCCAGCCGAGGAATCGAACACGGAACGCCTGTGTGGGACCCAAACGCAATGCCCACTCAACCACTGACCGGTCAAAATTAATTAAAAATGTTGTATTAAATGTTACTTATAGTATTCTACATAAACAGTGTCATTGTCAATTTAATTTCATTTTGATAGCAAAATTGGTGTAGTCAGCCTACAAATTTTTTAGTTCCGGTTTTTATATTTTCTACTCTTATATGACAAAGTGTATCTTGTTATTCATATCTTGTCACTATGATCTGGTCATGCCAGTTTTTTTTTTATTTAACGACAATAGAAATTAAAATTAAAATACAATATTAAGTAAATTAAGAATACAAAGTGAAGTATTTTATCCTCAGTCCTCCGCACTAGGTATTCCTGTTCCGAGGCAGACTGTAGGTTATTGTATGGTGTTGATCATGATTTCCTCATCATCGTTGTTGATTTGTTGGTTTTTGTTGGTTTCCACGAAATATAAATAAATAAAGCAAAAAGTGTTCCTGTTTATTATGTGTAGGTTGCGTTGGGGTTACTTAATAATTTTAATTAGTTCCTTATCTTCATGTTTATTTAGCCATAACTTGATGTCCTTTTTAAACTTTTGTATATCCATGGTGTTTTTAATTTCAGTCGGAAGGGCATTATATAATTTTGTAGCATGGAAATAATGATTTTTCTGTCCGAAAGAAAAGAGATCTGGGTTCGAGTCCCAGTTGCGACTGTTATCTTTTGTTATTTTCTGTGTCTTGTTCACTTTCATATTTTTAAAATATTTTTACGCACCAGACTTTTAGGTCCGGTTTTAGTTTTCCCCATAGGAAAAACTAAACCCTTTCACACACTTTTCCATAAAAATGATCATATACAAGAACAACATGTTAACCTACCAGACTATTAAATGGGAAAATAATTCACTGACTCCAGATATTTTCATATCAGAGGGTTCGGCTCGGTGGAATTCCTAATTTGACCGATAAATCCTACTGATCTCTCAATATAAATATTTAAAAAATCTTTCCTAAACCTACATGTATTTAAAATGAGTGATTTTGACTCTAATATGCCTAAATTTTTAATGAGAGAGCTAGGTATAATGCCAGTAGCCGAAATAACAAATGGTAATATTTTTACAGTCTGAGAATGCCAGATTCTTTTAATTTCATTTCCTAAATCTGTATACTTTCTTATTTTTTTTCAAATTTAGATTATATTGTTATCTTCTTCTTCATTGAGTTATTATTTACATGAAAAGGTATTAATTCGATTTATCACACTCTTTAGGATATTTTTTTTGTTTCTTTACCCACTTGACAAATAAAGTGTAAACAGAAAACATACTTGACAAATATTTACTCAAATGTTGATTACAGAAATAACCGATTGCGCTCGCATGGGTTATTCTATAACACTCTAGGAACCAAAAAAGAAAAAAAAACTTTCATGTGAAAACTACATTTTTTTTAACATTAGCTTTAAACGGAAGGCCTTAAGGAAATTCCATCAGTGCCTCTGTCATCTTTGGGGATGCTGTGTGGAAGGCTTTTTTATGGAAAGGAAGCAGTGGATGTTCTGGGAAGGAAAAATGTAAGAAGAGTGTGCAGGAATCTAGGGGTCGGTGTGTCCAGGAATGACAGACATTTGAATCTCTCCCTCCCATTGCACGCAGGATCCGGACAAACCTCACCCCGTGAACCCGGGCACTCTATCTAAGACATCAAAAGTAATAAACCACTTAGGGGATCTATGGCAGAGGTGTTGGTAATCGAATAAAAGGTTCCCGGGGCGGCGGTACCCATACCCGCTCTTCGAACTATGTCACAACAAACCATTAAATTACCTACAAACAGACAGTACAGACCTTTTAAATATTTATCATTTTACATTATGACACCTGTCGCGGCATGTGGTTTATGCAAGGGACATATGCGAATTTCACATCAAAAGATACTGTGTTATAAAGTATCTTTTCTACCGACACACTATGTTATAAAATATTTCTTCATACGGCAGGAGAGGGGGTCAGTTGAATCTGGGAGAGGTAGAGGGAATATCCTTTCTTTGTACTAAATATGTCAACTTGGCGGCTGACAGCGGCTTCAGTATGGCGCTCCGTGTATTTACAATGACCAATGACACCCTCTCCTGTTTACGGCGGAGGAGGGGTCGCATAACTTTTCAAATATCGCATCGGTAGCGGTTACGACGAATAATGCCGAATAGCGATGACCTGAACCGCGCTTATAACACATCATCTTTTTACGTATGGCGGGTCTGTATGGCGAGCGCTATTGTGTTATAAAGTATCTTTTGGTGTGAACTTCGCGTCTGTCGCCCCCATTAATGATAAGTGATAAGTAATAATAATGTGTTATGGTATCTTTTTTTAGCACATTTGTTTACAAGTCTTCTGTTTGAATCTAAATATACTTTAGTGGCTGCCTTTCTCTTTTTGGTAATATTATTAACTACTTTAATTTCAAAGAGCGTGTTCAGTTCAAATAGGGTTAATAAATACAGCGAAAAGCCATCTTTGAAACTCGTTAACATTGTTGCTGAAAAAATCATTCTTACAAAGAGTTTTATTGGAATCAATCATGGGAGATATTCGGCGTATTGTCATATTATGGGGCCTTGTTTTGGTGATGTGTTTATTAGTGACGGTAAGTGAAAAGCGCCTTTCTTATGACTGAGCGTAGCGTAGTCCTGTTTTAACTCGACCGTTTGGCATTACATCTGTAAAAAAAAAATTGTACGTTGTGTTTCCGATTCAAGTTGAAGGCCATTTTAATAGTTCATTAAAGGTTCTTAATAAATCATCCTGTTTATTTGGATTTTCTAATTTGCATGTTTTCAATATTTATTAAGAATATTCCAAAAGTAAGTTTGAAAAAAGAATTGTCATTGAATACTGTGACATTTCTTTGGATAAATATAAATATAATATAATTCCTAATTTGAAATTAAAAACACGTTACTTAATTTCACATATGTCGCTCGGATGCCGGCTTCTGCGATTTTTTTTTTCATGCTATTTTAATTCTTATGTATAAAGAAACGTCAGAATCGCTTGCGCCAATATCATTCCAGACTTTGCTTTTAATATCAGTAGTGTAGCTTCTCAGAATGCTTTGATATTAATTTTCTATGGTAAACGCAGTGGCGGTTCTTCACAGGGGGACAGTGGGGACAGTCCCCATCAGTTATACTCGAAACCTACTAAAAGAAATAACGGTCTTCAGTGAAATTAATGAAATCTCATAATAGCAATTAACATTTTGCAGAAATAAAATACAACTGATCAGCTGACATCCGATCAGCGCACTAACCATAACCATAAGAGTGCATTCTCAGTGCGCAGAACCTACTGCGCACTTGGAGGCAGTCCGTATTGTACCTTTAATCATTTGCGATCGTACGGAATCCGATACCCGCGCATGTACTCTAGTATGTGAATTTCCAATACCGTGGGGACAGTCCGAAAATTCCCCACATAACAAAAGTTTCATAGTTTCAGGCGGGAATTACTCGCGTTCGATGATAATCTAGCAAATAAAGCGTTATTTTTATTATTCTGTATTATAAATTGTATATCTATAGACATTTTAATTTATTTTGTGTTTAGCATGATTTGACCATGAAAATTTTTATTTGAGAAATTTTATATTATATTCATTGGGTAGTGAGATTACAATACAGTATGTATGTAGTAGGTATAAATGTAGGTAAAAAATGTCGGTCCCCACCATCAAACAAGTGCTCGAGCCGCCACTGAGTACACGGCCATCATTTGACCAAATGTCATCCGACATTCGAGAGGTTAAACATGGTAGGTAGATACTTAAACAGGTATTCTATTAAAACGGTGGAGCTAATGAAAGTAATGCCTTTGGTGTGCAGGTAGAAACAAAGGCGGGGTGCCGTTGTGCGTGGATGTGTTTTTCAGTAACAAGATGAACAATTTGTATGATTTTTGTGCAAGCAATTTCTTACTGACAATATGTTACTTGACCCATCTCCTTTGTTTCCTATTTGAATGTCCTAGTTGAACCAACATTATTAATCATTCTTGTGTTAGATGTTAATATTAAATTGTCTATCCAATGTCAATAAATTTGTCCTTTTAAAGCAAACCCATGCTACGACTCAAACAACACCCACTTGCTGTACCTGTCCGTATACAGTTCCTAATGTAACAGTTGAAGAAAGGGAACAAGTATTCAGGTGAGTTCTTCGTTCTGTATTACTTTTTGTAATGTTAGTGCATTCCGCTAGGTGGTTTATGTACGGTTTATGGAGATACCCGAATACTGCTGAGTGTCCTTTAGCTCTAGGCTCGCATTCAGTCATAGACTCTTTCTAACTTCGGTACAGGTCAGCCTCCTGTGGCTCTAGAGATATTTATTGTTTATTTTTTATGTGATAAACTAGTGTTTAAGACGAGATTTTTTATGCATAGCACAAAGGGTAACAAATTTTATAAGTAATAATTATTAGCCTGAAACACTCATCCATATTGAAAAAATCTCCCAAGAAAAGATACATGTCGCCGACGGGACTCGAACCCGCACCCCTCTGATTGCCGGTCAGGAGCACTACCATTAAGCTACAGCGGGTTACCCCCTACCCGCCAAATGATTCAATATACACCTAGTGTTTCATTCAACAATTACCGCTTATTACATTTTTTCACCTGCAAACAACCAACTTTATATCATGGAAGAAGAAGATAACAATAATAATCTTTTTTTTTTTTTAAATATGAAAATGAACAAGACACAGAAAAATAATAAAAGATAACGGTCGCAACTGAGATTCGAACCCAGAACCTTACGTCTTGCCGGGACATACACCACTACCAATTGGGCTACTGCGATCTATTATTAGACTGTCGTAATTGTCAACTTCATATTTCAAATTTCAGAATTAACAATATTATCTTCGACTAATGTTTTTTTTTCCATATTATTGGCAGCTACCTTTATTATTGGAAACAAGTATTCAAAGAATGTATTTGTTACCTAGATAGTGTCTCGGATAAATAAAAGAGAGTTTTTCTTATAAAAATATGAATATTCATTTAGACTTTTATAAAAAGTCAATAGGTGTTCCATAAAAATAAAATCGGATATATTTATCCGAAACACTATCTAGGTAACAAATACATTCTTTGAATACTTGTTTCCAATAATAAAGGTAGCTGCCAATAATATGGAAAAAAAACATTAGTCGAAGATAATATTGTTAATTCTGAAATTTGAAATATGAAGTTGACAATTACGACAGTATAATAGATCGCAGTAGCCCAATTGGTAGAGGTGTATGTCCCGGTAAGACGTAAGGTTCTGGGTTCGAGTCCCAGTTGCGACCATTATCTTTTATTATTTTTCTGTGTCTTGTTCATTTTCATATTAAAACAAAAAAACGATTATTATTGTTATCTTCTTCTTCAATGATATATTACATTGATGGGAATAACCTTCAAAAGTTAAAAAAAGAGAGTTTTTCTTATAAAAATATGAACCAACTTTATTTTTATATGAGAAAGGCATGTAAGTGCTAACTCTCTTAATAATAATAATAATATTTTTTCAATATGGATTAGTGTTTCAGGCTAATAATGATTGCTTATAATATACATATATTTATTGTTGTAATGTCAAAACTTACCACATTCCCCTACCTGACAATTTTTCCATCATCAAAGATAGATATTTGGGCAGATTATTGGCACATTGCTAGTCAATCCAAGGGAGCCTGCTATCCTCAATATAAAGGAATATCCCAACAAAACCTTGGTTTCAACAATTCCACCATTTTTCCAAAAAAGAAATTTCCCCACTTATTCGAATGAGAATCAGACATCGTTCTGTTCCTTCTCACCTTTTTAAAATTCATCTTCGTGACTCCCAGATTGTTCATTCTGAGATCTAGAAGTGAGAATTTCAGATCACATATTTTTTGGTTGTCCATCTTTAAACAAATACCCTCTCTTCTATTTATTTATTTATTTGAGACACAAACAGGATATTTATAGAACATTCTTGTTGGTAATATAAAACAAAATTAAATACAAATATAAATATCCCTAGACTAATGTGTCTGCAGTAATCATATTTGCTTGTACACAGAAACAAACACATAAAAAAACAATGTTATTATTTTTATACTTAACTAAAAATACTTAATTATAATAATAAAAAAGAAAGAAGAAAAAATCTAATAAATAGAAAATGTTTATGAAAAAATAATAAATCAACAAACAATTTTTTATTTTTACTTTTTATGTGCACAAATTGTGGAGATACTTTTTAAAACAAGTTATATTATTTACAAAAATATCTATGATGGCGTGTGATTTAGCAAGATCATTGTATGATCTAGACATTCTAGAAATAGGATTAAAATATCCAGTATTATTGGTAAAAATTTCGGTCGAAAATATGTTAAGGTTTCTGGTAGATTTGGGCCTGGCGTATAACTTGATTTGATTGACTAAATTACTATCTACCAAGCCTTATCTAAAATTGCCCCCCCCCCATTCAACATCTCGTCTCTTCTGAGTCTGAACTCGACTCCAATCTTTCATTTAATTTAGAAATTTGCTTTTTTGAATAAAATTAATATATAAATTCACCTTTCCTCTCTCCATAATTTGAAATGATGGCCTGGAACACCCTTGAAGGGTGAAAGCCTTTTTACTGTGTTTTTTTAACATTATTATAAGTTTGAGGCACCAGAAGGCTTTGAGGGAAATAATTTCCTTCAGTGCTAATGTCATCTTAGTGGATAGTCGAGAGATTCTGGTGGAGAGTTTAAAATATCTCCTTCAACCAGTCTCTCCCAATCCGGCCTGCCACGCAGCTGGTGGGCAGACGCATCGGCCGCCAAGACCTGGAAAACCCCATCCCATTAACACGGTCACTCCTGCTAAGTCACCAAATGTGGCAAACCACTTGCGATTACCTATGGCAGAGTTGTTGGTTATCCAATAAATGGTTCCCGGGGCGGCGGAACCGCCTCCCAAATTGTAATTGTGTTTCTTCGGGAATGGAATCGAAAATTGCCAGAAAATTGGTAGTGAATCCTAAACATATCCTGGAGTATACAATCTTGACTACTTGTATTTTGTTTCTAAAAAAACATTACCTATTCACGAACTTACACATAACAGAGACCTGGGCCACTAGTCCGTGGTCGAGTGGTAAGACACTTGACTCCCATTCGGAAGGTCGCGGGTTCGAACCCGGCGTGCGCAAACAAATTTTATTTGATTAATTTGAGTTATTTCATATTAATTAATAAAAATAATATATGTTATATTTGCGGCACGTTCCGGAGTGGAAGATACTCTCAGTATCGCCCTGGTGTAAGACCACCATTCAGAATTGAAACGTTGCTTAATAATGGCTTTAGCCGTGTTTAGTGACTAGATCTGAATAGCCAGGTACTTTCCCACCTTCCTCTTCCCCATCTCCTTCCCTTTCCCACTTACCTTCAGCCTCACAACATACTCCACAATTGGGGATGCCATAGTCTCACTGGCTCCAGAAGGGAGCAGTTGGAACTCTTGTGAGGTTTCTCTATAAAAAAAAAAAATCAAACTAGCACACTCGATCAGTAAGGGTCGATAGGATAATTGTCGGTAACTTCTCATCGTTCCCTAGGACAACTGCGGATGGCTAACGTACAAACAACAATTGATGTCGAATATATTAAGGACACTTAGTCATTGTGAACTGTCACTTATTCTAATATTTTAATTAATGAAGATAATATTAGCGAAAGTCAATCGAAAATCCGAAACAGAAAAATCAGAAAAAGATACGGATACATCTGGGACTCGAACCCAGGAGGGCGATTCCGGTTCTTTTCACCTTAACATATCTGCTACATTTGCTTCCACTTGTAAGGACGGTGCTAACTGGTGCTACCTTTGCTTGTAGCGCCTATAAATGACATTCGAAGCGATTCTCGTTCTTCTGCCAGCGTTACATTCTCGAATTATGAGAGACTTTGTAAAAAAATCCTAAACAAACGCGCTAAAGAGTTGTTGAGAGATTGTTTGAAAAAACAGATACATGAAAATAATCGAGTGACGCACTATTTGAACCAAAACTTTGTAAAACAATTACTTTGTATTGTATTGCATTCTAATTCATCGTTATTTTATTTTTAAATAACATAAATAAGCAGTTTATCGAAGATTTTCGTTTTCTTAAAAGGTACCTACCCTGCTGGATAGTATTGACTTTGTTACTCATTCACCAATCACCATTGAAAGTTGTCATTTTTACCCGCCAACTGCGGCGCCGCGTTCAGAGGATCATTTTCGTTGTTTGTTTGTTTGTTTGTTATTTTGAAGTCGTTTACTTGGGAATACAATAAAATTAGGTAAGTAGATGCTGTATTATGTATGTAAAAGCATTTAAATATTATTCGTATGCTTTTTTACCACGGACTGAAACGGAATTATCAACAGTAATTATGTCTGTATACAAAGTTGACGTTTAAGGTTAGAATTTTTTAAAAGCATGTAGAAAGCGACACAGTTCTTGTAATATTGTATTTTGTCTTTATTATTAAGTGTGCAAACCTAAAAAAAGTGTGTAATTAGGTAATGTGACGTTAATTATTGATTCTCTTTCAGTGTATTGATCAACATGCGAAACTGAGTTCGATCTGGAATAACGGCTATACACTATATGTTGATGGCCAAGGATAAGAACAAAGTCCTCGGCCTGATGGGCAGAGACTAGACGTGCCTGACAATCTTCCCAATGATAATGTACGTATTTTAATTATTTGTGTAGAAGTATACTCACGCTCCTTAATGCCCAATGCTTTTGCTAGTTTACGTAATATGTGTTATCAAAGATAAAGAAATTTTATAGGATTCATTTTGATGTTTATTTCGTTTTACAGAGATCTCTTTTGGCACTGATGGGAGTAGCGGTCAGCAACGTGACGTGGTGTGGTGGAGGTGCTGTGTGTTCCGAGTGAATACCTGAACCCTGTGGTTAGTTCTTCACCTTCACTCCTCGTGGATAGACCTCCCCCTGCCCAACCACCAACCCAGAGACTAAGGAGGAGGCCTCGACTCATGACAGGTAATTCTTTATACAAATCAGGTAGATTGACGTCCATCAATGTAAGTTTGCAGGATAACCAATCATTGTATTCATGAAGTAGATAAAAGTATGAATAATTACATTAATTCATATACATAATATAAATTCTATTTTATAATATTCGAAAGATCAAATATTAAAATTATTAGAGACATGTTGTGTGTATTGTATGGTTCTATATTGTGTTTCATATGTACGCAACTGATATTGGATCACACTTGTCGAATTTTTTTTGGTTAAACACAGCAAATTAAAGCTATGTCATCTTTCGCAGACAGAATATGCACAGTCAAAAAATACCTAAATGCCAAAACCAAGTAAAAGCGAGACAGTTCTTAGATTCAGTTTTTTTTTAAACAATAAATATGTAACTGATAAATTGACTGAAAAGCATGTAATTAAGTAATGTAACATTAATTTCTCTTTCAGTGTATCAATCAATATTCAATATATTTTTTTAGCGCTGTACATTAAAGCATATTCATATGTCACCTTTCTCAGAATATGCAGTCAAAACGCCTGATACGTGTAGACAGAAACTTATTTGCTAGTTTATACAATATGTATTATTAAACATAATGATATTTCATGTATATACTATTTCATATGTTTATTTCTTTACAGAGATCTCTTCCGACACTGATGGAGGTGGCAGTGTATGTCGCTGACGACTAATATACTGCTGCAGCTGTAGAAATGTTATAAGTTGAGGGTGTGATGACATTCTCACTTGGATCTCCCGTGCTGATGATTTATTTACATATTAATATTTCATTTTTAATTTAATAAGCCTTTCTTGAAAGATATGAGTTTTTTAATTGACAAAACTATTTATTAAGATTTATATTGCTTGTGTATGGGCTCAAACAATTAATTAATCTTAATATTTCAAGGCATAACTTGTGAAAATGCTTTTTTACGTAAAATAATTTTACGCACCATCTATGAAATAGTAGAATGTGAATTATTTTCACTGGGATCTCCCGAACTGAGGATTTCATTTGCAAATTAATATTTAATTATATAAGTAATATGAAGTTACTGAAGTTTATATGTTTTGTATCAAGCTTTTCATTTGAGTATATAATGTTGCTTATACATTTAAAATTAAAGTAGGGTTTATTAAAGTAGTGGTGTTTCAGAGTAGATTTTTTTAAGGTAATTGTCAAAACAATTCATATTCTACTTTTTCATAGATGGCGTGCGTATTTATTTTACGTACAAACACTTTTTACAAGTTGTGCTTCGAAATAAAAAGTGCATACACTAGCAATACAAAAAAATATTTCTGTCAATCAAAAAACTCAAATCTTTCAAGAAAGGCTAACAAAATTAAACAATTAAGGCTAATAGTAAAATTGGATTGAATCACCGATGCAATATTCTATTTGTTAGCCTTTCTTGAAAGATATGAGTTTTTTAAATGACAAAACAATTAGTTAATATTTATATTGCTTGTGTACGGGCGAAAACAATTAATTAATCTTAATATTTCAAGGCATAACTTGTAAAAAGCGTTTTTACGTAAAATAATTATCCAAGTAGAATTTGAATTCTTTTAACAAATACCTTAAGATTATTTTTTGTCAGGACCTTTCAATATAATTTTATTGGCAGCTTTATGTGTTTTAATTAGTGAATTTATTGATTAGAATTTTGAAATTTGAACTGCCCTGTACAATGGTAATATATAATAATATCATTGAATTTCACAATGGGTTGAAAAAAAATCTACATGTATTATCATTTTGTGCGTCAATAAAACATATATTATGCACTTCATGTTTTATAATTTATTACCTAAGAGCTTTTCCTTTCTCCTCTCAGCCACAGCTCCATAAATTTTGATAACTTGACAAGTAGACTGAATGTTGTATAAATGAAATCCCTGAGGGGTACGTATGGTAAAACCATGTATGATCGTGTGAGAAATGTGGAGATCCGAAAAGAATGCAAGGCTGATGTGAGCTTAATAAGATTGAGAAAGGGACGCTTAGATGGTTTGGGCATGTAGAGCGAATGAATGAAGGAGTGTAAAGAGAATTTATGACGAGAATGTGAATGGTAGAAGAAATCTAGGACGCCCGAGGAAGACGTGGCACGATTAAGTGAATCAGATACTAACGGATCCTAACTAGGATACTAGTCGGGCCATGCCAAGAGTCAGAATAATAGAAGGGTATGTATGAATGTAAATGAGGCAAGGAGTGCGTGCCAAGAGCTAGTTGTTTGGCGGTCCGTTCTCTCTTCCAACCCCTGCGGGGAAACGGCGTGGTGATTAATTAATCTGAGAGTCTCCCTTACTATCATGGTTAGAAATATGATCTAAAGTTTGTTGGAATGAGAAAATACCACGCTTTATATTCAAATATAAAAGTTAACCACAAAATAATTAAAATGTACACCATTATGAAACTCAAGTTTCCCAAATTTGAGAAAAAATCATAACACTTTGTGAATTTAAAAAAAAATATTTTTATATGAAGCGACAGAAAAGTCAGGTGATAATAACGTTTACAATTCATTTTTCTAATAAAATATATTTGTGTTTTTATTTTTTAACCCTACCAGTAATTTTAGTTAGAAAAAACGTAAGGTGAGCCATTTTTAAAGTTTGCATTAAAAAATTTATATTTAGAAAATTACGCGGTTATTTCTAATAATAAAATTAGAAAGCGTATTTCATAACATTTCAAAATAAGTTTTTAGCTTTCAGATACATTCACAAATATTCCATTTATTTGGATTTTAAAGCGACGAAGCGGAAATATTTTGACCCTATTCAAAACATTGCAATTACGTCAATTCGGTTTTATTTTTAAAATTTAAATGCGAAAAATACTTCACTTATCATGTTTACACTGAAAACTTACGATAATATGAAGTTTTCTTTTGTTTAAATTCAACAAATATGGATAATCCTCACTAATTCCGCAAATTTATTACTCAATGTTCAGCTAATGACAGGTCGATTGGTGTCATTAAAAAGCGCAGTGTTAACTTCTCAAAGGATATGATTTTAAGTGTCAAATAGAGAACGGGAATCGCAATCGACGTTAGCACCGGCGTTATCTTCTGAAAAGATAGCACCGATAGCACTTTAACTGTCAGAAGAGAACGTGAATCGCAATCGTAGAAAGATGCGTTAATTTAAAGATAAGGTCAAAATTATTGTCCTTAAGTAGAACCGGAATCGCTCTCCAGGACCTCTGGAAATCCGGGCCAACGCGCTATCCACTGCGCCAACGTATCCCTATCCGATTCGGTCATTTTTAACTGTATCATACTTCGACTGAGAACCACCAACATTATTTTCATTTTATTTGTCACTTATTCGTTTGCGATCTGCAGTCATGCTAGAGAGCGATGAGAAGTTACCAATAGTTAGCCTATCAATCCTTATCGATCGAGTGTGCTAGGGGGCCTGGCAATGAAATGAAGAAATCAGAATGATTTTCCAAAGATTGTTGTACTAACTCAGGTGAAATCATTAATTTCAGGGATTTGACAAAACAGATCTGGGACCAAAAGGTGACCCTGTCTTGTCTTGGGCAGCAGTTCAAGTCCATTCTCCTCCAAATGAGCGCCAGTCTGAATACCTTTCCTACCCAGTTAGCCACTGTTATTTCCTATACATTCCTACGGCTTATGCCCTATCTCGATCAGAAGCCCAGCCTTTGCGGTTACTCCCAGGTAAGTTTTATGTCTACGATTATCATGAAATAATTTAAATGCTTTTGTTATTTTTTATGTGTTCAGTAATTTTGTTCCCAACCTTATTTATTATTTCCGACGTATTCTGTGATTTCTTATGCACAATCAGCATGCTTGTACCACGTCATATACGCACAGTCCAGTAAGTGGACAGTAAGCGCCTCCGCCCACTGAGGCAACTGAAAACTCTCAACTGCCAACTGTCTTTGCATGACAATGTGATGGCCCGCACACTACACAATCACTCAAACACCCGTTGTCAATGGTAACGCAAGCGGTGACTTGCAACTTGCACTACTGATTGCCCTGGTCGGCCGTTGCTTGTTGCCAGCTGTCAGCTGATTGTTCTTCGTCTATGGTTAAACAAGCTTGTTGACCAATCAAGACAGAGAAAACAGCCGGTTTTAGTTGGTTTTCAGTTGCCTCATCAGCGGAGCGCCTAAGGCGACACATATACTTACAACTGTACTCCAATGCTGTGGACGGTCCATATCAGGTCGTACAGGCATGTTGGCAATATGTTCTTGGCAGTGGCGACTCGTAAAATTCAGAATGGAAGATACTCTCAGTATCGCCCTGGTGAAAGACCACCATTCATAGCTGTAGCCTTTTTTTGTGACCACATCTGAAAACCTGGGTACTTTTCCAAATTTCTTCTCCGCACTACCTTCAGCCTCACGACATACCCCAATAGGAGATGCCATAGTCGCACTGACTCCAATTGATATTGTAATGCCGTATTCACATACAAAATAATGGTTTTAGTTTTAATCGGAAACAAGGTCACCTGACAAAAATGCTTTCTCCATATTTTACTTTAAATTAGTTCAGTAAATCGCTTGTTACGCCGTTCTTCCACGTAGCTATTCACAAGCGACGCTACCGCTACCTGTCAAACAAATTTGCTAGTGTAGCACCTGGCGGCGTTTTCAAACACTAATAATAGTATGGAAAACACAGACGAGCGGCGATCGCGTCGCTTGAAGGTAGCTCCATGGAAGAACGGCGTTAAAGTCTGACGGCTACCTCCTTATATTAAAATGACATTCAGAAAGTTGAATTTTTTTTTAATGTTAAGATACATTGTATTATATTTCCAGTTCATAAATGCATCAGCCAAGTGCAACAAAGAAAATGACGAAGATATCCAAGCAGCCATCGACTTGTACGCACAGAACATGTTTGGAATTAACTTCTTGGCGGCCGCCAGTAGCCGATTCGCATCAGGATGTGATGGTCTAAAATGTAACCCCACCTTAAACCCCAAAGTAAGAACAAACACACTTTGTACATCGGAGTATATTAATATGATAATGCCCGTACGGTTCAAATGAAGGAACCCGACTCCGAGTAAATCTCCACACCACACTGTATGGACACCATTCTGAGCCGTCCGTGAACGTGCATTTTTCCACATAGCTGCTGCCGTAATATACACACTTAGATCTCGCCCATACGCGTTTTGGAAACGGAAGTGGCGCCATATTTAATACTATATTTAAGGAAAAAAGTATGAAGAAGAGGAAACATATTTCGCTTTTATTCAATATTAAGAAGATTTATGTTCCTCTCATTATTCACGGTATTCAATGTTAATAATAGTAGTTAGTTTTGCAAAAGGGCGATGCTTTATAAATAGTCACCAACACTTAAACTGGGCGAAGCAGAACCAAAAACCGCCCGCAGGGCCTAGCAGCAAAAACCCGCAGAGCGAGTTTTTCACTGCTAGTAAGATATAATTATATAATCTACTGTACAAGAAATCAGTACGTAGAAAAACTTTTGGATTCTCATTGCCCATTGAAAATGGTATGCTGGGAGCATTTTTTAAGGTTCGAAATCCTACATGAATTAGATGTTTTCTATTTCGATTTTTGTGATTTAGCTATCAAAACCTACTAAAAATAATTATAAAAACTCAAAATGCAATAACATTATTTTAAAGTCACAATATAAGCCCATTGATTTTATTTTTCGGTTCCACGACAACTCAACAACCTGGCATTTCAACTACCCCTTTGAAAAGTCATTAAATGTGATGTGACGTGATGAAAAAAAAATAACCCTTCCGAACCGAATGTACCCATTTATCAAGTTTTATTTGATGACTTTTCATTGGAGTGAAGAAGTTATACATTGTTGAGTTATCCACTTCAGACAAGATTAAAAAAAAAAAATACGATGGCCGTGGATTTTTTTAAAACAATTTTCGAAAATTTTAAAGGTTCCCACCAGCAGCTGTTATAGGGAAGGCAGAGGTTATGCTATCGACACCATCTGGGAAGGTACTCGGGGAGCAGATGTTCTGGTGGACGAATTGTATCAACTAGTACTGAAATTGTATATCTCTAATAACCACACGGATAGGCTACTGGCGGCTATCAGCACCTATTCTCAGACGACAAGTGGTAGCAGGCTGTTTGCTAAAACCAACTGGAACATAATCATCGAGGTGAGAAACAATATTTGAGCTCTTGCCTGGAAAAAGGTTGTATCCAACAATATTCTCGTTCCAAAAAAAATGGAAAAAACGAAACCTGTTAAGTTTCATAACATTTAGTATCTTACTAATATTACAAACGTGAAAGTTTGTATGGATGTATGTATGTTTGTTCCTCTTTAAATCGAAATATAATGAATTGATTTTAATGAAACTTTACAATAATATAGCTCTTACATCAGAATAACATATAGGCTATAATTTATGAAGCTAGTTATTTATTTTCAATATATTGAAAATAATAATTATAGTTTAATAGAAAACGTCTAAATTTGAGAATGACATTTTGCTAAAGAATGATTGTTAAATCAAAATTCTATTTTGGAAAATATTTAAGTTACTGAATTTATTTGAAGTACTCGCCTAATACTTTGAACTGAATAAAAAATTATACATATTTTAAATAAATAGGTTAAGAATTTTGGAATAAATGTAGATGGGACCTAGGAAAAGAAAATAGATTACTACTCGAACTCGAAGTCGCGGGCAGAAGTTTGTTTAAAATATAATAAACACACAATTTAAGAGTTTTAAATGTAAAGTGGCAAAAAGGCAATAAAATTAGAATTTATTACAATAATTTACGCTGGATTTGTGGAAAAGATTGTAAGTACATAGAAACTTGTTATTTCACAAAATGTACATATTTTTTTCGTACCTTTCAGAAAGCAACTTGCATCTAACATAAATTTACACATGTCATTGACCGGTCAGTGGTTGTGTGGGCATCGCGTTTGGGTCCCACCCAGGCGTTCCGTGTTCGATTCCTCGGCTGGCTAAGTCCTCCATCACAACACAAGCAACATCTTCCGCTTAGTGTGGTGGTAGTAGGAGATTTTCAAATGTTGTTGGGTTATTCGTAACCCGGGAATGTTTGTCTTTCTTTAAAAAAAAAAAATGTATTTGAGCTTAAAAAGCAAATAAACTAATGAATAAATCAAACCATTTACAGTCGAGATTTTGTCATGAGATCCACTTACAACATTATTCCACGTGCCAGTTTCAATGACTAAAAATAAGGTTAAATGTTTAATAATATTTTTTTGACAAATACTACTTTCCTGCATACTTCTTGGCTTTAAAGTCTTTCTAGTTGAAGCCATAAAATGTTCGTTTTCTCCTTTTATTCCCATGAATTAAACCATGCTCCGTGATTTTGATAAACAACATTATAGGTAGGTACAACGTACTTCCACAAACCAACCTTTAAAATACTATCTTATATAATCCGACAATTGTTTATAACTGGCAAGTTACTACATATATCTAATTTCTCTGACCTGTAAGCAAAAACATGACAAGACATTTACTTATTTATTTATTTATTTATTTATTAAAGAATTTTATACATAGTGTACATATTGTGTTATTTCGCCCGCCATGCTAGGGATGAGATAATAAATAAATATAATGATTCATACTTGATGGGTAAGTTCCTATTTTGAGGGTTGAGCTTTATCCACCTAATATATGTGTTTGGTATTATGTTTCAATTATTCACAAAATTGTCAGGGTTTCACATTCTTGCCCTTTATTTTTCTTTTTGTATTTTGTATGTTCTAGTCAATAAAACTCCAGTTGAGCGTTCCCGTCCAACAATGTTGCTGTTCAACCCGTTTACAGAGAATCGATGACCTCTACAAACAATACAACGCAGAAATAGTATTGCGAGTTAAAAATGAAAAGTCGCATTACGAAGTTACAAAATGTGTTTGAGGGGGCTAAATGAAAATGAAAACAAAATATTTACTGTAATTTTCTTCAGTCCAAGTTTTTGGGATTACTTGATGTATGTTCAGGAATCTTTAATAAAACTCATGGTTCTTCTAGATTGTGTCTTGTTTGTTTACGTTATCGTGTGGTTTAAAATTAATATTTGCTGGAACTAACGTCCGTTTTATAGTTGCTCTATGTATTTCTGAAGCAAGGGAACTCAGCACTGAAGGTGCCCAGCCGTCGATCGGATACCGTAGGCTACTTCCATAACCGCTCGGGTATTACCACGAACGGCCACAGTTGACACTCTCCAGTAGTACAACTTTACTGTTGAGCTATCTCAAAGCTACATACAAGTACCTGTACTAACGACATCTGTTGAAGGACATTAAAACTATATACATATTCCCATACAAAAAAATTACCATTGTTTACCATTGGCTAACCGTTCGGGTAATAGACACGAACGGCCACAGTTGACACTTCCTGTAGTACTACTTTACTAATATCTGTTGAAGGACATTGAAACTACGTACATATTCCAATTCACTAAAATTACCATCTGTGTTTAAGGTTAACCACCAAATTTACACGTAACTTCAGCATTTTGAAAAAGGCACATGTTTAACCAAGTCAAAATTTAAGATGCATTTGAATGCTTATCCCCCCCCCCCTTGCGGGGCCGTTGCGGCTATTCGTTCGTTGCGGCTATTCATTCGTTTCTTTCGTCAGTCGACTCTGAGTCGAGTTATCGAGTAGCTGTACTTTCTTATGTAGCACGCGCGCGCGTCTGCGTCATCGTGTTTTATACGTTTATGTCTAGCACATAGATAGCTAACCTATGCAAAAAGTCGCGGCCATTCTAGTGATCTAGATTATTCTGTCTGGCATTTGTTCGAGAAAAGTCTCGAATATTCTACTTTGTATTTGTTCACACTCCATAAAAGTCTGAAAGCGAACATTCTGGCACCGAATGTTCTCGAAACAACCGAGCTACATATATAAGGAAAGCAGAGTGGCTGCCAGGCAGTCAGTTTTTTTGCGCCCCCCCTTGAGTTTTTTTCTGTATTTGCCACTGGTAACCGTCTGGTGTTTTTGTGTATATTATTGTTTTTGTTTGTAAAAATAGTGCTCCATTCCATTGGAGAACACTGTCTGAGTCACTCTAATATCTAATATTAAGACCTCTGTACATTCTTGTTTCCATCCTTGGTACTTTCTCCATCCATTGGAGCCATCGCAGTTGTGAACATCTCGTAGTTGACTGCTCTTTAAACAATTTATATTCCTAGGTCGAAAGTCGTTGTTGTACTTTGTATTAGACATGGGTAAAATTGAACGAATAAGTTAAATCTTGTGACATGTTCGATTTAATTCTCAATAAATTAATGCGGAATTGATGCTTCATTCTCTGCCTTAGGCTTTCCAACTCAATAAGTCACTAACGAGCGAGAGGAAGCCAGAAGAAGCAAGAAAGGAAAAGAAGAGTCAAGAAGAAACAATAAAAATAAGAAGAGACAAAAACAGAAGCAAGGAGAGACAAAAATGAGCAAAAAGAGGCAAGAAGAGAAAAGAAATAGCAAAGAAGTAGCAAAATAAAGGGAAACAAGAGACAAGAAGGGCCAAGAAAGTCCAAGAGAAGGCGGGATGAAGCAATAACATTTAGGAAGAAACTAGGAGAGTCGAAAAGAAGCACTAAGAATAAAGAGGAACCAGAAGAAGCAAAAGGAAACTAGGAGAGTCGAAAAGAAGCACTAAGAATAAAGAGGAACCAGAAGAAGCAATAGGAACAGAGATGAAGCAAGAAAGTGCAAGAGGGGATCACGAAGAACCAAGAAGAGGCAAGAAAAAAAAAAAGACATAAAGGGTGCTCGATCAATTCCTGCCCATCCTTAATTTCAATATTCTTCCAAGTCACTGCAAGACACTATTAATTAGCAGAACTCACTAACATTAACATTTTTTAAAAAGGCTTGGCCGGATATACGAAAAGCGCGACCATATTTATATTACAACCTTGAGGTATACCTATTCCACCATGGGTGTATTTATATTTGTTATACGAGTAAGTACTTTGGTGAAATCGTTAAATTTTTATTTGTTATTTCAAAGTGAATAAAATGAATAAGACAAGACCAGGTGAATCAAACAGAATCGATTCACTACTGTGAAAGAATCTGCCCATGTCTACCTTATATGCCCGACACAATTCTCAAAAATATGAAGTGTTTGTAATTATTTCTCTGTTAATCTGGGTTAATATTTTTCTTTTGATTTCCTGTGCTGTTATTATCAGCGCGACAATAGTTTCCGTGGTAAATAAATTTTCCCCTGCTCACCCAGCAAAGTTATTCCAGTTTTACAAACCTTGTGATTCATGACTCATACAAATCGCCATGTAAATCATTTGATGAGACTGTTCAATTGAATCACATCCAAAATGGTACTCATCTGAAGAAAGTATTAACTAAAAAGAAGCTAAATTATTTTTTTTCAAATCAAACACAGATGAAGAGGTCCAGACTTAGAGACCAGAGGGTCAAGTCTACTTTTGGAAATTTAACTAAAAATATGATTATACGGGATATTAAAGGATTAATGGAGTTGTAAAAATAAAAATAATTATACACGAATGAAATAAAACTGTCTGTTACTATTTTTATTTTATTTATGAAATAATTGAGTGGTGTCCTGAAAAATAAAGATAAATCGTCCACGAACTTCAACAAACCGACATTGACAATTTACAATAACATATTGTAAACGCAAATCCACTTTGCTGAGCAGTGTAGTCTTGGTTGTGATAAGCTCCGATTTCAAACCAGCATTTCACATCAACATAACCCCAATCTTTGAAAAAGGCACAAAGTTATCAGAAGGTTTAAAATTTTGTGTTTCCACATCTGTTAGTAATTCCGTTTTGCATGCTTTCAAAAAAGAAAAAAAACTTTTTTTAAAAGAGGGTCTGAATTAGTTGGATTGGTATCGTTTCGTAGATCTTTTTGGTTGGTTTTCTAAAGACAGGTGGTGATGTTGTATACCAGGTCAACTTATAAAGATAAGATCTATGCTAAAGTGGAGTAGGCTTCTCAGTGGCATCGAGACCTAAGTCCGTTCTTGGCTTTGTCGCTGGCCTTGAAGATGGATGCCTTGAGGGATCCGGCGAGAGTTCGGAGCTGCTTATTCTTGGGACCAGCGCTCTTGCTCACGACAGCTTCCAAGTACTGGAGAAAAAAATATTATTTAGAAGTTTTCTTAGGGTCAGGAGATTTTTTTTCAAGAGTTACAGACTGGAGATTGAGATAAGAGTCAACAGTAGATATTTTTATTTGCACATGGTAATAAGGGACGCAGTTGACTTTAGCCAGTGATATCTGACATTATTTGGAGTAAGAAATGTAAGTGAAATTTTGGTCGATGGTGACTTTTTAGATGTCTTTTTTATCATTTTAGATGTCTTTTTTCAATTAAACAACTTTTTTTTTTCTATAATGTCGTCAGCCGAGTAACCAACCTACCCCTCACCAACCCTTAACTGCCCATTACCTTTTTTTTTTAAATTTGAAATAAATAGGTACATATATTTACAAAAGAAAATCATGGGTCTTAAAAGCTGATTACAATAAAATAGTTTGATAGTTTGTTAACGAAAAAAAAACTGAAAACCTACTGTTTTTTTGTTTGTTTTTAATTGAAAAAAACTTTAAAAATGTCTCCGGAGACCAAAATTTTATTAAAATTTTTTTTCCAAATATTGGCAGGGATCACTGGTTAAAGTAAGTCAAGTATGTCCCTTAACACGCAGTATATATCAGTAAGTAGCTGTTTACTATTATTTAATTCATAAATTATTTATTAATTTAAAAAAATTATAAATTACAATTATAATTTGTTTTTAAAGATAATGTGTATTGATTAGTAAAGAAAAGTAAATAAAAGACATAAAAAGAAGGTTTTATAAGAGTCTTGGCAAAGCTTCCCTGCTTCATTGATATAAAATATCACGCATAGGCTGAGCTTTTGGAACTTTGAACATTCCTTTGGACTTGTCAACATTTGGGACTTGTCAACTTCCTCTTATCTAAAGTAGATCTGTCTTCGAAGGTGCCGCCTTATATGAGCTGGTCACACAAGGTTGAGGTTTTCTTTGGGGATGCTTTATACTGATCTTTCTTGGCTAAAGTCTGGCTTCAATGAAATTTGATCATTTGGTTATTTGACTGTGAAATATCATAAAAAGGATCGGTTTCAACTTACGCTGACGAGTTCATCTTCGATTTCTGAGATGATGGTGATGGCTACACCAGTAGCTGCGCTGGTGGCGGCAGCTCCAACATTGTTGGCACGGGCACCGAAAGAGGTGTAGAGTCGTCGAGCGGCGCAAACCACTCCCTTGTTGACTTTAGAGAGGTCCCAGCTGTTCTCGAATTCGTAAATGCGACCCCAGTCTCCGCAGGAGTTTTCTAGTGTTGGCTGGATTGGAAATAAACAAAGGGATTACTCTTATGTTGTTAAAAAGAGATGAAACTAATTTTAGCGAGATCTTGTACGAACGTCATCGAGATATGAAATCGAAAAAGTCAGATGATAACTAGAACAAGGACGTCACAAACGATCTCTCGCTGGGTAGTACAGTAAGGTTCTGAAGATCAAATAAGCAAAGGAGGAATGTCCAGTGAGGATAAAAACAAGCGAACGGTTCGATAAATAAAGACAAGCTTGGATCATTTCAGAAATTCTGATCAAAATGACAACTTTTTGTATGGACGTATTTATTATGAATAAAATTGATTTTAGATATTTTGAAATTGTTTTCTTAACAAACTTTGTTAGTAGATATTATAATATTTATTTATCGCACGACAAAGTATTCCATTTACATTATAGCTCGAATGAACCCATTAACGGTAGGTTTAGTTAATGGGATGAAATTTGTATTAGTATTTACCCATGGAGCTGGGATGATGCAGTTAAGACCGAGGATTCGGAGGTTGTCGACTGCCTGGGCGAGCACGACTGCGTAGCTGTCCACTGCGTCTTCCAGTTCTCCCCATGCGAGTGTTCCCTCGTTGAGGGCGACGTTAGCGTTGATGAGCTGGAAGGAACAAAGGGTACATCACTATAATAACAATAATAATTACAATAAAAATAATAATAAACAAGGAAAAAATAATGACACAATAACGACGAGGGTATATTTAGAAATTTCAAAATTAAAAGTATGAAAGGGGATGAGGTTTATAAATACTTAGGATACCCGCAATCGAATAGATTAGATCATACTAGTATTAAAAATGATATTAGGATTAAATTTCAAACTAGGATAAGAAAATTTTTAAAATGCAATCTATCTGCTAAAAATTTAGTAAAGGCAATAAATAGTTGGGCAATACCTCTATTAACGTACTCATTTGGTATAATTAAATGGTCCAATACAGATTTAGATAGCTTAGAACGATTAATTAGAACTACGTTAACAAAGTTTCATTTTGTCATCATCCAAATTCAGTTATAGAACGAATTAATTAACCTAGAAATTTAGGAGGTAGAGGTATAGTCAAAATAACTTCTTTAAAACAAAATCAGGTAGAAATGTTAAGAATTTTTTTCCATAGGAAAGCTAATAGCTCAGAGCTGCACAAAATAATTTGCAAGGCAGACAGAAATATTTCACCTTTAAATTGATACGACGAGAATGCCAACATTTTTATAAATACCAAACAGGAATTATTAGGTTCCTGGTCAAATAAAATTATTCACGCAAAACACTTCAATTATCTCAACCAAACGTATGTTATTATGAATACGAACCAAATTCATTTTTAGAAAATAATTTCTTTAAAATTTACTATGATAAAACTATACTAACAGACAGACCAATTGGTCATAATAGACCTGATATAGTTTTACATGACAAAATTAAAAAAATAACTTATATTATTGATGTAGCTATTCCAAATTCCTGTAATATTCAAAAATCTGTTTCTGAAAAAATAAGAAAGTATACAGATTTAGGAAATGAAATTAAAAGAATTTGGCATTCTCAGACTATAAAAATATTACCTTTTGTTATTTCGGCTACTGGCATTATACCTAGCTCTCTTATTAAAAATTTAGGCATATTAGATTTGTCAAAGAATTTGTATATAAAAATGCAAAAATCAGTCATTTTAAATACATGTAGAATTACGAAAGATTTTTTAAATATTTATATTGAGGGATCAGTAGGATTTATCGGTTAAATTAGGAATTCCACAGAGCCGAACCCTCTGATATGAAAATATCTGGAGACGGTGAATTATATTCCCATTTAATAGTTTGGTAGATTAACGTGTTGTTCTTGTATTGTTTTGTATAAATTATAATAAAAAAAAGATAATAATAAAAACCATTTTAAAAAAACCCTATTCATATTCGTCAAAACTCTTATTCGAAGAATTTAAGGTCAGAAAATTAAGTGAATTATACTTTTACCATGCAACATTACAAATTTACAAAGATAATATTCAAAATAAAACTGCACCCTTTAAAAATAACAAAAATCTTAGACAAACATCAATACTTCCTACTCCAAAATGTAAAAAAACAATAGGACAATTAAATCATAAATATCTCGGAGTAAAATTCTTTAATTCATTACCAGAAAATATTAGAAACATGAATACCAATATAAAAAAATTTAAAACTCACCTTAAAAAGCACCCTCAAAACCTGAACTAAATCATAACAAATAAAAACTATATAATAACACCCCTCCCCACATACACACAAGCCCTGCTTTTTTATGGGGGTACATCAAACATATATATTATATAATTAATTAGTGTATAAAATGTATTTGTAATTTATGTATCTTTTTTGAATTATTAATAAAAAAAAATAAAAAAAAACTTATATTATTTTTCA
Organism: Limnephilus auricula; assembly: GCA_951813805.1. NCBI lineage: Eukaryota > Metazoa > Arthropoda > Insecta > Trichoptera > Limnephilidae > Limnephilus > Limnephilus auricula. The sequence continues at coordinate 7,905,086 of OX638408.1, forward strand.
CTTGCATAACGTGGATTTACTAGATGATCATTTATATGGAAAAGTGTATGAAAGGGTTTAGTTTTTCCCATAGGACCTGAAAATCTGGTGCGAAAAAAAAAAAAAGATTTAAAAAATATTTATATTTAGGGATCAATAGGATTTATCAGTCCAGTTTGAGTTCTACCGGGCTAAACCCTCTGATATGAAAATATCTGGAGTCTTACTTTTGCGTGTCCGCAGCCAGAAGCTGGTCGTGGCCAGGCGAGTTCTCCGACTCCGGTGAGGGTGGCTCCAAGACCGTATACTCCGCCGGTGGATTCAATCTCCTTCGCCATCAGCCGTTCGTAAGGCTGCATTTCCCCTTCGTCAACGAGGCCCCATGTTTCCTCGAGGAGGGATCTGCAACAGAGCATGGTTATTAAACATTGTTGGACACACATTTTGCACATTAGGGAATGACTTCTCCTTGTTCATCGAGTTTCCATGTTCCTTCGAAGAAGGTTCTTCAACAGAGCATGGTTATTGAACTTTTGTACATTAGGGAATAAATCTCCTTGTTCGCCGAGGTTTCATGTTCCCTCGAGGAGGATTTTGCAACAGAGCATGGTTATTGAACGTTGTTCAAAGGTCACACAAGTCGTTAGATTAAGGCATGAATTTTCTTTGATCAACGAGGTATCATATTCCCTGGAAGAGGAATCTGCAATGAAGTATGGTTATTGAACATTTTTCAAAGGTCACACTCATTGTTAGGTTATGGCATAACTTTTCCTTGTCGATAGAGGTCTCATGTTCCCCCGGGCGCGTATTTCCTTTTCCGTGTTCAGTAGGAGGCAGTACTGCCTCCAAACCCACACGGGTTTATAATGCTACTTATCCTTCCAAACCCGTGTTCAATACGTGGCACGCATCCTCCAATTATGCACAAGTTTATATTACCTTGCCCATTGACTGAGCACTACAGATCCGTGTTTGTTTCGAGGCATGTTTTGTGTGTGATTGATGGCCATTGATGGGGTATAAAACGAATTTAAATTATTTTTTAAATTTCACAATCAACAACGAACAGATCAGTCTTCTCTTTGACGGTGTAAGTATTGTCATCCACGTGTATTATATCTTTAATATTGCTAATTCCTTTGCAAAATATATCATATGCTAACGTAAGATTTCTCGCTCTCCCATTTGCAAACTGGATCAACCTTTTCTTGTAGTATTCTTCAAAGGTCTTGGCGGTAAAGTCTACTAACGCACACACATTAACAAAACTTTACAGCGATGTCTTTAAAAATTCGTTTTGAGGATTCACATTTAGTTATTTTTGTGTTATTCCGTGTTAATTTGCACAACATTTTATTACATTTTACAATTATTAATTTTTATCTACCAATGTTATGTTATGTTATGTTTCAATGGGTTACGCAAATATTATGTTAGATTGTAAGGTGTTATGTGGTGATTGTGTCGGTTAAAGATCGGCAAGGATCGTCTTGTGTTAGTAAGAAAGGCCCTCGACTTTTTCTTGTTCAACACGGTTCCATCTATTTCATGAAAGAATCTGCAAAATAGAATTGTTGGGATTGTTGGTCAACATTTTTCCATGTACTTACCTTGTAAAGGGATTAATTTGCAATCTCGACTCGAGATTGCAAATTCGAGATCTCGCGAGATTAGAAATTACAATCTCGCGAGATCTCGGAATTTTCGGGATCTCGTTAATTAAAAGAAAATATTATTTGAAAGAAAACAAAAACCTTTATTCTTTAATATTAGTTACTAATTAACAGTTTTTTTTTTAAAATTAAAATAATCAAAAGAAAAAATATAGCTTAAGGAGATTACGACCCAGCTGCTGAAAATGCCCTCTCTGACTCAACACTGGTTGGCAGCAGCTAAGCAATTATATGCAAACTAGTTGGCAGCGGCTAACACTGATTGGCAGCGGCTAAGCAATTATATGCAAACTGCAAAAATCTCCTTCTTGTTCCTCCACACTCAAATAGATCCATTTATTTTTTTATGACTGACTCTAATTTATCTAAACACGCGAAAAAGGACTTTTAGATACTCTAAATAACAGTACTTTTTTTTTAAAGTTTCATAAATTAATTCTACAAGTTTGAATTTTTGAAAGAAAACAAAAACCTTTATTCTTTAATATTAGTTACCAATTAACAGTTTTTTTTTAAAATTAAAATAATCAAAAGAAAAAATATAGCTTAAGGAGATTACGACCCAGCTGCTGAAAATGCCCTCTCTGACTCAACACTGGTTGGCAGCAGCTAAGCAATTATATGCAAACTGGTTGGCAGCGGCTAACACTGATTGGCAGCGGCTAAGCAATTATATGCAAACTGCAAAAATCTCCCTCTTGTTCCTCCACACTCAAATAGATCCATTTCTTTTTTTATGACTGACTTTAATTTATCTAAACACGCGAAAAATGACTTTTAGATACTCTAAATAACAGTACTTTTTTTTAAAGATCGTTTTCATAATTAAATTAATTCTACAAGTTTGAATTTTATTAAAGCCCGCGAAAACGGCGGCAAGAGCATAATACTGTGTTATATTTCACACAATCAAGGACCGGGTGACGTCACGAACTCTGCCGCACGGTATTATACTCTTGCCGGCGTTTTCGCGGGCTTAATAAAATTTAAACGAACTTTAAAAAAAAAATACAAGTATTTAAGTTTGCAAGTGAACATTGATAAAAAAAAAAAAAAAAAAGGGGACTCAACTTCCTTATTAGGGATGCCATATACTCACTGCTTCCAGGTTGTTAGGAGCAGCTGGGACTTTTGTGCGGTATTCACATAAAACAAATTTAAACTCTTTGAAAAATTTTGGTTGTAAAAAGATTGTGATTTTCCAAAAGCCGAATTTTGAACGAAAGTTAATAATAATTAATAAATATAATTGCGATGTTGTAATACTCACTTTTGGCTGGATACGAAGCTTGCGCCCTGAAAAAATAAACAAAAACAACATTAATCTAACTATTATTCGCAATTGCTGATTGCTCTTGTTTAAATAGTGAAACACTGAATTAATATTTGCATTAAAAACAGTAAAAACATTGTCGAGTTTTTAATTATTTGTGCAATTGCGTTTAGTTAATGGATAAACATGGTCGACAAAGCCCACAAAACCATCTGTTGTTTGTGATTATATTATATCTGGAATTATTATTACTTGTCGGTATTTGTGCAAATGCAGTACTTGTTTATTCTGGCAACACTATATTCGATCTGTCAAAATAATTGTTTGAACAATTGTGCATTTACAGATAAATCAATCAGTTTTTTGACAGTATTGACAATGGGCAAAGAATACAATATAGTTGACACAATACAGTAAGATAATTGATGACGTAGAATAAGTAGCGAACGATCAAGTGTATGATCACAATTTTGATGTTATTTGTGTATCTTCAAATAGGTTCCATGTCTAATCGGACTATGAGATCTCAGCGTCTCAATTACCATAGTAAATTTATTCAGATACGATACTTCCTCACATGATAATTCATCTCATCATAACTCACATTAACGTAACTTAACCTAACTTAAACTTACCTAAGCTAACCTAACTTAACCTAACCCAACCTAACCTAACCTAACCTAACCTAACCTAACCTAACCTAACCTAACCTAACCTAACCTAACCTAACCTAACCTAAGGTTAAAAACCCCAATTATCAGTTTTCGACGCTTCGAGGCATGATGAACTATCATGTGAGGAATTAACGTCCGATGAAAAGTTTGTACTCAATATTCATACACTTAAAAAGTTTGCACTATATATATAAATCGGATCCCATATAAAGCTAATGTCGATTTTGGAAACCAAGTATAAGCCATGTTGCATGTTGTCACGCTTAATTAAAAATAGATAATTTGTTTATTTTTTTTTAATTGATAAACTAATGTTTAAGACAAGATTTTTTATGCATAGCACAAAGGGTAAAAATTATTATAAGCAATAATTATTAGCCCGAAACACTCATCAATATTGAAACCTCTCCCGAGGCGACATATATCTTTTCTTGGGAGAGGTTTCAATATTGATGAGTGTTTCGGGCTAATAATTATTGCTTATAATAATAGATAATTTGTGTTAAAAAAAACTTCAATAAAAATAGTTTCATTACTCCATGCGAGGAATGTGACGCATCCACCGCCATGATCTAGACAAAGCTCACCCCGTGAGCCCGGGCACCCCTGCTAAGTCACTAAATGTAGCGAACAACTTGGGGTGACTTATAGCAGAGGTGTTGGTTATCCAATAAATGGTTCCCTGGACGGCGGAACCAATGCCCTCCTCCAAAATTAATAAAAAGTGGTGTTGGTACACATAAATTAAGTTGGAAATATATTATACTTCATATACTTGTAAAACATATATGCCTTCCAAATCCTAACCGACTAAATCCTCCAAAACCTAGAAAAATTACGACACATTACACAGCCCATTACTTAACTGCGTTATAAAATCATCGTAAATCCGATTTATGTACATTTATCGTGACTGCCAATTAACGAGGTTAACGATAATCACAATTTGATTAATGAAGCCTGACTACTGAATGCATTGGCTAAAATAATCAAATATATGGCCTTTGTAATTAATGTGAACAGAATATTTAATTCCCCATATTTTACTTTTTGAATTGGTTTTTATTTTTTTACTATGAAGCTGAGTAAATATTTTAAAGTCATCAGTAAAGTTCGAAGATTACTTACTCAAAATACGTATTGAAAACAAACTTATATATCAAACAAATAGTTTGGCAGGACATCAAAATTATGATCAAGCATACGCTCCAGTGGATTGAACGTTATCAATTGCCCCAGTGGATTGAACGTAAAGAATTGCCCCAGTGGATTTAACGGGGGAAGAGACAAAATATCTGGATAGACAGCGTGGAAGAGAATTGGAGCAAAGAGAGAAAGTTTCAGGACTAGAGTTGAAATACAAGGGACCACATCTAATTGAGGAGGTCAAATCCAACCCTGGAATATAGAGCCGTGATGATGATTGGTGCATCATTTATAGGCTTCATAGCCAATGCCCTGGTTACTAGAAAAACTAATTTAAAAAATGCTGCACCAGAAATTGAATGACAATTACTGAAATTGCTGGCCGTAGTCCAAAAAAGAATTTATACCAAATGATTAAACCTTTTGCTCGTTAATGCAAAAAGGCAAATATCATAGCTATAATATATATTCATAAGTAGGTATAAACATGCCACGAAGCCAGAAAAGATGTTAGAGCAATTTCTTCGTTAATTTGAAACCCGAAGGAAAACAGAAAATGAGCGAAGATCTCGTAATAAAGTGTTTTGAATAATTTGTACTGAAGCGAATATTATATTTCAATAATCTTTTTCAGGATTTTTCTTTTACTGAGACGCGGAGAAGATAATGAAATAATTAACGTAAACAAGTGATAACAGGAACACAGTAATGTCTTTGTTTGACTGTTTCTGATCATAAACACTTGTTCCCACTGATGATGGTTATGCCATTAAATGCATGAATATTGACTCATTTCCGTGGATATAAAGTTAAACACTAATTCCTCCTGATAAAGTTAATAAACTTTATCTCAGATTGTGTTCAGTTGGTGCCAATATGAACATTACCTAAATTCATTGATTATAAAGTTGAAGACCGTTTTCCATGGAAATTATTAACGATAACCAAAACATAGATTACACTAAGGAGCTGTGAATATAAACATTACCTAAATTCTTTGGTTATAAATTTAATCACTGACTACTACAGAATATAACATGAATACACAACTGGAATAGATCGCATTAAGTGCCTAGTTTTATAGTGAAAATGAACATTATCAAAATTCCTTGGTAATGAATTTGAACGCTATCACGGAATTAGTTACAGAACATTAACATGAACACACAACTGGACTAGATCGCATTAAGTGCTTAGTTTTAAAGTGAATATGAACATTAAAACAGTAAATTTATTAGTTATGAGTTCGAACACTGACTACCAAGGAATTAGTTAGAGAACATGGACAGGAACACATAACTGGACTAGATGGGATTAATTGCCTAGTTTTACAGTGAATATGAACATTACCTAAATTCCTTGGTTATGAAGTTGAACACTAACTCAGACGATATTATTTATAGAACATTAAAATGAACACACAACAGGACTAAATTGCAACAATTGCATTAACAGCCTATTAGTCGTAGGGTGAATATGAACATTGTCAAAATACCTTGGTTATGATGTTAAACCCCCGTCTCTCACAGAAATAGCTACCGAAAATGAACAACTGGATAATACACAACTGGAATAAATTGTATCAATTGATTTAACCGCCTAGTTGTGCGTTGAATATGAACATTGTCCAAATTCCTTGGTTAGGAAGTTGAACCCTGACTCTCACAGAAATAGCTACCAAAAATGAACAACTGGACAATACACAACTGGACTAAATTGCATCAATTGATTTAACAGCCTAATCGTGCGTTGAATATGAACATTGTCCAAATACCTTTGTTAGGAAGTTGAACCCTGACTCTCACAGAAATAGCTACCAAAAATGAACAACTGGACAATACACAACTGGACTAAATTGCATCAATTGATTTAACAGCCTAGTCGTGCGTTGAATATGAACATTGTCCAAATTCCTTGGTTAGGAAGTTGAACCCTGACTCTCACAGAAATAACTACCGAAAATGAACAACTGGACAATACACAACTGGACTAAATTGCATTAATTGATTTAACAGCCTAGTCGTGCGTTGAATATGAACATTGTCCAAATACCTTGGTTAGGAAGTTGAACCCTGACTCTCACAGAAATAGCTACCAAAAATGAACAACTGGACAATACACAACTGGACTAAATTGCATCAATTGATTTAACAGCCTAGTCGTGCGTTGAATACGAACATTGTCCAAATACCATGGTTAGGAAGTTGAACACTGACTACCACAGAAATAGCTACCGAAAATGAACAAATAACTTAACTATATTGCATCAAGTGGTTGGTTGTGACAATGGACATGATGGTGATGATGTTGAACACTGTTCCACTGATGATGGTAATAGTAATGAACTTGTACACTGACCTGAATAGCGAGGAGCGCTACAATCAGAAGTGAGAGCGCCATGTCTGATGATAACGCTGATTGTGACGGCTTATGGGGCGCGGAGGAAAGACACGTCTTTTATCACCTGCTGCCTCCCATTTTCAGGGCTGCCACAAACAAAAAATTATATTAAAATTTATATTTTTAAATTTTTTTTAATTTCCTTTAAATTGTCATTCACCAAAAAATTGATTTGTTTCAACCTCCGTTAGAAGAAATTTCAATGAAAATTTGAAGGAAATGAGATGTGAAATTTATAGCTTTGATGTGATGGGAAGCGCTTGCGCAGACGTCAAAATTGTGATTCAGCGGGGAACACTGAGTGAAATTTTCAAATTTAACGAACGTTATTTTGGATTTGAAACAACACATTTCGTATTTTAAATGATGGAAGACGTGATGAAATGTCAAATTTGAAACGAAAAATAGAATTTTTTCATTTTTTGGAACAACTGGTCCTTATAGTAACCGTACTGGAAGACTGGAAGGGAGACCTTTTGACCTCTCCCGACTAATCAACTTGCAACGCATTTGAAGGGATGGAACACATTAATCTAGATTCCTACCCAGCCCTTAAATATTTTTCCTTCCCAGAACTTCCTGTCCTTATTTATAATAATAATAATAATATTTGGTTGATTAATGTAGCGCCGTTTTTGTGAAAAAATTACTTCCAGGGCTCTGTTTCCATAAAAAAGACCCTCCATACAGCATCCCCAAAGATGGGAGAGGTTTCCAGTGGAGCTAATTTAAAAAAACTTACGGTGTGCATCGAATTTACCATTTTGACAAGACATTCTTTGATATACGACTATAATAGTATTTCTATACAGTAAGAAAAAAATATGTTTCTAATATGGTGACCTAATTTTTTCGCCTAGTATGGTGATCTAATGTATCACATATGTAAATGTTTTAATGTGCATTATCATGTATTTTATAAATAAACTAACTGACCCGCCCACGCGTTGCTGTGGCTAAAGAAACACAACGAAATCTACTGGATGTTTACCTAACCCAGATTTTTATCATTATTATGTGTTGTGTCAATAAATTAACTCACACCGCTATCACTCAGAAACTTATGACAAATAATTTCAAATAATTGTTTCACCAAAAACGTTTGATTCGTAATAATGAATATTGAGGTCAATAATCGAGATAAAAACTATCCTATCATTTAAGTTGGACCAAATTACACACAGTAAGCCAAATTTAATCAAAAAAGTAGTTTTGGAGTTTACCTCGGACGAACATTGTGTCACGAGATTTTTTTTATATATAACGATAAATAAATAAAATAAATTTCTCTTATTCAGTAATACAAAATTAAAATTTCCTTTCAAATCATAAGATTTCTAAGTAGGTATTTTAATATCTACCTACAGTACCTAATTATAAACCATCTGTTTTATTTAAATTTTATTTTAATTTCAAATAAGGAAATATCATTTTTTCCTATTTTCAACATGTTTATATATTTAATCTCTATGTTTAATAGCATGTCTTAGTCTTTTTATTTTCATTTTACTGTTTTCTATTTTCATTACAAATTTTCTACTATAATTTTTCCTATTTTCAACAAGTTTGTATATTTAATCCATATGTTTACACTAGACCTCACAAAGTAACTATATTCCATTGGTCACCATTCGCATTATTTGGTGATCTAATGGTTCAGTCGCATTATTTGGTGATCTAATGTTTTATTTTATAAATAAAAAAAATTTCAATTTGCTCAATGAAACGTCACCATCTAAATAAAAAAAATCCAACTTTCTTGATACATGTACCACATTATTTATTTATTTTGAATTTTACGTGAAGTGGGTTTACATGTTTTTTTTTAAATTAAGAAAGTCTAAATTTGAGTTGTTTTAAAAGATTTGAGCCACGTTTATAAATTACAAAAATTTGACCACGTTTTGAAATTACAAAAATTTGAACCACGCTTTAAAATTACAATAATTTGAACAATTCATTAAATCGCATTCTGTGAAAGTTCTATTAAAGTTCGGTGACTATTTCGGTTTTATGAAGCAACTGACCTAAAATGATAATAATAACAGATCTAGAATAGAATTTACACAGAACGTGAAAATTAAATTAAAATATTTGATGCATTGTAAAAAAATTATTTATAAATTAATATTAATATTTGAATTTTTTTCTATACCATCAAAATGGCCACCATCTTGAAAGCGAAACGGAACGTACAAACAAATTTAGAGACAGACGATAAGCAAAACGGTGAAGTATTCTTCCTACAATAAATATACACGAGCACCCCTGGACCATCTACACAAAATATATTTACCAATTTACATTAGGTACCTACTATTTTGACACGAATTTTTGTATCATTTTTTATACCTAGTTGGTTAAAGTTTCGCTAACTCAGTTATTTTCAATCAGAAAACGCAAACATCGTCACGTTTTCTTCATCCATTTCTCTCGTTTAGTTTTTCAATGAAGTTTCCTGAACTGTAAAAAGAAAAACCCAAGAAAAATCCTAAAATCGCAATGAAAATATAAGACACAATATTTGGTTGATTATAATCAAAACGTGACTTACGTGTCTTTTGACCGTCTGCTTTATTTTTATTTAATGTTATACAGTTTTTTTTATCTTAAGAGGAATATAAACGTCAGAAATAGTTGACTTCTTACCCTTTTAGAACTCCGCGTATTTTTGGTACTGCTCAAGGAAAGTAGCCCCAAAGTTGTTTTGATTTTTTTATAAAAACTTTTTAATAACATACCAAATGCCGCAAAGGAAGCCTCAAGCCTTTGCACTTTTCGTAGGACATGTTCTACATACCTATGTGAAAAATAATTTTTGATTTATTTTAATTTTGATTTAAAAAAAATGTATTTTCTTAAACACAATTTTTAAAACAGATTATAAATGTAACTGTATCTTTTAAAGTGTGTATATTAAATTTTCCTTACTAGATGTACTTATGAAAAAAATTGCGTACATCTAAATAAAAATTCAAAAACCAACATTTGTGAGATTGAAAGGAGTGGGGAAGGAAAATAGAATGGAAAAATAAACTTTAAGAAGTTCGTAGCCGTTCAGATCTGATTACTAAACGCGGTTAAAGCCATTTTAAGCAACGTTTCAATTTGTAACGCAGCATTTGAACATTTCTTAAAATTTAAAACTTAATATACAAGTTCTATGAGAGTTCTATTTAAGTTCTGTTATTATTTCATTCTGGGATAGGTATTTCACAGAACTTGATTTTTTAAACATTAAATTCACACCGAGGACAATAATTTCCCTCAGTCATCTTTGGCGTTGGTGTGAAGAGCGTCTTTTTGAGGAGAGGAAGGAGTGAATATGAGTCTTGAATAGAAAAGACCCGTATTAACGATCCACTCCCCTGTGACACATCCATGTCAACCGTGTACATATTATGTAGAGCCAGCGTTTGGCGCGTTTCTGGACTATTCACCAGAGCCGAAGGAATCAATGACGCTATTTCCTCAGAGCATTTTCATTTGTAAGAACAAAGACAGGACAGGAGCATGTTCCGGTAGAACAAAGACAGGATTCCTACCCGACGCCTGTTCTCTAAAGATTGCAAAACAATTATTGTTTATTAAAATAGGGGAATCTGTCACACAGACCGCCCGTTTCTGGCCAGAGTCAAGGGTTTTTCACATGTTTTTGGACTCCAGGCAGAGGGGGCTGCCAAATTCAAATGACGAATTGTTAAAATTCTGTAAAACAACTATCTGTATAAGGTATCTTAAGGGTGGTAAACTTTTTGGCGAGGCCGGGTAGCAACAACTATAAAAAGCATAAATCTTCAATGGTTTCATCCCTGATTGATACAATAGATTTCTGACAGATTTATTGTGGTTTTTGGTTGTTTTAGACACGAGGCACCATCTGGTTCATACGCTGTGTTTGCCGACACCTTCTGTTCACATATTGGAGTTTGTGAATTTGCGCTTTAAAATTAAACAAACAGTGGAAGAATTGCTCGAACTGAGTATTGACGGAGACAAGTGTAAACAGATCAACGAGTAAGTTATGGCCACATTGTTTTGATGAAATAAAGATGCAAAATAAAGGCGTTCAGAATAAAAATAAGCAAAAACAAACAATTTTGTAAATTTAAATTTTGTTTAACATCTTCATAAAATCCCCCGGATTCCGAATTTCTTTCGATTTATAACTAAACTTTCGTGCACCCAAATCAGCGTGTTTTATAAAGGACAAAAACTTTATAATAACCTACCGAATGCGGTTAAGGAAGCCTCAAACCTTAGCACTTTTCGTAGGACATGTGCTATATATGTTAAAAACAATCTTTGATTTGATTACAAATATTATACTGTATTTCTTAAATTGTAGTCAACTGTATTTCTTAAATTAATCTCTTAAATTGTATTTTTTAATTTTTATTTCTTAAACTGTATTTATTAAATTGTATTATCATATTTTCTTACTAGATGTTTGAAAAAAATGTGCATACATCTAAATAAACACAACAAAAAAAAACTAGCTGATACCCGGCATGCGTTGAAATTCCACTCAAATAAAGAAATTGTTTCTCCCTGCGTGTCCTTTCTCATTCAACCTGTTCCCCTTCCGCTACCTCTTCCTTACCCTCGTCCCCTTCCACTCTCACGTTTCCTTTTCACCTTTCCCGCGTTCCCCCTCCGCTATTTTCTCAATAACCTCCCTCCTCATGAATTCCCCTTCCACCTTCTCCGCCTTCTCCCCTCCCTCGTCCCTCTCCAACGAACCACCCCTCCCTCATTCCCCTCTGCCCCTCCTCGATTCCCCTCCCCCTCCCGCCTTTTTTCACTGCCGCTAAACTCCTTAAAATACACTCATTTTTCAAACAACTCGCGTGTGCCCTATTGCAATTTATTTTGCAAATTTCAGAACTCATTCATAAAGAAATATTGCTATATATAAACCCTTATGGGCATGTCCACATGTTTTATCTAAATCGGATGAATAATAAAGGAAATATCTCAAAATATATCAAACGCGCGAACTGTCAAACGAACGAAATTAAAATAGTCGTTAAGTTTTCTGAAATTAACCAATTTTCTGCACAATTTTATTAATTTTTCTATCCGTAAGAACCTTCTACAAAGTACTAAAAAACATTAAAAAAAAATTGGTAAAGTGGTTCTGAAGTTATGGCGTGACCAAGGGAAAAAGGGATAATTTTTTATATATATAGTTCCTAAAAAAATTAATACGTTGTTTTTAAAGATAATATCTATACATTTATAGAGCCGAAAAGGTAAATTATATGAAAATCTTTCGATAGAAAATAATCGAAATTTTTATTATTTTTTACATTTTTTTTTATAAAAGAGAATGTGTCCTTACTTACCCCGTTCTAAGGTGACATTGTACAATGTTAAGCGATTAAATTAAAGTAAATGCCATGTTTAAATAATACGACAAAAAATTATAAAACAATATCTAGAAGAAATATAATACATTTGGCTTTAATCTTTGTTTGGCTGTAAAGTTATATCAATATTCTTCCTTCCCGTGTCCATAATCCATATCTTAATGCTTCTTTTGAAGTCGGTTATTATTTTAATAAGTTTTATTATAAGAGGAAGGATATTAAATGATTTTATAGAGATATTGCATGTTTCTTTGTCCAAAAATCGTTTTAGTTGTGTGTTGATGTAACGTGTGTTTTAATGTGGATCTTGTGAATAAGCCCGAGTTTGTCTGAGTATAATTTTCCTGATTTTTGAATGCGTAAATCAGAACATCTTTTGAATATAAATTTTTTAGTGACATCGCATTCAGGGTTTTAAAAACTTAATCTGTAGGAGTTCTGATGGGAACTCTTAAGTGTAATTTTCAAAATTTCCTTTTGTGCTATGAGGGCTGGTTTTATAGTGGAATCCCATGAGCTTCCCCATCCGATAAGACCATATTACAGTTGAGATTGGGCTAATACATAATAAATTTTAATTTATTGTTCTTTACGTAAAATGTTTCTTATTGTTTTGAAGAAAAAGGTTAGTTTATTAAGTTTATTGCTTACATTTTTTATATGAGAGTTCCATTTTAAGTTTTGATCAATAATTATTCTAGGGTATTTTATTGTTTGTATTTCATTAAATTTTGAAATTTCTTGGTTCGCGTGTAAACAGTTTTAATGAATTTTTATGTTTAGGTTTTTTATTAAGATTACCTGTCAGTTATTTGTGGATTTTGAATTTAATATATTTAGTTTTTGTGTCATTTCATGTTAGTGAATTTGAATCAAGCCAATGTTTTACCCGATTCATCCCTGATTCAGCCTTCATGAATACAGTCAACTTAATACATGTTAATGCAACTATATTCAACTCCCTTCCTCAAATTTTCCAAGTACCTGTCCCTATCTGACAGTATGTTACCTAATTGTGACATTTGCATCAATACAATATGTCAGTCTAATAAAGAAATGCAATGATTAACTCTTATGGTCATCTCTCAGTAAATTTAATATGAACTCGATTAAGAAATCTGGGCGGTGTCCATCTGGTACTCCTTGAGTAGGTATAAGTTCGAATTGAATATGCGATTTTGCAGTGAATACAACCAGTATCCTTCAAGGCTACGAGAGCGATTCTGATCAATAATAATATCAGAAGACAAAGGGTAAGTCCAGTGCCAGATTAGGACTACTTGATACCCTAAGCAATCCACGCCTGTGGGGTCCCCCTATCCATAAGTAATCTATGTATAGTCATCATCATCATCATCACAATTAACTCTACAACCCATGGTGAGTTTTGGCCTCCTGAAGAGTCTTCCTCCACTCATCTCTGGTTTGTACCAGTTCTCTCCAGTTTGGAAGCTCCAAGGTACGTAGGTCTTTGAGGACGTTGTCGGTCCATCTTAATTTTGGCCTTCCCAGGCTCCTTCGCCCTACAGGTCTAGATTTTAGCAGGGACTTTGGTGCTTGATGCTCGGTCATTCTTTCCGCATGACCAGCTACCAAAGTCTTCCCAACTTAATAAATTGATTCACGTTTGCTTCCTTAAACAGAGTACAGAGCGAATGAATCTACGTTTAGTATCAGTCAATAAAAAAATGACATATTTCAAACAACGAGATAGATCATTAATCATTACGTACCTTAAAATATGTATGAAGAACGAAACAGATAAGTGGAGTGGGTATTACATACAACAAAAACCAAAGCCTTTTTTATTTATTTATCGGACTTTTTCGGAAAATAGATTTTAATTCCAACGTTTTTAGCTTATCTGACTCTATAATACATAATATTGAGCCTTTCCTGCAGATCGTCGTTCTATATTTCATTTTTTATTATATTCATTTTAGAAAAAGAACGTTCCGCTGTGCAGTTCGATATCATCGGGCATAAACATATAGCAGGACTGAGACATCAGGAAACGCTGATTCAATTTTATCATCGTGTATATAATTACAGTAAGTCAGTACTTTACAATATCTCAATCTTTACCAACTCTCATAGTTGTGTCGAATTGAAACCATTCAACATTACAATTACAGTCCATAGCAGTAAGATTCACAGAGAATATATATCTGCGACTACAATATTTAAATAAAAGAAACTGAACGTTAAACTTGAACGCCTTTGAATATTGATATTTCGATTGTTTGCTATCAAACATATGCGATTCAGTATAAATTGTGTGACGTTTTATGATTTCTGGCCATTTGGCAATTTACAGTCCCGGAACAAAACAGCGATTTTTTTATTAGTTGTGTCACCAAGCAAAATACTTCTACAAAGGTAAATTACAAAAACTGTACTGTTTTATTTATTTTTTATTGATTATCGACACCCTGTGGGCACTTGAATGATTTTTACGTTGAATTTGTGCATGATACGGATATCTTTTTACCATCATCTGTTTGTTCATTTGAAAAAATATATATTTAATATTACAAAAAATACTGTGGTTTAGACTACACGACTGAAGTAAATACTTCTTTAATAATCTAATATAATTTTCTTCCTGGCATCGAATAAAACCATTCCAATCATCAGTGTACAAGAATCTATATTGAAGATTCGTTTGGAATGTTACCAATAATCTTGACAAATCAGTAGTTTCGACGCACTGAGTTCGCACACTCTAAACGAAAATTTGATTAATTTTATTATGGGAATTACGCTTAGAACAGGATTGTTGATTTGATTCTTACAAAGTTTAAAATAAAACTTTTTTGATGCGGATTCTAGTTAGAGAGCGACGTTTATTCACAGTTGCAGCAGAAAATTCAAAAAATTCCAGTCGAAAAATTGCGAGTTATTAGTTAGATTTTATCGTTTAGAATGTGAGAAACAACACATAACTTTTGTCAGCATAAATGCTAGCACCCATTCCAAACGTAATTACTATGTATTTGAGCACTCTTGTTTAGATTTGTGAGGAATGAACCTCAACTTGTTTAACACCTTTTATGATGTCAAACCACCCCGTAAAACCACCGTTTACCCTAATGCATGCAACGCTTCCCTCATACAGAGACGCGATTGCCTGTATGAGATTTGTATTCCCTCCATACTTGGACAACACCTTCCATAGCTTTTTTCATCAGATACTTGAGTCGGGCCATGTCAAGAGTCAGAATAATAGAAGAGCATGTATGATAAGATGTATGAATGTGAATGAGGCGAGGAGTGTACGCTACGACCGAGTTGTTTGGCGGTCCGTCCTCTCTGCCTACCCCTGCGGGGAAACGGCGTGATGGTTAGTTAGTTAGTTAGTAAAAAATTGGAAATTGTCAGGAATTTTGAAAAAAATTATGAAATTTTATTTTTATAAAAATTTGTGCGCAACGGAATTTACAGGGATTACGGATTTATTCTCAGAATCGAATAAAATTAAGAAAAAATATATCTTTTCTCGGGAGAGGTTTCAATATTGATGAGTGTTTCAGGCTAATAATTATTGCTCATAATAATTGTTACCCTTTGTGCTATGCATAAAAAATCTTGTCTTAAACATTAGTTTATCAATTTAATAAAAAAAATGTGTTTACATAGGCGAAATTATCCGAAAAATTCCCAACTCTCGAAATCTTCTAATCACCCCGCCCTTCCCCCCAGGATGGATGGTGGACACTGGGTGTCATTCTTGTGGTAAATTTATGATTCTTGAATTTCTCTAGCCATCCCACCCCCCCCCCAAGATTGGAGGTTTATGGATGAGTTAGGTTTACAGGATTTTTTTAGCTCATTGATTTTGTCAGGAAAATTCATTTTCGGATCTGGTAACCCTAAATGCGAGTCGCTAACATTGATTTCATTAATTAAATTTTACTCATTATGTTAAATAAAAAATAAAAATATGATGTTGAAAAATATTTTTTAGAAGAAATAAACATAAAATTTTCTTCAGTTTTTATTTTAAGGCAGCTTCGTAATATTTTCTACTTTCTCACACCGTGATCTTGAAAATGAACGTCTTGTTAAATTTAGAAATGAGTGATTAATCGATCAGTTAAAAGGAGGAATCTCATGGTGAATCAATTATGTATTGTTGTTTTGAGATTAAGTGCCTGTTATTCTTTATTTTCGCATCATAAAATTACCGCATAAAAAACTCACGTGCACAACGACCAGACAATTATTAAAAAATGTTGCTCGATCAGAATATTTAAGCATTGAAGTGGTGCTGCCTACCAAATAAATTTTCATATAAAATATTTTCATTTAAAAAAACACATGTATTAATCACGTATTGTTTCAGATTGCTCTCAAACAAATGCGTTATTGAATTCCTTATCGCTAAATAAGATCTAAACATAAAATCGAAATTACTGAAGTACAATGTAAAAATAATTAATGAACTTTTTTTTATCACCAGACTTAATGTCCGGGTAAAATTTTCCCCACAGGAAAACTAAACCCTTTCATATACTTTTCCACAAATGATCATCTATTAAATTAACGTTATGCAAGTGTATTATATACGTATAATAATTCACCGACTTCAGATATTTTCATATCAGAGGGTTCGGCTGGGTGGAACTCCTAATTGGACCGATAAATCCTACTGATCCCTCAATATAAATTTTTAAATGTCTTTCGTAATACTATTATGACCGATTTTTGCATTTTTATATATAAATTCTTTGACAAATACGCCTAAATATTGAATGAGAGAGCTAGGTAAAATGCCAGTAGCCGAAATAATAAATGGTAATATTTTTATAGTCTGAGAATGCCAAGTTCTTTTAATCTCATTTCCTAAATCTGTATACTTTCTTATTTTTTCAGCAACAGATTTTCAAATAATAATTTTAACACTATTACATAGTTAAATGAACAATCACAGATATATTTTACCACTTCGTTGAATAAACAAATTTCATTTTACCATTATTATATTCTTATTCAAATATTTATGTACCTATCTTATTTTGTGATTAATGTTCTTACGTTACTTTTACTTCGAATTCAATATTACAATAATAATAAAAACCAAAACATTGAAATCACATCAATTTACTCCGATTAAAATTCCCGTGGCATGGCTTAGGGGGAGTTACATAACAATTTATTGTATCCATTAATCAATAAAATTGACCAAAAATATTATCATCATAACGCCACCAAAAACTAAACAAGAGTATAATAGTTCAGACTTTTTCCCATACCCTACTTGACTATTCTTTCTGCAACACAAACCTCACAAATAATAAGTGTGTAATAAAGTAACCCACTTCCACCAGTAAATCTCATATATTTTTTTCTTCTTCATAAAACTCCCTAAAATATCTTTATCTTTGGAAATTTTCTGGTGGCTCTTACCCGTCCAAAGCCAGAGGGTCTCCTTATAAACTTAGCTCATCTTATCTATGGGCAAACTGTGTTTCGATTTCACAATCAAGAATGCCATCTAACGATATTTATTTATTTACTAGCTCCTGTCCGCGACTTCTTCCGCGTAGGATTAGTACTTCGAGTAATCTATTTTCTTTTCCTAGGTCCCATCTATGTTTATACCAAAATTCTTAACCGATTCAAATAAATTCACTAATTAAAATATTTTCTAAGATAGAATTTTGATTTAACAATCATTTTACATTAACATAACAAACATTTTGACATTTACTATTAAACAATAACTTATTTTATGCATGTATTTATATTATTTTCAATGTATTCAAAATAAATAGCTAGCTTTATACATTATACCTTCTATGTTATTCTGATGTATGAGCTATATTATTGTAAAGTTTCATCAAAATCCATTCAGTAGTTTTTACGTGAAAGAGTATCAAACATACATGTATCCATACAAACTTTCGCGTTTATAATATTAGTAAGATAGTAAGATTTAATGCCCGTAGGGATTTACAAACATTATACAAGTCGAATTTTTACATAACACAGAGATAAAATAAATATCACTAGTTACAATAAATACTTTTAATGTTACTTTGTAGTTACATCACCGAAGAAATTTACAGTTCACAGTTCAACAAATGTATAATTTTATTAAAATATCCTTTTACTCCCTTTACATACAACTTTGTATATTTTATACAATCAAATTAACGAGAGAAAAATACAGGGAATGTTTAAATTTTATCAGCTATCAACCAACGTCCTTTCGCACATCTTATCTTACTAATATTATAAACGCGAAAGTTTGTATGGATGTATGTGTGTTTGTTACTCTTTCACCCAAAAACTACTGAATGTATTTTAATGAAAACTTACAATTTTATTGCTCACACATCAGAATAACATATGGGCTATAATTTATAAAGCTAGCTATTTTCCAAATTTTCCAAATAATAATTATTGCTTAATAAAAATTGTCAAAATTCGAGAATGACAAATTGCAAAACAATCATTGTTAAATCAAAATTCTATTTTATAAAATATTTAAATTAGTGAATTTATTTGAAGTACTCGCCTAATAATTAGAATCGAATCAAGAATTATAGATATTTTAAATAAATAGTTTAAGAATTTTGGTATAAACATGGAAATGATCTTGGAAAAGAAAATAGGCTACTCGAAGTACTAATCCTACGCAGAGCGAAGTCGCGGGCATAAGCTAGTTTCACTATATAAACCAGCTTTATCAATCTGTTCGGTGACAAATAACGTATTAAAGCTCAGCTTATATTGTAAAATCGTTGAACTAAATATATCTAGATATTTGAATTCTTATGGTAATCACTGGCTAAGTTCCTAATACTGTGTCGTTTGTCTGTGATGATGATGATAGTATCATGCTAGGAAACGATTATTTCCATGGCTATCTGACTGTGTTCTGTTACTATCTATTTTTGGCACAACGCTCTTTGCAAGAATTTGTTCATATGAATTTTGAATCGTAGAAGTATGTAGGTGTTCACTAAATACAAACGGTCGGAGGCTTTGATATTTGATATATATTGCTTTGATATTTGGAAGACGTTATGATTCTCATTTGATTCATATTTATTTTCCAGACCATACTGGAAGAAAGACAGACATGGAGAGGATCTACGTAATGCCGAGACGCCACAGCAAGACTTCAGCCCGTAGGAACCCTGGAACCTGTGCAAAGATGTTTGGACTCATAGCCACCCTATTTCACCTCATTGCTAGCCTATTCGACCACAGACCCTACAAGGACGTTTTCGTTGTATAAACCGTCACAATTTTAATCTGTGGAAAGAATACGAGAAGGCTATCGACGAGATGGAATGAACTTCGAAGGATTTTGGTCTTTGAATTTGTGTAATGAAGAACAATGAGAGAACTATCGACAAAATTGAAGGAAAGTCAAAGGATTTTGGTCTGTAGAATTGTGTTATAAAGAACAGTGATTGAACTATCGACACGGCGAAACAAACTGGGATTTGTATAATAAAGAGCGTTGGTAGAATTATCAAAAATATGAAACGAACATCAAAGTATTTTTTATCTTTGAATGTGTATAAAATAGAACAAAGAGACATATTTCTACAACATGGAATAGCTACATAGATTTTGATATTTGGATATGTGTAATTGTTCATATTTTTCATCTAAAAACCCAAAAATATCGATCATGACACAAGAGTAATCACAGTCGTGAGGATCATAGTCGTGACGGTATATGTCCGAATGATAGACACTTTTAAGGCTGTCCGAAACGTTGGCTCAACAAAGAAGGTGATACATGTTTTATTAACCCAAAAATCACATGAAAAATCAAATTTCTCAGTACGTAAAAGTAATTAAGACATTTTAGACCTCGCGTCCAACGATTGATTCTCAAACTCTCCTCTGATTTAGGTTTATTACGGTTTGAATTGCGACAATGAAAAAAAAACACATTGGATATAAACGCTGGAATTCTAGCTACCCGATTTTGATTCCAGTATTTCCAACACGATTTCAAAACCATTAATTACAGCAAGAGAAAACATAAAAAAATAGATTTCCGATGAAGGTCTTGAATAAATATTTGGATGGTTTTCCCTTGAAATCTAAAATACAAAAAAACACACGAAATTAATCGCATTAAGATGTGAGAATGAGGAACATTTGGTTAATCCAATTTTTATGTACGTATAATAATTTAAAAACATATTGGCTTTTTTGTATATGTATGTAATGCACGGTTTGATACACAACAATTTTAAATTGTAACAGAATGAACCTAATAATTAAATTATTTTCTTTTTATAATTCTTAAATAAATAAACAACGTCTGAAATATGAAAACGTCTTTTACTTTTATAAAACTTGAACTTACTACTATGTTTCCCAAGAGGTTCAACTTTCAAAAAAGGTTTAATTTTATTTTTTATTATGTGAAAACCATAATAAGAAATTTTGCTGCAACCTACTGTCCGGAGCCAGTGAGACTTTGGCATCCACATTTTGGATATGTTGTGAGGCTGAAAAGAGTGGAGATGAGACGGAAAAGGTAAATAGGAAGGTTGGGAAGTACCAGGCTATTTAGATCTGGTCACCAACTACGGTTACAACCATTTCAGGTAATGTTTTGAGTCTGAGTGGTGGTCTTTCACTGGGGCGATAAATAATAAAAAAATGATATGAAATAAAAAAAAAACATCCCGTTTTTGGAAAGCTACCAGCAAGTTATCTAGCACTATATAAAAACAGTTTGTAGTTCTTTTAAGGATGATCCATATGATTGAGAATCGTTTATTCTAAGACCAGATCTAGATTCCTATGTCACATTATTACTTTGCAGGAAGTAAGTAGCCTCCGTTCAGAATTTGTTCTCTGCCATGAAATAGAAAATACGGTTGAAAAATTTACTGGATATTTTAAAATTATGAAAATTCACGCTGCTAGAGCTTACAGTTAGCAGGTTTTTTTTAATGTGAATACCGGACAACAGTCCCAATTGCTCCCAATCCCACGGAGCCAGCGAGACCACCACTCCCAGACTCCCCAATCGAGGAATGTTGTAAGGCTGAAGGTAAAGACAGTAACATGATTAATACGATAACATACATTTAAACACCATCCACACTATCTATGGTAAACAATCCATTGGTTACGAGGGGGGCAACTTATATAATTGCCTTCCAGACAACATTAAAAACGAAAGTACACTAGATAGTTTTAAAAAAAAATCATTCATTTTTATTCTTAATAAACAAAACAGTGAAACAGAATACTATTGTACTACCTACAGAGTAATGTAAAATCTATTTAGTTCAAAATCAAGTAAAGTACATTTCTAGTCAAATAAGTTAAAACGTTATTTTCTTCTTTCTGGAATAAAAACTTTTAAAAAAAGTGGGGAGAGAAAGGAGGTGGGAAAAAGGAAGGTGGGGAAGAACCTTGCTTCTCAGATGTAGTCACCAAACGTACCGCAAATGTAATTTATATTATTTCAAATGATTAAATTGTGAAATTACTCAAATCAATCAAATAAAATTTAGTTGGGCACGCCGGGATTTGAACCTGCGACCTTCGGATCGCTAGAGAGCCGTTGTGAGACTAAACAAGAGATTTCCTACAGAGCCATTGACCAGCGGCTGAGAATAATTTTTTTTAAATGCTTGCAACTGAACAGGGAGGTTCCGATGAAAAAGATCGATTATTCCCCGTATCAAATTTTTTATTAAAAAAAATTTAACATCGATTTATTTTATTAAAAACTTACTTTAATATATGCCTACATGCAAATAAGCAATAAAAATGCTCAAAACGCACGATGAGAAATTATTAAATATCGTGTAGGTACTTCTTTTAAGTATTTTTTGATCATAAGTATTTATGATTTTTCAATAACGTCTAAAAAATACATGATAAAAGAAATATTTTAGTTTGTAAGACCTTAAATAAGTAGAAAAACTGAGGTATTTCCGTCACAAAACACGTTCTCAAATTTATTTTTTAATGTATTTAATTGAACTAAAATCAAAAATCTGAAAAGTGTCTTTACTAGATTATGTATTGATTTATTTTGCTATATGATTACATGATTTGAAATTTGTGTTGTATAATACAATATGTCGTTTAAAAATTAAACAAATCTGCCAACGACCAACAGTATAACTTTAGTACATTAAAAATTAATTTAGTTTTTCAAAATTTAAAAAAGTGCGTTTACCAGATAAAATAACAATCTTTCAAAATCAATTTATGTTTTTTTCTAAGAAAGATACAACACGTCTAGAATTTGATTTAAAAAGGACTAATTATCGGTATTGTCTGGTAATACCTTCAAACACAATGGTCCAGTTGGGAGCTTCATTAAAAAGGCATTCTTAATTATTATTTATTATATGAACAGAGTAACAAACTTAATTTTATTTTTCCTATCGAAATATAAAATACCAAATGTTGGTAAGCACATCCGCACCTTATAAAATGATTAATAGATTAGATATACTTCATGAAATGCCGAAGTTCAATGACATTGACAAACGTAAAGTATCTCAGAAAAATCAGAAAAATATCTCCAACCCATTTGAAAGTCGCGAAGATAAAATAGGAGTTGTCAGATTGATTATTTTCCCTTACTGAACCCTACCCATATCAAAGCCAAAATATCTCTTTCAAAAAAGGAAAAATATTGGTGAGATAGAACCTCCTTTTATCTGCCACCCTCGTAACCTTGAATAACCTTTTTTGACATCACAACCCCCCATTTTCAGCCCCTTTTGCAACCCTTCCAAATCGTGGTTTAATTTTGTTTTTATCGAGTTCGAAAAAAAAGGTTTTTAGGCCAAAGATGTATTATAATTAGATGAGACACTAAGCTAAAAAAAGTGTTTCCACTTTGATGGAGGTTGATTCATCCATCTAAGACATACATGTATTGATCTAAAACCATCGCCAGCCTTTGACGAGTGCACACATTGAAATGCGTTTGTGCCGTATTCTGCGACACTGCAAAACAAGACCAAAAAGTAATTTTAAAAAAATTGCAAAAAGTCGGCGCAGTAACTATACCCAGGAATTTGTTTTTTTTTTATTGTTTTATTATGTATTTGCAAATTGTGAGAATAAGCTTGTCTTAAACTAAACGATTGACTTCGCTTTTCGGCCCATACAAAAAGGACGCCCGGTAAAATACACTTTTCTACGTCTAAAATTGCACAAAATGAATATTTTATTTTTACATTGCCTTTTAGAAGGTGAAAGCTTTGTTGGTATGTTTTTAAATTTTCGATGAGTTTCGTATTAACGTAAAAATTCACTGTCAAACATGTATAATTTATCCGAAAATATTATTTAAGGAAGAAGTGCTGCTAACTCAATTCTCGTAAAGAATTACAAAGTTTTAAAAACATACCGACATAGCTTCTTTTTTCGAGAACATATTTTTGTTTTTAAATTACAATTTCGTGAAAGTTTGGGTATTGAAAAAGTGTTTTTTGAGCGATTTCTATAGATAAATATGAGAGTTTACGACAGTTTCGCATTCGCGTGTGTCGTAAGTGTGAGTTATCTTATTTAGAGCGGGACAGAATGACAGACCATAAAATACGTAAACGTTCCGCGTGTGGTGCAAAGTCTAGCCTCTAAGTAATCCGAACAACTGTCTAGTAACTTCGGCCAACGTCGACCGTGAGAGTTACCTCTCCCCACCATATAATATACGTACTTATTATCGATCGTCTATTTGATTAGTCAGTCATCTCCAAATATTAAGTTTTGAGATAATGAAGAAAGCAATATTCGAATTTTTACCATAAATCAAATATTATTTACACGTGTCTGTGTTATACATACCAATTATCCCATACATTTATAAATTGACACTGGGAAACATAGTGGTCCGGTATATTTATTTATTTATATAATACAAACATACAATAATAATAATTTTTTTTATAAATAAACAGTTTAAAATAAGCACTAATTTAAAAAAAAAAAAAAAAAAAAAAAAAAAAAAAAAATTAAAAAATTAAAAAATAAATAAAGAAGAAAATTTTTACTACAACACATAAATACTTGTCACACTTAAACATAACCACGTAAACAACTCAGCACAGGTTCTCCTAGTGAGGTGTTCACGAAACAAACAACATTACCCAACCACAGTTTCACAGTCACTAACCTACCTTACACACAACACAACAAAAAGTTCATAAATTATGTTATTAGCTATTATGTATAAATATTAATAACTTTATGTGAACGCTGTAATATTATATAGAAAAAAAAAAAAAAAAAAAAAAAAAAAATACAAGATGATCCTTTGTCTGTCCAACTGGAAAGGATTCCCGTTTCAGGACAGCCAAATTGTGTTTTAGTACATATTCTTACACTGGAAAGGAATGGCGATTCTGTCAAGACAAATTTTGAGAACATTAGTAGTTGCATTTGTAGTGACGGGATTGTTTCTTTTCCTTGAAACAATCGCCAAGATGTAATTATTTTACCAGGGTCATTTTGTATAACCTAAGTAATTAATACAGAACAGATGAATGGTTTCTTTCGGGAGATAAGAAGTCTGAGATTCTTTCCAGGGCATTTTGAAATTTCATATTAATATCCCAGATTTTTGGACATTTTGAAATTTCATATTAATATCCCAGATTTTCTTTGGTTATGTTTATGAGTAATATGAATATTGTACCAGACACACTTTTACAACTCAAATTTCGATGATCTCTGAGATGTCTGACTAATCAACTAGACGATAAATATGTACATAATATGTTCCTCCCCCGAATAAAAAGGAACATGATTTCAAGCATCACATAGTGAAGGTACTCTCAACATCGTGCTTGTGATAGACCACGATTTAAAATCACGACGTTGCTTTAAATGGCTTTGCTTTGATTAGCTAGGTACTTACCTTCCCCCTACCATCTCTTTCATTTCTCCACTACCTCCAGTCTCACAGCATAACCAAATTGAAGATGCTATAGTCCCACTGATTCCAGACGCTCGGGAGCAATTGGGAATCTTGTGAGGAATTTACATAAAAAATTCTCCATCCATATGGACTGACTTCTCTATGTAATGTAACTCTATGGTTTTGGCGGGTGAAAGGATTTAAAATACATTTCTGACGAATTGAAAAAATAAATTTGCTACGAAAGTTTTAATGGCCTTTAATCAGAAAAGGTCGCAAAATTACTTAATTTTTTGAAAGCTAATCCTTTGTTTACATTAAAAAAATAATTTGTTTTCGTGAAAGCCTGTCGGAGGAGTCCTTGCGAACAAATGTAAAGGATTTTGACACCTGACACCGAAAATGGACGACGTAATGCAACACTGAAATTAACAGTAATTAGTTTTCATTAGGTGGTTCGCATAGTTCTTATTACCTAGGAGGTATTTCTAAATCCTCTTCATAGCTTATCCATAGGATAACGTATATTTTCGATACACGATTTTTTTTTTTACGCACCAGACTTTTACATATAAATGATCATCTAGTAAATCCACGCTATGCAAGTGTATTATATAAGTATAATTAATACAAAACAATACAAGAACAACACGTTAATCTACCAAACTATTAAATGGGAATATAATTCACCGTCTCCAGATATTTTCATATCAGAGGGTTCTGCTCTGTGGAATTCCTAATTTGACCGATAAGTCCTACTGATCCCTCAATATAAATATTTAAAAAATCTTTCGTAATTCTACATGTATTTAAAATGACTGATTTTTGCATTTTTATATACAAATTCTTTTACAAATCTAATATGCCTACATTTTTAATAAGAGAGCTAGGTATAATGCCAGTAGCCGAAATAACAAATGGTAATATTTTTACAGTCTGAGAATGCCATGATTTTATTTATTTTTATTACTAGTATTATTAGTATTTTTACGAGTTTACTATTCGGTAGTCGAATCTATGAATAGTTGCTGTATATTGAATGAGTTGGCCGAGTTTTCTAACTATTACGAGTATTTTATATATTTTTTTTATTAATATTCATTATAGTATGATAAGCTATCGGGAGGATCATGAAATACCCCATATTGTTGATGGGCAAATAGAGAATAGTTATATTTTATATTTTTATAAGAAAAACTCTCCTTTTAACTTTTGAAGGTTATTCCCATCAATGTAATTAATATATATATCGTAATTGTCAACTTCATATTTCAAATTTAATTTAATTAATTCTGAAATTTGAAATATGAAGTTGACAATTATGACAGTCTCATAATAGATCGCAGTAGCCCAATTGGTAGAGGTGTATGTCCCGGTAAGACGTAAGGTTCTGGGTTCGAGTCCCAGTTGCGACCGTTATCTTTTATTATTTTTCTGTGTCTTTTTCATTTTCATATTTAAAAAAATTAGGTTATTATTGTTATCTTCTTCTTCAATGACATAAGTTATATTTTAACTTGAATGTAAATAGTCGTTATTTACTCAATTTATGTTTCTCTATGGGTTATTTTTCTTGTCTCTGTCACATTTTTGCTTATATCTTGTTATTTCTAATTATTGTTAACATATTTACATAGAGAAAACATATCTTAAACTATGCATTCTGTGTTTTTTTCCTTCTTTTTTTTATAGTGAATACCTCAAAAGAGTCCCAACTGCTCCCGTCTGGAGCCAGTGAGACTATGTCATCACCAATTGGGGTATGTTATGAGGCTGAAGGTAAGTGGGGAAGGGAAGGAGACGAGGAAGAGGAAGGTGGGGAAGTACCTGGTTATTCAAATCTAGTCACTAAACACGGCTAAATCCATTTCAAGCAACGTTTCAATTCTGAATGGTGATCTTACACCGGGGTGATACTAAGAGTATCTTCCACTCTGGAACGTGCCGCAAATATACTATATATTATTTTAAATAATTAATTGGGAAATAACACAAATCGATTAAATAAAATTTATTTGCGCACGACGAATGGAATCCAACGCCCTACCGCTGGACTACGCCGGCCGTCAGTCGTTATTTTTATATGAATTATTAACATTTAATACTTTACAATGATAATCTTATAACTTTTTAGTGTAATCTATAAATGTTGCAAAACAATAAATAAATAAGTTATTAATCAGAATTATAATGTTGAAAATTGTGAATTAATTGAAATGAAGCAAATTCATCCAGTTGCAAATACATTTTATAAAATAATTATCTAGCGTAAAATAAATACTGTACAAAAAAACGTTTATCATAAAAACAAGATTTTTCGTCAGTTTAAATTTTTATTGTTAAAGGCTGTGTATCAGTAAGACAACTAAGAAAAATCATTATTTATATATTTTCTTTAACGTTTGAACATATTTTGAAAGTATTTTCTTTAACGTTGGAATAACGTACAAGACTTTCAACTGCAAAATGGTATTCCCAATTTAGGTAAGGGAAGCTGAAGGCATAAAAAGGGGAAGGAAATGGGATAGAAGAAGATTGGGGTGCCGTTCAGCTCTAGTTACTAAACACCGCTAAAGTAATTTAAATCCTGAATGGTGATATCAACTCTAATGTAATAAATTACTTAATATGTGTAATAATCCACAAACATTTTTCCAAAAATTCCCCACCGGGTAACTGAACTCGCAAACATCGGGTTCGAAGCCAAGAAGTTTACCGTTCTGCTGTAGAGGTCATCAAGTCATCCCACTGACTCCAGTCAATTAGGACTCTTGTGCACACTTAAAAAAGCCTCATCAGGAAACTAAAATGTCTCATGTGTGGAGTTAATAATAATTCATAAATTGTTTAGAATTATTATGAACTGTTATTATGAATTATTATGAAGTTTTTTTTTATTCACCAGATTTACAGGAACGGGTTTAGTTTTTCCCATAGGAAAAACTAAACCCTTTCATACACTTTTCCATATAAATGAGCATCTAGTAAATCCACGTTATGCAAGTGTATTATATAAGTATAATTAATACAAAACAATACAAGAACAACACGTTAATCTACCAAACTATTAAATGGGAATATAATTCACCGTCTCCAGATATTT
This sequence comes from Limnephilus auricula, assembly GCA_951813805.1. Lineage (NCBI taxonomy): Eukaryota > Metazoa > Arthropoda > Insecta > Trichoptera > Limnephilidae > Limnephilus > Limnephilus auricula. Next base: position 7,933,589 of record OX638408.1, read on the forward strand.
TCATATCAGAGGGTTCGGCTCTGTGGAATTCCTAATTTGACCGATAAATCCTACTGATCCCTCAATATAAATATTTAAAAAATCTTTCGTAATTCTACATGTATTTAAAATGACTGATTTTTGCATTTTTATATACAAATTCTTTGACAAATCTAATATGCCTAAATTTTTAATAAGAGAGCTAGGTATAATGCCAGTAGCCGAAATAACAAAAGGTAATATTTTTATAGTCTGAGAATGCCAAATTCTTTTAATTTCATTTCCTAAATCTGTATACTTTCTTATTTTTTCAGAAACAGATTTATGAATATTATTATGAATTATTATTATGAATTATTATTATGAATTATTATTATGAATTATTATTATGAATTATTATGAATTATTATTATGAATTACTATTATGAATTATTATTATGAATTATTATGAATGTATGTAAGTTGAGGTTATATCGTAGCCGCAGATGGTTGCTCATTGGCCCATTAAGCAAGAGTGATTTTACACCAGAGGTTAACCTTCCCAACACCGAGTTAAAAAACTTCCATCCATTCCCAAGATGCCGCGCAAGCGTTACCGTTTTTTATAATTATTTGAATATTTATAGGTATATTTTTCTAACCTCATCAGTCATCATCAACAATACTGCGCTACATCCTAGAGTGTGATTGGTCCCATCTACCAATGTTTTCCATTGGCTTCGGTCTCTCGCCATTGGCCTCTAGGCCTCAGGCCTTCTAGTTCTACTCCAATACTCTTTCACAAAGTTCATCCTTCTCTTTCACGGTCCGCCTCTGAGTCGCTTTCACTTGAGCATCCACTCGGTCATAATTTTCGGCTCCCTATATTCTGAAATAAATTTTTCAGCTTGTCCAGCCAATCGCACTTCTTTGAACATAAAGAATCTTCAACCTACCATGGTATATCGTATTGTATGTCTTCTCTATATGATTTTTGATTATTAGCTGAAGTTGCCCAGAGTTGCCTGGCAGTGCTTTGAGCAGAGTTTATCGAAATTTTGAAGGTCAAATGTGTAAACTATGAGAAGTGTCAAAATTCAGGTAAGAGGTTTTTTTTTTTAAAGTCATATCCTCTGCATACAACTACACAATTCAATTGCCTTGGTAGTATGTACATAATATAACAATAATTTTGTGATGCCTAGCTGTCAAATTTAAATATTATGGTATTTAACATTATGTCAAAAACTGTATATAGAATTTGAACCATGTGAGAAAAACTGTGCATAAAATATGAACCATGTGAGAAAAACGCGTTAACATTCAATTTTCTGGCATAAAATAATTAATGTTTTCCATAAATATATTCTTATAATGAACGAAATATATTTGTTATTTTCCGTTTCGTTATTTTTTTAAACAGTTTTTAATGATTTTTCAGAATGTACTCAGTGTCACATGCTTCATATTCTATATGCAACGACCATATTATATTGAGTAAATAAAATAATAGTGATTAATTGATAAAAACGGAGTAGATTCAACTACGATTGCCTTCTTGAGTACTGAAGGTTAACAGTGGAGGCTTCTATCGGAGTCTGTACTCTACCTCCGCCCCACAGTCAACATATACGTGTAGTGTAACGCAAAACAGGATCCGCTTCCGGTAACTTCCCGCCCAACTTCCGGCGAGCCAGGAAATTGATGTTGCATACAGCATTATAACTTAATGAAACGCCACAGATAGTTTAAGCGTTACGCTTTAGATGAAAACTGAGTTAAACATGGTACTTAAGCATAGGGTTAGTTACGAGTATATACTATAATATAAACATGGTCTACGCTTGCATTAAATCATGGTAAGTATTACCTATGTATAGATAAAGAAACATTATATTATAATATATTGAAGAAGACTTAATCCACTGTTTGGTGCAATCAGTTATCAACTAACTGTAACGATATTTATAGTAGCGTGGTGGATAATATTGGTTCATACAATCAAATAGATCAAGTGAATCGTTGAGTTCCAAAATCCTCCCTAATGGATTTTCATACTTTTGAGTAATACAAAAAAAACATGTGGGCTGATGAGTTTTCAAAATTCCATTTTTTTTTTTGTTTTATTGAGAAATTAATAGAATAAGCATGACAAAAATCAACCAAACGACCAAAATTTGTATGGAAAGAAACTGGTGATCATTTTGAGTTTGTTGAAATACTGACTTCTTATTCAAAATACTCCGTAATTCGTCTTAATTACGGAGTATTTTGGAACTGAAAATTTTGGAAGGTCGGTATTTAAACACGATTTATAAAGAAACTAAAAGGAATTTCGAAATAATAATAACAGCATTACATTTCTGATTAGAAAACACAAAATATGGCATTCAGAACTAATTTTCAACAAAAAATCATTAGGGAAGATATTGTAACTCAACGATTCATATATTTTATATATTATGTCGATAGCGGAAATTTGAAATGCTGTAGAGGACAATAAATCCAAAAATTAGTTAAATATATAATTTTTCTGTGTTTTTTTCTCTTTCGATCTGAAATATTTCTAGGAAAATAAGTGATGTTTTTTTCTGAAAAATTTAAAATAGATTAAATATTGTTATGAAATAAATTTACAAAAAATTGTATTCTGAAAGATCTATTATATTATATCTACTATACTAATTATGGGTCTACAAAAACTACGGGTAAAGTTTTATTGAAAAAATACAAAACATTCTTTTCGCTCTCCTGAACAATTAACATTTTGTCCTTTACAACAATTCAAATTTCCGTGATCATGTGATACCTGACAATTATTTGAATTTCTGTAAGTGATTACATGACTGAAAAATTCTGAAACATTTTTCTGAAATATCAAATTAAAAAATTGTATATGTATTTCACACACCATTATGATAAATATTTCTAAACATTTGAAATTTCAGAAAATTAACAGATTGATTTAATGACACGTTCACCACTGTCAAAAAAATGTGTACCTTTTTTCTTTTCAATTTCGGAGGCAGGTGTGGATACCACTGGTGTTATTACTGAAACCATTCACCGGAAAACCCAATACCTCTACCATAGATCACCCCAAATGGTTCGCTAAGTTTTTTGACATAGTAGGGGTGCCCGGGTTCGCGGGGTGAAGTTTGTCCGGGTATTGGAGGCAGATGCGTCTGCCCACCATCTGCGTGGCGGACCGGAGGCTCTTTGACCTCTCCAGATGGACTCTCATATCTATAAATCTTAGACACACTTTCCCCTAGATTCCTACCCACGCCTCATATTTTTTTATTTTCCAGAACTTCTCTCCTATCACACAACTCTCTTAAAGATGCCACAGGGCGTAAGGGAATTTATTTTTCTCAGTGCCTCCTGGGATCTCATGTTAAAAAAAAATCATTCTTTACCTCCCTGGTTTTCACTGAGAAGTTAAGATATTCCCACAGGTGTTGTACCCATATGATGCGCTTAGATAAGGCCTGCAGTCAGCGGTGGGCTGCAGACCACCGAACATAATATTATGTAGTCAATGAATGAATGCCCGATCAATTCACTCCCCTGTGGGATTGGTGAGGTCCACAGGGCGACTCTTGAGACCATTATGTTAGGACTAGCATTCCGAAATGTTTCCCTACTATACAGAAAAAAGATTAATAATATTATATTCCCTTCCTTTTGTAAAAAGGAATCTCCAGACAGCATCCTGAAGATAACGAAGGCGCCGATCAACACCTTGAAAAACCAAGTTGAATAAAAATATATCAAATAACATACAAATGCATTATAAAATTGTGAATTATCAGGTAGATAGTAATTTAGTCAATCAAATCAAGTTATACGCCAGGCCCAAATTTACCAGAAACCTTAACATATTTTGGACCGAAATTTTTACCAATATTACTGGATATTTTAATCCTATTTCTAGAATGTCTAGATCATACAATAATCTTGCTAAATCACACACTATCATAGATATTTTTGTAAATAATATAACTTGTTTCAAAGAGTATCTCCACAATTTGTGCACCTAAAAAGTAAAAATAAAAGATTGTTTGTTGTTTTATTATTTTTTCATAAACCTTTTCTATTTATTAGATTTTTTCTTCTTTCTTTTTTATTATTATAATTATGTTTTTTTAGTTAAGTATAAAAATACTGACATTTGATTTTTTTATGTGTTTGTTTCTGTGTACATGCAAAAATGATTACTACAGACACATTAGTCTAGGGATATTTATATTTGTATTTAATTTTTTTTTATATTACCAACAAGAATGTTCTATAAATATCCTGTTTGTGTCTCAAATAAATAAATAAACCTTGATCATGAAAATTCATTTTATCTGAACGCAAATTACAACAGCCTTGAGAATTACAAAATATCAAACAAAGAGTTGTCTTAAATTAGCCATGCTTATCCAAGTATAATTAATTACTTTCTCCTCATTGACTATGTATTTTTTTATAAGTAAATTTCCTCACCGCATTAAAGCAAGAAATATACGTCGTATTGTTTATCACATTACTTCCTCCCGAACTTTTCCTCACTTCCTCAAATTCTATGGTCTGCTAATGTCATGGGTAATTGATTAAGTCAGGAAAATGGTTAAATTATTTCTCATTGAATATATTTATTACCTATCTTCATAATATTATGCTGTAAAGCATTATTATTTTTTCCTCCCATTATTTTATACGTGCGTGTTTTAAAACCATAAAATGTATAATTTGAAGTATTTATTTATAGGTAAGTAGTGCGTCAATAATTTCTCTAAGTTCGATAAAATTGAACTATTTTTTTTACTTTGACAACACCGATTTATACAAATTTATGTGAAATTTTGATCCGAATCTGAAAAATTGACTAAGACGATGAAAAATGGCATTACATACTCAATTTTTCATAATGCGATGCATTACATCATTTAAAATACGGTATCAGGTCGCTAACAATAATACTTCTTAAGTAGGTAACGATAAGGTTTAAAATCCCGTTTGACGCCAGCCGCCCGTTTTGATTCACACATAAAAAAAAATATGGCCAATAATTCTGAGGAACAAATTTTTAAATATTTTCACAATCATTTTGTAAATAATTTATTTTTCTAAAATAAATACATAATCGAAAGGAGGTTCGTAAGTAGGAGATTTTGAACTTAAAAATAGTTTTATAGGTTTGATACTTTATTTTTTCTGAACTTGTAAAAAAAAACTCTACTATTTCAACCCAAAAATATGCGTTCTGCCCACAGTATTTCATTAAAGCATCTAAAATATTCCTAATCGATCTAATTTCCAAACAAAAATCACATGATTTTGCATTCATAAGTACTGGTAAAATCACGCAATCCTTCCACATAGTACTCTCTGATTTATCTACTTCTTTAATATGTTCATAAAAAAAACATTTCCATTTAATTATCTTGCAAAGAATTAAACATAACTAACTGTTCGAATATTAAATTTCCTCAAAATATTTTGTAGAAATATATCCCTTATATATAACAAATATTAGGGATATGTTATATATAATGTCAAATCTGAAAAACTATTTAATATTGATGTGAAAAATTTTCACTTGAACCATGGTGCTCATTTTAAGTTTCATCATTCTGGTTTCAACGATCTTGGTGCTGCCATTGAAGAGGTAGTCGCAAGCCAAAAAGGTATATAATCTTAGTGTGCCTTATATCGCCACGTATATAGGTAATATGCGTAAAAATCGCTTAGCAAACGGATTCTAAAAACGCTCGATTTCAAGCGCAAAGGTGTTGTTTATTTTTTTGTGAATAATTTTATTTAAAAAAATAAATTAATTAAACGGGAAAAAATGAAACTTTTACAGCTAATCTTAGCGTCACAGTAAAATCTTTGATATTTACTAAAAAAAACTTCTCCGTAAAACCATTTAAACGATCGCAGCGCCCTCTATTTATGTGCACAAAATAATTTTAATGGATTTGTATAAAATACTAGTAATTTGATTTCAAAATTCTGGCAATTTTCATTCAGTTGCCACACTGAAACGCATGCGCGTTGGACAGCGTTTCTCAATGATAGAGAGGCTTTTGAAAAACACACTTCTAGTAGTTCCTTCAGATTTTTACACAAATTTCAAATTTTATAATTCTTGGATATTTTTTAAAATTACAGGTTTTATCTAAAAAAATGTGATGTCTCTTGTACATATATACGGTATTTCAACAAGGACGCTGGATTTAAACAAGTAAATAAAACAAGTTGTGTGTGAGATATCTACTCAATTTCATTTTATTTGAGAGTATATTTTTTGGCAAAAAGTATCTATTAAATGTAACGTCTTTCAAATGTCCGCCGCGGCTTAGCTTGGTGGCACATATTCGGGAGGTGCAATTTTCAATGCCTTTGTCGCATAAATTTGGCTGAATTTTCTGGAAGGCGATTGCAGAGAACGACCATCAAAGGTTAGTGTTTCTGTTTTTTCAATAGAAATTGTACAGACAGCCATTCTTCTGTGATAATATTGTTTTATTGACGGACAAATAGTCCATTTACAATACAGTAATAACACGAAAAATCGAACAGAGATTACAGTGAAAGAAGAGTACATATAACTGAAGAGCAATGACAATATATAATATAAAAGTACAAATAAAAGATAACTACAAGTCAAAGCATGAAGATTGATATGTTGACTTTGAGGGCGTCAATTGTTTGCGGTTTATTTGCATAGACCTGTATTTTAAAATAACCCCAAAGGCATTAAATCGCACGATTTTGGTGGCCAGTACACGTCGCTGCCGCTCGAGATAATCATGTCTTTAAATCGCTCGTGCACCATCAAGCAAAGACCTTACTGGTTAGGCATTATAATATGTTTTGTTTTGGTTGTTTGAAAAAATAATTAAAATATTTTTATGTTACATAAATGGTTGTTTGACAGTCTTTGTTGATAATAGAAACACTAATATAATATATTGTAGCGTTGGAAATTCTCTCTTGGAAACTGTCGTCATGGAAATGGTTATTATAAAAAAAACTTCCCTCCATTTTGTGGTTTTTGAGCAAGTCGCATTTTATGAATGTGGATATATTTCCGTCGTGTAATCTTGACTTCGGAACATTTGTGGATCCAAATATTAGCAAGAATTGTGCTGGTGATCTGCACGTGAATTGGAATCATTGGGATGCCTTCCAAGTTTGCAGAGAACGACCATCAAAGGTTATCGATTCTGTTTTTTCAATAGAAATTGTACAGACAGCCATTTTTCTGTGATAATATTGTTCGCGCAAATAAATTCACAATTAAAAGATCTGGGACTATTTACACGTCCCAGACTCACATATTAAAATAAACTTACATTCCACACTTATTGCCAAAAAATATAAATTTTAATAAAAAATAAAAAAATTATGGATACCTCACACACAACTTTTTTATTTACATTTTAAAATCGAGCGTCCTTATTGAAAGACCTTATAAATTAGAAACGAAATTTTATATGGATCATTGTATAGGCGTTCAATCATTTTTCATTGTGTAACAGTTTGCTGTTAAGTAATAACACGATTGTTAATTATTATCTTACAGTTGGTATGTGAGATGCATGTGCTTACCTGTTCATAATTGATGCAATTTAATGATGTGCATCGAAGATACGCAGAAGATTGCAGTTCGTGTTTAGCGAATATCGAAAATAAATTATTAAGTTCCATCACTGATATTAGTTATAATCTAGTTATTACGATTACTTACTTGTAATGCATATGGAAATATCGAAATAAATTGAAACTGCTTTCAATCGTTATGTAATCACTACGCGGGTTTTTAAAAGATTTCAGTACCCTTGAAAAAACTAATAAAAAAGTAAAACAGACGTACCCCAGATACGAATAACCTGATGACTTAAAAGAAGTCACAATCTATTCTTTCATAGTTTAGCTCCCTTGAGGTGATTTCTCACAAAAACGGCGCCCTGCAAATTATCCAATTATAATTATGGTGCCAGTTTTGTTATTTTTAATTTAAAACACTTTTTCCAAATGAAGTAATAAAATATTATAATTAATTAATTATTTTCTCCCATACATACGAAATATAAATATCAATAAATGGTTTTATCCATAAACAAACTCAACTCTTTTGAGAAATACGATGTAGGATTGCATCACTGACTCAATGCGCAGCCGCTTTCATACAAAACGTAGTTTTGGATTTGAGGCCAAAATACTTAACCAAACTGAAAAATAATTTTTGTAATAAAAAGGTAGGTCAAATTTCGATACAATTTAAGCGAAAGAGAAATATATGTAAAATCGTGCGATTGACAAAAGTACTGAGCTGGGTGCAAGCCACTTTTCTGACCTTAAACTCACCTATTGCGACGATTTCTGTATCAATACTCTCTCTCTGGTTTCAATCCTGGGATTGGTTTGCAGCAATTTCCTCTATTTTTCTCTTCCCTGTCTTGTGCGGCTCTTTTGAAGTCTACACATGATGAGCAGCGCATGTCCACCTCCAGGTATTCTCGGCATGGGCGTCCCCTAGAGTTTGTCCCCTCGGTCATACCCTCCATTATGGCATGCAAGAGGCCTTCTTGTCGTATTATATGGCCGATCCATCTAGCACGCCTTTCGGACAAGGTCCTGAGCAGGTGCCTTCCTCCTTCGATTCTTTGGAGAACCAATTTTGTAATGTGGTCTCTCCAGGAAATTCGTAATAGTCTTCTATAGGACCACATCTCAAAAGCCTCTAGTCTCCGTTTATCTCTTTCGGATAGGCACCATGTTTCGCAGCCGTACATCAAGATACTCCATACATAGGTCTTGATGAGGAGTATTCTCAGTTTTAGGTCTATATTATTCGATTCTATTATTTTCGACCTTTTATTGAATGCAAGCCTAGCCTGGTGTATACGGCTGTCGACCTCGCTCTTGGACCAACCGTCCCATGTTATTTCGCTCCCGAGATAGACAAACTCCTTGGTGTTCTTTAGTGGAACTCCTGTATCAACAACATCAGGCAGATATTAAAGTTTGGCGTGCGCCATACCGAACTGCCTGCGTTCAAATGCAGAGATATAAAATGCTACTTCCACATTAACTGTAATTGATTTATATCATAGAGTAATTATGTGCGTATAACTAACTGGAAAGTTGTTACGATTGTTACGCATTTCTTTCTCAATCTCGTGTCTATTATTTTAGTTTGACGAGTTCATAAAACAACTACTTATGCCGATTACACCATCATTGGATCCATAATCCATACGTAAGTATTCATTTATTCAGTTTTAAATTAGTAAAAGCATTTTTTGTATGAGTTATAATGAGTATTGATGGAACATACTTATTGTGAATCATTTCGGAGAAATTTCCGATTTGGTTGAAGATTTGTTGTACATTATGTAACGTAGGTTTAGTTTGGTTTTGTGGAAAATTAAATAATATTATGTAGTAGTTACACTTTCCCCTTCTTTCGTCAGGGAAATTCACTTTCGTTTTTCCGTATATATAGCGAACACGCTTTGAATTAACATTATCACATCACTTTCAGTGTTCAAGGGAATCAGATCAACTAAATTCAACTTAGTGCAACTCGATTCATCGACTTATTTTCAATTTTCAAAATGGCAACTCATTTAACGGTGAGTAAAATGAATATCCTAGTTATGTGTGTGTATTTTTAAACAGTGTTTTGTCGTTATTTGTTTTGCTAAAATCTAAAATACAATCCGGGACAAATAAATTTATTTTTGAAAATTAGTGGATAATTTTAAAAAATAATTTGGAAAGTGAAAAAATTTGTTTAGTTTAATTTTTTTTTTTTTAAATTGTGATTTGTCAAATAAATCTGTTTTTTTATAGTCGAGAAAATTAGAATAATACTTAACAGGGTATTTTCACTGTTTTTTTTTCTCAAAAAAAAAAAAAAAAATTTTACGTTGGTGAAATTCATACATTTTCTATATCGTTTTAAATTGTGGCTGTTGTAAATTGATATGCTGCCAAAACTACATTATTCGCGAATTTGGCGAATTTGATGACGTCACGCCGCTGGCCAACATCAATTACAGCTGTCTTGCCAGACATTTTCTATATCATAATTTCAAAATAAAGTTTTTTCCGAAAATGATTGAAAATTTGTATCTAGTCCAATGCCCATTTGCTTTTAATTAATTTGGGGGGCCTGTATCAGTATTTCAACTTTAATTTGGGAGGCAAGTACCGCCGCCCCGGAAACCATTTCTTGGATAAACAACACCCCTGTCATAGGTTACCCCAAGTGGTTCGCCACTTTTGGTGTCTTAGCAGGGGTGCCTGGGTTCGTGGGGTGAGGTTTATCCAGGTCTTGGCAGAAAATGCTTTTGCCAACATTGACTGGTTCAGACAGACCTTTTTACATCTCCAGTCGGAATTCCTAGAGTCTAGACCCATCGCCTTGAAGCGCAGTGGAAAGGATGACTCCTGGACACATTGAACCCTAGATTCCAACCCATCTCTCATACCTTTTTCTTTCCCGGAACTTCCTCTCATTCCTTTCCCTAAAAAGATCCTCCACACAGCATCCTCAAAGATAACAAAGAATGTATTCCTGTGTGGAGCTAATGTAATAAAAAAAAAACTGATAATTCTCTTGATTACTAATATTTATAGAAATGACAATAATCAGTTAAACACCAAATCAACTGGAAAAAATAACACTAATTTTATATTTATGTTCTGGCCCGTTTCTATAAGTACTGATAAAATAAATTTTATTCCCATCATTAAATAGAATAGGTTCCTTATTTCATGTCATAAAAATATACATTTACTATCGGCGCTAACATTATTCTTTAGACTCCGCATTTCGAATTTCTACCGAAACATAACCTACTTTCATTAAAAACTTGAGTTTTTAAGGTTTTTTAAAAGTATTATTATGTTATTTTAGGAATAATCTTTATTGATTATCCGATTCGAAAAAGTGATTTCATGAAATTCCCTCGATAGAAAGTAAACAATTTTTGACGCAAAATATATATAGTAGATACTATTATTCTACATGTTACTTCTAGATATGAAAAAAATGTGTTCTTTAAATGCTACTGAAGACATTTGTTGAGAGACTTTTATTCTACAGATGCTTACGCCTATTCCGTCGCTCTCCCTCTTATTAAACAAACTTATTTCGTTTTCGCTTTTTAAAACATCTTTACTAATCTTCTTCCATTTAAAGGCTTACAAAGAAGCATTAGGGTCTCCTAAAGTTTTACTTATATTATTACACATATGTCGGTGTTATAATGTTATTAAATTTATTTATGTTTTCAGTGGATCCTCGTTGCTGTTCTAGCAGTGATGGCATCTTCCTCAGTGGAAGGTGGACATCATCACAAGCACAAGAAGATCATTATCCACGTGCCATACATAATCAACCTCAAGCATCACACCCACACCATCACCAAACACATCATCCACAAGGAACACAAAGAACACAAGGAACACAAGGAAGAACCAAAGAAAGAAGAAAAAAAGAAGAAAGAGGAACACCACGAATTCAAGGGATATTCACATCATCATAAACATCATTATTCAAAGAAGGTCGAAGAAAAGAATGATCCTCACAAGTTTTCTACTTACAACGCTGATTTTAGCGATCAGTTCCCTGAGGGACTAGCCCATGAGATCACAAGCTATGGTAACCATAATTTTAAGGGACATAAGGATACAAAATTCTATTAGAATTTTTGAAAAAAAAAATTAAAAATCGAGAAAAGACTGAAGTATTTATTGAGAAAAAATGATAACACAATAATTTATTCTGTAATTCTCTGATAAGAAAATTTTTGAATAATTGTAAATTCTAAATCTTCTAATCACACATCTGAGAGTGAACAAAAAATACGTGTTGATGCATCATGCAATGTTTAACAAGCCATTGTTCAAATAAAACAATCAATAATTAGAAAAAAAGCGTTTCCACGGGTGAAAAAGTTTGTAAGCATATTTCTAACGACTTATTTTTAGATGTTAATTTATCTTTCTTTGGATAATGATCAATTTGTTGATAAATTTAACAAAATATTGTATAAATTAGTCAGCTTCACTGGAGATTTGAACTTTAAAATATCTTTAAAAAAAACAAATTACTGCTTGTCTCTGACATAGAATTGGAATATTCAAAACTCGTTAGTCCAACATTGAAATTAAGTACATTTAAAAATATCGCGTTGCCAAATACCTACAGTGCAAATTTCACCATGATAGAAAACACAGTTAAGAGTGGTTTTAACACTTTAAAATAATACTTTATGATTCATGGTTTCGACTTTTTGGGTACCTAATCATTCACAGTTTTAACGTTATAATATCTCGTTTTTAATCTTGATTTTTTTGGCTCATTATGGATTTAAAAAAAGCATTTATGGTAATTAGTAAAGGACTTTACAAGCATTGAACTCTGAGAGCGATGTTACGGCCGTTGTTCCCAACTTTTTAATTGATCAATCTGAGCCTCCGATCAGCTAAGTGATTTATTTAGTAACGCTCGGTTCACTGTTGTTTGGAGAGTTGCATTGGGAATAGCGTATTTGTGCATTTGAAGAGTGTTAAGCAAAAATTTCGGCTCAACAGTTGATCAGTAGGATTGGGAACAACGGCCATTAGTCTAACGTTTACTCTCACTAATCGAACTGAACAACAGCGAAGATAAAGTTTTGCTCAAACTTACAATCTCGGTTGAACGAACAATATTTTAACAACTGTAAAGAGTATCATACAAAGAGAATATTTACTTTATTATGTTCAAATGAATTTAATTTGTGCGTTGACAGGAAGGAGTAGGAATATAATTCTCAGAAAACCAACTTTTCACAAAGACGCATGAGAATATTTCATATATTTACTGGTAATTGGTAAAGAATTTTGTTGGAAAGTTATATTTCTCCTTTTTAACATTACGCCTAGGAAATTTAGCGCATCGCTGATTTCAATGAATTATTATTGTATGACTTAACATTCAGCGCACGTAAGTGATTCAATGCGGGTTTCGAGTGAGAAAAAGAAATTATAAGGTTATGTAACTAATTTGTTTGAAGAAGCAAATCGTTAGATCGCGTTTTATGTTTCATACCCGATTCATATAAGATTTTCGTTGAAATGTTTTCATTTGACAGCAAAAGTTTTTTTTTAATGTTTGTGAAATAGTCAATTCTCAATTGAACAAAAGTAATGATTTTATGGCTTGTACATTGTATTGAAATCAATATTTGAATTGTATTGTATTTTTCATAATTAATTGGTTGGATGTTGAGCCATAATTTCGGCTCACCATTTGAATGAGAACAACGGCTAAAAGTGTTTTAAATTTGGATCTTCTGATAGAATTAAAAAAATCTTAATTCAATTTTTTAAAGGTGAATGTAACATGTTGTATTTAAACTGGAAAATGCTAAAGATCATAACTGGGATGGATAAGATACTGTGAGCCAAAAATTGTCGTTTTATACCTACTTTCTGAAATGTAACAGAACAATCTGGAGAAAATCATTAATATGGCTCAAGTAGGATTTAGTAAGAATGAAAAATGTAACCTAAAAGAAAAATAATAATATTTGAGAATTACAGAATTATATAGAGGTAGATAATTATTATAATGTTTATACTATACTAGAAATAATTAATTATTGAAGACAATATTTAAAAAATCTAAAGATGACCGAATATTTTTTTTTAATTTTCTGTTTCAATTTTTCGCCTTGGATGATTAAATATTACAATTTGAGGCTTTATTCATTATGTTCTAAAAAAATAAAAATGATTTTTTAAATAATGTAAAGCACCCTTGAGGTCTTAAGCTCAGCGTTTCACATATAATTAAGTAGTAAAAATTATTGTTACAATGAAGAAAGCTCATTTATGTAAAGAAGTTTGTGTAATGGAATTAATATTATTAGATATAAGTCCTATTACGTTTTGTTATATCCTATATTTGTTATATTTGATTGTTAAAATTTTATTTTTTAATGTTTGACGAATAAAACAATTTAAATGACTTCGTTGTAAATTATTTATTTATTTATTACAGGCCCAAATGGGCATTTACATTCTAGTTTATAAGTTGAAAAGTACCACACTTATTTTATAGGACATTATTTTTCTCGTAAATACCTTAAAAATAATAATAAAGAAAACATGTTACAACAAAAGCCCATAATAAAATATAATACATTGGTAAAATTGAAAGAAGTCTTACATAAATTGATATTCGATATAAGCAAAAAAATAATTAGAAATTAATTTAAATTATTTGTGTCTCGATAAGTATCTAAAAGAATTAAAATAAACAATATTTAAAGTGATTTTCTTTAAATGTTTGTATATACAAATATATTTGACAGTGAACTAACTACTTAGGGTGAATGCTATAGTCATTGGACAGTTAAGAGAATGTTTTTTTTTTAAGTGTATACCTAATTAAAAAATTATTATTTTGTAGGAAATATTTCAGGTAGGGAGTGCTGTAGAATTTAATGCGCTTTAAGGAAATATAGATGGATATTAAAAATACTAAAGGTTTTTTTTAATAATATTTTATTAAACTAAAAAGTAGGAAAAAATACAGTTATTGGACTCTTTTGATAGTATTGGGACATCAGTGGCACAGTTATTTGACACTACATTTAAATTAAAATATAAAGTAAAATGAATGTCCAAAGTTCTACCCGTATGTCAACTCTGGTTCTACAAATATAAACAAAATTAAATAATGTTTTTAAACTCACAGAAAAAGCTATTTTTTCGGCAAAAAACGTTATATTCACTGAGATCTTTTAATATATGCGTTATGCTTTCATCAGACACATCAGATATATCAGAATCTTTAGACACCTTATAGCATACGTGACATAAAAACGTGTCATTATCCTCCCTTATTGGTACATTTTCGGAATGCTTTTTTGGTACGCAGGAACGTGAAAAATCCGAACGCACTCAGAACATTTAAGTATATCAATTTCTGTCATATTCCTTCCAATATGCATTCAATGGTATTTCTCGATGATTGAGCATTTTATGTGTTAGGCTCATTTTATTTATCTTGCTTTCTCTTTCAACTTTTTTTTCACCATTTTCAGCAGCATCATTTTCTTTCCTTCATCTAATCGTCGTTTTTTTTCATCCCGTACTTGTTTTTTTCATCTTCGATCCCGATCTTTTCTCATGCCTTATTTTCAAGGGCTTCTTGGTACTCCTTAGAAGAGATATTAAAAGACAAGCGTGCTGTTTTTCTCTTACCTTTCCTCTTATGTTCTGCAGGTCGAATAAGAAAATCTTTGATTCTAGTTTTCATCTCAATGTCTTCTGCACCGGGGTTATCGTTCTGTGTCAAAGGCGGTCTATTTATTGCTGAAGAGCTTGCCTTTGTCGTAGCTTGAATTCCTGCGGAAGCATTTTCGCAAGTAAACCGCAAGCTCGGAACCCGTTTACTACGCAAGCTGTATCAATTTTTTCCACGAATTTGTTTAATACCATGGCAAAATTCTGCAGGAACGCTGAGATAGTCATGTTTTGGATGTTTAAAATTGAAATGTCCAATAGCTATAGCCTGTTCAATTACTATAGCACCCATCCTATTTGTTGTCTAAACTGTGTACTTTGTTAAGTTAATTCTTTTTGTTATAAATAAATAATTTTTTTTAATACTTACAGTATAATTTAATTTAAAGGAGCATACATTAATTATGTGAGCAAAAAAATAGGGAGGGGGGTTTAATTGAATCTCACCAAATCTCATTATACCAAGGGGGGGGGGGGGGGAGGTAAATAATACGCACGTCAGCTTTAAAAGGGTATATTATATTATTATAGAGATAATAATAAATAAAAAAATTGTTTCACTTCTATTGAAGTGTCCCATTTTGCCGGCTGAAAAAATGAAAAACATTTATCTCGAGAGTAAGAAAAAAACTCTCACGTGAGGGGGGGGGGGGCGGGTCCCACTAAATATCACTTAATCTCACCAAGGGGGGGGGGGGGGGGTCTACATTTATTTTAAAACTGCTCACGTAAATAATGTATGTCCCCTAAGACTATTCGGCAATTTATCAGTAAGCACGATCTAAACGAATACACGGGAGTGTCAAGCAATAGTTGAACATTAATTCAAGGGGCCGGAATATTATAATGTTCACAAATGATTTCGTTTGCCCTTTCGCTATTGGATTCTGATTCATTACTTGATAATCTATAATTGAGCCCTTGCCCTGAATAATGTTGTATCCGAAAATACACAAGTTTTTAAAAGGATTGAAAAAACGAAACCAAAATATCATGAAATATATAAATCCAAATAATGTCACAAATCACTGGTTAAAGTGAGTCGAGTACGTCTCTAACTCTCGTATGTATTGTGAATTGTTTATAATTAAGCAGGTGAGAATTTGAGTCTATATCAACTGCAATGAAATCGTGTAAAACATACCTAGGATTGACTAAAAATATTACCACATTAGACTAATAATGCAAGATTACTCAACTGATAAATCTGGTAAATTGCGAAGAAAACGCGTTAGACTAAGACGCCACAACTTCCTGATGGCTTTGAAATTTACGTGTCTGGTACGAGTGCAGTTCCACTGAGTTGCTTCAAACTGTAGATTACCTCAATGATATCTAACTTCAAATAGGAAAAGGGATAATAAAAATAATAGACAGATAATAACAGACAATATATGTAAAATATAAAAATCTCGTATCACGTTGTTTGTGGTCGCACTCCTCCGAAACGGCTCGACCGATTTTTATGAAATTTTTAATGGGTATTTGGTAGGTATGGAAATAGGTCCTAAAGTATATTTCATAACGCTAGGTGATTAGGGTTTCCCTTATCCAGAATTTTTTTTCTAATTAAGTGACAAAAAATTTTCAATTGTTTTTTTTATTTGCTCTAAAAAGTACCTATAACTCCAAATTTTAACCACCCTACCCCCTCTGTCCCATTTTTAAATCGCGACCCTCATTTTTTTAATCACGATTTTAGTATTTAGGTACGTATGAACAAATTCAACCGTCATTCGTATTTTAAATAGAACGAAATTATTTATATTGTTGAATGACAGCGTCGCGTCATTTCGACATTTCTATCGGATTTTTTATTGTATAACAACACACTGCGTGTAAAATTTTGTACACACTTCTCGTCCTACTTCCGAGAGAGAGAGAGAGTTCTGCTTTCCAATTGATCTCCCTCAACCAATCTCTCCTTATCCAGCCTGTCACGCAGAAAGTTGGGCAGACTCATCTGCGGCTATAGATAAACCTCAACCCGTGAACCAGGGAACCTTGTTAAGTCACCAAACTTAGCGAACCACTCGGGGTGAGCTATGGCAGAGGTTTTAGTTATCCAATAAATGGTTCCTGGGGCGTTAGTACCCATACCCGTCTCCTAAATTAATACCTACTATTTAAAACAAATGATATTTTTGAGTGACACACTGTCAGCAAGTAGGTGAGATAATGAATAAAAACAGTAATTAAAACAGAATAAAGCAACATGAAAACTGTTAACACAATAATTACTTATGCTAATGGGTATTTAGTAGAAGTAAAGACGGTTTAACATGCATTAATAACGATTCCAGAGATAAACAATTATAGCCATCTTGTACCTACATTGTGCATAAATAAATGCATCCGCTACTTCCGCATATGTTTACCAATGTTATGCAGTGTAGGCACAAGTGAACACCTGAGGCCCTAGCGTACTCGGTCGACGACGATCGATAAGATAACTATCGGTAACTTCTCATCGTTCCCTAGGACAACTGCACATCACTAACGTACAAACAACAGTTGATGTCAAATATATTAAGTCATTGTGAACTGTCACTTATTCGTTGGCAATCTGTAGTCATGCTAGGGAACGATGAGAAGTTACCGATTGTTATACTATCGATCGTTATCGAGCGAGTGTGCTAGGGCCCCTGGATATCTAGCTCGGTCGATCGATAAAAGATTCATCGATAATATTGTCGTTCTCGAGCTCAGTTCACGTCGAATAAATTAAGAACACTTAGTTGTTTTTATTGTGTGTTCGTTGGCGATCTGCAGTAATGCTAAGGAACGATGACAAAATACCTATATTTTCGATAAAACCTATATCTATCGATCGTGCTAGATACCCTGGACCACTTTCGGTAACTTCTCATCGTTCCCTAGCTTGACTGCAGATCGCCAACGAATATAAAACAGTTGAAAATGACTAAGTGTTCTAAATGTATTCGACGTCATCTATTGTTTGTACTTCAGCGATCTGCAGTTGTCCCAGGGAAAGTTATCGATAAAATCCTTATCGAACGACAGTTCTAAAGGTCCTGAATGACTGTTCTGGCCCCCTAGCACACTCGATCGATAACGGATGGGATAACTTTCGGTAACTTTTCATCGTTCCCTAGCATGAGTGCAAATCGCTAATGTATAAATGACAGTTCACAATGACTAAGTGTCCTTAACATATTCGACGTCATCTGTTTGTACTTTAGCAATCTGCTTTAGCAATCTTAGTTGTCCCAGAGGCCCTAGCACGCTTGCTCTATAACGATCGATAGGATAACTATCGGTAACTTCTCATCGTTCCCTACGACAACTGCAGATCGCAAACGAATAGGTGACAGTTCACAATTACTAAGTGTCCTTAATATATTCGACATTAACTGTCGTTTGTACGTTTGAGATCTGCGGTTGTCCTAGGGAACGATAAGAAGTTACCGACAATCGGTCTGTACTTCATATCGAGCGACCGTGCTAACACACCAGGGTGCTAGCATGGTCGATCAATAAGGATCGGTAGGATAATTGTCGGTAACTTCTCATCGTTCCCTAGGACAACTGCAGATCGCAAATGAATAGGTGACAGTTCACTATGACTAAGTGTCCTTAATATATTCGATGTCAACTGTCGTTTGTACATTAGCGATATGCAGTTGTCCTGGGGCACGATGATACGTTACCGACAGTTATCCTACCGATCCTTATCGATATACCATGCTAGAACCCCTGGAGTTGAAATGTTACCGAAAGTTATCGATAAAATCCTTATCAACCGACGGTGCTAAGGGTCCTGAATGATTCTGTTCTGATATTATTAAAAATAATTTGATCGGTGTTATAACAATATGTAAAACAAAATGTTGTCTAAAAGTAAAGAAAGTTAAACAGTTTAAATAAAAGTAGAAATCTTGACAACTTGGCAAAAGAAACGAGACATTAGGTAGGAAATAAAGGGATGAAAGGTTCGACAGAATTAATCTCAATTGCGCTGAAAGCTGATGTTGCCAGACACGAAAATACCCTTTGACCGTGGAAAAAAGCGGGAAAATAACGCCATCAATTCCACTTAGGTGGCAACACTTTTTATGCATTTTTCATCGAGGGGTTTCCCACGCGCCCCGTTCACACTGGCAACGTTAATAATGAAAATAAAAGGATGTATTTAAAGTCTTGTGAAAAACTCATATGTTGTGTAATCATTTCTGATGGATTTTGGATGAATGGATATTGCACTTTGTGCACAAACTTTATTTACAAAAAAGTTATTATTTATTTATTACACGCCCTTATGGGCTTTTACATTTTAGTTTAATAGATGAGTATCACAGTTATTTCAAAAAAATCAAAATTAAAACAATAAAGAAAACATAATACACTGAAAAAAAAAAACAGTAAAACAAAAGCATATGTTACAACAAAATATAACAACAAAAGCATATATGAAGAAGAAGATAACAATAATAATCTAATTTTTTTAAATATGAAAATGAACAAGACACAGAAAAATAATAAAACGTAATGGCTGCAACTGGGACTCGAACAAATAAATAAATGACAAATACGACAGTCTCATAGTAGGGTGAAATAGCAAAATTGGTAAATGCGTATGTCCCGGTTAGGCGTGAGGTTCTGGGTTCGAGTCCCAGTTGCAGCCATTATATTTTTTTAATTTTTCTGTGTCTTGTTCATTTTCATATTTAATTTTTTGTTGTTGTTTATTATTGTTATCTTCTTCTTCAATGATATGTTACATTGATGGGAGTAACCTTCAAAAGTTAAAAAGACAGTTTTTCTTATAAAAAAAATAATGTTTATACTGATTATTTTTAATTTGAAATATATATCCCAGATCAGAATATTTATTTCCGAGACTGCGAAGTCTCGGACTCGGGGAATTTTGATAAGAGAGTGTCCTGGTGTTGTTAACATAAAAATGAACTAAATTTCGGTAAGATCTTTTAGGTATGTGGATGTTGATTAATTGAAGCAATTCAGGACAGTCAATTTTGTAATGCAGTATTTTATGTAACAGTATTAAACCTGGTATTATACCGACGAAGAAACCATCAGTTTTGAAACATGTAGATATTATAAAATGTGATTATAGTGGTTTACACAAAGTAATGTTTCATTTAATTCTGATGCCACAAAGTAATTTTGCAAAGATTGAAGAAATTATTTACAATATTTTATGCCACTCAGTTTCACAGATCAAAACTAAGGGATCGATGGTATTTAGGACTAGTTATAGACAATGTACCTATCTACCTTCGACATAACTCGTAGTAATTTGGGAGGCGGGTATGGGCATTACCGCCCGGGGATTAATTTATTGGATGACCAAACCTCTGCCATATGTCACCCCAAGTGATTCGCTACGTTTGGTGACTATGCGGGAGTGCCCGGATTCATCGAGTGAGGTTTGTCTTGGTCTTAGCGGCAAATGCGTTCGTCCAGTAACGGGCCGGATAGGCTAGTTAAGAGAGTCCTTTTGTTCCTTTCAAAAGATGATTCACATGTTTTAGATTTGTGATGTTAGATTGGAATAGCTGTTTACTTAAGAGGGCATTACCCGAGAATACCGGAAATTAGTCCTTTTTAAATCAAATTCTAGACGAATAGACTCTTTCTTACAAAAAAACATAAACTGATTTTGAATGATTGTTATTTTATCTGGTACAAACAGTTTTAAAATTTTGAAAAACTAAGTGTATTTTTAAGATACTAAGGTTATACCGTTGGTCGTTGGCAGATTTGTTCAATTTTCAAACGATAAATTCTATTAAACAACACAAATTTCAAATCAAATAATCAAACAACAAAATAAATCAATACATAATCTAGTCAACACAGTTATCAAAATTTAAATTTTAGTTAAAATAAAATTATTAAAAAATAAACCCGAGAACGTGTTTTGTGACAAAAATACCTCAGTTTTTCTATTTATTTAAGGTCTTACAAGTTAAAATATTTAGAATTTTTTTTACACACTTATATTGTTTAGACAATATTGAAAAATCATAAATACTTATGATCAAAAAATACTTGCAAGAAGTACACTATATTTAATAATTTATCATCGTGCGTTTTGAGTATTTTTATTGCTTACTTGAATATAGGTTTATATTAAAGCAAGTTTTGAATTAAATAAATCGTTATTGAATATTTAATTTTAAAAATTGATACGGGGAATAATCAATCTTTCTCATTGAAACCTCTCTGTACAGTTGCAAGCATTTTTAAACATTTATTCTCAGCTGCTGGTCAATCGCTCTTAAGGTAGCGGGGTAAAAGTTTATAACAAGAGGAAAGTGTGTAGATTTTAATTAGTTGCTAAATTACACTTAAGAAAGTACCCTCATAAATACTTGGTAACTAACAAAGTAGAACAAAACTAACAGGAGTAGGCGAAGAGGATAGACCTGAGCGAAATTCTCCTAACTTCATTCACATTCATACATCGTCTCACAAACACTCTTTTGTTATTCTGACTTTTGGCATGGCCCGAGTCAAGTATTCGATTCATTTGATTGTGCCATGTCTTCCTAGAGCGCCCCGACTTATTTTACCAATCACTTCCGTGTCTTATGTCCATATATCATTGCACTTTCATTTCTTCGTTCATCCGCTCTACATGCACAAACGTTCTTAATCTAATAATTAAAACATTTATAATAAATTACAAGGCGTGAATAAATAAGCAACAAAGATAAAAACAGAAACATGCATTCATATAAAAATAACAGCTAAATATTCTAGGGGTATTTTCACAAAATATGAATACCATAAAAAATGTGTGGAAAATGTCATTTTCTGATTCTGATCATTGTCGCATTCGAAGTATCTGGGCCTAAGGCTTAGAACAAACTCCCTCCGGAACTAGAACAGAATTTCGGTCAAAACTAAAAACCTACTTATTTAGGCTCTCATACCCTTAAATTAAATATATCTATCAGTATCGTGTATTGCCTATAATATATCTTAAACACATTTTCTTATTAAATTAACATCATTCGAAGTCTTCACAGCAATCCATCGCTTAACGAGAGACATCATTTAAGAAAATAAATATTCTAATCAAATTCTTGTACTGCTGTACCCCCCATCAATTAATTATGCTTTTCCCAAACACGTTCATTAAAGAACACATTATAATACATATTAGTATTAATAATATGTATATATACCAGGATTAAATAACTACTTTTCTGCGGGCAAACTTTATCTAAATTTCTCAAAATAAACATCTTTAAACGTTAATCTCAATTGACATCCAGGTAAGTATGGTCCTGTATATTTTCCTAAGAAAAAAAATAAAAAACGAAAAATATAAATAAAATAAAATAAACAAAAAAAAATAAAAAATACATGTATATGTACATTTTTAGGCAGCATCGCGTTGATTGGTCAGATGCATTGTACATATAGTTTTGTATCACTGATCGAAGAACCGATGGATGCAATGTTGTAGCTACATTTCTTTCATGTTTGTTTAGTCTGTAGTTAGAAGTAAGATTGTAGAAATGTATTGAAATTTGTAGAGCGCCCTCTGAGGTGATTTATCACAAAAACGGCGCTATACAAGTGAGCAAATATTATTATTATTATTATTGTACCTACTACACAATTATTGATGTGAAAAACTTGTAATTTTAATATTTTCATTCATTGATTAATTTGAAAAACCACACAGCTCCAACTGGTCCAGGGGATAAGGCTCTGGACTCCCAATCCGAAGGTCGCGGGTTCTAACCCGGCGTGCGCAAATACATTTTATTTGATTAATTTGTGCTTCGCAGTTAATTAATAAAAAATAATACTTAGTATATTTGCGGCACATTCCAAAGTGGAAGATACTCTCAGTATCGCCCTGGTGTAAGACCACCATTCAGAATTCAAACTTTGCTTGAAATTGCTTTGGTGACCTGATCTGAATAGCCAGGTAATTCCCCACCTTTCTACTCCCCATCTTCTTCCCCACCCCACTACCTTCAGCCTCACAACATACCCCACTTAGGGATGCCATAGTCTCACTGGCTTCAGAGGGGAGCAGTTAGGACTCTTGTGTGGTATTCACATTAAAAAAACGCCAATGTGTGGTAAGACGGCTGTCATCAACGTTGCCCGGCGTAACGTCATTTACGCCGATTTCACGAATAAGAACAAACATTTCGTTTTGGCGGCAAATCGAAACTGGCACATTTTAAATCATTGAATTAAATTTATTCGTCAACATAAAAACAAAAAAATAATTTAATTAAATCCTAATTATAAACCTTGAGTGCAATGCATATTTTATGTTTCTGCACACTGAAATAGTAAACAAGCACTATTAAGAGCGATTGACCAGCGGCTGAGAATAAAAGTTTAAAAATGATTGCATCTACACAGGGAGGTTCCAATGATAAAGATTAATTATTCAAATTATTCAAATTAAAAATTTAATATCGATTTATTTCATTCAAAACTTGCTTTAATATGTACCCACATTCAAGGATTCAAGTAAGCAATAAAAATGGCTAAAACGCACGATGATAAATTATTAAATATAGTGTACTTCTTGTAAGTATTTTGTGATCATAAGTTTTTATGATTGTCTCAACAAAATAAGTGTGTAAAAAAAATTGAAATATTTTAGTGCGTTATATCTTAAAAATATATTAAAACCAAGGTATTTTTGTCACAAAACACGTTCTCGTATTTATTATTTAATGATTTTTATTTAACTAAAATTAAAATTCTGAAAACTGTGCTTACTAGATTAAGTATTGATTTATTTTGTTGTATGATTATATGATTTGAAATGTGTGTTGTTTAATAGAATCTATCGTTTGAAAATAGAACAAATCTGCCAGCGACGAACGGTATAACCTTAGTATAATGAAAATTGACTTAGTTTATCAAAATTTTAAAACTTCGTGTATCAGATAAAATAACAATCTTTCAAAATCAATTTATGTTTGTTTTTGTAAAAAAGAATCAATACGTCTAGAATTTGATTTAAAAGGGACTAATTTCCGGTATTCTCTGGTAATACCCTCTTAAGAGGCTAGACTTTGAACCACACGCGGAACACCCGCGTCTGTCATTCTGTCCCGCTCACAATAAGCTCACGCACACTTACAATACATGCGAATGCGAAATGTGCGCATGAGACAACGCTCAAATTTACCTACAGAAATCGCTCGAAAAGGGGTTTATGGAGAATACACTTTTCTACACCGAAACTTTCACGAAATTGAAATTTAAAAAAAAATATATTTTTTAGAAAAAAGAAGCTACGTTGGTAGCTTTTTATAATTCTTTATGAGAGTTGAGTTAGCAGCACTTTTTCATTAAATAATATTTTTTGATAAATCGTACATGTTTGACAGTGAATGTTTACGTTAATACGAAACGCATCGAAAATTCGAAAACATACCGATATAGTTTTCACCCTCTAGAAGGCAGTTTAAAAAAACATATTCATTTGGTGCAATTTTCGATGTAGAAAAGTGTTTTTTCCCGGGCGTCCTTTTTGTATGGGCCGAAAAGCGAAGTCTATCATCTTAAGAGGCTAGACTTTGAACGACACGCGGAACACCCGCGTCTGTCATTCTGTCCCGCTCACAATAAGCTCACGCACATTTACAATACATGCGAATGCGAAATGTGCGAATGAAACAACGCTCAAATTTACCTACAGAAATCGCTCGAAAAGGGGTTTATGGAGAATACACTTTTCTACACCGAAACTTTCACGAAATTGAAATTTAAAAAAATATGTATTTTTTAGAAAGAAGAAGCTATGTCGGTAGCTTTTTATAATTTTATAATTCTTTATGAGAGTTGAGTTAGCAGCACTTTTTCCTTAAATAATATTTTTTGATAAATCGTACATGTTTGACAGTGAATGTTTGCGTTAATACGAAACGCATCGAAAATTCGAAAACATACCGACATAGTTTTCACCCTCTAGAAGGCAGTTTAAAAAAATATATTCATTTTGTGCAATTTTCGATGTAGAAAAGTGTTTTTTCCCGGGCGTCCTTTTTGTATGGGCCGAAAAGCGAAGTCTATCGTCTTAAGTAATCGTTATAAGTTTTATTAGTATAAAATTAATGCTTGTAGACAAACTGTTTGCATTGTTTGTTAGTTTATTATAGTAATAGTTGGTTTTTATTATAGTTTGTAGTATTTGGTTCCCGCGGGGCAGTCGCCATATTATTACGCCCCCCTACAATGAACTTTCCCTACTTGAGGTCAAGGTTCATAAATCGCTTCAGAATACACCACAAAGCCGTGGGATCACAATATATGAAAGAAATAACATTTTTTATTAACATGAACTTTGACTCACTTTATGAAGACGCTAATACTTCATTTCCGGATTCGCACGGGATACAATATAACGTTATTTTTTCATAATATGTAGGGTGTAACAATGTAGCCGAAGGATTTTTTTTACCCAGCGATTCCGGAGCAACATGTAAGTTATTTTTCTACCCGATGTTTTTTTGAAGTAAATACTTCTTTACGCACGCTTGACTTGGGGGGTAAACTGGCGAATGCGTTACGGAAATTACAGCTTTACGAGAGGCTTAATACCGGGCGTTACGAACGTTACGTAGGTGAACGATAATAAATTAAAATTAATTTTGAGGTTCATTCCTCACAATCTAATCGTAACAACAGTGCATTTATGCTGACAATAGTTGTGTTGTTGTTTTTCACATTCTAAACGTTAAAATCTAACTAATAACTATCACTTTTTCGATTGGAATTTTTGAATTTCCTGCTCCAAATGTGAATAAACTTCGCTCTCTAACTAGAATCCGCATCAAAATAGTTTTATTAAAAAAATAAGAATAAAATATTATTCTAAGCGTAATTCCCATAATAAAATTAATCAAATTTTCGTTTTAGAGTGTGCGAACTCAGTGCATCGAAACGACTGATTTGTCACGATGATTGATAACAATCCAAACGAATCTTCAATATAGATTCGTATACACTGATGATTGGAATGGTTTTATTCAATGCCAGGAAGAAAATTAGATTAGATTACTAAAGAAGTATTAACTTCAGTCGAATAGTCTAAAGCACACTCTTATTTTTTTCATTTAAAAAAAATAAAAAATAAATTAACACCTTCGCAGTTGAGTGGTCGGGTAAAGCCTACCGGGTCATGTGATAAGGGCCCCGTCTCATTCCTGTAGCACTGCAGTAACACACGAAACAGCGCGCGATCACTTGATCCCGTCGCGAAGTGTGGGGGTGTTTTAAAAAAAAAAATTATAGTGAATACAACAATACTCCTTGGCAGTGCAAACGTCAAAAATTGTCTCCAGTTTAAATATTAAAAATAAACTTATTTACAGTAAATCTGAACACTTAAACGGTACATATGATTAACAAGCAGTGCTACTTTAGTGAAATAAAGTGTTAAAACTTCAGTTTTTAGTGTGCCTTTACCAATAAAACAAAAACATAAACATTAAATACACTCCTTGACAAGTACAGTGCCTATACGAACTACCTATCCGAAACTTATGAGAGTGAAGCTCAACCAGTGGCTCTAAAAGTTTTAATATTAATTTAACATAAAATTTATAAAAACTGATAAACATATTTTTACTGTCGCAATGGATATCCAATCATTTATCTCAAACGCAGAGAAGGCAGTCAATGCTATAAATAAGGTACTTCTTGACCCTGGTAATAAATTTAATAAGGACCAAATAGCCAAAATCACTCCAATTTCATGTGAAATCTTGGCTGCAATTGGCAGCATGTCGGCAGCGGTAGCTGCCAAAACCGGCATCTTGGAAGGTGAATTGCAGGCATACAAAAATATGCAAAAAAACATTCCACCTCAAATTCCGTCACCCGTAAACAATGTGACCGACATCTGTGATATGCTAACTGAGTTGGAGGAAAGGAAGTCAAGATCTAAGAACATCATACTATTCAACATCCCCGAGAGCAATTCTCTATCAACTGCAACAAGAATCACCGAAGATATTGAAAAGGTTTCATCTTCCCTGGAGGGTTTTGAAAACACATATAATCCCAGTGAGATCAAGATTCACCGGTTGGGAATCAAGAAACCTGACCAAACAAGGCCCATCAAGATCGAATTTAAGGATCCATCAACTTCCAAATCCATTCTGATGAACCGATCAAAGTTGAAGAATGGTGTCAAAGCAGCAAACGACCTCACCAGTCTCCAAAGAAATGAACTTGCTCATTTACGAAGTGAACTTGAATCAAGATTAAAAAACGGCGAAACCAATATTACTATTAAGTATGTCAACTCTACGCCAAAAATCGTGAATGCTCAAACAAAAAACTATCAAAATCCAGCTCACTGAACCTCTACTATCAAAATGTACGTGGGCTTCGCACAAAACTAGATAACTTCAGAATTTGTATATCATCAATAATATGTGAAGCCGTGGTACTGACTGAAACGTGGTTAGATTCATCCATCAATTCTTCCGAACTAGGATTATCCTCTTATAATGTTTATAGGATGGACAGAAACCGTGATACCAGTTCAAAGTCAAGAGGAGGTGGTGTCCTCGTCGCAATAAAAAAGAAATTTACTTCTAAGAAATTAAACACAAAAAACAGTAACGTAGAACAATTGTTTGTTTTGGTGAAAAGTAAAAATGAGAAAATAATAATTAGTTCTGTATACATACCCCCCTCGACCAACACTGTTGTATTCAAAAACCATTATGAAGACTTAGAAATAATTAAATCAAAGTACCCTGATGCCAAATTTATTGCCGTAGGTGATTATAATCTTCCAAATGTAAATTGGGATTTGCACGACCCCGTATTGTCGAATACTTGTAATACAACTATCTCCGAAAGTGAAAGAGTAATACTTGACATGTCAATATACTTAAACCTAACTCAACATAATCTTGTTAGAAACATTAACAATCGTGTATTGGATCTCGTTTTCTTCAATTCTCAAAGTATCAAAGTGAGTAAAGCCATAGAAGTTGTCATACCCCCCGATATCCATCATCCTCCACTTAATATTTGTATAACAGACTTTGGCGAAAAAATTCTGAAACCTACGAGATCAAGCTATAATTTCAGAAATGCTAATTATTCAGGTATGTGTGACTCGCTCGCATTAGTTGACTGGTCCTTCTTAGAAAGTGATGATTTAAATCATAATATTGAACAGTTCTACTTTATTCTAAGTAATCATATAAATCACTTTGTCTCTTACACTCAATATAAGGAATCTAAATATCCAGTCTGGTTCAATAAAGATTTGATTAATTTAATTATACGTAAAAAAACAGCTCACAAACTGTACAAGAATCACGGAACATCAAAGTTGTACATAGAATTCTCTAAAATTAGGAATGATTGTAATAAACTTTCAAGGACATGTTATAACGACTATATTAGGCAGACAGAGAATGATATTTTTAGCAATATAAAACGTTTCTGGCGATTCAGTAAAACATTAAGAAGTGGTGACTCTGATATACCAAATACTATGTATTTTGAAGACAGAAAGGCCGATGGTATCAAAAATATTGTTGATCTTTTTGCAGACTTCTTCAAGAATGTTTATGAAAAAAGTCAACCCAATCAGTTTTCCTTACCTAACTATACTCCCAGTTTCAATATAAACCTGTCACATGTGCACATCGAACTGAACGAAATTATTAACCAAATTAAACTTCTAGATCCCAATAAAAATGCCGGTCCCGACAACATTCCACCATTACTCTTACAGCAGTGTGTCGTCGTTCTTGCTTATCCCCTGTACACACTCTTTAATCATTCTTTGTCGAAAGGTATATTTCCTGATCTATGGAAACATAGTTATATAACACCCATCTTCAAGAAAGGGGATAAAAACGAGGTAACTAATTATAGACCGATATGCATACTTTCAACAATTCCAAAACTCTTTGAGAAACTAATTCTGGATAAAATATTTACCTCATTTAAAGATAGTATATGTACTGAACAACATGGTTTCATAACCGGCAAATCAACACTAACTAACCACATTCTATATCAAAATTTCATTTCCGATGCAATGGCGAAGAAGCTTCAAGTTGACTCAATTTACACTGACTTCAGCAAAGCGTTCGACAAGGTTTGTCACGCTATTCTTGTAGAAAAACTGTCTAAAGCTGGAGTTTGTGGAAACATGTTGCATTGGTTTATAAGCTATCTTTCAAACAGAAAACTTAGTGTTAAACTTAATGGGGAATCATCGTATGATTTTTTTGCATCCAGTGGTGTTCCGCAAGGTTCCCACATTGGACCTGTATTATTTATCTTTTTTGTGAACGACCTTTGTAATATTTTTAAAGACATCGACGTACTTATGTTCGCAGATGACTTAAAACTTTTTAAAGTAATTCGAAGCCTGAACGACTGTTATATTCTCTCGGCAAACTTGTTAAAATTAGTTGAGTGGTGTAGCGATAACAAGCTATACCTTAATGTCAATAAATGCATAACTATGAGATTTTTTAAAATAAAAAATCCGATTTATTTCAATTACACAATGAATAACATCATTCTCGAATCTGTTTCCGAAATTAATGACTTAGGTATTACTTTCGACACCAAACTTAGCTTCATACCACACATTGAAAATATTGCAAAGAAGGGTTTAAAAATGTTAGGTTTTGTACTAAGAGTGGCTAAAGATTTTACCAACATTAAAACATTAAAACTTCTGTACACATCACTAGTGAGGAGTCAGGTTGAATATAATTCAACTGTATGGTCTCCCCACTATAACGTGCATTCACAAACAATAGAAAGAGTACAAAAAAAATTCCTAAGCTTTTTAAATTATAAACTAAAAATACCGAAAGAACAAAAAAACTACCCTTTTCTACTACGATTATCTAATCTACTAAATTTGAGTGACAGGAGAATTGTTTTTGATCTAATATTTCTATTTAAAATCTTGCATAATATAATTGATAGCCCCGAATTCTTATCGCTCATAAATCTTAATGTGCCAGCCAGAAATACAAGGTCAGTACTACCATTTTATTGTAGTAATACTGCGACCAGGGCCCAATTCAATATACCACTACAGAGAATTCAAAACTTGGGAAATATGTATTCGCACGTAGATGTATGGAATGTGTCGCTGATACAATACAAACATGAAATTATTAAATCATTCATGTCAGAATGTGAAATCAGACGTGTTTAATATTAGTTACTGTTCTTTAAAAGATTCCATAATATCTTGATGAAGCATATTCTTATAATGTAGGAGCTGTTGCACATATTTTTGTATTATTTCTATTTATCTATAATGTAAAAACTTACTCTCTTTTATTTTTCTGTATTGTAAACTTTTTCTTGTATTACTCATCTGTAAATTTCTAATATTAACTTACACTATATATTATGATTTTTATGCCATCTGCAATTTAAAAACTGGTTCCAGTTTAATTTATTTTTACTTTTTCTCTTTTATTATAATATAATATTTTTTACTTACTTTTATACCTACCATTTTTATAATGTTAATTGCTATAAGTTTATATTTCTTATTTAAACATTATTATCACTGTATTATATATATATATTACATATATATCACTGTATTATATACTTACTATGTAAAAGCCCACCAGGGCGTTGAAAATTAATAATAAATAAATAAATAAATACTTCACAAGAGTCCCAACTGCTCCCGTATTTTTATCGCTTTTCTTAGAATGTACTCAGTCTCACATGGTTCATATTCTATATACAACGACGATATGCTACTATTGTCACTCAATAAAAACCCACATTACAACCAAAACCGTGATCTTTTTTTTAATGTTATTATCTCAACCCATTCCACTGGCTTACTACCTTTTAAATCTAATATAATCTATACATTAATACTCCTCATGTTTTTTATAAATAATACAATTTAAAAAAACTTTTAAAAAAATCTATTGTGTTGGAGAATATATTTCCATCAAAGACCCCGTATAAGTTCTAAATCCTCAAATAAAGATTTAAAAGAAAACATTTTCGTGAGAGAAATATTCCCAAAAATAATAACTTTTCCACTTGTTGTTTTACGCTTGTCAGGCTTCCGATTTGCACGAACACAAGTAGTGTAAAGTGTGAACACAAAACACACACACACCCAATATGTTTCTTTGAAAAGTGCCTTGTGTTTTGTGTAATGCTGTTACGACATAGAGGATATTTTGATGTAGAGGCACCAAGAATAGAGGCTGCCAATGGATATTTTCAGATTCCGAAAAAATGGCAATTTTTTTACAATTTCGAGTTAAATAAAATCATAATAAATTTGTTCATGTTCGCTTTAGATTACAAATGAACACTTCGTTTTTGAAAACAAGCTTTCTTTTTGAAAAATTAACAGTAATTTAACTATCGTCTTATTTTTAAATTTATGTTATTTCAATATTCAGTAAACGGTGAAATAAGGCCTATAACATAATACGTTGACCAGCAAAGCTGTATGTATGATGCAAAAATTTAATTACTACATTTGAACAGATATCGACCGAGATAACTTATATATATATATAGAAACTAACTAGTAGAACTGTGAACTGTACTGCCGTCATAAGTAAAATCACAGCATCTTCCTTGAGAGTCTCAAGGATGATATTTGTACTTATGATGGCAGTGTAGACCTCGTGTCCATAAATGATGAGTCAAAATTTCCACTGTATTCATAAGATTTGTAAGTAGGTACAAAAATAACCTCCCTTCTTTATTAATAAACCGGTTACACGACACTTCAACAAAATGCCATTTCAACACCCCTTCGAAAAGTCACTAAGTGATGAGTTTTTTTTTAAATAGCCTAACCTAACCTAACCTACACGGAGATAAATGTTATTCTAAAATACGATCATTTTATTCGTAAAAACAGGACTGAAGATCTTACGAACAAATTAACAGGGTTTCAATGTTTATTGGCGGGAACATGTAAGAATAATTTGTTAGTATACGTAATTTCGTACGAATGCCAACAATTTATTCTTACATTTTCCCGTTAATAAACATTGAAACACTGTCAATTTGTTCGTAAGAACTTCAGTCCCGTTTTTAACCGTTTTTACGAATAAAATGATCTATTTTAGAATAACATTTTTCTCCGTGTAACCGTCTTCTTCTTCTTCGTGTGCCCTAACAGGTCCCCCTCACGTTAGCGATCACTTTGGTAAACAAATCTCTTCTTGCGCTACCCGGAATAGCTCCTTTACGCATCTAATACCGTACATTTTGCAGCCAAGACATTTTAACCTAACCTAATATAACCCATTTAACCAAGTTTTGTTTTTTTTTCATTTTTAATGACTTTTCAAAGGAGCGTTGAAGTTGCATGTTTCTGAGTTGTCCGGACACCAAATAAACCATATACATGTTACATAACATTATTTTATTTCCAATAAGGTATTATACAACTTATTTCTATTATGTCAGTGCATTTAGGGTGATTTTTGACAATGTTTCTTTTAGATAAATAAGATATGAGAATTAGGTTAAATTTTAAAAAAAAATCCATTTCGATACCCTTTTTCATGTCACCCCTAAAATCCTCAGTAATTCAGTTATATGTAATGTGCTTAGACGAACAAAGCACATTGTCTTTTCGGAGTGAAGGGAATCTTATTAGGTAGCTACCGAGCGGGATGACAGGATGCGTGACGTCATACCAGCCCGCAACACTTCTGTGCTCCTGGTACAATCTGAGGCAATTGTGTGGTGTTTGCAGGAGAAACTGAGTTATTGATCGACTTAGTGGCTTGGTAGTGTTATGCATATTTTATTATATTTATTATAATATTCTGTTAGAAATTTAAATCATTTATTTATTGAAAACATAAAACATATTGTCTGTCAAATAAGAGTAGAAAACATAGGAGGGCGCCACTGTTCATCTAATGGCAATAATTAAATTATAACACACGGTGGAAATGTAAAACTGTGTAACCTACAATTTTGTAAAAAAACAAAAACACATAAAGGTGAGAAAAATAATTTTTCATTGCAATAGAGATACCCACTGATCTCAAAATTAGAATTGCATATATTTAGGATATTGTTGTAAAATAAAAAGCAGTTTAGAATTTGTTCACATTTATTTAATATTAGATGAAGTACCCAGCGTTGCCTGGGCTTTAGATGTCAAAATGTATCTATAGCTTTCGGAGTGCGACCCTTTTTTAGTTTTGCCTTAAGTTTCGAATTTACCCTCATTTGTTTCACTCTCCTTGATAATTCGCCTGATGGTACTTTCTGAATTAACTGCGAAAAAAAACCACCATGATAGCCAACAAAATTATACTACGTAAATAAAATAAAATCATGTTTAGTTTGAAAATATTTATACAAAGGACTATAAAATAGTTATTATTTTAATAAAAATGAAAATATTAATACTTAAAAAAATGTTTTTTTAAATATTGTTTACAGTATTCTACATAAACAGTGTCATTGTCATTTAACTGTGATTTTGAAAGTACATTTGGTGTTGCCAATATGATGGTTTTTTTATTTTATTTTTTGTGTGTTTGTTTTAATTCTGTCGGAACTGCCTTTAATTCCTGTTCAACACATCCGATTCCAATGTAACTAGGTTTTTTTTTGACAATTTGGTTTACATATATCTATTATTAAAACATTGATTTTGTAGAGTAGTGTGTCATGTAGTTAGCGTTTAAGCTGATAGGTACACATGTACCGGAAGTTCAAAGATGAAGGGAAAATATACTCTTTTTCTTTTAACAGTTTAGTGAACGTGTGGATCACAAGCAAAGGGAAAATAGCCCTTTGATTACGTATTTTTGATGTATTACTACATGCTGTGGTCAAAGAAGAAGGCGTGTTTGCCTGCTGGTATCCATCTGCTGCCAGTGTTCTCGTACCAATATAGTCAGAAACAAGTATTAGAAATAGTACAATTTCAGTAACGCCAGTGATCCTGACGACTTCTGTTTCCGCTAATGGCGGAGCTAGGATTCGAACAATGGGTTGGATCTGTGCAGTGCGTAAAACCGGCCGCTCACCAGCTAGTGTCAGGTTGCGTCAGTTTTGAAGTACCTACTTCAAGTTTCGGTACGACCTAATACACTTAACGCGTACTAATACTTCGACGATTATTATACAAGTAGGTACCTTCATTACCCGGTCTCAACAATCTCATGTATCACCGTTGTGAAAAGTTTAAATAAATGTCAATGATCGCTTTGTATGAATCAACCACCACGAACCAATATCATACAATAAACTGTGTACAAGTGCCTGTGGTCTACTCCATTCGATTGCATATCAAAATCGAGCCTAAACATAACATCAAAACTAAGGCAAATTACTTTGCTGTTGGTTTAGGGCAGGCAATTCGTTGCGGACCAAATGCAGACGAAAGCACTGATAGGACACCACGCTCCTTTCTGACTTGCAACACAATTTACAAATCTGAACGTCCTCCTAAATCCTTAGATGTCTAATCTGTAAATCGATTATTAACAACTTAAATTCATTTTATAAAGCTTTGTTTTATTATATATTAGCTGATACCCGGCATACGTTGCTCCACGTTGCATGGTGTTCTCTCCTCTTCGTCCTTGTTCTCCTTCCACCTCCTCTTCCCCACACTCCCCACTTCCCCTCCCGCGTTCCGTTTTTCGCGAACCCCCTTCCTCACGAATTCCGCTACGCCTTCTCCGTCATCCCCTTCCCTCATCCCCACTCTCGCGATACACCCTTCTTTAATCCCCCCCCCTCCAGCCTTTTTTCCCTGCCGCTTAACTTCATAAAAAGTACCCATTTGTCCAACATCTCGCGTAATCTATTTCGTTTGTTAATGCAAATTTCATAACGCCAGAGCTCACCAGTATACATAGAAATATTCGCGGGCATGTTCACAACAATAAAAAAAAATTAATCAAAATCAGATAAATTTTTTTTTTTTTGTGTGTTACAGATTGAAAAATTCTATTACAATACACATGACATATACATAAATTTTCATCTTAATTTATTAATTAATTAATTTTTTTTATTTACTAATTAATCGCAATCTCAATTATAGTATAGGAAATAATTTCATAGCGCAAGAGCTCACTATCCTATAGCCATCCCGAGTATGCGCAGCGCACATCATATTCCCAAAGTTTCATCGCAATCGGACAGACAGTATAGCCGGGCATAACATACGAACACAAACAAACATTTTTTTTTTTAGATATAAATATGATTGAACAATGTTAACTAGAGGGTATAATCTATTCCCAACTCAAAGCCGTATACACTTTTTAAGAAATTCCTTAGAATGGCGTGAGGTGCAGAAGACATGTTGTACACGATGTAGTTGGTATGTAGATTGTGTAAAGATGGTGAATGTGGGTAAAGGAACTCGTGAGAAGTGGATATGGTGTACCTACTCAAGCATGACGATATAATTACCATTGTTGTCAACAATTATAATTCTCTTGATGATGTGAATGTGTGAAGAATCATTAATTAGTATTATTTAACTTGTTTTATCACCGGCTTTGAATACAATGTGTTTCACATTCATTCCGCGATATTCAAGATCGATTATTTGATCAAGTATTCACGGTTATGTTACGGTAGCTGTGCGGTAGGTCTTATTTTTTTTTTTTTTTTTTAAATAGCAACAAGTAAGGGTAGGTACCTATTTTGGGAGGATACGTAAAAGTTGCACACATGTTTTCATTTTACCAAAAAAATAATGAAGATATGTTTTGCAACTTCAGAGTGGTAGATACGTTCAGTATCGCCCTGGTGAAAAACCGCCATTCAGAATCGAAACATTGTTTGAAATAGCTTTAACTGTATTTAGTGACTAGATATGAACTGCCAGGTATTTTCCCACCTTCCTCTTTTGCATCTCGCTCCCCTCGCCATTACTTTCAGCCTCACAACATACCCGAATTGAGATGCCACAGTCTCATTGGCTCCAGATGATTTTTAGCATTTGGTACTCTTGTGGTGTAGCAATCTTCTAAACAAAACATGATTTTCCCCTAGACTGAGTGTTCGAAATCATCGGGTTCTCCCACCCAAAATTCCCGAGTTAAATCGTCTGCTTGCTAAGAACTCCATCATTGCACAAGTAACATTTTCTGTGCATCAAAATAGGTACCAGCAATCCATCGTGAACTGCTCACTTATATCCTATCTCATATCTATAGAAAAATGTTATGAAAGAAATAATAGAGTAATAATATTTTTCTATATGTATGTGCAAGCAAACGCTTCCATGGAATAATATCTATTAAAATTTCATATCTAAAAAAATTATGTAAATCCAATTTAATATGTTGATAAAACTTAAATTTAAAAAAAGTGTACATATTAATTTTTTTCTATTTTTCTATATTTCAATTTTTTTTTTTTTTATGAAAATTTTCATTTTAACTTTTTTTGTTTGTTTTTAATAGTGAATACCTTACCAGGGGTGCTAGTACGGTCGATCGGTATGAAGTTACCGACCGATTTTGGGTAATTTCTCATCGTTCCCTAGAACCACTGCAGATCGCAAACGAATAGGTGACAGTTCACAATGACTAAGTATCTTTAATATATTCGATATCAACTGTCGTTTGTACGTTAGCGATCTGCAGTTGCTCTGGGGAACGATGAGAAGTTACCGACAATCGGTCGATAACTGGATATCGATCGACCATGCTAGCACCCCAGATATATATACAGTCGTATCCATAAAGTCAAAAACCTTTCACTTTCATTATCATAGCCCATGACATGTAAGTAAATTCTTATTTGTAAGCATTTGTAAAGGTCATTTCATAAAAATACCCCAGGCCTAAATAGTTCTAAATTCTCCTCCAGTCTTTCAAAATAAATATTAACTCTACTTTTGGCACTAATCTTCTAAATGTATATCAACAGTGATGGGGGTAGCAAATTTAAAATCATGCTAAGGTCCAGTGATTTAAATATAGAGTCGTAACTTCTTCAAGCATAAACTTTCTGATTTGTTAATGACAAATTAAAACACTTTGTTTTTACCACGATAATCTTTATTTTAACAAATCGACATGTTTCGAGAACGATGTTCTCTTCCCCAGGACATAAAATGTACTATAATGTCCTGAGGAAGAGAACATTGTTCTCGAAACATGTCGATTTGTTAAAATAAATATTATCGTGGTAAAAACAAAGTGTTTTAATTTGTCATAAATAAAATGGTGCCACATAGTGAATTTGAAAAATTTTAAGAAGTTTCTGATTTGTGTTTATCGGAAGTGACTTTCCAGTATATATGTTTTCTGTATCTATTTAAAAATAATTAATTTAGATAGAGCCTAAGAATTACTAATAAAATTGTACAGGGCCCTGGAGGGATGATTTTTCATAAAACATCATTATCATTATTTATTGTCATTATTCCCGAAATAAGGTTGTTTTTCACATTAATTTCTATCAAAAACGTTTCGTACATACATACCACGAGATTGAGAATAAAATATTCAATCAATATTTTTCCCTCAGTTCTCAGAGGTAGCTTTTTCTTTTAACTTCTACAAAAAAACAGAAAGCTCATTGAATAGTAATAAGCTACTGAAAGTGCCCACACTGAATGAAACATTTCACGTAATCAGAAAAAGCAAAAACATCAGAGGATTGGCAAAACGTATTTATTTATGTACATGAAATCAAGAAGCCTACTTTAAAAGATCGGGCTTTCTCATTCCTTGAAATCTCGAAAAAACCACTGCCCAAGTGAATTAAAAAACTTCTACATTGACAATTTGTTACCACTCGAAAACAAATCATGACGAGATATAAAAAAATAAATGTTTTTCTTAAAAAATATGTTTTTGTGAGATTTCCTGTGACCGAACGTCGCTCGGCCTTTTTCAAACTAAACTTAAATTAAAATTCTTGACCAAACTGAATAATTATTTTTAAATTAATGTGATACTTTTTTATTTATGATTTAAATTGTAAAATGTGCACTAAAAAAATATTTAATTTTTAATGGTTTTAGTGGCAAGTTTTGGCAAATTATTTTTGAGTTAATGAAAGAATTGAGATAATTATTAAAAAAATAGTTTTGCCTTACCTAAAATGAAAATATTAATTTTTTGCGCTTAAAGCATTTTATGTGCTTAAATTTAAAATTACGCGCTTATATTGGAACATAAATTTGTCTCATATAAATTAAAAATTGCCGCCTAAAAAACGCTTTTTGATTTATGTTTTTAATTCGTATATCTTTATATTATTTATAAAGAATTTTAATTAAGATCATTTTTTTCTTTGACATATTATGTGAATAAATTGTAATTACCTATTATGTGAATAAATTGTAATTACCATTTATGTCCAAGTTTTGGTGAAATCATGAAAAATTTAATCCTGTAATAACTTTTT
Source organism: Limnephilus auricula (assembly GCA_951813805.1). Classification (NCBI taxonomy): domain Eukaryota; kingdom Metazoa; phylum Arthropoda; class Insecta; order Trichoptera; family Limnephilidae; genus Limnephilus; species Limnephilus auricula. Next base: position 7,972,250 of record OX638408.1, read on the forward strand.
TTTTCTAATTTAAAACACACATAAATAGCGGCACGCACCTTTTTTTAGTAGGTAGGTACTATAGCCTCAAATCCAATAAAAAAATTGTATGAAAAGGTCCCGCAGAAGTTTCTTTTTTACTTTGCTAGTGAAGAAATTGACTAAGAACCATCGTACTAAGTAACTTTCAGACCATTTCTTCGCAGGGTAGGCAGAGAGGATGTAACGCCGCATAACTTAACACATACTCCTTTTTAAGCCACCGCACTCTAATTTTTGGTTAAAAGTACTTTTTTTCTTTTAAAAGTACTCTTCCTAGTACATCCCTTGACTTCTTGTTCCATTCGCTTGTGCACCATATTACTAAACACACTAATTTATTAAAAAATTCCTCTCAATAAACAAACAAAATAACGAGTGTACTTTAGATCACACGACTGACGTAAATACTTCTTTAGCTCCATCTATATGTATGTCCATATATATATATGTTTTTATGTATAAAATATACATATATTAATTTTCTACAAATATTTATTTAAATTTATTATCATTTGCTTCGTCCAAGCCGTGCGCATCGACCTCCGCTCTCCCCCGCGTTTAGCGCGTCACTGGTATTTCAAAATACTGACTGAAATATTTCATGCACTGGCTATGAGAGGAAGAGAGAAAGAAAATGTGCGAGCGCACTGCTCTCTCTTGCTTCTACAGTGAGCCCGTTCGCCTCGCAACGCATTTCTCTTTTCGTTACAAATTCGCCAGTTTATTATTATTTACTTCAATAAATAACGTAACAGACAGGAAACCGGATAAACCGAAACATAATAAAATAATAGATTAGGGTTGATAAGGTTTATTTAGGTTAGGTTTGTTGTTTGTTGTTTTTCACACAATTTGGTATGCAGATCACCCTAAGTGGTTCGGTACATTTTGACTTAACAGGGGTGCCCGGTTTCATGGGGTGAGTGTCTTGGTAACGGACGCGTCTGCCCACCAAGAGCGTGGTGGTTTTCTAAGGATCTCATGATTGGAATTAAGGTAAAAAAACTTTTCTTTAAAGTTCTGTTTTTATAATGGAACCTACTTGATAAGTACGTAGATACTGCGGAGCAAGACAGTCATGAGAAGAATTTCTTGCTAGTACCTACTATTAAATGCATTTGAAAATTTGGAATGCTAATTTACCTTCACTGCAGTGGAAGCTGTCACTAGAACTTTGGTGATCATTCGCCAACTAACTTACTGAAAGCAGGTCTTATAAAGGAGATAAAGCATTTTTAATATATTATTTTTTTTCTGTATTTATAATAGTAAAATAATAATAATGTATATTATTAATAATTAAATGTTTATATATTCCTCATTTTTGGTAACAGATGTAATAATATCCTTACTCGTATCCGTCGTGCTAAGAATTTAATTCTTCTTCTTCGTGTGCCCTATCAGGTCCCCCCGACGGCGATCACTCTGGTGGATATATCTCTATCTTCCGCTGCCCGGAATAGCTCCTCCACACTTTTAATACCGGTCCTCGCTCATACATTGTAAACACAAGTATAATACATAATATATTTTGATGTACCTACGTAAAACGATATTAAAATAATTTGTAGTTATTTGTTTTTGTTTCTAATAATGTTGTTATCTCTTGTGTTTCGTATTTATGAATGTAAAGGAGTATAGTTTCAGAATTGACATGATATTAAAAATTCGTCAGTGTTAGTTCTGATAGGGACTTTGGTGTAGTAACTGTGTTTTGTGTGGTGTTTTATAACACGTGGTGTATACATATTATACTTAATGAATGCTTTAATTATAACACGGGTTAATGAAATATTTTATGTGACGTGTTTCTAACTGATGACTCCGGGGTTTCTTTTTCCCAGCATAATTAAGTATTTTTGGGCTCTTTAATAACTGAACTTGGCCTAAGCATATCTAGTAGTAAGGAGGAGGTGGCCTTCAGAAAGCGAAATAGCCGTCACATGTAAAAATAATAACACAGCTGAACTTCTTAATAAATAAACTATTTTTTATTAATTGAATATTAATATTATATTCTTTACATATAAAAATCTCGCGTCACAATATTCGTCCAAGGTAGACTCCGAAATTACTTAACCGATTTTGATGAAATTTGGCTTACTATCTGTAATTTGGTCCAACTTGAAAGATAGAATAGTTTTTATCGCGATTATTGTCCTTAATATTTATTATTGCGAAATAAATATTTTTTATGGGACAATTATTTTAAATTATTTGTAAGTTCTATAAGTTTCTGACAGATGGCGGTGTGAGTTAATTTATTGACAAAAGACTTGGTTATCTAGGTTAGGTAGGTTCTTTACGTTGTGTGGGCGGGTCAGCTCTCTCTCTCTGGTTTCAATCCTCGGATTTTTTTTGCAGCAATTTCCTTTATTTTTCTCTTCCATTCTTCCCTGTCTTGTGCGGCTCTTTTGAAGTCTGCATATGATGAGCAGCGCATGTCCACCAGCAGGTCCTCCAGGTACTCTCTCCAGGGTCAGCTAGTTGAATATATAAAATAAAAAAGTCATAATTGTCTAAATTCACAATGGATCCAGTTCGTCGCTATTGATATTGTTTGTAATCTTATGTATTAATATGACTTTAAGTATGTTCATGTGTTCCCGTATTATTGCTTTTGTGTTCGAGTTACTTAAATTGTTATTTTCTAGATCTATTTTCTATATTGTGATTTCTCATTATACTTGTGTTTTTTTATTTTATTATTGATACAGTGAAATTGTCCTGCTGACAAACTGTTTTGGTAGTTTACCGGGCGCTCAAAATTATGAATTAAAAAAAAAATTTAAAAAAATGTGATGGTAATTAAATAATATAATAAATAATATTATTTAATTACCATCAACAATAATAAATAATAGTTAAATGAATAAGCCAACAGCTTTTAAGAGTGTTTTACCAGAGAATACCAGAAATTAGTCATTTTTAAATCAAATTCTAGACGTATTGACTCTTTTTTACAAAAAAACATAAATTGATTTTGAAAGATTGTTATTTTATCTGGTACACGCAATTTGAAAAACTAAATGTATTTATATATATATAAATTATATTATAATATACTAAGGTTATACCGTTGATCGTTGGCAGATTTGTTCAATTTTCAAACGATTCAAATTTCCAATCATCTAATCACACACCAAAATAAATCAATATATGATCTGATCAACACAGTTTTCAAAATTTTAATTTTAGACAAATTAAAATCATTAAAAAATAAATCCTAGAACGTGTTTTGTGACAAAAATACCTCAGTTTTTCTATTTATTTAAGGTCTTACAAACTAAAATATTTCAGATTTTTTTACACACTTTTTTTGTAGACATTATGGGGCCAACAGACCTAGCTATAAAAGCTCAAGCGTTATTTGGCTTGGCCTACTTCAGCATAATGCTCGTCATACATTCCCATTGGGAATGTACGGCAACCGATATGCCGAAATATGCCTATATTTGGCTACCTGGCCCCATTATTGAAAAATTATAAATTATTTTGATCAATAATTAATTTTAAAAGTATATGATTTTCATTCATTTACCATCTCCCGTTTGATCATTTTTATGGCAGTTCAAGACATAAATTCTCGCGATTCATTAGCCGCCGAGACTCAGCCGCGCGAGCTTGTCTGTTCGCGCTGCTCATTTTGACAACATTTTGTAATAAATTTAAAACTAATACCGTTTAGCATCATGGTTGTAAAAACAAACAAAAACGGAATAATGTATTGCTGGATATTACCTCTTAAAAGTAAATTGCAAACACAATGCCAATAATAGTGCTCAGGTATTTGTATATTGTGGTTTCTTGTGTGCTTTTAAATTGACCTGATAACAAATTGCTTTGGCAGTTTAGCGGGTGTTTAAAATGAAGAAAAAACTTTTCTGTATTTTGGCACTTGAATCCTTCTCAGTTCCCAGTTACCTCTTATGGTAATAATTCTTTCTTCAGGGGTTTGTTCTGTGGAACTCTTTAAATTCCGTGCAACCATTTCCAGTAGATTTTATGCCCATATTTTGTTCCAGTACCATTGAAAACTTTTAGTAAAAGCCGTCATGCGCCGCTTTACATAATATTATGAGTGATTTTAAAAATCCTTTAGAGTTAAATTACATTGCAGTTAAAAGTTTATCGTTTTTCGCATTATCAATCCTTTTTTTGTATTTCTTAGGCATTAACTATGTAAAAATTTCTGGACATTTTCATTTAAAACTATTAAAAAAACAACTAAGAGAAAACCATGCGGCGTTTTACAAATATATTCCACAATTTCCTGTTTAAATTTTGACAAAAGTGCAAATATTTTTATAACATAATATTGATATTGATCACGATCGTGTTGGTACGTTGTGGATTTTTTTTGATAAATTACTTCTTACACGAGTTTGGACCCTCCAAAAAATCGTCTGGTTTGAACGCTATCCATAGACATTCTGTATATAAACTACGACCCTTTGGAATACAAGGTTCCATCTGTTGCTATATCGTCATGCAATAATGGGAACTATGGTAAGCTACTTTAGAGTTCATTATCGCATGACGTTTCCGCAACAGATGAAACCTTGTTATTCCAAAGGGTCGATGCAAATATTTTTATAACATAATATTGATATCGATCACGAGCATGTTGGTACGTTGTGGATTTTTTTTGATAAATTACTTCTTACACGAGTTTGGACCCTCCAAAAATCGTCTGGTTTGAACGACATCCATAGACATTCTGTATATAAACTACGACCCTTTGGAATACAAGGTTCCATCTGTTGCTATATCGTCATGCAATAATGGGAACTATGGTAAGCTACTTTAGAGTTCATTATCGCATGACGTTTCCGCAACAGATGAAACCTTGTTATTCCAAAGGGTCGACTAGACAATGCAAAAAATAATCATACATAACCACTCGAGCGCTTTTTGCCACAATACGGCACTATTTCCAGAACCACGAATTGCTTTGTTGCAACAAATATCCCGGGATTAATGATATAGGAAAGATAACAGTAAAAAATAGATCCCTGAGACGTAAATGTGTTAAAACTAACCAAAGAATGCTAGGCTGATGTAAGTGTAATGAAAAATATTAAAAACGGGGGGTGCTTAGATGGTTTGAGCATGTAGAGCGGGTGAACGAAGGAAGGAGTGTAAGGAGATTTTATTTCTCGGAAATAAATGGTAGAAAAGGTCGATTTGTCCGAGGAATACATGGCATGATCAGGTTAATCAAATACCTAAGTCAGGCGAAGTCAACAGTCAGAATAACAGAATAGTACATACTTATGAGATGAAGTAAACATGTGAATGAAGCAATGCGTTTGTCAGGACAGTTGTTCGTCAGGACAGTTATGTCATGACAGTTATGTCGTGGGAACAATTGTCAGGACAGTTATGTGGTGGTTTATCTGCGTAAACTCATCTGGTAAATCTGCGGATCGTTTTGGCATATTTTCAGATAACAATAAAATACCTTCCCAACAAGTCAACAATAAAAAACAACCTTATAGCATCGATCACTTTAAACATTAACGTGACTTTTTTGTAATACATATTTTACTTGTGCCACTTTAGTTCTCAGGGCCAATAAATCATCAAATATTTGACATAATTACAACACTCAGAACAAGTCTGAATGGGGGGTAGTGGTTAGTAACTCTACTGCGGGTAGGAAGACAAAGGAAATATACTGCAAATCGCGTGCTTTGCTCAAATTAACCATATTATTTCGCATTAATGTGAGCCTTTGTTCAAAGAAAAAGTTACTCCGGCAGAACCCTGAAATACCAACATATAAACTGGCTGTTCGTGCATACATAATATTGTGTAAACACGATGTGAACTTAAGTTTAATTTTCGTATAAATCAGGAAAAATACAGGAAAACAAATGATATTTATTTTAGTTGTTTGTTTTTGGGGTGTAATGCCATGTCGTGCTACGTCCTTCTTTAGCCGACGTTTCGGACAGCGTTGCAGTGTCCATCATCAGTGCAGATCCGGCAGATCCGTCGATGTGAATTTGTCGTGTTAAGTGTGTGCTTATTTACTTGGAAGCGATACCGTGTCGTCAGCTTCAATCCACTACGAGCTGGTAGGTATTTCAGAAGAAAGTGAACTACTTTGAAAGGGAAATTTTTGTGAAAGCGCAGTATTTACGTTAGCCAACAACACGGCATAACACCCCAAAAACAAACAACGAAAATGCTTTTGGCCGTGAAAATCTAAAAACGTATCCAAATGATATTTAGTTTATTGCGTAGTCGGATATGCAATAGTACATTGCGTGCCCACACATCCCTTTTGAGAGTACACGAGTTAAAACAATTGTGTGAAAACATTATTGTATCATTCTAAATTGTGTACTCATCGTGAGCGTTAAGTATAACCTAAAGCGAAACGCCTTCACTCCTGTTTTTATTGAATATACCACACAAAAATCCCGTCTGTCCGTGATTCAGTGAGACTATGACATCCCCAATAATTGTAGTTGTGACAGTCTTACCTACCTCCCACTTTCTATTTCTACCACGATCGCTCCCAATCCCTGTGAACCGAGCATTTATTTATGTAGCGTTAAGGAACTGGATTGGGATTTAGTCTTCAATCTAATCCCCAGGGCTACACACTGATTGTGGTAAATAAATTTGGTAGTAGTTTGTTATACGAGAACGTCGTTTATTGAATACAAATGGTTACAAAGTAAACGTCCAGCCTAGCTGGCGGTAAGATTATTAACGAATGGCCGGAGCGCCGCTCGCTAAAGCGTTGCCTTGAAATGACCCACTTCGTCAACGTTCGGGAAGTTGCTCGGCGGTAGAGCCCGCCCGTCTATCATAGAGTAAGAAGCAGTGTTGCAAACACCACAATTTATAAATCAAACATTACAGTTTCCGGCTCTTACTCTATTTATTACGATAGATGTCGTCAGAATGTCCATTAGAAACTAATGTTTAAAAAAAAAATCTCGTTGCCTTCTAGACATGAGTACTAATTTTGTATTATAGGATTGATACCTCTTGTCCATCACAAGGTATAACATTGTGAGAGGGGAAAGGGATGTGAAAATGGAAGGTGGGGAAGTAACTGGATATATGAATCAATTTCTAAGCTACAATTCTTGATGGTGATCTTTCACCCGGGTGAAACTGAGTATCTATCATTCCGGAACATGTCGTATCCCGACAATTCCTCATGCTTTAAAGTTGCGGTGTTTAACACTGGGCCTTCCAACGTCACGTGTCGTGTCCTTCGTCCTGCAGGGTATTATAGATGTTGCATCAAAAACTACATGAATTACAGCTTCCGATACACTTATAATGAACTTTCAATAGTAAAAATGAAAAAAGAATTGGGTATGTGTAGAATATTTGTAGGAAAAACAAGGTATGCAAGGAAAAGGTATAAACAATCACTTACCACTGAATCTCTGCGAAGGTGCACGTGACACCACTACAATATTGCTGTGTAGATCCTTTGCGATACCTCGAGGTAATTATCGCTATAACAAAACAAATGATTACAAAATGATACTATGTGCATTCGAGATGTTCAAATTTCTTATTTTTAGTTTTAAAAAAGGGTGTACACGAAAAATACCAATAACTTGCTTCTAAGTACGTTGCAAAACTCGATTTGAACTATTATTTTTGCCATTGTTCTAAATTTTAATTACTTTTCCAGCAAGGTATTGGTTAGGGAGGGGTAGATACTGGATAAATATATACAAACGAACTAAGCATATTCTCAATTCAAACCCAAACAATAGATAAGCCGTTTTGGTGGTCGGATATTTTTATTATTTTTTTATTATTTATTATTGTACAACAGAATATTAATTCCAATTACAGTACAATTTTACATCGTCCTATTAGCATTTAGCTAGGTGACTCTTCAAAAATTGTTTGAATAAATATCTTCTAGTATTATAATTAATTATCATAAATACTTAACTTTCAACTACGTTGTTTATGTTACGTACAATTTAGAAACAAAGAACAAGAGACATTTTATAGATAAATGCGCAAATTACGCTAATCAGGTAAAGTGCACTTTTGTTGAAATATATTACTGAAATGAGTTTTGACAACAACAAGTTAAATTCCCTGGACATGCCACTACTATTGCACCAACATGTAAGTTGTACATATATATTCAATTATGTTGAATTAAGGTGAAACGTTGTCTACAACGTTAATTGATTAAGCTGTACAGATGTGATCAATATATTATGTATCTTGATTATTACCAGTGCGATCGAGTATAATTACTGTAGTGTATAGCCCTTAGCGTGTACCTTAATAGATCACGTTCATTCGGGAATGATCGGTATAGCCGAAGATTCCCGAATGAGCACATTGAAAGGCAGTCGCCTTTGAACAGCATTATATCAACACGACTAAACGTGGACATTTGTACATGGAATGAGATATATGTATATACTATACATCTGCCATGATTATACACGGAGAAAAATGTTATTCTAAAATACGATCATTTTATTAGTAAAAACGGTTAAAAACGCGACTGAAGTTCAACAAGATGAAGGGAACATCTAAGAATAATTTGTTGGTATACGTAATTTCGTACGTATACCAACAAATTATTCTTAGATGTTCCCTTCATCTTGTTGAACTTCAGTCCCGTTTTTAACCGTTTTTACTAATAAAATGATCGTATTTTAGAATAACATTTTTCTCCGTGTTATTAAAAATTACTCTTACATTTTCCCGCCAATAAACATTTATATATTTATTAAAAGAATTTTATACATAGTGTAGATAATGCTAGGGATGTCCCCCGGGTGAAGTATGCAGATTATATAATTTAAGGTAATGAATTAACATTGAAACACTGTTAATTTGTTCGTAAGAACTTCAGTTCCTTCTTGAACCTTTTTACTAATAAAATGATCGTATTTTATAATAGCATTTTTTCCGTGCGGACACTGTAAGGTGGAGTGAAACTAGGGAGGTAGAAGTGACCACATCATGGTTTTATTAAACATTGAAATTATGTGAAGTAATTCTGTATTTAGATAATGTGATTGTTGGTGTGTCATTTTATTTGCAACTCAAATCAAACAGTTTTCACACATGCTTAAAACCAACCTATTGTTATGAAACAAACTGGTACTTGCTCTGTCGTAAATTAACGCTTAATTCAAGTAAGTACCAGCTAAACAATTTTTATGTATTGTCTTTGGTTTTTATGGAAAGGACGGTATGGCAAGAGTGTGGGTTGTCTACGGTCACTTTCCGCAAGGCGTTCAAGGGGAAAAAGTTTTGCAGTGAGTCATTTTCTTGACAATCATGTTTGAATAAAAAAAGTAAATAGGAGATATTACTAAAATAAGAAATATTTACTTAACCATTAAAAATCATTGTCACCTCTGGGCTGGCGCCCCAAATTACTTGATAAACCTACTTGATTCTATGCAAAGGAGGGCGGTCCGTCTGATTTTAAATCGGTTGTTATCAGATCGATTGCCATCTTTTAAGCACAAACGCAATGAAGACATGCTTAGTCCGTTTTACAGGTATTTCAATGGAGCCTAGCAGCACAGATCCCCTTGTGCACCGGTGCAAGCGCACGCAATTCGACGGACACGGGCGGAACACTCATTCAATGTTGATTAGTTGTTTCTTTGACTAGTTTATGCCTAAGTCGGTTTTTATGTGAAACGAACTACTTGCATACGTTTATCCTCCTTCATATAAACTGGGCCTCTTGAATTCGCATTAATAAATCCCTTCCTACAGCCCTTTCCTTAACCCGCCTGACAACATTGCTCAACCGGGTGGCAATATAGTTTCAATTAAATTAAACAAACCGAAGCACTCCTTTAAGGTGTCACGTGAAATTAAAAATAAATAATACAAACTACTTGTACTTTGCTCATTGTCACTGTATAAAAAGCTTAAAAGCCTGTTCAGAAACAGCTATAAACCGCGAGCAGATATCTGTTGAACTGCAAGCGCTTATATTTTGGACCGTTCACACGACGCTATCAAATATTTCTTCCTATGGTAGGAGAGGGGGTCAAATGAATTTAGATAGCTCGATACGAGATACCATTTATTTATAGATTTTGTACTAGATCTGAGAATTTGACAGCTGACATTCGCGCGTTTTTATAAAACTGACCCCCTCTCTTATTTTCGGCGGGAGAAGGGGGCGCTTATCTGTTCGTATATCGCCCGAGGAGCGGTTACGGCGTAAGATGGGCATTGTCTATGGTTGATCTGCGCATAAAAGCGCTCAGGTGTGAACGGTCTGTAGGGATTGTATGGAGAGCTATATTTGGCGTGCTATGATCTTTTACAGTTTATAGCTGTGTCTGAACAGGCCTTAAGCAGAAAAAAATACGACGGAGGAAGCTTAAAAAAAGCTTAGGTAGAAATTAATTTAACAACTTCGGAAGCTTTGAAAATTCATAGCTCGAACTAACCTTTAGCGCAGCGTGGTGCATTTTTATAAAATTATACCTTCCTTTTCACGCCATACGTTTTAGTTAAGTATTACAAATGGTGTGAAAATAGTTAGTTAAACGTATCGAAATTACTTCTTAAACCACACAGCTAGAGCTTTTCAAAGATAAAACAGTACGGAACCCCATAAAGTGGCTACTAACGTTTATCACCATTAGTCCTTCAGTCCAAGGACTTTTCCATTCCAATTTGGTGCCTATCTCGAGACATAAAACCGTAGATGGCATTTTCCATTTACTGGAAAGCATATAAAACAGGACTTATTAAGGGTGGGGTTTCTTTTAACTGCACTCCATTTAACGCAATGTGGGAAGATATTACCTCTTCTGATTAATGTGAACACAATACCATATAATTGATTGACTGGCAGTAAAACTCTTGTAATGGTAATAAGTTTGTGGCTTCTTAATTGAGATGTCTATCTTTGTTCAAGACGTTGGAAGCCTTTTTATAACATCTTTGTTTATTTGTTTGTTTATTTATTTGTACGCCCATTGGACTTTTACATACATAGTTCATAAAAAAATATTCTGAAGATTGTAAGTTCACAAAAGTAACAGTAGTAATACATATAACCTATCCATTTGACATATTATAAAAGCAAGTAACTAGTAAATGCATACAATAATTATTTGTAGATATAAACCTGTTGTACAAAAATAAGAATTTGCCTACTCCTAACGACGAAATCATACGACATATTATTGTGTTTGAGGCCTTTGAATTAGAGAGTTTACGAAATAATTGTTGGCGGTATTGTTAAGATGATAGACTTCGCTTTTCGGCCCATACAAAAAGAACGCCCGGGTAAAAACACTTTTCTACATCGAAAATTGCACAAAATGAATATTATTTTTTATACTGCCTTCTAGAGGGTGAAAACTACGTCGGTATGTTTTCGAATTTTCGATGCGTTTCGTATTAACGTAAAAATTCACTGTCAAACATGTACGATTTATCAAAAAATATTATTTAAGGAAAAAGTGCTGCTAACTCAACTCTCATAAAGAATTATAAAATTATAAAAAACTACCGACGTAGCTTCTTCTTTCTAAAAAATATATTTTTTTAAATTTCAATTTCGTGAAAGTTTCGGTGTAGAAAAGTGTATTCTCCATAAACCCCATTTCGAGCGATTTCTGTAGGTAAATTTGAGCGTTGTCTGATTCGCACATTTCGCATTCGCATGTATTGTAAGTGTGCGTGAGCTTATTGTGAGCGGGACAGAATGACAGACGCGGGTGTTCCGCGTGTGGTTCAAAGTCTAGCCTCTTAACATAATATAGATCGTTTGAACGGTTATTGTGGCACGTTAAATCCAGGGCGTTCGGTTTGCTATTTTACATACATATTTTACATAGTTTATAAAAAAAATATTGTGAATATTATAAGTATAGAATAGCAAAAGCAATAATTTAACCTTATCCATTTGACGTATAAAAGCAATCTTGTAATATCATTTATGTTTTGTGCTTTAGCAGGGTTTCCGGAAACATGGAGTGAGGTTTATTCAGGTCCTTGATGTCGGATGAGTTAGTACACCAACTGCGTGTGGGGCCAGATCAGAAGTGACTGGTTGAGGGAGACTTTTTGGCCTCTCCAGCAGGACTCTATCCAAACATTGTCTTGCACCGCAGTGGGAGGGCCGGATTAATATCATTCATTCATATTATTGTTTCGTTGAGTATTTATTGAGGATGACTTATGGAAAATACTCTATTAATATTTTATATAATCCAGACTTTTTATTTACGACTTGACACAATGGGTATTATATACAGAGAAAGAGCACCATAGACAACAATCAACTCACAAGTAGTTGATCACTTGTGATGTGCAACACTTTACAATAGTGATGTGACACATATGTCCGTCACTCCTACATAAACTAACCCCCAGACTCCCACCATCCCTTCATATTTTTTTCATTTTCAGAACATCCTCTCCTTTCTATCCTAAAAAGTCCTTCCAAACACCAATGATGACGTAGGCCCTCAGGGAAAATTATTTTTATTAGGAAATTATTTTCCACGTGACCTCCGGCTGTAAAAAAAATCCATGATTAGAGAATATTATGAGACTGAACGGAGTGAGGAATGGAAGGATACGAGGAAGAGGAAGGTTTGGAAGTGCCTGGCAATTCAAAATTAGTCACTAAAGGTTTGTATTAAACAACAAATCATACGAGTATATTACATAGAATTTATTTGTGAACACCGGGATTTAAATCCATGACATCCGGATTCGCACACGAAATGTTTAGTGACCTTATTTGAATAACCAGCTAGTTGATAGAGCAGTCGCTCTTACAGAGGAAGGTAGAAAAAGCTGGTTTTCCAATAAAAAAATGATATTTATGTAAACATTTAATTGTTACTGTTCACGAACAAATTATGTAGCAATCTCACAAATTCCTCGCCTACATGGTTTAGCAAAGAATAAACAAAAACAATATCTACATTTTTAACGTAACAAATACTATGGTTAAAACATACCTGTAGCGGCCTACCTAGTTACTGAACGGCCGCCTTTACTGCTACTTCGCTAAGCAATTTAATTACGACCACCTTCTGGAAAGAGCTCGGACCTGCCACACATTACACACAGCGCTGCGTAGCCATATCGAGAAACTTCTCGCGTGTGCATGTTTGACCTACCTTCCGAGTACCTTTGGCCCAGCCTATATAAGGGCTCGAGCAAGCCAAATGCAGTCAGTCGATCTTACTCAGTCTACTCGGCCACAAGCCAGCGACCAGCACGCTCGGAGATATCACGACTCACCGATATCTCCTCTTCCAACCGGAGGCCCACAAATCTCCTCACCTAGGAGACACGCATCTGGCCTCTAAAGTGGTGACCCTGACGTGATATGATCACGCAACCCGACTCATCTCCTCTTGAAGTTAATTATGTCAAAACAAGTTACATATGTCAAAATATATTTTCAGAATTTCAGAGATTATAATATATATTTTTTAAATTTTATCCAATTGTAAACCATATTAAACCACTGTTTAACTCTTGTGTAAAAAACTAAATGTACCCGAAGTAAAAGCTCCATTGGCATATATGTACATATATAAAAGAGTAATAAATGAATTTTACTTCAATATCGATTAGATAACAAAAGAATGCTTTATTAATTAAAAACTAGTTGACTTGGACTTTACGCTTAGTTTTCTGAAACCGTCATGTAGAAATGTAGAGGACATAAACTTTCTGTTGTTTTGAAGACAAATGATCTTACTCATAATCGTATTATAACTAATACGCGTTGTATTACGACGTAATGGTGAAGAACTTGACTTATTATCACTGCGTGTGCATGGTTACAACGGCTTTAAACCAGGCCAGCTTTAAGGCCAACTTTACAAAATCAAGGATGAGTCGGCGGATACCGCAATTATGAGTAAGGGGACAAGTGTGCAAAATTTTAACCATTTCGGAGTAAACCCGATTCAGACTCTTTCCGATTCAGATTATTTTCCAAAATAGATAATAATCAGTTAAATTTAATAATGGCGTAATCAGATATTCAAATAGCGGAAACCGAACTAGATTTTCCGTAATCTTCCGGTACAAAAGAGTTCCCCCTTTTCGATTACAATACCAATGGTTTTCCATTTCCATACTGCGATCGCCCCCCCCTCCCCCCCTGTGGGGAGAGGAGGGAATGTTCATATTTCCCATTGTTTGAGTTTAAAAGCTTAAGCCTCGTTTAAACATCCTGTAGCTAACAACTGGTGAACAGGGTGGTGGGGAAGTTTCTTCAACTTTTGCCGCTATTCGAGAACCAATAAAGGAATAATTAATATTTTACAATGAACTTTTACCTTCGTACTTACCACAGTTTGTGTTACTTCATTTTTTTAAAGATTCCTCATCATGATGTATACTTAACCATAAACATGAAATCATCACGCTTTGCATGAAATCTTTTTTTATGTTTTTTTTTTATATTGTATTTTTTCTTATTTTTTTTTATAACATAATCAAATTTGGAAATCATATTTTTCGCATAATATTTCGAAAACTCTCCTAATAAATCAGATTATTGTGCTTGGGAGAGGTAATATATTTTATTACGACTATTACAAAAATATAAATTAATAATAATTATTAATTTCTAATTTCTATCAGATTATTGTGCTTGGGAGAGGTAATTATATTTTATTACGACTATTAGAAAAATAGAAATTAATAATTATTATTAATTTCAACGTAGATTTCTAATCTAAAATTTAACATGGCAAAACACGTATACATAACCACTAGAGCGCTTTTTGCCACATTATGGTACTATTTCCACAACCTCGGATTGCTTTGTTGCTAAAATGTGGCAAATTTTATTTTTTTATTAAAACGACTATATAATATATGGTACATTCAAAATATAACAAAATAATTATTCTCTAGATTATTTAAAATGTTTTAAGGTTAAAGATTTATTTAATTTTTTTTATAAATCATATTACTTATAAAAGATATGGGAATTCATTGGCTACATAGAACTATAATCAGTTTGTATGTCTCCATATTCAAATTCGGAGGTATGATTTTTTTAATGTGGGCGGAAAAATTTCCTTTAGCAATTTGAGAAAAAATATTTTAATTGCTCTGTCGCTCCAGTGGATAAGAAGAGATATGCTAATTTTGTATGATAATATAAAAGAGAAATAAATAAAATAGATAAGTTGAACAAAATACATTTGAAATGATAAGCAAAACATAATATACCGAATAACAAGTAAAAATTATACGGTGGTGCTTACGAACTTTTAATTTTATGTAATTTGTAATGTAATTAAATATTGTTTTTTGAAAAAGAGCTCTTCGCTGCTCCAAAGTATTATTAAAGATTGTCTGCAGTCACCGTACAGAATATTCCTAGATGTGTAATGTAAACCGATTGGAAAGAAAAATGATATCCTCAATTTAATATAAGAAATTTAGACTCCGAGGCCATAGATAGGCCAAGATAATAGGTTTTAAAATATTCAATGAACCTACTAAATAAATGTAAAGAAAGCTAAAAGCATTGCAATTTTTCAAGGGTTTTGTCTCGATTTTTTGATTTCCAAATTTTTAGGTAGGTTAAAAAAAATTATGTACACTAATCTTAATGTATAAAAAACTAATGTTTCTTTGTTTGTCCCTTATTTTTTCCTATGCCATTCATTCGATTGCGATGACATTTTGGTGGTTTGTTGTGCGCACGCCCAGAAAAGATTCTACATATACCATATATTCTACTATATATTCTACATGACGAGCTCTGGAGTTATGAAATTAGTTTTAAAAAAATACATTAGTTGACGCGCAAGCAGTTAAAAAAAGTGTGTGTTTCATAAAGTTTAGCGGCAGAGAGGAAAAGCTTTAGAGGCAGAGAATCTGGGAGGGTCGGGAAAGAGAACGATGGAGAGGGGGGAACACGGAAGGCGAACGGAGGCGGAAACGGGAACAAATGGGAAAGGACACGCAGGGAGAAATAATTTATTTCTTTGAGTGGCATTCAATTCAAGTACTCACTAGTTAATTTTTTTTTAAATACTTTATAAGAATTAAATTGATTATTTGATCGAGAAATAATTTGGATATTTGAAAATAGTTGATTATTTTTCAACAAAGTAAGGTAACATTTTTCTTACTTCGAACACACAGACACGATCACAATACCCTTCCGCTGGTTTATCTCTTCAGTGTAGTCAGGGGAATAGCCTAAAAATAGGTACATACACAATTTAAAATTAGGCATAATTATATTTTTGAAGCATATTACCTCCCACATTTATTTTCCCTCGGGTAAGGAAGAACATTATTTCAATTATCCCTTTAAAGGATAATTGAAATTATTATAATGGAAATTCTCCCTTTCCAGTACTACCTACTCTTATGTACTACATTCACTAAAATATAATATCATTAAACATCATTTGCTGAAGGTATTAACTTTGTCGAGATGAACATAGGTATTCGTGTAGCCCTATCCTAACGAACCAACTAACCATGATGCATTTTATCCGCAGGGATAGGCAGAGAGGATTAACTGCCGTACATCTCTGTTCTGGCACACATTCTCTGCTTCATTCAAATTCATAATACAGACGCAGACGTGACCCGACTCAATTACCAATTTGATTCACTTGTGACATTTTTCGTTTCCGACTTCTTCTGTTTTCTTCGTTCTGCTTTACTGTTCTAACCATCTAATCTCTCTTGGCGGCCTCCGTGGTCGAGGGGTAGGTCTCTAGATTAATCTGAAGGTCGCAGGTTCAAATCCCGGCGTGCGGAAGTAAATTTATTAGATTTAATTGACTTACTTCGCAATTAATAATAATAATCTAATAGTATATATGCGGCACTTTTCAGAGTAAAAGATACTCTCATTATACTATAGTATACTATCTGGTGTAAGACCACCATTCAGAAATGATGATCGTATATCAATTTCTTATTGTTGCCTCTCTGGCTATCAACAGCGCGGCCGTGCTTGGGAAAACGTTAAAAAATCATCGGTAGTTACGCTTATCTATCCGATATTGTAAAGTTGTCGATTTCGCTGGGGAGGCGGGTGCTAGCATGATCGATCGATCTGAAGTTACCGACCGATTGTCGGTAACTTCTCATCGTTCCTTAGGACAACTGCAGATCGCAAACGAATAGGTGACAGTTCACAATGACTAAGTGTCCTTAATATATTCGTTATCAACTGTCGTTTGTACGTTAGCGATCTGCAGTTGTCCTAGAGAACGATGCGAAGTTACCGACATTCGATCGGTAACTTCATATCGATCGACCATGCTAGCACACCTGAGGCCCTAGCACACTCGCTCGATAACGATCGGTGGGATAACTATCGGTAACTTGTTTCCTAGCATGACTACAGATCGCCAACGAAAAAGTAACAGTTCACAATGACTAAGTGTCCTTAAAATATTCGACATCAACTACTGTTGTTTGTACATTAGCGATGTGCAGTTGTCCTAGCGAACGATGAGAAGTTACCGATAGTTATCCTATCAATCGTTAAAGAGCGAGTGTGCTAGGGCCTCTGGACGTCTTCCCTCTAAAAATGCATCTTTCAATACACGATAATACACGACCATTTTAATACACGACCAGCTTGTGCAACACAAGTGCAACGCATCAATAAACACCCTATACTATTCAGTAATTTAAATGAAAAGCAATAGACACCTACACCTGTTTTCCTGTTTAAACTATGGAAATTGCTCAGCATCCAGACAGAAATGCAAATCTGACAACTGGAATAATAAATCACGAAATGCGGTAAACGCGCCACAACCCATTTCATACCTTATTCCCCTACCTACCAGTTCCTACCTCAGTTTCTCTTTCCCACCTCTACCTAGTTCCTACCACGTAGTTCCTATCCCGCAGTACCTCACGTAGTTTATTCTATCTTCTTTGCCCTCGTGCAGTTGGTTGCACTCGGTTTTAAATGATATGCACGAAATTAAATTCACTATGAATTTGAAAAATAAAGGATGTAACTCTTCGTTCTGAAATTAAATGTATAGCAGAATGAACTTGCAATTTATTTCAAATGTTGTAATACTAATGGAATATTTTTCTTTGGTACTTTGTATAAAGGACTAAAGTTTTATTTATAATATTTTATATTAGCGAAAGTCAATCGAAAATCCGAAACAGAAAAATCAGAAAAAGATACGGATACATATGGTCCCAGATGTATAGCAAATTTTCTAAATTTACAAATTTTTTTTTTCTAGTCACATGAGTCCTAACCTCACAAGGTCCCAACTGCTCCCGTCTGGAGCCAGTGATACTACAACATACCCAATTGGGGTAAATTGTGAGGCTGAAGGTATCGGGGAGAGGGAGGCGTAGGAAAAGAGGAAGGTAGTGAAGTACCTGTTAGTATGTATGTGAATACCTTAGAAGAAACCCAACTGCTCGCGTCTGGAGCCATTGAGTCTATGGCATACCCATTCGGGGTATGTTGTGAGGCTGAAGTTAGTGAGAAGGGAAGGAGATAGGGAGAAGGATTGTAAGGAAGTACTGGGAAGTACCTATTCAGATCTAGCCACCAAACATGGCTAAATTCATTTCAAGCAACGTTTCAATCCTGCATGGTTATCTTACGTACTGAGAGTATCTTCCACTCTGGAACGTGCCGCAAGTATACCTTAAATAAGAATATTATTATATAATATATAATTACAATATATTAAAATGTGAAACACAAATCAATATAATATATATATTATTCTATTATTCTGTAACAATAATTCTGGGACCAACTACTATACACACGCACCAATTCATCGCTTTCACATACTTGCAAACAAATTCACTTCAGATATCGACATATCTATATATATATATATATAGCGACATGTATATTAATATAAGTTTACCATTCTTTAAGAGATACCTGAATGATATTTTTATGTAGCATATCTTTTTAAAATTGGAGCATCACATAAGGATGTCGGATATATTTTTTTGTATTTTTTTTATCTATATAAAATGTAAACTCTCCTTTCTTTTTCTATAGCACATATTATTCAGCTAAAAAAATATATTTTAACCTACATTTTTATGCTGTCTGCAATTGAAAAAATGGTTTCTGTTTTGTTGTTTTGTTTTTTCTCTCTTTATTTTTCCTATAATATATTATTTTCACTTTAATTTACCTTCATACCTACTATTTATGTAATGTTCATATTTTAAGTTGACCTTTTTTTTATCCAAACATTGTGTCTCTGCATATATCATATCATACATGAATAAATAAAATAAATAAATAAATAAAATAAAACTGATTTGCGCGTGCAGGGATTTGTCGAGAGCCTTGCCCCTCGACCACGGAGGCCATCTACGCACAAATTTGTGGAATTTTATCCTTGAAAGTTGAAAGATAAAAAACAACTTTTTTAAGTGTATATTTTTAAAATATTTTTTAAGTGTACAACCAAAAAAAAATGGAGTGACCGTTTTCTTGCTAACTATCTACACAAAAGGAGTGCATTCTCTAAATATCAATTTTCTTAATAATATCAATAAAAAATTATGGACTTCTAATCAAAATATATAGATACGTTTTTTTGTAACATGTTCATATTTTATATTAAAAATGTATTATTTAGAAATATCAAAGTTTATTTCAAATACAAATATTTGAAGACACTTTTATCCAGTTTCTAAAATGATATTTGTTAATTCGACAACTTCAAAAATAGCAAATTTATATTAAATTTACAATACCTTGGAAGCATTCCAAAGTTCCGTGAGAAATTTCACCGTCGAGCGTCGTTGGGACGTGGAGCTAAAAATAAGCTGGAGGAGTTGAATCAATTTGTATACGCGTCAAATACACGACCTCCCAATTCTACATATAAGGGTAGCGTGTTCGTCTACGCAATCGACAAAATACATAAAATATTTCATAATGTCGATAATTTAAGCGGATTCAGAAAAAAATTCTGCTGTTGCTAAACAAATGTTGAGCTTATTATATTATATACTAGCTGACCCGGCAAACTTCGTACAGCCTCAGAATCAATAAATGTTGTGTTTAATTTATTAGCTGAAATAAATAAAGTTTTTATTATGTTAAAATAAATAGGTATCTACTCTAAGTTCAAAAAATTAAATTGAGCTGTTGACTAAGCACGAAATGTTCGGCACACTACACCATTGACAGTTCGAATTGATTCAAATTATGTGGACCAACGCACATTATTTGAAAAGCTGTTCAATACAAAATATATGAAAAAAATAATTTTCTTCATAATGATTTTTCCGATGTTTTAGTAGTTATTCTGTTAATTGGGACGGAGGCAAATCCAACAAATCAAAGATCATCGTTAGTACGAAACAGATTAGAGTACAATTCTACCATATGATCACCGTACTACAAAGTCCATTCTCAATCATTAGAAAAGGTACAAAACAAATTCCTTCGGTACATCAATTTTAAAATGAAAATTCCAATTAAATGTATAAATTATAATAATTTACGAGCCGAAACTAGACTTCTTCAGTTATCAGATAGAAGAGTTTTAATTGATTTGCTTTTTTTATTCAAAATTATAAAATCTTTAATTGACAGCCCTAATTTGTTGGAACTAATTTGCATTAATATACCTGCCAGACAAACTCGCAGTAAAGATACTTTTAAATGCAACAATAACTTCAATACAAATTACTCTGTTTATTCACCAATTCCCAGAATTCATAGTCTGGCGAATAAATATTGTGAACTTATAGATATATTCAGTGTTGACAATCTTGCAAGTTTCAAAGGCAAGTAATTTCAATTCTATCTGCCAATAATTAACTTTTATTCTTTTAAAACATCTTTCTTTCTAAACATTACATGTAAATTATATTTATATGTTTAAATTATATTTATATTATTATGTTGTATTTTAAATAATGTACACAGATACTTTGATGCTTTTACCTACTAACTAGCTTTATACATAACACCTTGTTGTATTTTAGGTCTTATTTTATTTTATTCTCCCCTCTATATTTATATATATTTTGCTAAATTGTAGATATTAGTTTTTTTATATAGGTTATACTCTAGTTACTTTATTTTCAATTCTCTGCTATAATGTTTCTTACCTCACAAGTAAAGTAAATAATTACTAGTTATACTTAATTACCTACTGTTATACTTTGTATAATGTATAAACTGTTATACTTAATTACTGTAATCATTATGTAAAATGTTCATGTTAAAGCCCATTAAGGCGTAAATAAATAATAAATAAAAAATAAAATAAATAAATAAATCATTAAAATCGGTCCAGCCGTTCTTTAGTTATAAATGGTGTAACTAACCCGACTTTGTTTTATATATTAAGAAGTTTTAGGCCTCTAGAATTTCTTATATTTGTTGCCCCTTTTTGTATTTTTTGGCTTTTGAGGTAACTTTTATACGATTTTATAAATTAGTGTTTTTATGTTTTTTTGTTTTTGAATCTTTATTTAGATATATGCAAATGTATCATTTGTCTGATTTCGTAATTGTATGTTTTGAGGGTTGTGTCGTCCTTTTTGCAATGTTTAACGTCATTTTCTAACTGTCTTTATATATTTAAATTAATCTTGATTCATATCCGTCTATGGACTGTTTTACTTAAAATTCGACGTCTGTGTTACATTTTATGTTCATTTTTATACAACAAAATTGTCTTTGTTTTATTTTGTCTATGCTTTCACGAGAAGAAAAAGTGTCGAGTCATATTATTGCAAACACTCAATCATTCCGTTTCGTAAAGCCTAACAGCCAGCATCTAAGATCATCTCACCTTTATTGCAAGATCTGGGGCCCTAGCACGCTTGCTCTATAACGATCAATAGGATAACTATCGGTAACTTCTCATCGTTCCCTACGACAACTGCAGATCGCAAACGAATAGGTGACAGTTCACAATGACTAAGTGTCCTTAATATATTAGATATCAACTGTCGTTTGTGCGTTTGAGATTTGCAGTTGTCCTAGGGAACGATCAGAAGTTACCGACAATCGGTCGCTCGATATGAAGTTACCGACAATCGGTCGGTAACTTCATATCGAGCGACCGTGCTAGCACACCTGAACTAATTACATGTAATTAATCAATTTACAAGTAATTTAACACAAGTCTTTCATTCCGGGTATAATTTCAATCAATACCTAATTGTGTATTAACTGAATTGTTCTCATCTGAGAGATGTAAAAAATCTCATCTGTAAAAATTCATATAAATAAATAAATACCTATATAAACTAAATGAAAACAAATAATTTTGTGTACACCACTAATACACGGTGTACGGAAATTCGTAGTACAAGCGGTATAATAATAATAATTTTAATTGTAAAGTATAAATATAATTTAATTTGCATTTGTCACTTTACACACTTTGGTTCCTTAGAACAGGCAATCTGCCTAGCTAGGAACTAATATCGACCTAAAACAACGTAATAACACTTGTAAACATTTTAAATATATTCTCTCATTATGTAATATTATTTCTGTTATTTTGGCTTTAAATGTATCAAATGTAAATAAATAAATAAAATAAAAATAAAGCGGGAACCTGCTAAATCTACACAAATACATAGGTATAAATAAATAAATATACAAATTAAATGAAAACAAATAACTTTGTGTACACCACTAATATACGGTGTACGGAAATACGTAGTACAAACGGGAACCTGGTACATCTACATTACATTGAAGGACATAAGGACATAGGATATAATACATGAAGGAGATTTCATTTGCGAGTAAATCGAGTTCAAAGTTTGAATTTTGAATTTTTAATGACAAAATTCTAAAAAAATTCGTAGGTAGGGGGTTTTATTAACAGCCTTTTAACATATTTTTGAATGAATCGAAGCGTAGACCAGACTTCCAGGTTTTTTTAACCCTTTATTTGCAAAAAAATGATACAGTAAAAAAAAAATCAAATTCTCCGATCGAAAAAAACAATAGTTTTTTTCAGTTCTCCATGTGATTTAGATTCGTTTCCCTCTTTTGCTACGAGTTTCCAGACACCGTGTATAATAAAAAATATCGACATCTTTCGAAACCTAAGTTTTTTTCGTCACTATAATAAGAACATTATTGTCATTATTATCCTGGTAATTGTTCTTATTATCCTGACGAAGAACACTTTGGTTTCGAAACATGTCGATAATTGTAATTATATAAGTGGTGTACACAAAGTTATTTGTTTTAATTTAATTAAAAATGATGCCACAAAGTGAATTTGCGAAGATTGAAGAAGTAAATATATAAACTCTGATTAAATATTTAAAAAATTATAATTCAGAAAAACTTGCACTCACTTCCCTTAAATTCACTTCCTTTTAAACTTCGAGAAGTTCGGGAAAAATCCATCTAATGAAGCACGTACGATTCGTCCAATTTGGTCACAATCTAATTACAATAACTATCACACATCCATCTCCAAACTGAGTCTGAAATCATAAAACAATTATTTATTGTTTCGCCATTGGTTGCAGCCTGCATAATTGGTAAGGGTCTGATTATCAGAACAAGTTCGGAACAAACCTTGCGCCAGTCGAAGTTACGCCAATTTGTAAACAGAGGGGTAACTCTATAATGGCGGAACAAGGGGTTACATTGCACACAGTTATGTTACAATTTCATTATAACCTGGTTTCTATTCATTCCCGGCGGTGAGCGCTGCCAAGTCCCGTATTTCTAATTTTGCAAGTGGAACTTTTGTTTCGAATAACTTCGCAACTTTGTGGAAAATAGGTTTGGTGCCTGCTACTTGGTTCTTAATACTTTGAGTAAATAACAATCTTAATATGCATTTTCTTTCAGCAACAATTGGAACCAATTAAAGTAGTAAAAATATAGGTCCAATAGCCGAGTTGTTTAGCCAACTGGCGCTGTTTCCCGGTAAGACAAGAAATCCCGAGTTCGCGTTCCAGTTGCGACCGCTAATACCTTTTTATTTTTCTGTAACTTGTTCTGTTTCATGTTTCGCTTAGTTGTATTGGTATTATATTCTTTTCCAATAATATAATACATTGATGGGTATAACCTTCAAAAGTTATTCCAATGAAAATTAAATATTTATTTCATTGGTCACGATAAAACAGGCAGCCGCTTAGAAGGGTGAATTAATATAGCATATGTGTAAATGTTTTAATGTATTATCATGTATTTTAAAAATAAAATTTTGACTTCTATAAAAAGTCACATGGTGACATATAAGTTGTCTCATATAAATAAAATCGGATATGTTTATCTGAGACAGTAGTTAGAATGAACACGCGATAAAAACACAAGGAGAAAAATGTTATTCTAAAATACGATCATTTTATTTGTAAAAACGGTTAAAAACGGGACTGAAGTTCTTACGAGCAAATTAACAGGGTTTCAATGTTTATTGGCGAGAACATGTAAGTATAATTAGTTGGTATACATAATTTCGTAAAAACGGTTAAAAACGGGACTGAAGTTCTTACGAACAAATTAACAGGGTTTCAATGTTATTGTAATTAGTTGGTATACGTAATTTAGTAAAAACGGTTAAAAACGGGACTGAAGTTCGTATGAACAAATTAACAGGGTTTTGATGTTTAGTAAGTATAATTAGTTGGTATACGTAATTTCGTACGTATACCAACAAATTATTCTTACATGTTCCTGCCAAAAAACATTGAAACCCTGTTAATTTGTTCGTAAGAACTTCAGTCTCGTTTTTAAGCGTTTTTACTATTAAAATAATCGTTTTTTCAAATAACATTTTTCTCCGTGTAGAAATTACTTTTTCCGTGTTTAGAAACCAGATTTGAATAGACATTCCAACCGTCCTCTTCCCCGTCTCTTTTCCTTCCCAACGTCCGTCACCTCGCAACGTACCCCGATTAGGGATGCTATTATATTATAGTATTCACTTTAAAAAATATAGGAAAAATTACAAATTATGTAATAGGCATCGCACAATTTTATTATTCCTGTAAATTATTTCCTACTTCTGATATTCCCAATTACTCGACGTCAAATTCATACACGGTTCAATAAATAATTTATTTAGCCTAGAAATAGCAGAGGGAAACGTTAATAATATCGGCGGAAGGACTCACCCCCTGGGACCAAGGGGACCAAATTTCCTACCCTCAATCTATACATAAGTTATTGAATTTGTAAGCAAGGTACACAACGTTTACACGATACGACATTAAATCTCATAGACGAGCTAGATGAACACTGAAAATTGCTGTTATTTATGTACTAACTAACTAACTGTAGCTATAACAGCCATAAATATTAAACATTCATAAATTTTCTCTACTGGCATCACTAACAGCGGTCGCGCAGATCAAACCGTGACTAGCGAATTATTCTAGTTTCAACGTTCAGGGCAGTTGCCTATTTTCCCCTCTAATCGTTACGCTTTTAATAAATTCTTAAAAAACGTATTCCTGTAAATATAGGTATTTGACTTGTATATACTCAAGTGTTTTCATAGATAAATAACCAACAAGCAGCCTAGTTTACAGGCATGGTAGAGACTGTTAACTAACATCCTATCCAGGATTAATCATTACAAAGCAAGTGTATACACACTCTAACTAAATAACCATCCCGCTTTTCTCCACATAGTAGGCAAAGAGGATAGATCGCAATACAACTGTATCTCGGCTCACATTACTTGCTTCATTCGCATCATATTCGCATATACTTGTATATACGCAAGTGTTTTCATAGATAAATAACCATCACACGCAGCCTAGTTTACAGGCATGGTAGAGACTGTAAACTAAAATCCTAACCAGGATTAATCATTACAAAGCAAGTGTATACACACTCTAACTAAATAACTAACTAAATAACCATCTCGCCTTTCTCCGCAAAGTAGGCAAAGAGGATAGATCGCAATACAACTGTATCTCGGCACGCACTACTTGCTTCATTCACATCATATGTGTCGTCTCATACAAACTCTACTCTTATTCCGAATGAATTCGATTCGATCCTCCGACTTCATCAACAATTCACTTTAGCGTCATATATTCTCCTTACATACCTTTCTTCGTCATCCGCTCTATTTGTCTAAGCCATCAAAGCGTCTCTTTCTTAATCTAAACCAAGACGAACATTAGAACCGAATGTCAACTTATCATTTATTTTGAAAGACTTGAGATTTTAGGATTCTTTAGGATTGGAGAATTTTAATGAAGTGCCCTGTACGAAAGCTTACAAATAAGAATTTGCTTATATTTATTAATCAAATATGTGTATGTTATTAATATTTTTTCGTTATCAGTAATTTTAGATGTTTTTTAATATATGTTTTTTTTCTAATAAAAATACTTGAGAAAATACTCTATCACCTTTCAAAAACAGTTTTTAGTTTTCGGATACATTCAGAAATATCCTATTACTTTGGAATTTTTGCAAAGCAGAAGCTTTCTGACCTTCTCATAGAATTTTTCCGAAATCTGATGGAACAAGAGTTTTTTTTTTCATCACTTTTAATGACTTTTGGAAAGGGGGTTGAAATGCCACATTGTTGAGTTGTCATGACTTTGGCATTAATCTTCTTATAAATAATGAATACCAACAGTGATGGGGTAGCAAATGTAAAATCGTGCAATGTCCAGTGTTTTCAATATAATGTCCTCCGCGTGCAAATTGGTGTCTTCTCCAAGCATATAATTTCTAATTAAAGTGTGTTTATCGGAAGCGACTGGCCAGGTAAGTATTTTTCTGTATCTTTTTGTAAATAATAAACTTAGATAGAGCCTAAGAGTTCATAATAAATTGTACAGCGCCCTTGAGGTGATTTCTCACAAAAGCGGCGCTCTACAAATTATCTATCTAATATTATAATATTTTATTAGGCAAATGTTCTTATCACTTCACGTTTGTGTCATTTCATAAAAAAATAATGATTAAAAAATCTTAGATCTTTATTCATTTTTCCCAAATTGCTATCGGAAACTTTGGTTTCATGTAGGTGCATGGTTAAAATTTTCAATGGTTAAATTCTAGAAATGAGTATGAATCGTGGATTTTTTTTACACAGCATTTCCAAAGATGACCTAAGCCCCAAGGGAAATTTTCCTCAGGGCCTACAGCGTGGCGCTAATGTAAAAAAAGTAAAAACAATTGAAATATTGTCATTATTATTCGTTATCCGGGAATGTTCGTCTCTTTTTTAAAAAAAGGAGAAAACAAATATATATATATTTTTTTAATTATTATTGTACAATAGATTTATTATTTTCAGTTACTGTACAAAACTCAATTAGACAAATCTTAACATCGAGGTAAATAATCATTGTACAAAAAAAAACAACATATTAGAGCTATAAAAGGCTATTTAAAGAACATTTACTTAACATAATTAGTGTTTCTGCCCATTTTAGAACTTCATTGTTACGTTTTGTTTGTATGTTGTTTGTGACGTTAGTACATAATATAAATTTGTATTCCCACAAGCAGGGATTAATGAACACACTGGACACGATGTGATGAGGATTAACCTCACGATCCTGTATGCGAAGCCACAAACCACAAACTCACTCTGAACACACAAACTGAACTCGAAGCCACAAACTGAACCCACTAAATATTTATGGATAGGCTAAACTGAATAATCCATTGATTTCTCATGCATAAATCAAGCTGATTTTTGCCGATGGTGTAATATCTACCTAGTGTTAAATAAATAGTATCAGAATATTTCTTCGACGCATCATTAGTCAAGATTTGCCGCGGGTATTGGCAACGGCATTTATTTTCATTCCTTAACGCCTAAATTGACATATTGTGTAATACAGATTCTGAAAATGTGTTCGCCCACATTCTATTTCAATGTAAAATACAAACACAAAAAAGTATACAATCTAATATGTATGACTAGCAAAGATTATCAAAAAATTCTTATAAATGGTAAACGAAAACTCGTAGCATAGGCGGGAAACTCAAGAAATATCACACAAGGAAACCTTTAGATATGTTTTTTTTTCGTTGTTTGTTTTTGGGGTGTTATGCCGTGTTCTGCTACCTCCTTCTTTAGCCGACGTTTCGGACAGCGTTGCAGTGTCCATCATCAGGGCAGATCCGGCAGATCCGTCGATGTACACACGGCATAACACCCCAAAACAAACAACGAAAATGCTTTTGGCCGTGAAAATTTAAAAACGTACCTTTAGATATGTTGTTTAGGTTATTTCCTTTTTCGGCTATAAAAGAGTTAACAAAACATTATCATTTTAAAAATTTATTTCTTGTAGGTGCATTTTTATTTTCGTACTTTTCCTGTGATTTGGAAGACCACACTCTTTATTGGAATAATCCACATTACCTTTCTTTTTGATTGTATTAAAAATAAAATGTATTCAACATTTATTTATTTATTATTGTAGAAAGCAGTCACTTTGTGGTTTGACATATTTCATAAAAATAAAACATTTTTTTGTTTTTTTTACTCAGGGGTACAGGGTACAAATTAATACTAAAGTATGTTTGAGATGCTCAAGTAGAGCGAAACCGGTCGGTAAAGTAAATTAATAAATATCGTGGTTTAAAAACAAAAAAGTGTTTTTTTTTTAGAGTTTATTTTTATTATTTATTTATTGGTTAGAGACAAACAGCTTATACATAAAATATAAATATAAATATATACATTGTTAAATGAAGTCAAGCCAAAAAGTCTCCTATGTTAAAGTTGATGAATGGAGGTGTACAAATAACACTTCTAAAAAGCAAATTGATAGCACATAGGTCGTCGATATAAATTTTTATCTACAAAATTCTACAGTCATTGCCAATAAGGAAATTGAGTCCTTTTTTATCAATGTTCACATGCAAACTTAAAGCTAGTATTTTTTTTGTTTTATGTTCGTTTTCAAGTTTAAATTTTATAAAGCCCGCGAAAACGCCCGGTAAGAGTGTGTGACGTCATGGTCCCTTGTTTGTGTGAAAAATAAAGGAAAATATTTACAAAACCGGGACACGCTTAATATGGACTAAAACAATAAACTTAAAAAGTTGTAATAGTTAGTATTAACTAAAGTACCAATCAATTCAGTTACCGGAATTTCGAAAAAAGTGCATTTTAATGGTTATTTTTTAAATTTAAAAACACGAAATGTCATTTTTCATGGCGATGACTTGGTGAGATGATAAAGTTGATAGAGTTTTATTACATATTAAAATTAATTTTAGGTGAGGAAAAGAAATATAGGATGAGGATTGGAGATGCTCTGGATACATTCCAGACTCTTGTATTAATTTTCGATCGTACGTGTTCCTTCTAATCGATATTTGTGAAGTTTATTGCTAAAAATGTCTATATTTTGAAATTTTGTGTTATATTGTGCGTAGGTATATACGGTTTAGTTTGTGATTTTTTTCAAAGGTTAGTTCTATATGTAGGCAAATGAAACAAATGGTATTGCCGTATTGATCTTGTCGGAGTATGACTATTTATTAAGTTGGTTAGTTCTGGCGAGTCCGGGCCATTATTAAGAATTTTAAACAAAATTATTTGGTCAAAAATTAAACGTCATTTATGAAGGGAGTTGAAATTGTGGTAATTAATAGATTCGGTGTAATTTGAGAAGTATAAGTTTTGTTTATAATTTATGTTTTAATTTTTATTTTTTTATTCTTTCGATTCTTTCAATGTGAGCTTGGTGAAGAGGAGTCCAGATTGGTGTGCGCAGTGTTTTAAGTGGGGACGGATGAACGCGGTGTAAAGGGAATATAGAGTCTTAAGGTTGTGGAAGGTTTCGTTATACGAATTATAAATCTTAGCATTTTGTTGGCTTTCTTGATGATTTCATCAGTGTGTTACATCAAGTTTAATTTATATTCATGTAACAGTGTTTGTATACATTTATGTACCTCAACGTCTGTCTCGGCACAGGTATATCCTAGTGAGGCAGTACTCTATATACATTAAAATGTTTTTAGATTTTCTATAACTTAGGGTTTTAGATTTTTTTTGAACTTCATAATCAAATCTGCATGTTACGTACATATATTTTAAATTAATCATATAACTGATTTAATTATAATATATAAAACAAAGTCGAGTTAGTAGTCATTTATAACTCAAGAACGGCTGAACCGATTGTTATGATCTTTAATTTGTTGGATTTGTCTCCGTCCCGATTAGCATAATAACTATTAAAACATCGGAAAAAATCACGGGAAAAATAATTATGAAGAAAATTATTTTTTTCTTATATTTTGTATGTAACGGCTTTTCAAATAATGTGCTTGGTCGACATAATTTGAATCAATTCGAACTGTCAATGGTGTAGTGTGCCGAACATTTCGTGCTTAGTCAACAGCTCAATTCCATTTTTTGATCTATTTAGTATTTATTTTAATATAATAAAAACTTAATTTATTTTAAGTTAATAAATTAAACACAACATTTATTGATTCTGAGGCGGACCGAAGTTTGCCGGGTCAGCTAGTCGTTAATAAAAGAGTCGACGTAGTTGTTAATAAATGTTTTCGTAAATCAATATTTTTGGTTCTAGTGTCATCTTTAAGACCCACACGATTTGTCTTGATACACTTAGTTGAAGGTTTTAAATGTATTTTCTATAAGTTCAATGATTTCGTTGAGGAAGCTTTCCGATTTATTTCTTCCAATTTCTATCAACCATATTTTAATTCTTCTCGTTCTATTTTAAGTAAGGCATATGATTTATCATTTTTCAACCCCTCCATAACCCTCGTTAATTCCCTAATAAAAGTTTCTCAAAAATCCTACCAGATTGAAGGCCGGTTCGCTAAGGGGGGACAAATATTAAAGGGGTAGTTAATTTCAAGATAAATGGGCGGAAAGCTCTTTGAATTGTTCTGTTTAACCCCAAATTACCACAAAACGACTCGTATAGAAGGAGGCACTCTCCAAAACCCTTCGTTCCGCCTCATAAAACACCCTAAAAGTTCGGGAGAATATGCGTTTCCAAGATAAATTAAACACTAATTAAAACATTTTTAATCAGCAACTATTTATCACATGCGACTCAATATAATATTAATTTTTTAAAACTTTTTTTATAAAGATAAATGAATTCATTACATACATTTAAGTTTCATTTTGAAACATTGAGTTAAATAAATTCCTTGAGTTTTCACTCTATAAATATTTATAGCATAATCAACAAAAAATTGTGCTTACCTTCATTTTTAGCGTTTCCAAAAATGGACCTAAACAACACTTTGTACACGGAGAAAGATGTTATTCTAAAATACGATCATTTTATTCGTAAAAAAGATTAAAACGGGACTGAAGTTCTTAAGAACAAATTAACAGTGTTTTAATGTTTATTGGTGGGAAAATGTAAGAATAATTCGTTGGTATACGTACGAAATTACGTGTACCAACAAATTATTCTAACATGTTATATATGTAGTATGTATACATGTGTATATATGTATGAGTATGAGTATGTATACATGTGTATATGTGTATGTACATGTGTGTACATATATATATATATGTATATATATATATCCACATCTAATTATAAAAGTACAATCACAGAAATTCCTGCAACATCAATTACTTCTGCACATATATGTACTATATTTTTAATTCTTAATCTTTTTATTTTAACCACCACTGTTTTATACCCACATATTATAATGCCCACGCACAGGCTTCGCCTTTGTGGGATTTTTTTTGTTACCTTTTCATTTATGTTATTATG
This sequence comes from Limnephilus auricula, assembly GCA_951813805.1. Classification (NCBI taxonomy): domain Eukaryota; kingdom Metazoa; phylum Arthropoda; class Insecta; order Trichoptera; family Limnephilidae; genus Limnephilus; species Limnephilus auricula. The sequence continues at coordinate 8,003,969 of OX638408.1, forward strand.
TATGTATCTACTTATAAATGTATGTATCAAAAAATTTTGCCAATAAAAAAAAAAAAATAAATAAAAAAATAATAAAAATGTTCCTGCCAATAAACATTGAAACCCTGTTAATTTGTTCGTAAGAACTTTAGTCCCGTTTTTACGAATAAAATGATCCTATTTTAGAATAATATATTTTTCCGTGTAGTCGAGCAATATTACTAACTATTTATCTGTAATTTCTGTACTGGTTTCTGTAATTACTGTGGTTTCCAGTGACGAAAATACTCAAACTGCGTTTGATAAAAAAATCGATGAAATAAATAATAAATTGTCTGATAACAAATTCGTTACACAATAATACGTGGTGATATTATTTTTGTAATTCCGAGTTTTTTTCCCAAACTTTAAAAAAAAGCTCCGGGGTCAAAAATCACTTTGGACTGAATTTGCAATAGATAACAATTAACTCGGATGCTTTATTTGGAAGGCGGTAGGAATACTTCTGGGACCTGACCTTGAGGTTGCAATCGTAATTATTATAGTCTCAATCCCTGCATTATCAACAGTTATTTTCCATCCATGGGTGACCTCTAGTGCCATCTATGAATAACCTACTAAACTACTATCTAGATCTAGGATAATCCCAATCATCAATCTTCTTTATACAGTTTGTGGTACGTTATTTTCACGTCCTCCAAACAAAACCCCTGTCCCCCAAGATTGAATCGCCTGATAGAGCATTGCCAATATCATATATCCATAGATATTGGCAACACGGAGTATGGAGCATAGAGTATACCTCAGTGTATACTATATTATCCGTGGAGATACAAGAGAGTGATGTTTGTTCACTCTATGAAGCAATAGAGATTTTATCCTCTGGATAAGTCACGTACTGTTTGATCAATCTCAGAAGGTCCCAATTCTGGAAAACACCTCAAATATGAAATATCTTTGAATTTTGGAATTTATTTATTTATTTTATTTATTTACACATATACGGCACAACATGTGCCATTAACATAATTGACATAACATATAAATAGTACAACAACATAAAGAATGACTAACAGTATAAATGTAAGTTAAATATAAGGAAAAAAATGTAAAAAGTAAGTAGTAAGGTTATAAAGGGTAAAATATAAATATAAAGTGAAAAATATGGTACAAAGTATAAATATAAAGTACAAGCTTTAAATTATTAAGCAAAGTAATAATTAAAACACAAGTTAAATGTAGAAATATAAGATATCTTTAAAAGGAACAAAGATTTAAATATATAATATATAAAATGTAAGAAGTCCTCATAGGAGCAAAGAAAAATAAAAATATAATGATATTATAGATTATAAATATTAACCGATATGATGAATTTTACAAGTACCTATGATTTCTAATGAATTAATGTTTTGCAAGTACTGGTAAGCATATTATGTTTACTTGATCATTATGTTTACATGGTACTAGAAGAGAAATTTTGTTTAATGCATCTTTTGTATGAGGCCAGATTACCGGCGTGATCGATTTAGATATCTATGGGACTTGTATAATTTTTGTGTTGCCTGTACTATATTCAATTTATCGGTCTAGGAGCCAACCAAGGAAATAATTTAGGATAAATAAGTCTTCAACGGTTTGTTGTTCAGAAAGTTAAGAAAATTGTAAACAGCAAGATTATGTGGAATTAAATGTCGATAGATAATTTTATTTTTGCACAAGACACGGAAGAATGGAAGAGAAAAATAGAGGAAATTGCTGCAAACCAATCCCAGGATTGAAACCAGAGAGAGAGAGATAATTTTTGTTTCTTACACTATTGAGAAAATTTCGGAAATAGGTTCGCTCTGAGGGAGTGTTATTTATTTTTGCACGAAATATTTTTGGCTAAATTAGAAAAAAAGTTTTACCTTTGCCGTGATTTTTAACAAATCGCGTCGAGTTTTCACTCGATTTTTGAAAAGAAGTTTTTGGATGTCAGGTTCGCCAAAGACGTACAAGGACGTTTACTTACAAAAGGATACATAAGTACTTTATTTACAAAACAGAAAAAGTTTTTTGTCCACAATATTTTATTTACTGTGATATTCTGTAATTTTTACTCCATGCAGGACCCTGAGGGAAATAATTTCTCTATTGTCTTTCGTCGTCATCCCAATAAATGGTTCCCGGGGCGGCGATACCCATAGCCGCCTCCCAAATTGGGATCTAATCGGCATTGGAAAGAACAAAAAAACAAGCTTTATATTAAAATCCAAAAGTTAACCACAAAACAAGTAAAATATGTCACGGTTTAAATATACTATGACTTTAATGTAATTTAGGTTGAATTAAGATTGGCTAGCTCAGAAGGTATATGACTTACAAGGGGAATGTGTGCGTGAATACTGTAACTACATAATAAAGAGAAGTTTAAGAAACAATGTTAATTTTATTTATAAATACACACACAATAATTTGATAATGGTAAGCATGATTTAAGTTAGACTCTAAATAATAATCTCAGGTCATGTGCAAGCCCTGAGGAAACTTACAGATTTCATTATGTTCTATAGCATTTCAAAATGTGAATTTAAATGATAAATAGGCGCCAAGCTCGTTGATTAACCTAACGGCTAAGGTATGCTAAATAAAGAAAGGATAAACCTAAATATTGAAATAAATTAAACTATTACGATTTTGATGAACGACTTAGGCCGACATTTTCTTCCAGGCTGGTTTCCGCAGGTAACAACTCACTCCAAGCTTGATTCTTCCAAACTCAACGCCGCTCTGCGTAAATTCTTCCTCTGACCGACAGAGCAGTCCCGCCAACAGCATGATTTTTTAGAACGCTCAGGCAGGTACTTAATTAAATGCGGTCATATAGGGGCTCGTAGAACAAGCTGTTACAATGTACACATTTATGAAATCAAAGTATCCGACGGCAAATTGAAAAAAATTATGATACTTTGCGATTTTTTAAAATCATTTTTACTTAAAACGACAAAAAAGTGAAGTAACAATAACGTTTGTGTTTTCTTTGTCTAAAAAAGGTATGTATGGGGAGGGGGAAGAGGGGTTTCGCCATAAAGGGGAGAGCAAAAGAAGGGAGGGGGAACGCGGGAAGGTGAAAAGAGAACGCGGGAGGGGAAGGGGAAGCGCGAGGGGAAGAGGAAGAGGTGTCGGAAGAGGAACGGGGACGAATGGGAAATGACACGAAGGGAGAAACAATGACAATAGGTCATAATGACCCAACCCCCACGACCTTGTAACAAATTTCCACTCCCATGACGCCGGGTTAATATTAAAACTTATCATATTACCATCCGAAATCCGACCATTTAGACTTTATGGGGCCAACAGACCTAGCTATAAAAGCTCAAGCGTTATTTGGCTTGGCCTTCTTCAGGATATTGCTCGTCATACATTCCCATTGGGAATGTACGGCAACCGATATGCCGAAATACGCCAAACCAAATAACGCTTGAGCTTTTATAGCTAGGTCTGTTGGCCCCATTAAACCGATGATAAATTAATTGATCCATCGATCCTTGTTTAAACTAATCTGGCATCACAAAAAGGTGTATCTTATTTTACAGACCTTGCTAAAAACACCCCGTGCAATTGAAGGTGTCCAAATTCGAGGTGCGCTGTTAGGGGATTTGGGTAAAAAGCTCCCGGGGAGCAGCTGGTTGCAGGGGATAATGGAATATAAATCTTTTATGAAGCTTTTTCCAACGTGCGCGATGCGAATTAGGTCACCCACGTTTTAGAAAACGCCCCTACCTGTCGTGTGTTGTTTTTGGTTTTGTGTAACAGGTTTACGTAACAAGGGTGCTTTAACGACAATACCTGGGTTTACAGAAGCTATTATATAAAACAATAAAAATATATAAATTTGTTTTAGACCATTTTAATTTTGATCATACTCTTCCGGTTTCGGAAGAATATTAAAACTTCTCCTGACGAAAGAAGGGTTCTTCCGAAACCGGTAAAGTTTGATTACAATGAAAGTGGTCTAAAAATGCATATATTTTTATTATAAACTATCTGATACCCGGCATGCGTTGCAATGCCATTGAAATGAAGAAATTGTTTCTCCCTACGTGTCCTTTCCCATTCGTCCGCCACCTCTTCCCCACCCTAGTCCCCTTCCCCTCCCGCGTTTTCTTTTCAGCTTCCCCGCGTTACCCCTCCCCTCTTCCACTGACCCCCTTATCGCGAACCTCCCCCTTAATTCCCCTTATTCATTCTCCGCCTTCCCCCTCCCTCATCCTCCCTCCCGCGAACTACTAATTTTATATAAAACAGCTGGTACCCGGCATACTCCCTACGCGTTCTTTCCCATTCGCCCCATTCACTTCCCCTCTCGCGTTCCCACTCCTCCTCCACCATCCCTTTTTTCACTCTACCCCCCCCCCCCTTCCCCCGTCCCGCGAACCCCCCTTTAAATTCCCCTCCCTCCTCTTGTATCCGCCTGCCCCCTCCCTCAGATCCCCCTCCCGAGTACCCCTCCCGTATGCTCCTCTTCCCCTCCCGCGGATCCACTCTTGAATTCCCCTCTCTCCCCGCTAGTAATACGTGCTCCACTTCGATTGGACCCGACTCTACCGTACCGAAGGGACGAACATCAAATGTTTGACAGGAAAGGTAGTACATTTTATATGTGAAAATGAAATTTTAATTTTTACTACCTTCCTCGCAATTTTTTTATATTTTCCTACTACCTTCCCTGGACTACGATAAACATTTCAAAACCAAAATCAGCTAAATCGGCCCAGCCGTTCTCAAGTTTTAGCGAGACAAACGAACAGCAATTGATTTTAATATATATAGATTATAGTAAGCCACAAGTTAATGCTTTTTACAAATGTGTATTATATAATAAATTCTATGGTGTCTTCTATGTACTTTTTAGAAAGTTTTTTTTTTACATTAGCTCATTAGGATCCTATGAGCAAAAATTATACCTCACTGCTTATGCCATATTAGAAACGCGGTATGGAATATATTTTTAGGGAAAGGAAGAAGAGGAAGTTATGGGAAGGTAAAAGTTATGAGAAGTGAGTAGGAATTGGTTGTCAAAGTGTCCAAGAGTTAAGGACATATGGATCCATTCCTCCCATTGCGGTGAAGGTGAAGGGTCGAGAGAAACCGGTTTGAGATGTCTCGGTTATTAAATAATTAAATAATTAAAAAGGATATATAGTATAGAATGTGCGGTGCTTTCTAGAGTGGAAGATGGTCTCAGTATCGCCCTGGTGTAAGACCACCATACAGAATTGAAATGTTACTTGGAGTCGCTTTAATCGTATTTGAATAGCCAGGTACTTCCCCACCATCATCTACCCCTTCTTCTTCCTTCCCAGACTATCTTAAGCCTCACCTCATACCCCAATTGGCAATACCATAGTCTGCTATTCCCAATTGGGGACCTGGGGGCCTAGTCTATATCTCTCACAGCGCCCGTAACGCGGGTTTAGCTACGTCACGAATCCGTATTAACCCTCCTCTGACCGTGCTAAAAACTTTCTCGCGCTCCGATGCTGTACACTCAGTAAATATTAGTGTAATGTATTTATTTAATCCAATACATAAATGTATTGTGGAGGAATACCTAAAATGTTAACTCTATGTTTAGTATATTTACAAAGATATTTCAGTAAATACAAACCGTGACCGCTTAGTTGGCAGCACCGTCAAGAAAGGTTAAACGGCAAACGTGCTTGTTTGTGAAACCGAAAGATCGAGACTAGGCCCCCTGGACTGACTCTAGCGCCCGTAGCATGGTCGATCGATATGAATTTACCGACCGATTGTCGGTAACTTCTCATCGTACCCTAGGACAACTGCAGATCGCAAAAGAATAGGTTATAGTTCACAATAACTAAGTGTCCTTAATATATTCGATACCAACTGTTGTTTGTACTTTAGCGATCTGCAGTTGTCTTAGGGAACGATGAGAAGTTACCGACAATCGGTCGGTAACTTCATATCGATCGACCATGCTAGCACCCCAGACGGGAGCAGTTTGTAGTTAGCGGATGGGACTCTTGAGCGGTATTAAAAAAAAACATGTTATTCGTTTTAGAATAGACATCGTCTAGTGAGGCGGGTAACGAACATTTATATAAAAATAATAATATGCTCTCAAATTATCTGCAAATTATGTACCATGAACATGTTCACAATTATCCTACGAGATGACGCACAGATTTTAGGCTGCCCAAAACTAAACTTTCATGTACCCAAAACAACGCGTTTTGGGCAAAAACTTAAATTAACCTACCAAATGCCGTAAAGGAAGCCTTAAGACTTAGCAATTTTTGTAGGACATGTGCTTTATATATGTAAAAAAATAATTTTTGATTTAAATACGAACATACTCACCAATTATATATAAACCTACTCATAATCGTAACTGTATCTGTTAAATTTTATCGTTTACATTTGTCATACAAGATGTATGAAAAAAAAAAAAAATGTTTTAATTATGTATGAATTTTTTGTCAATAAATACCAAATTCCATTTGGGAGGCGGGAATGGGTACCGCCGCCCCGGGAACCATTTATTGGATAACCAACACCTCTGCCATAGGTCACCTCAAGTGATTCGCTACTTTTGGTGACTTAGCAGGGGTGCCCGGGTTCATGGGGGTAAGGTTTATCTAGGTCTTGGCGTCGGATGATCTAAATCTAGACCCACTGAACCCCAGATTCCTACCCAACCCTCATACATTTTTCCTTCCCAGAACTTCCTCACCTTCCTTTCCTTAAAAAATACCCTCCACACAGCATCTCCAAAGATGACATAGGCCCTGAGGGAAATTATTTTCTTCAAGGGCCTCCTGTGTGGACGTAATGTAAAAAAAAAAAACTCCGGATTAAAATCATTTTGTCAAAATTTTGTTGCTAGGTTAGTTTTTAATTTGACAAAAACGAGAATACGTTTAAATTTAAAACTTCAAAACGAATTTCAAAGGGGAAGTAGAATTGACTGCCTCCGCTCGGAATCGTGTCCGGAAATGACATCGGCAGCTAACTTCCGGTATCTGAAACTCAAAGGAGTTGACCGGAAGTGACTCTGTGAGGCTTGATGACTTCCTATTTCACATTTCGCCCGGCCGGATATTGAAATTGCTAATTGTCACTTATGTATTAATGAAGAAAACAGACGGCACCGATTTCGCATCAAAGATATTTTATATTATGAATATTTATTTACTGCAAGGCAGCAAAACATGAACACGATATTTTTTAAAAGTAGTAGAGCCCTAGAACAGTGGTTAATGCAGATTCGAAAGAAAGCTAACGTCACCAATTTAAAAAATACCTTCAACTCATTGACCCCTAGACAGTTTAATGAAATTGATTGCTTGTTCTAGATTTTATTTAATTACTTATATTTAAAATTTTACATTTACAGACGATACATGTTAAATATGTAAATTGTTATTGTAGTTCTTCTCACTAGTCCTGTACTAAGGGGAACTACGTTTTGAAAAAAATTTCAGTGACTTCGATGGCACAACTTCGTGGTTTGTTTAAGAATTTTTCAGAAACTTCTATGACGACGTTTTTAATAAACAAGTAAGTTAGTTATTTTTCCGATAGTTTCTTAAGGCAAGATTTGATGCCTTTAATAAAGTTGTTTTTGGTTTTAATTTTGTGAGAGATTGTTTGATATATATGATTTTTTAAATTTTAATGAAAAGACAAATAACTTTATTTCTTCAATTTTTGCAAAATTACTTTGTGGCATCATTTTAATTAAATAAAACAAATTACTTTGTGTAAACCGATATGGTTTGATTTATGTTATTATCCTGACGAAGAAACCATCGGTTTTGAAACATGTAGATATTATAACATGTGATTAGTGGTTTACGCTAAGTAATTTGTTTTATTTAATAAATAACTTTGTTTACATCACATTTATTTATAGTGATGCAAACAAAGTTAGGACAGCTAAAGGACTGCTCCCGTCTGGAGCCAATGAGACTATGGCATCCCCAATTGGGGTACGTTGTGAGGCTGAAGATAGTATGGAAAGAGGAAGGTAGGAAAATACCTGGGTATTCAGATCTGGTCAACAAACACGGCTAAAACCATTTCAAGCAACGTCTCAATTCTGAATCGTGGTCGAAAACCAGGGCAATACTGAAAGTATTTTCCCCTCCGGAAAGGAAATATACTTCACACTATTTCAAATTAAATAAATTGTGAAAGAACACAACTTAATCAATAAAATTTATTAAATTACACGCCGGATTTTGCTAGTCGAAAATCACGGAGGTTGTTAATTTTTAGTTCATTAGTTAGTATAAATTCCATAGCAATTGACTTTTATTCGAGTTGTGTAGCTGTAGATAGCCATACTTAAAATAAAACTTGATGGAACTATAATTATTAATTAGAATATAAACGACTTTTTAAAAACTTGCACGCTTCTTCAATAAATCTATAAATTAATCGAATCGCCCTAAACAAACTAAAAACAAAAGTAATATCATGATATAAATTTAAAAAAACGGATCAAACTTTTAATTTTTTTTGCTTTCGTTTTCGACGTCAAACTTGTGTAATTCCAAATGAGATATTTAAATTTGCAATCCACTGGAAATCGAGATTACCGGCGCATACTTTTCCCTCGGGTGAATTTTTCGACAGATTTCCTTCCAATTTATAAAGTGTTTGTTTGCACGGGCCGATGCCGACGATCGACGTCTGCTGGGTAACCTTGTTTGCTTTATAATATCGCCTAACCTTTCCAGAGATATGTCCCTGGGAATTTGCAATCACAAATAATATTGAAAATGATATCATATTTTAGGAAAAATGTGTGCCTTCTCGAATCAATTGCTTACAAAATGATGTAGGAATTTCAAAATATTGTATTCATCTTCTTAATATATAAAACAAAGTCTCGTTAGTTACACCATTTATAACTCAAGAACGGCTGAACCGATTTTTATGATCTTTGATTTGTTGGATTTGTCTCCTTCCCGATTAACAGAATAACTATTAAAACATTGGAAAAAATTACGGTAAAAATAATTATGAAGAAAATTAATTTTTTCATATATTTTGTATGGAACAGCTTTTCAAATAATAATAATGCATTGGTCGACATAATTTGAATCAATTCAAACTGTCAATGGTGTAGTGTGCCGAACATTTCGTGCTTAGTCAACAGCTCAATTTCATTTTTTGAACTTAGAGTAGGTACCTATTTATTTTAACGTAATAAAAACTTAATTTATTTCAGCTAATAAATTAAACACAACATTTACTGATTCTGAGGCGGTACGAAGTTTGCCGGGTCTGCTAGTATTATATAAAAACAAAAACATTGTGACCTCAACCTAACCTCTACAAAATGTGTACGTGTTTTGTCGGGGGAGACCACGCTTTATTATAAAAATAAACATGGACAGTTTGTTGAAAAGCGTTTGTAATTAGCGAAACTTTATAACGCCGGTTTCGCCCATTTCGGTTTTGTATAGGACATAGCTGAATTAATACAACGATAAAATATGGACATACATTTTTCTTTACAAAGCTGTAACATTGTTATATTGTGTTGCTTTAGTTATATTTTGAGGTAATTATAACTACTCCCGTCCCAGGGAAAGCGTATACACGTCATCCACAAATGACTTAAAAGCCGTTCATAAAAATCTACCTTCTGACATGAAGTATTGAAAATTTAAAATACAAAAGTCTTGTTTGAAAACGAAAAGATTTTTTTTTATGTGTATTACATATTGACAAATCCTATTACAATACACATCACATATGAATACATAACTTTAAATAAATAAATGAAAATTTTACAATAATATATATTTTACAGTTCTTATCTAAAATAATTACTCCTGAAATCAAATGATGAAGATGTCAAGAGACCAGGAGATATAATTTAGTAGCATTATACCCCTTGTCATCCTATGCTGGGCCTGGACGTCCGTTCTGCCATGTGAAACACAGAACAAGTCGCGGTGGCGACCCTGGCGGTAGTTGTTCGGTACGATACGAGATACTAGATCGATTACGAAATTAAAAGTTATAAAAACAACCAAAAGAAATAAATTATTTTTTTCATGAAACATAGGTACACAATGGAAATAAAATTCACAAACGTGGGGTCCATATTTAACATTAATTACGTACTTATTCGTTAATAATTTTACCGTAAAAATAATATGACATTATCTATAATATAAAAATGAATGTTTGTTTGTTTGTGTGTTATGCGCGGCCACACCGTTCATCCGATTGCGATGAAAATTTGGGAATATTATGTGCGCATACCGGATGGTTATAGGATAGTGAGCTCTGGCGTTATGAAATTATTTCCTATAGATACTATTCATACGATTGCGATTAAAATTTCTTCCGATTGCTATTAATTTTTTTAAACTGTTTTCAACAAGCCTGTGAATATTTATATATATATAAATATTCACATGCTTGTTCACAACAGTAATTTAAAAAAAAATCCCGCAATCTATTTAGTATTGAAGTTGCGTAGTTTTCGAAATACAATATTTTTGGGGGTGGTTTGATAATATCAAACCACCCAATGATATTATCATAAAATGTGGAGTTTTTAAGGGGTGAACGCAACATATGTAGCGGAATATATATATATTTTTTAATATAATTATAATAGCAGGATATATGTATTTTGGGGATGCCATGCTCTTGATTCCTTCTACTCGCCGCTGTGAGGGTACCTTGAATGCCTCTAAATAATGAAAAAAAAGAACGTGGCGCTGCCCAACTTCCAAAACTTCCAACCATTCGCTACTTAAATCAACCCTGATAGAACATGTAATTATTGAAATTAAAAAAAATCTCAGGGATCGCCCCCCGCAAGACCCTCAATAGTCTAGTCAGGGAAGATATTTTTGAGTTAATAAATCAGAAAACTTAAATACTTAAAATTAAAATTCAAGATTATAAACTTAAAATTAAAATTCATTATAATTAAAGACTTCACAAAAAGATTCCAAGTTTTTCAAGTATTTTGGGGCTAGACCAGAGGGGTCTGCCAATTCAATAGTAGGACGCACTTGAGATTTGTATCTGCGTGTCCCGTACATTACTCTAACCTTATGAGAGGCTAACTTGATTCTGGCTTCGATGGAGCCCCCGTATCTGAGCTGGTCGCTTAGAGTTACGGCCGCTGTTCCCAATCCTACTAATCAATTACTAAGCCAAAATTTTGCCTTAGTAATTGATTAGTGCACAACTGCGCTTTTTCCAACACACAAGTATCGCTTAAGCATTTATCTTAACCTAAGGAAGCCGGACTAGTGGATTAAACTCGTTCCGGCCGCCTCAGTTTTGGACTAGTTCTTAAAAGTTTCAACAGAGTAGAAAAAATACCGCGAACACAATGTATGGTCGATGAAATATCACTTTGACAGAAGACACAGTTTTGCGCTCATTTCACTTCTGTTGTATTGCGTTTATCAATTATCATTTTAATTAATATGGATTGAGAAGTTCAAATGCGTGCGGAGCAGAGACGAAAAACGGTTAATTTATGCGAAAAACTATGTCGTTTTCGAATATTCGCCAAGCCAAGTGTCAAGTATTATACCTACGGTCAAGCTGACACTTTATTTTATATACGTTTGTTTAAAAAATATAAAATGTCAGTTTATGGATAAAAATATTTTAAATAAATTACGTGTATTAATAATAAATCCAACAATTAACTCTATATATTAATTTAACTTCGAAAGTTCTTACTTTGATGTCATTTTATTGTCTATGAAGTGGGCGAGGCCAGATAACATAAGATGTTTGGGGACAACATAAATCGAGCGCTACCCTACAAAATGCTTGGCTGATCGCGGCCTCAGATGAATCGATTTAAAAGTTAGAAACAGCGGCCGTTACACCAAGCATATCAATGTTAGAAGAGTTACGCCAAGCATGTTGGGAAGATTGCTTCCGTTGAAGGAAACTAGATTGTCATTTCAGTCCCTTTTAGTCATGATGAGACATGATTGGGTCTTCGAAACATTAAATTCGACGAGGTTATTCTCATCCCAAGGTTTTGACGGTGAGCTGATGGACTTAGCATGGCGAGTTGCGAGTTACTGTTTGCGTTGGCTATGTCAACGGGTTTCTGAGAAGTTGTGTAGTGTGCGGACCATCACATGGACATACACAAGATAGCGAGTTATGTTGCAAAATGTTTTTTTAAACCAGTTGCCCATGAGCCAATGCATTTACTAATAAAATTTTAATTACATGAAAACAAATAACTTTGTGTACACCACTTATATATGAGTAGGTATAAGTGGTATATAAGTGGTGTAAATAAATTTGTGTACACCACTTATATATGAGTACATATAAGTGGTATATAAGTGGTGTAAATAACTTTGTGTACACCACTTATAAGTGGTATTTAAGTGGTGTAAATAACTTTGTGTACACCACTTATATGTGAGTAGGTATAAGTGGTGTACACGAAGTTATTTGTGATAAAATGACGCCACCAAATGAATTTGCAAGAATTGAAGAAATAAAATTTTACTTTTTATCCAGTTTTATGTTTACATAACGACGGTCTCAAATAAACAATCTGCGATAAGTCCAAAATCGTTTTGGGGGCTTATTTATTGGCTTATTTTGTTGATTTAAAGGTCTGTATTTTCGGAATTTTGAATAAAATGAAATGTTATGCAAAATATCAAACAATACTATGTTTCTTGATCTCAAAAACAGTGAAAATGCAGAAACAAAATCGCACATCCGACATTATTCTTCGGGACGGTCGATATATATTCGTAATTATTACTTCAGACATACAAAATGAAATCACAAGCACCATCCTACAAATTACCCAACAATCAATTCACACTAACATCAAGCCACTTTACAATCAAGACATCCACAACCACAATACTCGAAATAACAATAAAATCCGCGTTCCTCAAACACACACTACAAAATATGAGATATTGCCTTGCCTATACACTATATAATTCGCTTCCAGGGGTGCTAGCATGGTCCATCGATATAACCCTATATCTATACTACATTGACAAAATCCGTCATCTTTGGTCACTTATCAATATGTGCTAGCACAGTCACCTATTGATAAGACATAATCCAACCGACGATTGACAAAAGCTCGCCAAATCGTATGCGATCTTGGCTGTGACCCTAGCATGGTCCATCGATAAAACCCAAGTATAGATATGAAATTCATTAAATTCGTTGTCTATGGTCAGTTAGCAATAATTGCGAGCACAGTGAAAAGATTATTCCGTTAGTCGGTAGATAAAGGTCACTGATTTTAGCGCGGCTTCCGTAGTGTCAGATAAGATATCAATATGCAGTTTTATTTAAATAATGTCGTTCGTTATGCAAGTTAACTGACTTATTAATTAATGGAGGTTAACCTAAAAACCTCCTAGTATTTAAAAAAATCGTATATGCGACCCATAAACTTACATGCATTCATTTAAGACGAGATCAATTTATTCATTTTAGCTTCGAGATACGAACTTTGATAAAATATGTCTTTGGATCGTATCAACTATTTAACTCCCGGAGATCGCAAAAAGTAAATGCGAAGCGCCGATGTATATTAAAGTTAGTATTTCAATTTGAAATTGTCAATTTATTAGTATTTTTTAATTTTTAAATATCTCATTTGAAATTTAGTAACGTAAATCCATCAAAAAGGTGCCAGTGTTGCCATCTTATACCGACTTAGTATTTTTTTCCTTCCGATATCGGTTTCTTTAGCAACGGTGAAAGCGTGCTAGGACATTCGATATAAACTGTCGGAACGGTATAATACAACGGAAGATGTAAATCACGGGTGTAAATGTTCGAAGGATGATATTTCAAAGCTCTAACTGTATATGGGGCTAAATATTACTTCGTAAAAATATAATGAACTATTTATTAGCGAGATCACCCAAAAAAGTTGATTATTTATATTGTTAACACTACTCAAAGCAGCATCCAAAAAAGGAGTGCATTTTTCTTCGCCCATTTTGTTTCAAAATCCCGCGCTTTGTCGAGTCTGTAGAAATGACGCGTTGGCTCATTGTAAGTGAAGTGGTTCTAAAAGTTTATTTTAATGTTTTTGAAATGTGGATTTGTGTTTTTATACCTGAATTGAAAGTTTGCTCTTCTATTTTTACATTTAGTTTTGTATGCATGTGTCAGATCCTGCTACTCAAATTGCTGGAGAAAAATTAAATGAAATTCGAGTTCTTGTCAATTACACTGGATAAATTTTTAAGGACTCAGTGGTGCCGTATGAAAATCTATGCTTGACGAGAGCATTATAGAGTTCAAAGGATGTCTTAAGTTTAAGGAGAATATTCCATCCAAACGCCAACGATTTGGAATAAAAATATTTGTTTTGTGCAACGTGTAGACGGTTATATTTTAGATGTAATTATTTATTGTGGTGAAGTGATGGATGTTACTGACGAACAATGTCTTGGGGCTTCCGGAGCTGTTGTCACCACTCTATTAAAAGACTACGTAGGTAAAGGCCACAAATTGTATGTAGATAATTGGTACACTAATAAAATATCATTTACATTTCTGCATGACTACCAAACCTACGTATGTGGAACAGTTCGCGAAAAAACCGTAAAAACATATCAAAATTCAATAAATCGAAGAAGGGGTAAATTGCCTCACATTATTCTGGTTCACTGATAGTATTAAAATGGCACGACAAAGGATAAATGCGTATTTTAACAACGCTTCACGATGATACAGTTTCTCCAACAGGGAAAATAAATTTTAGAAGAGGAGAAATAATTTCAAATCCAAATTGTATCGAAGATTATAACAAAAATGTGGGCTTAAGAGATAAATCGGATATAACTAGTGTAAATGCCCTACGAAAATCAATTAGGTGGTACAAAAAAGTTTTCTTTCATCCTACATATTAATATTTACCGAATTCATACATAATGCCCAAAACCGTTAGTTGAAAAGATATTAGTTTTCCTGATTATCAATTAAGTATATGTTATAAGACAATTATTAGAAAAATATCATATTTCGTCGCACCCTGAAGTTGGTCCACGTGCGTCACAAGATGTTCCATTACGGTTATCTGCCAAAATGCTGGCTAAACATATGCCGTGACCT
Organism: Limnephilus auricula; assembly: GCA_951813805.1. NCBI lineage: Eukaryota > Metazoa > Arthropoda > Insecta > Trichoptera > Limnephilidae > Limnephilus > Limnephilus auricula. Next base: position 8,019,083 of record OX638408.1, read on the forward strand.
ATACCCGCAAAAGCTGTAATGTTTGCTCAAACAAAAAAACAAGAAAAATGATAAAATATATTTGTGGTGAATATAACCTGCCGTTACGTATTTGTCCATTCAACGAAATTCCATTAGAAAAAAGAATAATAATTTCAAATCTTTTGTAAATAAAAAAAAAACTCCAATAAATGTGAAAACAGTTGGAGAATCGTTCGTTGCCTATTGCCCGTTCGGCTAGCCGATTGTCAGAAATGTTGTTTATTATGCTCACTTCAAATATTCTGTGTTTGTTATGTATCTAAATCGATCTTTAAAATATATCAAAACGGAAATTTGATGATTTTCATTTTGTTGTTAATGTATACTATAACCGATAAGGTTTGAATAAAATAATTTGACATTTGACACAATATGTTTGACGTTTTATGTACATAGACAACATAGAAAATCTTTCCAGTGTTGCTAGCGTGTTTTACCAAACCTTTATCTACCCAATGTCAGTCGGTATAATATTATCGGTAGTTGCCTCTGTCTATTCGATATTGTAAAGTTATCGATTTCATTGTGCTAGCACTCCAGATATGTACAAAAACATCCAGCATAATAAACAATTGCAAAGCAATGCTTTAAAATAATATTTTTTAACTACATTTAAAAAAGAAAATATGTAATTGTCTTGTCATTTTTTGTTCTATCGTATATACTCGTATCGTTTTTTTTCTCTCTTTACTTGTTTTCTCCTGTTGTTTGTTCTACTTAACCTGTCTTTATTTTTATGCTGTACTGAATGTAAAACTTATATTATGATATCAAAATACCTTTGTAAAATTGTAACTACTACCTCCTACCTATGAATTGTAAGTTCCTCCTGTCCTAAAATGAGTTTTGTAACTCTTCGGGATTGCTCTAGTAAAAAGTAAAAACAATGAAAAAAAAAACTTTTATAATTCTTTCAATAATTAATTATCGCATCGAGTTTGTATCATATCTTGCTGCATATTTTAAAATAATTGAAGTATAAAAAATTTTCCACGCTAAACGGACAAATACTGACCCAGGTGTTCGGTGGAACATATTTGATAGATGATTAAAAAATATTTGATTTCTTGGTTTTGTTTATCATTGCTCGCATAAATCACACAATGGACTTAAAATATTTCATAATTTGGATAAAATAACACTTTGTTTAAACACAATTTTATTGACAATAATAAAAAAAACATCATAAAACCAAAAGATTTCGTTTCATCCAGAACCTTCCTCACGGATGCTATTACAGAGTACTATTTTAGGTACCGACAGGAGGCCCTGAATAAAAAAAAAATCCTCAGGTGATATGTCATTTTTGGGGATGCTGTGTGGATATTTTTTTTTGTAAGTGAAAATCTCACAAGAGTCCCAACCGCTCCAGTCTGCAGCCAGGGAGACTATGGCATCCCCAATTGGGATATGTTGTGAGGTAGAAGGTAAGCGCGGAAGGGAAGGAGATGGTAAAGAGGAAGGTGGGATGTACCTAGTTATTCAGATCTAGTCACTTTACCGTATAAAAACGGCTAAAGCCATTTCGAGCAAACGTTTCAATTCTAAATGGTTGTCTTACACCAGGGCGATACTGAGATTATCTTCGACTCTGGAACGTGCCGCAAATATAGTATATATTTTAAAAAATTTATTAATAATTGTGACGTAACCCAAATTAATCAAAAAAAAAATTATTTGCGCACGCCGGTTTCGAACCCGCGGCTTTCGGAACGGGAGTCCAAAGCCTTGCCTCTGGACTACGCCGGCCGTAGAGGGTCTTTTTAGAGAAAAATGAGTTAAAGTTCTGGGAAGGAAAAGGGTGTAAGGAGTGTGTAGGAATCTGGGGGACAGTAGTAGTCTATCCCTCCCATTGTAGTACAAGGTTATGGGTCGATAGAGTCCGGCTAGAGAGGACGAGATTAGATCTTCCTCAACCAGTCGCTCCAGAACCTTCCTGACACTCTCTGCTCTCCAAACGTAGCGAACCACTTAGCAGAGGTGTTGGTAAACCAATAAATAGTTCCTGGGCCGGCGATATCCAATACCTCCCAAATTGAAAATATCTCGCACAAAATTAATATACATATAATAAAGATAGTGTAGTCAAGTCAATAAACGAACAAAGTCCCATAATATGTACTACGCAATTTGGCTTACTATAGTACAGCAAGCTATTATTATAAATCTGACTGACTCATGATATTATTACTTCAAATGAAAAAAAAATACAATTTTATTATTTAGACGCGGTTCATTAACAAATATCTCACCAATACAAGTTAGGGTAAAAGTATAACAGAAATTAACTATGTAATTTTATTACTATTTATGTAGAAAATGTATGGCTTTTCCAGAGATTTATGTAGAAACTATAGAACACATTATATCAGGATGTTCTATATTAGCGCCGTCTGAGTATACATTTAGGCACAATCAGGTTTTAAAAATAATTCACCAAACTTTGGTAATTAAACATAACTTGATTGACTGTCATAATATAGTACCATATTATGAATACGAACCAAATTCATTTTTAGACAATAATTTCTTTAAAATTTACTATGATAAAACTATACTAACAGACAGACCAATTGGTCATAATAGACCTGATATAGTTTTACATGACAAAATTAAAAAAATAACTTATATCATTGATGTAGCTATTCCAAATTCCCGTAATATTAAAAAATCTATTTCTGAAAAAATAAGAAAGTATACAGATTTAGGAAATGAAATTAAAAGAATTTGGCATTCTCAGACTATAAAAATATTACCTTTTGTTATTTCGGCTACTGGCATTATACCTAGCTCTCTAATTAAAAATTTAGGCATATTAGATTTGTCAAAGAATTTGTATATAAAAATGCAAAAATCAGTCATTTTAAATACATGTAGAATTACGAAAGATTTTTTACATATTTATATTGAGGGATCAGTAGGATTTATCGGTCAAATTAGGAATTCCACAGAGCCGAACCCTCTGATATGAAAATATCTGGAGACGGTGAATTATATTCCCATTTAATAGTTTGGTAGATTAACGTGTTGTTCTTGTATTGTTTTTTTTTAATTATACTTATATAATACACTTGCATAACGTGGATTTACTAGATGATCATTTATATGGAAAAGTGTATGAAAGGGTTTAGTTTTTCCTATGGGAAAAACTAAACCCGTTCCTGTAAATCTGGTGTAATAAAAAACATCTCGAATTCCGATTGAATATAAAGGTAGAAAGTGGATACACACATTATAATTAAATATAATTTATTTTGGACATAATTTTTACAGCTGTTAAGACATTTTTGTAAGGTCGTTTAAACATAACAATTGACGTCACAGCATCGAGAATTATCGGAAATATTATAATTATAATATTCGGATAATTTATATACTGCTTTTTTCGTGAGAAAATCACCTAAAGGGCGCTTTACAGCGCTTTGTCAACACATACAATATAACTAAGATTAGCAATTATTATAAGCAATAATTATTAGCCTGAAACACTCATCCACAGTCCCGTCGGCGGCTTATAATAATTGTTACCCTTTGTGCTATGCATAAAAATCTTGTCTTAAACATTAGTTTATCATTATTTGACGAGCTAAAGTATTTCACCAAAAAATGTAGACATAATATGTCTCGACGCCACCTAGTGGGATATTTAGCACTTACAATCAGTGGCGGTTCGTGGTCTTTTTAACGGGGGTTCAGAAAATCAAGAGAAGATATTTTGTCTAATCAAAATTTACTCTTGTCACACAAATTAAATAAAGTTAGTGGAGGGGTACCTAAATAGGTACTATTGTTTTTAAATAACTTGATACTCTTCGACACAATTATTAAACAACCAAAATGGTTTTAGAGGATTTCAATTGTTTAATGGTTTTTACAACACTCAATGTACCTTGCTAATTATTATTGTTTTTTCAATAAGAAAAATTGCGTAGAATGTAGAATACAATATAATTGATATTTTAAAACATAAAAAAAAGAAGAAACACAAATAAAGGTGGCCACGAAATAAAATTAGCTTTTTTCACTTACACAAAAAATCCATTATACACGTATACAAAAAATAATTATATTTAATTTCCAAACTTTTTTCATAAGCATTAGCGTTTTTTTTATATAACACTGTATTCCGTCTTTGTGTGAAAAAATTAGGACAGAATATTCGCGACAACCCATAAACGCAACCACTTTCAATTTGAAAGTCGAAACAATACTAGGAAAGCTCAACACAAAATTGCATAACTAGCGACGTTGTTTGCCGAAACTTTAGTAAATGTACTCGTAAATAAGGGATATAACGACTTATCTATAACAAAAAAATACGAAAACCAAAGTCAAAATCGGTCCACTTATATAGTAGATTTACAAATGCCATTAGTAAACGGTTGGAGATATGCAGAAATAAGAAAATAAAAAATGTACAAAAATGACTACAAAGTTAAATACCATAATATATAATATTTAAATTGCATCCGTCGTGCAAAAGTCGACCGTCAGCCGGTCATCCTGCGACAATCTCGGGCTTCGTTTGGGCGAGACTCGTCAAAGTTCGGAGGTCATGTAACATCTTGACTCGTGAGCAGCGCACCAAGCTGGGTAGTTTTGTCCATTCTACCGCCACAGCGATTCGTATCGGCTATGATTTTTTCGTATGGACAAATGTGTGCGGATCGCAACGCGCACAAAATGGGAATAGATAGGTACCGTATTTTTCGGTGGCGCGAGTTTTAAAGACGGAATTTTAATGTCGAGCTATCTGTGATGCGCTTATATTACTATACAACAGGATTTTTTTATTTTATCATATTTTTAATGGGGGTTCACCGCACAACCGCACTTTAGAGAAAACCGCCACTGCTTACAATGCCTTTCACGTATAAAATAAAGTTGGTTGTTTGCAGGTGAAAAAATGTAATAAGCAGTAATTGTTGAATGAAACACTAGTTTATATTGAATTATTTGGCGGATAATAGATAAGCTGACGTAGCTCAGTGGATAGAGTTGACCACAAATCAGAAGGACACGGGTTCGAGTCCCGTCGGCGGCATGTATCTTTTCTCATGTCATATTAAAAACTAAGATTCATTGTGACTTAAAACCATACTTATTTATATGACCGAGTGGGTATTTACCCCTTATTATGACTTGCAACTATCTTAAGAACTACATAATATATTTACGACTACATAATAAACTTACTATAATTACCGCCCGTGCTGCGAGTGTGAGTTATTAAAAAATATTACAAAGAGGAAGTTTATCCTGAATAAATTGTCATACCATAAAATTGGGCAGTCAAGGAGAAAGATAAATCGATGGACTGGCAATGAAATGGACCGAGTAATGAAATACTACTGAAAAAATTTGGTCATTATTCCAGATACGACAATTTGAAAAGGTGAGTCTTTAGTTTTGCTCTGAATTCAGATGAGCTGTCGATCTTTCGCAAATGTGAAGGGAGTTTGTTCCAAGCTGTTGGGCCTGCTACTGCAAAAGCTCGACCTCCGAAATTGGTATTTGGATTGCGCTTAGGTACTGAGGGTCTACATTTGACTGTTGAAGATGATGAATATTATTAAATGAGAAAATCATGTTAGGTATAGGTATATGAAATGTATTTTTGTACACCTCACCGAGTTATGAAGGAGTCGGAAATGTAGGGAAAATCTCGCTACTCTGTCTGCACAGGCGAACTATGGACAACGATATGAGGCAGGTTAAGAATGGGACTGGTTAAGGAGGTGTAGCTATGCTGAACCAAGTGACTTCATTGGGGTTGATTGGCTGAATTACTGCAGATTTCGAGGGATAAGACTCTCGACTAGTCCCGGCGTGCGCAAGTAAATTTCATTTGATTAAATTGTTTTATTTCACAATTTAATCATTAGAAATAATATATAGTATACTTGCGGCACGTTTCAAAGTGGATGATACTCTCAGTATCGCCCTGGTGAAAGACCAATATTCAAAGTTGAAAAAGTGTTGGAAATGGTTTTTGGCTGTGTTTGGAGACCAGATCTGAATTGCCAGATATTCCCCACCTTCCTCTTTCCAATCTTCTTTCCCCCCCATCTACCGTCAACCTCACAAGATACCCCAATTGGGCATGCCATAGTCTCACTGGCTCCAGACGGTTGGGAGCATTTGGGGCTCAGTTTTTCACAAATTCCAATTTGACCTTCACCAAAAATAACAATCATTTTCATCTACAGTACAAAGAGAAGAGTCAATTTTCGGCAAAAAGTAAATTTTCGAATTTATTTATCACAAATTAATTGTATATTCATTTTAGAGTCTTAATACCAAAAACAAGGCAAATGGCTGTAAAACTGATCGAAAATCAATAGATAATTTCTCATTTACTGGTTCGTGTAAATTGGGCCTCACTCTGTAATTTTCACTTTAAATGTAGAAATAATTTGTGATTTTCCAGTCAATGGAAAATTCCCCCGATTCGGAGCCAACCAATTAATATAATTAATCCAATTAAGGCTGTTTCATCATCCATTTTGGATTGTTTCAACGCAAAATGGATCGTCGACAGCCTTCATGGATTATTATTTCAAAGGATAATATAATTATAATAATTCTGAGTGATCCTTCATAAATGTTGAGCTGAAATTCAAGATTATTTTTATAACTTTAGATATACTAAGTTTTTAAAAATTAAAATAGTATAAAAGTGGGTAAAAAACTACATAAATGGTGTGACCTCCCGACATAACATGAAAGTTCAATTTATTTAACGCAATTATTGTATGATTACTTGACTAAAACCGATGAAAAATAATACAAATATATTGAATTATAATAAATTTTTAGTACTAGCTGACCCACCCATGAGTCGCGGTGGCTAACTGAACACAATGCCATCTATTGGATGGTTACCAGAGGCCCTATCACGCTTGCTCTATAACGATCGATAGGATAACTATCGGTAACTTCTCATCGTTTCCTACGACAACTGCAGATCGCAAACGAATAGGCGACAGTTCACAATGACTAAGTGTCCTTAATATATTCGATATCGACTGTCGTTTGTACGTTTGAGATCTGCAGGAACGATGAGAAGTTACCGACAATCGGTCGGTAACTTCATATCGAGCGATCGTGCTAGCACACCTGATATAGACAACCAAGTGTTGTGTCAGTAAATTAACGCACACCGCCATCTTTAAGAAACTTATGGAACTTACAAATACTTTCAAATCATTGTCCCATAACAAACATTTAACGAACATTTAATTTGCAATAATAAATATTCAGGTAATAATCGAGATAAAAACTATCCTTTCATTTAAGTTGGACCAAATTACACACAGTAAGCCAAATTTCATCAAAATCGGTTAAGTAGTTTTGGAGTACTACTACGAACATCGTGACGCGAGATTTTTAAATATACCTAAAGATATTGACTTTGTAAAATTTTACAGAAAATAATTTGCGTCCACGACATAAAGGTGCGAGCCTCTTTGTGGAGCCGGTCCATAGGCTGCAGCCTTGATGGTGTCAATACCATTAAGGCTTCAACTGTACACATTTGCTCATAAATAAGCATGCTTGGTTTGAGCATACTCATGAATAAGAATGTTCAAAGCCAACAATAAGGAAGTTGAGTCCTTTTTTTTATCAATGTTCACATGCAAACTTCAATACTTGTATTTTTTTTTAAAGTTCGCTTTCATAATTAAATTAATTCTACAAGTTTGAATTTTATTAAGCCCGCGAAAACGCCGGCAAGGGTATAATACCGTGCGGGAGAGTTCGTCACGTCATCCGGTCCTTGATTGTGTGAAATATAAGGTAAAATATTTATAAAACCGTTTCACGCTTAATATGGACGAAAAAAATAAATTTAAAAAGTTGTAGTAGTTAGATATTAACTAGTATTAATCAATTAATTTACAGAAATTTCGAAAAAATTGCATTTTAATAATTATTATTAAAATTTAAAAACACGAAATGTTATTCAACTTGCAACAGTTCCCAACAAAGCGGTCGGTGAAAAATGACATTTCGTGTTTTTAAATTTAAAAAATTACCATTAAAATGCACTTTTTTCGAAATTCCGGTAACTGAATTGATTATTACTTGTTAAGATGTTAACAGATTCGAAAATGACCAAATAATAAAAATAAATACTAATTTCAATAGAATTTAGTTTCATTTTGGAGGTAAAAGGAACTCTTGGGGAATTTGAACATTTGTTGTGGGTACTTTAGTGACCAAGTATTCCAAAGAAATTCGTGATTCCTATAATATTACGAAAGAAGATTTTTCGTTTCCTCAACGAGCCATTTTTTATGTTTTTGCAAAAACTTCGCCAAAATATCGAACTGCGAACTGAGATCGGCTCTAAATGAGCACGCTCATAAGCAAGCCTGTTCACAAAAGTGCTTAGGTCACTTCCTTTGTGAATCAACGAGCATGCTCACAAATCAACCGGGTGATGATTTGTGAGGGTGTCTCACTAAGAGTATGGATATTAGAGAGACGGCATGTGAAGTGTGCCCGCGCGCTCCAAGTGTGCCTTTTCGAGAATTTTACCCAAACGGCTTACATTGGTTGCTGGTTTTTGGTCGTTTAATACGTTCCGACAGCAGCCATTTTACATGGTGACAGCCAATGTCAACCGTGTGGGTAGAATTCTCGAAAAGGCACACTTGGAGCGCGCGGGCACACTTCACATGCCGTCTCTCTAATATCAATACTCTTAGGTGTCTCATTTGAGCGTGCTCAATACTAGCAACGTCACTGACACACATGCTTCTATGTAGCATTTGGTCATTAGTAGCATGCTCTCTTGCTACTTACTAATGAGCATGTCTGCCAGTATCATAAAAGCTGTCGAACGAAGGACTCAGGCTTTATAAAATATTCATTGTTTTTTTTTTAACATACGCAGCTGTTATTATTTTGTATTTTTTCCTTTATATTTCAAATAATGTAAATTCTTGACACTTTGATTAATTAAAAAGCAATATTTTCAATCGGTAAAAATGATAGACCTTCAAGATTTAAAATGTGGAGACTTTTCTCGACAATGAGGTTAATAGCCGAGTGATTAATGCGATAAATTCCCTATCGTGGGTTCCGTTCTACGCTAGTCATCAGTAATTAGGTACCTACTCTATCATTGCACAAGTAAATCATTTCACACATAACACTGGAAGCAGGAGGTATTCAAATATATACGCAACCCGAGATGTATGCCTTTCTTTAATATGATTTTACTCAGTTTTATTCCTTTCAACAAATATCTTTTAACGTTTACAATTTTCCCCATTAATTCCTCGTCATTTGCATGTTAACACAAAATATCCCGATCACTTTATCTAATATGGCAAAAACAATATACACAAAAAAGGCATTAGGATAATGGATTCAATCACGAAAATATCGACAAAGCTTAATTGCGTCCCCGAGAAAAGAAAATAAAAAATTAAAGATAATATTATATTCCGCCCATATTTATTGTGTATTTTCTTTCGAGGCTATTTCCCCTTATGTAATGCGTAGGCATAGAAGTATTATATAATTAGATGAGACATTGAGCGAAAAAAGCGACTTCTCTTTGATGGAGGTTGGTACATCCACCTACTGCCTAATTAATATTCCACCACTTTAGCATGGCCAATAAATTATTGCCAGCAGATGACGTATGCATATATCTAAATGCTAGATGTTTTGTGCTGTGTGTGGGTTTTCGCAAAAGGTTAACCGTTTGTTTACAGGACACACCTATAGAATTTCATAGACAAGTGCCAAATATACTTAAATAACATAGCTATCTGTACCACCGATTAAAATTTTCATTTGTAATTAACTTTTTACTAGCCGAAAGTTTAAATATTATTTTATATTGTTAGTTTAAAATGTTTGACACCTCTGATATGTTCGAATTATTTGGTGCATCACTACAAAATGTAGCAATAACAATCTCGGCATTATTATTAGCCGGAGTTTCAATAAGAAGTCATTTGTACATAAATTTGTACTTAACATTATAACTTTACGTGCACATATAAAATATAGTCATTGTAATAATCCGTTGCTATTTGCCCACTCTACAGTGCTAATGTTGCTTTTATATATAATTAATATTTCATCCTCTTTATATTTTTACATCTACTATACTTTTAATACTCTTTCATCTCTGCTGTATTCTTCCAAACACTCTTTTATTATTATTATTTTTTTCATTTACATTCCTTCATATGCTTTGATTATGTTTCATTTTGTATTATAATATAGTTCTTCTTACTTTCCTTTACATTATTTTATGTTCTTTTATATTCTATATCCACTGTTTAAAAAATCGGCCACCATAACACGGGCATGTGCCTAGTATGGCGGCCATAAATTCCACAATTGTTATATATTTACTATTCAAAGAATAAAGAAACATTAAAAAAAAAAATACTAACCAGTAACCTATAAAGAGTATAAATACAGGGCGTAACAGAGCGTGCCCGAAAGATTTTAACCAGCGATTCCTGAACACATTTTTGGAGCCAAAACGTAGATTTTACACCTCATTACCAAATAATTGGGTATACTGCCTTTGAGTAATAATTATATATTAGGTCACGTGATACGCACTCCGTCTCGTTCCAGCACCCTTGTAACATACAAAAAGAGCGCGTGACACGTCATCCATCTCGACTTGTAGTGGTGTAATCAGTGGCGAGGTGTGATAGAAAATTATTTTTTTCATGTTTTTAAATGAAAAAAATTTTCGGACAGCCAAATGCATCTACATTTTTTACTTCAAGTATGCTCAGGAATCGCTGGTTAAAAAAAGCCTTCGGGAACACGCAGTCACACCTGTATAGTAAGACACAGTAACTTTTTTCAACTGGAACACGGTTTCAGGTCTCCATCTGTATGGAATATCTGCTCTCTTTTTTATAACTCAAAGGACGTACCTAGATTTTCGTGGTTAGCTTTTTCCACACCCTGTCACACGTTATTTTTCCTTTGATTAATATCATTTCCGCTGGCAATATATCCTCCTTTATCCCTTGCTAATTGAATTTCCTCGAATTATTAGATTACCCAAAAACAAAAACATTAATTCCTACCAGCATAGCAACTACTATATCTATGGTCACCGCAGGGCCGGATCTATTATAGCTGTGGGTGAAACATAAAACCGGGCGCAACATCCCAGAGAGCGTGGAATTGCAAAAACTTTTTTTAGGCCTTATATTATTAATCAGACGATTAAAGATTTTTAATTCTGTGTATTATATAGTTTATCGTAAATGTACATGTATGTATATAATTCATATTTTTATAAGAAAAACTCTCTTTTTAACTTTTGAAGGTTATTCCCATCAATGTAATATATCATTGAAGAAGAAGATAACCATAATAATCAAATTTTTAAAAATATGAAAATGAACAAGACACAGAAAAATAATAAAAGATAACGGTCGCAACTGGGACTCGAACCCAGAACCTTACGTTCGAGTTCGAGTTGCGACCGTTATCTTTTATTATTTTTCTGTGTCTTGTACATTTTCATATTTTTAAAAATTATATTGTTATTGTTATCTTCTTCAATGATATGTATATAATTGCCTAGCGGTCAAAGTTGATATATAATTTATTTATCGCCCCATTTATATGTGATAATGGAGGATAATTTCAAATCTATCGGCAAAGTAAGTTGTCAAAGTTACTTCTGTTTTCAGTTGTCAAAGTCTGTTATGCCTTAATTTTTTTAATCTAACCGGTAACAGTAAAATTAAAAAGGTTTACCGCTTCTTTTAGTTGGAGTTTGTGGATTTCAATTGCCTCCATAAATAGGGGTGCTCGATGCGTTTTGGGTCTTTACAGGACACCAGAAACAAATCCAAAGGGAAATTGTCAAAATGACTGATATTATTTGTATATGGTCCGTTCTGTCTGGTTTGTTCTGAAGATTTTGCAAACTCGATACGAAAAATTTCAAATGTTCATTTGGTATTCACATCTGGATCGCGAACAATTATTTGATTTCTAAACTTAGAAGTTAAACACGTCAATTAATTATTGATAAAATTGTTGTATTAGTCGTGTATGTACTCAGCGTTAATGTTTTCTTAACTCTGGGTTAGGCTTGAGTGCTGGAAAATATTTGTTTTGTAAATGAGATAATAAGATTATGATAGTCTGTCACGGTCCAATTAAACAAACAACTCTGTATTGAAAATTATTCTTGCAATCATATGTAGTTCTATATCATCGAAGAAGAAGATTACAATAATAATCTTTTTTTTAATATAAAAATGAACAAGACACAGAAAAATAATAAAATATAATGGTCGCAACTGGGACTCGAACCCAGAACCTTACGTCTTACCGGGACATACACCTCTACCAATTGGGCCACTGCGATCTATTATGAGACTGTAGTAAGTGTCAACTTCATATTTCAAATTTCAGAATTAACAATATTATCTTCGACTAAGTTTTTTTCTCCATATTATTGGCAGCTACCTTTATTATTGGAAACAAGTATTCAAAGAGTTACCTAGATGGTGTCTCTTATAAATAAATATATCCGATTTTATTTTTATGGAACACCTAATGACTTTTTATCATTGGTAGAGGTGTATGTCCCGGTAAGACGTAAGGTTCTGGGTTCGAGTCCCAGTTGCGACCATTTTCTTTTATTATTTTTCTGTGAATTATTCATTTTCATATTTTAAAAAATGTGATAATTATTCTTATCTTCTTCTTCAATGATATATTACATTGATGGGAATAACCTTCAAAAGTAAAAAAAGAGTGTTTTTCTTAAAAAAAAAATGGATATGTAGTTCTGTTTAAAGAATTTTATGTCAGGAAACGAAATGCTTCTACCATACAGTATTACAAAAACGTACAAATATAATATTTTGTAACATTTAAAAATATTAGAAAGCTCAGACAAACATAAATTTTTCCAACTCCAAAATGTAAAAAACATAAAATAATAAGGAAGTTCATCTAAAGGTTTTAATACATTAGCAAAGAGTGTCTGAAATATAAATAACAGTAAAAAAAGGTTCTAAAAAAAACACAAAACATTTAAACTGAATAATTTAACATAAAAATAATTAAATAATGCACATATTAACTCCTTCCCATACACAAAAGCCTAGATATATTGTGTTGGTACATCTTATACGACTTTACACCCTTCAAAAAATTTTCCTATTTTTTCAGAAGCTAAAAATATTTTTAAAAAATTTATAAGAAAAACTCTCTTTTTAACTTTTGAAGGTTATTTCCATCAATGTAATATATCATTGAAGAAGAATATAACAATAATAATCTAATTTTTAAAAATATGAAAATGAAAAAGACACATAAAAATAATAAAAGATAATGGTCGCAACTGGGACTCGAACCCAGAACCTTACATCTTACCAGGACATACACCTCTACCAATTGGGCCACTGCGATCTATTATGAGGCTGTCGTAATTGTCAACTTCATATTTCAAATTTCAGAATTAACAATATTATCTTCGACTAAGGTTTTTTTTCTCCATATTATTGGCAGCTACCTTTATTATTGGAAACAAGTATTCAAATAACGTATTTGTTACCTAGATAGAGTCTCGGATAAATATATCCGATTTTATTTTTATGGAACACCTAATGTCCGTTTCATTGACGCAGAATGCTTGTGGGTATATTTTGGTGGATGTGCAAATAATATGCCCACAGAATACTTTTGTTTATATTTGAAAATAATATGCACATAGAATACTTGTGGGTATATTATGGAGAATAGCAAATAATATGCATTTCAAAACAAGTCCGTTTCATTGACATTCTAGGACCTTACTATTCTCTTGAAGAACTTACTCACTTGAAGATTGATTTATTTGATTGTGTCAATTATAAGATACGTGGTATGCATGGTAAATAGAAAAAAATGTCCGTTTCGGTTGAAATCCTTTTCATTGAAGCTCTCCCCTACTATTATTTAAAGACCTTAATCACTAGAAGTATTTGATTCAATTCATCATGTCAACTTTCAAGATAATTGGTGTACACAGTATAGAGCGGAAGATACTCTCGTTATCGCACTGGCGTAAGACCACTAGCATTAATAAAACGTTACTTGAAATAGCTTAAATCATGTTTGGTGACCAGATCGGAAGAGCCAGATTCTTCCCCACCTTCCTCCTCCCCAACTCCCCATTACCTTTAACCTCAAAACTTACCCCAATTACAGATGCCATAGTCTCGTTGGCTCCAGACGGGAGCAGTTGGGACTCTTGTGAAATGGAAGATAGAAAATAATTTCCGTTTCAATTTACCTCTGTTTCATTAACACTTAACCCTACTATACCTCCGAAAGACTTGATCCACTTGACTGTGTCTTTAAAAGTATTGAAAAAGAAATATAACTTTTTATAGTTTTTTTACCGGATTTCATTTATTTATTAAAGATAAAATAGAAGTCTGGTGTTATTTGACAGGTAAATTGACAATTACGGATTTTCTGCCTTTTAAAGCTAAGATTTATCAGCGTAAAATAATAATTTAGGGCCATTTATTTCAACTTTGCTCCAATTCCAATGTAAAAAAACATCTTTTCAGAAACTGTCGATAATTAAAAAAAACGCATAAAGCCTACAAAACCACGTCCCACTACCTTTGAGGTCATTAAAATGCAATTCTAAAAGGTTGTTAATCTATTGTAATTATAACTGTTGGAAATCTTACTTCAATATCCAAGTACTTACCTAGAGTTTCTTCGACAAGAAACTAAAGACTTCAAGACCTAAAATAAACTTTTTAATGTTAAATCGGTTAACCTATTTCTACTATGAATTTTAATTTTAAAGTTCGCTGGCTGTTTTCAATTAAACTTTCTGTAATTATATATCTGGCCGTGCAAACAGAAAATACCAAGTCTTTAAGATTTTCGTTCGTATTTCATAATCTTACAGTAAATTTTCAGAACTTTGAATTTTCCTGTGAAGTTTTCTGAAAATTTTCCAATAGACGCTTTTCATGAATTTTCTGCATGGATCCAATTAAGTTTATGCAATTATTTACTAAGAATTTTTACCCTTAACATCATGTTAAAATTATTGTATTTATTTAAGTACTTTATGTGATGACGTATATATTTTTATTTATTACACTTAAAATAGATTTATGTATACTTCTAAAACTTTTTTCATCTACGAATGCACAATTTTCTTTGAATTCGCTTAATTTAGGTACATTTATAATTTCACTATGAATCAAGCTATAGGTACGTCTGGATTCTTCAAACCAAATTTAATTCGTTTTTTTTTGTCTGATGTTTTCTTTCTGCATTGTATGATGTGTGTGGAAGTCTTTATTGTAATGTAGTCTGTCTTTACTCTCGATGGCCGTTCGCCCACCGGTGGCCGCGGGTCGAAATTAAAAAAAAAATTTGAAGCGATTTTGTCCCTTATGTATAAAGAAATTGTATGAAGAACAAGGTCAGAATCGCTTGCGCCGTTCTCGGTCTTGACAGCAAAAATCCGCAAAGCGCAATGGTCAACTTGGCGTCACTTTTACAAACGGTTTTCAACTGTCATTTCATTTTCAAACAAGTATTTATGTCATTACTTCTTCGAAAACACATTTGAATTAGTTTTTTCATGTAGGGTGTCTATTCAGGTTTGTAGAGAAATAAAAAATGATCATTTTCGTATGAATATATTTTATTTACATTTTTTTGTCGAATGGGAAATATTTTCATACATTTTTTTGTCGAATGGGAAATATTTTCATACATTTTTTTGTTAAAAATAGCTATTCTGGGAAAACTTGTAAAGATATTATTATGAAATATATATGAATAATAAGGTACACTATCTGGCAAACAGAAAACAATCACAAAAAAACCAATTCCTTTGTTTTTATACGATATTTGAGCAAAATCCGGGAAGCTAATTTCGCGCAGTTTTTTCCAAAAACACCTGGCTTGCTAAAGGATAAAGTAGGTTGGAAGTGAATCGTTAAAAACTTTGTATGTAAAAATCAATAGTTATATTAGAAATTTATTAAGCTATTTCTGTATTTGTTTATATTTAACTTCAAAACGTATCTCTTTAAAAATGAAAACAAATATCTTTGTGTTCACCACTTATGTATATAATCACAATTATCCACATGTTCACATAAATATAATAATAATAACATTAACATAATAAGAACGAAGAAATCTTTGGTCATGTCGATAATTGTGATTATATAAGTGGAGTACACAAAGTTATTTGTTTTAATTTAATTAAAAATGAAGCCATTTGTGTCGTGAAGTGCCAAATAAGGCTTGCGCAAAGACATGCTTATTTTATTACACCAAAAATTTACAATGCACTCTATAAGAAATCAAATGTGAAAATAGATCATCCTACAGCAAACATAAACATGTAATAAAGTCTTATATGATAAATATCATTTATATTAATGTTTAACCTGCTGTAACATCTTTATTAACTTTTCATCATTAACTTAACATCTCTATTAACTTTTAACAAATTTGTAATCTTTATTAAATTGTATTTTTAATTATTTCTCCGTAAATACTGATTTCACTAATTTATTTTTTTCAATTTTCTACAACGATAATACACATGTAAAGTAAATTTAACCGAACTGCCTTAAAGAAACACAAGTATACCCACGAACTGGCGATGCCTATGTGGGATTTTTTGTTTCATACATTTAAGCATACTATTATGTTTATATTATAAATATGTATATTTGTTTGTGTATATGGTGGCGCTGGTTTAACAATTACTTCGATCGCAGTGTGATGTAAATTACACATTAAATTACTTAAAATACATTTGCCTTTTAATGCATAGGAAAGGTTGGGAGCCCAAAGACTTACCTAATCTGGTGCAAATGTCTCTTCAATAATCCACTGTTGGTCAGTTCAATGCCGCTGGTTTTCTTCTCATTTTCTTTTACATATAATACACAATAGTTCTATTATTCTATAACACAATCTATTATTCTATATCCGTCGCGGCGGTTCAAAACAGTGTTTTGGCGGGGTACAACAAATACGACGAATTACAGCGGATAATTTGATTATTATCAAATAAAACTTTAATGTTTGCGGTGCGATTAACATTAATCCATATTGCGACTTTTTTCTCGGCGAGTGGAAAAACGGGGTTCATTTTTTTTCGAAGTGTTCCATTTTTCAAAAGTCTCTGGGCAAAATAAAGGGAAGGGAGATATGGAACATTAAAAGGCTATTTGAATTGCTCTGATTAATAGCAATCGAAAGTACTTACTCAACCAGCGCAAACATCCCCCTCACCTTGAAAGGGTGGGAAGTCACCCCTTTTAAAACTGCATATTGCATTTATCGCTCAGACAAACAAATATAACCAATACTTATTCTAGATTTCCTAAACTATATGTAACTAAATCTAACAAAAAATAATAACCTACTATTGAGTCGGCAAAGGGTAAAGCCTTACTACCGGACGAATGTATGTTCCCGATGCTGTTTTAACACGAGCAACACGAATTACTCCATCCTTTGCAGGAAAAACTTCAATAATTATACCTAGTGGCCAATGTAATGGAGGAGAATTTTCGGTCCCCACAATTACCACTAAGCCTTCTTTGACTGGATTAGCGGGAGTATTCCATTTTGGACGTACTTGCAAGGTATGCAAGTAATCTAACCTCCAACGTTTCCAGAAAGATTGAATCAATTTATCGAGCAAATCATGTCGTGATAGAAGGTTCAAATTATCCTCCTCGATTTCTACGGCGGGCATGTGTTTCAACGGAGTCATCGTTAAGAAATGAGCGGGTGTTAACGCGAGGGGTTCAGACGGATCTGAAGAAAGCGTCCTACATAATGGCCTTGTATTTAAAATGTTTTCTACCTGTGCGAGTACTGTAGTCATCTCCTCGAAAGATAGAATCTGATCTCCTATTACTCGAAAAAGATGAGTCTTCATACTTTTAATGTTTGACTCCCAATTTCCACCAAAATGGGGTGCGATTGGAGCATTTAGGTGCCAGCTTATTCTATTATTGGCTAAAACAGTTGCGAATTCTTCACCAAAATGTGAAGATGTCGAAAATGCGTGCAATTCACTCAATTTTCTTTTGGTTCCTACAAAATTACTTCCGTTATCCGAGTATATGTTGGTCACAGGACCACGGCGGGAGAGGAATCGTTTGAAAGCATTCAGAAAACATTCGGTACTCAAACTCGACGCCAGTTCAAGGTGTATCGCTCTTGTTGTTAAACACACAAATAAGCAAATATATGCCTTTTGAGAACGAATTCCACGTCCGCGTGATATGGTTACCTTCAAAGGCCCTGCAAAATCTACGCCGACATGCGTAAATGATTTTACAGACGCATTGACACGACAATCCTTATGGTCGGCCATTAAAGGTGCGTTTGTTTTAGGGTGTAGACGGAAACATGAATTGCACTTATGCACTCGATTTCGAATTAAACTACGGGCCGATAGTATCCAATATTTCTGCCTCAAAATAGACATTAACAATGCGGGACCCGAGTGACAATGAATTGTATGATAATGATCAACCAATAAATTCAAGATGTGATCCTTTCGTGGAAGGACTATGGGGTGTTTTTGATCATAATTTAAATCCGAATTAACTAAACGCCCTCCTAATCTCATAAGTCCGTCTTGCAAAAACGGCCTCAAACGTTGGAATGCGGG
The DNA here is from genome assembly GCA_951813805.1 of Limnephilus auricula. Taxonomy (NCBI): domain Eukaryota; kingdom Metazoa; phylum Arthropoda; class Insecta; order Trichoptera; family Limnephilidae; genus Limnephilus; species Limnephilus auricula. The sequence continues at coordinate 8,037,798 of OX638408.1, forward strand.
TTTACACGTCTTTCCCTGTTGTAAATTATTTAACTCACGGGGAAAATAAGCTTGTTGTAATTCTCGAAAAACTTTCAGTTCTGCGAACTCTAAATCCGATCCACTGATGTATTCTCGACATGGTAACACTTTAAGAAATCGGAATACATAAATCAAACAACGTAATAATTTGTTCCACGATGAAAAGCGTTTTGACAAAGTGAGTATGTGAAACTCTTCTAAACTAGAAGTTGCTACCAACGATATAGACTTCTGTTCGGGCGGCTGAGTCACCATCGTGGCATCATAAGTGGTAATGGGCCATTGATCAGGCCTCAATTTCATCCATGGTGGACCATGAAACCATAGCGGGTGTTTTAATATCTGACTGGGGGTAAGCCCACGCGACAGACAATCAGCGGGGTTTTCTATTCCTGCGATATGATAAAAACGGGTAGCCGATAATTCAGATTGAATTTTAGTGACCCTATTAGCCACGAACGTTCCCCATCTATGAGGAGACGACTTAATCCAACAGAGTGCTACAGTGGAATCAGTGAATGCGAATATATTATCAATCTTCATGCGTTTTTCTAAGTCTGCAACTACCTTATGCATTAATTTTGCAAGTATTAATGCAGCGCAAAGTTCCAATCGTGCCAGAGAAACAATTTTCACTGGAGACACCTTGGTTTTTGCACAAGCAACGTATACTGAATTGGCACCATGATTTTGCACATGAAAATAAATGACGCCTCCGTACGCCTTCTCACTAGCGTCTGCGAAACCAACGATAGTTACAATTGTACTGGATGTGATGCCAACATGGCGTGGAATTTGTAATCCATTTAGTAATGACAGTTCCTCACAAAATTGCGTCCATGTCCTTACAATATCTGCGGGAGGCTCATCATCCCAATCACATTTATATATCCATAATTGCTTTATCATTAGCTTAGCGTATAGGACAACAGGCGCGATGAAGCCCATAATGTCCCATATTTTAGCGACACAAGACAGTATATTTCGCTTCGTACAAATTGTTTTAGGTGTAGAAGTGACAAACGAGAAAAAATCGGAACTTGGTGACCAGTATAAGCCCAATATCTTATGCATGCCCACTTCATCAAATTCCTTTATCACTGACAAGCGATGCGAATGTGGAATGGATTCCAGAACATTTTGCGAATTGCTGGACCACTTGACTAGGTCAAACTGGCCAGTCTTCAATAATGCGATTAACTGAGAGGATGTTTCCTTTGCACTCTCTTCAGTTTCCACACTGTATACAAAATCATCCATATATAGAAATTCTTTGATGATCTTTTTTGCTTCAGGAAAAACTTCCCCTTCATCAGAGGCCAATTGCCTGATGGTGCGTAGAGCTTGAAATGGGCTGGATGTGAGTCCAAAACAAACGCGGTTAAACTGATAGGTTTTAATATCCTCGTTTGGCGAGAAGCGATACAAAATCTGTTGATATCTTCGATCACTGTCCTTCACTCCAATACACAAAAACATTTTACGTATATCGGCCGAAAGTGCTATTGGGAATATACGAAAGTTCATTATTATATCAAATAAATTCCCCTGTAAATTTTCCCCACTATACAAAATATTATTTAATGATACAGAAGTGCTTGTTTTTGCACTAGCGTCCAGGACAATCCTCAAACTGGTTGTGATCTTATCCTCTCGTACAACCCCATGGTGCGGTATTATATAAGAGGGCGTTTTATCCTCCTTATTTGGAGTGACATGCGACAAATAATCCTTCTCTAAATATTCAGTAATGGTATCATTATAAGCTTCTCTCAATTTAGGCGAGGCTTCCAATTTACGTTCGAGACATAAAAAACGTTTCTTTGCCATTGCAAATGAATCCCCAAGTGACGAAACATCTCCCTTAAATGGCAAGGCTACAATATACCTTCCATTGTCAGGATCTCGTGATGTAGTTTTTTGATATATTTCCTCACATTCACGATCTTCAGGACTTTTGATAGACGGTACGTTTACCTCTTCTAATTCCCAAAATCTTTTGAGACAAATATCTTCCGGTTCGTTCGTCATAGCACAACAAGATAAGGTAGCATTATTCTCAACTCGAGTTGGTGCTGACCCCAAAATGACATATCCTAAAACCGTTTCCAAAGCATGCAAATCATGCCTGTGCGAAGGGTCCTGAACCCTTTTAGATAACAGGAGATGCGGGAAGAGCTGGGCTCCTATCAACATATCAATTTCTCCTGGTTCTCCATATGATTCATCAGCCAATGGTAAGTCATTCAAATATGACAATAAAGGTATATCAACTTTGGCGGTAGGTAAGCGCTCTATTACTTTGTCCACTATCAATGAAGTTACATTATAATTTATTGCCCTATTAAATCGAGAATAAATTTCGGTCTGTATGGAGCCTCTAATGGGTTTAGATGATCCTCCAATACCTTTAACTGTAGAACAAGATGGGCGTTGATATTCAAAAAATCCTAATCTTCTACAGCAATCGCGAGTAATGAAGTTGCTTTGAGATGCGCTATCTAACAAACATCTAATTAAATGTTCATTTCCTTCTGAATCTATTATACCAACTCGTGCGGTAGCCAACAAAACTGTACAATGCGCCTTTCGATTATAAGATCGAACAGTTGAAAACGTACATAAAGCTACGTCAGGATTAGAGCAGCCCTCTTTCGGATCAATCTGTTGATCAGCTGTCTGGTTTTCTGCTCCTTGGGCGTTCCGATAATCTGACTGCCCTCTCTGTGACGTACCCTGTTGCTCAAAATGCAACATTGTATGATGAAACTTGTCATTGCATTTATGACAATTTCCGTTTGAATTACAAGCTCTAGCCTTATGTTTTTCGCTAAGGCATCTAAAACAAAATCCTTTACCCTTGACAAAGTTAAATCTTTCTTTAATACTTAAATTTTTAAATTCCTGACATTTATACAAATGTCCGTGTGATGGTTTATTACAAAGTAAACATTTATTAAACGGCAGATTCTTGGGTTTATCCGAATCGCTGCCAGCGCTTAAAAATGCTTGCGTCGATCTTTGTGATCTTTTGGTTGTATCACTGTGATTAGCGGCTGATTTTCTTGATGTCCCCGTTCGTTGCAAAACCTTGATTTGTTCCCGAATAAACTTCACTAAATCTTCGAACGAGGGAAAATCAGTTTCCCTGTAATTGGTTTCAAACCCCTTTACGGAATCCAAATCAATTTTCTTCAAAGCAATATGAAGAAAAATAAAATCACACAAATTTTCCAAATTAACATTTTTCACTGCGGATACTGCCGAAACGAAGTTATCAACAAAGGATTCCAAATTATTTATATTGGCTACTGCGAACGATTTAAAATCTAAAATTTGATCAATATACGCGGAAGATATTACTCTTTTATCATTATATTTATCGATCAAAGAATTAAATATAATTTCGTAGTTCTCAGGTGACAATACAATTCCCGAGAATGTGGTTTGTACCCTTTTTGAAATCTTGGCCAACAAGTAATACAATTTTTCTGAATTCGAAAGTAACTCGTTATCATGTACTGTGTTGACAAAACTCGAATAAAATATTGGCCAATTTCCGATTTCCCCATCGAAGAAGGGTAATTCTATTGGTGGCAGTTTGGGACGATTACATTTATTATTATCTATATGTAATAGAGGTTTTCGCTCTAGAATCACAGATATTTTCCTTTTAATTTTGCAAAACATATCCTCAAAACTCAACCATTTTTCAAAATCTGGGTCATAATTTGCATCCATTTCCAAATTGATTACGTTTATTTGTTGAGTTGCTTCTTCATATTTACTCCTTGTCGAGTCTATTGTCTCTACAAGCGACAAGAACTCTTCTAGAATGCTTTCATTCGAAATCTCCTTTGACAATTCAAACAATTTTGTAATACGTCCATTTAAAGCATCTCGTTGAGAAGTCAACAATTTTAATTTCTTCTCTTTAGTAGCCATTATGAAAAACAAAATATGAATCTAAATAATAAATTTATAATTTATATTATAAACTATAGCGCTCATAGGGTTAACTAATTAGGTACCTGCAGTCTATGGCCTACGGCTGTGTACGGCTATCTATGGCTGGCGGCTGGCACACTATGCGTTGTAAATATGGTCTAAATAAACCTTAATTTGCGGTTAATAACTAAACTATTGTAGCGATAAGATGAAACAAGGTTGGTTATATTTATTTTATCAATATGCGATCAAAATATGCTTCAATTCAAATCTCCGGCTCGTTTGGACCAATGATGGTGGCGCTGGTTTAACAATTACTTCGATCGCAGTGTGATGTAAATTACACATTAAATTACTTAAAATACATTTGCCTTTTAATGCATAGGAAAGGTTGGGAGCCCAAAGACTTACCTAATCTGGTGCAAATGTCTCTTCAATAATCCACTGTTGGTCAGTTCAATGCCGCTGGTTTTCTTCTCATTTTCTTTTACATATAATACACAATAGTTCTATTATTCTATAACACAATCTATTATTCTATATCCGTCGCGGCGGTTCAAAACAGTGTTTTGGCGGGGTACAACAAATACGACGAATTACAGCGGATAATTTGATTATTATCAAATAAAACTTTAATGTTTGCGGTGCGATTAACATTAATCCATATTGCGACTTTTTTCTCGGCGAGTGGAAAAACGGGGTTCATTTTTTTTCGAAGTGTTCCATTTTTCAAAAGTCTCTGGGCAAAATAAAGGGAAGGGAGATATGGAACATTAAAAGGCTATTTGAATTGCTCTGATTAATAGCAATCGAAAGTACTTACTCAACCAGCGCAAACAGTATATGTGTATGTTTGTGTGTAATGCACTATATATAGATGTATATATATATATATGCATATAGAAGTACATATATTTTTATGTTTTAATTATATGGGTGCCCGGGTTCATGGGTTGAGGTTTATCTAGGTTTTTGCCGCGGATGATCTGGATACACTGTACCCCAGAATCCTACCCAACCCTCAGACCCTTTTCCTTCCCAGAACTTTCTCTCCTTCCTTTCCTTAAAAATACCCTCCACACACTATCCCCAAAGATGACATAGGCCCTGAAGAAAATTATTTTCCTCAGGGCCTCCAGTGTGGACCTAATTTAAAAAAAATCTATTTATTTTATCTCAAATCTTTAGAGTATATTTTACTACAAAATTATTAATAAAAAAAATATTAAAAAATAAATTAAGAAACAATGTTTTTCATTTTTTAATGGTGGTCTTTCACCAGAACCAATAATTATCTACTTTAAGTTTCAACCTATCTGATTTCTAGTATTTTTACGATTTTTTTTGTATTTTGTAGTAATAATTAGACTTTGTGTAAGGCAGGTAAAATAAAATCACGTAATAAATGCCCGGATTGTCGCCACTAAAACTGAAAATTTTAAACTGAAACTGTACTGAACCGAATTGTAAAATTGTTGGAAAATTCGCCACAGGACGATGTACACGAAAACAAGACTATAAAATGATATTTTAACATGGATACAAAATAGCACGCGTAATTATTCTAATTATAATAATTTTATGTTCAGTTAACGCACTATTCCGCAAGATCTCGATTTCCAACTTTGAAAAAGTGATTTTTTTTTCAACCACTGGAGCGACAGAGCAATTAAAATATTTTTTCTCAAATTGCTAAAGGAAAATTTTACGCCCACATTAAAAAAAATTATACCTCCGAATTTGAATACGCAGATATACAAACTGATTATAGTTCTATGTAGCCAATAAATTTCCCTATCTTTTGTCTATTATTACATATTTGTAGGATTTATAAAAAAATATATAATTAAATCTTTAACCTTAAAACATTTTAAAGAATCTAGAGAATATTTATTTTGTTATATTTTGAATGTACAATATATTATAAAGTCGTTTTTATAATTTTTTTTTTTAATTTGCCATATTTTGGCAACAAAACAATCCGAGGTTTTGGAAATAGTGCCATAATGTGGCAAAAAGCACTCGAGTTGTTAACTAACAACATAGCGATACAAATCAAAGCATATAGAAAAGTAGAGTTTTAATCAAAGCTATTTTAGGTAATTTAAGCTAGCATTTGAAGATATTTTTCATCCTCAAGAATCCCTATTTTATTTATTTATTTATTAATTAAGCTGCTAGTTACATGTTTTGAGAATTTTACGACCACCACGCTAGGCACATGCCCGTGTTGTAATGGTCAGTTATCTATAGAGTGCATTATCATATGAACTATAAACCTTTTAAGGTGACATTCCACAAAATAGCGCTTGATGAAAAAATATGTTTTTATTTTTAACAATAAATTTTAAAATTATATTTCGGGTGTCTTTTGATTGACTGATTTAATTGCATTTAACTCAACACCAAATATTTATAAAAATATAAAATAACATATATTTTATATTAATTTATTATTAATTTTTCAACGCCCTGATGGGCTTTTACATAATAAGTATATAATACAGTGATATATATGTAATACAATGTTTAAATAAGAAATATAAACTTATAGCAATGAGCATTATAAAAATAGTCGGTATAAAAGTAAGTAAAAAATATTATATTATAATAAAAGAGAAAAAGTAAAAATAAATTAAACGGAAACCAGTTTTTAAATTGCAGATGGCATAAAAATAATAATATATAGTGTAAGTTAATGTTAGAAATTTACAGATGAGTAATACAAGAAAAAGTTTACAATACAGAAAAACAAAAGAGAGTAACAAGTTTTTACACTATAATAAATATAAATAATACAAAAATATGTGCAACAGCTCCTACATTATAAGAATATGCTACATCAAAATATTATGGAATCTTTTAAATAACAGTAACTAATATTAAACACGCGTGATTTCACATTCTGACATGAATGATTTAATAATTTCATTTTTGTATTGTATCAGCGACATACTCCATACATCTATGTGCGAATACATATTTCCCAAGTTTTGAATTCTCTGTAGTGGTTTTAATTAACATTGGGTACGGAATATTTAGTCTACACAATAAATAGAAAAATATAATTACTGTTCAAAGAAACTTATAAGAATGATTTAATTAAATTGAAACGTAATTGAATATCTCACAAACGAGGGAATAATGTTATTATGAATATAAAAAATATTTCATTAACTTTTCCCTGAACATATTAATTCACAGCGATGTGCCTTTTCCAAAATTAATTTCACAAGAAATACGAATTACGAATCGAAAAATAATTTCATTTTGTAATATGAATTGAAAAAAAATAATATTATGTTGTTGCCTATATTATGAAATGCTGGATTGTTGTTAAAGTGGCCGACTATTCAGCCAACACTAAATCTGAAGCTATTTCGAGCACTTCGTACACGGAGAAAAATGTTATTAAAAAAAACGATCATTTTAATAGTAAAAACGGTTAAAAAAGGGACTGAAGTTCTTGCGAACAAATTAACAATGTTTCAATGTTTATTGGCGGGAAAATGTAAGAATAATTGGTTGGTATACGTACGAAATTAGGTATACCAACAAATCATTCTTACATGTTCCCGCCAACAAACATTGAAACCCTGTAAATTTGTTCGTAAGAACTTCAGTCCCTTTTTTAACCGTTTTTACTATTTTTCGAATAACATTTTTTTCCGTGTAGCTTTTGTTATTTCACCAAAGCAATACTGAGAGTACAGATCGGCACCTAGGGAACGAGGCAAGTACTCATTATGTTAAAAATTTTGAAATACATAGCTTAAATTATTTTAACAGTTTAATATTTTTGCTTATTGCCTGTATTGCAATCAAGGTTTTGCAAGTGAGTTAACCGGTCTTTTTTATTTAGGAGGCGGATATGTACCGCCGCCCGGGGAGCCATTTATTGGATTACAAATAACTCTTCTCACACCAAGTGGCTCGCTAAGTTTGACGACTAAATAGAGATGCCCGGGTTTATGGTATTGGCGGCGGATGAGTTTTCCCATCTGGATCGAGAGAGACTGGTTGAGGGAGGCCTTCTGATCTCTCCAGCCGGTCTCTCAGTTGAAGAGACGGATTCACTTGAAGAGTCCGTCACTCTTAGATACACATTGACCCCCAGATTCATACTTTTTCCTTCCTAGAACTTCTTTTCTAGAAATTTTCTTAAAATTACCCTCCACACAGCATCCCCTAAGATAACACAGGTCCTGATGGAAATTATTTTCCTCAGGCCGTCAGGGTAGTGCAATTCCATATTTCGAAATAACAAACAACGAAATTATACAAATAATAAGAAAAAAAAAAGACCAAATAACAAATAACAATGGCGAACTATCTAGTATCTACGCACTGCATGCGCTAACTACTTAGGTAGCTTCTCGCAACGATTCGTACTGCGCGGCTACCTAGGTCTAGGTAGTTAGACAGCCGGACACTGCCTTAGTACCTACCGCCGCACAGGCATATGATTATTTAGACCACACGACAGAAGTAAATACTTCTTTAGTAATCTAATCTAATTTTCTTTCTGACATCGAATAAAACCATTCCAATTATCAGTGTATAAGAATCTATATTGAAGATTCGCTTGAATTTTTATTTTTTTTTTTTATTAATAATTTTTTTGTTACATACAAGTTACAATAAAAGTTTAATTTTATTTTATAAACAGTAAAAAGAGAGAGCAATGTAGTTGTGTAGACAAAATACTAAAAATCCCTCATAGGCGTCGCCAGTTCGTGGGTAAACTTGTGTTTCTTTAAAGCAATTTAGTTAAATTTTCTGGATCGTTACCAATCATCGTGACAAATCAGTCGTTTCAATGCTCTGAGTTCGGACACACGAAAATTTTATTAATTTTATTATGGGAATTGCCCTGAGAATGGGGTTGTTGATTTAATTCTTACATAGTTTAAAATAAAACTATTTTGATGCGGATTCTAGTTAGAGAGCGACGTTTATTCACATGTGCAGCAGGAAATTCAAAAAATTCCAATCGAAAAAGTGCTAGTTATTAGTTAGATTTTAACGTTTAGAATGTGAGAAACAACAACACAACTATTGTCAGCATAAATGCCAGCACCCATTCCAACCGTCATTACTATGGATTTGAGCACTGTTTTTTTTTCGTTGTTTGTTTTTGGGGTGTTATGCCGTGTTGTGCTACCTCCTTCTTTAGCCGACGTTTCGGACAGCGTTTCAGTGTCCATCATCAGGGCAGATCCGGCAGATCCGGATCTGCACCCCAAAAACAAACAACGACACGGCATAACACCCCAAAAACAAACAACGAAAATGCTTTTGGCCGTGAAAATCTAAAAACGTATTTGAGCACTGTTGTTACAATTAAATTGTAAGGAATAAACCTCAAAATTAATTTTAATTTATTATCGTTCGCCTATCGTTGGCCTCGTAACGCTGTAATTTCCGTAACGTATTTGCCAGTTTACCCTTCAAGTCAAGCGTGCGTAAAGAAGTAAGTATTTACTTTAAAAAAAACTAGCGCCATCTGTGAAACAGTAGGTAATGATTTTGTTTAAAGTTGACATTCTTTCAACATTATTGAAAAAAGTATCGATATAATTATTTTATTTCAATCATAAATTTCTTTTAACGGTTGAAAAATACATCGCAAGCACATCAGGTCGTATTGTTTGAGGTCGTAACTCTGGGATGGCGTACGTTTTTAAAATGTAAATACGGTTTTTAATATCGGAGCACCTGAAGCAATATTGATTCTGTAACAACGCCAGAAGAATGAAGCTTGCTATGGGCAATTTGATTTAATGGGACATTGAATTTTACGTTTTATCCTTTAGTCGAGGATGATCTATTTTAAATTATGTTGTGGGAGAAGAGGACGTACTTAACTCACACCACTGTATCTGAAAGATGTTTAAATTTATATATTTTATTTAAATTAAACAAATTACTTTGTGTAAACCATTACAATAACATGTTATAATATCTACATGTTTCAAAACCGATGGTTTCTTTGTCAGGTAACATGAATAAATATAACAAAAGAAAAAAAACACGTATAGACACAAATAACAATAGAGAAAAATATTACAGAGAGAGGTGATTAATTACCTAAAAATATCATAAAAGAAATGTATTTATAAAATGAAAAATATATTTTTTTTAATTATTTAAACATTGCATTTCATATTGAAAAATTAACAATATATAATCAGTTCGTTTAAACAACAAAAATAAATTATTATAAATATAAGTATTAATATGAAAATAAATGATTATTTAAAAAAAAAATTGAATACATATATATAAAAAATATTTCTAATTTCTAAAATTTGATATTTTTGCAAAGATTTAAGAAATTATATTTTTTAATTTTTACTAACAAAATACATTACTTAGTCTAACGGTAGTCCCGCGAAGCTGCCACATGACTGCTTGTCTGCAGGTTCTGCCTCAATATACATTCATTAATATTAGAATTAAAACTTATTTATAATATTTTTATTTTCCTTCTATATTAATTTTGTTTTTTACAGATATATAGATTTTTCATTCATATGCCACATCTTTACAATTTTCGTTAGTTAGTTTTTAGTGAGTTTATACAATGTGGCGTTAAGGATAAACTAAAAATAATTCATAATCTCTTCGTTCACAGATAGTGAGTGCTTTTTGCCACATTGTGGCTGTACTCGCAAAGATGCGAATCTTGAGGAATGGACTGTATCAAAATAAATATGAGGTGGCGTGACACAACTATTGGGATGGTATTTCGGATGCTGGAAGGAATTCTGGCTTACCCTGCTTTCCTAGTCTTTGTTCTTGATAATGATATCACTGGTTATCACTTGCACTAGTGTCCGGTTTAATGCATATTATAGCGCCGAGGGATGATTAATCACACACTGCACAGCACACATAATATCTCTTAAGAGTCGATGTTTAGTAAGGAGAGGTCCAAGCGACCATTGCACAATACAAAAGCAGACTCATTAATAGTCGATGTAAAGGACGAAGAGGGATGAAGGTACATCGCTGCACATCGCCAAAAACAGACTTCACAAGGTCGATGTTTACTGCATGAAGCACAAAAACAGACTCAATACACATGTGGTTATTATTGCCCTCACATAGTATTATCCCCTGGTGGGTAGTCAGAAGGGATAGGTAGGTGGAAGGAAGGAAGGTAGGTATATACATGCATAGTTGCGCCAACATTCCGCCCACCTAATTTTAGAATAAAATTAATAACCAAAAAATAGTATAACAACAAAGTAGCTACGGTACTATGTTATCAATCAAAGAAAATAAAGAAATTATCCTATAATTATATTACTAAATTATAAGATTAACATTGAACGCTAGCACACTGGCTGTCTTCTGTGTAATCATCGAGAAAGAAATGAAAAAAAATAGAATGAAAAGTAAAATAATATCGTATTAAATTACAATATAAAATACAATTAATAAAATTACAATATAGCACTATACAAAAACACAATATTGCACGACTATAATATTCAGCGTAATAGGGCAACCTATTACGGATAGCTCTACGATAAGAACATTGCTGAGTATAGAATTCAGATGAGTTATATAGTATGGGCGAGGACCCTGCTTGACCGATGAGTGGACAAGACGTCTTTACTTGTTCTAATTGTTCCGATTTGAACAATATTATTTTTCCCGGGATGAACGGCGAGAGTTCGATCTTGGCCGGGAGGCTGGTAGGCTTTCGGTCCCTTATGTATGTAGCGACATAATTTGTCATCTTATATTACATTAAATTAAAGAAAAAAAATAGAAAGATTTGAATATCCCAGTTAGATATTGCTTTGCTGCTACAAAATTATGTCCGCAGTCACGAAGACTCCGTAACACAAACCCCGTCGATTTGTGAGTAGGGTTAAGATGCAATAAAAGCATCAGTAGAGAGATCTAACACGATATCACGGTGCAAGGCTTTGGTAGCCATGCAGACCAAGAGGCATAGAAATGCCTTGGTGGTTTTTGCTTCACGACGTTTATGATATTTTAGCAAAAAATGTCCACCAAAATCGACGCCTACGCAAGAGAAGAGACGATTAGGTCGGACACTAGAGAATAGTAGATCCAACATCATATGTGGATCTGTGATGGCCTTAAACTTGTGGCATGTGAAACATTTTTATAATTGAGATCGAATGACGGTACGACCGGACATGATCCAATATTGCGTTGAATAAGAAATGGGAGAGTACGCGGGCTTACATGAAGATGTGCACGGTGATATTAATTAATTAACAACTCGATTAAATAACTAGGCTTGGGTAGTAAAACGGAGTGTTTACTTTCGAATAGGAGTGCAGAATTTGGTGGCATACCGCCCACCCTGAGAATACCTTGGGAATCAATAAAAGGTTGTAACTTTTGAAGGCCAAAGTACACATTTTGTTGGAAGTTAAAGTATAAGATTATTATGAGAATAATCTTCTTGTTTGAGTTTAACCATCTTCATGAGCGCGTTGTCAAGTTCTTGAATAATAAGTACCGCATTACTTAGGCTCTGTTTCGCCGTATTGGAAACGTAAAACAGACATTTGTTTTGCACCTAAGTGTCCTAGAAATAACAATCATCAATTTTGATGATGGGGAATACTTTACTATAAAAGAAGAGGATTTGATTTCTGAACTAAAACTGTAGATTTAAGGGGTTGAATTTCCGGCAATTCACTGATTGGAATAGTTGATGGCCTCACCGAAGGCCAATCCTCAATAGGATTACAGAACTTTGGCAGAACCGAACGCCACGGTGGTTTAGCTGGTTTAATTGGTGGCCTCATCGAAGGCCAATCCTCAACAGGATTACGGAGCCTCGCAAGACTCAAAGCCCACGGCGGCTTTATTGGTGGCCTCACCGAAGGCCAATCCTCGACAGGATCGCGGAGCCTCAGCAGACCCGTCAGCCACGGTGGTTTAGTTGGTGGCCTCACTGAAGGCCAATCCTTGACAGGATTACGGAGTCTTGGCAGACTCAAAGCCCACGGCGGCTTTATTGGAGGCCTCACAAAGGGCCAATCTTCGACGGGATTACGTAGTCTCGGCAGACTCAAAGCCCACGGCGGCTTAATTGGTGGCCTCGCCGAAGGCCAATCCACGACAGGATTACGGATCCTCGGCAGACCCGAACGCCATGGCGGCTTAATTGGCGGCCTCACCGAAGACCAATCCTCGATAGGATCACGGAGCCTCGGCAGACCCAAAGGCCATGGTTCATGTTTTACAAAATTAGTAGAAAATGTACATAGGGACCCATAGTCCGCAATGTTATTCTCAAAAATAACATGGTTCCAAATTGCTCTTGGCATGTTGTCAGGGATCTGAACAACACGGTTCGCAACAAAAGTTTTGAATAAAAGTAGTGGCTTTTGAAGCCAAGATAAGACAATTGTCGTGTCAGCGAAGCGGATAACCTTTTCAATTTGCACGGCAAAAGGTGCTGATGACAATATATTTTTTACATGTTTTGATAACAGCACGGCTGTACTCAATTCTAATCTAGGGATTGTTAATGACTTTAAGGGTACGACCTTGAATTCGGCCATCAACAAGTGGCTAGAGTTATTGTTTTGAACGACTAAATAAATCACTGCTGCATAACCTAGTTGGAATGCATCACAAAATTCTACGAGAATACAATGACTATCTAGGTTCGCATGGTAATATCGTTGAAATCGTAAGGGTTGCAGCGATGGAAGTTGTTTCACAAAGCTGATCCACGTAGATACGATATGTCGTGGTACTTCGGTGATCCGAAGGTTCGAAAATTCCTGGATAATCCTTTTTGTAGTAAGGATCACAGGAAACAACCACCAGATTGACAATATATTCCGCTTTGAATATAATGACGAATTTGGTATCAAAAGATAATCCACTTTGGGATTCCAAAACACGCGTAACATTTTAACATAAAAATTTTTGTTAAAATTCAATATTGGTTGTAGATATTCAGAATTACACTCGAATAATTCAGAATCTTCCGCTTTGATAATGTCATTGTTAAAATCAGAAGCTGCTGACATTTCCTCAATTTTCCTAAAAGTTTTCATTATATTATTTAATGACATATCTGACAATATGAAACATGACGTTGATGATGAATCAATTAATTTACTTTTCCCGAAATTAATATATCCGAAAACTATATTTAAAACACTTGGGTTACCACAATAGATATGTGATAAGTTGAAAAGTGAATGTACTAATCCATTTAACTGAATCTTATATTTCCTTAAAGATAACACAAGCGTTTTGGCACAGCCCTGAGATACGTGGCTATGGCTAATTCGTATAAGTACGTACGCAGTGTGTTTATTTTGCATGTAAACAATAGCGTTACCCAAAGGTACGGTGCATGCATTGCTTATATTTCCGTTAGAATTTAAAATGACGGTAGTAGTCAACGACGTATAACCACTTTTACATGTAGACAATGATTGACATTCACAAAATATATGTAATCTTAAACAATCAAAACAGCGATTTAATTGTTTTATCCGGTTTTTCCTTTCAGTAGAAGAAATAGTTAGAAAATTTGCACACTTGTGTATTAATGACGTTTCGAAATGTCGCATAGTGTCTTGATCTAGACAATGCAAGATTACATGGGGAACAAATTTACTAAATAAGTTTTCATAATTCATTGCAAATGAATTTTCAATGTTGGAAACAAACGGTGTGATTTTATTCGCGGGTAGATCTAAATTGTTACTATTATTAGCAGAATTTGATTTTAATTCAGTGTCTAAATTCTCATGTTTTCTTTTGGCACATAAAATGTCTGAATATAGGACCTGCATTTGTTCCGAAACTGTGATTATCTCTGAATAATCACCAGCTGCGTTTGATTCTATTAACCGATTTTTAATTTCAATATTCAAGGATTCGATCTCTCCTACCCATTCGGAAATTAAATCACAACGACATAAAAATATTTGCTTTTTCTTTTCATCTGAACTTAAAAAGGGAATTAAGTTATGTGTTGTTTGAATTCTTTGTAAAAAACGATTGCGACGAGCTGTCAATACTGCAATCTTCCTATCTGCCATTTTGCTAAATTTTAATATGATTTTTGTTGAATATAATAATTTTGTACAGTATTATTATTTCGCAAGTACAATATTATTTCGTATAATATTGTTGTCACACAGAAAACAACCTATGCAGAAGGCTTCAATAATAAGTTAATATGATGAATTTATATAAAATTAAATGAATTTAAATGCTAGTCTCATCCGGCTACGATTGGACCAAATAATGTAATCGCAAAGATGCAATTCTTGAGAAGTGGACTGTATCTTAATAATATGAGGTGGCGTGACACAACTATTGGGATGGTATTTCGGATGCTGGAAGGAATTCTGGCTTACCCTGCTTTCCTAGTCTTTGTTCTTGATAATGATATCACTGGTTATCACTTGCACTAGTGTCCGGTTTAATGCATATTATAGCGCCGAGGGATGATTAATCACACACTGCACAGCACACATAATATCTCTTAAGAGTCGATGTTTAGTAAGGAGAGGTCCAAGCGACCATTGCACAATACAAAAGCAGACTCATTAATAGTCGATGTAAAGGACGAAGAGGGATGAAGGTACATCGCTGCACATCGCCAAAAACAGACTTCACAAGGTCGATGTTTACTGCATGAAGCACAAAAACAGACTCAATACACATGTGGTTATTATTGCCCTCACATAGTATTATCCCCTGGTGGGTAGTCAGAAGGGATAGGTAGGTGGAAGGAAGGAAGGTAGGTATATACATGCATAGTTGCGCCAACAGTGGCACTATTTCCACAACCACGGATTGCTTTGTTGCCAAAATATGGCAATTTTTTTTTTCTTAAAACGTTTATATAATATATTGTACATTCAAAATATAACGAAATAAATGATCTCTAGATTCTTTAAAATGTTTTAAAGTTAAAAAATAGGTACATTTGTTGGCTATACAGAACTATAATCAGTTTGTATGTCTCCATATTCAAATTCGGAGGTATGATTTTTTTAATGTGGGCGGAAAAATTTCCTTTAGCAATCAAAAAAAAAAATGTTTGAAATTGCTCTGTCGCTCCAGTGGTTAATTATTCTATAAAATATTGGCTGGAGGACATCGAGGCTGAAAAACTTGAGACAGTGGTTTGGCCAGTCTACTGTTGAGCTGTTCCGGGCCGCAGTAAACAATGTCCGCATAGCCAACATGATAGCAAATGCCCATTGAACGGACAGGGCACGAGAAGAAGAAGATACAATATTGTTTGTTTGCGCCAATATTTTATTAAATTTAATTTAATACCGCACAATAGTCTCAACTGCTCCCAACCGTTTGGAGTCAGTAAGAGTATGGCGTCCCCAATTAGGGTACGTTGTGAGACTGAAGATGGGAAGGATAAGGTGATGGAGGAAGAGTTAGTTAGGGTAGGATTTTCTGTAATATTAAAAAATACATCAAATGAGTGTAGGCAAATACATAAATAATAAAAATAAATTATTGCTTTCTACGAAAATACATATGATAAATGTTTATAAAAAAATTATAAAAATTTATCAACAAAATATTTTTTTTATATAGGACTGTATAACTTACACAAAAGCACTGCTAGAACAAATGCATAAATTACTGGTTTAAAATTAAAATAACTTAAGATTTTAAAAATAGTATTGTGTTCATCATCAGTCTATGTCAAATAGGTAATTAATTTATTTGTATAATGTATGTATAGTATGTATATTTACATTGCTTCCTAGCAAAAACATAATACACAGTATTAAGAGGCTAGACTTTGAACGACACGTGGAACACCCGCGACTGTCATTCTGTCCCGCTCACAATAAGCTCACGCACACTTACAATACATGCGAATGCGAAATGTACGAATGAGACAACGCTCAAATTTACCTACAGAAATCGCTCGAAAAGGGGTTTATGGAGAATACACTTTTCTACACCGAAACTTTCACGAAATTGAAATTTTTAAAAATATATATTTTTTAGAAAGAAGAAGCTACGTCGGTAGCTTTTTATAATTTTATAATTCTTTATGAGAGTTGAGTTAGCAGCACTTTTTCCTTAAATAATATTTTTTGATAAATTGTACATGTTTGACAGTGAATGTTTACGTTAATACGAAACGCATCGAAAATTCGAAAACATACCGACATAGTTTTCACCATCTAGAAGGCAGTATAAAAAAAATATATTCATTTTGTGCAATTTTCGATGTAGAAAAGTGTTTTTTCCCGGGCGTCCTTTTTGTATGGGCCGAAAAGCGAAGTCTATCGTCTTAAGGGACCTACTTGGTTTACTTAAACCCGTGATTCCTGAAGTTATTTGGAGTAAGAAATGTTAATAAGTTAGGTTATCCAGTGACTTCTTTGACGTTTTTTTAAATTCATTTTTTTGTCAAAAACAAAACAAAAACATTTATTCCACATGTTATCGCTGGTTACTCGGCCAAGTAACTGCCCAACCCCTCACACAGCCCTTAATTATTTAAGACCTACTGATTTTTGTCAAAAATTTAATTAACATTTTACTCCAAATAATGCCAGGAATCACTGGTTAATGAAAGTCGTTTACGTCCCTCAACACCATGAGCTCCATTCATTTTTACCTCCAAAAAAGATCACTTACGCCTACTCGATTTTATCCGAAAATAGCTGTTTGAAATATAAGTGTTAAGATTTATGAGATATAATAAAAACGTAAAAATACTTTTACTTATTCCAAAGGCTTTTCTTTCCTTTGAATCATTTTTGTTCAACATATTTCTAAGAATACTTCGTTGGGTTAGTAGGAAAAATTGGTAACTACAAAATTTCGGATTCGTTGGAGTTATGATAAAATTTTAAGAAAATAAAATCCAACCTCTATCATGTCTGCATTTTTTTTTTCATTTGGAAAGGTCACAATTTGAATATTTTCTTTAATTTATGATTCATTTTCAAATGTAATTATTTATTAGGTGGTCATCTTAGTACATACATAACATGATTACAATTAAAAAATGAATCATAAAGACCATACCAAAAGTATCACAAGATTGATTTCAATTGAATTTTTTAATAGTTTTCACATACCAAGTATTCAGAAAATATATTCCAAAAAACTATTGAAACTATTCAAAAGTACGGAATCCTCTACTAGACCGCGTGTATATCCACAAAAAAGATCGAATCGAAAAAATCCTAGTTATTAAACCATATTCGGATAAATAAACTACACGGAGAAAAATATTATTCTAAAATACGATCATTTTATTCGTAAAAACGGGACTGAAGTTCTTACGAACAAATTAACAGGGTTTTAATGTTAATTGGCTGGAACATGTAATCATAATTTGTTGGTATACGTAATTTCGTACGTATACCAACAAATTATTCTTACATTTTCCCGCCAATAAACATTGAAACACTGTTAATTTGTTCGTAAGAACTTCAGTCCCGTTTTTAACCGTTTTTACGAAGAAAATGATCGTATTTTAGAATAAAAAAATTCTCCGTGCCCCATCACAGGACCCTTCACTGGGGAGGACTTATAAATACCATTACTAAACAAATCACCATAATATTTTTTATGAATAATGTTTTATATGGGGTACTTGGGTTGCTCAGGAACCGTTGGTTAAATCCTTCAGGCACGTGTCACTAAAATAAAAATAAAATTTATTCATTAATCATTACGACCTTCAGACGAAGTTCTTGATTTTATTTCGAACTAGTACTTACAAAGTTACATCGTTATCGGACTTTTCTTTATTGGTTTTTAACCACTCGAGCGCTTTTTGCCACATTACGGCACTATTTCCAAAACCTCAGATTGCTTTGTTGCCAAAATGTTACAATATAAAAAAAATAATTTTTTATTAAAACGACTATATAATATGTTGTACATTCAAAATTTAACAAAATAAATATTCTCTAGATTCTTTAAAATGTTTTAAGGTTAAAGTTTTAACTATATTTTTTTTATATATCTTACAAATATGTGATAATAAACAAAAGATAGGGGAATTCATTAGCTACATAGAACTATAATCAGTTTGTATGTCTCCATATTCAAATTCGGAGGTATGATTTTTTTATGTGAACGGATAAATTTCCTTTAGCAATCTGAGAAAAAATATTTTAATTGCTCTGTCGCTCAGTGTGTAAGAGCTAAGAGCCTTTCTAAATCGGTTAACTAAATTTAACACAGAATAACAAAGAACTCTTTATATCAAGCATCAAGAAGTTTTAACGTATTGGAGAAAGACGCACTATAACCTTTATGAAAACATAATCTCGGCAGCATAAAATGACTTCTTGAGATTACTAAAACAAAATTGACATTTAATTTTAATGCAATTTATATTGCTCTGTGGCCACTTGACGGCGGCAAAATCTTTCATTTCCCCGGAGACCGGCGGCGCCATCTCTGTTCTCGTAACATCATCACCGCAGCTTCACACGGTGAAATTTTGTTTCCTGGAAAATGTTTTTGCGACACCCATTTTAATTGTAATTATATTTTTTGCCGCCTGTGTCGCTAGCGTAGGAAGATTCAAAGCAATTTAAAAAAAATGTCAACCTTGTTGTGCTAGGCATGCAACATGATTATCTTCGTCCATACTCTCCTCGTAACGTTTGAAATAAATGGCAAAATAAATTGTATGAAATCATATAAGTATATAATACGGTAATGCCCGTACGGTTTAAATTAAGGAACCCGACTCCGGGTAAATCTCCAACGCCACACTGTATATAAACCGTCTGACCTGTCCGTGAACTTGCCTTTTTCCACGGAACTATTGCCGTAATATGCACACTTATCACTATGATTTGCAAACGGAAGTGGCGCCATCTATAATACTATATTTAAGGAAAAAGTATGAAAAAGAAGAAACATTTTTCGTTTTCATTCAATAATAAGAAGATTTATGTTGGGGTGAAAAGTGTTCTTCTCATTATTCACGGTATTAATGTAAAAATGACTACTATTATATATCTACCTATTAAATATAAGTATTCTGTGGTTTAATGTTAATAGTAGTTAATTTTGCAAAAGGGTGATGCCTTATAAGTAGTCACCAACACTTAAACTGGGCGAAGCAGAACGAAAAGCCGCCCGCAGGGCCTAGCAGTAGTTTTTCACTGCTAGTTTATGATTATTGAAGTAAAAGTTCTTTACGCACGCTTAACTTGGGGGGTAAGCTGGCGAATGCGTGACGAGAGCGTTACGAAAATTGTAATCAGGCGAAGCGAAAGGGCTGTATCACACTGTAGGAGCAATAGAAAGCAGTGCGCGTGCACATTTTCTTTCTCTCTTCCTCTCATAGCAAATGCATGAAATATATATATATATATATACATCTCAGTTAGTAGTAAATGAAGTTTTACTTCAATCGTGTGGTCTAAAGCACACTCATTTTTTTAAATGCACTATCGTAGAGCTGTGATAATTACGTGATATTATGTCAGTTAAATCATTATGTATGTTGGTACTTGTCAAGATTAAGATTACTAAGAAATTCAATCAAAAACATTACAAACATAGAATTAAAATCCATCTCATCTGATATTGTTAACCTCTCGAAGGCCAGGTGTATTTGGAAAAAATCGCGCGAAATTATCTTACCGGCTTTTGCTCAAATATAGTATAAAAACAAAGGAATTGTTTTTTTTGTGATTGTTTTCTGTTTGCCAGATAATGCACCTTATTATTCATGTATATTTCATGATAATATTGTTACAAGTTTTCCCAGAATATCTATTTTTAACAAAAAAATGTATGAAAATATTTCCCATTCGACCAAAAAATTTAAATAATATATTCATACGAAAATGATCATTTTTTTTATTTCTCTACAAACCTGAATAGACACCCTACATGAAAAAAACCAATTCAAAGGCGTTTTCGAAGAAGTAATGACATAAATACTTGTTTGAAAATGAAATGACAGTTGAAAACCGTTTGTAAAAGTGACGCCAAGTTGACCATAGATATTTATTATAAATTATTCAGATGAGTTGGCGCTATGCGGATTTTTACTGTGTCTTGACCTTGTTCTTTATACAACTTCTTTATACATAAGGAACAAGATTGCTTCAAATTTATTTTTTTTTATTTCTACCCGCGGCCACCGGTGGGCGAACGGCAGTCGAGAGGTATACCTGTGTAATTAAATGAATGAATCTACGTTATTGACTGTAATTTGTGAAATGTAATTGGATGTACTGTTTTTCACAATAAATAAAATAATTTTCTGGTAAAAAACGTTTTTTTAGGTACATATTACATATATTGTATTCGTAAGCCTTTCTTGAAAGAATTCAATTTGTTTGTGAATAAAACTAATTATTTATATTAATATTGCGCATGTACGGCTGCAAACAAATAATTCGTTTTAATATTTTAAAGCATAAGTTTAAAAAAGCATAATTCCCAAAATAATTCAACTAGCACAAATAATTAAAACATAACCTGCAAAAAGTATTCTTCTAAAATGTTTTTATTTCCAGAAAGGAGGTTCTGAGAAAACAAATTCCCCCGGCGCCTGTCATCTTTGGGGATGCTGTGTGGAAGGTCTTTTTAGGGAAAGGAAGGAGAGGAAGTTCTGAAGGAAAGAAAAGGGTACGAGAGGTGGATGGGAATCTGGGAGTTAATGTGTTCTGCAGTTACTAAAGTATGAATTCATCCCCCCTGCTGCAGTGCAGGGTTCGAGAGAATCTTTTTTTTAAATATTTCCGTCTGGGCCTATGTCATCTTTCAGGAAGCTGTGCGGAGGGGATATTTAAAAGGAAAGGAAGGAGATTAAGTTCTGAGAAGGAAAAGGGATGAAGGTTGGGTAGGAATCGGGTTTCAGTGTATCCAGATCATCTGCCGCCAAGACCTAGACAAACCTCACCCCACGAACCCCTGCTAAGTCAGCAAACGTAGCGAACCACTAAAGGCGATCTATAAATAAATCTATAAATCGTTCCAGGGGCGGCGGTACCCATTCCCGCCTGTCAAATTAAAAATTCCATATTGGCTTGAGAGGTCAAAAGCTCTCCCTCTTTCGATGGGCAAAATCTCTCCCCATGAAGCCGGGCACCCCTGCTAAGTCATCAAAAGTAGCGAACCTCTTGGGGTGACCTATGTCAAAGATGTTGGTCATCCAATGGATGTCCCAAATTTAACCTTTAAGAAATATTTTTTCTTCACTTATTTTTTTTTTTTTAATTTTTCAGTACACAGTAAACCTGTAGAAAAAACGAAAGAGTGTTTTAAAGAC
Organism: Limnephilus auricula; assembly: GCA_951813805.1. NCBI lineage: Eukaryota > Metazoa > Arthropoda > Insecta > Trichoptera > Limnephilidae > Limnephilus > Limnephilus auricula. Next base: position 8,060,044 of record OX638408.1, read on the forward strand.
TGTTAAATTATAGAAAAATATTTCAAAATGCTTGCAATAAAACGCAAGCCCATTTATAAAATGTATTTTCATGTTTCAGAGCTTCCCATCTGAACAACAGAGTAGAAAAGAAGTGCATGGCGCACCAATATGCAGTTTTTCCTTTGCCGCGGGTAAATTCATTCCAGGAATAACGTTCAATAATAATACGGGGTTGTGTTGCGGCCATTTCACGGCGGAAGTGCTCTGCGGGAAACTGTTCCGGTCTCCAAACACGTATAAAAACGAATTTTTAATATTCCACTGTGCCGTACGTACGCCATTATTATGCAACTTTTGTATGCAAGCACATTAGTTCGCTTTCCAGGGTAATACGATTTTATCTGCATTTTAAAGGATGCTTGAAGCACCTCCGAAGCGGAAATTTTATAAACATATTTTATAAAATTTGTAATTCATGATCAAAGGATCAAGTAAACTCTACTTTGGGAAGCGGGTATGGGTACCACCGTTTATTTGATAACCAACATTCCTGCCATAAATCACCCGAAGTGGTGCCTGTAACTCTAATACCGCACTTCGATTACCGGTTTACTCTCGTACATTTCGCCGCCAAAATATTTGTCTCCTACCAGGCTCTCGGCGACCTATAAATGGTTCCTAAATTATACATTCATATCAATAATAGTAAATAAATTTAAAGTATTTAAAAAATATAGTTTTAAGGCCAGTAGGTTTTTGTAATAAAAAAGAATTATAGAAACCAATTAAATATTGAAATAACAGCTGTTTCGTCTTCTTTTAATTACCATTTACTGAATGACTTAGTTATTTTTATTTTTAACTTATTAACTTAAAGAGTTAAAGCTCAAATGAATGAAGATAATATTATTATATACATAAAGATAGCAGCCAATAAAAATATGCGTTAATAAAAATGAAAAATAATGTTTGTGGTTCCCAGTCGAAGTATGATACACATAAAAATGACCGAATAGGATAGGGATACGTTGGCGCAGTGGATAGCGCGTTGGCCCGGATTGCCAGGGGTCCTGGGTTCGAGTCCCAGATGTATCCGTATCTTTTTCTGATTTTTCTGTTTCGGACTTAGTTATTACCTACTTTCTAACCTGCGACTTCTGGCAGAGCAAAGGAACGTCCAATTCTGTCAAAAAAGTCGATATTTTCAGTCATCTGTTTGACCTTAAGTAAAATTGATCTATCTTAATAGAAGCATGAAGGCATTTCATGGTTCCCTTGTATTTTGGATATTACATTTATTAGTCATCGATAAAAAAAGTCATTTTAGTGAAATCGGGTAAAAAAGTAAAATAAATCGGGTAATGGTAGAATAGAACTCGCGGTACACATAAAATCTCATTTTACAAATAACTCCCTGAATTTCGGGAATGTGTTTACCTCTGCAGGGCAACTCTTTCCTCAAATTAGCTTACCGCTGATAGCTTGGTTGTATTCTCTCCCTCCTTCTCAAAAACGACGCATATAATGGAAATAAAGGTCCTAAAGGGTTTCTCAGTGGCAGGACTATACCCTGGAAGCTTTGGTTCGTAAAAACCTTACCTCTTTTCAAATTATATTGCCTTAGCAACAGGTTCTCAAGCGAATTTAGTGAAATTGATGTTCACCAGAAATATTGGTAGGCTGGATAGAAAGGAGATAGGGAAAAGAAAATTTGCGAAGTATCTCTCCATTCAGACCTGGTCACTAAATATGACTAATGCCACTGTAAATATGAAATATGAGCGACATTCAAAGGATCTTCTACTACGGAACGTCCCGTATATATACTACGTATTTATTAAATTTAAATTAAAAAAATATGTGAAAATATTTGTGCACGTCGGGCCTTTACCCGCGACCTCTAGATTCGTAATCAAGGTTATTAATCACCCGGCCATAGAGCTCATCTAATTTTTTTTTTTTATTATAGTGAATCATAGTCAACCAGTCCCGGGAACCATTTATTGGATAACGTTTGGTTTTGACTTAGCAGGGGTGCCCGGGTTCTAGCGTTAAGGCGTCTGTCTGGGACTTAGCGTCGGATGCTTCTGCATATCGGGAGATCTGGTTGAGGGAGACATTTAGACTTCTCCAGCACGACTCTATCGGAACATTGTCTTGCACCATAGTGAGAGGGATGGACTCATTCGTCCGTCACTCCTGTACACACCGATCCCCAGATTCCTATTCACCCCTCATACCTTTTTCCTTTCCAGAACTCCCTCTCCTTTCTTTCCTAAAACGACCCTCCACACAACATTCCCAAGATGATATGGGCCCTGAGGGGAATTGTTGTATTCAGGGCCTCTATTGTGAAGCTAACGTAATAAAGCCATAATATGTTAAAAGTTATCAAAGAATTTTTTTTTTCTGTGAATTGTAATTATTATCTTCACAGTCAGAAATATGTTACCTGCGTTTAATGTTTATTTTTAAATATAATAAAAATTTCTTTAAATTCAAAACCAAACTTTCAAAATGTCAGCCCCCACGCACAAGTCTCAATTTCTTTTCTAGCTACCTTATTTTTTTTCCAACATGACAAAAATGCTACACATGTGAACTACCGGATTTCCAGTATAATATAAAATATCCGATCAATTTGGACACTTTTCTCGGAGGTAAGAACCCGGAAATTCTTTACTGGAAAAAAAGGACCCGGAAAACTTTTCCGTTGCAGCGAAACGGTTAACTTGGACCAACAGGTCTGAAAGTAAAATTGAGTACCTGCGGGTGCCGAATGATTTGTTTTGTAAGTCACTTTTATTTCGAGTTTTATTTGAAATACAATAGTTTCTCCGTGAATTACATCCATATGTATTTATTTACCAACTACCGCAATAGTATAGGAAAAATAACGAATTTCTAGTTATTTTACTCGTAGTTTGGGGAATGTCGAAGGCCAGTTGTTTGTGTTGATAGAAATGGATGTGTGACAAAGTCGTCAAATAGCCATTCAGCGCTATTTTGTTTTATTGACACCTAAAAGATCTCCGTTAAACGCTGATTCTAGGTAGCTTCATTTCAGCTTTCTGTCAAATTTTAAAAGCTGACGAGCTTTATAACGTGGTAGTTGTCCACTTTTGCTGATCACAATTTGTTAAAAAGCTGAAATGGACTTGGAATCGGCAATTAACTAGGAGTTTTCAACTGTCAAAAACAAAATGGCGCTGATTGGCCATTTGAATTTGATTGAATTTCTGAGAAACAACCCGTTGTAAGGTTTCCAGTGACTATATTGTAATCTTTTAAAATATTTGTGAAATACTTATGTACTAAAATTTGAGATAAAATGTTCTAAAATGCCTTTTCTGGTATCAACCCGTTTTTACAGACATTTTAGTATCTGTAGAATTAACAGATCAGCAGATGTTTGTACCAGAAAAAAATTACTGTAGTTTAGCGCAATTTTTGAATACAATCACTTACCTAAATACGAGTATATCTTTAAAGATAGTTAAAACAATACTCTTTTTGCAAATGTTTTTCTCTATTTTTACAATTTATTGAAAAATTTGAATCAAACTTTATGACGACCATTCCACCTTCTTATTAAATGGTTATAACATAACTCCATAGACTATGTTAAGAGCTGATTAAAAAAAAACCTGTGCAAAATTCATCGTGCGAGAATTTATGGTGTTGGTCAAGATATCTCTAACATTTGTAATTTAAAAAAATATGTATTTAAAGAAATATTAAAAAAGAAAACGTATGTATCGAATAAAAATAATACAAAAATATAGAAAAAGTCTTAATATACTACTATTAAGTAGTTTGTCAATGGGTTCTTTTAACTTAATGGATTATAACAAACATTAAATTAACTATTATAAAACAATTTTTTACATTAATATAAAAAAAAAACTATTGTCTACATTCATATCATAAGAGATATAGCATAAAGAGGTGTAACATGATATAAAAAAAGTATATGCAGTTAAAATTGTTTGTCTTATAGTCTAATACAAACTATTGCTTTCAACGAGCCAATTTTTCAACATAATATTTATTTTAACATTTGTTCATTTTTTAATTGCTGCAGGTAACATATTTAATCAATTTGGTATCGTGTAGTCCAGAGTTCTTTGCCCATATTTGCTTAAATACTTAGGTATGATAAGTCCTTCATTTAACGTAAAACGAGTGTTGTAAGTGTGTTCTAGTCTATTTGTGTACAAAGGGCTATTTATATGCTGAAAAATAAGTTTATACCACTGAGAGAATTTAAGATTTTGAAAGGTATGAAACATTATGCCTTTGTTCGTACAAACTTTTATGGGCCAATAATTTAACTAATGAATTTTGAACTGAGTGAACACAATTTATATTTGTTTTACAAATCCCCAAGCTGTAATTCCATACCTTATAATAGTTTCCGCTAATGATGAATAAAATCCGATTAAGTTTACCAAATCGGAATATTACTCGGAATACAATTACACAAATAAGTGTATGGTGTAATAATCCCAATTATATAAAATAAATAGATACATTCAGTATTTTAAAATGATATTTCAGATTCAGATCGTGATCTTGTAAAACATGCGGTTTTTGATCAATGTAGTTTTTGACCAATTAATCGCGAACGAATACCGCGATCTTTGTAGAACATACGATTTTTTTTCAATGGTACAATATATCTCTTAGTAGCACGAACGCAGAAAATGTATTGTAAAATTAAATTCCAAACACAAAAGAAAAATACATGCGCCTGTTGTCTGCTACTTCGTATGTTCAAGGGTTTTAGTTTGTCTAATAACAGGCGCAAATTTATGTTTGTACGAGTTTCGTACAAACATAAATTTTCGTTTCATCCTTTCAAGTCCTGGCGAGAGGAATTAAAACTTATTTAAGTAATAATATTTTACCTGAACAGAAAGATTAATAATAAAAAAAATACACTATTCGATACGATACGATACGATTGTACCACCCCAGCCAGGAGCAATCCTGTCCCGGTGAGACCGGTACACCATGGGGCACTGATTTGTTGGGACTGGAACACGTGCTCTAAGGATGGGAAGGAGGTTGGAGTTTAATCGACCGGTATACATGGCAACCTAATAAGCCAATATTGGAATGTAGGATGGGCAGGAATAAAGGAAGGGGTTGAGCGTTTGTTTTCGTTTCTAAAGTTCGCTTATTTTTGCTTCTCATTTCTTCTCGCTTCATCCTTCCATCTTCCCGCTTTTTCTTGGTTGTTGCCTCCCGATATGCTTCATGCTGCTCATTTATTTATTTCATGCTTTCCGCTGCCAGCTTCCTTCTACTTCTTCCTTCCCGTTTTCCGTTGCTTCGTGCTTTCGATTCTTGCTTTCTGCTTCTTGCTTACGATTTCCTGCTCCTTAGTTTCTTTTTTGCTTCACGCTGTCTCTTACTTCCTACTTATTGCAACCTGGTTCCCTTTTAGCGTTATCCGCTTCCATTACTGACTTCACGTTTCTCGATGCTTCTTGATTTCTGCTCCCGCTTGCTTTTCGGTATTCGTATCCCGCCCTATCACCGCGAGAAAAGTTTCACTTTTCTACTTCGACTACTTCCTGCTGCGCTATCGGTCAACAGCGTTCGATCTTCTCATTTGTTCGTATGGGTTTTTTTTTATTTATTAATTTTATTTGTTGAGGCGGTTGTATGTGTAACCATTTTCTATTGCTGGTAAGTGATTTCTGTCCCAGATTCCAAGGCTTCTTCTTCCAGTGTCCGGTCAACCACCATAGCGCTTTCGTGAATTACCTAACTGAATATATATATATTTTTTTGTAAAACTATCCTAGAGTGAAGTTGAAACGTAAAATGTAATAGTGAGATTTTTGGGTACTCGACCAAGTAGACTAAGCTATGTTTCTTAAAAATTCCTAAAGTTTAACAGACCTCAGTGATCCACAACCTTTCTTGAAATAGTAGAAATCAATCAACCAGAGCCCGCCTCCGTGAATGCAATAATATTTCTACCATCGCCAATGGTTGTCGAACACCATTTACAATATTATTATGATGTGTTGGTTTTGTAAACAAAATGCTGAAAGAAATAAACATTTATTAAGTTGACAAGTGGAATACGCATTATTCATGTTGTGAGATGGCTATCCGAGTTCAGTGCTTTAAAATATTATGAAAACATATACCTCTTCCCCATCAACTAAAATATAAATAAAAGTGAAGTGGTTCTTATCTTGCTTGTGAGTATCTCTCATCGATGTGATGACGCCTTCGTCAAATCCTTTGTGTTCACTTTGAATTTACTTGCAAACTTTGTCATTTTTACCACTGTTGCAACAATGCAAAATCAATTTTCGTAATGAAATTATGAAGATATAACTAAAACACGTATTTTGACACATTTTCAATGTGATTGGGCCATAGGGGCCACTGATATAAAATTAATTCAGAAGAGCAACAAAAACACGACTAGTCATGCATAAATTCACTCAGTAATCGCCTTTCTAAGACAAATAACGGTAGTTCAAATGGCTGTGGCTGTTTAGTGAACAGATTTGAAAATGCAAATACATCTCTAAATTCCTTTCTATTTTCCCCTCAGACTACTTTCTTTCTTCAACATCAAAATATTACTGATATGCGAATGCCACGAGTTGTCCAAAAACTTATTTTTAAAAAAAAAAGTTTTTTTTAATTTTTTTTTTTTTTTACATAGTTCTACACAGGAGGCTTGAGGAAAATAATTTCCCCCAGGGCTTATGTCATCTTTAGGGATGCTGTGGTTATTTTTAAGGAAAGGAAGGAGAGGAAGTTCTGGGAGGGAAAAGGGTATTAGGATTGGGTAGGAATCTGGGGTTCAGTGTTTCCAGATCATCCGCCGCCAGGATCTAGACAATCCTCACCCCATGAACCCGGGAACCCTTGCTAAGTCACCAAACGTAGCGAACCACTTGGAGTGACCTTGGCAGAGGTGTTGGTTATCCGATAAATGGTTCCCGAGCACCGGTACCCATTCCCGACTCCCAAAAAATATATGCTAGAGATCTAAATAAATATACAGAGTGCTAAGGGACGTAATTGACTTATTAGATATGAAATTAAACCATTTTCTTTCACTTTGTTCCACTTGTTTATTTACACCAGGACCGGTTTCGTCCTACTACGGACATTTTCAGACTGGTAGTTGAAATTCTTATGCTACGGAATTTATACAAACTTAGGCAGGGGCGCACAACATTGTCTCTATATGATGAATGTTTCTATTTTGTTAATTTAAGGTATTATCAGTTATTTTGTTAAGTTAAGATACATATAGATAATTATAAAGTTTATTATTAAAATTATGAATGATGATGCATAGTAAAAGGTTATTTTTAATTGGCATGAATCTATATGAATTTATATAATTGAAAAGGTATGTGATCACTGATATTTTATTTTGGTAATGTTGGGATATTCCCTCCTTGTTGCTTAGGGCTTAATTAACAAATATTGATAGCCCTATGGTAATTATTGTTATTAGGGTTTTACATATATTTGGGTTTATACATTTTTAATTACATACTTAAATTACACTACTGCTCTCTGAAGTAAAATTATTCTAAGTGAATTCACTCTTTCTTTATAAATAGAAATTGGATAGGTATTTCCCAGAGAAAATATAAGTTATAAATATTTTCGGGTAGAATTATGTAATCATGCAAACATGTCCGGGAAATTTGGGAATTATATGAGGATAATTTTGCAAATTCTTAATGTTGAAAATTATGACGTCGATAAAAATTACGGAAAATAATCTGGTCTCAACGCACAGTAGTTAGTTAGAGCGTAGAAAATTGTCTCGTTTAGTCAGGGATCCTGGGTTTTATTACCAGTTGCAATCGTTATCTTTTTTACCTATTCCATATATTAATTTATGTATTAGGTATTAATATTATCTTATTCTAGGCTATGATTGCAATTATTGTTTTATAAAAAAATAACATTAACTTCACACAGGAATCTTTGAAGATGTTACTTGACTTACTTTAACCAGAAATTCCTGACATTATTTGGTATTAAATGTAAATAATATTTTAGTCTCCGGTAACTTTCCAGAAGTGTTTTTTCCAAATGGTTTATTTTAAATCAAACAAAAAAATACAATCAAAACCCTTACCAGCCCCTAACTGTCCAATAACTACCGATTTTTCATGTTTTCAGATGAAAATGTATATTACAAGTATATTCCACTTAGATCGATTGACCAGCGGCTGAGAATAAAAGTTTAAAAATGCTTTCAAATGTACAGGGAGCTTCCAATGAGAAAGATCGATTATTTCCCTATCAATTTTTTTAACTTAAAATTTATAATCGACTTATTTCATTCAAAATTTGATTTAATAAATACCTACACAAGACACAAGTAAGCAAAAAAAATGCTCAAAACAAACGATGATAAATTATTATATATCGTGTACTTCTTGTAAGTATTTTTTGATCATAAGTATTTATATATTTTTAGATTTTCACGGCCAAAAGCATTTTCGTTGTTTGTTTTTGGGGTGTTATGCCGTGTTGTGCTACCTCCTTCTTTAGCCGACGTTTCGGACAACGTTGCAGTGTCCATCATCAGGGCAGATCCGGCAGATCCGTCGATGTGAATTTCCAAGTAAATAAGCACACACTTAACACTACAAATTCACATCGACGGATCTGCCGGATCTGCCCTGATGATGGACACTGCAACGCTGTCCGAAACGTCGTCTAAAGAAGGAGGTAGCACAACACGGTATAACACCCCAAAAACAAAGAACGAAAATAAGTATTTATGATTTTTCAGTAATGTCTAAACAAAATAAGTGTATTAAAAAATGAAATATTTTAGTTCGTAAGACCTTAAATAATTAGAAAAACTGAAGTATTTTTGTCACAAAACATGTTCTCGGATTTATTTTTTAATGATTTTAATTTAACTAAATTTCAAATTCTGAAAACTGTGTTGACTAGATTATGTATAGATTTATTTTATTGTATAAATATATGATTTGAAATTTGTGTTGTTTAATAGAATCTATCGTTTGAAAGTTAAACAAACCTGCCAACGACCAACGGTATAACCTTAGTATATGAAAAATACACTTAGTTTTTCAAATTTTAAAACTGCGTGTACCAGATAGTATCTAGTATCTACCTTCAACGTCACAACATTCCCCAATCGGAAATACCCTAGTCGTACTGGCTCCAGAAGGTTCGAAGCAGTTGGGACTCCTGTGCGGTATTCTAATAAATATAAAAAATATGATTGCAAACTGAAATAAGTTTTCTGAAAACTTTCAGCCTAAACACCTGTAGCAAAATCTTACCTTAAGAGTAGAACCATAGCTAATTTTGAGACTAATTTGAAAAGTCAGGTAATGTAAATATCAAACCTACATTTTTTATTAAAGAAGAAGATAATATTGACAATTGGGACTTGAACCCAGGACCTCTTATCTTACCGGAACAACTAACCAACTCGGCTATTGAGACTTCAGTTAACATTTCAAATTCAAAATTAACAATACTATCTTTCCCACATTTTTAGCAGCTACCTTTTTGAATGATTGCAAAGTTCTTAAATGAATTTATTTGTAACCTAGATAGTGTCTCGGTTAAACATATCAGATTTGATTTAAATGGGACACCTGTTACCTGTCTCCTACATTTTTCCTTCCTCTTGCCTATTTTTATTTCTCTACTGGTGAAACCGTACACAATGTGCGATTCAGACACAATGAAGCTATTACAGTACCAATTGCATTTAAATAAATATAGCCAACGAACCCTTAAAAATAACCTAATATTTATATTCAACAAGTTTCAATATAAAAGCGAAAATGTAGTGCTCTGCAAATATTCGTGGAAAGCGACCTTATTCTATATTGAATTTTAAAAATAATTTATTTTATGTATAAATAAGTCGTATTTTATAATAATTCAATTATTTTTATAAATTATTTAACTCTTTTGTGTTTTGTAATTAATTCTTTTTTATTCTTATTAATTCTCATTATTTGTTATTCATTCTTATTAATTCTAAGTAATTGTACTTTATTATTACTTAATATTGTACTTAATATTGTATTGCATTCTTAATTCTCTACTGATATTTAAATAATTATTTTCCTATTTTACAATGTTTTTCCACGTAACAACACTGTTTCTATGTTATTTTCAACGTTATAGTATAACATTATGTTTATAGGTATGTAATTTATGTATGTTTATATTTACTACGCTAATGCGTTTATGATTGTTTCATTTATTGTTGTATCATTATTTTCTGTGGAACTAATATCCCGCTGAAAAGCTACTTGCAGTAGCTTAGCGGGTTCAAATTAACATTGTATGCCAATTATTTATACAATAAATAAAAATAAAAAAAATTATTTCGTATCAATTCTTATTAATTCTCATTCATTCTTATTAATTCTCATTCATTTTTATTAATTATCATTCATTCTTATTAATTATCATTCATTCTTATTAATTCTCATTCATTCTTATTAATTCTCATTCATTCTTATTAACTCTCATTCATTCTTATTAATTCTCATTCATTCTTATTAATTCTCATTTATTCTTATTAATTCTCATTAATTCTTATTAATTCTGATTCATTCTTATTAATTCTCATTCATTCTTATTAATTCTGATTCATTCTTATTAATTCTCATTCATTCTTATTAATTCATTCTTATTAATTCTCATTCATTCTTATTAATTCTCTTTCATTTTTATTAATTCTCATTCATTATTATTAATTATCATTCATTCTTATTAATTCTCATCCATTCTTATTAATTCTCATTCATTCTTATTAACTCTCATTCATTCTTATTAATTCTCATTCATTCTTATTAATTCTCATTCATTCTTATTAATTCTCATTCATTCATATTAATTCTAATTCATTCTTATTAATTCTCATTCATTCTTATTAATTCTCATTATTTCTTATCAATTCTTATTAATTCTCATTCATTCTTATTAATTCTCATTATTTCTTAACAATTCTAATTAATTATAATTAATTCTTATTCATTCTTATTAAATACGGTTTTTTTAACGTATTTTCTTTTTTCTTGTTGTAATTGTTGTCTATCTTATGTTTTTAATTTTAATGTAATTTTATTGATTTAATTTCTTACATTCTAGCATTTCTGTTGGTAAAGAAACTTAAATTTAGTTAAAATGCTAATTAAAAAAGAGAAAATTTATAATTTTTCGAATTACTATTTATAATACTTTTACTTCCCGTAAAATTGAGCCTTACAAAAATTTAGTTTATGCAATTTTGATGGACATTAGATTCACAATTGTAGGAAAAACGCTTATCCAAAATCTTAAAAAAAAATTTATATTATTGTTAAGTGTCCAATGACACCGTGTGGACTGTAAAACTAAATGTGTGTGAAGCGAATTACTAGTGTCCAAGATTGTGTTTTTATATCGAGAAGGGGAAGGAAAAGACAGGAATGGCCCTTATCTTGATGATGAGGTGACAGCTCCCAGCTCTTCATTCACGGTCACTTTCCAATGTTAAAATGATGACCCGATGGTCTTCACGAAGATCATAATATATTTATATGATTGCTATTTGCGAGATTTGCGAAATTTTCGAAATGCTTGTACAAGCCCGAAAGAATTTTCGAATATAACAATTGAATGTTTTTATTCAAAACAACGAGGTGCAAATGTGTTCTTTTTTCAAGCGTTTTTTATTCATCTTCTTTTGCTTCTTGGGTAAGAGCCTTGATGTGAAAGGAGGGTAATCAGAAGGAAGGAATATTTGGTAAGGAAAATGGGTAAAATGAATTAATGTCCTAAAGTTATTTCAACACTAAACAAGTATTAATATTATTTTTTAACTATATTGACTAGGTTATTGTAGTTTATTATCTGTCTTTGTATTTTATGCCTTTATATTATAGTCCATTGAAATGTTTTTTTATATCTGTATGTTGTGGTTTCTCGTTATATGTGGGCTTTAGTTTGTTATATGCGTGATTTTGAAATTTACTTTTCGACTAACTGCTTTAGCTGTTTACAGGTGTAGTATATCATGAAGAATAAAACAATAAAATATTAAAACTATTGCTAAATTGATGTTTTTACTAACTTCAGTGACTAGAATGAATCAGGCAATACCAGAAGTATTTAATTACCTAATATATATTGCCTGTCATATATGATTCTCCTGACATTCCTTTCTTCATCCAGCCGCTCTGTATATTCAAACTACCTAAGGGTGCCTTTTTGATATCACTAGTAAATTATTCATGAATTCTATTCCGACCTCCACAATCAGATATATATATATATATATATTTATATCCGTGGTAATATTTTTTTCTTCTTTTTTCTACATACTTGTATTTATAATATCTTTACTCTTTGTAATTTTATGTTGAAATTGCATGAGAGTTTTTATACTTATTTTTTTTTCTTAACTACGCATATTTTGTATCTGTATGTAAAATATTTGTAATTCCCATGTAAAAGCCGTCAATCGGCGTTAGTTGATAATAAATAAATAAACCGATATTTAAAAACTGAGAAAACCTTAACAAATGAAGGATAAGGTACTCAATGTTTATATAATGTATTGAAAAACTATATACAACTCCAAAAAATTGAAAAAAATCCTCCACAGCACAGGTGGACTCCAAGTGTGGAGGACAAGATACAATAACTTTGTAATATAAATATGTAAAGAATAATAGATAAAAAATAAAATTAAAATAATTAATAAAAAATAATTAACAATTAAATTTTAACTGGTTTTATTTTTATATATAAAAGTTAGTTTATTGTTATTAAGTTTATTTTGTACAGCTCCATTTTAATTTATTTATTTTATATATTCAATAATATTATTATTCAATGTATAAAAACAGTTTATTATAAACGAAACAGCTGTAAAACATAATAATAATTACGAAGCAGAACTTGTTTATAATAAACTGTTTTTATACATTGAATAATAATATTATTAAAATATTACCTAGAAATTTAGGAGGTAGAGGTATAGTCAAAATAACTTCTTTAAAACAAAATCAGGTAGAAATGTTAAGAATTTTTTTCCATAGATAAGCTAATAGCTCAGAGCTGCATAAAATAATTTGCAAGGCAGACAGAAATATTTCACCTTTAAATTTATACGACGAGAATGCCAACATTTTTATAAATACCAACCAGGAATTATTAGATTCCTGGTCAAATAAAATTATTCACTCAAAACACTTGAATTATCTCAATTAAACGTATGTTGACAAACTTTCGTCAAACAAATGGTTGAGTATTGGAGAGTTTAGCGCAGAAATAGAAGGATTTATGCTTGCTATTCAAGATAGAGTCATTAATACAAAAAATTATAGGAAGCATATAATCAAAGATACAAATCAAATTGATGATTTATGTAGAAAATGTATGGCTTTTCCGTAAACTATAGAACACATTATATCGGGATGTTCTGTATTAGCGCCGTCTGAGTATACATTTAGGCACAATCAGGTTTTAAAAATAATTCACCAAAGTTTGGTAATTAAACATAACTTGATTGAATGTCATAATATAGTACCATATTATGAATACGAACCAAATTCATTTTTAGAAAATAATTTCTTTAAAATTTACTATGATAAAACTATACTAACAGACAGACCAATTAGTCACAATAGACCCGATATAGTTTTACATGACAAAATTAAAAAAATTACTTATATCATTGATGTAGCTATTCCAAATTCCTGTAATATTGAAAAATCTGTTTCTGAAAAAATAAGAAAATATACAGATTTAGGAAATAAAATTAAAAGAATTTGGCATTGTCAGACTATAAAAATATAACCATTTGTTATTTCGGCTACTGGCATTATACCTAGCTCCCTCATTAAAAATTTAGGCATATTAGATTTGTCAAAGAATTTGTATATAAAAATGCAAAAATCAGTCATTTTAAATACATGTAGGATTACGAAAGATTTTTGAAATATTTATATTTAGGGATCTGTAGGATTTATCGGTCAAATTAGGAATTCCACCGAGCCGAACCCTCTGATATGAAAATATCTGGAGTCGGTGAATTATATTCCCATTAAATAGTTTGGTAGATTAACATGTTGTTCTTGTATTGTTTTGTATTAATTATACTTATATAATTTACTTGCATAACGTGGATTTACTCGATGATCATTTATATGGAAAAGTGTATGAAAGGGTTTAGTTTTTCCAATGGAAAAAACTAAACCCGGACCTGAAGATCTGGTGCGTAAAAATATTTAAAAAAAAAATAATTTAGGTTTCCAAATTTTTATGGAACAAGCAGATTGTTTCTGAAATCAAAATAAAATAATATAATATTCGTGAATATGGCTTCTGACGCACGCAGTCACCTTTTATTACAATTTACTGCAGGCTGTGTTACGTTCTTCATTTGATAAAAATACACGTAACAACATATTCGGCTGATGTAACAGAAACAAAGCCATTCACGTGAAACGTAAATCTTTCGACCTGTTCGGCCTATCGGGCTTTCCGAATGGATGGACTCGATATCGTCACAGGAAATAATATCACGTCATCACCGCCTAAATGTCACCGATTACGTCATCCGACAGTTACGCGCTGGAGAACCCAGTACGATGAATCGCAATAACTACATTAATAACAATTATACTTATCATTAGAAAACTTAATGTTTTGGTTTTTAATTACACTTATAAAATTAATTTTCTATTAACTTTTACTAATGCGATAATAATAGTACAACTGTTATTATGATCTATTTTTTAAGCCATCTCTACAGGTACTATTTTTATACCTAAAATTATATTTGATTCTTAAATCTTCACTTTAACCGTAAAATTATAATAAAATCAATATTATACCCACGCTCAGGCATTTGCCTTAGTGGATTTTTTTTGTTCAAACAATATTATTATATTAAGTATTTTATATACCCTTTATTATTTTATGTACCGTCAGTCGGGGTCAGGTACAGAAGAACTATAATAGGCTGGAGGTCCCAATCCACGGAGGTGCCAAATGTAGCTCCCTTCACCACGTGTGGAGGGAGAACGTCGTGTGCTTGCCGCTATAGAGCTGGTCCGAGTTTCCTAGTGGCTGTTCCTTTGACGAAGCTGGGTCTAGTCCATAGAATGTGAGGTAATCCGAGGTCCAGGGTAAAGCGATGGTCAGTGAAGGAAAGAGACAAGTAGAAGCAAAGCCGGAGCGAGGTAGAACGGGCAGGACAGAAGAGATGTTGTCGTGTCGTGTTGTGTTGTATTTAATTGACTGAATTTATGTTACATTAATGTCATCATGAGGAAAAATTCGTAACTGGATAAAAAACCTTCAAAGTGGCCAAGCTGGCCCTATATATAGCTTGCAGCAGAACGCTGCCCGTAGTTGCCCACTCCGATGATTTATTTATTGAAAACACATATCAGTTACATGCTTAATTATCATAATCTAACAAATACAAAATAACAAAACGACATCAGTACGTCCGTCACACGTATTTTATCAAAAATTTACATATAATAATAATAAAAAAATTTGCTCTTGAATACACAGGAGGCCCTATGGATAATTGGGGATGTCATCTTTAGGGTTGCTGTGTAGAGGGTCTTTTAAGAAGGAGAAAAAGTTCTGGGCAGTCAGTGGGTCCAGGAATGACGGACGTATAATCCATTCCTCTCCTATTGGGGTGCAAGAGAGACCAAGTGGAGAAGCCAAACGGTCTCCCCAAACCATTATCTCCCGATCCGGCCCGCAACGCAGTAAGTGGGCAGACCCAGACAGACATCACTCCTTGTACCCGGGCACCCCTCCAGAGTCAGCAAACACAGCGAAACACTTAGGGTGACCTATGGCAATGACGAGGTAGGTATTGGTTACCCAATAAATGGTTCCCAGGGCGACGTTATCCATCACCGCCTCCCAGCGCCGGATCTGCCATACGTTCAAAAACGTGCAAAAAACCTGGCGCCAACTTCGAAGGGGCGCCGTGATAAAATAAATATTGTTTTAAAATTTCATTAAAATATTCCCCGAATCGTTTGAAAATTACTCGTAATACGGAATTATTAGTATGCGCTGGCAACACTCACTTTCCATATGCGTGAACCTAATGCGCGCGCATCGATGGTTAAAATTTAACGAAATACGGATTTGACTTACGTCAAGGAATTTTTTTCCAAATACGATATATTTCATACGAACGTAAGACCTATTTTTCCTTCTTGTCTCTTACGACCATTGTATCCTTCGAAATTCAACAAACATTGTGATTGGTTCATTGATCGCTGCTCGCGAAGGAAACCCTTCGTTACAATTTATGCCTTCGTTCACATCTCTGTTCGTTGGCGTTCGCCGCGTTATTTTATGTTCGCGCGCGATTTGGCACCATACAGCTCGTATTTTAGGTTATAATTCGATTTATATTCATGCATTTAAAGATAAAAAGGAATCCAATTAAACAAACTGATCGGAATATTATTATTTCTGAACAAACTGCCTCCTGTTTTATATTATATTTTGTTATGAAGTTCTTATTTTGTCCAGTGTCATAGATATTGCCTGGTAACTTGGAAAAGTTACTCTTGATTCTTGTTGGCGGGATATTAATTTATTTTGAACGTATTGCATAAAATTATTATTATTTTTTTATAGATATGTATATTAATTTTTTATCTAATTTAAAAAAAAAAATTGGGGGGGGCGCCATCGGTACTTCCTGCACAGGGCGCCAGATTTCGTAGAACCGGCGCTGCCGCCTCCCAAATTGATTATTGTATTGAATATACCGTACAATATTTTACTAGTCCAAGCGAGAGATCGTACGAGACATCATAGTTCTAGTGTCTTTTTCGTTTCCAAACCAGACGCGTGAGAAGGATATGATGAACGTCGATGACGTCCTTAAGAGCTCTAGCTGGGACTAGCTTATCAATGCTTTTATATGTTGGGTACTGTTAAGATTAAATTTAAAAACATAGTGTTTTAATAACGATAATAGAAACAAGACGTTCTTAAGGAGATTTTACCGCGAAACGGCGCTGTATAAAATTGACAACTTACCTGAACGAGGTATCCAGGGGTAAAATGCACCAACTTCAAGAGGTAATTCTAGTTTAAAGTATTTTATCAATTTTTCTATTCTAAATCACCATTTCATTATATTATAGTTACCTAATCGAGCAAGTAGTCAAAATATATTATTCTGTAACAATAATTCTGGGACCAACTACCATACACACGCACCTATACATCGCTTTCACACACTCTTTTCACAACAAATTCACCTCAGATATCGACATATTTAACATAAGTTTACCATTATTTAGGAGATATCTGAATTAAATTTTTATGTAGCATATCTTTTTTTAAATTGGAACATCACATAAGAGATGTCGGATATATTTTTATATTTTTTTTACCTATGTAAAATGTAAAAACTTGTTCCTGTCCTTTCTTTTTCTATATCATGCACTTTATCATGTATTATTCAGCTAAAAAAATTATATTTTAACCTACATTGCATTATTATTTTTATGCTGTCTACAATTGAAACACTGGTATCTGTATTGTTTTTTTTCTCTCCGTTTCTTTTTCCTATAATATATTATTTTCACTTAAATTTACCTTCATACCTACTATTTATGTAATGTTCATATTTTAAGTTGATCTTTTTTTTTATCCAATCATTGTGTCTGTATATATATCATATCATATACTTACTATGTAAAAGCCCGTAAGGGCGTTGAAAATGAGTAAATAAATAAATAAATTATACCTATATGATTTTTATAATGGCATTCGACGTATTAACGGAAAAAATAATATCAATCAATTAAAAAAAGGTTGAAAGTACGTTTGTGAAAATGGGATTTAACAATATTTAAAAAAATCTGATTATCACTGCTATGTGGAGTGTGAGATACTCCCAGTATCGCGCTGATGAAAGTCAGAATCAAAACAGGTTTATTATCCGTGTTTGCTAACGATTTTTTTATAGCTAGGTTCTTTCCAATCTTACTCTTCGTCATCTAGTTTCCTCCTCACCCCCTTCAGCTTTACAACATTATCCAAATTTGGAAGCCATAGTCCGACTGGCTCAGGACTGTTGGAACTCTCGTAAGTTGTTAAATAAATATAAAAAAACTACACAACAGCTGTTAAAATCAATAACTAACTATCATTGCCCTCTGTGTCATAAAATGTATAATAGGCTGGTTCGGCACTTAGCTGTACCCCCCCCTGGTATTGGTTCTAGAAATAAATCATCAGATGGTAAAACAGGTATCTAACCCAACCGCTCATGTTCATTTGAGAGTTATTTGTTGATTTTTGTTTTTTTTTATAAATACGATGGGACTCATTAATCTTTCTCCTTGGCCCATAATTCAGACAAAACTAAGATCTGTCTTAGATCCACTAGGGATTGAGCGGTGTAATTAACATTCCGCGTAGCAGTACAAAAAAGATGCAAATCATGTTAAAAGTAACATAGCAAAATAAATGTCTAATATTTTTTTTGAACTGGAGTGCTTTTTATTAAATGAGACCATATAAATAAAACAGCAACCCTTTCTCTAGATAAACTAAAATCAATATTCTAGAAGCTAGTAAATATAAATAAGTTCTTAGAACAACGAGAACATAATTATTTCCCTTATTGGCAAGTTGATCCAACTGCCTTAAGGCGACTTTGCCTCTGGGATTTTTTGATTCCCATCTTTGGATTTTTGGAAAATGCGGTTCAGTTTATTGACGCCAAGATCCTTAAGCCCATAGAACCGGAGTCGGAGTCTGTACGCTTCACGGTCTCTAGAGACCAGACATAAAGCCCGTCGTATGTGGAAATTTATGGTTCATTTTTACGGCCTTATATTCTGGGGATTTGTACAAGACAATTTTTCTTTATAGTTATCAGTGTCTCGAAGATTTGTAGGTACAAACTTTTAATTTTAATGAAAGATGTTAAAAGTTTTACAGAAGATTTAAAAAAAAATAATAAAAATTTGTCTGTTATTATCATCCATTCTGTTTTTAAATAAAGACTTTTAAATAAAAAAAATTATATTCTCACTGGAATCTCCCGTGCTGAGGAATTTAATTTAGTTTTTAAAATGTAATAGTACGAAGAATGTAAAGTAATTATCAATATATTATGCAGTGTTTTTACATTGTAAAATTAATATATTTCTTCAAATGTGAATGGTATAAGAACTCGGGGACGGCCGAGGAAGACATTGCACAAGCAAGTGAATCAGATACTTGAGTCAGGACATGTCAAAAGTCAGAACAATAAAAGAGTACGTATGAGACGATGTATTCGTGTGAATGATGCAAGGAGTGTATGTCAAGACCGAGTTGTTTGACGGTCCGTCCTCTTTGCCTACCCTTGCTGGGAAACGACTTTATGGTTAGTTAGTTAGTTTGCTTTTAGTGCAGTTGAGTGGTTTTGGTTTTAGTTTATATTTGGTGTCAGTACATTTTCGTTTTTTAATCTCCATATGTTTCACAACCATCTTTTTCTTTTAGATTTTATGTTACAATGTTGTTGTAATTTGTAATGTTTTAATGACAGTGGGATTTTATTGCAAATTTAGTACCAAAGTGTAAAAAGCATATTTGCCCAAATGTTGTATAATCACAAAACTATAAAGTTACTTGTCCGATATGTTTTTTACCCTGTGCTCTAGTATTTCTAATAAGCGTGCACGGAGAAAAATGTTATTCTGAAATACGATCATTTTATTCGTAAAAACAGTTAAAAACGGGACTGAAGTTCTTACGAACAAATTAACAGGGTTTCAATGTTTATTGGCGGGAACATGTAAGAATAAACATTGAAACACTGTTAATTTGTTCGTAAGAACTTCAATCCCGTTTTTAACCGTTTTTACGAATAAAATGATCGTATTTTAGAATAACATTTTTCTCCGTGTGTAAGTTATTATTTCTTGTTTGTTTTGTATTTATTAATGTTAAGGAGATTTTAAAATAAAGTTATTTAATTGACAAGATGTTAAAATTGTTGAAGATTTCGTCAGTGCTGGTTCTTACAGGGACTTTCAGTAGATATAATTTTTAATATGTTTAATGGGTTTTTGTTAGCGGATTTAGTATATTGTCATTTGCATTGCTCACTCTAGTAAAGCTGTATTCGAACAGTAATTGTGCGCTTTTATAATAATTTTAAAGTAATAAATAATAAAGAAAAGTAATAATTTTCTTGCCTCTCCCTCACTCGTATTAAAAGTAATGGTGCAGGCCATTACCGTCGCCGTGCCGTTTCCGCGGCCCGTCGCGGTAATAAAAACAGCGCTCGTTGGCAAAGAGCCACGTTGAAAAATTTAAAAAAAAAATCGATTCATTTTCAGCTAAACAATATCAATAATGTCGTATTTCGTCGTTGCATATTTAATATGAACAATGAGACGATTTTGACGAAAATTAGTTAAATATACAGTTATTTTTCTTTTTTTTTCTCCATCTTTTACAATATGAGCCATGTAAAAAAAACAAATATTTATAATGCGATAGTACATAATTCATGTGAGGACAATCAAAATAGTACGTAATAAAAAAAATAAATAAAAAGGCCATATCCTATGCATACCATAACGCAATTCAATTGCCTTGTTATTTACATAATATTAACATAATTTTGTGATGCCTAGCTGTCAAATTTGAAAAAATTTTAATGAAATATTTTGACATTATTATGGTATTTAAATTATAACAAAAACTCTATATAGAATATGAACCATGTGAGAAAAACTGTGCATAGAATATGAAGCATTTGAGAAAAACGAGTTAAAATTCAATTTTCTGGCATAAAATAATTAATGTTTGCCATAAATATATTCTTACAATGAACGAAATATATTTTTTCTACTTAATCCACAAATAGAATTGTTATTTTCCATTTCGTTTTTTTTAAACAGTTTAAATCGATTTTCTCAGAATGTACTTAATTTCACGTGGTTCATATTCTATATGCAACGACGATTTTTTAATCTTAGTGCACTCTAGTTCCCAAAAAATCTAGAGCCCTGATACCGATTGTCTTTCGTGTTTGGTTTTACGACATTTCCTGTAAATTTATAGGCCCCCTGCGATATTTTGAGAATAATAGCTGTTTGACGATTGATGTAGGACGATCTCCACATACTGCCAGGTAATGAACAATGCAATCGTGAGGAGGATTCCCAAAAATTATTTGGAGTTTTATTTCCGATTGTCTTCAATATATTGTTGGTACTGTCTTGAGTGCAGCATCCCTGTAATCCTGTAAAGTTGCATCTTTCGCCCTTATGTTCTACTTCTAGTATACCTACCTCATAAAGTTCCTTCCGCAAACATTGCCACCGTAAATTCACCCCGTAGATTATAAAGCACACACGATGTGTTACTAGGATTAATATTTGTATAAGAGGGATAGGCCATAAACTATTATTAGTTCTCAATATTAGTTATTTCTGCTAATTACAGTTGGCACTAGTAGCTTTGTTTCGGAGCTACCGATATTACATAGATCTACAGGATCATAATAAAAATCACTGCTATCACTGCTATCTGTGTTTTGTACAGTTAACTAATATCCGATATATCACTAGTGGCATCTTTGTTAAGCACAGCTAACTAATATATAATATATCACTAGTACCACCTGTGTTTAGTATAGCTAACTAATCTTACATATCACTAGTGCCATCTGTGTTTTTTGCTCAGCTAACTAATATCTGATAAATCATAATTGGAATAAAATCGCGCGCACGAAAATATCGCTAACACATATTTCGCCGCCCATTCTACTACACATGGCATCTTCGCGCAGTTGCTACCTCCACACCAAACGCTTAACATGTAGCTTGGCAACAGGCTCAAGCTCCAATGTGACATTGGAGCGTGCCGACCTGGAGGGTAAGTAAAAAAAGATTGTAAAGGGTGTGTGTTCAAGTTCTACATCTAAAGACGGGATTTGGTCTCCTCTATAAATGCTCTCCAGTGCGGATCTTCGCAATGCGTTTTCAGTCCTCAGTCCTTCCCATCTTCTTCCAGGGTAGTCTATGAGTCTATCCACCTCTTCCTCGGTCTTACCATCCCTCGTCTTCTTCGGTCTGCTTCCGGGTCGCTTCTGGTTAGGCATCTATGTACACGGTCATAAATTTGTCCCCCTATTCCTATTTCCATGTTTTGGACAAGCGAAAACGCCAAAATTAGGTGGCGGCTCTCTTTCGTTGCCGAAGTTCTATTGATTAGAACAAAAATTTCCAATTTCAGAAATTTTCGCATTCAACGTTTTCCTGCATCTTTGCAGTTTTGCACTCCAGAATTTTACCGCACTGCATCTCCGTAAATAAATAATCTAAAACAGCTTTAATAATTCAGTAACTAACAAGACTTAAGCCATGAAAGCTGGAAAAACCGGGACTGGGAAACTGAAGTTATTTAAAAATTAAACAAGGACCCCATTAAACCTCTAATATCTACTTCACGGAGATTTGTTTAAATTGTTTCAAGGATAAGGCTTTTATAAATGGGGATGGAATGAAGATGGGGAAGGAGAAGGATGGAAATCGCCTGGCTATTCAGGTCTGATGACTTAAGATGACTAAAGCCAAGCCAAGTAATGTATTCTGAGTTGTTAAGATTCATTATGAATATCAACAGAATAATATTATGCGTCTTCTCAGACTTTTGAAGTGCTTTATACAAACAAGGTATTTTCTGTGTGTACTTTTTCAATTATTTTTTAATTCATAGTAAATGGAAAAATGTTAGTCGGGTCATGATGGGGGACGACTAAGAATTGAATACTCCACGCCTGGTTGAGACCCAAACGCAATACAAATTGACCACTGACCTTGTGACCGTTGTGATTAACATAATATATTTCGGCATTTCTTATGGGTACCGCAAAGCGTGCAACGAATGACAGACGAGTGCGAGCAAGTATCAAGCAATCTATTTACATAAATCGCTATGAGGTGATTTTTCACTAAAACGTCGCTTTACAAATTATCCAATTATTATTATTATTTTTAAAAAGAAAGCCTGTGCAGGGCGGGCTGGCGGCGTGGCGGCGTGATGGCGTGGCGGTGTTGTTTTGATTTGTATGCAAATCAACAGTTTTATTTCGAGACTACTGAAAATTTTAACACTTGATTTTCAAAATAAGAGTAAGGTCAAGTGTCATCTTTGGGGACGCTGTGTAGTGAGTATTTTTAGTAATGAAAGGAAAGGAAATTCTAGGAAAGAAAAGGGTATGAGGTGGGTTGATCGATCCCTCCCTCTGGAGTGCAAGGCGATGTTCCGAGAGAGTCCTGTCGGAGAGGTCAAAAGGACTACCTCAACAGGTCATTCCGATTCGGCCTGCCATGCAATTGGTGGGCAGACGATCCGGACAAACATCACCCCATGATCCAGGGCATCCCTGCTAAGCCACCAAACGTAGCTGTGACAAACTGTGACAAACAAGCTATGTTTATCACACGATAATAATAATATAACTAGCACAGACACACCAAAAATCACAGAAAGTTATAATTTTTTAATTGTAAGATTTGAGAAGCTGAAAGTATCTATTAAATGTGCAGAGTGTCATGGGAGGTACTTGACTTACTATAACCATTGATTCCTAACATTGTTTGGAATAAAAAATGTACATGAAATTTTGGTCTCCGGTGACTTTTTAAATAGCTTTTTATTTTATTTGTTTTAAATTCTTTACTTCAAAATAAAAAATAAAAAATCTTAACGGGATTTAATGTAAAAAATGTTTAAAAAATATGTATACTTAATAAAACAATATAATTATAAAAAAAAAAAAATAAAAAAAAATAGTACAATAATAAATATAAAAAAAAACTACGGAACCTTAAGTCTAAATTAATAGAAAAGAATCCTATCACAACAAAATAACGTACATGCACGGATTTTTTTTTTTACATTAACTCCACACAAGAGGAAAATAACTTCCCTCAGGGAATATGTCATCTGTTAAGATTCTGTGTGGAGGGTCTATTTGAAGAGAGGAAGTAGTGAACATGCGTCTTGAAGAGACCCATGTTGTAGGAGGGAGGAAACACAGAGGCCGGCAAATCATTCCACAGCCGAGCTGTTGAACTCAAGAACGAGTCATAGAAACGACCCCTTCTCATGTGACAAATGTCAACCGTGTACGTATGTTGGGAGCGCGTTTGGCATGTTTCCCGACTATGCACCGGTGCCGAGGGGATTAATGATGCTAGTTCCTCGGAGCAGCTTCCATTTAAATACCGGAAGAACAAGGACAGCATTCACACCCGACGCCTGTGTTCTAAAGATTGCAACCCGTATGTTACGACGATAGAATCTATCAAACGGATCGCCCGTTCCTGCACAGAGTCGAGGGTTTTTTTCAAGTATTGTGGAGCTCCAGACCAGAGGTGGCTGCCAAATTCAACCGTGGGGAACCTGCGATTTGTACAGGGTTAGCAGTTGTGTACTATTAAAGTATCTGCGGGCAATGTACAGTACGCACAGTTTTTGAGAAGCTAGCTTTGGCTTGAGGAGCTTGGGTACCTTGGGTGCTAGCATGGTCGATCGATATGAAGTTACCGACCGATTGTCGGTAACTTCTCATCGTGCTCTAGGACAACTGCAGATCGACAGTTGACATCGAATATATTAAGGACACTTGGTCACTGTTACCTATTCGTTTGCGATCTGCAGTTGTCCTAGGGAACGATGAGAAGTTAGCGACGATCGGTCGGTAACTTCATATCGATCGACTACGCCAGCACGCCTGAGCTGGTCACTTAATGCTGGTTACTGATGTCATATGTACATTATTAAAGATGTGATAATAAATATAATACAACGCCATTATGCACTTTTGTTTTCAGCCCTTTACACATTTATTATTTACACTTTACACATTAAGAGGCATCAAATTCGACCCGTAAAACTTTTAACAAGGCCTGGCTCGTCGCGAACCTGCAATCCAGAGCCCCTGAAATACGGCGCGCCAGTCGCAAAGTAAAATGGATGCTGTGAAATAGAATTTCAATTTGGCTTGTCGCGGAAAACTGCATTTTTCAGACACCAAAGTAAGTACAGTGCAGTTGAATTGAACCAAAATTGAATTTTGACATCTATTTTTAATTTCGTTTTTATGGCAGATTCAATGGCCGAGTTGGTTAAGGCATCCCTGTAAGACGCGAGATCCTGTGTTCGATTCCCAGTTGCGACCTTTGCCTTTTTATTTTTCTGTGTCTCGTCCTTTTTCATATTCCGTTTAGATATATTAGTACTACTTTCTTATTCAACGTAGAAGTACGAGATCTTGCATCTCATAATGCAGGGAAAGATTGCCGGAAGACGGGGCCCTGGAAGAAGGAGGACATCGTGGCTGAAAAACTTGAGACAGTGGTTTGGCCAGTCTACTGGCTGGCTAGCTGTTCTGGACCGCAGTAAACAAAGTCCGCACAGCCAACATGATAGCCAACGTCCGTTGAGCGGACAGGGCACGAGAAGAAGAAGAAGATATATTAATCGCCAATTAACCGTGCTATTCGTACATTCAATAATATTTGCCTAAACTCTAATAACGCCTTTTTCTCGGATTCCCTGCCCACATTTAATGAGAATCATATCAATGATGTAAACTGTACGTATCTCTTCACAGATCACCACTTCTCACGCTCACAAACATACTCACACGTACACATACACCTACACACTTCACAAATCATCCTGTAATTACTATATATATACACATACCACCAATAAAATAATAAAATATTTTCATTAACAAATATTATATTTTTTAATAAACTTTCGCGAATATTATATTGATTAATTAAAATTTTATAATTTGAGGTTTAACTCATTAAGTTAAAAAGCTAAAAATAAAAATAAAAATATTTCATCCTAGACTTGCAGAAAAAGTCAATAGATGTCGCATATTAATAAAATGTGATAAAATTTATCTTTCATTTAAGCATTTAGTTCGAGTTGAATCTTGCATTCATACATAAAAATATGTGTTAAGAAAATGAAAATAATGTAGGTGGTTCTCAGTCGAAGTAATACAGTTAAAAATGACCGAATGGGATAGGGATACGTTGCCGCAGTGGATAGCGCGTCGGCCCGGATTGCCAGAGGTCCTGGGTTCGAGTCCCAGATGTATCCGTATCTTTTTCTGATTTTTCTGTTTCGGTTTTTCGATTGACTTTTGCGAATATCATATTTATTAATTAAAATATTATAATTTGAGGTTTAACTCATTAAGTTCAAAAGTTAAAAATAAAAATAAAAATAATAAAACTAATAACAGATTTTCACATATCTTTAAATTGTAATAATAATAATATTAATTAATCATAATTCAACAAAGACAGAGTGTGGCAAAAGAAACATAGGCTATGAGGGTATAAACATATATAATCTCCTGCCTGACAACCGAAAATAAAATAAGTAAATTAAAAAAAAAACTGTTTGCTCACGAAATTAATGAGCAAAACCTAAATGTTCTCACTTAAAAAAATGTGTTACTTGGTGTTAGGTAGTAAACCATCATTATTAATATTATTTGTATTAAGTTAACAAAACGAAATATGTATATTTCTTTTAACTTAAAAAAAAAAAAATTCTTTAAAATATAATAGGATAAAACTGTACTACGAGACATACCAATTAGTCTTAATAGACCCGATATAGTTTTAAATGACAAAATAAACTTATATCATTGATGTAGCTATTCCAAATTCCTGTAATATTGAAAAATCTGTTTCTGAAAAAATAAGAAAGTATATAGATTTAGGAAATGAAATTGAAAGAATTTGGCATTCGAAGACTATAAATATATTACCATTTGTTATTTCGGCTACTGGCATTATATCTAGCACTCTCATTAAAAATTTAAGCATTTTAGATTTGTCAAAGAATTTGTAGATATATAAAAATGCAAAAATCAGTCATTTTAAATACACCTAGGATTACGAAAGATTTTTTAAATATTTATATTGAGGGATCAGTAGGATTTATCGATCAAATTAAGATTTCCACCGAGCCGAACCCTCGGATATGAATCAAAAGTATGTTAAAAGGCCACTTCATCAATCGAACCCATGAGTAGGGCTCTTGAAAGAACTGAAATGTCAGTTTTGGTTTATCCCATTTTTTTATGTTGGAGTACGAGTGCTCCGTTCGAGGTCGCATAGTTATCTATCGATATCTTGATGACTTGGTAAAACACAAATTTAAAAAATTCAAGTTTTTTCTATTTCTTGGGCATTAACTGTGTAAGAATTTGTAGACATTTTCTTTTGAACATTTTTATTTTCCATGTAGGTACATTCGTAAACTTGTCAGTTAGAAGTTACTCCTAAAATGAAATCATTTCTGGTCTTACATAAATTTTAAGTTTGCTAGTTAATGACACGGATGTGTCGAAACCGGTAGCAGATAAATAAAAAAATATAAGCGACAAATGTTCATACATAGGAAATATAACTTTTCAAAATAAAATGATAAAAATTCAAGCCTTTGCAAAGTCCCTGTAGTAAATTGTATACAATTTCCTATTTAAAATACATTGATAATATTTGCAAAATGATGATATTGACGAAGAATACAAAGATTTCTATTTAAGCTTCATAAAATGTATAAGAAGCCGAGGACGCCCAAGGAAGACGTGGCACGATCAAGTAAATCAGATACTTGAGTCGGGCCATGTCAAGAGTCAGAATAATAGAAGAGTATGTATGAGAAGATGTATGAATGTGAATGAGGCAAGGAGCGTGTGCCAAGACCGAGTTGTTTGGCGGTCCGTCCTCTCTGCCTGCCCCTGTGGGGAAACGGCGTGATGGTTAGTTAGTTAGTTAGTTTATAAAATGGCTAACTATGACGTTCTTGTAAATTGTACCATTTTGTAAACAAAGTAAAAAAATTCTTGAATTTTGTATCTTCTTAAAATTAATATTGTTTTTTTTTTATATATTAACTCCATACAGGAGGCCCTGAGGAAAATAATTTCCCTCGGGGCCTATGTCATCTTTGAAGATGCTGCGTGGAGGGTGTTTTTGAGGAGAGGAAGGAGTGAACATGGGTCTTGAAGAGACCCATGTTGTAGGAAGGAGGAAACACAGAGGCTGGCAAATCGTTCCACAGCCGAGCTGTTGAACGAGTAGTACGAGTCGTAAAAACGACCAGTTCTCATGTGACAAATGTCAACCGTGTACATATGTTGGGCGAGCGTTTGGCGTGTTTCCCGACTATGCACCGGTGCCGAGGGGATCAATGAGGCTAGTTCCTCGGAGCATCTTCCATTGAAATACCGGTAGAACAAGGATAGCATTCCTACCCGACGCCTGTGCTTTAAAGATTGCAATCCGTTTGTTAAGACGGAATAATCTATCAAACGGACCGTTTCTGCACAGAGTCGAGGGTGTTTTTCAGGTACTTTGGGGCTCCAGACCTGAAGTGGCTGCCAATTTAAATCATGGGGCACACCTGCGATTTGTACAGGGTCAGCAGTTGTGTACTATTAAAGTATTTGCGGGCCCTGTACAGTACGCCCTGTAATAAAACATAAATAAAAAAGTTACCTCTCATAACATAACCTTTCCTAACCCTACCTAACTTAAACTCACTTAATCTAACCTATCCTACTCTGTTATCGTATTTGGATTGTAACTGACTTTTTTGTGTTTACCTTCTATGTCATATTATATCCCTTTGTGTCTATTATTATGAATCCACCTTTACCGCCCGTCTACAGCATTGGATATTTGAAAAGGGACGAGCTTTCTTTAAAGATAACACGAGTTCTTAACACTTTTAAAAACAAAACAAAAAATTATAAAATTTATCCTGTCACAGCTTTATTCCAACTTGTTTCACATCACTGAAATTGAATGTGACCATAAACATAATCGTCTTGTAGATAATATCTACCACAATTTAACCTGCGTTCAAAACAATATAATATATAATTTTATTTGTTTTATAATCTTAATGTTTAATATTTTTAATTTCTATTTCTTTCTTTAAAATATTTATCTCTCTTTATTTTTCAGCTCACTATTATTTTAATATTTGTATTTACTTTTATTTATCCTTAAATATCTTTTTTTTTCTTTTCTGCATTCTTATTTCTTATTATTTATTACTTAGTTTTTATTATCTGCTTCTATAAAAAAGTATTTTTAGTTCATATATTCATTATGTATGACTACCACAACACGGGCATTAGCCTAGTATGGTAGTTAAAAAAAAATGTCAAAAACTGTAAAAAAAAATAAAATAATAATAATAAAAAAAAAATTACAAGTCCAGCTTGTTTTTAAGATTTTGTATGAAGGTTATGCAGAGAACACCCCGTAGACTACTTTAGGAGGGTTTATAGTCTCACCAGCACTCGATCACGTGGGAAAAATAATGTTTTGTCTCCACTGCTGGGAGAGGGAAGTAGGATAGTTCATACAGGGTGAAAATTCCCACCCGGTGAATATTCCCGGGGTGAAAGATGCGCCATTTGCGGGAATTCAACACATCCAGGCAGTTGCGGCTGTCTGCTCCGGGAAACAATGTAAATACTGCACGGTGTAAGTTTAAATATTTTATTTAACCGGATACAGCAAATTTTTGGTTTGTCGATGCTGCTTACACGACAACCTGCATTGTCACGAGTTGCTGAATATTTAGTTTATTTACCGACAGGCTGTGGCTTCATGGATTCTTTAAACCTCATTTATGATGCAAAAAAGAAAACATGAGACAAGGACGTTTTCGATTTATGATACTGCACAAGACGCCCAACTGGTCCCCACTGACTGAAGCTAGTGAGGCTCTGGCATCTTCAATAATAAGTGATGTTGTGAGGCTGGCAGAAGTATGTTAAATCTCGCTCACGTCAGAGTATTCAATGTTTACTTAATACTACACACAATCTCAAAAACTGGTTAAAGATTCTGCATTGACCATCGACATTTTCAATTACAGACAGTTCAGCAACTATATTTTAATGCGTGTCACAAATACAGTAAAAATATGATGGAAACTTAAACGAAGAGTGAAGTGATGAGTCTGATAATCATATCGCAGATGATGCTGATGAAATGTCGGTCTGTGACGTCTCGATCGATACCGAAGACGGACTCACAATGCCTGGTCCATCGGGAACAGCAAAGCGAAAAAGATTGTGCTAAATTTCGAAATTGTGCATAACATATGGATTAGGCCAAAAGGGAACAGACACCACGATAATAAAAAAAATGCGCCGGTTACTCTACAATAATTTGTTTTTTAAATGAGTTTTTTTAGCCAAATCGAATATTGAAGTATACTTTGCGGCGCTTGTAAGCCAAAACTGTTAATTTTACAAAAAAATTGTTAACACATAAATTGTAGGAAATTTACTCTAGTTTATTTTGATCATGTGTGTTTTTATCGTAAAATTTGGAGGCATTGTCAAAAAACTGCTATTAGGCACAATTTTTTCCAAAATTGAGGCGCGAGCGGCAAAGATACGAGGTGGCCAAGTTGACATTCTGAAAGAACACATCGAAATCTATAATATTACCAATTTTCAAAATCCAGGTAAACTTTCGAGGTAAAACTATTAAATGATTGTACTACACTGAATGATTGTACTTCACTGAATGATTGTACTACACTGAATTATTGTACTACACTGAATGATTGTACTACATTGAATGATTGTACTACACTGAATGATTGTACTACACTGAATGATTGTACTACACTGAATGATTGTACTACACTGAATGATTGTACTACACTGAATGATTGTACTACACTGAATGATTGTACTACACTGAATGATTGTACTACACTGAATGATTGTACTACACTGAATGATTGTACTACACTGAATGATTGTACTACACTGAATGATTGTACTACACTGAATGATTGTACTACACTGAATGATTGTACTACACTGAATGATTGTACTACACTGAATGATTGTACTACACTGAATGATTGTACTACACTGAATGATTGTACTACACTGAATGATTGTACTACACTGAATGATTGTACTACACTGAATGATTGTACTACACTGAATGATTGTACTACAATGAGTGGTGTATGCATTCGAGAGATTAACTGTCTAAATAGGCTAAACCTTTCAGAACAAATTGCAACGGTCAGCAAATACCTAGCAATCAGTGTCAACCAACCATTTTAAAATTTTAAAGGACGTCGATGCGCACGTCTTGATCGGGCGAGGCGAATTATAATAAATTTAAATAAATATTTGTAGAACAATAATATATGTATATCTTACTAATATTATAAACGCGAAAGTTTGTATGGATGTATGTATGTTTGTTACTCTTTCACGCAAAAAATGCTGATTGGATTTTGATGAAACTTTATAATAATATAGCTCATACATCAGAATAACATATAGGCTATAATTTATACAGTTAGCTAATTTCCATATATTACAAAAAATTATTTTATTGTTTAATAGAAACTATCAAAATACGAGAATGACATTTTGAAAAACAACGATTGTTAAATCAAAATTCTATTTTAGAAAATATTTAAATTAGTGAATTTATTTCAAGTACTCGCCTAATAATTTGAATCGAATCAAGAATTATATATATTTTAAATGAACAGGTAAATAATTTTGGTATAAATGTAGATGGGACCTAGGAAAAGAAAATAGACTATTAGAAGTACTAATCCTGCGCAGACGAAGTCGCGGGCAGAAACTTGTACATGTATATATTTTATACATATAAACAGGCTCGGAGGGCTTTGAAGCAAAGAATGGACGGTTACCTCGAGAGTGTTTTCTCTTGGGGTAAGAATAATCTCGTCGAATTCAATGTTTCAAAGACCCAATCATGTCTGATTACGTCTAAAAGGGATCGAAATGACAATCTAGTCTCCTTCAACGGTAGCATTCTTCCAAACAGGTCCTCCATTGATATGCTCGGTGTAACTCTAAGTGACCAGCTCAGGTACGGGGGCTCCATCGAGGCCAGAGTTAAGTTGGCCTCTCAGAAACTGGGCGTACTGTACAGGGCCCGAGGGATACTTTAATTGTACACAACTGCTAACCCTGTACAAATCGCAAGTGCGCCCCACTGTTGAATTTGGCAGCCATCTTTGGTCTGGAGCCCCGATGTACCTGAAAAACACCCTCGACTCTGTGCAGAAACGAGCGGTCCGCTTGATAGATTCTCCTGTCTTAACAAACGGATTGCAATCTTTAGAGCACAGGCGTCGGGTGGGAATGCTATCCTTGTTCTACCGGTATTTCAATGGAAGATGCTCCGAGGAGCTAGCGTCATTGATCCCCTCGGCACCGGTGCATAGTCGGGAAACACGCCAAACGCGCGCCCAACATATGTACACAGTTGACATTTGTCACATGAGAACGGGACGCTTCTACGACTCGTTTTTGTGTTCAACAGCTCGGCTGTGGAACGATTTGCCGGCCTCTGTGTTTCCTCCTTCCTATAACATGGGTCTCTTCAAGACCCACGTTCACTCCTTCCTCTCCTCAAAAAGACCCTCCTCACAGCATCTTCAAAGATGACATAGGCCCTGAGGGAAATTATTTTCCTCAGGGCCTCCTGTGTGGAGTTAATATAAAAAAAAAAAAAAAAAAAAAAAATATAGACATACATATAGCTAAAAAAGTATTTACTTCAGTCGTGTGGTCTAAAGCACACTCGTTTTTTTTTAGTTAGCAACGTTTAATATATCACTAAATCCACGTACACACAAATACAACGATGGAAATGGAATGGAAATGCTACCGACTCTACGACCTGCCAAAAATATAGTTAGGTGGTTTGCCATGTCATGTCTCATCTGGGATGTTGTGACTCGATCTTTTTCTGATTTTTCTGTTTCTGATTTTTGATTAAATTTCGCTAATTGTCTTCATTAATATTACAATTTGAGTTTTAACTCATTAAGTTAAAAAAATATATATTCAAGTCTATTAATTTGGATGTCTATGGTTGATTCATAATCTCATATTACCAAGTCTGTTAGATAACGTGTCTTGTACCTTAGTTTAGTATATCGTCCACCCGCGTAAAGGTGCTTAATCCACATACAAAGGTTTGATCAGGTCGGATTAACAGAAGATCTGCACCATTTGCCCTGCTTCAGACTATAGTTCTAAAGACAGTAAACTTATTCTGATTGTTTAAGCCTAGATAAAACTAGGTTGATGAAATAATTTTACGCTCAAAGGTTCGGAATTGAGTTTGAAATTCGTTAATTAACAGAACCATAGATAATATATACAAAGAGAACTGACTCTCACTGAACTACGATTAAATTGCACGGACTATAAAAGCGGCGCGCGGTGCCAATGAAAGTTATGCCTTTAAAGCCTTACTAAAAAACGTCCTGATTATTATATTAATAAACGATCGGGTATGTGAAAACCTTATTAAAAAGACTCAGAAAAAGTAATTCACAAAAAGATTTACACATGGTTTACCCAGCCAAAGAGGGTGGTTTAACTGTTGTATGCACTGTTTTTAATAATAATTCCAAGGTTATTTTAAATGTCCTATATATTCGTTATTATTTTAGATTTTAACGGCCAAAAGTATTATAGTGATTTATTTTTGCGTTATTATGCCGTGTTGCGCTACCTTCTTTTTTAGCCAACGTTTCGGACAGTGTTACGGCGTCCAGCATCAGGGCATATCTGACAAATCTGCCCTAACGATGGACACTGTAAAGCTGACCGAAACGTTGGCTAAAGAAGGAGGTAGCGCAACACGCAACGCGGAACCCAAAAATGAATCACCGTAGTACTGTTACGTTTTTTGATTTTCACGGCCAAAAGCATTTTCGTTGTTTGTTTTTGGGGTGTTATGCCGTGTTGTGCTACCTCCTTCTTTAGCCGACGGATCTGCCGGATCTGCCCTGATGATGGACACTGCAACGCTGTCCGAAACGTCGGCTAAAGAAGGAGGTAGCACAACACGGCATAACACCTCAAAATCGAACAACGAAAACACCGTAGTACTATATATTTGTTATTTTTGAAGAAAAGTCAAATACCATTTTAGAAGCTAGACAAAATTACCTTGTAGATTTTTGTACTTGAAACATACTTTAATATTTAATTATTTGCCATATTTACCAAAAGGTGCCAAATAACTTAAGTCTATTACTAAAATTCTGCAACCCGTCTGTCTTTTCGTATTTCTGACCTTAGTAAGAAAATTTTATTGTTCTTTGTAGTTTTAATTTGTTGTTCGATAAATTCGATAATAAAAGTAATATGTAAATGATTTCTAAAACTGTTTAATAAGTCTTTATTATATAAGTAAACAAAACCGTTTCTAATGATTTTCGTTGTCTTTATTTGTTAAAAATAATCAAATAAAAATAAATCTCTTTTAACAATGATTTTCTTTTCATTTATGTATGTAGAAAACGATCTTACTTAATGAATTCAAAATTAAACGAATTATAGGTCCCGCAAAATCGAAACATATTTTTTACCCACTTTTATGGGAAATACTCGGGAGCTGGTATCACTCAGCACGCCTGTAGTGACGTAGGACGCTTGTAAAACGATGCAAGTTACGCACACAAGTGTTTCAAATCTGGCCTTTTGTTTTAGTCGGAATTACAGCGCAACACTCCATCAAGACATTTATATAATCAAACTGAATTTGCAACAAAACTTTTGCTCACTTTTATCTCGTTCATAGAATTAAAAATTAATAAAAAATATTATAATAACTCCACAAGAATAACAAAAGAGTTCTGACATTTTGGATTAATTTTTACTCAATATAACAATTAATATCTTAAATATTGATTTATTGAAACACACATGGTATTTATTTATGTTATTAAAAACCACCACTTTCATGGAATTAGTATACTGAATTTATGCGGTTAAAGTAATTTAAAAAAACAATGTTTTTAAAATAGCCTAGCTTTTTCAGATAACGAAAACTAAATTCTCAACATATTACTGGATTAAAACTGACGAAAAATAACACAAATGATACTAATATAATAGTGAATTGGTTATTGGAATAGAAATTATAAACCAAAACATGATATGAATCGTACGTCAAACATCAGAAGTCAAAACTGTAATCTTACCACGCGTGAAAAAAAAAATGGCGCTTCCACGGCGTGGGATTAACCTTAAGATAGTTGTTTCTAGAAATAATTTCGACAGTAGCAAACGTTTAAATAATTTTACTGGAAGTAAGGAAATTTCCTTACTATGGGTTGGGTATACGGACACACCCAGAGCACACTTCTCTAAGTTTATGTCTTCGGTGATAAAATATACTTTTCTAATATTGTGCATTTATTCATATAACTAAAATGAATATTACATTTTCCATAAACACCCTTAAATTATTGTTTCGTTGACGTAATCAAATACCATTTCCACTGTCTTCGTCCGTAAAGAGAGTCCCTGTTTTCCATAAAACGTTTCCATAATAATATTATTCAGGGAAACATCGACCTTAATACATTCTGAAAACCGGTATTTAAATGAATACAATATTTACTAGGAAAAAAAGGGAATGTATTTTTGACGATATTATGTAGTTAGCTTTGATTATATAAATGTCTAGATAGAGTGATGCGCTGTAATTGCAACAAAAAGAACAGGCCAGATTTGAAACACTAGTGTGCGTGACTCGCACACAAGTATGCGTAACTTGTATTGTTTTACAAGCGCTGCGGGCGTGTTGAGTGATACCAGCTCCCAAATATTTCCCATAAAAGTGGGTAAAAAATATGTTTCGGTTTTGCGGGACCTATAATTCGTTAATTTTGAATTCATTTAAGTAAAATAGTTTTCTACATATAATGATATAAATGAAAAGAAAATCATTGTTAAAAGAGATTTATTTTTATTTGATTATTTTTAACAAATAAAGACAACGAAAATCATTAGAAACGGTTTTATTTAGTTATACAATAAAGACTTATTAAACAGTTTTAGAAATCATTTACATATTACTTTTATTATTATTATATTTTATTCGAACAACAAATTAAAACTACAAAGAACAATAAAATTTACTTAGTAAGGTCAAAAATACGAAAAGACGGCTGCAGAATTTTAGTAATAGACTTACGCTATTTGGCACCTTTTGGTACGGGCCGCTAAAAACAAAATTACAATTTTAAGAAATTACCTTTCACGGGATCGCTTCCTTTTTTAACCTTCGACGCTTTTGAATGTTGACAAAATACAGGTCTTTGGCACGGAAATGATCAGAGCAAATGACAGTTGTTTTAAGCTGGTTGCCAGACATCCTCTCCGCGGCTTTTTCTTATTATTTCTATTTACTTACTTCTTAATATAGGATCATTAGGTATTCTGTAAAATATGTATGAATAAAATTAAAAGTTTACTTGATACTTCACCAAACAAACCTGTCACATTTTTTGTAATTTTAATAGATAAAAAAAATTTCGTATTAATAACTTTTTTAAATATAGTGTCAACGTGAAGAATTAAAAAACACTTAAACACAAAGACAAACTTTCACATTTATATTATTATTATGTATAGTGTACATTTGGGTAATTATTAAAAACCTATTTTAAAATTAACAACGCACTCATGGGAAAATGTTATTTAAAGAACAGGCAACCCCGTAAACATGGCGTCAAATGGCGTTGTTCTAAGACCAAATTACACTATTAAAACTGAATTATTTCTTTAACTAAATTGTTATTTTAATGTAACTTACCGATGATAGGAAACATTTTTAGTTGTTTTCAACCGTCCTTTGTAATTTCTGCACACTGTTATAGCGCAAATCGTTATTTTAAAATGTCACACAACACGTGTTTACCGCACAACGATACTGTTGCATCTGAGCGGACAGGAAAAGCTTTAAGGCGAACTGTTAGCTGATTTTTTTTTTGGCGTTTCGTCGCTCGAGCGCTCTATCTAGACATTTATATAATCAAAGGTAGTTAGATTGTGGATCTCATATCTATGAGTTAGATGTTATTTTTGCATAATTTTTGTGATTCGTTTATGAACAAGTACGCATTTTAAAAGTACTGGCAATAAGGGTAGAAAAGATAAATCCATTTACGATTTTTTTAAGTTCATAAACGAATCACAAAAATTATGCAAATAAGATCTAACTCATAGATATGAGATCCACAATCTAACTACATAATATCGTCAAAAATACATTCCCTTTTTTTCCTAGTAAAAATTGTATTCATTTAAATACCGGTATTCAGAATGTATTAAGGTCGATGTTTCCCTCAATATCACAAGATCACAAGAATCGCAATACGCGCTCAATCTCATCTGTACGGTGCTCCTGGAACGAGACTGAGCGCGTATCGCGTGATGCGCTAGGTTGTAGCCAAAACCAATTATTTTTGTTTAAAAAAATGTCATCGGACAGCAAAATTACTTCAAATTGATTTACTCCAAATATGCAAAGGTACTGATAAATCCTGTATAAATCTAGAAATATATAACTACACATGGTGTTAAGGGATCTAGTTGACTTATTATCCAGTGATTTTTGGTCTCCGGTGCCTTTTTTTATAATTTCCGCCCATTTCCGAAGCATAAAAATAATGGTAGGAAATAATTTTGAAGTAAATTATAAGAACAGATTATTTTATTTTTTATCTGATTATCAAAATCTGCTGAAAAAACGCTGTTTTTGGGCAGTATGAAATTAAAAGAAAGGTTCAAATCTTACATTATGATGACTGATGACGTTGGCAATAAAAACATCTATGTATTTTTATAAGTTTTTTTATTATTTTTATTTCCAGACGGTATTTGGTAAGGGAGATGATGTAAGTAACCAAATTTCAAAATCCTCTCTAAAATAATGAAAAATTGAATTAATTCATAGCCTTCACTTACAATTTAAAACACAATTAAATAAAGTGGCACATATCCTTAATAGATATTTTAAAATTGTTATTAAAAAAATAATGTTTCCATCTAGTTAATAAATAAATATTTTGTCCTCAAATCCAAATATAAGTTTTGCATAAAAAAAGCCGTCGGGCCGTTCCTATTAAGAGGGTATTACCAGCGAATAGCGGAAATTAGTCATTTTTAAATCAAATTCTAGACGTATTGACTGTTTTTTACAATAAAAACATAAATTGATTTTGAAAGATTGTTATTTTATCTGGTACATGCAGTTTTAAAATTTTGAAAAACTAAGTGTATTTTTAATATACTAAGGTTATGCCGTTGGTCGTTGGCAAATTTGTTCAATTTCAAAACAACACAAATTTCAAATTATATAATCATACAACAAAATAATTTAATACATAATCTAGTCACCACAGTTTTAAATGTTTCAATTTTAGTTCAATTAAAATCATTAAAAAATAAATCCGAGAACGTGTTTTGTGACAAAAAAACCAAAGTTTTTCTATTTATATGTCTTACAAATTAAAATATTTAAAATTTTTTTTACACATTTATTTTGTTTAGACATTATTTAAAAATAATAAATACTTATGATCAAAAAATACTTACAAGAAGTACACGATATTTATTAATTTATCATCGTGCGTTTTGAGCATTTTTATTGCTTCGTTGAATGTAGGTATATATTAAAGCATATTTTGAATGAAATAAATTGATTTTAATTATTTATTTTAAAAAAATTGATACGGGTAATAATCGAACTTTCTCATTGGAACTTCCCTGTACAGTTGCAAGCATTTTTAAATATTTATTCTCATCTGCTGGTCAATCGCTCTTTAGTTTAATAAATATTTTGTCCTCAAATCCAAATATAAATTTGGCATGAAAAAAGCCGTGGGGCCGTTCCTATTAAGTATTTATTTATTTTCAAAGCATCATTGCATCCTTCAACTCGAGCAATAATTTCCAACTGATATCACTGAGATGATCCCCGGTTCACTTCATTCTTTCAAGAATAGGGGAGAAGTAAAGGAATGAATAACTCCCGTAGTAAATATTTGACGGCAGAATAAGGGAGGAAATAAATGTTGTTTGAAGCAATTGCCGCATTGCGCCTTCCGTCTGGGTGCATACTAAAATTCTGAAATGTTGAAATTCAACGCCGTGGCACACCTTCAGGAAATGTCAAGCAAAGGTTATAAAAAATCTTATTAAACTTGTTTCACTCCGTTTCTCGTTTATTACGGAATATTTCAAACTCAAACAGCTAAACAAACAAACAGTTCAAATCAACTACCAATGACAATTAAAAATAATAACATGTATAATGCTAAAGTTAAATATAATCTAAGTAAATGGCTATTGGATAATAAAGCCGGCGTAGTCCAGCGGTAGGGCGTTAGACTCCCATTCCGAAGGCAGCGCGTTCGAACCCGGTGTGCGCAAATAAATTGTATTTATTATTTTTTAATTGATAAACTAATTTTTATTTAATTGATTTGTGTTATTTCACAATTAATTATTTTTATTTTTTATTTATTTATTATAAATACATATGTACAAAATAAGGGTAGTCCCACAAAGCTGTCATATGGCAGCTTTTCTGTAGGTTCTACAATTTATCACTCTTAATATTATACATACAGCTTGACTGTAGGTTCTACAATTTATCACTCTTAATATTATACAAACGGAAATATTTGTTAATACATATTATATAGTTTTAAGGAAACATAAGGATAGATCGCATAATAATATTAGATTATTTGAATTACATCTATAAGATATTTCAATGTACATGCCTAATAATAAGATATGTAGGCAGATACATCAATTCAATATATTTAAAGATACATGGTGTTTTCGTTAATTAACCACATTTTTATCATTTTAGGGCATAATCTGTAATTTAAAATAATATATAGTATATTTGCGGCACGTTCCAGAGTGGAAGATACTATTAGTATCGCCCTGGTGTAAGACCACCATTCAAAATTGAAACGTTGCTTGAAATGGCTTTAGCCGTATTTAGTGACTAGATCTGAATAGCCAGGTACTTCCCCACATTCCTCTTCCTCGTCTCCTTCCCTTCCCCACTTACCTTCAGCCTCATAACATACCCCAATTGGGGATGCCATAGTCTCACTGGCTCCGGACGGGAGCAGTAGGGACTCTTATGAGGTATTCACTATAAAAAAAAAAATATTAAAAAAATTATTTATACTGATGCCCCACTGAAGCCCTTGTACTCCAAAATGGAATTCTCATTCTTAGGAAATGGAAAAAGAATTATTTTATAATACCTGACATAACTACCTACCTCTATCTATGAAACTATTGATGTAATTATTTTTTGTGTAATTTGTTCATACATTTATTTTTACTCGGTTATTATGTAAGGCTTATGCTGCTATTTATGTACACTTTTCTGTAATTTAACCAATTTATGTAATTATGTATCACCAATCATCATATACCGTTTAAATTGTATCATGTTATTGGTGTTATTGTATAAAATGTTGTCTCTATGTCCCTGCTGACAAACTACATAAGTAGTTTAGCGGGTTTAATTATGAATAAATAAAAAATAAACAAAAAAAGCTTTATTATTCCGAAAAGTAAGTAGGTATTTATGTCAGGGAAGTCAAAAAAAAAAGCATTTTATTTTTCTAACGCGTCTCTCTCATTACTCCTCAGCCATTTTGTGTGAAACACAACGTCATTTATTCCTAACATTATGTCCAAAATGAAAAAAAAATGCTCCTCGAAATAACTGATTCAGAATATCATATGATCCCTTTTTTCAACGATGCGCTATTTTTATCACGGTTTTTTGTTCCTCGTGAAAACCGGTGTAAAATTAAAGATCGAATTTTTCTGCCTAAGCTGGTCTCATATTTCCATGCAAAACTGTGAGTTGACATTCACTTGGGATAGAGATCTACGATATCAGATGAAAAGTGATATAATGATTCAAATTTCTAAGTGTTTTTCTTTAATGAAGCTATTAAATTCTGTTCCGATGGTTTTGCGGCTATCAATATTTCACTCTCTTTTGTTCATATTTAATACACTTCTTTAAAGCACGTTCGATA
Organism: Limnephilus auricula; assembly: GCA_951813805.1. Lineage (NCBI taxonomy): Eukaryota > Metazoa > Arthropoda > Insecta > Trichoptera > Limnephilidae > Limnephilus > Limnephilus auricula. The sequence continues at coordinate 8,101,042 of OX638408.1, forward strand.
ATCTATAATCTATATTTCTATATCTTTAATATCGAATAGATTTTCTCCCGTCAGTGCATTTAGGGATCTTAATAAAAAAGTAATTCTAACTTTCGATCTGTTCATATTAACTTAAGTGAACCATGGTGGCTTAAAGGGATCATTTTGGAGCTTACTCTGCCATACACTCTACGATAGACGAAGTCTCATGATCATACCACGTTAAAGAAAACAATTTTTTTTAGAGTAATCTGAAGCATCGGGTGGTTTACCATTCTCACATGTTTCGTTTGTTTCATCTGTAGGGTGCTGTTGAAACGAAACGGATTGCAAATCACGTAATGCGCTAGGTTCTACCCAGTAGAAATTTGTGATGGACATTTGTTTTTAGTTTTTAATTGAAAAAAAAATGGCTTCAAGTCTTTTCTAGGTCCTTTCTGTGTTTATACCAAAATTCTTTACCTATTTATTTAAAATATCCATAATTATTGATTCTATTCAAAGTATTAGACGAGTACTTCGAATACAATAAATTAACTAATTTAAATATTTTCTAAAATAGAATTTTGATTTAATATCATTGATCATTGTTTTGCAAAATGTCATTCTCAAATTATGACATTTTCTAATAAGCAATAATTATTCATTGTAATATATCGAACGTAGCTAGCTTTATAAATTATAGCCTATATGTTATTCTGATATATGAGAAATATTATTGTAAAGTTTCATTAAAATCCATTCAGTAGTTTTTGCGCGAAAGAGTAACAAACACACATACATCCATACAAACTTTCGCGTTTATAATATTTATATTTAGTAAGATATTAATTTATAAAATATGAAATGGACTTACACTCATGAACGCAACATTTACACCAGACAACATTATAAATTATACAAGAATACAGTAAAGTCTTAAAGTAGTAAACGGAACATAGGCCATGAGGGAGATTTTTACATGATGCATTATTTGCAATCTCTTTCTCGATGCCTGAAAACAGAGAAACAAATAAACATAAAAAATCCTCTATCTTAATATTTAGCAAGCAAAAATGGCCTGGAGCAACACTTTTACAATCTGCTAGCTGCTTACTAAAAATAATGTTACCAACGAAAAAATCCTCGAGCTATATATAATCTGCATAAATATGTAATAATCTGTTAAATTCTGTGAAATACATACACAAATAAATATTTGTAAAAAGTGAAGTTTTGAAACCATTGAAAATTTTTGAAAAATTCCACCACGCATTAAATTTCTGACAATCTAAGAACTTTTTTACTGGAAACCTTATGTAACATTTTCCTTACTACCCGCATAAAATTTACAGATAAATCATATAACAGTCCCAGCGACAGATCATACGTGTCATCATTCTAATATCTTCTGTCTTTTTCGTTTATAACGTCCATACGAACCCCGGTGGAACTAGTTTACGGAGCATTTTTTGCGTTTGCAGAATAAAAAGTGTGCCTTTTTGAGGGCTTACCTTTAAACTAAGCGAAGAAAATTAGAATTAATTAACGATATTAACTAACTAACTCACTAACCATCACGCCGTTTCCCCGCAGGGGTAGGCAGAGAGGACGGACCGCCAAACAACTAGGTCTTGGCATACACTCCTCGCCTCATTCACATTCATATATCTTATCATACATGCTCTTCTATTATTCTGACTCTTGACATGGCCCGACTCAAGTATCTGATTCACATGATCGTGCCATGTCTTCCTCGGCCGTCCTCGACTTCTTCTACCATTCACATTCGCGTCATATATTCTCTTGACACTCCTTTCTTCATTAATTCTCTCTACATGTCCAAACCATCTAAGCTTCCCTTTCTTAATCTTACTTATGACGCTCACATCGGCCTTGCATCCTTTTCGAATCTCCACATTCCTCACACGATCATACATGTTTTTACCACACATACGCCTCAGGGATCTCATTTCTACAGCATTCAGTCTACTATCATCCTTTCTCTGCCAGTTCCATGCTTCACTGCCATACATCAGGGTAGGTACCAGCACTCCATTGTGAACTGCTAGCTTCGCTTCTTTGGACAGCTTTTTGTTGGCGCCAACAGCATTCAGTCCACAATTAATGGAGTTACATTCATTTACCCTTCTTTCAATATCCCTATCAGCCTTCCCATCTCTCGTAAACATACTTCCCAAATACACAAACTCATCAACTTGCTCTAAGTATTCATCATTCAGAACTATATTGCACACTCTTTTCGTACTCTCTCTTTCAAACACCATTACTTTAGACTTACTTACATTCATCATCAACTCATTCTTCATACATCCTTCTTTCATCCTAGATACGAGTGCCTGCAGATATTCTATGCTGTTAGAAATCAGCACCGCATCATCAGCATACAACAGACAATACACTTTCAGATCATTCAATTGTCCATGTATAGATTGAATAACCACAGTGACATTACGCAGCCTTGTTTAACACCTTTTATGATGTCAAACCACCCCGTAAAACCACCGTTTACCCTAATGCATGCAACGCTTCCGTCATACAGAGACGCGATTGCCTGTATGAGATGTTATGATATGCCGATATTAACTAAATTAGAATTTATTAACGATATTAACTAAATTACGAAGTAAAATATGTAAGTAAGAATAATTACTAAGATAGAAAAATGAATTACGAATATTTTTTAAATATCCCCTGCAAGAGGTATTATTGGAAATGGAAAGCCCTGCCAAATAAGATGCACAAAGTATCGCTGCAAGTTGTTATTGCCTGCATTGAAATGCAGCCACAGCTATCAAATACCCTTTTAGCAATGTCTCCATTACATGTCACACCTTCACACCTGGTGTCACCTTCCCCAGTGGTGCCTGGTTCCCCATTTCTCCATTCTGTTCGCACCTGTTCGGGAATAATGACGTGTACCATCTAAGAATTTATTTGATACCTCAATATCTCTGTGCTAAGATCAATTGTAGAAGTTTACGATGCACGCTGAAGAATATCCATAGGAATTTAAAAAAAATACGAATGTGCTTTAGACCGTATGAATGAAGTAAATACTTTTTTAGTAATCTAATCTAATTTTCTTCCTGGAATCAAATAAAACTAGTGCAATCATCAATGTATAAGAATCTGTATTGAAGATTCGTTTGGCATGTTACCAATCATCGTGACAAATCAGTCGTTTCGATGCACTGAGTTCGCACACCCTAAACGAAAATTTTATTAATTTTATTATGAGAATTACGTTTAGAATGGGATTGTTGATTTAATTCTTACAAAGTTTAAAATAAAACTTTTTTGATGCAGATTCTGGTTAGAGAGCGACGTTTATTCACATTTGCAGCAGGAAATTCAAAAAATTTCAATCGGAAAAGTGCTAGGTAGTTATTTGTTAGATTTTAACGTTTAAAATGTGAGAAACAACAACACAAGTCAGCATAAATGCCAGCACCCATTCCAAACGTCATTACTGTGGATTTGAGCACTGTTGTTACGATTAGATCGAGAGGAATGAACTTCAAAATTAATTTTAATTTATTATCGTTCGCCTCCGTAACGTTCGGAACGCCTGACATTACGCCTCTCGTAACGCTGTAATTTCCGTAACGCTTTCATTAGTTTATCCTTCAAGTCAAGCGTGCGTAAAGAAGTATTTACTTCAAATAATGTGAATACCGCACAAGTGTCATTACTGCTCCCAACTATCTGGAGCCAGCGGCGAGACTTTGGCATCCCCAATTGGATTATGTATTATGTATGTAAGCTAATCGGGGAGAGGTAGATGGGGAAGTAACTGGCTATTTAGATCTGACCATCAAACATGGCTAAAGCAATTTCAAGCAACGTCTCGATTTTGTCGTGATATATCACTAAGATGATGCTGAGAGTACTTGGGTTGGGTTGTTACAGATAATACGTAAGTAATTTTTTTTTTTTTTATGAAGGCAAATTACCTTTAAAATGTATTTATAAGGAGAAGCTGCTGCACATTTAATAGATTATGCCCAAACATCGATGTGTTTAACACGATCCTTGCTAAATTCATATTTTAATTTCATTCATTTGTTAAATAAATAACACTCGATCGAATGGCGTATGTTTAACCAAAAACTTAATATTATAAATTCCTTTTTGAAATATATACTTCTTTGCGCACCCTTGACTTGAGGGGTAAACTGGCTGATGCGTTACGGAAATTACAGCGTTACGAGAGGCGTAATATCGGGCGTTTCGAACGTTACGGAGGCGAACGATAATAAATTAAAATTAATTTTGAGGTTTATTCCTCACAATCTAATCGTAACCACAGTGCTCAAATCCATAGTAATGACGTTTGGAATGGGTCATGGCATTTATGCTGACAATAGTTGTGTTGTTTTTTCTCACATTCTAAACGTTAAAATCTAACTAATAACTAGCACTTTTTCGATTGGAATTTTTTGAATTTCCTGCTGTAAATGTGAATAAACGTCGCTTTCTAACTAGAATCCGAATCAAAAAAGTTTTATTTTAAACTTTTTAAGAATTAAATCAACAATATCATTCTAAGCGTAATTCCCAAAATAAAATGAATCTAATTTTCGTTAGGAGTGTGTGAACTCAGTGCTTCGAAACGACTGATTTTTCACGATGATTGGTAACATTCCAAACGAATCTCAATATAGATTCTTACACACTGATGATTGGAATGGTTTTATTCGATGCCAGGAAGAAAATTAGATTAGATTACTAAATAAGTATTTACTTCAGTCGTGACCACACGAAAGCACACTCGTATTTTTTTTTATTAGTTCATCGCGTTTCCTATTTTACTTTTATCAGTTCAAATCTGAATATAATCACTTCCTCAAAGATATGGATATCCATATTATCCATTAAAAATTTAATATAAATCTTGGAAATATTTAATACAAGCGTCTGCCCGCGACTTCGTCTTAGTACTTCGAGTAATCTATTTTTTTTTCCTAGGTTCCATCTACGTTTATACCAAAATTCTTAACCTATTTATTTAAAATATGTATAATTCTTGATTCGATTCAAAGTATTAGGCGAGTACTTCAAATAAATTCACTAATTTAAATATTTTCCAAAATAGAATTTCGATCAATGTTTTGCAAAATGTCATTCTCAAATTTTGACGTTTTCTATTAAACTATAATTATTATTTTCAATATATTGAAAATAAATAGCTAGCTTCATAAATTATAGCCTATATGTTATTCTAATGTATGAGCTATATTATTGTAAAGTTTCATTAAAATGCATTAATTAAATTTCGACTTAAAGAGGAAGAAATATACATACATCCATACAAACTTTCACGTTTATAATATTAGTAAGATATATTTTGTTTTTAAAACACTTTTTATAAATTAATGATGCCCTTTATCTGAATTGTATTAAGTACCTATATAGTTGTGTATTTTTCAATTATTATCTTAAATTTCAAGGTCGTTATTTTATTGCTTAATGATATAAATATTTCATTGTTTTATATATAAATTTATAAAGACTGTTTATAACGTTAATAAATAAAATAAAATAAAAATAATTAAAGTCATTAGGTAATTTTACTTAAGATGTTAACGGGTTTTAAAACATAATTAATGAATGGATGAGTAATAATAATGAAAATGATGTGGTTGGAGATAAAGAGACATTTTAAAATCAAGAATTATATGTTCGATATAATTACAATAAAAAAACTAAGATTGCAAACATTAAACAAAGAAAATTAACATTATTTGAACAATAATACAAAGCAAATAAAGGTGCATAAAAGAAACTGCAAAAGATATTTTAGATTTTCAAGGCACTATAATAGAAGAGCATGTATGATAAGATGTATGAATGTGAATGAGGCGAGGAGTGTATGCCAAGACCGAGTTGTTTGGCGGTCCTTCCTCTCTGCCTACCCCTGCGGGGAAACGGTGTGATGGTTAGTTAGTTAGTTAAGTATTATTATGAATATTTTTGGGTGATTTATGAAGCGATATTTTTTACGCCATGTGTTTTTCATTCTCCTTTGGCAAACTTTTCAGACGGCATAGCAATGTCTATAATTATAAATATTTAGAAATGCGAATAACAACAGAATAAAATTAGTTACATTCGTAATTGTTTTACATGTGCAGCAGAAGATAAAAATTGATATCTAAATAGCAACATCCGCACATTCAATCCAACACTCACAAAGGCTTAAATTAATATTTTATATTATTCTTCGATGTGTTCAGATAAAATGTGTTAGGTGCCCCAAATTTGGAACTTTTATCTGTTTACTGAAAAAAAAAAATGTCGAGATTTCCAGTCATGAAATAAATTTAAAAATAATATTTTTGCCGAAATTCCTCATAATAATGAGGTTGTATCATACGATGCAAGTTCATGTTATTATATTTTGCTAGCTTATACCCGGCATGCGTTGAATGCAACATAAATAAAGAAATCATTTCGACATACATGTCCTTTTTACATTCGTCCCCGTTCCCCTTCTGCCTCCTTTTCCCCTCCCGCGTTCCCCTTTCCCGTTCTTCCCCGTCCCTCTTCTCCATCCCCTTCCACCTTCTCCCCTCCCTAATTGCCCCCGTGAACCCCGACTCCGTAATTTCCCTCCACCCCTCCCGTTTTTCCCCCACCCCACCCCCTTGCCGCTAACTTCATAAATATACCCATTTTTCAAACAACTCGCATTTGACCTGCAATTTGTTATGCAATTTTTATAACTCCAAAGCTCACCAGTATCTATAGAAACTTTTGCGGGCATGTTCACGCCAATAAAAAAAAATATATCGCAATCGGATGAATACTATAGAAAATAATTTTATAACACCAGAGCTCACTATCCTATAACCATCCCGGGTATGCGCAAATCATATCCCCAAAGTTTCATCGCAATCGAATGAATAGTATGGAAGCGCATAACGTACGAATAAACAAAAAAACATTTTTTTTATGTATTAGAATTACAAATGTATCATGTTAACAATTAAAGCACGAAGAGAAAAGAAAATAATTTAATTTTTGGAAAATATCGAATAGTAACGAAGATATTATAAGCTGTCAAAATGTTGATCTTCAAAATATGACCGATAAGCGTTTGACGTCACGGTTCCTAAAATGACTGGCGCAGCTATAGAAATCATATGCACGGCAGCAGCCCAAGAGAGAGGTCATCGTTTTAGTATCTTCTGTCTTTTTCGTTTTCATACAAGACGTGTCCAATTGAAGAGGACGATGACGAAGTTACGACCTATCTTTCTGTGGTTACTGTATTTATTATTTATTGTTTTTGTGTTTAATTCGTAGAACTCCATTTAATTTTGTTTGTAATTTAATTTAAATTAAATTTTATAATGTTTATTATTAAGTTCTGCAAGTATTATAGTTTCAAACGAACACATTTACAAATTTCAAAATACTAATGGGGGAGAATCTATTACTTTCCCAAGAATTCGGTTTAACCGACAATAAATTGATTTGCTCACTTTCAAATTGACATTTTAAATCGTATAAATATCGTCGTCTAATTATGAAACACCTCAGTTTGAAAATGGCCTTGTAATGGTTAATGGTGTAAGTGTAATGGCCGAAACAGCTGTCACAATAATAAAAACTATAACACTTGCAGGACTTAATAACAAACATTATTAAATTTAATTTATATTAAATTTTTAAAAAAATTGTTTTTATTACTGTCAGGGGGTTTCTAACCTTCCTCCCAATAGCTTATCTACACTAATAACAAATATTCGTTATTACTAATAACACTAATAACGAATATTTTTGTTTTACAATTTACGGTTTATTTATTTATTAAGTTGGAGTTTATAATTCGGTACTCGAACCTATGAATAGTGGCTATATATTGGATAAGTTAGCCGAGTTTTCTAACCACTACGAGTATTTTATTTTTATTTTTAATAATATTCGTTATTGGTGTAGATAAGCTATTGGGAGGATGGTGAGAAACCCCGTCATTCGAAATGTACTATGCAAATTAAGACTCTTGACGTCACGGATATAAGTTTTGCTTATTTATTAGCGCAGACCCCAGCAAAATCTCGGGATATTATAATTATAGGATTTGTGAAGCTAAAGGTATTTATAGTATTTGTCCCAAGATTGCCATTCAAAAATAAAAACAAATTTATTATTACTTCTTCAATTTTTTTTTTTTTTCAAATTTTTCAAATTCACTTTGTGGCACCATTTTATTAATGAAAAATTAAAACACTTTGTTTTTACCACGAAAATCTTTATTTTAACACATCGACATGTTTCGAGAACGATGTTCTCTTCCTCAGGACATAAAATGTACTAACACTAAATAATCAAGTATAAAGCTATGGTAGAAATGAAAGTAGTGGGTTAAGGAACATTTGAGATGTCTAAATAACAATAATTATTCGGAATTTGCTAACCATCTAATTGAATTTAACCATTCATTTGATATAAATACTGGTTTTAAAATTTTACATACTAACGTTAGTGGTTTTCAATTAGACCTTTTAGAAATTTTAGAAATTAGGAAAAATGTCAATAGAAATTTAAATATTATTAATAATCAAATCAATTTTGTGAATAACCCTATTTTAAACATATTTCCATTGTAATTTTTTTGCCTTTGATGTTCTAAGCACCTCCCCTTTCCACCTCCCCCCCCCTCCCCACTCTTCCCTGTTGATCTTCTAAGCACCTCCCCTCACCACCTCCCTCCCCCCACTACTTTCATTTCTACCATAGCTTTATACTTGATTATTTAGTGTTAGTACATTTTATGTCCTGAGGAAGAGAACATCGTTCTCGAAACATGTCGATGTGTTAAAATAAAGATTTTCGTGGTAAAAACAAAGTGTTTTAATTTTTCATTAAATTTATTATTATACTATTTTCTTATAACATAATATGATTAAAGTTTTTTGTTGACAAATTAGTGAGTCATCAAAAAATTTTCTATCTTTTGAACTTCGTTGGTATACCCGAAAAATCATCTCTTATGAACTTAAAAAGATTTTGAAATTTAGAACTACTAATTCTAAGGAAATTTATTTTGGAAATTTATCTACCGTATCGCTTGTTTTAATTGTTCCCACAATCAATTCCAATTATATGTTTAATGTGCATATAACAAAAAAAATCCCACAATGGCAAGGCAAGGCGTGTGATTAGGTAAAGACAACATCACTTTAATTATTAAGAAATGTTTATAATGTATTGTATTATATGTAATATGTTCAAAAAAGAATTTCGATATTAATTTCGTCAAGTTATGAACTTTGGGCACACGGACCCAACCACAAAACACTCATATGAATATATCCCTTAATTTAGTACAAAGCACACACAAAATACTTATCTCTATCTAGGTATAACATATTATAACAAACTACCATTATACCTGAAAGTTATCGAAAATATTCAGGAATTTCAGCAAAAATTAAAAAATACCTAAAACTACTATAAGAGTCCATATCTCACTATTATATTTATTTCTTTCAAATCCTTTATTGATAAATCTTGCATTTTCTTAATTATCCCTTGTTTTTTGCCATATTGTATTATTTACTTTCACACATGATATTATATAATTGAACTAAAATTCCCTCACCAAACACAAGAGCCTTGTCTCTTTATGGTGAGGAAAAGCTATTCTTATCCACTATTTTACCACTGTATAAAATGTAAAAATTGTGTATTTATTGTAAAAAAAACCTTTAAATATTAAATAAAATAAAATAAAACTATTATTTCTATGCTTAAAGTCACAGAGTTATTACTAGGTGCTCTCAGTATCGCTTTGGTTTCAGAATTGAAACAATACAAAATTATCGTATATGTACAGCAAGTTACAAAGTCGTAGGTACGCTTAATATCGTCTCGGTAAAAGACCATCATTCATAATCAAAACAAAATGGTTATAGCTGTGTTTGGTAACCATATTGGAACAGCCGGGTATTTCCGAAAACACCTATTCCACATCTTCTTCTCCTCCCCCTACACTACTTCCACCTAAAAATGTAATCCAAGTACTTTTTAAAATTATTTTTTAATGTGAATACCGCGCAAGAGTCCTAACTCCTCACAACCGAAGGAGCCAGTGAGATTATGGCATCCCTAATTATGGTATGTTGTGAGGCTGAAGAAATGTAAGGAAGAGGAAATTGCGAAGTATCTGGCTATTCAGATCTAGTCACAAAACGTTTCAATTCAAAATGGTGGCTACACCAGGGCGATACTCTGGAACGTGCCGCAAATATAACTTATATTATTATAAATGATTAAATTTTGAAAACACAAATCAATCAAATAAAATTTATTACAGCACGAGATTAGAACCCGCGACCTCCAGGTCGCTAGTCGAGTATGTATATAGAAACTCTTGCGCAATATTCAAACAAAAAAGAAGAAACGTTTTTTTTTAATTAATGCAGACAATATTAGCGAAACTAGGACTCGAACCCAGGACCTTCGGCTTTCCGGGCTGCTGCTCTGACCACTGAGCTAATGTGTCCCTATCCAATTCGGTCATACAACTTTTATTATAATATTTACATTTAATATTTAATTCGGTAATTAATTAACTTTAATTATATACTTAATATGACCAAATCGGATAGAGACACATAAGCTCAGTGGTCAGAGCAGCAGCCCGGAAAGCCGAAGGTCCTGGATACTAGTCCCAGATGTGACCTGATCTTTTTCTAATTATTCTGTTTCAGATTTTCGATTGAGTTTCGCTGATATAGTCTTCATTATTAAAATAATTTTAAACCCTTAAAAAAAGAACGAAATTTGTTGGTATATTTAAATACATGATTTATGGGTGGATGTGTTTCAAGATCTTCTGAGAGACCGTACAGTCTACGGTCATAGAGACCCGACTTAGTAATGGAGTAGTATTTCACCCATTTGCCATTAAGTGGTCATTAGAATCCTCCCGTTTCGAGGGCCATACAGTGCTATATATATAATATTATAATCGATGCAAGTATTCCTCTTGTACGTCAGCCACATCCATTAGTGACGGGCTTGCGGTTGGAATGTACATTGTACATACTACATTGCAGCGTCTCGAGACGTTGCCCGGAATTCTATGTTATATATACACGTATATCGTGTTAATCTTTAGGGTCAAATGATGAGAAACCAACAATATACTCGTGAGATTTCAGATTCTTGATCGGTAAATATTACCTCGTCATTACGACAGTGGGTAAGATTAAGAAACACCCCAATAAAGCTTAAACACACCACTATTATGGTAAGTTCGAGATTTCATTGAGGCGAGTTGCAAGGTTCTCGAGGATGAATTCCGGAGAAACTTACAATATACTAGTTAGATTTCAGATTCTTGATCGTGTAATGTTACCTCGTCATTACGACAGTGGGTAAGATTAAGAAACACCTCAATAAAGCTTAAACACACCACTATTATGGTAAGTTCGAGATTTCATTGAGGCGAGTTGCAAGGTTCTCGAGGATGAATTCTGGAGAAACTTACAATATACTAGTTAGATTTCAGATTCTTGATCGTGTAATGTTACCTCGTCATTACGACAGTGGGTAAGATTAAGAAACACCTCAATAAAGCTTAAACACACCACTATTATGGCAAAGGCGAGATTTCACTGAGGCGAGTTGCAAGGTTCTCGAGGATGAATTCTGGAGAAACTTACAATATACTCGTAAGATTTCAGAATCATGATCGCTAAAAATATTATACAGTGTATTACGTTTGTATGCAGTGTATTCCAAATTATAAAAAAAATATATTACCAATTCTATTATATTTATCTCATCTCTTTTCATCAATTTCTGCCAGCGGTAGGTCTAAAATTCATAGGTAGTAAAATTTTATGGAATTTAACAAAAAAAATTTAATAAAAATATATATAAATTTGTTTTAGACCACTTTAAATTTTAATTAAACTCTACCGGTTTCGGAAGAACCCTTCCTTCGTCAGGAGAATATTAAAACTCCCCTGACGAAGGAAGGGTTCTTCCGAAACCGGTAGAGTTTAATTAAAATTTAAAGTGGTCTAAAACAAATTTATATATTTTTATCGTAAATTATGGCGAGCCACAAAGTTAATGCATATAACGAGTATGTAAAAAAATTTTAAAATGGTTTTTTTTATTTTAGTTATAAAATTGCTTAGCTAGAGTGAATGTTATTTAAATTATATTGCAGGATATTTACCAAAAATTAGATGCGAATTACCTACCAGCATACCATTTTTACGCTTTAATTATTTCTGAAGATTGGCGAGGGCCATTCCGGTTCTACTTGCACATAAAAGATCAATCAAATTGCACCACCGAACTAAAAACCAAAATTAAAAATGGTTAATAGATCAAGATTTTTTTATATTGATAGTTTTTTTGTAATCTCATCTTGTGTAAATGTGAGTAATCTGCCTGTGTTAAAACTGTCTGTCTGAATATTTTGTGCCGTTATTTTGTAGTTACTTAAAAGTTATTCCTCTGTATGTTTTTTTTTTCCATGTGCCTTTGTATTGTTATTATATCATAAGTTATTCTTCTGTACTTATTTTGCATATTGTGGTTTCTTTTAATATGTGTACTTAATCATTATATTATAATTATTGTTAAACTGACCTGCTGACAAACTGCTTTGGCAGTTTAGCGGGTGTTCAAATAAAGAATAAAAAATCAAAAAATAAAAATAATAAAGAAAAAAAATTAAAAAATTAAAAAATAAAAAAAATAAAAAACTTAAGGATAAGGAATTGTCATTAACCACAAAAATTAACGACTTTTTCTGCTGTCATCCAGAGAACTGGAATCGTAGGTAGGGAAAAATTCGTTGATAATTTTAAGGTCAAGGACAATAATACTCGTACCTTAAGTGGAGCCGGAATTACCCCTCTAAGGTCCAAAACACATAAAAAATAGTTCATACCATAAAAAGAGATATTTAACATCGAAAAATGATCAAAATCCAACTTCTTCTCTAAACATTTTTTTCCAAATTTGCAAAACTTTCGTTTTTTTTATTTTCTTAATTAAATTGGTTCTTCTGATAAACCGAGTAAGCAATTTACCTGATCCCAAAATAAATTACCATTAGCTTTAAAAATTTTATTGTTTAAATTAAGAGAAAAGCGACTCTGATCGTTGTATCCCGTCACCCTTCATATCAACGTCTTCGTGTGCCCTATCAGGTCCCCCCGACGTTGACGATCACTCTGGTGAATAAGTCTCTATCTTGCGCTGCCAGGAATTGCTCCTCCACACTTCTAATTTAAAGACATTTGACTCCTACCAAAGCCACGGCGAACCTCTACCTTGCCTTTTAAGCTGGAGGAAGCGATATTTCTCCCCTCGAAGTGTGTGACCCAGATATGAAATATTCCTGACTTTTACTAATGTGGGCCGTTCTCTATCTGCTCTAGCCCCACCCTTCATATGAGTGATAGCCCGATTACTGCATTTTTTTATATTTCAGAAAAATAGATTTATTTTTCATGTTACCATTAATAATTCAAACATTATCAGGGTATTCGTAATAAGGAAATGTGTCTTCCATAAAACAAGATTTGAGATATCCATTTTACCGCAATCATTTTTGGCCGGATACAGTTGACATTTGGACCTATGTATGTGAGTGGATAACGAATGTCAATGAAAGATATCTATTATTTAAAATATATTTTAATTTTCCTTGTATTTGGTTTATGGGAAATCCATGATATTGTCACTATTAGTCATAATCAGTGGCGGCTGGTGCTCACAAAAATCGGTGGTGCGCTAAAAATCTTGTACATATACCTACTCTAATTAAAATAAATTTAAACCAACTAACCATGGGCAGAGAGAACGGACCGCTAAACAACTCGGTCTTGGCACACACTCTTTGCCTCATTCACATTCATACATCGTCTCATACATACTCTTCTATTTTTCTGACTCTTGACATGGCCCGACTCAAGTGTCTGATGTCTGCCTCGGATGTTCTCTACTATGTTCTTATATCATTCAACCTTGCGTCATATATTCTCCTTACACTCCTTTCTCCTTTGAAATAAATTTAATTATGAAAATATCCCACCTATAGTATATTAGGTCCATTCTCCGTTGTCTCTGAGTAGCAAAGACATCAATGAGCCTGGAGTTAAAATCCGGTATAGATTTAGGCATTATTTAATGCTTAGCACTGACAATGCATTGAGTCTATCTTGGCTAATTGTGTTTCTCAAGAATAATTAAATTCTTTTTAAAGTTGAAAATCACCGAAACAACTTTCCTCGGCATCATAGGGATGATACCCACGATTTTTAACAATTTAACACACGAAAAAGCATCCGATAATTTATTACTTACTATAAAAGAGTTGTAAAATAGATATTGATCACAATGTTTAATTTCTAACCGTTTTTCAAAGTTCAGCGCATTTTTAAATCTTCCTTACTCATCCAAGAAACGGATCACAATAGCGTATTGGACCTGTGACCAGTCACAACATGTCTACATTGTTTTTGTTAATTATGCTAAGCGGAACATTAAATGAAATAGTAGATGTTAAATTAAATACACAATATCGAAAATAATATTACGCAAACGCGTCTCATTTTAATCTGCTGGTGAACAAACCGTTCCTTTTGATGTGGTGGAAATTTTCAGATCGCCGATCTCGTACACGTAAGATTTGTTAAGGATATTACCTACCCACGGTTTGAACTTATTAGATAATTATGAAGGGACTCTTTGGAGCGATTTTAAAAACGATCCAGCGCTCGGAATATAGGCACACAACGATCTGCTTCGATACGCACACAGTTATATGGACATATTATGTATGCAATGTATGCATTAGCGAAGTGTGTATTGTGATTTGTGACGAGGCGTGTCGGAAATATATTATTCGGCGCTAGGGAATTTTTGGATTGGCAGAAATTCTGGGAGTGCGTCGCACTAGCGCTCTTTAGAGCTGGCCGCCACTGGTCATAATGGTCATAATTATTAGCACTGTGATAATTACAATGTAATAAAACCGTTGTCAACCTTTAAGCTGCTGAAGTACCTACTTATCAGCAGCTTACAAGTTGACAGTGGGTACAATTTACGGTTAATCTAATTTTTTTTCTAAGGCAACCTGTCACACTTCGTCGTGTGAAAGCTAATTAAGAACATTTGTAATGGAAATTATAACACAAGAACACTATGTCGCATTGAATCTCCACGTGAGACAGTTTTTAAAATAGATATGTTTTTATAATATCAACAAAGAAAACGATTTTGTTACTTAGTATCGGAAATAATCGCCTGCATTCAAACAACTTCCGACGGCGACACGTCCTTACTTCAATAAGTAAAAAAAAGAAGTAAAACAGTAATTTAAACAAAGTTTGTGCACGACGAAGATTAATTGTAAGCAGATTGTATAAACTAAAAATGTTTGTTCCTATCTGCACACTTCGTATTATTTATTTATCTCTAGCTGAATCTGTTATAAGGTATGGAATAACATCTTGGGGATTTTCTTGTAAAACAAATATAAACCATGTTCAATCAGTGCAAAATTCATTGGTTAAAATATTAGCTGAAAAAAATTTATACAAAGATTTATAATATTCCATACTTTTATCAGAGTCTCAAAATTCTGTTAGTGAGAGCAATTCTGTGGTACAAAATTATATTTCAGCATATAAATAACCCTTTATATATGGCAGGAATACAACCATAATACTCGTTTTAACTTTAATGAAGGACTAATTTGCCTAAGCATGCAAATACATATGGACAAAGAACGTTCAATTACATGATTCCCAGTTGTTTAAATATTTTAACTGCTGAAATTAAAAACAGTGCCGAAAACAAACAATTGGTGAATTTACTGAAGACTTGGCTTACGGAAAGAATTAATGTGTATTAGCTTAGAGTGACATATTATTCTAAAGACTTTGAAATTGTTATTTATGTTTTTATATTTTTTCTTTTATCTCTATTTCTGTAAAAAGTTTAATTTTATTGTAAAAATGTATCTAACTATTAAATCACTATAATAATATCTTTAATGTAAAGAACCCGTTAGACCAACTGCTAAAAAGTAGTTTATCGGGACTTTTTGTCTTATATTTGTAAAGTGTCTAAAATAATTAAATAAAATAGTTTAACACCTAGAAACAGAATTTGTCAACTCATGTCAAATGCAGGAGGTTTTAAATCGAATTCGCGTTCTTTTACTACCTTACCCTACTACTTGATTCCCTCTGTATTATGTATGTTATAAAAAAATTGAATATGCTAACTACGAGATTGCGTTTTCACGTTATTTTTTCGCACCATTTATTTAATTATATTATATTACCTATATGATTAACCAAGTATAATTACACAAGAGAGCCACTGCTCCAAGTTATCGAGTCAGAGACTATGTCATTCGCAATTGAGATATGTTTTAAAACTGAAGTTAAATAAGAATACGGTTAAAGCCATTCAACATTTTTATTCTGAATGTTTGTCTTTCACTAGAGCAATTCTAGGAGTATCCCATCTAAAACGTTCGGCAAATGTACTTCATATTATTTTTAATCATTTGACTCCGGATTCAAAGACGAGAGAGAGCTTTACCGTGGCAATTTTTTTAAATTAAAGAACAGTATTCAGTCGTTTAGTCACTGTTCTAATGCTGGCGCCGCATCTGCGCCTATCGTCCCGAAGTATTGCGGAAGATTTAAAAAAAAAGGATACGTTTAGGCGAAGCTTTGTGTCGACGCAGGCGCAGATGCGGCCCCAGCATTAGAAATAGAGAATTTATTATACTACTAGCTAATACCCGGCTTGCGTTGATGCCACTAAAATTAAGAAATTGTTTCCCTTAATCCCCCTCCCACTTTTTCCCTGCCGCTAAACTTCATAAAATACACTCCTTTTTTAAACAACTCGCGTGTTACCTATGGCAATTATTATTGCAAATTTCATAACTCCAGAACTATAGATATATATAGAAATATTGCTATATAGAAACCTTCACGGGCTTACCTACAACAACTCACCAAATTTTTATTGTAATCGGATTAATATTAATGGAAATATATCAAACGCGCGAACTGTCAAACATACGAAGTTAAAATAGTCGTTAAGTTTTCTTAAATTTTTCTTTCCGTAAGAACCTTCCACAAAGTATAAGAAAACTTTACAAAAAAGATTAATAAAATCGGTAAAGTCGTTCTGAAGTTATGGCGTGACCAAGGGAAACATGGATTCATTTTTATATATACAGATACCTATAATAAAATTAGCAGGCCGACAAGTAAAGTGTATCGAAATAATACACAGAAAAATGAAAGTTTGTTTTATTTCTACATTTCTAATATTATTTTTTGGCTTTAGAATTTATTTAAGAATGAACCCAAAACAGGCACGTGCCTAGCATGGTGGTCGAAAAATCCTTCAATTATGACATTCACATTTTCACAATGCAATGAATAATGAAAATTTTAAATTAAAAAGGTTAACGCGTGTAGTGAGTCGCGTTGCGGATCCCTAGCGACGAGTTAAACATTATTAGTCACTACTAACTGAAACAATCATATTTATGACATTGTATTCAAATAATCACCATTGCGGAGATTATCGCAAAAATATTCCGTTGACCTTTTTTCACACCCCACTCCGCCGGTTTAAAGTTTATCATACAACACTGCGTATAAATATTAGGTGGTCTTTCCAGGAATAAGTCATTCCCATTTCAAACATTGTCCTTGCCGACTTGTCCTTGTCATCAAAACACAACCGCCTTAGTTTCATTATAATGTATCGCTGTGTATTGTTTGTACTGATATATCTATGCGTGACAATATCTTGTGAAAATGGTAAGAAAACATTAAAGATTTCAAATAAAATATTTTTCTCACATAACATTTCAGTATTTATATTTTAAAATAGAGCTTTACCTCCTCTGTAAATTTCTTTATTGACCTGTGGTCTCTATCCATTATTTTTCAGTCGACAATCCTCCTCCAATCGACTTCCATGCAGACTGCCTGCTCTTAGCTCTTTTGTGGTTTATCGCTAATCACTTCTACCGGCGCATCCACTTGGATCTTTGCTGCCGCCTGGCATTAACTAAGTGCCCATTGAAACAAAATGCAACTGTAATGTTTTCGGCATATGTTTTAAATACTGAATTTTATTCTAGTCACATCAGCAGAGGACCCTGAACCGTTTTTTAGGAATGATTATTTTTACTCGGCCGCCTTCGGAGCATTTTACAAGGAGCATAAGGTAGCGCTGGGATGGAGAGAGGCGGTGTACAAGTGTTCACTGGAAAGTGCCGAGCTTGCAGTGCCAACCTCTGAGGAGGAGATGGGTGCTCTGTTAACCTTCATAGTCAGTACTACCAGCAGTATGTGGATCGGTATACATGACCTCTTCAAGAAACAGAACTACGTTGCAATCAATGGTATGTAATAATTTATAAAATAACTAAAGCTTTGCAAATAACTTTGCGTAGATTTCATCTGAAATTGTTTAATTTCATCAAAACTTCAGCTGATGAACGGCTGAAGATAGCAAAATCCTAATAAAGATATTTTATGTTCGGAAAAATTATTCCCTAAATCTCGTTAATAATGGATTTAATAATATGATAGGTAATAAAATTCACCTCGCACGATACGCAGTTGAAAAGAGTGATACGATTTTTTAATATTTATAATGAGGGATCAGTAGGATTTATCGGTCCAGTTAGACCGATACGCAGTTGAAAAGAGTGATACGATTTTTTAATATTTATAATGAGGGATCAGTAGGATTTATCGGTCCAGACGACCGTCCGTGGCCGAGTGGTAAGACACTTGACTCCCAATCGGAAGGTTGCGGGTTCGAACCCGGCGTGCGCAAATAAATTTTATTTGATTAATTTGTGTTATTTCACAATTAATTAATAAAAATAATATAAACTATATTTGCGGCACGTTCCAGAGTGGAAGATACTCTCAGTATCGCCCTGGTGTAGGACCACCATTCAGAATTGAAACGTTGCTTAATAATGGCTTTAGCCGTGTTTAGTGACTAGATCTGAATAGCCAGGTACTTTCCCACCTTCCTCATCCCCATCTCCTTCCCTTTCCCACATACCTTCAGCCTCACAACATACTCCAATTGGGGATGCCATAGTCTCACTGGCTCCAGAAGGGAGCAGTTGGGACTCTTGTGAAGTTTCTCTATAAAAAAAAAAAAAAAAAAAAAAAAAAAAAAAAAAGTTAGAAGTTCTACCTAGCCGAACCCTCTGATATGAAAATATCTGGAGTCGGTGAATTATTTTCCCATTTGGTCTCTGGTGGGTTGACGTGTTGTTCTTGTGTTGTTTTGTATTTTTATACTTAAATAGTACAGTTGCATAGCATGGATTGACTTGATGATCATTTGTGGAAAACTGTGTGGAAGGGTTAAGTTTTTCCTGTGGGAAAGATTTAACCCGGACATAAAGTCGTAAGCAATCTAAAAAAAATAGTTGGATAAATAGTATAGCGCAATTTCTCTTAAAAATTGCTTTAAGGCCCTGAAAAGTAGGTAGGTAAGAAGAATTCAATTTCAAAAGTTTTCAACATTCTCCATTTCCAAAAAAGTTTTCTTAATTCCATGATTTACGGAAATGCTGTTATCTAGTATCTGAATAAAAAAAAAAGCGATATTCATGATGTCTACAATCCCCAAATTGTTGAATAAACGTGTGCTTGCTACAATCTATATACATAATTTTAACAGCTTTGTACCTAATCAACCTGGCTTTGTGCCAGGTAGATCAACTTTTATATTATGTTCTCTTGAAAATAAAACCCAAGTCTACTCAATACACAAAAATTTATAAAAGCGATTGACCAAGTAAACCATAAAAGTATTCTCAATAAACTTTTCAAATTCGGAATGGAACGTAGGTACTATTAGATGGATAAAGAGCTACTAACAGAATTCTTCAACTAAAAATAATTTCCTGACGAAGGAAGGGTTCTTTTGAAACCGGTAGAGTGTAATTAAAATTTAAAGTGGTCTAAAACAAATTTAAATATTTTATTGTAAAAATAAATTAGCCTTTCTCACAAATTCATGGTTTACTGGTGTAATAATATGTTCGCATTTAGGACTAATACATTTCTTACTTTTGATAAATGATATCGTCACTGGTTTTGGTAATAATGTTAAAGTTTTGAATAAAGAAGAAGTAAACATTGGTCTCAAAGAGACAGTGACACAGAGGTTTTAATTAACTTAATACTTCTTAAGATAAATATTAATAATTGACAATGGAATCTTAATCAAATCTTAACAAGAATCAAATCATTGATACTTCCACTTAAACACTTGATAAAAGAAATAAAATTCTTAATATCCGTAGTAGACTTATTATTGACTTTAATTTTATTACAAAAAAATATTATGTCTATCCAGGGTTAGGCAAAATACATGCTTTGCTCTAATTAAAATACAAATTACAAAATACTTTCAAGCAGTATAATTTAAAATACGAAATACAAAATACTTTCCAGTCGTGTATTTGAAATACAAAACACGGTGTTTTAACGATTTTATTTAAAATACAAACTACAAAATACTTTCAGAACCTTTGATTGCAATAAATTGTCGTAAGTACGTTATATTTTTTGACGGCCGGCATAGTCCAGCGGTAGGGCGTTAGATTCCCATTCCGAAGGCCGCGGGTTCGAACCCGGCCTGCGCAAATAAATTTTATTTAATTGATTTGTGTTACTTCACAATTAATTATTTATAATATTCATAATTCATAATTAGAGTACGTTTCCACAAAAGCAAAGCTGAGCAGAGCAAAGCAGAGAAGTGTAAAAATTGACTAATCAAATGTATTGCACAAAAGACAAGTCTCTTCTCCTCTCCACTTCGTTTCACTCTAAGTTTTGTGGTATTTGGTAATGAAAATAAAAACTAATCCAGGCCAGCTGATTTATAAGTAAAATAATTCTCATACATACTCTTCCATTATTCTGACTCTTGACATGGCCCGACTCAAGTATCTGATTTACTTGATCGTGCCACGTCTTCCTTGGACATCCTCGGCTTCTTCTACCATTCACATTCGAGTCATAAATTCTCTTTGAATGAACATTATGAACATTAGATTTTTAATGCACATCAGACAAACGGTTTCTTGTAGGGGAATGAATAAAACTTGCTAAAGAAAATAATCTTTCTACAGGTACTGATGAGCACAAACTTGTGTTAAATTTTGTGAAATCTTTTTTATATTAGCTTTCAAGAATGGTAAGCTCTTTACTTACATCGCTTAAAATGTTTGACTTACTCTAACTCCACTGATGATTTATTTATTTATTTATTTATTTATTGGTAAGAGACAGACAGCTTATAAATAAAATATAAAGATAAATATATACATTGTTAAATGAAGTCAAGCCAAAAAAAAAAAAAAATGTGAAAAAAAAATGATGTCTGATTGATCATTGTCCCTGTTCACAAAAACAATAAATTCGTCATCTTCTTTACTAGTACTGCTACTCGTGCTGCTCTCAGGCACTATTTCATGTTTTTTTGTAATTTGCCTCAAGGACACGAATTGTAAAAATTTGAATTCTTTGCCTCTTATCTGATGTTTTTTGGCCGCCAACGCATTTTGTAAGTAAGGTGGTTTCTTATATATTATATTTGGCTTCAATTATTTCAGGCAACAGTTTAAAAAACTTATCGAACTTCTTTCGAAGCACTCTTTTAGTCGTGGTACAATAACGTTGCCAACTCTAAAAATTAATATATAATATTTTGTTCTGGATTCTAGTGTTTTTAGTCTATATATGAGTCAGCTTATTTTTCATTATCATAGGATTGCTCAATGTATTTGTGTGAAGATATATTTTTAAGCCATGAATATTTGAAATACTAATTACAAAGTACTTCAGCATTAGGTGTTTGAAATACCAAATACAAATTATATTTTTAGGAATTAATTTAAATCTGAATACCAAATACGTATTTTTATTTCAAATACGATTTCAATTACAAGTCAAGTTGTTTCGTAAAGTGAGAAATATTTACAAAATAATATTTAAATTGAATGCACGAAAAATATTTACAAAAATACTTGATTTAAATGTTCAGAAAAGCTTTACATTTTTGTATCTATTTTTCAATGAAATTGTTGTTGCCTCTTGAATACCTAATTATTTTCGATCTAAATTATGTGCAGGCATTCCAACATCGGAGTTGTTCTTGAACCATCCAGACCCCAACCCGGGCGAGGGACGCGACTGCGTGCGGTTGCTGCGCAATGGCCAATACTCTGACAGGCCCTGTGAGGAGGCCAGCCGGTTTATCTGTAAGAAAGACCTCACGACTCTGACAGTTAATGCTGATTGTGGAACTTACGATACAGGTAAGGAAAACGCACTACCGTAATTTGATAGTGATCACTCTAATCATTATATAGAGGGAAAAAGGAACAACACACATAAAATCCCAATTATAGACACGAACATCCTAGTTGTGAGTTTAATCGGATGCACAACAAACACCCAAAATTGTTTGAACCCTGTCTGTCTTGCAATAATTATTAAAATTAAATATACAATTTGATCATTTATCTTTCTGTTTATTCATGCCTTGACTTGTTATTTCTATGTGTCTTCTACTTTATCCATTTTTATTTCATAATCGTTATTTTCCAGATTACAAAAAGTTTTCACTTTTGGAAGATCGTTGTTATAAATTTCATACCACGCCAAGGACCTGGTATGATGCTTATGAAATCTGTTCGGCCGAGCAAGCTCATCTCGTGGTTCTCAACAGTGCTGAGGAGGCTCAACGCTGCTTGGACACGTTCAATGAATATGCTGGCAGCTCACTGGATAACAACTTTGACAGAAATAATATTTGGCTTGGTTTTCATGACTTAATTCTTCCAGGACAATATAAAACAATCGACGGTATGCTTCAAAATTTACTTACTTAAACCTCAATAAATTTTGATAACGTTTTTAAAGCCTGTGTAGGTGATTAATCGCCTTTCATTAATACTCAATTTCTTGAGCTTTCTAGATGTGATCAAAATCATTTCTTAATTTTTTTACTATTTTACCAATGCCGCATTCATGTTGAATCACCTTTTTACATGTTCATGTACATAAACCCATCTCGTCGGTGAGAAAACTGTGCACGTCTCTTAGGCTTGGATGTTTATGTTATTTTTTCTTTGTTGTCCAGTCGTATATCCGCATAAGCAAATACAAAAGCAAAAATTGTTAACATATATTTTGATAACGTAATTATAAACGTAACGTAGGATATTCGTTATCTTAAATATTATAATATTTTAATGTGGATCATAAACATCATGGGAAAACTGTTTAGGGGGTCTTGCAATGAAAATGACAAAATTAATCTTGCTGAGACTGAGATTAAAAGACGGAATATATGAGCTGAAAACTGGGAGTAAAAACTGAAGAAAATTGGTAATTGATTAACGTTTGTGATGTATCCAGAAATCCAAAATCTCAATTTCTGAATCCTTTCAGAAGTTGATACAGGCTGTAATTGAACTTGGCAGGGGAGCATCTACAAACTGAATTGAATTTATTTTAAGCTAATTTATTTTAGGAGCGGTTTTCAAGTTTCTTGTCGATATTTCAGGACAGACACTAGAGAAGGCGGGCTACAGCGAATGGCAGGACCGGCAGTCCAACCACATCAATAACGATGAACACTGTGGCACTCTGATGGTAGGGTTGGGTAGAAAGCTGAACGACAAGTCCTGTAAGTCACGGCTCCTGTTCATGTGCGAGAAGAAGATATCACACAAACCTCAAGCGGTTTCTGATCTTTGTTCTTCAGGTTTGCATACCTTAAAATCCTTTATAATCATAAAACATTCAGGGATAAATTGAAAAAAATAATACTTTTATAATATGGATTTTTTCATGAAGTATATTTCAACAACAATCATCACGAAGCCTCTGTCTAAGAGTGATCTGTTCATTTGAAAAAAAAAATATGTTGAAGATTTTTTTCAAAGTTATTCCAGGATCTTGACATTAAAGTGGACATTGTGGTTAAGTTCACATTTGCTTTTAAATAATTTATTTAACGGAATCCCTCCCAAACGGACGGTTTACGATGCAATTAGGACCGAAGTAATCATGACATTTTCTCAATTTTGGTTTAATAAAACATTTTTGGACAAAATTACATAATGGACAAGATTACAAATATATGTAAAAAACATTAATCTTTTTGCAGGATATAAAAAATATCTATCGATGCCACGTAGCTGTTACAAACTTCACACAACCGCTAAAACTTGGAACGACGCGTTCAAAGTGTGTGCCGAGGAACAAACACACCTCATAATCCTAAACAGCGCGGAGGAATCCAAACTCAGCACGGACATATTCATGGAATATGCCCGTGCTAATTCACAGCGATGCGACTTTAATAAGGACAGCTTTATAGTGGGCTTTAAAAAGTCGGTTATTGCAAATGAATATAGGACAATTGATGGTGAGGATGACAAAAGTTATTTTATTGTAGAAAGCAATCACTTTGTGGTTTGACATATTTAATAAAATAAAATACTTACATCTTAAGATGCTTGAGTAAAGAAAAACCGGTCGGTTCATAAATTAATAAATCTCGTGGTTTTAAACAAAAAACTATTTTATTTTATTAAAAGTTCTTTTGGTACCTATTTCAAGTGAGAATATACCGCTCTCCAAATGATTGTATATTCTTTTTTAACGGTACTTGAACATCATTTTGAAATAGAATATGGCTATGACCGAAACTAAACATCATTTTTTTTTCCTTTAGCCCGGTTAGAACATCATTTCTTCAACATTTTTAATATTTTTATATATACACGAACATTTCATTTCTTCTTTAATACGAGTGCTATAATAACTCAATATTTCAGACAAGACTCTCTCGAAGGCAGGCTATAGCGACTGGGGCCCCGGAAGCCCGTCCGGTGGAACAGATCAATGCGGGGCTCTCTCGCAGCACACGGGCACCCCGCGCGGATTCTTCCAACTGAACAATGTACCATGCGCCTCATTGGCCCTTCTCTTTATTTGCGAGCAGAACATTTTAAATCCGAAGAAGGTCCCCGTATCTGCAGCATGTAGATCTTGTGGAACTCACGATCCTGGTATGAACACAAATTATCATTAGTATCATTTTTACACTCTACAAAGAACTCAATAGCCCCAATGTGCAATCAATCCGTGTCACCTTATTTCACACTAGCTCGGTCGTTTTACTTTGGGTGTTTGGCGATGTTTCCTGGTACCCCCAAATAAATGAGCATTTTTCCGAATAAGGTGGATTGACACCGAAAAAAAATCAGCGTTTCTTCGCCCTCTTTACATCCCTACAGTTAATAAGAGACCTTCCACTCCCAACAACTGCAAGTATCATCCGTGGAGGCAGTTTCCTTGTAAACTAAATAACTCACTTAATGGGTTAAGATCAAAATGAATGAACCATCCCGGTTTCTGTGATGAGTTTTACGGATTGCATATTTCTGGATAGTTCGCACCCCAAATTATCAGCTTGAAATTTACATAGCAAATGTCATTATCTGTTGCAGAATATAAACATTATCCATCGATACCAGACAGCTGTTACAAACTTCATACCAATGCCACCAGCTGGAACAACGCGTTTGAAGTGTGTAAAGCAGAACAAGCGCACCTTATCACATTGAACAGCGCTACGGAAGCCCAACTCTGCGTGGACATTTTCTTAGAGTATGCTGATAGTACACCGAACGGCAGATTTCACAAGAATCAGATCGTGGTGGGAGTTAGTGACTTAGTTACCACAGGACAATTTAGGACAATCGATGGTAAGAACGACACTTTAGAATTTTAATTTAACTCATTCATTTTAAAATGTTATTATCTTATAAATTATTTTCTATGGATTATTTTAGGGAAAAAAATAAATATTCCCATAAAATAACAAACAACAAACCATCAAAAGCGTATCACTGGAGAATTTTAAATCAACGTTAGATTAAGTTAAATGATCTGCTTTCGGTAATCGGGAAAAGTGTAAAATTTGTCAGAAGCATTGGGAAAGTTTGTAATATAACGTTTTATAGATGCAAAATAAATATAACGTTATAGATTAAGCAGAGGGTATAATTATATATGAATGTATTTTTATTTTTAACTTATGTTCAACCTCAAATTGTAATATTTTAATTAAAGAATAATAAACCGAATCGAAAATCTGAAACAGAAAAATCGGAAAAAGATACGGTCACATCTGGGACCCGAACCCAGGACGTTCGACTTTCCGGGCCGCAACTCTACCAACTGAGCTAATGTGTCCTTATCCGATTCGGTCATATTTAACTGTATCGTACTTCCACCGACAACCACCAACATTATCTTCATTTTCCTAGCACGATTATTTTTTTGGCCGCTATCTTTGTGTACGATTGCAAGATTCAACACGAACTAAATGCTATCTAGATAGTGTCTTGGATAAATTGTTCCATTTTTATTTAATGTGTAAATTCTATTGACTTTTCTGCAAGTCTAGGGTTTAATATTTATTATTTATTGTATTTCTTGGGCATTAACTATGTAACAATTTCTAGACATTTTGTTTTCAAGAGTTTTAATTTTTAACGTACTTTCGTTACTTAAATATTATTTTTTCTGCTACCGGTTTCAACACATCCGTGCCATTCACGTTATAAGTTTTGCTAGTGAATGGCACGGATGTGTCGAAACCGGTAGCAGAAAAATTAAAATTTAAGTAACGAAAGTACATTGAAAATTAAAACTCTCCAAAACAAAATGAAAATTTATTTTTTTACTTTCTGAGTTAAACCTCAAAATGTAGCCGAAAAATATTCATATATAATTTTTTTTTTAAATGTTTTTTTTATGAAGATTTTTGGGAAATCCGTGCTGGTAAGACAAAATTAGCGAAATCGACCTATCTTTTTTCGATTTTTCCAATTTGAACGTTGTAGTAAAGTTTTATGAACAAAGTCTGGGTTCAATAAAAATAGTTCCCTTTGTTGTACATAATATAGACCGAGGAGTCACAACTCTTATTATGTTATATAAATATTTTTTAAATATATATTTACACATATTTATATATGTTTTTTTATTTTTTTTATTTATTTATTAATCTTTAATGCTCTCATGGGCTTTTACTTATTTTTTTATATTATATTAGTGATGCTGTCGGTTCACCAAGCGCTGCCTGATATTGTAGATTATTTCTTGAATCTGGTTGCCATGAAAACATTTGTTTTTAAAGGAACGGAATTTGTTCCATCTTGCTTTTGGAAGTATTTTCATTGCGAATTATTACACTCTTATTTTGCAGGTAAAACTCCCTCGGAGGCGGGCTACGATGACTGGATGCCAGGGAATCCCTCCGGCGACAAGTATCACTGCGTGTACCTCTATCGCCGAACGAACAGACTCTTCCAACTGTTTAATTTTCATTGCGATATTCATGATTATTTGTTCGTGTGCGAAAAAAATCTAACAAAGGTTATCGATAATTTTGCAAACCAATAAATAATTCAACAATAAAACTATTTTCTTATTTAAATATACCAGCTTACTATTTCACATTTTACCTACATCCTCAGCTGGCAGGTCTTTAAGGGTGCAAATTTTTTAACATTGTTCCCATTTTCCTCCTCTTTTGACACGTAATATTTATTACACTTTTATACAGTGGCGGCTCATGACTTATGATGTGCTATAGTGCTAATATTAACAAAAATGGCATTATTGATGTCTTTGTAGCCGTAAAATATATATTTATATTTTTGAATTAAGTTTTTGTATGAAGATTTTCAAAAAAAAAATTTTTTTTTCGGCTTCAACGAAATCAATAATACAATTTTTGTTAATATTAACACTCTAGCCCGGGTCACGGCGAGTTCATTGAAAACGAGTTCATCGAAAACGAGTTCAACTAACTCAAATTCAAACTAACCTAACCTAACATAACCATTTTGTGTATTTTGTAATTGTAATTTTTGTGTATTGCTTTCGATGAATTGATTTTCGATGAACTCGTTGGTTACCCTCTAGCACATATAACAGTTATTAGCCGCCACTGCTTTTATAGTATATAATATAATATATATGTATAATGTATATTATAATCAAAATATATATCGCATACATATATACACGGTATCCGGAAAATTCTAGTAAAAGCGGGAACTGGTTAATCCATTTCACATTTGAAATATTTTGATTTGTGATATAATATGTATATTATAATCAAAATATATATCGCATACATATATACACGGTATCCGGAAACTTTCCGTAAAAGCGGGAAGTGATGAATCTATATCACATTTGGAAAATTTTGATTTGTGCTTTTGTTTTCGAGTAAATAAAGTCAAAATTGGATTTTTTTAGATCGAATTTAAAAAAAAATCGGTCCATAGAGGGTTAACAGCAGTAGCATAATGTAATTTTAAATACATCAAATGATGGGCCCTTTAAAAAAAATGGAAAACTCATATCGAAAAAGAGAAGCTCTTCTGTGTTATGTTTGTAATATGGACTCATCAGTTTCCCGTTTGAACTACTAGTTTTCGAACACAGTGTATACGTTGCCATAATTTAAAAATAACGTGGAAATTTTGTATAGCACCCTTGAGGGGATTTTTCACAAAAACAGCGCTCTACATCGTAATATTATTATTATTTGCCGAAAAGTTTCGTTACTAGTTTTCGTAATATCATCAGGGAAATATAAATGTAAAAAAATAGAGAATAATTTACAAACAACGTAAATTTAAAAAATATTACCTATTTATAATCATCGGCGAACTATAATATATTTTTAAAAAAGGTGTGCAAATTAATCAAAACCGGTGTATTTTATTTTTTAAACCATAGGTAATGTGTAATAACCTGTGAAATAACACAAATTAATCATAATTAGTCATGCGATGGTGCAACAAGGACGTGTATTCGTGGACTACACCGTTTGCGTGTGCGTGATTTTGTAGGACGTACAGTGTGTCCTAGATTGTCAAATGATTACAGACCTACATTATCTCCAAAAAACTACAGGATGTCGACGCCAAAGAACTTGTGAAGAAAAAACCAACACTTATTTTTAAAGGAATCTTCAATTACTATAACACTGAAGATTTTGCTGAAGATTTATGTGAACAAAACCAATATCTCAAATTTTGCTCATCAAATAAAGATACCAATCACTAATAAATGTGAAAAGAATTGTTAAAAATAAATACAATGACACGGTGAACATCATTGCAGAGGTAGACAAGGACATTCGAAGAACTATAATACAAAAAGAAAAAATAAATATCGGATATCAACGAATTTACGCCGAAGATGCAAACCCCCTGGTCCAATGTTTCCACTGTTTACGTTATGGACACACATCAAGTAGATCCTTTTGGAAAGAAAAGGACGCGGCTAGCTGCAGCTATTGTGGAGGCCCTCACACACAAACGGCTTCTATCAATATAAGCAAAGTACCCAACTGTTTGAACTGTGAACAACATAACCTAAAAAATAAAGTGACATCTCCATCAAATCACCGAGCAAATGACAAGATTAATTGTAAGTTTTATAAAAAAAATGCTTGAAATTGCACAATAAAAAATTGATTACTAAAAGTAGTTATGTTTATTTCTAGTTGCGTTATACATACCATTTTTTTCACTTTTATTGTGTATTCTATAATACTATTTTGCACATAACTTTACAGCAGTGTTCTCTCGTAATATTATTAAACAATAAAATATTAAACAACGGTAATATTGAAAGATACGAATATAATATAAATATTAAAATTAACTATTTGTTTTTCTTCCCAAAGCATCATAAAACAATAAACTCTTTTTATATTATCTACTTTCATGCCCACATTATTCAAGTTTATTTTGTATTCCTCAATACCTTTTTGTACATTGTTTTACAACGATATTCTCTGGACATATTATCAAATAAATAAACAAATAAACAATAAATCGCTTACATACTTTTGGCAATAAATATGCTAATATCGATCACGCCGGTAATCTGGCCTCATACAAAAGATGCATTAAACAAAATTTGTCTTCTAGTACCATGTAAACATAATAATCATGTAAACATAATATGCTTACCAGAACTTGCAAAACATTAATTCATTAGAAATCATAGGTACTTGTAAAATTCATCATAATATTTTATTTTTATTTTTCTTTGCTCCTGTGAGGACTTCTTACTTTTTATATTTTATATTTAAATCTTTGTTCCTTTTAAAGACATCTTATATTTCTACATTTAACTTTTTTTTATTATTATTATTATTTTATTCTCACTTTTAACTTTTTTATCTTTGCTTAATAATTTAAAGCTTGTACTTTATACTTATACTTTGTACCATATTTTTCACTTTACATTTATATTTTACCCTTTTCCTACTACTTATTACCTTACTACTTACTTTTAACATTTTTTTTCCTTATATTTAACTTACATTTATACTGTTAGTTATTCTTCATGTTGTTGTACTATTTATATGTTATGTCAATTATGTTAATGGCACATGTTGTGCCGTATATGTGTAAATAAATAAATAAATAAATAATACCTAATATTAAAATATAACCCAACAACCATAATATTAAAATATACAAAGATAATTATGAAAAACAGTTCGATAGTTTCGTTTACAAGATCCACAAAATTAAAATTGTAGCACACCGTTTTTACGCTTGCCACTACACCATCTCTTTCCCCCGTACAGCGCCATCCTGCTCACCCAAACCTAGGCTTACCAGGCTGCGCAGACGACTTCTGCGCATTTCCTACCCTCGAGTCGCCCCATAAACCACGCCCCGCCACAAGGAATGGCCTATATAAAGAGCTGCGCGCCCTAATTCAAGCAGTTCGTCTGCAGCTCGCCCTTGGCTAGTACACTCTCTTAGTTGCGCCTCATCCTTTGGCACGACCCTCTAAGGAGTATTCTACTTCCATAAGCAAAGCACCAACCATACCCCGACTGCTGCCTTAGTTGCGCTTCGTCCTATGGTACGACTCTCTAAGCAGAACACAGTCGCCGCCGCCCTTTACCATAACGGCAAGAGTCAGTTTTGTTGTTCCCAAAGACTAATCAGCAAGGTTCCCTCCGATCCCTTGCTCAGTTAATTAATATTGTGATTTGATACATTGTGACTATTTTTACTATATGTGATCTGTGAACTTACCTTCAATAAATAACATTTTATCAACAAATGTGTTATAAAACTGGCGCCCAACGTAGTGGCCAGATACATAAAGTAGAATTAAAACCAGTGCATCTACAAAATTTCGCTACCACGTCGAAGCCCTCGTTTCACAATGCAGGTCAAGGAAAGTGCTAGCATCTGCTTCACGCAGGAGCAGTTCGCGGAACTAATGAACTCCATGAAGCGGATGCAGTCGGAACCAACACGTACGGGTACATTCACCATCTGTACGGCACGCTTCGATGGCACCAGAGACAGGAGTGCGGTCGAGAGTTTTATTGCCGCCGCATCCATCTTCAAGTGCGCCGAGAACATCGAAGACGCAAGCGCTCTGGAAGGATTACCACTGCTGTTTACGAAAGACGCCGCCGCATGGTGGCTCGGCATAAAAGGAGAAGTACGAGACTGGGAGAGCGCAACGAACCTCCTCAGGCATGCTTTCGCCCCTAAGAAGCCAGCATACAAAGTGTACACAGAAATATTTTTATGCAAGCAAGACGCATTAACATCAACCGATGTGTTAATTGCTAAGCAACGGGTGTTACTCGCAGAGCTACCACCGCTCAGCCATCCAGAGAAGGTCCAGATAGACCAAAGATTCGGACAACTGAATATCCGGATACGAGACAGAGTGCCGCGCGAAGCGATCAATACCTTCGCTGAACTACTGCAAAAAGCCCATGCAGAGGAAGAAAGCCTGTACGAGAGCACGAAGACCGTCCCAATACGCGCGATGGAAAACAGAACAGACGGCCGCCTACGCTGCACTAACTGCCACAGATTTGGGCACCGTTCCGAGGAGTGCCGTGCCCGCTACGATACAGGAGCGTACGTAAAACACACTCCTCCAGTCAAGAAGCTGGAGACACCCATTGGTGCGAAATTCGCATGCTATGGTTGCCGTAAACCGGGCAAGTGCCCGCAGTGCAGCCAAGGGAGAATAGACACCCCTCACCCACGAGCCGATTTTTGCTCGATACATGAAGTAAGCCTTCCCCGAGCGAGACCTATACTACACATCGGGATTGGAAACTACCTGGGCACTGCTCACGTAGACAAAATTGAGCGTAGCGTCAGCTGAGCTACACCGGCGGCTAATCGCTCAAAATTTCAAAACCCAGCAAACCATCACGGATATCGTATTGGCGGCTAAACGTCAGGAGGCCGACACTAAGAGGCCGGAAGATACCCGCCAGTTTTTTCGTGCTCGCTTGGAGGACACGAGAATCGAACACTCCTAGGCGTCGATTTTATCTAAGGCACGGGGATCGATATAAACATTCCCCAGCGCGCATGGGCATTCACTGACATCCCCGAAGTACGGTATATGCTGCACATGGAAGATGACGTCATACCACCAAACCGAGGTATCCAACAACGGCAAAAGACTGGTGAGATAGGAAAAGTGAGAGCACATAAACTCCCTAGGGTTCACCTGACCGCCCCACCAGTACAGGACAATGAATGCGAGATCAACGTGCCGCCGTTCATGAGTCCTCTCCCACAGACACCGCCTCGCACTGACATTTGGGCTAAGATGATAGCCCTGAATGAGCTGTTTCCTGAGGACGCGATGGAGGAAGACGCCCTAAGGGAGGTAATGATACGCTCTTATCGGCTATTCGACGACTCCCCAAGAAAACCCAGAAATGAAGTGGAATTCTGCACCTTGGACGCCGAAATACTAAGCCTCCGACCAGATGAAGCCGCCCATCTCATACCTACCCAGAGGGACCGGCTGGACCACCTGCTGTGTGACAACGCCGCCGTCTTCTCGGCCACCCTGTCATCTACGACAAAATTAAGCACCGAATCGAGACCGGACAACACCCGCCGATTTCGGTAGCCCCTTACAGGCTCACGCCAGCCCGCCAAGCAGAACTCCGCGCCGAGATCAACAGTATGTTAATCCAAGGTATCATAGAAGAAGCAGATTCACCGTGGGCCTCATTTGTGGTTATGGTGCCCAAAAAAAAGGAAGCAAGCGCATCTGCATTGATTTTCGCCTCCACAATGCAATAACGGTACCACACATGTACCCCCTGCCCAGAATGGATGACTGCTACACTCGGCAAAGCAGTCAAACTTTATGTCTATGGTAGACCTACGATCTGGCTACTGGCAGATCAAGATACTGGAGAAAGACCGTGACAAGACGGCCTTTATAACCCCACTCGGGCTCTACCGCTTCTTGAAGATGCCGTTTGGACTTCGCAATGCGCCCGGGACGTTCCAGCGCATGATTGACCGACTAAAGATCGAGCTGGATGAAGTCAATATCATCTTCCGCTTAGTGTGGTGGTAGTAGGAGATTTTCAAATGTTGTTGGGTTATTCGTAACCCGGGAATGATTGTCTTTCTTTTAAAAAAAAATGGCTTTTAACTATGTTGACAACGATAATGATGTAGAATTTACCCGTGCAAGCAATTTAGCTAGTTGCATCCACGCTCAAAAAACGAACAAATGCAATACTAACCTAATCTGTGTCGAAATAAATATAAGATCACTTAACACGTATTGGAATATTCTCCAAGCCTATTTAAAAAACTGTTTAAAAGATAAAGATGTGAATATGCTTTGCGAAACTGCATTTAACGCGGAACTTACTAAATTATATAATATTCCAGGATATAAATCATATTATTATTGCAGATGTAATAAACAAGGAGGCGGTATATTGCTATATATAAGGGAGCATTTAAATTTTAAACAAGAAATAGTGGAAACCATTCACTTTGAAAATGTGTTTGGAATATTGACGTTACCAAATAAATGCAATTTTTATATTTTAACAATTTATGGACCACCTAACCTCAATAAAAAGGGATTCTTAAATGAAATTTCTTGTTTTTTTGGAAATATAAAAACTCTTATGAAAATGTTATATTTTTGGAGACATTAATCTCAACTTATTAAATCAAAGTGATTCAAATATAATGGCTTATGAAAATATTCTAACTAGTAATTACTTTACAAAATGTATAAATGATACAACAAGAGAAGCAATCGTTACTGGTCAAATAACTAAATCTTGTATTGACCACATATATGTTAGATCTAATAAGTATAACTTGTCCGCATGTGTAATTGATTCGACAATTGCAGATCATTTTATAACGGGTTTAAATGTATATTATAATGATGTCAAAAATATTGTACAAAATGAAAAAATCACCACTCTGTCTCAAAAACGTGTTGATAAAGAAATAAAAATATACTTGGAATATCCTTTTGAAAGAACTGGATTGCGTTGCTCTGTAAAATAAAATTAAAACTAAATTTAATGAAATCTATGAAAAAAGTACTGTAGTAAAGTCTTTTAAACCTCAAATCAGACCTAATGCCATAAATGAATGGATAAATGATGATTTATTAAAAGACACATTTTACGAAAGATGGAAAAATAATCTTACAAATAACTTTTATGAACGAGACATTAAATGCACCCGAAATAAAGTTACAAAATTAATCAATGTTGCAGATTTATTTTGCAGACTCAAAGAAAACGTGGGATGAAATAAACAGATTGTTAGGAATAAATAATAAAAGTAACTGCGATCAAGTAATATCAAACTATCTCTTAAAAGAACAAACGACTGAACAAACATCTAACAATTTTGCTAACTTCTTCTCTGATAATGTTAGGCAATTAATACATACATATGATAAAAAAGCTTTTAATATTCAAACGCCTAGACTTTAACAGCATGCTCTTACCACAAGCAAAATCTGTGAAATCGAAAAAGTAGTCAGAAGTTAAAAAAATAGCCATTCGCCGGGGATAGATTAAATTAGAATGTCTGATATTTAAAAATCATTTTGATATCTTAGGACCTATTTTAACGCAATTAATTAATATGATTTTAACGGAGGCAATTATACCAGAGGAGCTCATAGGTAGCACCATCCAACCCATCCACAAAGGTGGTAAACCAACGCTCTCAATGCATGTACAGTTTGTAGAACTTATGATTCTGGTACGCATAAACATCTCCTTAATATTATAATTAAAATCACATCATTCATCATGGCTCATTGCTTAACTTCCCATGATTAACCTTGCTCTTTTGACAAGAGCCCAGTCGCTTTACCAATGTTCGGCAATAAGCAGTTGTTTGCGGCATCCTTGAGGATATCTCCATGACTTCGAAACCTTCGGAACAAAACCATGTTCTCGAAAAAGTATAAAAGAGATTTTGAATGTGCGGGATTATACTTATTACATCGGACAGCATATGGATGTATTGTCACCCATTTCTACTAGGTATGATTTTTCTTGATAAGATTTTTATCACCGTTTAGGTGTTGTATTGCCTTTGCAAGTGGGACCTTTTTAATTAATGTTCGTCACTATAATGCATATATTGTCTCATCCAGGGTCCCATCCTTTACTTTCAGATATAAGAACCCTATTAACATTTGTAGTTACTATATGTATACTTGTTGCCCAATATAAAGAGATACAACTGACCCAATCAATTAGTTGTCCTACGACATCCATGAATTCTGTGTTTCATTTTGCAAATCCTTACCCAAGGTACCCTGAAGGGGAAGCCTTCATTTTACAGTCGATTTTACTGTCGTGAGCGTCCAGTACACATATCATCCATTCATATAACCACCCTTGTTCTTGATAGGAACACTTATTTTCAACACCTTATTAGAATCCCGACGATTTTTTTTTTGTTGATAATATTGTTATAAAAGTTAATATTGTTATGTATTGATATGTTGGTATTCTCTTGTCAATAATATTGTTATGTTGGTAGCCCACAATTGACTTGCAGAATAACCTGGAATTTTTACTGATTGCAAATCCCAGACATTATAATTGGCGACGAGGATGGGATACTGATCAATTCTTAATTGTGGATTAACTGTAGATTTTAAATCTGCACATAAACGTATTTTTCCATTTTGTCTTGGTACACAGACTATCGGAGAAGACCAACTACTATATTTAACTTTAGAAATTATGCCTTCGCTTTCCAAACGATCTAGCTCTTCGCATACTTCTGCGCGAAGTGCATATGCTTTGTGAAAAACAGGAGTCGAATTATTTTTTAACAGGTTCGCTGCCGCCTATGCATTATATAACTGATCCTAGGTGCCAAATATTATTTTATTTTTTTTAGTTTTTAAATATACTTACAAGAATAATATATCGTTGCAAAAGTTTTTTTTTCAGTGGAAATGTAAAAAAAAAAACAAATAAAAAATCACGACTCCGGTCGGAGCCGGCGGCACCACGGTTGAAAATCACTTAGCAGGTGCCGGCGGTTTCGTCCGTTTAGTCGCACTCTTTTTACTCTCTACTTTTTTATTTTGATAAAAAAAAACCAATGGGTAACTATTATAATAGTTATCCATGTACAAAACGCGTGACCACAATTCAGATTACCTTCCAAAAAAACACAAACTTATCGTGTACTTTTTTCAATGGCCCAATAACCAACAATTACCTAATATTTTTTGAAAACCAATTGCTGTGAAATGTTGGTACAATTGTCAACAACAATGCCAGCTACAAAAACAACCATTCGACGTGAGTGCCGGCAGGAAATTTATGTTTGTGCAGACATCCAGGCAAGACGCCGAATGGCTCCGACTGGAGTCGCCGGCAGCGAACCTGTTAAACTTAAATTTACAGAAAACTCCTTAATTGGTAACTCATTATTCGTTTTCGAAAAAGAATTTAAATATTTTTGTGACAATTTTTCGACAATATTTGATTTATTTTTCCCACTAACAGACACTGAATTTACAGTATTATCATTATCAATATTTGACATGAAAGAATTTATAATAGTATTTTCCCAAGACGGATTCAACACACTTAACCAATTCCTACCAAGAATAGCTTCAGACGATAGATTTTTAACAACCAACACTGGTAAATCCATGACAAAATTAGAATCAACATTAATACTTACTTTTGTCATAAAAAATCCAAAACAATATAAATTTTGACTATTAACTCTAAACAAATTACCATAGAACTGACTTAATTTACAAGTTTTATAAACTTTTTATACATTTTGTGACTTATTAAGGTCGATGAACTTCCTGTGTCAATCATAAAAAGATATTTTTATACCGTTTAAAAACAAATCAATGTTCGCTGTTTCAGACACGGACATATTTAAAACATTTATATTATTCACACATTTTACATGATTAATAACCGATGTTTTACTAGAACAAAATTTTGACGTATGCCCGTACTTTTACATTTCCATTTATTTCCATTACATTTCCACTTTTTTGACGGACATGACTCTGGTTGATGACTTAAAAAACACCTCTCGCATCTTTTTTCTGGAACTTGGATGTGATGGAGATGACGGACGAATTGATGACCTTGAATTCCTTGGTCCGTGTTGACTTCTCCGAGTTGGACTTAAATTTCCTTGACGTGACGTTTTCACTTTCAAAACTCGCAATGAATGATCCTCTTTGTGCATTATTTCAGCTGAACTATTACTTACTGTCTCCATATTCTTGATAATTTTTTTTGCTTTTTCAAAAGTCAGTGACTCATCTTCAGATAGTAATCTTATATTCATGGCTTCATTTTTTATACCGCACACCAATTTATCTCTCAAGGCTTCATCCAAAAATGCTCCGAAATTACACGATACAGACAGACTTTTTATTTCTGAAATGTATTCATCAATTCCTTCGGTCGACTGTTGTTGACGATTATAAAATTTGTATCTTTGGGCGATTGTTTTTTTGAAATGTTTTTCTTCATATTTATTTTGTAGTGTTGTTACAACCTCGTTATAGGTTAACTCTTCAATGTTTTTCAGATGAACTGTTTCTTTTAAAATTTTATACTTCTCCGCACCGAAAATCATACAAAGATATCCAATTTATTCTTTGTTCGTGATATTAATAATTTTTAAATAAATAGGAACTCGTTCCAAAAACATTTCGAAAGTTTCATAGTTCGCTTCGAATTGCGGCACGGGCAAGCTATTGTTAGACATTTTGAAACTGGTTGTTTTTTCAAAGACGAAATCACTGTTTTACACTGGACATATTTCACTTATTTAACTTATCCGATTTATCTCGTCGCCAATTATAATGTCTGGCTAAAATATTTTCGTATGAGCCACGTACACCACTACACACTTTGTCAGAAGAAAATCATGTAAATAAAAGTAAGGAATCACAAAAGGTCACACAATCGAGGAAAAATGCCATAAAAGAGTATAAGGAAAATTATAGTGTTTTAGTCTACTTAAGACATCTAAAAAGTCCGATGAAATGGGTTCAGGGAATAATTGTACTAAAATTAAGTTCATGGGTATATTTAATTAAATTAATGGGAGGAGAAATAAAACATCTTCATGTTAACCAGATAAAAAAAAAAGTTGTTTAAAGTTTAAATCTAATTATGAAAATCCCGAAAAATGGTTCGACTTGGGAAGTCAAGAAAATAAACATGATAGTGAACCTGAACCCAGCACAAAAAATGATGTTATTACTAGGTCTGGCAGAGTGGTGAAACCCCCTGTCAGGTTTAGCCATAGTGATTACGTTTAAGTTGTGTCATTGTGATTAAGTTAAAAAAAAAAAATGAAAGGAGGAAAGGATGTTATGTATTGATATGTTGGTATTCTCTTGTCACTTGTCAATAATATTGTTATGTTGGTAGCCCACAAGCGGCACTTGTAGAATAACCTGGAATGTATCGGGGTGTCAATAAACGTCATAATAAGTCAACCGTCTTCTTACTGATTGCAAATCCCAGACATTATAAATATCAGGTGTGCTAGCATGGTCGATGGATATTTCCTATTATATAACTTCTAATCGACAACTGCAGATCGCTAACGAATGGGTTATAGTTCAATATATTAAGGACACTTAGTCATTGTGAACTGTCACCTATTGGTTTGCAATCTGCAGTTGTCCTAGGGAACGGGTGATTTCTTGGAGAAATCTGGGGTTCATAAATTAATTTGTGACTTCTAGAAATTTTAAGTAAGAGTGTTAAGGAACATCTGATTATGATAATTGTTATTATTTTTTATTTGTGACCACATTTTAGTAACAATTGATTATTATGAATTATGATATAAATAATGGGTTAAAAATTTACACAAGTTTTAATAAAAGTGTTAAAATCCAAATAAATATTATTAATAAACCAGTACTTTTTTAAAAATAGCCATCTCTTAATTTTATTTTTGCATTAATACTTGTATTTATTATATATTTTTTTAATTTATTTAAACAACTTGATTAAATTTTCGTTATTTATTTTTGGGGTGTTATGCTGTGTTGCGCTACCTCTTTCGTTTCCAACGTTTCGGACAACATTACAGTGTTACTTGATTATATTTTTTATAATTCATAAAAAAAAATTATTTATTAAAAAAAAAAAAAATTTTCCACAAAAATAGTAATATATTATTTTAAAATAGATGTTTTTTTATGAAACCTTTAAATTATCAAACACCACTCTTTGTAATGTTTTTATTTTCTAAATGTACCTACGTATTTTTCAATACTTGTTTGTCTTTTATTTTTTGTGTAAATTTTAATCTTATCTTAAGAAACCTTTGGTTGTAAAACGTTCATATAATTTTGATTTTAAATAATTGGTGTTTTACAAAGTCATTTGTTTTGTTGGTTTCAATCTTTTATTCGATGTAATCGATGCAGCTGAGCACGCGAAACCGATATGAAACGGATGGGATTCTGAAATTTTCGTCGTTTTCCGGACGAGCACAGCTCTTACGGTGACGGTGCGGCAGTTGTTCGAACTTCCAACCACTATAGAATACTAGGCAATCTTAAAAAGACTATTATTATTATAAATTTTGTAATATGCGCACGCGACAGCGGTGAGGGGCACCGCGGCAGGTTTCACTTATTTTTTTTAAATATTGCATGATAAGTTTTTAAAACCATAATGAAATAAAAATAATAATTAAGATAAAGGAAAAAATTAAAAAAATAATAATAAAAAATCGTAAACAAGTTGCTGCCAGGCTGCTGGTCGGCAGACCAAGAAATTCTTAAATGGAATGCTCTAGACTACAGTTTTTTGTTGATTTCATTCGTGTACTCGATGACGTAAAATTTACAATTTTTTTACCCACTTGGACGTCGGCTACCTAGTCTTGCTAGGCTGCCGGCTGGCAGACCTGCTTTTTTCTCATTTAATAAATGACCTTTATCATATAAAACCATTCTCGCTCATTGAGATCAAAAAAATGCCACTCTATTTCCATGACTGCACGGAACCCGCCACGAGGCGCTGGTCTGCCAACTTTTTTAAGGCTTACTAAACGTCCTTTATCACTACAAAGTAGTTTTATCTGTGTACTCGATGACGTAGGGTTTACCTTTCTCGGCCCAGTCTTCAAATTCACAAATACGCTATTCCCAACTGGTCGAGCGTTACTAAACAATCACTTAGCTGATCGGAGACTCAGATTGATCGATAGACAAGTTGGGAATAACCGCCCTTATTTATATTAAGATAAATTTAAGAGTACACTAATTCATTATCCTGTTTAATTTATATTGTAGATAGATACAAGAATACAAGAATAAAATACAATCTTCCATTCACAAGCAAATGCTTTTAATGGAAGACCAGTATGAATTAATATGTATCATTCTTAAGTTAATAAAAAAAAAATAAAAAAAATACAATCTGCAGCGGTCTAAATATTTTTTAAATCATCTGCAAAAAGTAATACATTTATATATATATTTCAAATATGTTAACAATGTCGTTTATAAACAGTAAAAAATAAATTTGACCTAATGAGACCCTCGTGGTACACCACTGGTAAATAAATTGGTTTTAAAGAAACGAATTAAATTTTACTAGTAGAACTCTATCAGGTAGATAGCTAGCGATCCAGTCTAATAGTTTCGCATCAATAAAAATGAGAATGTATGCATATTTTAAGCGCCCTTGAGGTGATTTTCTCATGAAAACGGCGCTTTATAAATTATCCGAACATTATTTTTCTTTCTTTATCAACGGCCTTTGAAATCCATGCGAAAAGAATCGAATTGGGTTATTTTAGCTAATGTGTTCGATGTTTAGTTTTCATATAACGAGAGATTTATTAAAGTTGTTCCCCGAAGACAGAAGATAAGAACCACACAAGCACAACTGAGCGTTAAATCTTACTAATATCATAAACGCGAAAGTTTGTATGGATGTATGCATGTTTGTTACTCTTTAAATCAAAACGAAATTAATGGATTTTAATGAAACTTTACAATAATATAGCTCATACATCAGAATAACATATAGGCTTCGACCATATTATACTTCGTCAATGCATATAGGCTATAATTTATAAAGCTAACTATTTATTTCCAATATATTGAAAATAATAATTATTGTTTAATAGAAAACGTCAAAATTTGAGAATGACATTTTGCAAAACAATGATTGTTAAATCAAAATTCTATTTTGGAAAATATTTAAATTAGTGAATTTATTTGAAGTACTCGCCTAATACTTTGAATCGAATCAAGAATTATACATATTTTTAATAAATAGGTTAAGAAATTTGGTATAAACCTAGATAGGACCTACGAAAAGAAAATTAATTACATTATGTACTAATCCTACGCAGACGAAGTCGCGGGCAGAAGCTTGTAAGAGATATTGGACAACCAGTCGAATTAACGAAATGGAAAATTGTAAGCTAAGGGTATAATTCTTCTCAACCAAAGTACTCCATCGTCCCGGAAAGTGAGTCGAATTTGAAATTCCTGAAAAAATTGAGTTGTGAACAAAGACTTAAATACAAATTTAGACTGTGTGTCTCTGTGTAACTCCCGTTCGTAAACCTTTAGAATTGAAATTTGCTTTGAATTAAATTAAATTGGAACTGATTGTCAGAAGCCATTGAGAGAAATTTTCACAGCCGATAGCCCACGACGGACGCCTTTTGACATCCGACGGATTTTGCTTTTTTGTCTAAATTGTCTCTTAACTCTGAAGATACAGATTAACCCTTAATTTTTTTTTTTTACAATAGCTTCACGCAGGAGGCCCGGAAAGAAAATAATTCCCTTCCAGGGCCTACGTCATCTTTGGGGATGGTGTGTGAAGGGTTCTTTTGAGGAAAGGAAGGATATGATGTTCTGGGAAGGAAAAAGGTATGAGGGATGGCTAGGAATCTAGGGGTCAGTGAGTTCAGGATTGACGGACGAAAGATTATTTCCCTCCCACTATGGTGCGAGAGTGCCCTGCTGGAGAAGTCAAATGACCTCCCTCAACCAGTCTCTCATGACCTGGCCTGCCATGCAATTGGTGGGCAGACGCATCCGCGGCCAAGACCCGGACAAACCTCACCCCATGAACCCCTGTTAAGTCACCAAACATAGTGAACCACTTGGGGTGACCTGCGGCAGAGGTGTTGGTTATCCAATAAATAATACCGGCGCCCGTTTAATAAAACGGTACCTATACCCGCCTACCAAATTGAAAGACGGAACCTTAACATCGGATAGCAAGATGGAGGTCGCTATCCGTTCAGTCAGTTTCAGTTTCAGTGCCGGCAACCCGGGCGTTTATTTAATATAAATTGGTTGATTTACAATTTTTCTGTTCTTTTACCTGCCTCACTAGACAAAGTCTGTTCCGAGGCGGGTAAATAATATAATAAGTATATTTATTTAAAAAGGGTATGAATCAGAAGAGACAAGCATTAAAAAGATATGTATTAATATAGATATGCATTAAAAGAGATACGTGTTAAAAAGATATGTGCAAAAAAGCAAAAAGTAAATATATATATAATAAATATTTACATACCTTCTTATTTTGATTTTATTATTTGTTACACTACCATCAAAAGCTTACATACGTTATAAAAACAAAAATAAACCTAAGAATTGTTAAGGCGTTATAAAAAGTTTACGATTAACAATTTTATTATTATCCTTGTCAAGATGTAGGTACCTTATAGCCAAGTTAAATCAAGATTAGATCACATAAATAAATCTTTTTGCAATCCGACAAGTGTTTCCACCCTTAAACAGGGATAACCTGATTATCAGCATTATTGCTACCCCATC
Organism: Limnephilus auricula; assembly: GCA_951813805.1. NCBI lineage: Eukaryota > Metazoa > Arthropoda > Insecta > Trichoptera > Limnephilidae > Limnephilus > Limnephilus auricula. Next base: position 8,144,352 of record OX638408.1, read on the forward strand.
GTAATGGGAAGCAATCAAGAAAAAGAAAATTTGGTTAAAAATCAATTTGAGGTCCGTTTAACCCCCGGCACTCTGAGCATTGGGGGTGAGATCGGATTTATAGTGCCTTCGGTCGGAAAATTGGTTGTGAATCGTTATTTTACAGTGACGGGTTAAAATTGATTTCACACGAAAAGTCAATTATCTTCGCTAACCCCCTCCGCTCCGGAGCGATAAACACAATTCACAGGAGTGAGGGAGGAATATTCGGTACAGGGACGAGGATTTTATTCATCACAGTTATTAATTACTATCAATTTTTTCACCGATTTAACAAATAGCTTCAAACAGCGTCGAGGTGCGCTGATCCTTTCCAACTAACGAATAAATATTGAAGCAGATAAAGGGGAAACAACAAATGTATGAAATTAATTTATTGGGATAGTAGTGTATTCGGGCCCTCCCATCAAATCATCAGCCCTTTTTACGGCATCGCCGTTTCCCAAAGTACTATTTGCGTTAAAGGCGACGCACTACGAAGTAATGCAAAATGATGTCTTTTGGTTTGAAAATGCTAGAAATATTAATAAACACTTTGTCATGGTTTTGTTTTATAATGTGGAAAATTAAGTATACATATAAATTAAGTACGATGGGTACACTTAAAACTGTCAAATTATTTTTTTTTTATCATTATCACTTATTTTTTTAAAATCTTGCATTCTTAGTTTTTTAAACCATAATAAAATTAAAATAATAATTTAGATTAATGAAAAATTAAAAAAATAAATAAAATAAAAACTTTAAAAAATCGTACACATGTTGCTGCCAGGCTGCTGGTCGGCAGACCAAGAAATTCTTTAATGGAATGCTCTAGACAACAGTTATTCGTTACTCGATGACGTAAAACTTAGATACTATTTTTTACCCACTTTGACGTCGGCTGCCTACGAACGTGCCAGGCTGCCGGCTGGCAGACCTGCTTTTTTCTCATTTACTAAATGATTTTCATCATATGAAATCATTCCCGTTCATATACTCGATGACGTTATTAAAAAAAAAAAAATCCCACTTTATATCCATGAATGCGCGGAACCTGCCAAGAGGCCCACCAGCAGACCAGCTTTTTTAAAGACTTACTAAATGTCCTTTATCACTACAAAGTAGTTTCATCTGTGTACTCGATAACTTTCTCGGCTCCCGGGCTAGAAGCATTTGTTGTACTGGTATGTAATATATGTATGTACTGCTGTGCTTTTTCTGAATAATGTTTGATAATGTTCATCATATTATGTTATGTCTGCAGAAGCCCTGCAGGTTTTTAATAAATAAAAAATATATTTAATAAACATGCTTTCTTCATAATATGCTTGGTGTAACTCTAAGTGACCAGGTCAGGCAAGGGGGCTCAAGCCAAGCCAGAGTCCAGTTAGTCTCATACAGGGCCTGCATATACTACGATAATACACAACTGCTGACCCTGTACAAATAGCAACAGCGCCCCACTTTGCGTTTGGCAGCCACCTGTTTGGTCTGAAGACCCAAAATCTCTTCTCAAAAAGACTCTTCACACAGCAAACCAAAAGATGAATTACGCCCTTAGGGAAATTATTTTTAACAAGTCTCAAAAAAAACTGTAAAATTATATATACCATTTATACATCTTTATAAATTTACCCCACAAGATCTAAATAGATGTATATATTTGCCTGTCCAACTTTCCTAGTTGGACAGGCAAAGCTTCATAATATATAACTTGTACTTTCTTTTGTATCTATATATAAATAAATAAATAAAAAAATAAAAATAGATAATTTAAAAATAAATTATGTTGAGATTAATTGAACATAGCTGTTTAAGAAATAGAATGTTTCTATTTTCCTAAAAAAATCGCGTAACTTGCCTACGGCAAAATAATAATAATACACTGTTTCGTTGGACTTAGCGCCTCCGCCCACTGAGGCAACTGAAAATTCTCAACTGCCAACTGTCTTTGTATGACAATGTGATGGCCCGCAGATTTCACAATCACACAAAACTCCGTTGTCAATGGTAACGCAAGCGGTGTCTCGCGACTGACACTGCTCATCGCCATGGGCAGCCGTTGCTAGTTGCCAGCTGTCAGCTGATTTTTTTTTTTGTTTATGTTTCTTTATTCTTTGAATAGTAAATATAACATTTGTGGAATTTATGGCCACCATACTAGACACATGCCCGTGTTATGGTGGCCGAGATTGTTCTTGGTCTATGGTCAAACAAGCTTTTTGACCAATCAAGACAGAGAAAACAGCCGGTTTTAGTTGGTTTTCAGTTGCCTCAGTGGGCGGAGGCGCTTAATGTGAAACTTTTGGGAATACGGAAAACTAATTTCACATTCATTTTGAATGTGAAACGCTCTAATTCAAATTGGTCAGTAGGTAAAGTAGTATCGTTGGGATATTTTGTAATAGGCTTATCCAAATACCCTGTCCAAATAAATCCCAAAACGGAAAATGGATTAATGAAAATTTAATGCCAAGTTTAAAGTTTTGTTGACGGTCTAAAAGTTTGTTAATCGGATGAATTATTTATTTGTAAAGATAACATAGTACCCTTTTTATATACCTATACGGAGAAAAATGTTATTCTAAAATACGATCATTTTATTTGTAAAAACGGTTGAAAACGGGACTGAAGTTCTTACGAATAAATTAATAGTGTTTCAATGTTTATTGGCGGGAAAATGTAAGAATAATTTGTTGGTATACGTACGAAATTACGTATACCAACAAATTATTCTTACATGTTCCCGCCAATAAATATTGAAACGCTGTTCATTCGTTCGTAAGAACTTCAGTCCCGTTTTTAACCATTTTTACGAATAAAATGATCGTATTTTAGAATAACATTTTTCTTTATGTGAGAATGAGATAGTACTTAAGTGTGTATTCATATCTCATAGCTTTAAAATTTTTAACATTTGTTTAATTTAGAATTCGCTTTTTACCACATATTTTATCTTATAGCCCTGCTTCTAGTTGCTTATTATAGTATACTAGCAGATATTTGGCATGCGTTGCTAGACCACTTAAATAAATTAATTGTTTCTCTCATCTTGTCCTTTCCCTTCATCGGAAAATGTACCTTCTTGCGAACCCCCTCCCCCCCTCACTCTCATTCCACCTTCTCCGCCTTCCCTCTACCTCGGCCTCCTTACCGCAAACCCCTTCCTTAGTTCCCCTCCCTCTCCAGCCTTTTTTCCCTGCCGCTAAACTCCATAAAATACACCCACATTTTCAAATAACTCTCGTCTAACTTCTTGTTTGATTTTATAAAGCCAGAGCTCACCACTATTCGTTAGGCATTATAATATGTTTTTGTTTTGTTTGTTCGAAAAAATAATTAAAATATTTTTATGTCACGTAAATGGTTGTTTGACAGTTTCTGTTGATAATAGAAACACTAATATAGTGTATTGTAGTGATGGAAATTTTCTCTTGGAAACTGTCGTCATGGAAATTATTATTATGAAAAAACTCTCTTCATTTTTGTTGGATTTTGAGCACACATGCTTTTTTGTATTGTGAATTATTTCCGAAGTGTAATGATTGACTTCGGAACATTTGCTGATCAATTAATATAAAAAATTGGGCTGATATTCTGTACCTCAATTTTGGAATAAAAAGGGAGGCCTCCTACACCAGCAGAAGACCAGACAATCAAAGGTTAGTGTTTCTGTTTTTTCAATAGGAATTTTACAACAGCCATATTGTGATTAGCACGCGCAAATTAAAGCCACGTTAGCCACGTTAAATTAGCCACGCGCAAATTAAATTCACAATCATATATTTTTGGGTATTACGCCCAGAGAGATCTGGGACTATTTACACGTCCCAGACTCACATATTATAATCCAAGTACATATAGAAACCTTCGCGTGCATGTTCACAACAATTTTAAAAAAATTATCCCAATTGGATGAATAGTATAGGAAATAATTTCATAACGCCAGAGCTCACCATCCTATAAACATCACGAGCATTCGCACATCAAATCTCCAAAGTTTCATTCCAATCGGATGAACGGTATGGTAGCGCATAAAATACGAACAAACAAACAAACAAACAATATTTTTCATATATAAGGTTTGCGGCAAGTTATAGAGTGGAAGATACCTACCTACTGTCAATATCGCCCTGGTGAAATGCCTTTTAACTCCATACTAATAAACATGTTTTAATTTTCAGACAACTGATAAACAATTATTAACCCTAAATTAATTGTTTATTGTTGTGTTCAATTTAAAACACGTTTATTAGTAAGACCTTACTTCTCAAACAAATTATAAATTTATTGTTATTTTCGTTTATTAACACGACGGATTTCCATTAAAAATTGATAGTTTAAAAAAATGGCGTTCCAAATTATACGAGTATTCGTGTATTTTATTAAAGGGCCCAAGACACATCCCTGATTCTTTAGTAAACGGCTCTGTGTTAAAAGGGTATTACCTACCAGATAATACCGGAAATTAGTCATTTATTAAATTCTTGACGCATTGACATTTTTTTACAAAAAAACTTAAATTAGTTTTGGAAGATTGTTATTTTATCTGGTACACGCAGTTTTAAAATTATGAAAAACTAAGTTTATTTTTAATATACTAAGGTACCGTTGGTCATTGGCAGATTTATTCAATTTTCAAACGATAGATTCTTTTAAACAACACAAATATCAAATCATACAACAAAATAAATCAATACATAATCTAGTCAACACAGTTTTAAGAATTTTAATTTGAGTTAAATTAAAATCATTAAAAAATAAATCCGAAAAGGTTTTTTTGGGACAAAAATACCTTAGTTTTTTTTTATTTATTTAACACATTTATTTTGTTTAGACATTATTGAAAAATTATAAATGCTTACGATCAAAAAATACTTAAAGAAGTACACGGTATTTAATAATTTATCATCGTGCGTTTTGAGCATTTTTATTGCTTATTTGAATGTAGGTGAGTTTGTTCAATTTGAGAGGCGGGAAAGGGTACCGCTGTCCCAGGAAACATTTATTGGATAACCAACAACTCTGCCATAGGTCAGCCCAAGTGGTTCGCTACGTTTGTTGACTTAGCAGGGGTGCCCGGGTTCATGGGGTAAGGTCTGTCTAGGTCTTGGCGGCGGATGATCTAGACACACTGAACCCCATATTCCTACCCAACCCTCATACCCTTTTCCTTCTCAGAACTTCCTCTCCTTCCTTTCCTTAAAAATACCCTCCACACAGCATCCCCACAGATGACATAGGCCCTGAGGGAAATTATTTTCCTCAGGGCCTCCTGTGTGGACCTAAAGTTAAAAAAAAGGTATACATTATAGCAAGTTTTGAATAAAATAAATCCATATAAATTTTTTAAATTTTAAATATTTGATACGGGGAATAATTGATCTTTCTCATTGGAACCTCCCTGTACAGTTGCAAGCATTTTAAAACTTTTATTTTCAGCCGCTGGTCAATCGCTCGTAAGCGTAGGTACGCATCTCGATTTGATAGTATGTGCGACTTAAACTGATCTATGTTATCTGAATAAACTTAAAATGATGATTTCCTGTAGATTGTAATACGACAATTATGTTTATTCTCTTTACCACTTCTATTTTTACACCTTTTCATTGCACAAGAAACCATATTTGCCGAGTTATTTCGTAAAATGTACCGATAAGAGCTCGACGTTGATCGACGCAAGAATGATGATGTAATGTTTTCTAGATTTGCGTGACCCCACTGGTTCCAAATAGGTTGTCACGTGGATGTCTCCAGGCCGGCAAAATGATTCGCAGTTTTCACTTTACGGCAGGTCTATTAATTTCAACGTCAATGGTTAACGACTTTGATAATTGTCCTCTTTCTTAAAACACATCTTTTATGAAAACGAAAAAGACAAGATACCAGAACGATGAAGTCACATTCAACCTCTCGCTGGGACCAGCATACACTATTCCGTTTAATTTATATTGATCCAACACAAACATATTATTAAAACCGCAAATTCAAATGTTCTCCCACCGCCACCGGGACAGATTAATAATTCAAAACCTGCAATCAAACACACGGAATCAGGGTTCATTTGTTGAAATTGAAATACTTGGATTTCTCATGAATGTCCTACAGAATCACACTCACCCCCCTCCACCTACCCTACATTGAGCGGGAAGGTTCTAGAAGTGCCTCTGAGACTGTCAATGTGAAATTTCAACATTAACGTCAATTTACGTCATTATTGTGTCCAAATTATAGTTTGTAGAAGCATTTGCATTGGTAATAATTGACGCCATAACATTTTTCACCTGCATACATTTAAAAATAATATCGCCTACTTTAACCCTCTGACCCAGATGTGTTGACTATACAACAAAACCGATTCAGAAAAAAAGTTCTGACGCTGTTAAAAAATATTAACTAATCACATATATTGTTTTTTTTTATATTTCGTCGGCATTAACTATGTAAAAATTTCTTAACATTTTGGTTTGAAAAGTTTTATTTTACGTTAGTTTTAAGTTTGCTAGCGAATAGCACAGATGTGTCGAAACCGGTAGCAGATATATAAAATTTGAGTGACAAATGTACATAGAAAAATAAAACTTTTGACAACAAAATAATTATATTTTATCAATCGTCTCTCTATGCATGCTTTTCATGTTTATTGTGCCTCTTGCCATTCATTGTATGTATTACTTGAGTGAGCTTGTATATTCTTAATTCTGTATTTTTATTTTTCTAATTGTTTGTTTCTGTATTTAATTGTAGATTTTTGTAATTGTATATAATAACTGGATTGTTCTCATGGAAGTGCGGACATCTTTAAAAACCCAGTATAAATTTTAAAATTATAAATTGCGATTTCTTCTATGCACGCCAGGCGCCATTAGCTCCTTCCTGATACTGCTTGTGTGTGACACATGACCTAGACGTGAGCGAGCAAGTATCAAGCAATAGTTGAAAATTAAGGCTTCTTTGTAAGCAATCATAAATATGAAGAAGCGAGATATGTAAATACGACTGAGAGTGTCAGCTAACACTAAAAAAAGATAATAGTTAAGCGAAATTGTGAAAATCATAGATAAAATAACAACATAAAACAGAGCAAAAATCTCTCGACAAATGCCTAAGTTTCATTTAAGGGGGTACTACCAGAGAATATCGGAAGTTAGTCCTTTATAAATCAAATTCTAGACATATTGACTCTTTTTTATAAGAAAACATAAATTAATTTTGATTAACTTTTTTTGATAACTAACCCCAACAACCCTACTAAGTCACCAAACGTAGCGAACCACTCGGGGTGACCTATGGCAGAGTTGTTGGTTATCGAATAAATGATTCCCGGGACGGTGGTAGTCAAACCCGTCTCCCAAAATTGTTGTTAGAGATATAATGTGGTTAAATGTAAAATTTTCAGGAATTTATTTCTTATCGCAATATAACAAAAACGGCCAAATATAAAATATTTAATGGCCTTCGTGGTCGAGGAATATGTCTCTTGACCAAAGGTCGCGGGTTCGAACCAGGCATGCGCGAATAAATTTTATTTTATTACTTTGTGTTATTTCGAGTGGAAGATTCTCTCAGTATCGCCTAAGTATAAGACTACCATTCAGAATTCAAACCTTGCTTAAAATGGCTATAGCCGTGTTTGGTGACAAGATCTTAATATCCAGGTACTTCGCCACCTTCCTCTTCCTCGTGTCCTTCCCCTCCCCTCTACCTTCAGCCTCACAACATACCCTAATTGGGGATGCCATAGTCTCACTGGCTCCAGACGGGAGCAGTTAGGATTATTGTGCGGTACTCATATTTAAAAAAAAAACGTAACAACCAATTGTTTTTTTTTTTAAATGCTAACACTTCTAGTATTTTCTGTTTCCGGGTGAGAACCCGTATTTCTCCTAAAATCCGCGCCCCGCATTATGGGAATAAATTATCATATATTAAATATTTTACGCAAATTTTCATCTTATCTTGCCTTTAATTAATATTATGTATTTGTCTACTTGTTTGCGTCGCGCAATTAATAAATATTTTGAGAACTGAATTAAGCGCTAAATATTGTAATTCTCCCATGAGGAAACAAAAGCAAGGAAAGATTAAAACATTAACAAAGAACTATCTTTAACCTTTTCAGATTGTTTGGCTTAATTCTTTATCCTTTTGCTTACAGTTGTGTTCTATGTAGTTTTACATTAGCGTTCTTTGGGAATAGAAAGAGAAGATTTTGCTAATGAAAGCTATTGTTGATCAAAATTAAATGAAATATTTAAAATCAAAATGAAATACCCTTTAACCTTTTCAGATATTTTTACTTAATCGTTTATCTTTCTATACTTACATTCGTGGTTTACGTATTGTTAATTAGCATTCCTTGGGAATAAAAATAGAAGATTTTGTTAATGAAAGAATAAATTGATCAAAATTAAATAGAATAACCAAAATCAAAATGAAAAAGCCTTTAACCTTTTCAGATAGTTTTGCTTAATTCTTTATCCTTCTGCTTACATTTGTGTTCTATGTGGTTTTACATTGGCGTTCTTTGGGAATAGAAAGAGAAGATTTTGCTAATGAAAGCTATTGTTGATCAAAATTAAATTAAATATTTAAAATCAAAATGAAATACCCTGTAACCTTTTCATATATTTTTACTTAATTCTTTATCTTTCTTTACTTACATTCGTGGTTTACGTGTTGTTCATTAGCATTCCTTGGGAATAAAAAGAGAAGATTTTGTTAATTGAAGAATATTTTGATCAAAATTAAATAGAATAACCAAAATCAAAACGAAATAGCCTTTAACCTTTTCAGATAGTTTTGCTTAACTCTTTATACTTCTGCTTACATTTGTGTTCTATGTGGTTTTACATTGGCGTTCTTTGGGAATAGAAAGAGAAGATTTTGCTAATGATCACCTATTGTTGATCAAATGAGAAAAAAAATCTAAAGGCTCCAGCTCTGACGTCAAAGAATCCGCCAACGGCGCTATCGTCGAGAAGATAGACAACAATGTGACGGCATGTGATGCAAAATCCGGTTACGCCACTTATAAATTATATCATGTTTTATAAGTTTAAAAAGGTCTTAACGAACATTTAGATGACTTAAATATTTTAAAAATTGACATGCAAGACAGACAGTGAAGATGTGAAATATATATTTCGCAAAATGTCTGGTTTTCCTCAAATCCTCATCCTAAATTTGTGATATACATAACTTCAGAAGACAACAAATAAATAGTATGGATATGTTTTAATAAGGGTCTCCTGTGTGGAGTTACTGTAAAAAAAAATATTAATATATTTTTTTTTGGATTGTCTCAAGTGGAAGTAGTGTAGATTTAAATGCACCCCCCAAGCCACGATTCCATATTGTAGTACAGAAATATATATTTATTTATTTACGCCCAAATGGGATTTTGCATGAACACTATTAAAAGGATGATTCAATATAATAAAGTTAGTCTGTCATATCATATGTTAAAAACATATCTAAATTATTTATCTGTGATGCCTTATAACCCGTATGTAATATAAAGTCCAAATTTTTTTTTTAATTTTGACAAAACCCATGGACTTAAAATATTACATACGGGTTAAAAGGCATCACAGATAAATAATTTAGAGATTTTAGAAATTTTAAAAACAATGTAAATAATAAAGCAGACGTCATTACAAATTTTTATAAACCCCCTTTTGAACCTTTTCCAACTGATAATTTACCCAAAATCAACTGACCTAAAGCAGGAATTACTCCCAGTTGGACAGTCAAAACAGTTTACAATATACACACTGTACTACATACTCGTAAATAAATTGAAAAGCTACGAACACAATACAAGTATTCCAAAATATTAAAACAAAATTGGAAAAAGAAGAATGTAAAAGTAGTGAAATAATTAATACTTAAAAAAATATATATCGATCAACATTAAATCAACATCAACATTAAAATTGCTTTTCGCAGATTTTGGGGTGCCTGGTGTAGACGATATCTTCAAGAAAAATGCAATTATCCAAATTCATAAAGATAATATCATCAAAAAATTTGAAACCCAACTAACAAAAAATATCAACACAACATCAACATTTAATACTAAACTAATGCAAAACAATTATATCTATTTGGGAATAAAGTATTTCAACAACCTACTGATTGAAATAAAACAAATAAAAGATATCAACAAACTGAAACTCAAACTGAAACTATACTTGTCAGGAATAATTAACTAAAAAATTGCCTGTTTTTTTCTTTCCTTATAATTATTATCAGTATATATATATATTCATCTCTAATGATGTTTCTATTTACTCTCTTAAGTGCTCAATGTATGTAACCGAACCCTAAATATGTACACATACACATATAGATAATCCAGAAGTTTCTATTGTTTCTATTGTACATATATATATGTAATGTTCATTTGTTCCCTTGTTCCCTTGTTCCCCCCTTGTTCCCTTGTTCCCTTGTTCCCTTGTTCCCTTGTTCCCTTGTTCCCTTGTTCGCTTGTTCGCTTGTTCGCTTGTTCGCTTGTTCGCTTGTTCGCTTGTTCGCTTGTTCGCTTGTTCGCTTGTTCGCTTGTTCGCTTGTTCGCTTGTTCGCTTGTTCGCTTGTTCGCTTGTTCGCTTGTTCGCTTGTTCGCTTGTTCGCTTGTTCGCTTGTTCGCTTGTTCGCTTGTTCGCTTGTTCGCTTGTTCGCTTGTTCGCTTGTTCGCTTGTTCGCTTGTTCGCTTGTTCGCTTGTTCGCTTGTTCGCTTGTTCGCTTGTTCGCTTGTTCGCTTGTTCGCTTGTTCGCTTGTTCGCTTGTTCGCTTGTTCGCTTGTTCGCTTGTTCGCTTGTTCGCTTGTTCGCTTGTTCGCTTGTTCGCTTGTTCGCTTGTTCGCTTGTTCGCTTGTTCGCTTGTTCGCTTGTTCGCTTGTTCGCTTGTTCGCTTGTTCGCTTGTTCGCTTGTTCGCTTGTTCGCTTGTTCGCTTGTTCGCTTGTTCGCTTGTTCGCTTGTTCGCTTGTTCGCTTGTTCGCTTGTTCGCTTGTTCGCTTGTTCGCTTGTTCGCTTGTTCGCTTGTTCGCTTGTTCGCTTGTTCGCTTGTTCGCTTGTTCGCTTGTTCGCTTGTTCGCTTGTTCGCTTGTTCGCTTGTTCGCTTGTATCCCAATGTTCCCTTTCTATTGTACATATATATATATATAGGTATGTACTTACCTTTTGCATAATGTTAATATTATATCTTCCTTATAATTAGTGTAACTCGTTCACCAAGCACAAGAACCAGTTTCTTCTTTGGTGAGATTGCGATTATAAATATATTTTGCACCGATATGTAATTTATATAACACCACTATACCCAATTATATCTATATTAAATAACAACAAAATTAAAAAAAAAAAAAACAAACGCTTATTAATAATATATGAGTTTTATAAAAATTATAATATTAAAAAAACGATTAAAAACATGAGAGTGTGTGATAAGTCGGCTGGTTCTTACTGATTTTAGGCCGCTCTATCGCATACATCGAGAATGTAGGTAATTATGTAAGTTTTTTTTTGAATCGTTGATTCAATATCGAATCGTGGGGGAAACGCCTTACTGTTATTAAAAATAAAATGTGAATATATTTTATATTTAAAATTATACCACATTGCTCTGTTGAAAAACATAATTTTCGATTGAGATTCATTGAGAACGTTGTCTTCATTAATTAAAAATATTAAAATTTAAGGTTTTACTCGTGAAGTTAAAAATAAAAATTAAATTAAATTTTTGCAATATCAACCCGGAACACGGTGTATGTGTGTTGAATATAATACATCTGAGTAATGACTTAGCTAAAATTCGAATATGCGCATTAATTTGTATATCATAATAACTACAAATACATGAAATTCTCCCTGCCTCCGAGGTGAGCTGAGTAATTTAGTTCAGCTGAGTCGACTACGGCGTACAAGGAAATTCAATTAGACCCGCTGTCGAACTGCCTCTTCCGCTAAACAGATATCATCTCTGAACGCACCGATCCACCGGGAACAGAAGGGCTATACATATACAGGGTATAACACGTACCCTAAGTATTTTAACCGGCGATTCCTGACTATATTTGGAGTAAAAAATGAAGATATCACTTTGCTTCGATGATTTTTTTTCAATTTATAGAAATCGTTGTCGTTGGCTTACCTGAAACATGAGTTGATCTGATTTTGAAATAATGAGAACTCCGATGGTTTTTGGAAAAAGCTTTAAATATCATTTTTAAAACACTAATAATAAAACACACGATCAACGTTAAATTATTAAGAAGATTGCGGGAATAAGAATTAAATGACCTACAACGAGAGAATTGAAAATTGAAGTTGCTGAAAAGGTACGCGGCGCTGCTGTGCAAATCCAGTGTTGCCCGTGATTAAAATCTTATTATCTTGTTTGTTAGCTTAACTTATTTTTATTATAAGCAATAATTATTAGCCTGAAACACTCATCCATATTGAAAAAACTTCCCGAGAAAAGATACGTGTCGCCGACGGGACTCGAACCCGTACCCCTTCGATTGACGGTCGAGAGCTCTACCATTAAGCTACGGCGCCTCATCTGTTACCCGCAAAATGATTCAATATATACTAGTGTTTCATTCAACAATTATCGCTTATTGCAATTTTTCTTATTGCATTTTTTCACCTGCAAACAACAACTTCAACCAAACATCTAACTCTCTCACTAGGTGGCGTCGAGACATAGTATGTCTACTTTTTTTGGTGAAATAATTTAACTCGTCAAATATTGATTATTTTTAATTGATAAACTAATGTTTAAGACAAGATTTTTTTATGCATAGCACGAAGGGTAACAATTATTATAATTTGGTTTTTTCAATATGGATGAGTGTTTCAGGCTAATAATTATTGCTTACAATAATTGTTACCCTTTGTGCTATGCATAAAAAAATCTTATCTTCAACATTAGTTTGTCAATTCAAAATAATTAACTTATTTTTGTTAGTTCTTATTCCCTCAAATACAAGCCAAAAAAAAAAGTTTATATCCCACGCCACCACTGATAACACTGCTACACATGGGGACAGCATCACGTGAAATGCGCTCTCTTTTGTGTTACCGTGCTGTTAGAACGAGACAGAGTGCGCATCACGTGAGCTGTGTTGTATAACTGTGGAATATACTTATACTTATCTTGTCCAAATTCAACTTTCCACTTTACACCGGTTGTATTTTTTTTCATCATCAATTGTAATTTTTATCATTCGCAGTCAAGATACATACAAGACACTGAATCATCGAACTCTGCTTTAACTTTGAAGATTGTCAATGCACTGATATACAATGATATTTTGACTTCACAGATTATTTTCTCATTTCTATTGTGTTGTTTTTTTTATATTTTTTCCATAATGTTTATATCTATTTATATTTATTTCTGTCATACATTATCTAATGTTGCGAAAATGTAATAGTTTTATATATGTAGGTACGTAGCTGAATTTCATATTATCTGTCTTTTATGGTACTGGCAGACATCCTCAATAGAAGCATGCTCTATTGCTATTTTTAAATTTATATTTTTCTACCACTCTATTTTTTCATAATCTATGTGTTTCTGTTTATTATACAAATTTTATGCGGAAACTTCACTGGTTTATGCAACCATGTAATAATGTAATTATTTTTAAAAACTATGTATTACTGTTTGTTTCCCTGATAAACTAAAATAAAAATAAAGAAGAACCTTTTTTTGCGATACAATGTTTAAATTACATCAGAAAACCGCTCTACAAACAGATAAAAGAACGGCCAATGATTTAGTAGGTACATTATTTTCATGCTTTATAGTGCTGTAATGACACTGTAACCGACTGCTGCAACATGGACAATGGACATGTGCCTAGAATAGTGGTTGAAAATTATAAAACTGTAACAGACTCTTATTAAACTGAATAAAGATAAATTTTATGCATTGAAATTATGATGCCTTGTCTTAATATTAATTTTTCCGTGTTGTTAAAATACAATTCAAAAAAATTACCTGGAGGAAACATATCTCGAAGGAGAAGAGATGGGTGGAAGAGTATCTAAGCCCTGGGTCAGGGGTGTCTGGGAAAGATGTAGCATTATTGCAAACCCCGTAGAAACCCAGCCAGACGATGTTTGAAAATGCAATCAAGTGGAAAAGCTTGTATGGCAGGAGAAAATGAATTATTTTGCATTCCGTCCTCATTCTTGAATCTTCCAAACTTTTAGAAAATTACAGCTGTAAGCAATAATATTTTCACACTCTCACAGTCCTCCGTACAGGGGGGTTTTGTTCTGGGGCAGACAATAGTCATTGCTGGTGTTTCATTACGATTTACGCATCTTCGTTTTTGTTGATTTCTTCATCTTCTTGTTCGTTGATTTTCTCTTCTTCGTGTTAGTTGACTGTAGATATTTTGGTGTTACTTCATAATATTTTTGATTTCCTCATCTGAACTTCGTCCAAAGGCACGTTTTTTTTTAAATAAAGACAATCATTCTCCGGATACGAATATTTATCAATGTATGATATTTTCTTAAATCTACCACTACCATAATTAAAAGTGAGAGATGTTGCTTGTGCAATAATGGAGCTTAGCCAGCTGAGGAATTGAACCCATCAATACTGGCTGGGAACTAGGAACTATTAATTAATAATAAAAAAAAAATCATTTAAAGCTGATAGCAATTGAAATTAAATGAAATTTTAAAAAATGCCTCAAAGTGAATTTGCGTTCATTGAAGAAGTGGTTGCAATTTAATGTAAATCATTAATGAGGGATGAAAATGCAATTTCATAAGGGAGATTTTAATGCAAGTTGAGGCCAATTTTATTCAGTGTTCTGGGCTGGTGTTCTTGGTGTTTTTGATCTAATACAAGATTTTGGTCGCATGTTAGTTAAATTTATAATGTTTTGGTATTTGTTGTTGCCTTGTGTGTGTATGTTTGCATTTGCGATTAATTATCCTAGTTAGGATTTGGTTTACAGCTAATACCAGGGCTGTAAACTAGGCTGCGTGTGTCGGATATTTTTCAATAAAACACTTGGGTAAAACAAGTCAGGTATATTTACAGGAATAATAATTTTTACAGTTAATTAAATGCGTAAACCACCTGAGGGGAAAGGGTCACATGCCAGGACATTGAAACAGGAATAAAATTCGTAAATCATGGTTATTATCGGTGATATCAGCGCAAAAAAATTATAAATACTAAATATTTATGGCTGTTAGTTACAATGCCGTACAGAACAAACATCTTCTAGTAACTAACCCTGGTAACCCTGTACAAATCGCAAGTGCGCCCCACGGTTGAATTTGGCAGCCACCTCTGGTCTGGAGCCCCAAAGTACCTGAAAAACACCCTCGACTTTGTGCAGAAACGGGCGGTCCCTTTGATAGATTCTCCCGTCTTAACAAACGGATTGCAATCTTTAGAGCACAGGCGTTGGGTAGGAATGCTATCCTTGTTCTACCAGTATTTCAATGGAAGATGCTCCGAAAACTAGCCTCATTGATCCCCTCGGCACCGGTGCATAGTCGGGAAACACGCCAAACGCTCGCCCAACATATGTACACGGTTGACATTTGTCACATGAGAACTGGTCGTTTTTACAACTCGTTCTTAAGTTCAACAGCTCGGCTGTGGAACGATTTGCCGGCCTCTGTGTTTCCTCTTTCCTACAACATGGTTCTCTTCAAGACCCATGTTCACTCCTTCCTCTCCTCAAAAATACCCTCCACGCAGCATCTTCAAAGATGACATAGGCCCCGAGGGAAATTATTTTCCTCAAAACCTCCTGTATGGAGTTAATATAAAAAAAAAATTTAAAAAAGTTGTGTAATTTTTAATGCATATTATTAAATGTGTATTCAAAACATAAGGAAGTTCGGCCCATTTTCGTTGTTTGTTTTTGGGGTGTTATGCCGTGTTGCGTTACCTCCTTCTTTAGCCGACGTTTCGGACAGCGTTGCAGTGTCCATCATCAGGGCAGATCCGGCAGATCCAACGATGTAATCTGGACCTGCCCTGATGATGGACACTGCAACGCTGTCCGAAACGTCGGCTAAAGAAGGAGGTAGCGCAACACGGCATAACACCCCAAAAACAAACAACGAAAATGCTTTTGTCCGTGAAAATCTAAAAAACGTATCCAAGTTCGGCCCAGTTTGCTGGCAATGTAATTATTAAAATTATAGTTTGGTATACAATAATTTAATTCAGGTGATTTTTTATATTTACTTATTTTCTGAAATAATAATCAAATATTTCAGTGGGTTTATTTTTCCTTTTTAAGTTACCTGTTAAATATAATATTTTCGTGGAAATTGACAACGTTTAATAAATTATGTACATAATTTTTATTTGACGAATCGTCGCGTCGCAGGGAAAACTTAATGGGTGAGATTTTATTACGTTTCGGTCGTAAAGTTGTTTTGGCGATTCAACGAAGGTTACAGTTAATCCGGGCGTTTTACACGAAGCCTTTGGTGTCCTGTTTCCATATAATAATAATAATATCTTTATTAAAAGAAATTTGGAACTGTAACTAAAAAATAAATTTTAAGTGTTAAAAGTGTACATTGGATAAGTACATAAAGTTAACAACAGAAAAAAATATACATATAAACATTAGGTAATATTTAAAGAAAACAAATGTATGGTTATAAGTTGAGGTACTCATAACCCGCCTCACTAAGCTAGTCTGTGGTGAGGCAGCCATTTTTTAAAAGTTTTTTTATAACTAATAAGAACAAACCTATACACACGTGTATTAAAATATACTAGCAGTTAAAAACCCGCTCCGCGGGTTTTTGCTGCTAGGCCCTGCGGGCGGCTTTTATTGGAGCTTCGCCCAATTTCGCCAAGTGTTGGTGACCATCTATAAGGCTCCGCCCTTATGCAAAAATAACAACAGTGAATATAAAACTACAAAACACTTACATTTAATATGTGGATATATAATAGTAGACATTCTGTATTATAAGACCGCGGACAGTGAGTAGAATATCGGAAAAGAATCAACTCAACATACCTAAATCTCGTTCATCCACGTCAATGACAAAAAAAGAAAATTGGTAATAATAAAAACATTTATTCATCAATAGATTTATTACAACATTACACATTTTGTTCTTAATCATTGATTCTATTAGCGTAAAGGTCACTGTTCAGCTACAATTCAGGATTTCTCCTGGAATGCAGTTGGTTTTCAGCAGTGCCTCCAGTATAAAACAGAAAATAATATAAAATAAATTAATCAAAATAAAATAAAACAATTAAATTAAATTAAATTACACAAAAATAATTAAATCAAATCTCTAATGCAATACACACAATACAATATATAAAAAAAATATAAATTAATAATGTAAAAATAGATTAATAATGTAAATCGGCATTCAAATTAAAGGCAATAATCTTAATATTAAAACTCTTAAAATAATAAAATCAATTCGAATAAAGTATTATCAATTAAAACTCAAAATTAAATCGTCAAGTATAAAATATAGTCAAAATAAATAATGTAGTAATTAAATCAAATCAAAAACAAAAACACGAATAATAAATTGTATCTTCTTAGTAATGAATGAAAGACACAAATGTTTCTTCCCAATACCATTTATTGGATAATCAACACCCTTGCCATAGGTAACTCTAAGTGGTTAGCTACGTTTGGTGACTTAGCAGGGGTGCCCGGGTTCATAGGGTAAGGTTTGTCTATATTTTGGCGGCACATGCGTTTGCCCTCTACTGCGTGGCGGTTCGGATTGGTAGAGACTGGTTGATGGAGACATTTTACCTCTTCAACAGGACTCTCGACCCATCGCCTTGTAGCGCAGTGGGAGAGATGCATTCATACGTCCGTCACTCCTGGACACATCGACCCCCAGATTCCTACTCACCCTTCATATTTTTTCCTTCCCAGAACTTACTATCCTTATTTTCTCTAAAAAGAACATCCACACAGCATCCCCAACGATAACATAGGCCCCGAGGGGAAATTGTTTTCCTCAGGGTCTCCTGTGTGGAGCTAATGTTAAAACAAATACCTCTGAAATGATTTCTTTTTATCTAAATTAATTTGTAAAATTTATGTAAACGTTCACGGAAAATAAAATTTATATATATTATAATAATAACATAATAATTTTACATGAAATCTAGCTAAACTTACTCTTACCAAAATATTATCAAAGTAAATGCATTTTTTTAAATATATAAAAAATCTACATATTAACTAACTTATTTGGACCAAAAAGCTATAAAAGCAAATATCCACCTACAACGTATTCAACTTTTATAATAAATCGAAGTAACCGTGACTGGAATATCGACCATCTCCAGACAATCCGCTGACAGTGACTGCAGCGCCACACGCCCAACGCAATACGGCAGTTACGCGAAACCAAGCATGCGAGCGGGCGGCCACAAATCACAAAAGCAGCTTAGTCCCAAACTTCACACACAGCGATGGAAGAGAGGGTTTAGATATGCCGCGGCGTCAGAAATGTAATTAGAGTGGGATTCTTAAATTCAACCGAATAGGCGTTATGATAAATCACATAAGAAGTTTTATCCCAAACTTTCACGTACAGAATGGAATAGAGGGTTTTGGTAACCCGCGACGTCAGAGATGTCATCGAAGTGGTATTCTCAAATTTTACCTATCGGGCACCAGGACAATAATACTATAGATTCACTCTATAGTTTGGTTGCATTAATAACTTCTAAATTGGGATAGCGCACCGGTAAATGTAATATAATTTACTTTTGATCCCCAATTTTTACGTAATCTTTGAAATTGTTATTTGAATCACATTTTTTTGTAATTCTATCTGAAAGAATATTGTGAAATCTTGTCGCAAGGTATCTTTTTTTATTTTTTATTATTTATTAACCAAAAATACATTTTTTTAGGTATATGCCACCTCACTAGGCTGAGCGGAACTTCTATTTCCAACATACTAATAATTATGCATTTGGGGAGAATGACTAAACTTTTAAACCATCTTTCTTCTGAAATAGATATTTAAATTTTTATTATTTTTATTTTAAATTTAAGTGACTTGAAGAGTGCAAGAAACATATTTATCATGAAGCTGCATCTCAACAAATTGTAAATTTTATGAAATGAAATTGGATTCACTGTTTGTCAAACAAATAAATATTGGTTGATTTTTCATGTGGATACGGGACGAAACAAAAGATATGTTATATTTATTAGCGATATTCCTACAGTTGTGGGTCGTAATTTGAAATATGTGTCTATTATATATCAATTGATTTACTTAACTATATTATGTGTAAATATTGCATGTATATTGCGATAGAAGCGACTCATTCACATAAGAACGAGTCGCTTCTAGACTCGTTTTTGAGTTCAACAACTCGGCTGTGGAACGATTTGCGACATCTGTGTTTCCTCCCTCCAACAACATGGGTCTCTTCAAGACCCAATACCCGCTGGTTTATTTTGTTTTTAGGTGAAAAAATCAAAATGTCACCAGAAACCAAAATTTCGTTTACATATTTTACTCTAAATATTGTCAGGAATCAAGTCAAGTCAATTTGAATCACGTCAGTAATAAGTCAAGTACGTCCCTTTACATCATTTGTCCCATTTTTTATTTATTTTAAATACAAATAAGTTTCTCAATTATATCTGCGTTATTATATTTTTTTATTTTGTGTACAAGAAGGTAGGAACTAAATGGTGAGTTATTTGTACATCTAAGTTCATTCAAATTCTCCAGCCCTAATGAGTCCTAAATTCTCAAGTCTTTCGAAATAACTTCAATTTATTAACTCCATTTTTGGCAGTAATCTTCTTATGAATGTAATATGAAAAATGATGGTGTAGCAAATGTAAAGTTATGCAATGTCCAATGTTTTAATATATAGCGTCCTCCGCGTGCAAAGTCGTACCTCCTCCAAGCATAAACTTTCTAATTAAAGTGCGTTTATCGGAAGTGACCTGCCAGGTAAGTATGTTCTCTGTGTCTATTTGTAAATAATAGTTCTAGGTAGAGCCTAAGAAGTCATAATAAAATGTACAGCGCCCTTGAGGTGATTTCTCACAAAAACGGCGCTCTACAAATTATCCAATTATTATTATTATTAACTATTTTCTTCTCCGTAATTTATTAAGACTAAAAGTTAACTAGCGCAATCTAAATAATGGACATTGTTATATGCCACAAAACATATTATAATATTACAAATAAAAATTACAATATGTTTCCTATTTGCTTTTGTGTTGTGGTTATTGAAGTCGAATACAAAGCAGGAGAAAAATCCCCAATAAGAATGCATAGAACGAACCCTTTGTAACATTGTGTTACAAGGATAAAATCAGCAAATAAAGTTTTGAATACAATTGTTCGGCCAACACTTCGGCCTTTACAAATAAAAATAGAAGTGAGAAAAGTATGCGGCAACAGTTGTGAAATGAAGCTATTTGAACAACCAGTCGCCCTGAAAACGAGTAAGGAATATTTCTTATTATAAACTCACTTTAACGAAGTCCTATTTTAAGTCGACCGTTTTCATTTCGTCTTTTTGCCAATTTGTTTGTGCGTTCCGTTACATTTTTTAAAAAATGCATCTACTCTGCTGCATCCACTTCATTATTCAAGCAAGCCTAATGGTCTTTGCCCACTACACCGTTCCAAAGCATGACCGTAACCGTAGCGGCGCATGCAAAAAAATATTCTTTGTATCGATCAGTATGAAACGCTGCCCACTAGCCCGTCCCGTCACCGACGAACACCGTCGCATACCATGACCGGACTGACGGCGAATTCTCGATGACAATATTTTGCAGGCGCCGGTCCGCTCTATGCATGGCACGCGACGGTGTTAGAACGGGGATCATACGCGTATGATCCCCGTTCTAACCCCGTTCTAATAGTGATATTATTCTTTTAGTGATAATATTTTCTATATTTCTTAATAATTCATTACATTTATTTACATTTGATACATTTAAAGCCAAAATAACAGAAATAATATTACATAATAAGAGAATATATTTAAAATGAATACAAGTGTTATTACGTTGTTTTAGGTCGATATTAGTTCCTAGCTAGGCAGATAGCCTGTTCTAAGGAACCAAAGTGTGTAAAGTGCCAAATGCAATTTAAATTATTATTATTTTTTTTAATTAATACCTATATACTAAGTTTTTACTAAATGTGCCATTCATAGGTAACCATGTATCGTTTTAAGTCACATTATATAATAGTTTTTCAGACTCCTCCCTACCCAAGCCAATCAACCATTTAGTTATTATTGAACCAATACAGGACATTTTGCAATTTTTAATATTTAAGTCTGGGGGGATTTTATTGTATAATTTCGGTTTCAGATACGCATACGTCTTTTGATACTTTGCCGTATTGCTCCCTGGGACGAAGATATCCTTTCTGTTGTGACTTCTTGTATTGTATTTGTGATCAATTTTATTAAAAAAAAAAATATTTTTATGTACATGGTTAATAATCTTTTTTATGAAGTTTTGACGAACATCAAGAACGTTAAATTTTTTGTAGAGTTTGTCGCTTGAGAACCTGTAGGGTTTACGCATAATGATTCTAATTATGGATTTCTGGGCCTTTACAAGCGGATCTAAAATCGTTCTTCCTGACGCTCCCCAGCCAATACAACCATACGTTAAGATGGGGTTGCACAGTCCGAAATATATTTTTCTTAGGTCTTTTTGTTTAATTATGTTTCGCAACGCAAAGAAAATGTATATCAATTTTACCCTACTTGAAAGATTGTCGATGTGATATTTCCACTTAAGATGATTGTCTATGATAACACCTAGATATTTGATGTTGTTCACATATTGGAATGACTAGTTGCTTAAATAACGTCCAGTATTCTCCCTCGATTTTTTTTTTTTAGAACCGTACGCCTATTGAACGGGGATGGTACGGACACTAACACCGGTGTATACGGGTATCGTACGGTCACTAAACCCGTTACGTAACACCGGTGTATATAGGTATCATACGGTGTTAGCACGTTCTTATATTTATTATTTCGTGGCTGCTACGTTCATAGTACGGTCATGGTATGGAACGGTGTAGTGGGCAGAAACCTTAAAGGTAAAAACATACTGGGTCGACATACGGTACGTAAGCGACGCATTACGATATCTGTACAACTTTCAATCCATATATTGTCTACGGAAATAGATGCTTCAGAACCACACTGGTTGCATGCATCGCAACGTGTGGCCGGTGTGACTCTAAAGCATCTATTTCCATGGAAAATGTATGGTTGCTAAGTAGTTCAGATATCGTTATGCGTTGCGTAGCATAGGCATGGAGAAAAATGTTATTCTAAAATATGATCATTTTATTAAAAACGGTTAAAAACGGGACTAAAGTTCTTACGAACAAATTAACAGGGTTTCAATGTTTATTGGCGGGAACATGTAAGAATAATTTGTTGGTTTACGTAATTTCGTACGTATACCAAGAAATTATTCTTACATTTTCCCGTCAATAAACATTGAAACACTGTTAATTTGTTCGTAAGAACTTCAGTCCCGTTTTTACGAATAAAATGATCGTATTTTAGAATAGCATTTTTCTATGGTTCGGTAAAAATTATTATTTCAAATGTGAAATATTTATTTAATATGATGCACCACGTCGTGTAAAATTCGGGATCAACAATAACAATTTTATATAGATGGCGATAAGGTTTAAAATTCCCGTTTAACACCAGCCGCCTGTTTTATTTATTCGCAAAAAACATCGCCAGTTTTATTGTGCGAACACTTGTATTTCTATTTAAATTGAAAGTCAATTGTTGTATTTAAATTTAGCATCTAAAATATTTCTAGCCATCTGATTTATCGAATAAAAATCACATGATTTTTCCAAATTATTTTATGATTTATTAATTCTTTATATGAAATGTGTATTTGTTTTTTTTAACTGCTAGGCAGATGCTAAGATTTATTAGAGCGGTACATGATAAGAAACGCGTGTTTTTAATAAACTAGGTCCAGTGGACATACTTAGCTGCCTGTTCATACACATATCCCTTTTCATAAGAGGTGCAAAATTTTTCAGGTGGTTCAAAAAGTATGATTATAGTAGTCTTGTATTTAATAATGTCATTTTTGTTTGTGCGTTAACTGACATTCGATAGGTAAATTTCTTCTTTTAAAAAGCAATAATCCTGAGACAAATATTTTTTTATAAATACTTTCTTTATTTTCACAAATCCTAAAAATATAATATCCCGTGATTTTTCAAGGGTTTGCGCTAATGTTTTATTTGAAAAAAGTATTATTACTCCATACTCGCGCTCCGTGGCCCATAAAGCACACACAAAGGCAACATGGCTGCCGCAAATTTTTATGTTTTCCCTTTCAGGCTTAATATATTCGGGGGCACGTACTCCTCCCCTGCCCCCACGACAACCCTTAAAGGAAGTTATAGGTTATAAAGGTAGGATTAAACCACCCTTAAATAGGAAACCGAGGTTTACCATCGATGAAATAGGATTCCTGATAGGTTAAAAAATGGACAGTAAAAAAAATGTAGAACTTCAATCAATATAACAGATTTCTCTTTGTATGTAAATACTGTGGTAACCAGTAAAAAAACGAACATATAGAGAGACCAGTGATAAAATCGAACGTGATATAACAGAACATGGTAACACAGAACATAATAAAAACAACTGTGACAAAATCGAACGTGAAATAACAGAACATAATAAACAGAACAGTGATAAAATCGAACATGGTATAACATTTCATGATAAAACAGAATACAATTAACAGAACAGTGATAAAATCGAACGTGATATAACAGAACATAATAAACCGAACAAAGATAAAAACGGAAGAGTTATAACGTAATATGATAAAACAGAGGATAATACTAAAAATTTATAAATAGAACCAATAGAATATAGATAAGTGAGAACATTGTAAAACGGGACAGTGATAAAACAGAACGATGAAAGGACAGGAATGATAAAAAATAACATTATAAAATAGAGCAGTGATAAACCAGAACAATAAAAAAGTGCACGATAAAACAGAACAATTATATACAGAACAGTAAAAAAAATGCGAAATAAAACATTTGTACTTTTCATAATTTTATAAATCTTATAATCTCTGTTCTGTTTTAATATTATTTAACGAGGACCCAAATAAATTTTGGACATGAAGGCGAAAAATCAAATAAAAAAAGATATTCCACAAAATCGACTAGGACAAAAGTGTGGCGATGATTCAGCGGTTTTCCTTTTGAACCACCGTTTATTGGACACCAACAATAATTTTATTTTATTGACGGTATTTGATGTGAATTGAGGTTTCACATAATTCGACATTATTGGTGGTAATAATTTGACTACTACTTTTAAAATGAGCATATCCTCTATATTATATGATTTAAATCCACTAGGCCGCCGAAGGAAGAATAAAATGTATTTTTAAAGGGGTGGACAATATGTTTGACATACACCGAACTGAATAAGATTTTGATGTGTTGCGTATAAGGGAAAAACACTTCAATGAGTGGGAGTTTTATTCAGAAATTACTAGATTTATCTTTTTGTAATAGGGACATCATATTTAGTTATTTTTATAGACAGCTATTACGTTGCGACTAAAATACACAATATCCTACCTTTTTTATATTAACTCTACCCAGGAAAAAAATCCCTCAGGGCCTATGTCATTTTTGAAAATGCTGGGTGGAAGGTCTCTTTGAGGAGAGGAAGGAGTGAACATGAGTCTTAAAGAGATCAATATTGTAGGAAGAAGGAATCACAGAGGCCGGCAAATCGTTCCACAGACCTGACAAAATAAAAAATTCCATTGACCTGACAAAATATAAAAAAAAGATCTACAGTACCTGACAAAATAAAAAATTACGTGGCTGAAAAACCTGAGACAGTGGATTGGTTAGTCTAGATACTGTAGAGCTATTCTGGGCCGCAGTAAACAAAGTCCGCTTAGCCAACGTCGTTGAACGGAAAGGGCACGAGAAGAAGAAGAAGACAAAATAAAACAATGGGTCATCAACAAAGGTTGAACAATAATTGCTTGAGGCCCGCAGAGGTTCTCTGGTGGACACGAGCGGAACACCCGTTCATAGTCGATGTTGGCTTCAAGAGAACGGGTCGTTTTTCCTCTTTCATATAACCAAGGCATCTTTGAGAAAAGCATTTATAAATCCCTTCCTATGACCCCCATATTAACCCGCCTCTCAATGCTTTACAACCGGGTAGTGTTACAGTTTTTGAAAAATTTGTCAACTTACCCAAAACAAAATTTTAAGTTCGCTAATCCCATAATTGTTACCAATAAAAGTTATTTCTGTCATATGGAAACTCGTGTTTGTTTGGACTTTTTTTTTTCATTTTTTTTTTCAATATTTAGGTGGGGACAGACACGCAGCTCACATGAAAAAATACTGTGTTATAAAGTATCTTTTTTACCGACACATTACATTATAAAAGATTTCTTCCTGTGGCAGGAGAGGGGTTCAGTTGAATTCGGAAGCGTTCGAGGGAATCATTTCTTTGTACTGGATATGTCAACTTGACGGCTGACAGAGGCTCGACACGGCGCACCGTGTTTTAAAAATGACCCCCTCTCCTGTTTACGGCGGAGGGGGGGGGGGGGGGGGGGGGGTTCGCATAACTTTTCTTAGATCGCGCCGCTAGCGGTTACGCAGACTAATAATAAATAGCGAAGACTCGAACCGCGTTTATAACCCATCATCTTTTTACTTCTGACGGGTCTGTATGGGATTATATGGCGAGCGCTATTGTGTTATAAAGTATCTTTTGATGTGAGCTTCGCGTTTGTCACCCCTTTTATTGTAGATTCAGACTGGGTCGACGTACGTATGCATCGCTACGCCTAACAATATCTGGGCTACTTATCAACATAGATTTTCAATGAAAATTTATGTTTTAGAATCACATTGGCCACACGCATCGCGACGTGCGATGTCTGTGGCCATTTTCACAGAAAATGTATG
Source organism: Limnephilus auricula (assembly GCA_951813805.1). Taxonomy (NCBI): domain Eukaryota; kingdom Metazoa; phylum Arthropoda; class Insecta; order Trichoptera; family Limnephilidae; genus Limnephilus; species Limnephilus auricula. Next base: position 8,170,404 of record OX638408.1, read on the forward strand.
GTTGCTATGCATTGTTTGGCGTAGCGATGCGTACGTACGTCGACCCAGTCTGAATCTACCTTTATGGTATCAACCTGTCTGAAGAAAGTTTGAAAAAAGAATTATCATTACAAAGGTGTTTAATTGAGTAATTATACAAATTGTATAATTACTCAATTTAAAAAAATAAAAATAAAAAAAATAAAAAATACAAAAAAAAATTAAGTTTTAAAAATATATGGTTTATAATTATATAAACAGGTATTTAAGTACCTACCTACTATAATTGCTCATGAGTTTTTCGAGGAAAGTTGAGAGGAAAATTTTCGCTGTGTTTTATTAAATAACAGAAAATTTGTAACATGTTTTTTTTGGTAGTGAAATCTGGCAATTGTCCAAATAACTACTAGTCTACAGTATAAATAATAGTTGAATAATTTTGTATAGCGCTTTTTTGTTAGAAATCACCTCAAGGACGCTGTACAATGTAGTATTATTAATCCTTAGGTTCTATTAAGTTTTAATATTTACAAATGGATACCGAAAACATAGGTCAGATGGAAAGAGTGAGCAAACAACGTTTGAGCTCATAGGAACAAACCTTGTTAATAAATAATTCACTTTTATCTACAAAGTAGAAGAGTTATTAATAACCTTTTTAAGTATTTAACGGGCTTGTAGGGCCTAAGTAACGCGGGCAGCCAGTATGAAAGTTTAACGCGGTTCATTAGGGTGCTCAAGTACCCGTGACCCGAAATGGTTTTCTACTATGGCCATAACCTTACCCGTACTGACTTCGAAAACTTCCTTCGTAACCCAAGTTGACGCTCCAGCGTTACTGTACATTAGATGTTAATGGAGGATATTTGACTTCTTCCTGTCTCCAAAAGTGATAGTTTTCAAAGTTGTAGGTTCTCTGAAGATTGATATAGACTTTTTTAAGTGAATTCCGCAAACATCAATACTCCTATCCGCCTGGCTCCACTTCAAGTAGCATCCCCAATTTGGAAATTGTGGAGGAGAAGGATATAGGGAAGAGGAAACTACCCAACTATTCAGATCTGGTCGCCAAATACGACTTAGCCATTTTATTCATCGGTGCGATTCTTGTGGTTATCTTTAACCAGGTATGTACTAGGAAAGATGGCATGGAAATAGAACATTATTTAGAATGAAACAATTTAGAAGGTTTTTTTCGTTGTTTGTTTTTGGGGTGTTATGCCGTGTTGTGCTACCTCCTTCTTTAGCCGACGTTTCGGACAGCGTTGCAGTGTCCATCATCAGGGCAGATCCATCAGTGTCCATCATCAGTGTCCATCATCAGGGCGGATCTGCCCTGATGATGGACACTGCAACGCTGTCCGAAACGTCGGCTAAAGAAGGAGGTAGCACAACACGGCGTAACACCCCAAAAACAAACAACGAAAATGCTTTTGGCCGTGAAAATCTAAAAACGTATCCAATTTAGAAGGTGACCAGATCTGTATAGCCAGTTACATCCATAACTTTCTCTTGTGACCGTGTGGTTTGCGTAATTGTTATTATTACACAAGTACTATTTGTACATGGCATCCTTTATTTCGCTCACAGAGTGTATATCAATAAAATCATAATATCATTTAATGACGCACCAAACAATTTAAAATAAATTAAGAAATTGCAAAAATACACTATTAGGCAAAGCTAAAATGTTAAGCTGGAGATCTTTTGAGAAATTTTGGGTAACATACGTTGAAGCTTGGGTACGGGAAGGTTAACGAGCTTTATGACTCAAAACTCAAAAACTCGATAAACCGAAAATTTACGATTAAGTATATGAATTCCGTAAAAAATCCCATCAAACTGAATGCTTTTAATTTTCGAAAACAGATTCGTAAATGTAATGAAAATTTTAACGTGCAAAAGTTACTACGCATTTTCCTTTTTATGTCCTTGGAAAATAATGCGTAATATGTTTTTCATCTTGGGGAAAAGTAATTTGAATTTAACTTTTTTGATAAGGTTGCGGTAAAAAAATATATTATCCAATCGTGTTTTCCAATTACTGGAAATTATTTCTGATCACGTAATTTTGTGACCTCTTCAGCATACTTTTCGGAACCTCGTTACTTCCAAATTTCCGTGAGTTAGGTTAGATGATTAATCCCAAAGATCGCGGGTTCTAATCCAGTTTTAGGTAAATGAAAATAAAGTTCATTTTTATGTAAGAAAAATTTGAAGGTTATTCCCACCAATTTAATAATATATATGTATCATTGAAGAAGAAGATAACAATAATAATCAAATTTAAATATGAAAATGAACAAGACACAGAAAAATAATAAAATATAATAATCACAACTTGTTTTAGATATGAAATTAAACAATTTTTTTTCACTTTGTTCCACTTGTTTATTTACACCAGGACCGGTTTCGTCCTACTACGGACATTTTCAGACTGGTAGTTGAAATTCTTATGCTACGGAATTTATACAAACTTAGGCAGGGGCGCACAACATTGTCTCTATATGATGAATGTTTCTATTTTGTTAATTTAAGGTATTATCAGTTATTTTGTTAAGTTAAGATACATATAGATAATTATAAAGTTTATTATTAAAATTATGAATGATGATACATAGTAAAAGGTTATTTTTAATTGACATGAATCTATATGAATTTATATAATTGAAAAGGTCTGTGATCACTGATATTTTATTTTGGTAATGTTGGGATATTCCCTCCTTGTTGCTTAGGGCTTAATTAACAAATATTGATAGCCCTATGGTAATTATTGTTATTAGGGTTTTGCATATATTTGGGTTTATACATTTTTAATTACATACTTAAATTACACCACTGCTCTCTGAAGTAAAATTATTCTAAGTGAATTATAATGGATATATTAATGGTGATTGAGCATTATGTTCCAACTGTTTATTCATGACATATTTAAGATCAATTTTCTTTGTTAGGCGATTAATTTCTAATGACTCTAATCTATCTAATTTTGCTCCTTTGTTACAAACATGAAGGATTTTGACATCTCTATCTTTATCAAAAGTATGTCGGTTTTCTAATAAATGCATGGCGACATTCGATAATTCCCCTTTTTGATTAACCCAACTGGCGAAATGTTCTTTTATACGGGTTGATACTGCTCTCCCTAATAACCTTTTACTATGTATCATCATTCATAATTTTAATAATAAACTTTATAATATTCTATATGTATCTTAACTTAACAAAATAACTGATAATACCTTAAATTAACAAAATAGAAACATTCATCATATAGAGACAATGTTGTGCGCCCCTGCCTAAGTTTGTATAAATTCCGTAGCATAAGAATTTCAACTACCAGTCTGAAAATGTCCGTAGTAGGACGAAACCGGTCCTGGTGTAAATAAACAAGTGGAACAAAGTGAAAAAAAATTGTTTAATTTCATATCTAATACAATGGAATTCCACCATGAATTAACAGTTAAAAAACTAGACTCATCACAACTTGTTTAAAAACTGGTTTTTTAAAGTTTATATTATGGTCCCGTACACTCACATCTCAATTACTTAATTGAAATCTGTGGAAATGCGTATGAAATATACATTAATGAATTACAGGTAATTCAAAATAAGGTTACGAAAAAACTATTTATCCAAAACATCCACAAAAAAATTACATTTGGAAACAAAACTGTTAACAGTAAGAAAACTGTATGAATACAATTTTTTTTTTTAAATTTATTTATTGTTTATTTACGCCCTAATGGGCTTTTACGTGAAATAATTACAAATTGAATTACAGTAATTTACAATATATGATATAAACAATATAAACCTGAAATCGTAAGTAGAAGAATGTACATACAACATAAAAAAAGTAAAAGGGTGTGTATACTTATAAATTTAATAGTTTAACCTTTATAATAAACTAATACAATTTACCAGATATATACATCTATAATAATCAATAATAAGATCTGAAATAAAACTGTAAAAACTGGTGTAATCTGTAAAAACTAGTTAATAAATAACTGTGTGCAATTTATACTAAAGCAAATAAAAGATAAGATATAATTTACTCGTAAAGCTTACATTGAGAGAAAATGTAATAATAAATTTTAAGTAATAAAAGTTAATTATTAACTGATGAATTCTAGGAATTTGTGAGAAAATAGAATAATTAGCGTTGATTTTATTGTTGAATTTAAAAGTATCTTTACTACGAGTTTGCTTAGCAGGAATATTAAAGCAAATTAATTCTAACAAATCAAGGCTGTCAATTAAAGATTCAATTAAGATATAAACAATTATTTTTTTAATGTATATGTAAGTAAAATAAAAGCACATGTTGACAAGCCAATTGAATTGGTTTAGCAGGAATTGTTTGTTGATACTATGTATTAAATTATTCTTTCAATAAAAAATAAATAAAATAAAATTAGCAAGACAGTTAACACTCTTCTATCGGATAATTTTAGATGTTTAGTTTCAGCACGCAAGTTGCTATAATTTATAAATTCGATTGGAATTTTCATTTTAAAATTGATGCACCGAAGGATTTCATTTTGTACCTTTTCTATTGCTTAAGTCTCTTATGAGATATTTTTTTGAGGTAAATTTAGTCTATCCAGTCTTTTTTCGTTTTTAATGTTGTTAAATTATTCATTTTGAGTGAAAATGTTATTTTCTTCTTTCTGGAATAAAAACTTTAAAAAATAAAATAATCAGGAAAGCTGTATAAGACGACCTACTTACTACCTATAGGTTGTCCTGATGCTTAAGTGTTGCTATGTTAGCTATCTCACTATATTTTATTTCGTCATTTACCGTTTTCGGGAAGTGAATAATTATATTTATTGAAATAATAAAAGCACATGAAGGCATTTTTTCACAAAAAAAGCGTAGAGCAACTTGTTTGTGGCAGTTGGTGAGAGATTTTCTGACGAACAAATGTATGTGCAATACTAAACGCAGGTAATCTCAGGGATATCTACAGGACTTAGTTCAGTGAAACCACGCGCGTTGTCTGTAAACGAAGCAAAGTTGAATTATTTATGTAACTTTCTTATCATCATTTAAAAAAACACTTATCTGTACTAGATATTTAATACAAATTTGGTTTTAAAATATATTTTAACTTTGGTTGGGTATTTTGGATTCATACCCAAAATTAAGTTTTGTGTGAAACGGGCCGCGTTCCTCTTAACGACGCTGGCGGTCCAAGCTCAATTATAACTATCACAATCAAAGTCCCTAGTGAATTGTTTGATCCTGGAGTTGAATTGAAAAGATATTAGAAAACCGGGAGTCACAACAGTTTCGAATGAAGTCATCTAACAAAATCTCCTTAACATAATGTTTACAAACAAACTGTTTACTTGCAGTTCTTTGGTTTTTGTCGGAATTGTGTTTTTTCTCAAATGACGATAGAACCCTTGAATTGCAAGCAGTAAAGTTCTCAGAATTGAATTGAATCCCTAAGGGATATGTACCGCAGCTTTAGAGCACTTTATCTCCGAGGTAAGGAGCACTCGAAGGCTCTGTTTATTTAAAAGATCTCTCGTCCTAATCCAAAGCTTTCTAAAGTCACGGGTATTGTCTTTAAAATTCTCTGTGGTAGCTTTAAATATTAAAAAAACACGGGTTTTAATAAGTTGAGTTAGTGAAAAAATAATTTAATTCTTAATTGCCTTCCACACTGTCAACCAAATTTATACAAAAACTTTTTTTGTGTGAATATCTAAAAAGTATGAACTATGACATCAACATTGGATATGTTGTGATGTCGAAGGAAATAGGGAAGGAAGAAGGCAGTATATTTAAAAATAAATTGAAGTGGTTGATGTTTGCTGCCCAAAGCTCATGTTTCATCAGACCTCAACTTAAAATGGTTCCCGATAACAATGTTCCCGTCAAAATGTTCCCAGCAAAAATGTCCCCAGTTAGAATGTTCCCCATCAAAATGTTGTCATTAATACTTGCTAAAATTTTCCTAACGTAGTTATAATAATTATTATAACTTGTACTTTACTTTAATGTACTTTATAGTAAATTTTAATAAATTTATCCTATGAAATAATAACGTTTTGGCGGGGAAGTTTTTCACCTGGAACATTTTTGCTGGGTACATTTTAACATTTTCGGCAGGAAACTTTAGAGTGATCCTCTTAATATGTACCGGCTTCCTCGAAGGGCGCGTCGTACTGAATTACGATGTATTTAATACATTTTATTTTTAAATTAATAGAAAATGATGCCGTAAAAAGCAAGTTAGGCTCTAAATCCGATTATTTTCCTTGGATATTCGATTGAATCTTGAATTATTACATGTTTTGTGTAGATTTTAATCGATTATTAAATTAATAGAAACGTTGCCTACTAGTTTTATCACTTAAAAATTATCTTTATTTTTTTTTTTAAATATTAACGCGACGTTTTACCTTTGCAGTATATGAATTAATAACCGGTCAGTGGCCGAGTCGACAAACGGTTACCACCCTGCATCGTCGGTGTATTTCTTTCGCTGACTGAGTCGTCCACAATTGCACAAGCAACATATTAGGCTTATAATGATGGCAGTAAGAGTTATGAAAATATTGCCAGGTTACTAATAAGTCGAGAAGTCTTTCTTTAAAAAAAAGAATGAGAAAACAAAAAAATGCGGATTTTAGAAAACCAAGAAAGTTTGAATTTAGTAAATTTTTTTGACGGGTTCTTGGTCTTGGACTCTCGACTAGCAATTCGAAAGTCGCGGGTTCGAATCTAAGCATGCACAACAAAATTTTGTTTGATTCATTTGTGTTACTCGCAATTTATTCATTTAAAAATAACATATAGTATATTTCAGCACGTTCCAGAGTTGAAGATACTTTTAGTATTACCATTCAACGTTGCTTAAAACGGATTTTGCCATGTTTGGTGACCAGAACAGAATATTCTGGTACTTTTCACCTCCCTCTTCCCCGTTTCCTTCCCCTTCTCACTACTTTCAGCGTCACAACACTACCTCACTGGCTCCAGACGGAAGCAGTTGGGACTCTTGTGAAGAATTCACAAAAAAATCAAGTTAATTTAATTTGAAGGTTGAAATTAAAGATATATAAATATATTTACAAAATCAATAAATTTAAAAAAAAAACTATTCAACTATTTTGAACGTCGTCATATAAATTCATTATATTTTTTGTGCTGAAAAGAATTTGAAAAATAGTTTTTTTTCAATTGAGAATTTTAGAATGTTACGTACCTACCTACGTTATCACGTCACTTTCCTCGCACTTTGAATATCTTTTGGTGGATTGTGTGCTTTGTACCCGACCTTACTAAAGGGATGGTAAAGTTTTACTCCCGGAGTGTGTATGACTGCGGAAGAGGTCAATAAAAACAAAACATGTGTAATAGGGTTCGTCTCCACCCCTTAGGAACTCCGAGATCATTCTAACCTCCCTCTGGTTAAGGGAACAACTTCCTTTATGGTAAGGTACTGTTAAATTCATAATGGTGAACCAAAAAATTCCAAAACTTGCTTTAATATATATCTACATTCAAGTAAGCAATAAAAATTCACAAAACGCACGATGATAAATTATTAAATATCGTGTACTTCTTGGAAGTATTTTTTGATCATAAGTATTTTTGATTTTTCAATAATGTCTAATAATAATAAGTGTATAAAAAAACGCTGAAATATTTTAGTTTGAAAGACCTTAAATAAATAGAAATAAATAGAGATTTACAATAATAATAAAAATAAAAATAAAATAATAAATATTGCAATATTTGAATAATAATATTAATAATAATAATATTTTTTAAATATTAATGTTCTTTTGGCTACTGGCATTATACCTAGCTCTCTTATTAAAAATGTTGGCATATTAGATTTGTCAAAGAATTTGTATATAAAAATGCAAAAATCAGTCATTTTAAATACATGTAGGATTACGAAAGATTTTTTAAATATTTATATTGAGGGATCAGTAGGATTTATCGGTCAAATTAGGAGTTCCACCGAGCCGAAGCCTCTGACATGAAAATATCTGGAGTCGGTGAATTATTTTCCCATTTAATAGTCTGGTAGGTTAACATGTGATTCTTGTATTTTTTGTATTAATTATACTTATATAATACACTTGCATAGCGTGGATTTACTAGATCATTTTTATGAAAAAGTGTGCGGACCTAAAAGTCTGGTCCGTAAAAATTGTACAGTTTATGAGCATGTAATATAATATTTTTAATATACGATTGTCTAACATCAAGAACTCTCATTTAACGGTACATGAACGTTTTTTTAAGGATGACTCTTAATAGTGATTTCTGTGCATTTGCCAGGGAGTCGAATATTGTTTTGGCACATCCACCCCATCCTAGGGATGTATATTTGAGTAAGCAATTACACATGTCATGGTATATTGATTTCATATCTTTTACAGAGGGAATATTTCTAATGGTAATAAAGAGGTGAGTAAGTTTTCTGACTTTTGAGGCAGTTGAGTTGTGTTATTCCCATCTCATATATTTATCTATGGTGATCCCTAGATATTTTAAACTATCCACTCATTCTAGGTTGTTGCAAGTACAAGTGTTCTGTTAATTACAAATGTTAATAGTAATATTTAGTAAAACCTTGGGTTGTCCCGCTTGTGTTGCACTAAAACGTATAAATTTTGTCTTATCCATGTTAAGAGTAAGGAGATTATTGTCCAGCCATTGTTTGACATTGTTTATTCCAATTTCTGCTTTTCTATGTGCTTGGTACCAGTTTTTGCTCTCAAATATTAACACCGTATAGTCAGCAAAAGTGATGACATTATCTGCAAGGTTACTGTTGCGAAGGTCATTGATGTAGATATTAAACAACAACGGTCCTAAAGTACTTCCTTGTGGTACACCAAATTCGATATAGGCTGGATCGCTTAGAGTACCACTAATATAAACTATTTTTCTCCGATTTTCTAGAAAGCTTCCTACCATTTAAGTAACTGCCCCTGTATACCGATTTGCTGTAGTTCTTTCGTAAGGATTTTGTGCGAGATGATAACAAAAGCTTTAGCCAGATCCAGAAATAGCGCGATACTTTTAATTCCTCGATCGATGTTATTAGAAATGACTTTAGTCAGATTGCCAATGGCATTTTCGATACCTAAACCCGGTCGGAAGCCATATTGTCTCTCAGAAATAATGTTATTATCTTCAAGGTAACTATGACGGTTTTTGACAATTTTCTCGATAATTTTTGAGACCGAATTGACCAAAGATATTAGCCGGTAATTTATAATCGCAGATTTTGGTGTAGTAATACAACAATTGATGCTTTAAATGATTAGGGAATATTCCTGATTTGAGACTTAGATTGGTAATGAACGCTTTCGTATGAATGACTTAGTTACTGTATGAGTAATTTATTTAAAATTTCAAATCCTGGTTATTCCAAACATTGACGTAATGACTTTGCTGTATTTTAAATGCTATCTTCATCTAGGTAGAAATAATAATCGATCTTACTTACAATGTAATATAAAGTCTAAGATTAACTTACAAAACATGACAAATCACTCTGAAAGTATAGGACTTGGGACGCAGAGGTTAAGCGGTTAACTGGGAAACTGAACAAATAATGTGAGAAGGACGCGGACTATACCATCTCAACCCAGGCCAGGAATCGAATTGCCCTGTTTGGAATAAACAATGAATGTAGATGGCGTTTTGTCACCAATGACTTTTTTTAATAATTCGCTTAAAAACGTTTCATTAAAAAATCCGTAGGAATTGGTCAGTAAAGCCCGTGCGGCGCGGGTGGGGTAGGGGGGGGGGGGATTAGGTTGTTACTCGGCTTAGTGAACAATTACAATATGTAAAACATTTTTTTTTTTTATAATTATAATTTATAGAAATATCACCGGAGGTTAAAATATGTCGATATTATGTTAGATCCACGTTTGTAATTATGTTATAAGCCATTCTACTTCGTATTTTTACTTCTAAAAGATGTTTTCTTTTATATAATAAGCGAAGACACGTGAAAAATCAAGGGATATTGTAATATTCTAGGACTTAAAGGAAAGTATTTATTAAAAAATATATTTACATTAACATCTTTTCAAATGAAGTTACTATTTATTACCTTTTGAATATTAGTAAACTTGAAAAATTACGACATCTGTCAAATATTTTAACAATAGAAATTGGTAATGTTGGTACCTACCTATTTTGTGGCTTTTCTGAATCGCTCGGACAATAATTGATTTACAATTTTTTTTTTAAATCTGACGAATATTTTTTATATTTATCACTTGAATAATTTCAATGAATTAGTTTTAATTTAATAATAATAATTAATGTAGAAATACTTTACATCACGCTTGCATCCATATGTAGAAATTGATTTGAAATTGCTGCTGAAATGAATCATTTTAGGAGTTACGATACTGGATGAAAAATCCAAGATCATCTAATTACCAAACCCCAGCTAATCTTTTTTTTAGAAAATTCAGGATTAAGGTGGCTTGGTTATTGTGGTTAGAATAGGTTGTTTGAAAGAATTTGGACAATTCATCAAAAATTTAATATCTAAAATTCAAGTTCTGTGAAAGTACCTACCATTAAAGTTCTGTTAATATTTCATCTTGTGCAGGTGATTTCATCTTGCACAGTTATTGTGAATATTTGAAAAAACGGACTTTGATCGACCAGCCTGAAACTCCCGACAGACCTCTGTAATCTCTATTATTATTAGAGTGGACCCTATCCATGAGATACTTTTCTAAAACATTTGACCTGAATGATGTTTCGTTATCTACCTCTCCAAGTTGTTGCTTTCCTAAAGCGTTTTCATATATTTAATTTTTTAAATTCTATGAAACAAGCTGTCCCAAGAATGCCAGAAGATCGAATATAACTGTAAGTTCTATGTGCTAATGAAATCGGAGCAAAGAAGTCAAGGCATAGTTGGAAGAAACAACTCCAGAGATCGTACGAGGAAAGGCTTGGTCTTCAATAGATGGAGGCCGCTGAAGTAATGCAGGACAGGGACGCCAGGAGGCTCCTGGTCGATGCGATGTGTTCCCCGAACCGAATAGGACAACGAAAAGAATGCATGTAAGTAAATAAAATAGCAGGCCAACTTTATAAAATGTCCTGGCCTGGGTTTGGGTGGTTTTTGGTACAGATCTCATACAAAAGCAACTTACCACTCTACTAACTATCCACTCATTCAGGCCGCCCAAAAGGCCGGACCCAAAACAATTAGGACCCTTTAGGTGTAGTACGGAAATTTAATAGACGAAGGGTTAATGAATTAAAAGGTCCACTGGTAGGTGCAAGGTCACTATGTACCTTTCAAATTAAGTGTTATTATTTATAATTAAAACAAATTTCCTACTTTTTGCGGAGTAAAAATATTCTACATTCTTCGTGCAAGGTTGTTCTGTTTTTCTAATTTAGTTATATTGTGTGAAACTAACAAATGGTCCAAAAAAACTCCCCACAATCCGGATTTAAGAATGTTTAACCGACATAATTTTTTTATATTCTTTATTGTTGTTGACATATATAATACATCAAATAATAAATATTAACAAGTCACATAGTAGAATGCTCGTATATCGGAATAAAGAACAAAATCAAACAAACCACATCTAGCTCTGCTTCGACCCAATTTATCAACGTATGTATACTTTTGCCACTCTATTGTTTTTCTATCTTTCATGTTAGATTATCTATTTTTTTTTTTTTGATCTTGTTTAAGATTATGTTTTAATTTTGTTTGTGATTTTGTTCCTGATTTTGTTTTGATTTTGTTTTTTAATTTGTTTTTGATGTTGTTATATTTTGTTACGCTCATTTAGATGAACCCTGAAAACTCAGCTGGGCGTAAAATACTAAATAAATAAATTATATGTTTTAATATTAATAATTATAATTGCAAATTTAATAAAGATGATAAAGTTGTGATATTGAAACAAAGATCTGAAAATTTGGTTGATCTATAAATTCATAGAGGGCAGCAACTTAAAAATTCAAATAAATATTTTTTACATTTACATCTTTTACTGTACCTAATATGTCATGTATTTTGATCCAAACAGTACAAATTTAAGGATGTGAAACGTGTATTGAAGCATTTTCTTGTCAAAAGTCACTGATAAAATTTATTTTAAAATCAATTTTACGATGTCTGCATATGGTTTTTTGGCGAAACGGTACCCTTGGAACCAACTAGCGTATAAGTTCGAACAATATCAATAAAATTCAATATTAATATCCGAAAATCTTTCGAGATTATTTTTTAATTTTACACTTTAATGTAAATCTGTGTTAGTACGGCTGTGGGGTCAACGCAGATAAGACCGATAAATTATCCAACGACTGTGTGGACGAGTGATATAAACATTATTTTATCTGAAGCCAGAGGTGACGAGATATAAATAATATTCACTGACCAAAATAAATTATTTTTTCATAGGTTTTTTCACACATCGCTTAAAACATGATATTAAAATTAAAATAAATTTTCACTCTACATTATGATTAGGTTCTGGCAATTTCAGCCTTATAACTATAGGGACAAGAATGGTGTGATTTTGTTCGATTTCTAAATTTATTCAGAAAGTGGTTTGCCTTACGCCGTTCTTCCACGAAGCTATTCACAAGTGACGCTACCGCTACCTGTCAAACAAATTTGCTAGTGTAGCACCTAGCGGCGTTTTCAAACACTAATAATAGTATGGAAAACACAGACGAGCGGCGATCGCGTCGCTTGAAGGTAGCTCCATGGAAGAACGGCGTTACGCCCATCGTTCACATAGCTATTTACAAGCGACGCTACCGCTACCTGTCATACAATTTTGCCAGTGCAGTGCCTGGCGGCGATTTCAAACACTAATAATAGTATTGAAAATACAGACGAGCGGCGATCGTTTCGCTTGAACGTAGCTCCATGGAAGAACGGCGTACGTCATTCGTAAATGAATCTCTTTACAATTTCCTAACATGAAAATTTACTGTGTGTGAACGTGTATCATTTTTTTTTAAATTTGAACTGGTGGATGAGTTGAGAAAAATATCAAGTAAAAAAAAATCATTTCAAATCCAGAGAAGGGTTAAAGTACCATCCGATTTTGTCCGATAATTATTACTTTTTTCGATGTTCTGAAACGCAAAGCCAAATTTAAATTTCGCAACTAGTTGCGCACAAGTTGGTTCGTGACAATAGTTGTAATGCTAGTTTCACTGTAAAACACATAGTTTCATCATGCGTGCATTAGTTGTATGCCACATTGTTATGAAGCGATTTTATTTTATTATTTTATTTCATATTTTATTTATCGAGTAGTTAGGTACTATCGTTATTTATTGTTAGTCGTATCATGTTGGCGGCACTTGTAGATTTTATTCGGCGCGAGCATGGGCAGCCTGGGGGCGTTTTCCGTTTCCTCACGCTGGTTTTGGCAGCGACATTGTGCGACTCGCTTCGAAAACAACAGTCACTTCTTTCTAAGTTTTAAAATGGCATAATTGAATCCTGAGGTTGGATTGATATCATACGGGCGTACAATCATTTCAAAGTTATTAATTAAAAGTTTTTTAGTAAACATCCGCGCGTAAGGCGAGATTTTTAGTTTCGGAAAGAAACTCGAACATAGTGCCGGTCGGCTTGTTTTGTGGAAGAGTTTATTCCGCAATAATCGAATGAATCGTTCTATGGAAGAAGGCGACACGCCCGCGAGTAATTAATCCGCATCGAGTGATCTGCGGTCGGGATTATATTTAAAACGGAAGCCGCCATGCTTCAAACAAAGTGCCGCTAAAATTATACGAGTCTCTCATATAAATCTTCCGTTATAAAACGGCTGGAAGCCTGCATGGTCTTCCCGGATGCAGATGGATAAAAGGGTCCCTTTCTACTTGGCGACCGAGACAGAGGACGTAACTTCTGGATGCCACGGATGTCGAGGCGATGATGTCACCGCGTGGAGGCGAGATGGGCCTCTCCTCTCTTCACCAGCAGTTCTTCCGCCGTGCTCGTTTTATAGTTAGATTAGCATAGGGTAAAGAGTACTATGGTCCCGGGGGTGAGTCCTTACCGTTATAATTATTATTATGTTTTTTTTAACCGCACAATACAGTGTATATATTATCTACCTACCTTGGTTTTATTTGTAGAGAAACCTAATAACATTTACAGGGATGGCATGGCAATGTATGACCCATGCTCTGATGATGGAGTACTTGTGCTCTCCGCATATTGACATACTCTGACTTTGTCAGGGTTTGGCGTCCAAGACTTCCCATTACGGAAGTCAAAGTTAATTTGCGGGACACAGTGCCTGACATTGGCACACACCATCAAAATAACAACCTTTTCTATAAGTCTCATTTACATTTATCCCATAACAACATAATTAAAATCAAACTACGATACCACTAATTGTATGCAACTAATTGCGTAGTGTAAAATAGTGTCGCGAAACCATTTTAGCTGATCAGACGTGTGTGTTCCTTGTAACTGTGTAAGAGTTGTACAACAATATTGTGAACTGCGGAAAAAAAATTGATACTGATGGTGCCATGGATGCTGTGACACTGAAGGTTGAACGACACTAAATTTGCGCAATTTACACCAATTTGTTTGTGTCCTGCAATCATTTCGAACATGCATGCGATTAGTTGCGTTATATAAATTAGATTTTACGTTTTATTATGGTGTCCTTTTATGCAGGTCATTTTTTAAATTAGAACTTAGCTAGTCAAGTTAAATCCGTTGAATTTTTAAGTGGTTGGAAAATACCCTACTACCTTTACGTTCTCTAAATGAAAACTTTTTTAACTACCCTTTTTCACCTCAGAAGAATGAATTCACATCTTATATCATACCGTTGTTGTTTCAGAGTGCCAAAATTTTACCTGTTAAGGCTATACTATGGCACAAAATTATAATTCAGCGTATATTTACCCCGCAGCATAAAGATAAATTAGAACATAAATTCAGCACTAGATTCACGCGCAACGACGGGTTAAGACGATAGACTTCGCTTTTCGGCCCATACAAAAAGGACGCCCAGGAAAAAACACTTTTCTACATCGAAAATTGCACAAAATGAATATATTTTTTTTATACTGCCTTCTAGAGGGTGAAAACTATGTCGGTATGTTTTCAAATTTTCGATGCGTTTCATATTAACGTAAAAATTCACTGTCAAACATGTACGATTTATCAAAAAATATTATTTAAGGAAAAAGTGCTGCTAACTCAACTCTCATAAAGAATTATAAAATTATAAAAAGCTACCGACGTAGCTTCTTCTTTCTAAAATATATATTTTTTTTTAAATTTCAATTTCGTGAAAGTTTCGGTGTAGAAAAGTGTATTCTCCATAAACCCCTTTTCGAGCGATTTCTGTAGGTAAATTTGAGCGTTGTCTCATTCGCACATTTCGCATTCGCTTGTATTGTAAGTGTGGGTGAGCTTATTGTGAGCGGGACAGAATGACAGACGCGGGTGTTCCGCGTGTCGTTCAAAGTCTAGCCTCTTAATAGTTCCGAAATTTAATCATAAGTACGGACAGAGAACGTTTGAATACGACATACCAAAGATATTTAATTTATTACCTGACACTAAAAAGCAATGTAATTCTATGAATAAGGTTAAATATATGGTAAAAAATTGGATATCGGAAAAAAAAAATTATATTGTGTATGAAAATTGTATGAAAAAATATTGAATCTCTAGATATAAGATGTAAATTATAATAATATGTAATTAAATTAGGACTTGTTTGTTGATATATTATAACTGTTCTTTCAAAAAAAAAAAAACAAAAGAGTTCTTAAATTACCAATGCGCTTTGCATCCTTTGGGAAATTATCAAAAAAAGTTCCACGATTTGACACATATGGTACATAGAATACTTGAAAAAGCGTTCGTTGTCAATGCCGTTGTCCTAAAATTTGTTTGCTGGTTGGCCTAAAAATTAGGACAATGCCGTGCAATATAATGGAGAGTTACGAACTTATCATTTTGTGTATGTAGATATGTATTAGCCAAAAATTGAAAATATTTTTTTCATCTTTGTCCTTTAAAATAAATAGCATAATATATTATTTCAAAGCAAATTTCTTGAAATGGTCACCCTACATGTTTACAATATAATGTATTAGGTTCCTACGGTTTAGTAGGTACCCATTATCTGTAAAAAAACATGAATGTAACAATGTTTTTTCAATAACTATATTATTTATGATACGTTTTTAAATTTTCACCGCCAAAAGCATTTTCGTTGTTAGTTTTTGGGGTGTTATTCCGTGTTGCGCTACCTCCTTCTTTTTACGCTGCAACGCTATCCGAGTCGGTTAAAGAAGGAGGTAGCGCAACACAGCATAACACCCCAAAAACAAACAACGAATATTTATTATTTATGTTCAGTTATTTTTATTACTTTCTAAAAATTAATAACCTCAACACTAGCGTGTCTTAGTAAGGTTAAAAAAATTAAATGCAACATTATAATACCTACTACGTAAAGACACAATAAATAAATCCATTGCTTATGAGCGATTAACCAGCGGCTGAGAATAAAAGTTTAAAAATGCTTGCAACTGTACAGGGAGATTTCTAATAATAATCGATGAGAAAGATCAATTATTCCCCGTATCCCAATTTTTTAAATAAAAAATTTAATATCGATTTATTTTATTCAAACCTTGCTTTAATATATACCCACATTCAAATAAGTAAGTAATTTTTTGATCATAAGTATTTATGATTTTTCAATAATGTCTAAACAAAATAAGTGTGGAATTTTTTTTTTTTAATTTTTGTTTGTAAGACCTTAAATAAATAGAAAAACAAAGGTATTTTTGTTCAAACACGTTCTCGGATTTATTTACGCACCAGATTTTCAGGAACGGGTTTAGTTTTTCCCATAGGAAAAACTGAACCCTTTCATACACTTTTCCATATAAATGATCATCTAGTAAATCCACGTTATGCAAGTGTATGATATAAGTATAATTAATACAAAACAATACAAGAACAACACGTTAAGACGATAGACTTCGCTTTTCGGCCCATACAAAAAGGACGCCCGGGAAAAAACACTTTTCTACATCGAAAATTGCACAAAATGAATATATTTTTTTTATAATGCCTTCTAGTGGGTAAAAACTATGTCGGTATGTTTTTGAATTTTTGATGCGTTTCGTATTAACGTAAACATTCACTGTCAAACATGTACGATTTATCAAAAAATATTATTTAAGGAAAAACTGCTGCTAACTCAACTCTCATAAAGAATTATAAAATTATAAAAAGCTACCGACATAGCTTCTTCTTTCTAAAATAGATATATTTTTTTAAATTTCAATTTCGTGAAAGTTTCGGTGTAGAAAAGTGTATTCTCCATAAACCCCTTTTCGAGCGATTTCTGTAGGTAAATTTGAGCGCTGTCTCATTCGCACATTTCGCATTCGCATGTATTGTAAGTGTGCGTGACCTTTTTGTGAGCGGGACAGAATGACAGTCGAGGGTGTTCCGCGTGTCGTTTAAAGTCTAGCCTCTTAATCTACCAAACTATTAAACTGACGAGGCAACTGAAAACAAACTAAAAGCAGCTGGTTTCTATGTCTTGATTGGTCAAAAAACTTGTTATATACTATTACCATAGACGAAGAACTATTATTTATTTATTTTAATTTATTGATGTAGCTATTCCAAATTCCTGTAATATTCAAAAATCTGTTTCTGAAAAAATAAGAAAGTATACAGATTTAGGAAATGAAATTAAAAGAATTTGGCATTCTCAGACTATAAAAATATTACCTTTTGTTATTTCGGCTACTGGCAATATACCTAGCTCTCTTATTCAAAATTTAGGCTTATTATATTATTTGTCAAAGAATTTGTTTATAAAAATGCAAAAATCAGTCATTTTAAATATATGTAGAATTACGAAAGATTTTTAAAAAATTTATATTGAGGGATCAGTAGGATTTATCGGTCAAATTAGGAATTCCACAGAGCCGAACCCTCTGATATGAAAATATCTGGAGACACTGAATTATATTCCCATTTAATAGTTTGGTAGATTAACGTGTTGTTCTTGTATTGTTTTGTATTAATTATACTTATATAATACACTTGCATAACGTGGATTTACTAGATGATCATTTATATGGAAAAGTGTATGTTTTTCCTATGGGAAAAACTAAACCCGGACCTGAAAATCTGGTGCGTAAAAAAAAATCAAACCGTAACAAAAAGAAAATGCAAATAAAATAAATATTAGAAAAATAATGTTTGAATATCTGTGTTGTTTACTATAATTTCAACTCTTTTAGGTATTGAGGGGGTTGTTACTTGAATTTTTCACAGTATTAAATATAAAAATATTTTTCAATCACCTATCTCCCACCCCCATACATCGCGAAGGTATAAATAGATATGCGCACTGTTTCATATGTTACCGTGCTACTAGAACGAGATAGTGCTCATCATGGAATACCGAACTAATCAGTTGGGACATGTGATGTAAAAAAAAAAATTATTGTTTTTAATTGCAAAAAAATATCAATGGGCAGCCAAATGACATCTAGATTTTTTCTCCAAATATGCTCAGGAATCGCTGGTTAAAATACTCCGGGTACATTCTGGTACCACATGTATATGGTGCATCATTTTCAAACGACTTGTCTGAGTACTGTAGTCGTAACAAATCCGCAGGCGGTCTAATCTTTTTTTTGAAATTATGTGGTTTATATCATCAACGAAATAAAAAAAAATTACTTTGTTTATAACCACTAAACTCATTAACATTGTTGGGTTTCGCTTAATACAGGCATCTCCAAACACCCTCGACTCTCTGCAAAAACGGGCGGTCCGTTTGAAAGATTCTCCCGTCTTAACAAACGGATTGCAATCTTTAGAGCACAGCCGTCGGGTGGGAATGCTATCTTATTCTACTGGTTTTTCAATTAAAGATGCTCCGAGGAACTGGCGTCATTGATCCCCTCGGCACCGGTGCATAGTCGGGAAACATGCCAAACGCTCGCCCAACATATGTACACGGTTGACATTTGTCACATGAGAACTGGTCGTTTTTACGACTCGTTCTTGAGTTCAACAGCTCGGCTGTGGAACGATTTGCCGGCCTCTGTATTTCCTCCTTCCTACAACATGAGTCTCTTCAAGACCCATGTTCACTCCTTCCTCTCCTCAAAAAGACCCTCCATGCAGCATCTTCAAAGATGACATGGGTTCCGATGGAAATTATTTTCCTCAGGACCTCCTGTGTGGAGTTAATATAAAAAATAAAAAATAAATCATCAGGGTACAAATTCAACTAATCAAAAAGTTTATTGTGTGTACAATGTCGTATAGAGTGAGAAAATGTAATATATAAAAATTAATGTTTATTCTTGTGTTCGTATGTTATGCGCGGCCATACCGTTCGTCCGACTGCGATGAAACTTGGGAATATAATGCCCGGGATGGTTATAGGACAGTGAGCTCTGGCGTTATGAAATTAATTCCTATACTATTCATACTATCAAGGGCGCTGTACAATTTATAATATAACTATTAGGCTATATTAAGGTTTATTATTTACAAATGTATACAGAAACATACTTAACTGACAACACATTTTAATAAAAAAGTTTAAGCTTGGAGAAGATACCAATTTGCACGCGGAGGACATTATATTGAAAACACTGGAATATGTATACCGGTTAGCTCTGGCATTATGAAATTCGCATTAAAAAATAAAATAGGTCACGCGAGTTGTTGGAACAATGAGTGTATTTTATGGAGTTAAGTGGCAGGGAAAAAAGGCTGAGGGGAGGGATATGCGGGAGGGCCGGATGGGGATTTAAGGAGGCAGTCTTCGCGGGATGGGGGGCGAGGGAGAGGGGAAGGCGGAGAAGGTGGAAGCGGAATGTCTGAGGGGGGGATTCGCAAAAAAGGGGAGAGCGGGGGAGGGGAAGGGGGATGCGGGGAAGGTGTAAAGGGAACGCGGGAGGGGAAGGGGACGCGGGAGAGGAAGATGAGGCGGAAGGAGAAAACGAACGAATGGGAAATGACACGAAGGGAGAAACAATTTATTTATTTAAGTAGCCAGGTAGTAGCTAGTTTTATATAACATTTTTACAACTTTATAAATACAAAGAACCCGACAATTTTACATAACTCTCACATAACATAAAATTAATAAATTCTATATATATCAAAATATGTGTATAATTTTTTGTACAGAATTTGAATGCGCAACTTCTGAGACCTGACGTATTTAAAATTTTCGACTTTGACTGCCTTTCTTATTGTTTTCGTATGTAATTCTTTCATAACATGTGTATGTAGAGTATGCAGAGATTAAATATGCAGGTAGCTAGAATACACTATAAATAATGACATTATGCTACAACTGGCTGTTTTGAACCGTGAAGTGTTTCGGCATACACATAAACCTGGGCATAGCAGTATTTTGATTTACAGACATCTCTCTGTTAAGTGAGCCAAATGGAAGGAACATGTGGTATTTTATTTTTAAAAATGTCAGCACCATAGACATAAACTAACTAACTAACTAACTAACCATCACGCCGTTTCCCCGCAGGGGTAGGCAGAGAGGATGGACCGCCAAACAACTCGGTCTTGGCATACACTCCTCGCCTCATTCACATTCATACATCTTATCATACATGCTCTTCTATTATTCTGACTCTTGACATGGCCCGACTCAAGTATCTGATTCACTTGATATATATAGACATAATATATAAAAAAAACCAATAGATCTGCCTATTGATATTTATTAGATAAACTAAAGGGGAACAAACAAAGTGGTGAGTAATTTTTAAATTAATGTATCTGTCATTTGACGGGTCACTCAATTGTACTATAAATGCATAAAAATGCATAAAAAAAATAAATTGACTATCTAGTTTTCGAAAATAAACATTCTTATGAATCATTTTCCTTTGAGTACTTCATAATGGTGCGCAATTTGCTGGCTGTGTAATACCTTAACTGCAAATCCAAAAGCAGATAAATAATAGTACGGCTTCTTTCCAAAATAGAATTTTTTGAAACTACTTAGTTTAACCCTTTTATAATTTACTCACACGCAGTAATGACAGCTGGCGTGGTCGAGGGGTAAAGCTCTTGACTCACAATCCGTAGGTCGCGGGTTCAAACCCAGCGTGTGCAAATAAATTTTATTTGATTAATTTGTGTGGTTTCACAATTAATTCATTAAAAAAAATATGTAGTATATTTGCAACACGTTCCAGAGTTAAAGTATGGCCCTGGTGGACTCCAGATACTAATATCTACAGCCTGTATGTCGGAAGAATATCTACAGCTCATATGTTGGACAAATATCTATGAAATTAAGAGTGAAGACTAATATCTACAGACCTAAGGTCGGATAAATATCTACGATCGCCCCAATGGTGAAGAATGTCTATAGAGCGTAGGTGGAACTAATATTTACAGAGGGCAGCTGAGCAAGAGGTTGTACGGAAAAGCATAAATTACTTCAATTACGTAAAGGCTTAAACGTTTAAAGTACGTACATGAAGTTTTTGCATAATATTACGTACTTTGCTGTAATTTTGAAATTGGCATAGCACCTGCTCGCGTCAAGGCAAGAAAAACATCCCAGTTTTCAAGTAGTTTAGCGGCTACGCTAGGTTTGTTTAACATGGTTTGTGATACAAAAGAAAGTGCCCGCTTCGTAGCGCCTGCTCGCGTCAAGGCAAGAATAACATCCCAGTTTTCAAGTGGTCTAGCGGCTTTTGTATCACATGGTTTGTGATACAAAAGAAAGTTCTTTAAACTGCAGACGCAATATTACGTTATGCCAATATGCTACAAATAATTGCAAATCCAACCTCTGCCAGTACTGTAGATATTCGTCTACATCACCTGTTCCGTAGATATTAGTCAACAGTTTGAGCTGTGGATATTCGTCCTCACTTCGGTTCTCATAGATATTGTTCCAACATACCTCTATATTAGTCAACACATCGATTCTCATAGATATTAGTCCGATTTGTTTAGTTTTTGAAATTCCTGTAGATATTAGTAGACGCCTCCCCCTGGTGTAAGACCACTATTAGGAACTGAAACGTTGCTTTAAATTTCTTTAACCGTGTTTAGTGACCAGATCTGAATAGCCAGGTATTTCCCCACCTTCCTCTTCCCCATATTCTTCACCACCCCACTTCCTTTAGCCTCAAAACATACCCCAATTAGGGATGCCATAGTCTCACTGGTTCCAGGCGGGAGCAGTGAGGACTCCAGTGCGGTACTCGTATAGAAAAGGCGTCGTGTATTCAATTCCTCTCCGGATAACTGGCGTGATGGTATTTGTATTAACACGTTTAATCGTAGGAGACCAAATTTGTCCCAGCACATAGGTCTCATAGAAATCGTTGTGTCTCCCTTACTATCAAAATGAGAAGTATGATCTAATCTAAACTTTATTGGAAAGAAAATACAACACCCTATACATATATTCAAATCTAAAAGTAAACCAAAAAATAATTTAAATGTTCACCTTTATGAAACCAAAGTATTCCACTGTAATTTAAAAAAAAACTATAAAACTTTGTGAATTAAAAAAAAAAAAAATTTTAAACGAAAAAAAAAATTCTTACACCTAATTTTTTGAAACGATAAAAAAGTGAGGTTACGAATACGTTAATAAATCATTTTTCTAATAAAATATGTATCTGTTTTTATTTTTTCTTGTTATCGGTAAAATTAGTTAGAAAAAACGTAACGTGAGCCATTTTAAAACTTTGCATTAAAAAAAATATATATTTCAAAATGTACTTAATTGTTTTGAATAATAAAATTTTAAAGATTATTTCTTCGCCTTTCGGAAACTGTTTTTAGTTTTCGGATACGATCATAAATATTCCATTTATTTGGAATTTATTGCCAAAATATTTTTTCAAGTTGCGGAAATATACCTACTTACCTTCTGAAAATACGCCAAATTTTTAAAGGGTTAAATCAATTTTCTGTATGGTGTACCAAATTTTTTCATATCTCGTGTCGAGATATGGGTTTATAGTTAGTTTGTTATTTAGTGAAGGTACTCGGAGTCTTTCCCGTTTCACAGTGAGGCGACTGTTGTGCGGGTGCGCGCTGTGCAGTGGGTGCATTTCGATGCACATTATTCATAGCCTGAATAATGCAACTGCACCAGATGCAAACACAACGCGGAACCGTGCTGCAATAAGGGGAACGCTTGGTTACCCTTTGCGACGGACACTGCTGCATACTGCACTCGGCTGCATTTTGGAGTGTGTGTAGGGCGACCATCCCACCGGGAATGTGCATGAAATGGAATAAAAAATGAACACGTTTCACTGGTTTTTCTGACCAAATGAAAAAAATAATCTAATTATTTCGCAGCTACATTTAGAAACAATTCCATAGCGATCAAATTCGAATTTGAATAAAGATTTCATACTCTTTGTGAAGTAGTAATGTATTTAACCGTTTTTTGACGTTTGGCCTGAGGTTAACATTAATTGATTAAATGAGACCATAATACAACCATTTAAAGATGAAAAATAGAATTACCAAAAAAAACGATTATTACAGGCGGAAGATAAAATAAAAAATTCTAATGATTTTCTGATTTTCATGTAAATGGGTGTCTTCTATATAATACCTAGTGACAGTAAAATTTATTTTTCAATATCTTAAAAAATGACGAAGTAATGAGCTTTCGAAGTGCGTTAGCGGAAAAAAGTACACCAGTGAAGTCACTATACAAAATTTGGTACAATTAAAATGCAGTAAAGAATTCTCCCACTCCTATGATATTTTTCTTTGTACCCGCCAGTCATTTTTTAAACTGTGACGTCACACGACTGTAGTCCGGTGCCGGCCGGTGAGATTATCAACATTTTAAAGGCTTATGTATTTGTTTTCAATGATTTTTGGTTTTCCAAAAAAATAAAATTCTGCCCTTATCATCCTAAAATTATATAAGCGGATAATTTGTAAATAATGTGATTTTTGCTAAAGGGGATAACTTCATTATATATTCATTGCAATGAACGTCAGGTCTGAAGAGCTTACGAATTTCATTGCAAAGTAATCAGCAAATATAAATAATAAATTTAAAAAGTTTAATTTTCATTTTTATTGGATCAATTGGCTTCTAATTTTGAACTGAATTAATTTTATTGCAATAATTTATTGAAGCTTATAAACCTCATCGTAATATTTAATCATTGAAGTAATCAAAAGTAACAAGTCTGTGAAATGTAAAAATCATTATAATTACTAGGAATCGAACCCAGATCTTCTGTCTTTCCAGAAGAATTGTCTACCAATTTAGATTTTGTCACATAAATTGAAAATAATATTGATAATTCTTCAGAGGGTTACCAGAGAATACCGGAAATTAGTCCTTTTTAAATGAAAATCTAGACGAATCGACTCTTTTTTACAAAAAAACATAAGTTGATTTTGAAATATTGTTATTTTATTTAGTACAAGCAGTTTTAAAATTTTGAAAGTGTATATTTAATATACTAAGGTTATACCGTTAGTCGTTGGCAGATTTGTTCAATTTTCAAACGATAGATCAATAATTTAAAATCATATAATCATACAACAAAATAAATCAATACATAATCTAGTCAACAGAGTTTTCAGAATTTTAATTTTAGTTAAATTAAAATCATTAAAAAATAAATCCGACAACGTGTTTGGTGACAAAAATACCTAATTTTTTCAATTTATTTAAGGTCATACAAACTAAAATATTTCAAAACTTTTTTATACACTTATTTTGTCTAGACATTATAGAAAAATCATAAATACTTATGATCAAAAAATATTTACAATAAGTAAACGATATTTAATAATTTATCATCGTGCGTTTTGAGCATTTTTATTGCTCACTTGAAGGTAGGTATATATTAAAGCAAGTTTTGAATGAAATAAATCGATAATAATTTTTTTATTTAAAAATCGATCTTTCTCATTGGAACCTCTTTGAACACTTGCAAGCATTTTTAAACTTTTACTCTCAGTCGCTGGTCATTCGCTATTAAAGGGAAATATGAGACCTCAAATTGATAAGGTCTCAGTAGCTCAATTGGGAAGTTATATTACATTCCCGATAGGACAGAGGATGTGGGTTCCATATTTATATCGAATCCGAACCGTTGTTACCTTCCGTTACCATTTTAATTTTGCGTCTTTTTCTGTATCATAATAATTTCATAGATATTTGTTAATATTTTCTTCAAGGGGTGATTCTACATGAATTTTTCATATGAATACCGCACAAGAGTCCCAACTTCTCCCGTCTGGAGCCAGTGAGACTATTGCATCCATAACTGGGGTATGTTGTGAGGCTGGAGATAGTGGAGGAGAGTGGGGAGAGGAAGGTGGGGAAGTACCTGGTTATTCATATCTGGTTACCAAACACGGCTAAAGCCATATCAAGCAACAAATAATCTTAAAGTCATGAAGTAAATAAATAAAATAACTCCATAAATTCCATCACATAACTTTATTATGTATTTGTGATCTTTATATTTTTTGGTGTATCTGCGAATCTATGTAAAAGTCCGTCTAAATAAATATACAGGATGTTCGTGGGAAAAGTGCACAAACTTCATGAGGTGATTCTACGTGATAGTACAAGTAAAAAAGATAAATAATTTTTTTTAAAACATTTTTTTTCATACAAAAATTTTATTGCATAAAAGAATACGCTTATTTTTTTTCCATATAAAGTTTTAATTTTTTTACCCGAAAACTACCTTTAAACATTGAAATTTGAAAAAAGTTCTGTTTCTTTTTTTATTTGTACCATCATGTAGAACCACTTCCCAAAGTTTGTGCACTTTACCCCCGGACACCTTGTATAAAGAAAATATAAAGATACCTATACAGAAAGGTGGGCTAAATTTATTTTTTTTTGTTCACATGTGACATTATCGAATACCTTAGGTTTTTCGCACATAAACAGGAGGGGTAATGAGGCACATGGTATGTCGTTTAGCTGGAAAAATCCTTCCGGGGAGCCCGGGTGCCGGGTAAGTGCCCCGCAGTGCTCCGCCCCGCCGGAGGGGCTCGTGGGACCCCAACCGCTGAATCCTGCTTCAGAGAGGGTTTTACCTGAAACATAAAGTGCTTAAATTTTGATTTTGTGATATGACATAATATCCAGTCGAATCGCGTTATCCGCATTAAAGGATTTATTTATTTATTTATTCACGCCCTTATTTGCCTTTACATGAAAATTTTATACATTGGTTACAGTAATTAAGTATAAAAATGCAGTTGTAATAATTGTAAAAAGCAACACATATAAATATAACAAAATTTAGTGCAAATTAGCTGAATACTAGAAAGTTGGTTATATATATAAGAAAAGTAAGAAATAATTAGTCGAAAGAGATTTAGAAAATAAAATAATAAAAATAAGAGTGTAAACACATAAAAAAAAAATAAAGATAATAATAATAACACATGATATATAGAAAGTTAAAAAATAAGACCTGAAATTACAATAACATAATAACAGCATTAAGGATTGTAGCATATTATTTGCGTACAGATACACTTTTTAAATGAAGCGAGGTTTTTATAAAAAAATATGTCTACGGAGCAGGTATCATTCCCCACACGATGCAATCTCTGAAGACAAGAGTTGAACATAAAATTAGTGCGAGGAGCAACTATATTAAATGGAGCATGGAGTCTAGTGTTGGAATTATTGGGTACTTGATAATTTATCATGTTCACTAGTTTAGGGCTATCCAAATATCCGTTTACGATTTCAAATAATAATTGATTGACGTGATATTGAAGGAAATGAGCGAGGGTTAGGATGACCTCTGATTTTGATACGCATAATTACGTTTGTTTATTAGGTGAAGCAAAAATTTTGAGAAAAAAAATCCGACATTGGTATTTTAAGGGTGGCAGTTTAATAGACTGCTGGAATAACTTTTTTTTATAACAAAAATGTTTTCAAAGTGATATCTATTGTAGGTAATGGAGTTAACAGCATACGAAACGATAATGATACATTTAGATATTCATCGCAATATAAAAAAGTATCACATTTCTTGCTACAGCACACAGGCGACAATGCCTACGCATCTCTTGCAGCGGTCCTGGGTATTATTCTAATATCTGTTATAAATCATCGCATCCGGTCTTGACGATTTCTTTCCTTTTCAGAATAGATAGAATAAAACTAGATGCATGATGCCAATATCACTACCAGATACAACGCAAGAATGATGTTAACCCAAATGGACTTCTCACACCTTTCTTTTCAATTTTTTTTCACTTATCAACGTCTTTACCATATTTATGAAGTCGATTCAGAAGATAAACAATAGAGCAAATAATAAAAAAAATGTTGCTTAAAATACCAACCGTTATATGAACAAAATGAAAGGTCCTGATTGAAATAGAATAGCAAAAATAATTCGAAGACTTGGCAGGTCCGCCCATTAGTAATTAAAATTTATTCAAAAACTGTACATTTTAATTACATAAAAGAATGTAGGATTATTCCCAGGAAACAGATTTGTCCAATCAATCTAGTTTCCAAGTGTAAACGCCATCATCAGTAGACAAACGTGGAGAAAATCAAAAAAAGTAATAACTGACTATCTCTTCACATATTCGCAAATAATAAACAACATACACTCGTAGATAAAAACATAATTCTGGAAAAATTGTTTAACCAAACCGCTAGTAGGTATATTTAATAAGCAAAGGGATTTACATTAAAACAAAATGTGTGTCCTTACCATCGATTGTCCTATGCTCTCCAGGAGTCAGCAAGTCACTAAAGCCCACCATAATGTGACCCTTGTTAAAACTACCTTGATTTGCACTTTTCGAATATTCGATGAATGTGTCTGTGCAAAATTTCGCTTCTTCGGCACTGTTAAGTATGATTAGGTGTGCTTGTTCAGCTGCACACACTTTGAACGCATCGTTCCAAGAACTTGTTGTGGTATGAAGTTTGTAACAGCTGCCTGGCATCGATGGATAGTTTTTGTATCCTGTAATTGAAAAGTAGCATTGTTTATATTAATAAAAAGTAATAGCAGATTACTTTATAGCAGGGTGGCCAACTGGATGAGACCCAAGATCTACTGTTTACTGACGAAACCCTGTATGATCTACCAATTACATCAGGGGAAGGGAACGTTTTTGCCATCTAGAATTTCAAGCGCCGGGAGGGGGAGTGTTCTTAAAAAAAAATCATGTACACAAATGCTGCAAATATAAATTTATAACTGCTCTCAGCCCAACGCAGATTTTTACTTAAGATTGATTGATTATGTGTCCAGAAGCTTAAATAAGTTACTCACAGAAAGTTGATTTATCAGAACTTTGGAGCATATGGTGTGCAACTCAAATGTAAAGCTTCACTCAGTACATGAGAGTGGCTTTCTTCGATGAATCTGCAACTTGTTATTTAATTTATCGCTATATTCTGAACATAAAACTGGTTTAAATTAAATCTGTATACGGGGAATTAAAACTAGACACAGAACATGAAAATGGTTTTTCTTTGATTCTGGCAGCACATATGTACATAGTCTGCAATTAGAATTTAAAAACTGCACTTCAAATAAGGGAAATTAATAGTGAATCTGCATTCGAGTTCCCAGCTTTAATTAGAATTGATCTCATAATATGCGTATGGTTTTCTTATGAATTACGAATTTTGCAGCATATGATTTGAAACAAAGTTTTTAACAAATTTAACTCAAAACATTGGAATGGTTTTTTTTTTTTTTTCGTTGTTTGTTTTTGGGGTGTTATGCCGTGCAAACAACGAAAATGCTTTTGGCCGTGAAAATCTAAAAACGTATCATTGGAATGGTTGTTCGGAATGCGTCAGCACATTAATCAGCTGGAATTTCGACAGATCTTTCAGAATATGAAACTGACTTCAACAAGAGTGAATCTGCGTGCGAGCTCCCAGTTTTAATTGATACTACACCCAGAACACGAAAATGGTTTTCCTCCTATTTTTTTACTTGGAACACATGGATGGTTTCCTTCGAAATGCGTCAGCATATGAATCCGCATCTGGAATTTGCATTATAAACACAAGTGATATGAGGCAAACCAGTCCACCAGCATAAATTATATTGTACTCAGATTACGTGATGTTTTTCCTACATTTTACATCAAATTTATTGACTGCAATATTTTTTTCTAATTTCTTATCAACTAGTCAATTGTACTATATAAGTAAAATAAATACAAAACAATACAAGAACAACACGCCAACCTACTAGAGACCAAATGGGTAAAATAATCAGAGGGTTCGGCTCGGTAAAACTCCTAACTGGATCGATAAATCCTAGTGATCCCTCAAAATAAATATTTAAAAATTCTTTCGTAATCCTACATGTATTTAGAATGATTGATTTTTGCATTTTTATAAATAAATTCTTTGAGAAATCTAATAAGCCTAAATTTTTAATGAGAGAGTTAGGTATAATGCCTGTAGCCGAAATAACAAATGGTAATTTTTTTATAGTCTGAGAATGCCAAATTCTTTTAATCTCATTTCCTAAATCTGTATATTTTCTTATTTTTTCAGAAACAGATTTTTCAGTATTACAGGAATTTGGGAATTCAATGACGTAAGTTATTTTGAAATTTTTTGGTATGTTAAACTATATTGGGTTTGTTAACCTGATAATTTTATTATTTATTTGATGTCCTGGCATAGCGTCATGGAATCGGTAAACATGGCCATAGCCATCAACCGGTGGCGAACTTCAATAAAGTCACTGGACCATTATCAAAGGACAATGATCTTATGGTCCGAATGCTAACGGACCTCTGCAGATTCGTTTCAAGAATTTTAATGAAAAGAAGATTTTTGCGTACCAGGATCATAAGTCCCGCATTCTCGACACGCCACGAGAGCGCTAGGGTCCGCAATCTGTTTTAAAGTATTCTTCTCGCAGATAAACAGGAGGGCCAATGAGGCACATGGTATATCATTCAGCTGAAAGAATCCGCGGGGGGTGCCAGGGTGCTGTGTGAGCGCCCCGCAGTGCTCTGCCCCGCCAGAGGGGCTCGTCGCACCCCATCCGCTGAAGCCGGCTTCCGAGAGGGTCTTCCCTGTAATGATCAAATGTTTTAACTAATAAAAATGGTGTACTAATTAAATAAAGAAAATATAATATATATATTTTTTAAACCACATAAAATTCACAAAAGAAGAAAAAAGTTGTCCTTACCATCGATTGTCCTATGTTCTCCTGGAGTCATTAAGTCATTAAATCCCACCATAACGTGATTCTTGTTAAAATTACCCAGAGGAGTACTGTTGGCATACTCCATGAATACATCTGTACATAATTTAGCTTCTTCAGCACTGTTCAGGACGACGAGGTCTGCTTGTTCAGCCGCACATACTTTGAACGCATCGTTCCAGAATCTGGGGGTGGTATGTAGTTTATAACAACTGTCCGGCATTGATGGATACCTCTTATATCCTGTAACATTTAAGATAAAATATTTAGTGGTCGATCCATTCTGCTTACCCCTTTCAAGATGCGGCGTGTTGGTTAGTATGATATCCTAGTTTAAGAGTTTACTTATAGATGGAACAAAGTTATCCTAGATTGATATCGACACCTATTTGTCGATAATGCAGAGATCGAAACTTCAATAAATACTATTGTAACCTCCAGGTCGTTATGTAACGAGTCCAGATAATTCCTACCGTTTGATAAATTAAATATCAGAGCTCATTGTTATTTATCACGAATAAAGTCCAAAGTGCTTTGTTGACTTCGGAGTTTTTATAAAGATAATTAAGTTTAAGTTATAACAGTTATTTAGTTTTTATTTTATTTTTTGGCATACCTGAAGCACACGTATCACACACCGCTTGCGGTTTCTTACTTTTTGGCGTAGAGGGAGAGCTGAGACCTCTTTCGTTAAGTGGTACCTTTCTCTCACACATGAACAGGAGTCCTAACTCGCAGGGATAGTCGTTCAGCTTTCTACCCATGCCTACCAATAGGGCACCACAGTGTTCGTTGTTGTTGGCGTTGTCGGGCTGACCGCTCTCCCATTCACTGTACCCCGCTTCCTCCAATGTCTGTCCTGCAAGATCGATTTAAAACTTGACCAAAACAGTTGAAACAACACTTTTTTTATCAGAAGCAAAAATTTTACAGAATCTAAATGTCCAAAATTCCGTGAAAATAAATTAAGGTTAAACATCGAACCAAATTTTATTGTTGAAAACGACTTTGAGATAAGGATAGAGTTTTGGGAGGGCACTGCAATCGCTTAAATTGCATCAAATGGCAATTAAGTGATTAGGCAAAGAAATTAGTGGTTCTTCCGTAAAGGAGATTATTATAAATTACATTCTATGGTAGTTTTCATTTTTGAATAGCATCTTTTTAACACTTTAAAAGGATTTGATAGATAAGGCTCCGTTATAAGCGTTAAAAAAGAAGATGTAATTGAAAGGGAGGTGTATGTAATATGCATGATAGAGCGAGAGAGCTAATGCCAAAAAAACGGTTATAATCAATAGGCGTGGGCGACTGTTGTGAAAATATTATAACACGAATTATTGAAATAAGAGCAAAGAAGTATTCTAAAAAATACTGTGGTTTTTTCATACTTATATAGCACAAGCTTCTTCCCGCGACTTCGTCTGCGTAGGGTTAGTACTTTGAATAATCTATTTTCTTTTCCTAGGTCCCATCTACGTTTATACCAAAATTCTTAACCTATTTATTTAAAATATGTATAATTCTTGATTCGATTCAAAGTATTAGGCGAGTACTTCAAATAAATTCACTAATTTAAATATTTTCCAAATTTTTTTTTTAAATTATCTAGTCTCATTTCTTTTTTAATGTTGTTTGGAAGACAATTATATAAGTTGTCCCCTTCGTAACCAATTAATTGTTTTTCATAGTTAGTGTGGATGGTGTTTAAATATATGTTATCGTGTTGTTGTGTAAAATGTTTGTGTACTTGGGACGTTTTAATGAATTCTGTCTTTTGTATGTATGAGTTGATTATTTATTGTGTACATAAGGAGACATATATTTAAAATGCCTTGGGAAAATTATTTTGTATATGAGGAGATATATATTTAAAATGCCTTAGAAAAATTTCGAAATTCGTCCAGAAATTACAAATATGTACAACAGATAAACTACCTTCTTTCGCAGTGAAGGCAATGTACATATCTTTCCATGAACAATTTTTTGTCAATTTTTATTAAGTAAGGCTTTTGTGTACGGTCGTTTAACAAATGTTAATTTTTTTCAGAAAGTTTATTAGAAAGGCTGAAAGTGTTTAAGGGCATTCTTAAAATATATTTAGAAACTTTTCACCGATAGATGGCTTTATTTTCAATATTGTCAAATAAACCCGTTTTAACGCGTTATGCTTTTTAATATTGAGATAAATTATTGGTTCGCGAATGTACAAAAAATATATTAATCTGTATAAATTATTTTTCGTGCATATACTTTTATAATTTTAGAGAACGGCAGAAAAACAATCGATTTTATTGTAAAACCAACACGTACAAAAGACAGAAAATTTTATTAGCAAATCAAAAGAAATGTGCGAAAATCGTGCACTTCCAAGTTTCAATGTATAAAGCATTAGGTCCAAAAGAGACGGATGATAAAAGGATTCTTGAATTCAGTAAATTAAAACATCGCTCGGGGAGATTGATTGATTTATAAAAAGCGCGGGCCTGGTAACAAGGGCTTATGACGCTGTTGCTGGCGCTAGCTGGACCCTTTTTAAAGACCGCACGACTAACTACGCCATTTACGATCTTCGGACAATCGGGCTTCGCAAGCGATGCAGGTGTACATTCCTTCTTATTATCTCGGTGTTTTATTTGCATCTGAGATATATTTTGTGATAGTCAAAAAGTAAACATCTGTTTGTGTAGAAATCTACGCGGCGTTTACCGAAACCAAGGAAGTGGCTAGGATTGACAGACGGAGAAACAAATTTGTCGTGTGTTCAAGTCTGGGTAGGTGCATGGATCTCATATACTATGACGGGACAATATTTTTTATGGTGTCCGCCTGCCTATAATGTGCATACGAAGTCGATTGGTAGGATTGACAGACGGAGAAACAAATTTGTCGTGTGTTCAAGTCTGGGTAGGTGCATGGATCGCATATACTATGACGGGACAATATTTTTTATGGTGTCCGCCTGCCTATTTTGTGCATACGAAGTCGCTTGTTCACATAAAAAAAAACTTTTTGTATTTAAAAAAAAAAAAATCTTTCTAGAAACAATAAACGTGACATGTTAATGATAGGGTAGAAAGATGAGGACTGAATATAATTTTTTTTTTGAACATACATCTTATATGTGGTGTCCGGAAACTAGTGCTAAAATAAACTGGTGAATCTACATCACATAGGTCACAGAGAACCCAACAAACTTTTTTCGATCTGAGCACTTCGATTTTATTTTAACTTCGCAACTTTTCGGCAAGTAAACATTTAGAGCCTTGCCTACGCTTGGTGTACGAACACAAATTACGCGGTTTCGGCTTTCTGGTGTGCTAGCACGGTCGCTCGATATGAAGTTACCGACCGATTGTCGGTAACTTCTCATCGTTCCCTAGGACAACTGAAGATCTCAAACGTACAAACGACAGTTGATATCGAATATATTAAGGACACTTAGTCATTGTGAACTGTCACCTATTTGTTTGCGATCTGCAGTTGTCGTAGGGAACGATGAGAAGTTACCGATAGTTATCCTATCGATCGTTATAGAGCAAGCGTGCTATGGCCTCTGGTTAGTCAGCGCTTGGGTATTTGACTACTAATATAATTTTTGAGCAACTTTATGAACCATCCTATACCCAAGATGATTGAACAAGAAGAAGCATAATACATTAGTTGATACAATATATATATATGAAATAAGGTAAATGCACGTGAGATATATAACTGGCAAAATAACGATACTAGAAGAAATGAGATTCTTGAGGTATCTGTGTTCTAAATCCATATAGATTATTATACAAGTGTCAAATAGGTGTTTGTATATTGTATCAGGAAATTATTATTATGGGGAAAGGATGCAAGGCCTTGTATTCTGAGATTCCACCTAATTTTTTTCATAGAATCTACTTGCTACTTGCAGTGGAATCGACATGCGAATTCTATCTAAATTTATCGGTTATGTGATACTAACATTATATTATCATGCTCTTGAGGTAATTTTTCACAAAAACGGCGCAATCAAGTGAATCAATTATTTGAGAACGGTCAATTGGAATAATAGAATAGTAAATATGAGACGATTTATGAATGTAAATAATCGCTTTCTTCACATTCACTTTTAACTGTTCGAGTGGTGATCCATCCTTCATCCATAATTACTAAAAATTACATAATAAGTATCCAGAAAATTTTTGTAAAAAATTTCGTAATATAACACGTTTTTTTACATTAGCTCCACACAGGAGGCCCTGAGGAAAAAAATCCTATGGAAAAAGGACTATGTCATCTTTGAAGATGCTGTGTGGGGGGTCTTTTAAAGGAAAGGAAGGAGAGGAAGTCCTGGGAAGGAAATAGGTTTGAGGGGTGGGTAGGAACCTGGGGATTAATATGTCTAGGAGTGATTGACGTGTGAAGCCATCTCTCCCACTGCGGTGCAAGGCGATGGGTCGAGAGGGTCCGGCTGGAGTGATCAAAAGGTCTCTCTCAACCAGTCTCTCCCTATCCGGCCTGCCACGCAGTTGGTAGGCAGACGCATCCGTCACCAAGTCCCGGACAAACCTAACCCCATGAACCCGGGCACCCCTGCTAAGTCACCAAACGTAGCGAACCACTTGGGGTGACCTGTGGTAAAAGTGTTGGTTGTACAATAAATGATTCCTGGGGCGGCGGTACCCATATTTGCCTCCCAAATTAAACGCTTTACACTCTAGGATTTACTTTCTTCCCGGAATATATGTGATTTTTATTTTTTATTATATTTTTGATTTCTTGTTGGCACAAAAAAGGTCACTTCAATTGTTTACATTTTTTAGGTAGATTTTAAAACCTCTCAAATTGGTGGCAGGTGGCAGTCAGATAATGTTATGTGAGAGTATGTAGGTAGCTACGCAACTCGATCTATACATTTTATTGTTTAGTACATCAAAATAACTAGGCGAGTCTATCTATAGTGATAGTTACATTTTCAAGAAAGTTCTAAATCATCAATGTCGTCCTTCTTATCATCATACCGTAAATTTTGCCCTTTTTTCTTAAAGCCTCTGTCGCAAAAATTCCCTGCGCTCAGTGATACTGGAACATTTATAAAAAAGCAAAAATAGTATCAGAATAACAAATCATTCCATGAAGCTTGAGATTTTTACTACAACTAACTACATAGGTACTTCAACACCGTAGGAATGTGCTGAAGACGTTCTGGGAAATATATATCGGAACTGCTTACACAGAAGTATATCTCATTCTAATATATAAATAGGTCTGGAGTAGCGTGTAACTAACACTTACATAAATTCGATGAAAAATAATTACTTTTAAAAATGTAATTACTTCGTTATTATGAGTGATATAACTGTATAATTTGCGTTCGCTAGTATCTCAATGTTAGTATTATTTTTCAGCACTAGAATAAATAAAATATTATCTGTAGATTTCGAATGGGGCATGCAAACAGATTGTATGAGAATTGCCGCTTACGTTTCACCTTAAGGGAGGTATGTTGGTGGCCTGTCGGAAGAAATGCGTGGTATTTCAGTCATTATACAATACGGAGTTAAATAGTATTCTTCAAAGTTTACCGTCAATTGTCTTATATTGTCCTGGAATAACCAATTCATTGAAGCCAAGCCAAATATTCATCATGTCAAAGTTTGTTGTTGTCGATTTGCCAGCATATTCATTAAACGTATCCAAGCAGCGTTGAGCTTCAGCAGCACTGTTGAGGATCACGAGTTGAGCTTGTTCGGCGCGACAGATATTAAAAGCTTCATGCCAAGATCTTTGCTTGGTGTGCATTTTGTAACATCGATCTTCCATCAGCCACAATTTTTTATATTCTGAAAAATAAATAATAATATTATTTTTTAAAAGCCGGCGTCCTGTAAATTCAAATGAAACCAACATTGTGAAATTGCTAGTTTTAATATGATGATTGATGATAACTTGTTAAGCGCATTATGAAACGTATTTTTATATTTCTTAAATAAGAAAATATTCTCAAGATAAATAATTTTAAAAGGCTTAATTATGCGTTAATTATTAACTTAATATGAATTTATCGGATGGGGGGGGAGTTCATATGAAAAATTACAAGCCCTGCAAAGGCGGTACAAATACTGAGGAAGGGTTTTTTCAGATAGTTTGAAAAATTTCAAAGTTAATATTCAAGTTCTTTGAAGGAAGTCCTATTCCTAGTCCGGTGAAGGTGTAATTATCAACTTTATATAAATAACAAAATTATCGGAAGATTTGTGATTAGGTATTTTTGATGGATTTACAGTATTTTTTATTTGCCAAAATTCTTTCCAAAACCTTAAAAATATTTATAAATTCCCTAAGAAAATAGTTTTTATTTTCTAAATGCAGCGTTCCCGTATTACAACGTATCTCAGAATATTTAAAATCCAACAATTTGATTATTATACCCCGAAAATTTGGCTTGTTCAATGATGGAAGACTAAACAAGTAGAGGATCGAACCCGCAAAAGAAAAACGTAAAAAAGGATTTAAAAAACGAATAATAAACAAGGCTACTAATTGCAAAAAGTATAGTGATCTTCCCCTTGCAAACATGTAACTTTAACTTTTTTCAAAAAATTTTCCGCTTTTCCCAATAAAAAAGTTTCGCGTTCATGTTGTCATACTTATTTAATTGGGGGGTGGGGGTGTTTAATAAAATATACTTAAAATGTGGGAGGTGAGTCATATATGGTTAGGAACATCTGTTTTACATGATGTGATAAAAAAAAATCACTATCAAACAACAAGTCGTTGTAAATTAAAAATT
Source organism: Limnephilus auricula (assembly GCA_951813805.1). Classification (NCBI taxonomy): domain Eukaryota; kingdom Metazoa; phylum Arthropoda; class Insecta; order Trichoptera; family Limnephilidae; genus Limnephilus; species Limnephilus auricula. Next base: position 8,207,428 of record OX638408.1, read on the forward strand.
CTAAACATCATGCAAAAATGTTCTAATATTATTGAATCCAATCTTCTTACCTGTATCGTAGGTTCCACAATCCGCATTAACTGTCAGAGTGCTGAGGTGTTTCTTACAGAAAAACCGGCTAGCCGCCTCACAGGGCCCGTCGGAGTACTGCCCGTCGCGCAACATCCGCACGCAGTCACGTCCTTTACCTGGGTTCGGGTCTGGATGATTCAAATATAACTTTGACGGTGGAATGCCTACAAAGAGTTTAAGTACGAGAGGAGTAAGGTAAAGAAGAAACTATTTATGACATTTTATAAAGTATGAATCTCATCTGGTTCGATAAAATTAGTTTTTTTTATAGTTTCAAAGAATAAATGCGAGTAAGTCATGAGATACTTCATTTTATTTGTTTATCTTTACGTTTCTCTAAAAAAATATTCAGTATTATTTTAAAATCTCAACTTTGACTAAAGTTCGATTTATTTAAATGAAAACAAATAACTTTGTGTATACCACTTATATAATCACAATTATCGACATGTTTCGAAACCAAAGGCTTCTTCTTCAGGATAATAAGAATATGAATAAAAACAACAAATAAGTATAGAGACACGTAAGAACACGTAAGTACAGACAAACATATTATCGAGAGTGGTGATTAATTACTTAAAAATATCATTAAAAGCAAAAATACTAAATGAAATATAAAAATTGTATACCAATGTGTAAACATTACATTGTATTATATAAGAATTTAAAAATAAACAAAAGATAATCGGGTTGTTTAAGTAATAAAAATTAATTATTATAAATGTAAGTTTTAATATGAAAATAAATTTAAGAGAAGGCTATTTCAAAAAAGTATTTGGCTGTTAATAATATTTAATTTACTATTAACACTTTTTCTTATTTCTAAAATTTTTCTATTAACTAAAATGAATATTAATTAATTTTAATAATAAATAATTTATAATAATAAATCTTATAATAATAAAATTTTATAATAAAAAAAAAATAAAAAAAATTATTTATCTTTGAGGTTTTATTAAACGACATAAAATGTGCCTTTAACATAATTGAATGACCATATGGATAGTACAACCACATAAAGAAAGTAACAGTATACATTTACGGCCTTACTAAAAAAAAAACACTCCGCGGCCGTTAAACGGTGTTTTTGTGAATCTTTACATGTGGCAACGCTGGAAATTTTACTTGTAAATTGGAGTTTTCATAATAATCCGCTAGGTGGTGTGATTGATGCGCCTGCGCATTGCCGAAAATATAACCGCGTACGCTAACTATACGGAAAAAAGTCGGTCGCGCTTGTTTGTCTGATTAATATGATCTTTTAGTTAATGATTTCAATCTTTATGACCAATTCGCACTTATATTCATGTATTCAATATATTTGCTATTATTTTTGTGTTGTTTTTTGTTAGTTTAAGTCAAATTGTGGCACTAAAACCGTGTGTTCTAAATTAAGCTGTCAGAAAATGGTTCATAGGTTATGTTCAGAAATAATTTGCATTTTAAGATCTTTATTTTATTATAAATTCTTGAAAGTGATGTTTTTTGGTGACTAAAATGTCTAATACATATTTCAGTAAACGTATCAAAGAAATTAATGCCTTAAGATGTGCAAGCAATGTATTTAAACGTGAGTTTTTTTATTGTAAATTTTTGGAAATGAAAAGCTAATTTCAAGATTTTTTTATATTTTTTTATTGTTTGAAGGAGTAAAAAGTGAGGTGACAGATTTATTTTAAAATCATTAAATAAAAGGACTGTGTTTTTTGAATTTTGAATTTTTCCAAATATTTCAATGTTTTAATAGAAAGTGTTTGGGGTAAGTGAGTTTTTTTTTTCAACTTGATGTTTGAATCTTAAAATACTGCAGTTTTTAAACATTTAAGTAGGTTTTAGATATGAAAATCTTAAAGGCAATTAAATTTTGGTTCAAAAATGGTATTTGTTTTTACGACAACTCAAAAAATAATAAATATATAGGACATTAAAAAAAAAATTCGAAATTCGTTTAAAATTACAAATGGAACAAATATATACAACAGATAAACTACCCTCCTTGGCCGTGTAAGCAATGTACATATCTTTCCATGAACAATTTTTTGTCAGTTCTTAATTAGTAAGGATTCTTCATACATGGTTGTTTGACCATTGTACAAATTTTTCAGAAAGTTTATTAGTAAGGCTGGTAAAATAGCGACGTTGTCAGATCAAAACCATATATTTTGTTTAGTAAGAATTTGAAAAACGAAATGTACAGACTTTACACAACGTGCTACAGAAACACCGTTTAACGGCCGCGGAGTGTTTTTTTTTTAGTAAGGCTGTTAAAGTAAAAATTCAAAGGCAAGAAATAAAATATTAAAAAGATGAATGAATCAATAAAAATTATAAAATATCAAAAAAAACTTGTAAGAAGTATTAAATATAGAGTGTAAAAGTTATGAATGCTCTATAAAATGAAAATTTAGGTAAGCTGACGGGAAAATCGTAATAGGTAGGTATTTATAAAACGATAAATTTTACATTATACCTATGATGTATTTCTAACGCATTAGAGTGTACCGTGAAGTACTAGTAGGTTACAATTATGTTTTTTTACAATAGCTCTAGACAGGAGGTCCAGAGGACAATAATTTCCCTTAAGACCTGTGTCATCTTTGGGGATGCTATGTAAGGGTATTTTAAAGTAATGGATGGAGAGGCTGTTCTGGAAACGAAAAAGGCATCTAATAGGTTTTGATTGGCGTCTTGAGTTGTGCATTCTTATTAATTGAAATCAATTCACGCCAACATCGAAAACCAATTATTAATAGTGTTCTTTTTGGAACATTTTTTTTAAAACTGAGAACTTAAAAAATTAACTACTCTTTGTTCAAAAGTGTGCCGAGTTTGCAACTGCATTATCCTTTATTTTCGACATTGACTTGCCTAACTACCAGAAGAAAAGTGTTTTCAGTTTAATCATTTCCATGTTTTATATTTTAGATCATGACAAGAACACATTGTGATAATCTAGTCTCATTCATTAGAATGAATCAGGAGTGATTGTTTAAATTCTAAATACCTGGTTGAGATATTGTGGACAATGTAAGGCTACTGAACTCATAGCTCTTACGGAGAAACTGAATAAACGACAAACTCAAAAGAAAATACTTATAGACGACATCCATGTGTATGTAAAATATAGCAGATGTCTTAAATTTGCGGATGATCTCAAGATTTTGATTGAAATTATATTTTACCAAAACTGTTTAAAAATGCATTCTGACCTTAATGCTGCGGCAAAATGGTCAGAAAAAACAGAATAGAATTTTATATTTAAAAATGTGTAACAATGACATACACCCGCTCCCAGAATCCCATAGTTTTTTAGTACACCAAAGAGAAAACATTATGCCGAGTCAATAGCTTTAATTCTCGGGCCACGTATCATGGCTCACTCCAGCATGCTAGAAACTCCTGGGATTTATCATCAGAATATCAGAACGTAAACAATTGGATGACCCAGGTGAAGCTGCAGTATGCTGGTGTACAGAGGATTAAACAATTAGACCCCATATCGATTCAACAAAATCGATGCGCCATATAATGCCAGGACTAGACTTCACAGCTCCACGGCTTTTAGCAAAGCAAACTCTGCTTTAGTTTCTGGCAAGTGCTGGTGGGAAAGGAGACGCGTGATTGTTTCTCTGGAAGACGGTGGGTGGCGATACTAGATCGCAAAGGCGATTCTTAGCCTGTAATCGCTTAAAAACAATTGGTTACCAAATATTAATTCTTTATAATTTTTTATCATTGTGCTGATGACAATTGCGCCCTTTAATTTCTAGTTCAATTACAATTCATGTACATTGTGTTCGGAGCACCTGGGCATGGCGGACGTCTAATTAGGATGTATTAAGTTTGCGTTAATATTTTTGTTTTAACGTGAAACAAAAAATATACAATTAAAGAAGAAGATTAAACTTTAGAGGCAGGATGAGAGTCTCCTATGTGAGGAGATGAATGGGCCTCCCGATTGATTGAGGAGATTTTGGGCCTCCGGTTGGAAGAGGAGATATCGGTGAGCTGATATCTCCACGTGCTGTAGGTCGGGATAATAAACGCTGGAGGATGGTTGATGATGATGATGAGATGATGTTTATTAATAATATTTACAAATGTACAGTATTTACATATTGCGTAAGTTATATTATCCCGACCGAACCGCAGATTGCGAGGTTTTGTTGCAGGGCCGCCGGCTTGTTGCCGCGTAGACTGTTGAGAACGACTGACTACTTGTATTGCTCGAGTCCTTATATAGGCTGGGACAATGGTACTCGGAAGGTAGGTCAAACATGCACACGCGAGAAGTTTCTCGATATGGCTAGGCAGTGCTGTGCGTAATGTACCGCAGAACCGAGCTCTTTCCAGAAGGTGGTCAACAACAAAAAGGTAGGTGCACGGAGCGCCGGACAGTGCCAATTAGTGCGGCGTAGATATCGATAGGTAAGCCGCTATAAATAGTAAGCAACTAATAAATCTAAACAAAAATATGAAAAAAAACAAAACACAAAAAAAAGATAAAAGCGCAACTTTTTTTTTTACATTAGGTCCACACAGGAGGCCCTGAGGAAAATAATTTCCCTCAGGGCCTATGTCATCTTTGGGGATGCTGTGTGGAGGGTATTTATAAGGAAAGGAAGTGCTGGGAAGGAAAAAGGTATGAGGGTTGGGTAGGAATCTGGGGTTCAGTGTGTCTAGATCATCCGCCGCCAATACCTAGATAAACCTTACCCCATGAACCCGGGCACCCCTGCTAAGTCACCAAACATAGCGAACCACTTGGGGTGACCTATGGCAGAGGTGTTGGATATCCAATAAAAGGTTCCCGGGGTGGCAATACCCATTCCCGCCTCTCAAATTGAAATTATAAAAATTATATATAAATACCATTGATAGCCACGTAATTCAGTTCGGTGAATAAATCATGAAGTCCGATCCAGACATCGCTGGTGGTGCCGGCCATGTAGGTTACCAGGGCACCCATCTCTTCCTCAGAAGTTGGCACCACGAGCTCGGCAGCTTCAAAGGCACACGTGGCCACTGCCTCTCTCCACCCCAGCGCCGCCTTGTGTTCTTTGTAGAACGCTTCAAAGGCGGCGGTATAAAAGTAATCATTTCTAAAAAATGGTTCGGGTCTCTCCACTGATGCTACTAAAAAAACACATCGAATTAAACACATGTTCTTAATAACTTAGGTCCGGGGCATACGTCATTCCTACGTCTACCTACGTTAAATTGTCGTGAAAACAAGCTTATGTGCCCAAGCGGAAACAGCTGATTTTTTACGAGGTATAAAAAGTATCTTCAAAACGCATTAAATGTATCATAAAAAATATCAAGTACAAATATCATAAAAGTATCTATATTTGCATTGATCTATTCTCTACTCACTTTTCTTTTTTTATCTATTTTTGATTCACTATCAATACAAAATATCATGGAATGATTGAAAATCATACAAGTATATAATTTTTTGAATTTATATTTTATTTCTATACTTTATTTATCTCTTGTATCTATTTTTGATTCTGTAGTTCATTAATTCATCTATATCAAAAGTAAAATTGCATGGAATGGTTGAAAAGCATACATGTTTTTTTTTATTTTATTTTTTTTTATTTAATGACAATACAAATTAAAATTAAAATACAACCTAAAGTAAATTAAAAATACAAAGTTAAGTATTTTGTCCTCAGTCCTCCTCACTAGGTATTCCTGTTCCGAGGTGGACTGCAGGTTGTTGTATCATGATTTCCCATCATTGTTGTTGGTTTTGTTGGTTTCCACGAAATAAATAAAGCAAAAGGTGTTTATGTTTATTATTTTGCGTTGTTTTAAAAAGTGTTTATGTTTATTATCTGTAGGTTGCGTTGGGGTTACTTAATAATTTTAATTAGTTCCTCATCTTCATGTTTAGTTAGCCATAATTTAATTTTAGTTTATAATTGTATTTTATTTTATTAATTTTATTTTTATTTCTATACTCTAAATTCATATTATTTTTAAAATATTTATTTAAATTCATAAGCACCTTCTTGTATCAACTTATAAAAACTTAATATTTTTTTTAAGTGTAATCTTAGTAAAAGTCTATACAATCTTACTAATATTATAAACGCGAAAGTTTGTATGGATGTATGTGTGTTTGTTACTCTTTCACGCAAAATTTGCTGAATGGATTTTAATGAAACTTTACAATAAAATAGCACATACACCAAAATAACATATAGGCTTTAATTTATAAAGCTATCTATTAATTTTAAATATATTGAAAATAATAATAATTGTTTAAAAAAAATGTCCAAATTTGAGAATGACATTTTGAAAAACAATGAAATCAAAATTCTATTTTAGAAAATATTTAAATTAGTTAATTTATTTGAAGTACTCGCCTAATACTTTGAATCGAATCAAGAATTATAGATATTTTAAATAAATAAGTTAAGAATTTTGGTATAAACGTAGATGGGACCTAGGAAAAGAAAATAGATTACTCGAAGTACTAATCCTATGCAGACGAAGTCGCGGGCAGAAGCTAGTACAATATAATAGACAAAACAATTATTAGGTATATTCAATAAATTCATTCATTTTGACTGTCCTAAAACAGGTAAATTTCCTAGTTGGACAGCCAAAGATCATTGGAATATGTAATACATAATGTTTTTTTTAATTAAATAATTAAAATTGTGGGATTATTACTAAATATTAAATAATTAGTAATTCTGAATATTAGTAATTAGTAATTCTGAAATCAACTTTGTTGGGAAATTGAATTATAAGATGAAAACCAACCTTATAAACAGGTGGTTGTATATTTATACTGATAAGTATTGCTAAATCGTAGCTGGATGTATTGGGCACCAAAATACTTATAAATATTTTGGACCAGAAAATAGAGTTATGTTTTTAGTGTGTAACTCAAAAACGCTGATTTAAAGTTACCTAGTTGTAGTACCTAATTACCCACGGAGACTCCGGTGGTGGGTCACAAATGACCCAGTGTTTGCAAAAATATATATTACGCCATAGATATTTCGTTGGGGCTAGTTACCTTTCTAGTCTAATCTTCAATCAAATATTTAGCAACAATTCGAGGCAAAAATGAATTTATTCGAGTTAAAAATGAATATAATCGGACAGGGTTCAAATTTCCAAGTGTTCAAATATTTTATAAATTTAAAAATGGTTATGGCAGCATGATATGAATATATGTTAAAATTCTCAGACAGAAGGATTTTCACTGACTTGGTATTTTTAAATTAAGTTTAAATGGTGTAGTTGGTAGTCCAGAATTGCTTGCATTGATTAGCTTTCGGATTCCATTACGTAACACTAGAAGTAGGAATTTACTTCAGGGCAGAAAAACTGAGACTAACTACCATATTATGTATTCCTCTTTGCCCAGAATACTAATGGAGGGAAATAATTACACCAATTCAGTGGTCATCTTCAATTTGTCACTAAACAAACACAAAATGCTGTTACTGAAACCTCCAAAAAGGGCTTCAATAAATAAATGTTTTCTTGATGAAAGAAAAATACGATAAAATATATGCTGTAGTGTTAATGTCCCAGGCAAACTGAAGATATTGGCCACACTGTCCTTGTAGATCACTTGTTAGTGTGATCTACAAGGATCACACCACGGTGCCAATAAGATGAGAAAAAGTTTGAGCAAGCTACTCGTATGGCAAATTTAACATATTTTGTGGTAACTTACCATGTGGACGAGATGTTGTGACGAACGCAAATCCCAGTACAAAGAGTATAATACCTCTACACATAATGTGTTTGATGGGGTTGATGGTCCTTCAGCTATCACCTTAAGCGTACCTTTGAGGAATGGAGCACAACCAGATTTATTATTTGCTCTAAAAACACTGTTTACTTTATTTGAATAATTTATCACAAACTTCTGATAACAATAAACCACTGATTAAAGAAGAACACAAGAAATGTGATGTGGGCGTATGTTGTGATCCAAAAGTCTGACCATTTTTGCTTAAATTTAAAATACAGAATATGAGGTGTGTAAAAAGCAAAGGCAGCAATCTCCATTTCGGCCAGATTGCTATGTTTTCTTTTCAAATGACATGGAGATTGGTGTCTTTGCTTTTAAGTACAATATTACATGCAAATGTGTACACTTATATTACGTACAATATCTGTATGCAATATTGTACGTAAAAGCAAAGATAGCAATCTCCATGTCATTTCAAAAGCAAACATAGCAATCTGGGCGAAATGGAGATTGCTGCCTTTGCTTTTACACACCTCATATAATGTAGCACTTTGTTTCTTCACAATTTCATGTTGAGCAACTTATGTGATAGTGATATACGATGTCACGCAAATTTAAGACGGAGCTCAATAGGCAAGAACCAAAAGTAGCAAAGTATCATCATTGGTTTCCATTCAAATCTATATGAAAGGCATTTCTAGAGTGTGTTATCTTTTCAGTGCAAGAAATATTAAAATATATAATGTATTATTATTACTATTAGTTTTCTGCGATACGGCTCGGTATGTATTTAAACATCTAAAAGTGTATCCACTCCTTGGCTGGAAGATAACCCCGTGACATGGGTTACACCCAGGTTATACCCGTAACGAGATTGTCAATAATTATTGTTGAATAAAATTATTACTGCAGCTGCGTTTGTTTAATAAAATAAATTTAAAATATATTAAGTTGCTACGAAAAAAATCTTGGATCATGTCCGCCAAAGTCAAATAAATTTATGTAATCTGAAATTTATGTTTTTATTAAAAAAAATCCACAAAGTACACAATTAATTTGACCGTCTCCGTGGTCAAGGAGTACTTCTCCCGACTCAAATTCCAAATGTGGCGGGTTCGACCCGGCGGGGACAGATAAATTGTATTTGATTAATTTGTGTTATTTCACAATTAATTAATAAATAAAAGATTATAAATATTCGCGGCATGTTCCAGAGTGGAAGACACTCTTAGTATTGCCCTGGAATAAGACCACTATCCAGAATTGGATTTAGCCGTATTTAGTGACCAGATCTGAATAGACAGGTACCCTCACCTTCCTCTCACCCTTATCCTTCCCATATCTACTACCTTTAGCCTCACAACATACCCAGTTTAGGGATGCCATAGTTTTTCCATCTATACATAACCATCGGTTTTGAAACATGTAGATATTATAACTTGTGATTGTAGTGGTTTATACAAAGTAGTTTTGTTTCGTTTTACTGATTTTATACAAAACATATTAGGGAGGGGGAGGGAATGGTCTACAGGGATTTTATTCAATTATGGTTTTATTACATTTGTTGCTAAGTGGTCTTTGACTGTCCAACTTTCTAATTATTTTGGTTATTCTCGGTAGGCTAATTACCTAGGGTTTGAAGCTTACATACTTTAGTATTGTTTACCTTACAAGTAATGTGAATTAGTGGCAACCTAATTTTATTGTTGTCAAGTCTACTATTTATGCAACAGCAGCACACGTATGGGAAAAATGGTTTATTTGGCGTGTGCTCTGTGCATTAGAGTCACGGGCCACTGCAGTCTGTCAGAGATAGGCAGGAACCTTCGAATCCATCAAATTGTATATATGACATACTTGTTTTGTTAATTCCATAATTAGAGTAATTTTTGACCACATGCTCGTGTTGTGGTGGTCGACAACTGCAACTTCCTTCAGTACGACATACTTAGAATAGCCCAATAATATTTCTGGGTACAGGAGTTGATAAAATATCAATGTATACAAAGTTACATGTAAGCGTTTTTTAATAATCAGTTTTTGTACATATTATATAATATATATTATTATTTAAAAAATCATGTACTTTTAAACGAGAATCAGATCAAATTAATGCTGTTTAAAACCTGCGAACCTAATAATGTGAATTAGCACAGACTTACGAGTAAGTTGAACTTTTTTTATTGAATTATTTATTAGCTTGCAACTTGAAAGTTTTCAAAAATATTTTATATAAAAATTACATTTAAATAAGAGGTCTCAATGCACGAATTGGTAAAGGAGTTTATCCCGGTAAGACGAGAGGTGCTGGGTACGAGTCCCAGTTGCGACCGTTATCTTTTTTATTTTTCTGTGTACTGTTTTTTTTCATATTTTCTTTTAGATTATTAGCGTTATCTTCTTTTTCCATGATATATCCGACATAGCTTATATCCTTATTAGCTTATTTATCTTAGATTACACCGTATTTTTCTATCACAAAACCAGGAGGTTAGATTTCGTTAATCCTGGATTAGTCTGATTCAGTGGTGGCTCGTGACTTTTGATGAGCTAGAGTGCTAATATTAACAAAAATGGCATTATTGATGTCGTTGTAGCCGAAAATTTTTTTTTTTTTTCGATTTTTTTTTTTGTATGAAGATTTTCAGGAAATCTGTGCGGCGTACGGCAAAACTGAAATTTCCTGAAAATCTTCTTACAAAAAAAAAGTTTCGAAAAAAAATATAAAAAATATTATTCTTTAAAAAAAAAATTCTCCTATAAAAAGTAACTTATCAAAGAAATCAAAACATAAACATATTTTTTGAGAGAAAATTAAGGAATGCTATTATATGGACAAAACGCCGCCCAAAATATCCTCTTAAACATTTTTTTTTTAACTGAACGATTTAAACCCCAAATTAAAATATTTTAATGAATGAAGATAATATTAGTCCTGGGTTTGAGTCACCGGAGACCAAAATTTCATGTACATTTTTTACTCCAAATAATGTCAGGAATCACTGGTTAAAGTAAATCAAGTACGATTCTTAACACCCTGTATATATAATATATTTACGTACTTACGTATTTTTTTAAAAAATTATATATTTTTTGTATTATGTTTCCTTTCTCAGTTTTTTTTCTCTCATATTTTCTTTTCCGTTTATTTTTTTTTAAATATGTTATCGAGTACTCCTTTCCTAAACACTCGAACCAGCTTACATTAGGAAAGTATGGCACAAAATTGTATTCTTTTTTTACATTAACTCTACACAGGAGGCACTGAGAAAAATAATTTTCCTCAGGGCCTATGTCATCTTTGAAGATGCTGTGTGGAGGGTCTTTTTGAGGAGAGGAGTGAGTGAACACGCGTCTTGAATAGACCCACGTTTTAAGAAGGAGGACCCATAGAGGCCATTCTCTCTCTCTGGTTTCAATCCTGGGATTGGTTTGCAGCAATTTCCTTTATTTTTTTCTTCCATTCTTCCCTGTCTTGTGCGGCTCTTTTGAAGTCTGCATATGATGAGCAGCGCATGTCCACCAACAGATCCTCCAGGTACTCTCGTCGTGGGCGTCCTCTAGAGTTTGTCCTCTATAGAGGCCATTAACAAAATCTATTTAAAAAAATCTTAGCCTACTAAAAACGGTAAAAATTATATAAGGTGTTCAGCTAATAGAATCAATAGCTGTGCTTTCGAGAAATATCATCTGCTCGGAATCACCAAGTCTTTAGGCTATAAATAATTCAAATCTTCAACTGAAACAATTTTTGCATGAATTTGGCCGCTACTGTAGAAAGGTCATTAAAAAGATCAATTGACCTTATTTGATATTTTTTTCGCACATGAATGAGAGTGCAACGGAGGCACAACTTATGTCGTTCAGCTGGAATACTCCTTCCGGAGTGCCAACGTGCCGCGAGAAAGCCCCACAGTGCTCCGCTCCGCCGGAGGGACTGCCGGGGCCCCAGGTGCTGAATCCTGCCTCCGAGAGAGTCTTGCCTAAAACATTCGATGTTTCAATTAGTAAAAAGATCAGTTTAAAAAAATATTAATGCGTCTAACCTTTATGCGCCGTTGAAGTAAAACTTCTTTGACTGTTGTGGCAGATATTAGTTAAACGGTACCATTACTGCCATGTGTATTTGTTTTTTTTCTTGTTAAAATATTTGTAGGTATGGTTTTCGTAACTTTAATGAAAAATCAAGATCGAATCTATATTCATCTGTAGACATTCATGTCTACAGAATCTATGAATGATACATAGTCATAGCACCGGCTATTAAGTTTGGTCGCTTGTATTGAGAATGTAATAAAAATTACGAATATAATACGCTCTTGATTTTTTATCAAAGTTTCGGAAAATAATAAATATATTCTAGCGAAGGCGAGAATCATTTAAAAATAAAAACACACACAGATGGCAGTAATTTTACCGATATCCGAACGTAATTTCCTTTTGAAAACGTTATTTCATATATTTCTTCCAGGAGGTCAGCATATTCCGGTAGTGAAATTCGGTTTCTCATTGAAAGCTTACAATCTCTGTGAAAACAAATAACGCACTAGAAAGTTATTGGTTTAATTAGATACTATATTGTCTTTACCATCAATTGTCCTGTGTTCGCCTGGAGTTATCAAGTCATTAAAGCCCAAGAAAAGGTGATTCTTGTCAAATTTATCTTGATTTGCACCAAGCCTCAAGAATATGTCCGTGCAGAGTGTAGCTTCTTTGTCACTGTTTAGTATAATGAGGTGCGCTTGTTCTTCTGCACAAACTTTGTACGCGTGGGTCCAGTATATTGGGGTGGTGTGTAGTTTGTAACAGCTGTCTGGCATCGGTGAATACCTTTTATATTCTGTAATTGAAAAAAACGCATCTGCTTTTGAAAAAAATATATTATTTATAATGGGATAGGAAAAGGTACTAGAAATAAAACGATCCAAAATACTTATCAACGGATACTCAGTCGGCAAGGCAACTGTTAAATATTTTGTTTTGTAGAAATTTATTTTTCCATGTATATTGTTACTTAAATGACACGGATATGTAGAAACCGGTAGCAGATGAATAAATAAAAAAACTTGATTCTTCAATCGTTGCTAAATTTTATTTAAATGAAACAAATTACTTTGTGTAAACCAATATGGTCACATGTTATAATATATCTACATGTTTCAAAACCGATGGTTTCTTCGTCGGAATAATAACATAAATAAAAATAATCAAATAAACAAACGAGTGTAGAAAAAAAAAACCATAGACAAAAATAATAAAGAAAGAGGTGATTAATTATTGATCTTGGTTTATTCTTTAGATGCACTCCGTTATTTTTAGGTATATAAATAAAATGTAAACACTTAAATTACCCAACGCACAGGCTGCGCCTTATTGGGTCTCCCTTTCTTAATATTATTGGACTGTAATGTCAACATGTAAAAAAATGGGAAAAAATAAAGGAAATAAATAAATAAAAAAATAAAAATACCTACCTAAAAATATCATGTAAAACAATTATATAAAATGAAATATAAAAAATATTTTAGAATATGTGTACATTACAATGTACCTGAGAAGCATACGGATGCAAGTCCAAAATTTGAAGAAATGAGTTTTTGATGAGGATGTGTAGTAAATGATCATGTTCATCAGTGGCAGAAAGATGGTAGTCATATTTTGAAGAAATATAGGGTTTTTCAAAAATTTATATGGATGCAACTACCATTATTCTTAGAAGCATTAGAAGCAGAAGGACTCAAGTCCATCCTTCTGCTTCTAATCTCTTTGTTTTCTATCTAAATAGACACAATAACCCCATCTATCAACAAACGACACCTGTGATATTGGTAATCATTAAACAGGAAGGATAAATATAAAATAAAACTCCAAGGGGAAAAAGAAACGCATTTACGTGAGGCGAAAGTGCGATACAATCTGAAAAAAATCGGATAAGTTGCGAGGGAAGTCATCGTATTCAGTATTAGTTTTGATGACTCGGATATGGAAAAATGTCTTCCGTGCCCGTTCTGAATATTTTTATTTGAAAAAATTGTGGTGTTTAAATGAAACCATTCTGGGCAGCACCAATGACAAGGCAATTTTTGCATGTGGAATGAGTCAGTCGGTGTCAGGGGGGCAAATGAAGAGACTTCTTACCTCCTGAAGTGGATATATAGCGATATGGGAGTTAATATTGAATATGGTCTGACAACTGTGAAGGCCAAAACACATTGACCCCCGTATTCATACCCATCCTTCATACCTTTTTCCTTCCCAGAACCTCCTTTCTTTCCTTACCCTAAAAGACACTCCACACAGCATCCCCAAAGATGACATAGGCCCTGGGGGATTTTTTTTCTCAGGGCCTACTCTGAGGAGTTAATGTTGAAAAAAATCCACTGCATTTTTTTAACAAAATTTTAAGTCATAAATGCCAGATTATCCTCCGTCAAATGACGAAGATTTGGAAAATACCAAAAATTAGTAATAATTATATTAAGAAATATACAATAAAATGTATTTTTCTTTTACCTGTTGTGTATAGTTATTATTTTACTTCCAAATAAAATTTTCAAACATCGATCTTTTAATAATTTAATTTAATTTTTTACTTGTTATATCGAAATAGTCTATTGCATTTTGAAGCAGAAGGACTCAAGTCTATAATGATTTATTTTAAACATTTATTTTTAGGCTTTGCATGTAAAATATTTCGTTTTATTTTCTCAACTTTAAAACAAAACTAATTGATTTAATAATTACAAAAATTTCATCAATCAGCACGAATATCTGCAGAAGTTATGAGACCATAATTATAGAAAAAATACGGTTTTGGCTCTACTGAACATTTGGCTTTTTGGAGTTGCATCCGTATGCTTCTCGGGTACAGACATTATGTATTAATGCGGCGCGCCGCCCTGGGAACCATTTATTGGACATCCAATACCGTTGCCATAGGTCACCCCAAGTGGTTTGCTACGTTTGGTGACTTAGTCGGGTTGCCCGGATTACTAGGTATTGGCGGCGGATGATCTTGACACATAAAACCCCACATTCCTACTCACCCCTCCTTCCTTGTTCCATCCCAGAACTTCCTTTCCTTCATTTCCTTATACCCTCCACAAAGCATCCCCAAAGTTGACATAGGCCATGATGGAAATTATAAAATTCCTCAGGGCCTCCTGTATGGAGCTAATGTAAAAAAAAAGAAAGAACAACCGGTTAATGAACCTTAGTGAAATTTAGTAGCGGACGGGCTGCATTCAAAGAAACTAGGTGGAACGTGGGTGATATAGCACAATGGGCCAAATGGGCACAATGGGACCGAAGTGCCAATGGAAGCAAAATTATGAAAAAACATATCTTACCAGAATCGTATGTTCCACAATCTGTATATGCTCTAAGAGCGCTTGGGTCCGTTTTAATGTTCTGTTCACATACAAACAGGTAAGGCAATTTACATGATATATCGTTCAGCTGGAAAATTCCTTGCCGAACGCCCCCGTGATGCGAGAGTGCCCCGCAGTGCTGGTCCCCACCGGAGGGGCTCCCAGGGCCCCAGTCGTTGTAGCCTGCTTCTGAGAGGGTCTTACCTGAAAAATCCAGATAATACACCACTTAAATTATAATGGTATGTAAAAGACAAATTTTAAAAAATCCAATCGCGTCAAATGTTGGAAGTTATCAATGGTTATCACCTAGTTAGGCCTTCATAAAATACACAGCTACACTTACCTACATATATTTATATGAACCAATACACATACATAAACTGCTCTACTTCTAGTTAGTATTGTTACATTTCCTTCTTACCCCTTCCTACACACCTGTCATTTTTCAATTACTCACATTATTATTATTTTTTTATTAACTTAAGAATGGTACATATTAATTCATACTGGTCTTCCATTAAAGGCATTTGCTTGTGGATGGAAGAAGAGTTTAAATTTCATATATGTTTAATTAATACAATCGCGTGTTTCACATACTCGTATGTACAGTTAATACAGTAACTAAAATATATAAACATCGATTTATTCATTAAGAAGAAAAACAAGTATAATTATTATTAGTGAGACTTTCATGTGGAAATAGAGGAAGCAGTCTTCCTGTTGGTGGTTTCTTTAATATATTTTATGATAGAGTTCAACAGTTGCACTTTGTTATTAATGTTTTTGATTTCTATTAGTAGTTTATTAAAGAAGTATTTTCCTTGGTGTGTATAATGGTGTTGGGCAAAAGAAGTGTTTAGTTTGGGGAATACAAAAGCATGTTTAAATCTAGTACGATTTTCAATTACGAATGGGTATTTATCTTTTTCTTTTATAATTTGTATAATTGAATTTTTAACAAATAAGCTTTTAAAAGTTGGAACTTTGAATTCTTCGAATACGCGTTCAGTGGGGAAATCTGGAGGTTTTTTTAGTAAAATTTTTATTATGAGTTTTGAACAATTTCTATTGGGGTCAAACTATTCAGTTATCATTAATAGTTTCGTACTCCGCCTACTGGTTAATACGGAATATTTTTTATTCAAATAGTTATATTTAGCTTTTTGTATTACGACAAATGAGTTTTTACGTCGGTGGAGATGAAAAAAACATGCAAAAAATTAGCATTTAACATTTGAATTTTGTTTAAATTAATTCACTTACGCCGTATGAAATCTTCGCCGTATTTGGCCATATTCTATTTACAATTTCATAGACAGCACACACATTTTCACATTTTCCATGGTACCAATGCTAAAATATTAATAAAGATTGCCATACCGGAAAAATCGAGGCTAGAAAATTTTGAAGCTACTTTTAAATAAAATGACGTAAAAAAACATGTTTTTAATTTCAGTAAATATTTTTAAAAAATTTTATTCACTTTTGTATCACAAACCATGTTACACAAACCTAGCGTAGCCGCTAAACTACTTGAAAACTCAAAATCTAGGTTAGGTTATAAGTATTTCTTCAAACTTCGCAAAATCACTTTGTGGCGTCATTTTGAATTAAATTAAAACAAATAACTTTGTATTAAACCACTATTATATAATCATAATTACCTACATGTTTCAAAACCGATTAATGTTCTGTTTGGTTTCTTCGTCAGGGTAGTAATGACATATAGTAGTTTATAAGTGTTTAATTTTAAGATTATATTGTATCATAGAATCATAGGGCTATTAGTTTGCTAAGTTCAGTCGGCAAGCTGTATGATAGAATATTGATTGAAAGGGTAAGAATGGAAACAAAAGATAAAATATGGTACGTGCAAGGTGCTTTTATGAGTGGACGGGGGTGCATGGATCAGATTTTCTCTTTGCGTATGCTCACTGAGAAGTTTCTGACAAAAAACCAGAAACTTTTCTGTGCCTTTGTAGATCTACAAAAAGCATACGACCGCGTCGACAGGAAAAAGCTATGGAAGGTATTGTCCAAGTATGGAGTGAATACAAATCTTGTACAGGCAATCGCGTCTCTATACGAGGGAAGCGTTGCTTGCATAAGGGTAAACGGTGGTTTTACGGGGTGGTTTGACATCATAAAAGTGTTAAGCAAGGTTGCGTAATGTCACCGTGGTTATTCAATCTATACATGGACAATTGTATGCAAGAATTGAAAGAGGCGGGATTGGGCGCGAAATTGAATAATCTGATAGTATGTTGCCTGTTGTATGCTGATGATGCGGTGCTGATTGCCAACAGTATAGAAGATCTGCAGTCTCTCGTGTCTAGGATGAACGAAGTATGTATGAAGAATGAATTAATGATGAATGTAAGTAAGTCTAAAGTCATGGTGTTTGAAAGAGAGAGTCAGAAAACGGTGTGCAATATAGTTGTGAATGATGAATACTTGGAGCAGGTGGATGAGTTTGTATATTTGGGAAGTATGTTTACGAGAGATGGGAAGGCTGATAGGGATATCGAAAGAAGGGTGAATGCAGGTAACTCCATTAATGGAGGATTAAACGCCGTTGGAGCCAACAAAAAGTTGTCTACAGAAGCGAAGCTAGCAGTCCACAATGGAGTACTGGTACCTACCCTGATGTATGGCAGTGAAGCGTGGAAATGGCAGAGAAAGGATGAAAGTAGACTGAATGCTGTAGAAATGAGATCCCTGAGGCGTATGTGTGGTAAAACCATGTATGATCGTGTGAGGAATGTGGAGATCCGAAAAGAATGCAAGGCTGATGTGAGCGTAGTAAGTAAGATTAAGAAAGGGACGCTTAGATGGTTTGGGCATGTTGAGCGAATGAATGAAGAAAGGAGTGTAAAGAGAATTTATGACGCGAATGTGAACGGTATAAGAAGCCGAGGACGCCCAAGGAAGACGTGGCACGATCAAGTAAATCAGATACTTGAGTCGGGCCATGTCAAGAGTCAGAATAATAGAAGAGTATGTATGAGAAGATGTATGAATGTGAATGAGGCAAGGAGCGTGTGCCAAGACCGAGTTGTTTGGCGGTCCGTCCTCTCTGCCTACCCCTGCGGGGAAACGGCGTGATGGTTAGTTAGTTAGTTAGTTATATTGTATTAATTAGCTCAACCAGAAAGTAGCTAGGTACTGTACCTAAACACGTTGACAAGAATTTATTTTATAAGGTTGATACTTTTAGCAAATGTCATATTTGATTGTGTTTGATTGTCTATTGATTAAAAAAGCTCCGTATTATTCGTGTATCGAAGTTCGACAAGAAATATTCCGTATTATCCGGTAAGCGGAGTAATAAATATTTACCCAGTTATCAATCGATCCTCAATGTGTAAATATCCGCATCCATATTCCGCTCTTTTTCGCTTTCGCTCTATGAAGAAAAGTACCGCAACTTAACATACAATATTTTCGCCATAAATGCAATTCGTGAACCAACAGAACAGAAGAAAGCGCCACAAGTCCCGCAGTAGGTAAGTCATTTCTCTCCTTTCCTTATGTACATATTTTCTACTTGTACAGTGGTTAAATCACATAAAACACACACATTTCAAAGGTAATTCGATACAAGATCACATAAAACACACATCATCACCATTTTTAAGGTTTCCCCAATTACTGGAATATTTAAATTTGACTGAAGTTTGTTAGTCATGTCATAACATAGGATGCACTAGCTTATCATCCCGGGACTAAGCCCTACTGATATTTAAACACTTCTTCTTGGGGCCTACGTTATCTTCATGACGCTCTGTGGGGGTTTTATTAGAAAACGAAGGAGAGGAAGTTCTGGGAAGGAAAACACTACAGTGCAAGGCAATGTTCTGAGAGAATCCTCCCGGAGAGATTAAAAGATCTCCCTCAACCAATTTCATCCAAGGGCAGACGCATCCGCCGCTATGAACCGGATAAACCCCACCCTTACTAAGTCAACAAATGTAGCGGACCACTTGGGGTGAACTATTGCAGAGGTAATGTTATCCAATAAATGGTTCCCCGGGCGGTGGCAACTGGACTACTGATGCTCTAGGTAGGTAGATTCTGTACCCATAATTAATGGTACATCAACGTACGGAGATTAAACCCCATCCGAGGAGGAAGCTTTGGTACTTAAAAACATAAGCAATAAATAGTTAATCACCAAACGACCAAACCCTGTGTAAAATTCACGCCAACGTGGCGCAATTATTGAGTAAGATCGACCAAAAATTCGAGCACATGCTAATCGAATTCTCAATCTAAATATAAATTCTTACATACGATCACCAAATCTGAACGGTGAACAGGCTGAAATGAGATTTTGAAGAGGTGTGAAAAGCTTGACAATCTAAGATAATAATAATAATTGGATAATTTGTATAGCGCCGTTTTTGTGAGAAATCACCTCAAGGGCGCTGTATGATGAGTAAGATGAGCTCAGTATCAAAACAGCACTTTATAAAAATGTCAAAAATAAGGTGGCTTGCAAACGTACTCTGAATTTGAGAAGCCAGGCGCCCTTTTTGAGGCAAGACATCCATCGGGTCGCCCGAGGCAATGTTTGCAAAAACAACCCCAGAGAGAAGCTGGGCATGCAATGGACAAAGGCCGTTCATGTGGCTCACGATAACATAACGTACGGATGACAATGGGAAGAAGTTAAATTGCAAACGAAGATACTAAGGAGACCGCAAAATAATGTTTAAATATAAATAATCATCTTTCAAAAATAGATATTTATTAAATATAAATTAAGGACCCTTACCGTCGATTGTCCTGTGTTCCTTTGAAATCACCAAATCATTAAAGCCAACCAAAACGTGGTCCTTGTTAAAGTTACCTACGGGTATACTTTTAGCATACTCCTTGAATATTTCCGTGCAGAGTTTAGCTTCCTCAGCGCTGTTCAGGATAATGAGATGCGCTTTTTCGGCTGCACAAGTTTTGAATGCTTCGATCCAGGATTTATCGGATGTGTGAAGTTTGTAACAATTTCCCGGCATCGATTGATACATTATATATCCTGTAACGCGAAATTTATCACAATGAAGGATGTTTGCCCTAGAATTTCATAGTGCCTTGATCTTAAGGATCCATCAGCAGGTAGTCTAAAATATAAAATTGAAGAAGAAGATAACAATAATAATGTAATTTTTTTAAATATAAAAATAAACAAGACACAGAAAAATAATAAAAGATGATGGTTGCAACTGGGACTCGAACCCAGAACCTTGCGTCTTACCGGGACATACACCTCTACCAATTGGGCCACTGCGATCTATTATGACACTGTCGTAATTGTCAACTTCATATTTCAAACTTCAGAATTAACAATATTATCTTCGACTAATGTTTTTTTTTTACCTTTATTATTGGAAACAAGTATTCAAAGAATGTATTTGTTACCTACATAGTGTCTCGGATAAATATATCCGATTTTAATTTTATGGAACACCTATTGACTTTTTATAAAAGTCTAAATGAATATTAATTTTTTTTTTAATAAGAAAACTCATTTTTTTTACTTTTGAAGGTTATTCCCATCAATGTAATTCGAGTCCCAGTTGCGACCATTATCTTTTATTATTTTTCTGTTTCTTGTTTATTTTATTATTATCTATATTACATTTTTATTGTTATCTTCTTCTTCAATGATATATTACATTGATGGGAATAACCTTCAAAAGTAAAATATTATTAATATTTATTATTAAAAAAAAAAAAAATATATAAATTTTTGAAATATTTAGTTTTTGGCGTACCTGAAGAACAAAGATTTCGTATAGCTAAAGTTTTTTGACTTTTTGTAGTGGTTGGAGGATCGAGGCCTCTCTTGTCATGTGATATCTTCCTTTCGCACATGAACAAAAGCCTTGTTTCACAGGAATAGTGATTCAGCTTTCTACCCAAGCCTACCATCAGAGTACCACAACGTTCATTAAAGTTAAATTCATTAAAGTCGTCGGGCTGTCCGTCATACCATTCGCTAAAGCCCGCTTTTTCTAGTGTCTGTCCTGAAATATCAAAACATGACTTGAAAACAAAGCTCGGTTCATAAAATTCAGAACTAGAGCCATGCATCTCTTTGGCACTGCTTCAGAAGCAAAAGATAAGGTAACATTCATATCCGGTTGATGTTTTCCGAGACAAAGACTGATTCTCGTATTCGCTAGCTGAGCTGTGAAACAATTCCCTGGTTTTGTAATAGGCGACGTATCAGACGACTCTTCTAGGAATGTACACACTAACTTCTTACATTAACAACACCCTTCACAACGAACACACAATGATTACACGAACCATAGGGGAAATCTTTTATGTAACTTCAATGAGGTAAAACAAAAAATATGAAACATACCGTCAATTGTCATATGCTGTCCTGGAATAATCAAGTTATTGAAGCCCAACCAAATATTATGATGGTAAAAGCTTGTTCCCTGTGATCTTACAGCATATTCCAAAAACGTGTCCAAGCAGCGTTGAGCCTCCTCTGCGCTGTTGAGGATCACGAGATGAGCCTTTTCAGCCACACAGACTTTATATGCATCGGACCAAGATCTTGGCGTAATATGAATTTTGTAACAGCGGTCTTCGAAACGTGAAATCTTTTTGTATTCTAGAATTAATAAAATCAAACTAATTTCAAGGAGAGAGAAAGCAGATTTGAAGAAGATTTTAGAAGGCTTGTTTAAAAAAATTGAAATGATCATAATGATTTTAAATGTTCAAATATTTTGCAGTCAATTCACGCCAACGCCAAAGGATATGAATTACATACGAAAAAATAATGTGGAAGCATGACCGGAATACAAATTCACTGTTTGCTTTTATGTAATCAAACAAGATGCAACAGCTTACCTAGGAGTTGCTAATTGAAATATTTTGAGATCAGTTAAAATTAATATCTTGCGAAGTATGTCCGCAAACTAGTGATCAAATTACAATTAGGAAACTGGTGAATCTATCACACTTAGATTTTGATTTTGCAGTATATCTTTTTTGACAAAATTTTTAACTTAATTTTTGAATAAATTGAGTCTCGGAATTTATGATTTTTTTTTTTAATATCTGTCGCTACTTTTAACTATTTACTTTATTTTAAAATGCGTCAAAGAGTAGCCCCGGCTTAATTTTTTTTTAAATCCGTTTGCTGCTGATAAAAAAAGAATAATAAAAAAAACTACCTAAATGCTAAGATCAATATTTTTTTTGATTTTTCAATTGAGGTAGGTTCATCAGTTTCTTGCTTGTACCATTAGTTTCAGACACCGTAAACATATCGCTAAAGTTTTCACCCTTAATTTTTGGCTTTTTTCTGTACCTGTATCGTAAGTTCCACAATCCGCATTCATTGTCAGAGTGCTGAGATCTTTCTTGCAGATAAACCGCTTTGCTGCCTCACAGGGCCCATCGGAATAAATCCCGTTGCGCAACATCCGCACACAGTCTTTGCCATGTCCTTGATTGGGGTCTGGGTGGTTCAAGAATAACACCGACATTGGATTACCTATACGAAAAAGTAACCAAAAAGAAATAAAAGGTAAACAAGAGAGAGGTAATATGTTCAGATCTTATAAAAAATAACTTTAATTTTATAATTATTATTCACTTTTTACTGCGAGATTTTTTTCGCTTTCCACATTGTGTTCAAATTTTTCTGTTATTATTATTATTATTTTTAAACCCATTTACGGCTGCCGTACTTGGTTGAGTACAGTTAAACTTTTGTATAAAAACCAAATATAAATAAGACTAAAATTATTTATTTTAATTAAAATCAATAGAGGGTAATATTGCTTATTTTATTATAATTACCTTAAGTGGGTGTTTTTAAAATTTCTGTGACTACGATTTACTTAAAGCTGCAATTCTCAAGATAAGACAGGTAAGTCTTTTCTATCATCATTATTTTCTTTATTCGGTATGCAAATATCATGTTATGTGCAAAATATGATAAGATATATTCTTGTTTATAATGTAATCGTTTACCGATTTTATTTTTATACTGGCTGACTTTTGAGAAGATTTCTAGAAGTGTACTCGGTTGAATATAGTGGCCACATGGGTAAATAAAATATGTCATATTTTTTTATCAGAAAAGTTAAATCAAACGACGAGTTTCAACGTCACTCACTACAAAGTGTGCTGGCCTTGAGCAAGTCGTTCATGCTCTTTTAAAGGGCAGTGAAAAATAAATATATCGAAAAAAGTCGTGCGATAATTAGTCACCTCACCCAAATATAATCGTATATCTCATTATTGTTACCACTACCTACCAACCTGAACATTTTGTAAAATATTTTTGCTTTATTGAAAAATGTACTTTATTTAATAATCAAAAAATATTTGTAAACTAGTCTTTTTCGACATAGGATTTCCTAGTGAGACAGGCAAGGCCAAAAAAAATGGATACCTTATGATATAGATTCAATAAATAAAAAAATTAAAATAAAAAAGTGATAATATGGAGAATATGACATATAGCGTATATAAGAATTGATTAATAAACAGCCAAAACAATAACACAAGAACCTTAAATTAAAATTAGGATAAAAGTTTTATATGATTTGAGAAATTTCGGGGCCAAAATTATTGTAGTAATATATTATATTTTTTTTAATTTGGTATGAAATTTATTTTATAGGATTTTTTTTTAAATGTATAAAATTTCTAGAATTTTTAATTCATTATTTTTTATGTAACGACATATTTAAATACATCTATCATAAATATAAATAAATAAAAAAACATCTGCCCAATAAATTTGTGTGTGTTTTTCTTTTTTTACGTAATCACTAATTTAAGATAGGAAAAACGTAAGGAGAGACATTTTTTTAACTTTTTATGCTTGTATTGAAACTTTAAACAATAATATTTTTATTTCTAATAATAACATTTGTAGACTTATTTTATCACCTTTCAAAAACAGTTTTTAGTTTTCCGATGGTGTTGCTGATCTAAGATCACTTAAGACAAAATAATTACAGAGGATCTCGCTGTGGCTTCGCTTTAAAATAAAGATTTGATACATTTAGCTGAATCTGGAGTATGGTTTGGTACATTTAACCTTTCAATAGCAGACAATGCGGTAAGACTTCTGCACTTACAGTTCTTACTAAGGAACTCAGTAAAAAGGACCTAATAATATTTTACCAAATAAAAGTTAATACATACTATTGATTGCCACGTAGTTCTGCTCATCAAATAAATCATGGATTCCAATCCACACTTTGCTAGTGTTGCTGGCCATGTACGTTAGTAGGGCATCCATCTCTTCCTCAGAGGTTGGCACTACAAGTCCAGCGCCTTCCAAGGAACACATGGACACTGCCTGTCTCCAGCTCAGCGCTGCCTTGTGCTCCTTGTAGAACGCCTTAAAAGTATTGGAGTAAAAGTAGTCACTTCTGAAATATGGTTCCGGCTCCTCCGCTGAAGCGACTAGAAAAAAAAGTTATTTAAATATTTTCTGAAAACAATACTAATTAATGTACGGGATTAATGAAAATGCATTATGGAGATATGTGATGGTTCAGATAACACCCTGTTGAAGTGGGTTCGACATTGGAGGGGTCCCATCACATTTCCAATGACGGTATAAGGAAATTGATTGTTTACCTCCTTTATCCTACACGTCAAGATTTAATTTGGTTTAATAAAACGAGGCTTTAATTACTTAATTATCATTAAATACTTTAGACCCGGGGTGGGAAACCTGCGACTTTTTGATGCGGCCCGCGAGCACTTTTGGTGCGGCCTGCTGAAAGCCCCACAAAAATACACTCAGAAAGCGAAAACGGTTTTCTTCGCGGTGTTTGCGATACATTTTAAAGTTATTATTACAAAACCCAGAGAAATATATGATATAGCTGATAGGTACGTGCTTACGTATATACCTATATTACTAGAAATCAGTGTAGACATAAATTAATAAGTCATCCAACATAGTTTTTTAGTTTTATTTTGATATCTTACTATTTTACGATAGTGAATGAGCACTTAAAAAATATCTCAGTATTGATGAAAACTCTATTCAGAAAGAAATGATGTGCGTTTTTTATAATAATAATAATAAAAATGGGTTATTCTAAAATAGTATGCAAATTTTGAAATAACGGAAACAAATTAGACAAGTAATAAATAAAAGTAAAAATTAAATTATAATACATTCGTAAAATAAATTTAATAAAATGAAAATTATGAAAACTATTTTTAGCGAACTTTATTCTACTAACTAAGACATCGACTTCTATTGAAGGAAGCTTCTTTGTGTAGTTAAGATGCGCCTCGCCACATCATATATGATAAGTATATGTATCTTTTGATAAGGTTGATCACTTAGTGCTCCTAAGTAGGCTCGAAGAAATTGGTTTTTCTCAAAACTTACTGAAACTTTTTTGTAACTATTTGAACGAAAGGGGACAATTCGTGCCCTATGGTGGTTTTAACTCCACAGCGTATCCTACAAACTCTGGTGTGCCGCAGGGATCCGCTTTTGGACCCTTATTGTTTCTAAATTTTATAAATAATATTTGGGAAAAAATCAAATTCTTCCGTTTTTACTTTTTGCAGATGACATTAAACTCTTCTTAAGAATACGATAATTAGAAGACGGTAGAAAGCTCCAGAGGCCCTAGCACGCTCGCTCTATAACGATCGATAGGATAACTATCGGTAACTTCTCATCGTTCCCTAGCATGACTACAGATCGCCAACGAATAAGTGACAGTTCACAATGACTAAGTGTCCTTAACATATTCGACATCAACTGTTGTTTGTACGTTAGCGATGTGCAGTTGTCATAGGGAACGATGAGAAGTTACCGATAGTTATCCTATCGATCGTTATAGAGCGAGCGTGCTAGGGCCTCAGGAAGATATAATCGTTGACTGGAGTATTGATAACAAATTCGGTTTCAACCTTTTTTTTACATTAACTCCATACAGGAGGCTCTGAAGAAAATAATTTCCCTCAGAGCCTATGTCATCTTTGAAGATGCTGTGAGGAAGATCTTTTTGAGAAGAGGAAGGAGTGAACGTGGGTCTTGAAGAGACCCATGTTATAGGAAGGAGGAAACACAGAGGCCGGCAAATCGTTCCACAGCCGAGTTGTTGAACACAAGAACGAGTCGTAGAAGCGTCCCGTTCTCATGTAACAAATGTCAACTGTGTACATATGTTGGGCGCGCGTTTGGCGTGTTTCCCGACTATGCACCGGTGCCGAGGGGATCAATGACGCTAACTCCTCGGAGCATCTTCTATTGAAATACCGGTAGAACAAGGATAGCATTCCCAAGATACCATTCCCAAGATGCTCTAAAGATTGCAATCCGTTTGTTAAGACGGGAGAATCTATCAAGCGGACCGCCCGTTTCTGCACAGAGTGAGGGTGTTTTTCAGGTACATCAGGGCTCCAGACCAGAGATGGCTGACAAATTCAACGATGGGGCGCACTTGCGATTTGTACAGGGTTAGCAGTTGTGTACTATTAAAGTATCTGCGGGCCCTGTACAGTACGCCCAGTTTCTGAGAGGCCAACTTAACTCCGGCCTCCATGGAGCCTCCGTACCTGAGCTGGTCACGAGTTACACCGAGCATTATATCAATGGAGGATCTTCTACAAATGTTCAGTTGTGTGCTTTACGAGGTAAGAAAAGACTATTTAAAAAGTATATTTTAGTTATAAAATGAAAGATACGTCACTGAAGCATATCCGACTTGCAAGGACTTAGGAATTGTGTACAACGCTCGCTTAATATTTCGTGCTCATATTGAAAAGATCCGTAAATCAGTTACAAAAATTTTGGGTTTTGTCATACACAATTCAAAGAATTGACTAGCCTTGTAGGGCTGCTTTACTTTAGCTTCGTGCGAAGCATTCTCAAGAGTGGATCTCAGGTATGGGGGCCAGAGGACACTGTCTATGAACTAATAGCCGAGAAAATATAAAATAAATGTTTACGATACCTCTATATGAGAGAGTTTGGTTTTTACCCACGGCTGTTTCCGATAGCATTTATATCAGTATATGAGCCTTACTTCCAGATGGGACATCGCATTAGTACTGATGGCTTATTGAATGGTTTACTATCAATACCAGATGACGGCCGGCGTAGTCCAGCGGTAAGGCTTTGGACTCCCATTCCGAAGGTCGCGGGTTCGAACCCGGCGTGCGGAAATAGATTTTATTTGATTAATTTGTGTTATTTCACAATTAATTAATTAAAAATAACATATACTATATTTGTGGCACGTTCCAGAATGGAAGAAACTCTCAATATCGCCCTGGTGTAAGACCACCATTCAGAACGTTGCTTGAAATGGCTTTAGCCGTGTTTAGTGACTAGATTTTAATATCCTTCCAGAACACATAATATTAAGACATCTTGTGCATTTTTTTATTTTATTTTTAAATATTAAAGTATCGGTGTTAAAATTGCCGTCAATTGGTTCATCTTTGTCCTTTGTTGTTTTATCAATAGGTACCTAAATATTTTTTGTTCTATTTTTACTACTTTATAAACTTATTATCCTCAAAACAGGCTTGTCCTAGTGAGGCTAATATTGAAATGTGAACAATGATACCTACCATGTAAATAAACAATAAAAAAATAAAAAAATAAATTAAAATAAAAAAAGATCTGAATAGTCAGGTACTTCTCCACCTTCCTCTTCCACATCTCGTTCCCTTCCCCAGTAACCTTCAGCCTCACAACATAGCCCAATTGGGGATGCCATAGTCTCTCTGGCTCCAGACGGGAGTAGTTGGGACTCTTGTGAGGTATGCACTATGAAAAAAATAATATGTTCTGGCTAAAATAGGACTACGTCCCGGATAACTTCATGCGAGGCCGCCAACCAGTGGCGGCTCGTGACTATTATATGTTATTATATTTTTGTTAATATTAGCACTACAGCACATCAAAAGTCACAAGCCGCCACTGCCGCCAACAAAGGCATCTAATTCTTCCCAAGTGCAGAACTAACTTACCAATGGTGATGCCCTTAGCAGACTTACTAGGTTAATTACCTCGCTGGTAACTTGGATATTTTCATTATATGTCAAACAACAATTTTAAACGCGAAATATTATACATGTATACTATTTTTGTCTTAACTTAAATGAATTTATTTTGTCAAAAGTTTATTTATAATATGATTTACCGCTTTTGCAATGTATTGGTTTTTGTAAAGTTTTTGTGCAAATAAATAAATAAATATCGAGCGAGGCGTTAGGATCTGCCTGATTTTACGATTGGTTTGCCACCTGCGACATATACACTACAAGTATGTAAAAAAAACATCTTACAACAATTTCTCCTTGATATTTAATATATTTAAACAAAAAAATATATATAAACAACAAAAAAAAAGGATTCAGCTGTGGAAATGTCCCAGGTATATACAGGAAGAAGGGGGCAATGATTGTGGTTAGTTAGGAAGGCAGGAGGCCTGGAGAGGGATGGCTAGAGACCACAATCATTGATGGAGGATAATGTGTAGGAGATCGAATACAATTCTGGAATGGCGAAACAGAAATATTTGATTAACATCTTGCACGACAAGACGGAATAAATAAAAATCTTAATGGACACTTACCATTTTGAAATGATGCGACACATAAAAATCCTAATAAGAATAATATGCATGTATACATTCTATTTTTCATGCACTTGACACAAGGTCTTCAGTTCAACAAAATGAGTTGTTATGAAACGATGCAACATTATAAGACTATATATATTATTATAACCCTCTAAAAGCCGGTAAAGCGAGAACTGCCTACACTATTCGTTGCTTGAGGAAATATTGAAAGGTGCGAAAAAACTTTGTGGTTTCTGGTATCGTTAAATGCAGACATAAATTTTCAACGAGAGGGGGCATTAAAATAACAATTTATCATATTTAAATCACAAAGTGATTCTGTAAGATTTTTTTTTTTTGAAACATAATATTTGAATTTTTTTTTATATTTTATTTTATTTAAAGAAATATTAACAAAATACAAAAATCACATTGTTTACATTTATTTATGTAAACATTTTATTTTATTTATAATGGTAAATATATGTGTAAGATGTTTCTAGATCTAAATTAATACCTCCCTAATTGAGAATAACTCGTGTGTAGGGAGGGAGTTTTCTTCATGATTTAAATCATTTCTGGAATTCTACTTATAATGAATACTGTAGCCATTCCGATTGATTAACGTACATGCACTGACAAATAGATACGTACATGCATTGAAAAACAGTCACTTTTAAAAAATTTTTAGGTAACGTATGGGGGAAAACAATTATGTGATTGCATCTATATGAAATTAATAAGATATTTAGTGATTCTAATTCGCTAATTTATTTATGTTATAATTGTTTAATTTATTTTTAAATGTATTGTAATCAGTTTCTAATCTTAGCTCTACTTCTAGTTGATTAAACCACACCACTCCATTGTACGTGTAGTAGTGTTGTCCAAAACTGATACGCATTAATGGCGTGCATAAGGGACCCACCGTGTTTTGTCTATTTCTCTTAACACGTATTATCGCATGGTGGGACTTTTTAGAATGTTCTTTGTGTGTTTGAAGCAGCGTATTTTTTATGTATGTGTTTTTTAGAGGTGGGACTTGAATGTGTTAAAAAAGTTTAGAGGTTGAATAATCTGATGGTTTTTTAGTAACAATTATTATAAGCAATAATTATTAGCCTGAAATACTCATCCATATTGAAAAAATCTTCCGAGAAAAGATACATATCGCTGACGGGACTCGAACCCGCACCCTTTTGATTGCCGGTCAAGTGCTCTACCATTAAGCTACGGCGGGTTACCTCCTACCCGCCAAATCAGTTTTTTATTGTTAATTTTGATTATTAGTCTGAGTAATTTCCAGTGGCAAAATTGAGGTTTTGTATGCTCCCCCCATGCGACGATACCATATTGTATTATTGAATGGGCCAGAGCGTAGTATATATTTTTAATAATTTTTATGTTTAGTATATTTCTTAAGTTAATAAACGTGTATATAAGTTTTCTCAATCTATTTATGATATTAGTAATTTGAGACTTCTATTTGGTTATTATGGTTATTATCTATTGTAACAACCAAATATTATTGTTATTATTGGAATATAATTTACACATTTTATTAAATACCTACTAGTGTACAAAGCATTATTACGAAAATGAACTCATCAAGTTGCCTAATTATATATTACAATCCTGTAAAGCCTTCACTGCAACAATAGTGCAACACTTTTCTTCTATTTTAACTCATCTCAAAGGATCTAACGAATTTCAGAAAGAAAGAACTCTAGAAAAATAAAAAGATAACTTGGTTAAATAAATTCCTTGGTTTTAGATCTCCACAAATTTTAAATACCTATAGATAGTCTCGGGTTTATACCTGCTGGGATAGACCTGCTTCTACATTATTTTTAAGTAAATATAAATGACGGTTGAGTGGCAAGGCTCTCGACTCCCAATCTGAAAATCGCGGGTTCGAACCCGGCATGCGCAAATAAATTTTATTTTATAAATTTTTGTTACTACATTCAATAAAAATAATATATAGTATATTTATTTATATTATAGTATAATTGCGGCACGTTCCTTGAGTCTAAAATACTCTCAGTATCGCCCTGGTGTAAGACCACCACTCAGAATTGAAAACGTGGCTTGAAATGGCCGTGTTTGGGGACCAGATCTGAATAGCCAGGTGTTTCCCCACCTTCATCTTTCCCATCTCCTTCCCCTCACCACAACCTTCAGCCTCACAACATACCCCAATTGGGTATGCCATAGTCTCACTGGCTCCAGTCGGGAGAAGTTGGGTGGGACTATTGTGCGGGAAAAAAAATCATAAAGTTGATATTTTTATACATAAAAAAATATTTATTTTTTTAACAAGGTGAATATTAAATCTATTTTTAGACAGAATAGATTAGACAGAGAAGATGTCAGCATTGCATTTCTAGCCATACCCTTAGCAAAAAGTTCGGCATTGAGAGGGTTAAATAAGAAGTAACGTTCTCCAGGGTAGAACAACCAAAGTTATTTATTTTTCTCAAAAAATGTATCAAGATCACATACTACCTAGTGTTCTTCAATGATTAAAAGTTTTCTCACCTCTTTACTCGACATTAACCAAATAAACTGATAAGATTGTACGCTATTAGAATTATAATAAATAACACTGTTATTTATGTTGAACAAATTTACCGAAAAATTATCTTGAAAATTCTTTCTTGGCTCACGGCAATAAATCCGCAAAGATTTTGATTGGCCACTATTTTGGTCCAAAATTTGTGTACATTTCATGAAGCTAGTGAAAAATACTTTTAACATTTTAACAGAAATATGAGGTAATGTACATACTTTTATACAAAAAAAAATACATTTCTGAAAAAAGGTTAGATACAGGATGTTAAAGGACGACACCTGACAAACTTTAATCATCGACTACTGATGGGTGTTTTATGCTGTTTTGTATCGAAGCACCTTATGTGTGTGAAGTAGAAAGTATGCATATAAGGAAAGGGAGAGAAATTACTTAATGCGGGACTTGTAGCACTTTCTTTTAAATAAAGTAAGTTTTGTTGCGGTAATATTTCTTCTAAGAGCGGTGAGTAGCAAAAGATGCGGAATAGGAATGCGGAGATTTGCAGAAAAGGAATAAATGCGGAGACCCTTACGCGGTGAGGGTCGATTATTGATTGGCTTGTGGGTAATGGAATGAATGACAGTTTTATAGGAGGAGGGTAGAAATAAAAATGTGACAATACTAACTACAAGTACAGCAGTTCATGTATGTGTATTGGCAAGTGTAGGTAAGTATTATGTAAATGCCCAACTAACTACTGAGCATATTTTGAGCCAAAACCGTGCTCATTAGTCAATCTCCGTTGAAATTTTAAAAGTTTTTCTTTTAATGAAAAGACAAATAACTTTGTTTACATTAATTTTATTAATACACAATCAACATGTTTCATGAACGATGATGTGAACATCGTTCATGTTGATTGTGTATTAATAAAAGGGATGTAAACAAACTTGTTTGTCTTTTCATTAAAATAAATAATGTCATCACAAAGTGAAAACCTTTCCGAAAGAAGTTTTCTTCGAAATATTAAAAGTTTTTCGTTTATTATTATCTATTTTTTTTTCAAAAACAAAATAATTCTTAACACGTCATCACTGTTAACCGCCCAATCCAGTATCTCAACGTTACTGTCCGACACCTGTGGATTTTACATGTTTTAGGTGAAATAAAAATTTCAATAAAACATCACCGGGCACCAAAATGTCGTCCACACCAAATAAGCTCAGGAGTCGCTGATAGATAGACTTGATGTCAATAACCATGAATTCAATCAACTTTAAGTAGCAATCATACACACACACGCGCACACCACACGCATTTTTCTGAAATTGGTTACTAGCTGACCCAAGAGATGGCGCAACTAAGGGGACATACATTAGTGAGCTCAAAATGGGCGGGAGAGGTCCAGTAAAATCTCATCAAATCTCATTTAAACTGAGATGGAAGAGTCAATAAAAAATCTCACGTCAACTTTAAAAGAATATATATTATTTTAAATGTAGTACTTTAACAACACTGTAGTGTAAATCTCGCGTGAGGGGGAGATGGGATCCCACCAAATCTCACTTAATCTCACTAAGGGAGGGGGATGAGTCTAAATAATAAAAAAAACAGCTCATGTAATTAATGTAAGCCCCCTATTTAAAAAACGGTTGTAATATAATAAAAAAACTTTGTTTTTTACGGTTTAATTTTTTAAATTCAAACTTAAAGAAAGTTTGTCGTCATTGTGACTGGGGTTTTCTTTGTTTCTTCCTTTTAGACGTCATTTGCGAAATGCCTCTTCCACGTAAAAAAATCTAAGTATCTCTTTTTCATTATTTTATAATGATGTCCTGAAGAATATTCAGCAATTTATTCTAACGACTGGAGTAACGGACCTTTACCGGGCGTCAAACTTTAATTTATTCAGATCCTTTCAAAAAAGGTTCGGAGTGGATGAGACACTCTTGCTTATGGCTTTATACTCGTGCAGGGTCAAGTGTTGGGGAATGCCTTCGTCCTGGAGAGATAGACTGACGGAATATCAAACACTTGGTAAAAACTTAATGCCAACGTCAGTGGCGCGTTTCAGTAATGCTATCACTGAAGGGGCTCATGATGAAAATGTACTGGAGTGAGTATATCTACACGATTTCCATAAATTCGTAGTACAAGCAAGAAATATGTGAACTTACCTCACGTAGAGAACACTTTTCTTTCGATTTAAGCATTTTTTTTTTTTTAATTTTTCAGTAATTTAATGAAGTAATAAATTTTTACTTACTACTAACTTTCGACTTATTTAATACCACCTTATTATGATAGAAGTGAACCAATATTAAATTACATTGCAAGAATTCGGAATGTATGACGAAATTACAAAAAACAATAATTTAATTAAAACCTAAGCTAACCTGTTATTATTTTTTTTTATGTTTCTTTTATCTTTGAATATTAAATATAACATTTGTGGATTTTATAGCCAACATACTAGGCACATGCCCGTGTTATGGTGGCCGAGTTTTTGTTTTATTTTTATCATTTTTTTTTATAACTTCATTAGCAGACTCTAAAATTTAAACGTAGTATTAAGTATTAATTTTTTTTTTTTTTGTAGTGCAATTATTCCAGTATGTGTAAATCTCTATATGTGTAAATAAATTCATGTATAAATCCATCCGTTTCTCATTCTGACAAGAAATTACCGACGAATTTACACCGGCTGTGTAATTTCGTCTCAACACTCCATGCCTTCCAAAATTTTAAAAGGAAACCAAATTCACCACCTTTGAAAAAATGTTTTTTCAAAGGTGGTGAATTTTTATGGTCCCCTAAAATTTGGCGATATGAGCGTGATTATAAAATTTCATTTAGATAAACGTCTTCAGTGAGAAAAACAATAACACGCCACTGAAAATCCTGAAGCGCAAAACGATGAAACCCACCGAACAGGGTTAGCGGAGACATAAACCTTTCCAGCACTTGAATCCATTTGCATGTATAAACAAGTGGACAAAGGTGAGATGCAAAACTATATTCGCCTTTCAACCGCTAGATGGCACCATGTGTATTTTACACTAAAACTATTCAAGGAAAAGGCGTAAAAAACTTATCCGCGTAAAAGACAAAAATACTAACTGAATAATCATTTTATTGCGCTTGATGAAAAAATGGGCCTATTTGTTATTGTAAAATTAATAATTATGAAAAATAAAAAAGCTCCCAGCGTTACCTAGTCATTTGTGTAAGGAAGTAGTATACAAAATTTCAAAAAAATCAGTCGAGTAAAATTTGATTTAAACTGTTCACCGACTTCAAAAATGATAAACAGTGTCAGAAAATCGCTTTAAAATTTTGGATACCAGAAAATCCAATACTAAACACGAATGTTTTGTTCATACAAGTTCTACATCACAGTTAGTTTTGCTCCGATTTGTTTCAAATTTTGACACAACAATCCAGATATTTTACAATCATATGAAACAATAAAAAAAATTAAATACGTTACCATCCCCTGTCGCTGAACTCAAACCCTTTAAATAACTCATCAAGTTAATTCGTACTAATAAAATACATCTTTTACATATTATGAACCTACATATAGTATGACAAATATATACCTATTTGTTTATTTAACAACGAAAAAATGGTACTGCAAAAAAAATTTATGGTCGTAGCAGTCCAACCGAGGATTCACAAGTAATGACGGATTACGGATTGTGATAAAAAAAAAAATTTTTGTAAAAAAGTTAAATTTTTTGTCAAAGGCACTATCCAACAGTTTTATAATGCCTTTAGAAGGCGAAACAGCTGCCACGCATAATAATAATTACATAGCTATTAATTATAATTATAATGCAATAACGTGTACTAATCAATTACAAAATAGAGAAAATTTTAACTAGTGTTAAATAAAGAGCTTCTTCGGGAAGAAATCTCTAAGGAATCCTGGGATTTTATATTAGATAGCCAGGATGTTTTAGAGAGCTCTCGCCTCTTTGAGGAAATTTTAACAAAACATATAGAGGCGTGCACCGTCACCAAGTTATATAAGTTAGCATCTAAATACCGCCCAATAAAACCGTGGATTAGTCCTGGATTGGTGAAATCGGTACGAGAGAAACAACGATTATTCATACTCTGTAAAAAGAATCCTTTCAATTATATATTAAAAAATACCTTTGTCAAATATCGAAATACGCTTACAAATTTAATAAGGAATACTAAAGAACAGTATTATAAAATAAAAATGTCACAAGTTGAATATGATAAAAAAAATGTGGTCGACAATTAATGAAATTATTGATAAGAAACGGAAAGGGTCGGAAATACACAGACTGACGTATAACGGTAATTCTATAGACGTAAAAGATGAGCCGACCCAATGTGCGACCTTATTTAATGATTTTTTTGCAAATGTTGGAAAAAATTTAGCTCAACAAATTGACCCTTTAGCTGCTAGCAAAACCTCTGAGGCTTTTGAGAGAGATTTAATAGAAACAAATAAAATGCAATTTCTAGAACCCACCTCGGAACCGGAAGTTGTAAATATAATTAGTTCACTGAGAGGTGGCTCATCGCCTGGAGACGATGGAATAACAGTAGAAACCATAAAAAATCTTAAAGATTTTCTTAAAATACCCATCGTACATATCATTAATTTAAGTTTTTCAGTTGGAAGATTTCCAAATAATTACAAAAAAACTGTTATTAGTCCTATTTTTAAATCTGGCAACCAAGAGGAAATGACTAACTACCGGCCTATATCTTTGACATCTAACATTTCTAAAATAATTGAAAAAATCGTAAAAAAAATACTATTCCTATTTCTAGAAGAAAATAAAATTCTGCACTCAAACCAATATGGATTTAGACTAAATCTAGGAACACATGATGCCATTGCAAAATTGACTTCACTAGTTATGGGGAATTTGGATCGACGTCGAAAATGTCTGGGTATATTTATCGACCTAAAAAAGGCGTTTGATAGTGTATCGCATTCTAGACTGATCAGTAAGCTAGAAAAAATTGGACTTGAAGACAAAGCTTTATCTTGGTTCCAGAGTTACTTAAAAAATAGAGAACAGTACGTCAAACTAAATAATTCATTAAGTGAACCCTTGTCTTCTGAATATGGAATTCCACAAGGCACAGTAATCGGGCCTATACTTTTCATTATATATGTCAATGACATGTTCACTCTCCCTCTTAATAAAAGTGTCATCTCATATGCGGATGACACAGTCATTATAATCGAAGGAATAACATGGTCTGAAGTGAATATAGCTGCGAATGCTGACATTTTCATATTGAAGAAATGGTTTGATGATAACTTACTTAGTCTTAATGTAGAAAAAACTTCATATATACATTTTTACCTTTATGATCCTATCACTGATTTCAATATTAGAGTAATAGTACATAGTCGATCGTGTAGAGGAGGAGAATGTAACGATAATTGTAAAATCCTGAAGAAAACCTCAGATGTAAAATATCTAGGGATCACTATAGAAAGCAACGTGAAATTTAAGAAACACGTTGAAAACTGTGTCAAAAGAATTAGAAAACTTACTTACATTTTTATACGATTAAGAAATATCCTAAATCTTTCAAATATTAAAATAGTTTACTTTGCGCTTGTACAGTCAGTTTTGCAGTACGGCATAATCGCCTGGGGAAGCATATATAAGAATAACCTGTATCCGATAGTAACAACACAAAAAATGATCATGAAAGTTATTATTAAAAAACCAAGAATTTTACCCACCAAGGAACTTTTTGAAAAATTTAAAGTACTGTCGGTTACAAAACTATTTGAAAAAAATGCAATTTTAACAGTTTTTAAAGAATCTGAAGTGTCCTCAACACGAAGTAAAAGACCTAGAACATCTGGGAACATATATGTACCTACATGCAACACGACAGCTGCACAACACCATTATGAATATGTAGGCCCAAAGCTATTTAACGATTTACCCAATACAATAAAAAGTGAAAAAAACTATTTTAAATTTTAAAAAAAACTCTCGTTTTATTTTTACAGATAAGCAACAGATTGACTTATTTTTTATCGATGATATTCAGATATATTCCGTATTCTGTTGCTAATATTTTGTTGGTATTCCAATGCTATAATATTTGTATTTTTATTTTTTGTATTTGTATTTTTCTCATTGTACAGTATTTTGTAATATCTTACAGTATTTTTGAAAGTATTTTACTTTCTTATTGTAACTATACATATTATCTATAAGCAGTTCTAAATGTATAACATAAGTACATAGACTAGCTCCCCAGTTAGACTCGAGAATATTTCTTTACTAATTGGGTAACTAAAAAATTGATGAATGATATGTAATGAAATGATGTTATAATTGTGAATGATATTATATGTTATAAATAAATAATAAAAAAATAATAATAATAATAAATTGCAGAACTTATTTATCAATAAACTGTTTTCATAAAATACATAATAATATTATTATAAAAAAATTTAAATTAAAAAGGAGTTCTACAAATTAAACTTGACAACGACAAAAAAAATGTAATTAACCTATATATTTGTAGTATACGAGTATATTGTATAAATAACAATTCTATCGTTTTATTCTAACATTGCTATCTCGACTTTCAAAAAAGGAGGAAGGTCAAGGCCTACATGATATTTTTATAAAACACCCCCACCCCCTCTAACCCTCCCCTCTCACCAAATGCAACAAAAAATTACTTACAGCCGAATTTTGAAACTTCTTGTTAAAAATTTGCACACTTTCCTTTAAAAAATAACAACGTTTATTTACAAAAGTATCACGGAGAAAAATCGATTTTGACTCTCATGATAATTTATCAGGCCATATTTATAAAACATTCGTTTAGAAATGTTTTATCTAGTTGCCCTGATAAATACAACATGACGATACACCGCAAAAATACGTTGTACCAACAATGTGTACGAACGAAATTTGATTATTAATAATTGATTCTTAAATTTTCCCGACAATTTAAACATTGAAACCTGTTGATTTGTTCGTAAGAACTTCAGTCCCGTTTTTACGAATAAAATGATCGTATTTTAGAATGAATTCGCAGAACATTTTTCTCCATGTAGGAAACAACTCATTTTCAGACATACTAAGGTTGTGTTTTTATCTGTCTCGTTTTTTGTGAGGTACATCGACGAACCAAAAAACGTGTTTCATATACCTTTATCTATTCTGTTTTTCTCATAAAATTATGTTAACTTTTATATGAAATTTAAAAAAAAAATTTGTTCTTTAACTCAGAAAGATCAATTTATAATGCTAATGTTGTAATGCAAGGGTCAGTCAAAAAGAAGCCTTTTTTTTCTACTTAAATAAAG
Source organism: Limnephilus auricula (assembly GCA_951813805.1). Lineage (NCBI taxonomy): Eukaryota > Metazoa > Arthropoda > Insecta > Trichoptera > Limnephilidae > Limnephilus > Limnephilus auricula. The sequence continues at coordinate 8,246,054 of OX638408.1, forward strand.
TTAGTTAAGTGAAAAATTTTAATTTGGCGCTATTCCTCCAACCTTCTTCTACAATCTACTGTAGTGTGGCAGCACTGAAGTCGCTTGCAAAATGGCCGACATCGACGTTCGTATTAGACAGCGTCCTGTAATTCTTATATGCAGAAGGTGAAACGTCCATTCGCAATCATGAAAGACTGAAAAATGTTTACGGTGATGCAACAGTGGATATCAGCACTGTTAAATGATGGATTCGTCACTGTAACGAAGCTTAAGTACAAACGCCGTTGCCTGGCAAAAAGCGGTGTGGTAGGCAGTTAACTGCAGTGAATTCACGCAACATTCAGAGAGTAGATGACATAATTCGTGGTGACCGCCGGATAAATACAGATGAATTGTAGTGAATGAATTGATGACGCATTCTCCCCTCAGTAATGGCAGTGTAATGTGAAGCTCATCGTGAGATTCACTTTGAAAATTCGGAGGATGTGTCAACATCCGTGCGTCAATGGCTTATAGGAAGCAGGAGAGTGCTTTTTACCACACTGGAAAACATGTCCTTGTTAAATGATGGACAAAAACTATGAATGCTCAATTTCAATACCTTAGAAGCCCGCAGAAAAATATTTTTAAGTAAAAGCTTTTTTAAGCTAATCTCTGGTACCATACTCAATCCGCCTATGTTGAAATAAGTTAATTTTTATGTCCCTAACAAGTATACTCGCGGGAGATCCCATGCACTTTTTTATGCTTCGAAAGCGAGAACTTCTGCCTATCAGAACGCGCCAATAAACAGAGCGACTTAACTGCTTAACGATTATGGATTGACCATCGATATTTTCAATGTTACCTACAGACAGTTCAGCAACTATCTTTTGACACATGTCTTAAAACAGTAAAACTGCCCTTGTGTTCTTTGTAATTTATAATCTTCTCCAAGATATATTGTTGTATAACCGTTTTACGGAAAACATAGAGAAAATAAATAAATAAATGGATGGAGATTATATTGAAAAATGACAAATTAATCGTCAATAGTGTGGTTTTCAACCTGTGTATTAGGGTATTTTCACAAACCAGGGATTCAGTTGAAAATTAAAAGATCATTTTTCTGATTTTAATCATCGTTTTAAAAATGTTTGTTTTTTACTTTTTCATTCAAATTTATTCATTTTCAAAACGCTTAAAAATCTACGAAACCAAAACGGCCCGTGATTGCCAACGACGCTTCGTACGCACGTCATCAAACAAAGTAGAACTGTCGGAAATTTTTCAAGAACGAGCGACTCTTATGACGTCACACGTAGAAAATGCCGTTTTGGCGGGATTACAAAAATGGGTAACTTAGACTCGCTGTAGAAAACTTATTCGTCAAAATAGAAATTAAATACATTGCCATAAAAATCATAATCTTTTAAAGTCATACAAAAATTGTGGAAATACAATATTGCATTTCAATTTCTTTACAATTAAAAGGAGAAAAAATAGCAGGCATTACTTTTTGACTGGTCCTCGTACTTTTACAAAACCTTGATAAAGGTGACTCGCATTTCAGTTTTCTCGATAACATTCATTTAATTAGCTAGATAGCTAAACCCATTGTTTCTGCCAGTTCATCCCAAATTACTTAATGAACAGCTTACTCACATCAAAATCAAAATTATAAATAATTGATCAACCACCTATTTGACCTTTCTATTAACCTTTCCGGACGTCGATCAATAGCAGCGATTGGCGGTCAGGCTCGACTGTTGCAAAATTGATGTATTGATAGACAATTTGCGAATTAATCAGTCCTTCTAACGACCGGAAATTTGAGCGGCACAAACACTAACGAGTTTAATCGGTATTCATAAACACTATGTATTGTAGACGAAACCTGAAAAATGTTTAGGGGTGCGATTTACAATGAAACACGTCGACATCGAGAACAACGTTTATAACAAAACCAACACTAAAAAAATTAATCGATCTTGAAAAAAAAAAATAACCTAATTTAACTTTAATTTTTATAAGAACAACTCTCTTTTTAAAGCTTTTGAAGGTTAAACCCATCAATGTAATATATCATTGAAGAATTATTACTAATTATTAGTGTTATTTTCTTCTTCAATGGTGTATTACATTGATGGGAATAACTTTCAAAAATTATAAAAACAGTGTTGTTCTTATGAAAATTGAATACTCATATAGACTATATATAGGTCAATAGGTGTTTCATATAAATGAAATCGGATATATCTATACGAGACACTATCTAGGTAACAAACACGTTCATAGAATACTTGTTTATAATGAATAAAGGTAGCTGCCGATAATATGAAACAAAAATTGTCTAAGATAATATTGTTAATTCAGAAATTTAAAATTTGAGATTGATAAATATAACGTTTAAATAATTGGTAGTAGTGGCCTAATTGGAATGGCGTTTGTCTCGATAAGACGAAAGGTTCTGGGTTCGAGTCCCAGTTGCGACCGTTAGCTTTTATTTTCTGTGTCTTGTTCTTTTTAATATTTTCGTTTTTATTGTTAGTGTTATCTTCTTCTTCAATGATATAATTTAATTTCATCTAATCTAACAGATGCCAAAACCTATTATATTTTTTCACTAATCTATCTTGTCCAAAAACACAACTGTGCGAAATTGTAGGTATTTGGTTTAATTTTTTTGTTGTTTTCGTTTTAGCTTTTGATTTTATTAAATAACTAGCTGACCCGGCAAACTTCGTACCGGATCAGAATCAATACATGTTGTGTTTAATTTATTAGCAGAAATAAATTAAGTTTTTATTAAGTTAAAATAAATTCCCCAAAAAATGAAATTGAGCTGTTGACTAAGCACTAAATGTTCGGCACACTACGCTATTGACAGTTTGAATTGATTCAAATTATGTCGACCAACGCACATTATTTGAAAAGCCGTTCCATACAAAATACATGAAAAAATTAATTTTCTTCATAATTATTTTTCTCGTTATTTTTTCCGATGTTTTAATAGTTATTCTTTTAATCGGGATGGAGATAAATCCAACAAATCAAAAAACATAAAAATCGGTTCAGCCGTTCTTGTGTTATAAATGGTGTAACTAACCCGAGTTTGTTTTATATATTAAGATAATAAAAGATAACTATCCCTGTGTGCCTAGCATGGACGATCGATAAAAACTATATACCCAACGCAACCTACAGATAATAAACATAAACACTTTTTGCTTTATGTATTTATATTTCGTGAAAACCAACAACAATGATGAGGAAATCATGAACAACACCATACAACAACCTGCAGTCCACATCGGAACAGGAATACCTAGTGAGGAGGACTGAGGATAAAATACTTAATATTGTATTTTAATTTTAATTTGTATTATCATTAAATAAACAAAAATTAAATAAAATAAAAAAATACGATATTAACCAAATTCTTCATATTGGTAAGAGCTAATCTGTCCGACGATTGATAACTTATAGCCCGGCCTCCATAGTATCAGATGAGTTTCAGTTACCTGTCAATGTAAGTATTTAAACAAAACGGATTATGTCGATCGTTATGCAAAAATACTGCATTATTTAATGAACTTGTTGAACTCATGAAGCTCTTAGAAATGAAAGAAGTAGTAAACGTGATCTAAAGACCTACAGAATGCATCTAAGACGCATTCAATTTATTCCGTTTAATATTTTTGAGAAACTAAAATGGTTGAAATATGAGTAACCTTTTTAACCAATTAATGTCTACTTAGTGTCAAAAAGTCAATGCGGACTTCCAATGCATAATTAGGTCAGTATTTCAAGTCAACACTGCAAAATTTTTAATATTGCAATTGTTGTGAATTCGTGGACAGATCCGCCAGTGTTGCCAGTTTATATCGAATTCTTATTTGTTCCCTGACAATAATTGCTATAAGTGTATATTTCTTATTTAAACATTGTATTACATATATATCACTGTATTATATACTTATTATGTAAAAGCCCACCAGGGCGTTGAAAATTAATAATAAGAAACTATGCTAGGGATATCGATATAAAATCATCGGAAGTTACCCCTATATATACGATATTGTAAAGTTATCGATTTCACCGTGCTAGCTCCTGATTTCAATTTGATTTTTTTTATATAAATATGGCATCCCCAAATGGGGTATGTTGTTATCCTGAATATAGTGGGGAAGGGAAGGAGATGGGGAGAGAGGAAGGTGGGGAAGAACCTGGCTATTCTGATCTGGTCATCAAACACGGCTAAAGCCATTTCAAGTAACGTTTCAATTCTGAATTGTGGTCTTACACTAAAACGATTCTGAGAGTATCTTCCACTCTGGAACGTGCCGCAAATTCACTATACATTATTTTTAGTTCATTAATTGTGAAATCACACAAATTAATCAAATAGAATTTATTTGCGCACGCCGGTTGATTGCAATTTTGAAATGATTTCATTTTAAACATAATTAATTGTTGGCTGATTTTTTGGAAGAGAGATTTTTTATAACTTTCCAATTAATATTTTTTTTTTTTAACATTAATACATTTTTTGTTACTCAATTCTCAATTAGGTTTCTTGTATTTAAATTTCACTCGGAAAAACCCACTGCTCATAATATCAGATTTATAAAATTAATCAGTATTTAAACATCGTACTCGACTTTTCTTCAAGCATACATAGATTAACACAATATCGGATAATAATAAACATAGATGCTTTTCCACTCTGCAGAGGCCCTGAAAATAACAACATCAGCGTGGAATATGACACCCCCCATTTTTCAGAGTAATTTAATGAATTTGAAGGGTCACCGGTGGGTATTAAAACCTAATAGTCAATTGGTTGTTTGCTCTAGTGGAAAGTCCTTTAATTCTAATTAATTTATTGGCCATGACATGAAAGGAAGAACACTTCGATTACCATCCTGGTAAGGTTTAAAAAATTGATATAAATATTTAGCAGAAGTATAAGGGTCTCAAAAGTTTTTAGAGAAATAACCCAGTTGACCACACATGATTTTATATCATTACAAAACATTATTTTTTACTGTAAGTATGTTTCTTGTAAGTCTCTAACTTTTAACCTTAATCTATGTTATTAGTTAGTTAGTCAGTAGTTAAAACCCTTCGTCGTAAGTCAATACATATAGTCAAATTGCCGATCATCGCCTTTAACCCTGGATAGCTAACTTCCGTCAAATCGACGGGCATCACAAAGTAATCTCTTTAAATCTCTTTTAAACGGTGCATCCGAATGTGTCGTCTCTGATAGCCAACTCATACGCTGTTGAGGTTGTTACTGTGGCACACAAATTGATCATTTAAGTGTCATAATTTTTGAGAAATTGAGTTTTGTCAATTCCCTGACCGGTCTACATAGATAACCGGAGTTACATAGAGATTATAATTTTTAATAATTTTTAATGGTTTCCTCACTCTTGGACATTTAATTATAAAAAAGTGACTTGTTATAGAAAATTACAATCATTACAATCGTGTATATGAATTATTTATACTGTAAAAACAGTGTTACGATCCAGTAGGTGACGCATCTAGATCAAAATTTAAAGATCTTTAGGAAAAAAAAATCACATTGTTTATTCCTAATAAGATAATATTTGAATAAAGGTGTGGATTCTACAAAAATAAAACACCATTAAATTTCCATGAAAGCACAAATTTAAGCGAAGCCCCTTCGTTATAAAAGGGTAAAAAAATCTCCCATTTCTACATTTAATGAATTAATCTTAACGGAAGTTGTTTGATACGTAACACCTTCATAACAGTAGAGGGGGTTGGGATAATTGGAGGGGTGGTAGAATGGTGAGAGGTAGGAGGTAACGCAAGGAGGGCGTAACATAGCTAGACAGTTTCCGGTGGGGGAAATGGAATATTTTCATATCTGTGTTGCCATTCCGTATCTAGATGAAGGCTAAGTGTTTATCTGCAACCAACGCCGGATATGAACTCAGAAATAAGATAAACGATATGAAATCGTAATATTAAAATTTTTAAATTTTTTTTTAATTAATAATTCAATAAAGATACATAAATTACAAATACATTTTAAACACTAATTAATTATATAATATATATGTTTGATGTACCCCATAAAAAAGCAGGGCTTGTGTGTATGGGGGGGAGGGGTGTTATTATATAGTTTTTATTTGTTATGATTTAGTTCAGGTTTTGAGTGTGCTTTTAAAGGTGAGTTTTAAATTTTTTTATATTGGTATTCATGTTTCTAATATTTTCTGGTAATGAATTAAAGAATTTTACTCCGAGATATTTATGATTTAATTGTCCAATTGTTTTTTTTACATTTTGGAATAGGAAGTATTGATGTTTGTCTAAGATTTTTGTTATTTTTAAAGGGTGCAGTTTTATTTTGAATATTATCTTTGTAAATTTGTAATGTTGCATGGTAAAAGTATAATTCACTTAATTTTCTGACCTTAAATTCTTCGAATAAGAGTTTTGACGAATATGAATAGGGTTTTTTTTAAATGGTTTTTATTATTAGTTTTTGTGATATGTAAATTGTTTGTATTTGATTTTTATATGTACCGCCCCATCCTATAATGCCGTATTGCATAATTGATTGACAGAATGCGAAGTATGTGGGTAGGTAAAGGAAAAGAAAAGAAGTTTAGTTAAGAAAGGTTTTTAGAATGTTTCAAGAAAGCAAAAAGAGCTAAACCCGTAAAATCCCAAAGAACGTAGCAACTCTTATCAATTATTTTTAAATTCAAACACGTGTTTCAATTTAACAACGTTCTTTTTCCGTTATTTTGCAACGTTAATTTCCTAATGTTTTCAAAATATCAGATAAATAACAAACAAAAAAAATGGATCGGGACTTGAAGGTTTTTTGTTTTCAATCTGCTACAGAAAACAAAAACATTTGTTTCATGTTCGCGCAAATATTTTTTTCAATGTTTGTTGTAACATTGTCGCTTAACAAAAACAAAATTATGTTTTAATCTGTCCAGTGCACCACCAAATAATAAAAGGTCTATTCAAAATTATTTATCTGTACCTACAAGCCACGTAAATATCATTTATTTAAATTGTATTTATATATGGATACGTTTTTAGATATTCACGGCCAAAAGCATTTTCGTTGTTTATTTTTGGGGTGTTATGCCGTGTTGCGCTATCTCCTTCTTTAGCCGACGTTTCGGACAGCGTTGCAGTGTCCATCATCAGGGCAGATCCGGCAGATCCGACGATGTGTAGTTGTTTCATCGTCGGATCCGCCTTTCGGAGTTTAGATCACACAAACAACTACACATCGTCGGATCTGCCGGATCTGCCCTGATGATGGACACTGCAACGCTGTCCGAAACGTTGACTAAAGAAGGAGGTAGCGCAACACGGCATAACACCCCAAAAACAAACAACTAAAATGTATTTATATATGTTTTTTTTTATAATTCAGTTTAATACTAAATATATTCGAATAAATGAAAAAAATAATTACTTCTCATATTTGATCAACGAATCTTGTTTCTGACTAAAATAGAAAAAAAGTTAAGTTTAAGTTTCTCAATTAAGTTTGGCAAGGACATCGCTGTCAAAAGTTAATAAAAATGTCCCAATACACAAATACACTGTCGTGTTGTTCGGATCAAATTTCATTTTGTGACCTTTTAACACCGATGATGCGACAAAATATTAGATGTTTTTAACTTGCGCCTATTTTCTGCAATCGGGGCAACATCAAAGATGAAAAATAGTGAACCGAAGAAAATTAAATTTGTGTGCCTTTTTTTTGAAAGACTGAAATCTTTTTTTTATTTTAACTGTTTGTGTATTCTCTTTTTGGCTTATTTCTTTCTCGTTTTTTCAATTTGGTTTTAAAGTTTAAAGCGTAGTAGTTTTTCGTACATTTGTGTTATATTTTAAAGGAACATTTGTTAAAGTTCTAATAATTTTTAAGAATTGGGTATACATGTTATTTAAAATAACGTAAATTGATATCAAATGAAATTGTATATATTCATATACATCGTATCTTATATACTCATATCCTTGTTTTTCTCTCTTTACTTGTTTTCTCTTGTTGTTTGTTCTACTTAACCTATCTTTATTTTTATTTTTATGCTGTACTGAATGTAAAACTTATATTTTGATATCAAAATACCTTTGTAATATTGTAACTACTACCTCCTACCAATGAATTGTAAGTACCTCCTGTCCTAAAATGAGTTTTGTAACTCATCGGGATTGCTCTAGCAAGAAATAAAAACAATAAAACAATTTAATTTTTTTTTTTAATAAAATTGACCAATTCCACATATAATTATGAAAATTAAAATATGTTATAGTATATTTGTGTTGTATACGTTTTACTCTCAGTATCATTCATCTTGGTGAAAGACCACCACCGTTTAGCCGTGTTTGGTGACGAAATCTGAATTTCCAGGTAGTTCCCAACCTTCCTCTCCCTCATCACCTTCCCCTCTTCATACCATACAGCCTTACAATATATCCCGATTGGGGATGCCATAGCCTCTCTTTCTCACGTTAGCAAGGAGCAGTTGAATCTCCTGTGCCGTAATACACATAAAAAAACTTGATTGAAATAACGCGAAATAAGAAATTGCAAATAACGCGATGTTTTAAAGTTTTTTATGATTATTTGCTTAATCACAAAAGTTCTTGGTATATCCTCATTTCCCAGAGACCCCTGGTCCAACCACCCAACCGGCCCGGCATGGAACAACTGAAGCTAATCGCCTCCCCGTAAACCCACCCCTGCCAAGGAGCTGTATTTATAAAGAAGGAATAAACCGATTAAGGATTGTAATCAGGATAAAAAGTTAATCACTAATTCTTAAACAAGTACAGTTCATATTAATCTGTTACTATTATCATTCTTAAGAAAAAATAATCAATTAGTATCTATTATTAAAACTTCAACTACCATAATACGGACGTGTGTCTAATGTGGTAGTCGAAAAGCATGTAAAAAAACTGTATAAAAAATATTTTACGAATAAAGAAAAAAAAAAAAAAAAAAATGATTCAGAGATAATCGGAAAGGTTCATAATTGAAGGAGACATTACTGCTAAAAAAGAACAAGGCACAAAAATAATGATATTCGTAAAGGTTTTTTAATGCTTTTTGTTTTAAAGAGTTTTTTTTTTTTATTTATCTGCTACCAGTTTCGAAATATTCGTGTCATTCACTAGCAATCTTAAAACTAATGAATGACACGGATGTGTAGAAACCGGTAGCAGATAAGTAAAAATTTAAGTAACACAGAAAATAAAACTCTTCAAAACAAAATGTCTAGAAATTGTTACATAGTTATTAATGCCCAAAGATACATTTTTTTTAAATAAATTTATTTAAAAGGAAACATGTGCCCAAAAGGGATTTAAGAGTGTTTTACCAGAGAATATCGGAAATTAGTCATTTTTAAAATCAAATTCTAGACGTATTGACACTTTTATACAAAAAAACATAAATTGATTTTGAAAGATTGTTATAATCTGGTATACGCAGTTTTAAAATTTTGAAAAATTATTGTATTTATACTAAGGTTATACCGTTGGACGTTGGCAGATTTGTTCAATTTTCAAACGAAAGATTCTATTAAACAACACAAATTTCCAATCATATAATCATACAACGAAATAAATCATTATAAAATCTAGTCAACACAGTTTTCAAGATTTAAATTTTAGACAAATTAAAATCATTCAAAAATAAACCCGAGAACGTGTTTTGTGACAAAAATACCTCAGTCTTTCGATTTATTTAAGGACTTACAAAATAAAATATTTCAGATTTTATTTTGTTTAGACTATTGAAAAATTATAAATTATTTTGATCAAAAATTAATTTTAAGAAGTATATAATTTTCATTCATTTACCATCTCCCGTTTGATCATTTTTATGGCAGCTCGAGATGCGGCCGTGCGGGGTTCTGTGTTCGCGCCGCTTTTCATGACATCATTTTGCATTAATTTTAAAACTAATACCGTTTAGCTTAACAAAAACGGAATAACGGATTGCTGGATATTACCTCTTAATTTATTTAAGCGATACAGGTTTGAATAATTTTCGAACACGAACAGTGAGAATGAGATAGTACTGAAGCAATAAGTTTGATTATTGCACTATATTAATTCGATTATGTTGCTTTAATATAAGATGAAAAAAAAAATTATGACATTCATAGTTGTTGATTGGATCAAATTTCATTTTGTGTTATCACTGATGATGTGACAAAATATTAGATGTTCATAACTTGCGCCTATTTTCTGCAATCGGAGTAACATCAAAGATAAAAAATAGTGAATCGAGGAAAAATTGTGTAAATTTTTTTTGATAGGCTAAAACCGTTTGATTTTTTAACGAAAAAAAACTTCAAACACCAAATTTTCATTTGCATTTATTATTCCAATAAAGTAAGACAAGAACGTCCCTTAACACCCTGTATATCTATTAATATGAAGTGTGTCTGTGCGGGTGAGCAGCGTGGCTATTATTTTTAAAGTATAACTTTTTAGTAAGAGATTGATGAAATTTTGCACACTCTAACTTCAGAACCGGAGGAAGTTCACTGTTACGTGAGATTTTTGAAAACTTCCCCCATCCCCTTTTCCCATCACATAAAGAAGAATTTCACTACATACATGACGACCAAAATAAGAGGAAAATTACCGTCTACATCTAGTTTCCAAAAACTACATACATGTAAAGCTCAGACAACGCCGGGACACAATATTTTCCAACATACCGTTAATATGTGAAATACCAATGTAATGTCAACGTGTTTATGTTCCAAATAATAATACATAATAAAATACGTGTAGAATTACGAAAGATTTTTTAAATATTTATATTGAGGGATCAGTAGGATTTATCGGTGAAATTAGGAATTCCACAGAGCCGAACCCTCTGATATGAAAATATCTGGAGACGGTGAATTATATTCCCATGTTTGATAGATTAACGTGTTGTTCTTGTATTGTTTTGTATTAATTATACTATGTAATACACTTGCATAACGTGGATTTACTAGATGATCATTTATATGGAAAAGTGTATGAAAGTCATTCCTGAAAATCTGGTGATAAAAAAAATAACAGTGATAAATTTATGCATTGAGAGGAAACCCTGCCTCCGACAAATTTGAACAATAGGTATTTTATCAAACTGTTGCTGTCCTGTTGCTCTTATTCCCCGGAATACTGAACGAAAAGGACAAATGCAGGGGCGGCCAATCCAAAGGTAGTGGGTTCTAACCCGGCGTACGCAAATAATTTTTTTTTGTTTTTTCAAATATTTTTGGCTTTTACTCTTCAAGGGTGCTCTAGGCCATCATTTAAAATTATGTAGAAATGGAAGGTGAATTTAAATATTATTTTATTTAAATGGACAAATTTCAAAATTATAATGAAGATTCGAGTTGAGTTCAGACTTAGAAGAGATGAGATATTGAATGGAGGGTAGGCAATTTTTGATAAGGCTTGATAGAAAAGAGGACATTTGTTTAGAGAGAGACGACCAAAAAATATGTGATTGATTAATTTGTGTTATTTCACAATAAATTAATTTAAAAAATATATATATAATAAATTTGCGGCACGTTCCTGACTGGAAGATACTCTCATTATGGCCCTGATGCAAGACCACCATTCAGAATTGAAACGGCTTTAGTCGTGTTTAGTGACTAGATCTGAATAGCCAGGCACTTCCTTACTTTCCTCTTCCCCACCTCCTTCCCTTCCCCACTTACCTTCAACCTCACAGCATACCCCAATTGGGGATGCCAAGACTCACTGGCTCCAGTCTCAATAATCTCGTTGGCTCCAGATGGGAGCAGATGAGAATCTTGTGAGGTATTCAGTATCAAAATAAATAAAACAAATTTAAAAAACTTCACCTCACCTTATAAATACTTAAAATAAAATCATCAAAATCGAGGTTTTGTATTCCCCATTTTTATCGTCAAAACTCGACCGAATTTTAAGGTATTTTTACTAAATGTATCAGAAAAAAATATTCTATGACTTTACTGTTGCTTTTAAAAAAAAGTTTGAATACTGAATGTCTGTTAATGGCGTTATAAAACTAGACAATTTTAACGATTTTTGGAAGTAAGTCCTATAACAATGTTTATAACTGTATTTTTTTATCTATTTAAAATTTAAGAACTTGTTCCTCTCCTATATTTTTCTATATCATGCATTTTATCATGTATTATTCAGCTAAAATTTTTATATTTTAACCTACATTGCATTATTATTTTTATGCTGTCTACAATTGAAAAACGTATTTCTGTTTTGTTTATTTTTCTCTCTTTCTTTTTCCTATAATATATTATTTTCACTTAAATTTACCTTCATACCTACTATTTATGTAACGTTCATATTTTAAGTTGATTTTTTTTTATCCATACATTGTGTCTCTGTATATATCATATCATACACTTAGTATGTAAAAGCCCGTAAGGTCGTTGAAAATGAATAAATAAATAAATAACACGTAACTTATCAAAAATAGCAAAACGTACCGTCACGCTTGTGGTTGATATATATTATATTTTTTTTAATTTGCAGTAGTGTTAAAACTCTGAGAGGAAATAAGGAAATACGTTTATATGGACAAAGCTTAAACAGACCTATGGTCAAGATTTCATGGTTCACACTCAGGAGTCAGGGTGTATATAATGATTAAATAAGGTAATATCCGTTTTTCTACAATCCTGACCTTTTATATTCATTTCCGTCTTCCTTAGAAGATGCGGGATGGAATTTGGAATATATTAGTCCCTACCTTGGGCCGAAAAAATTGACATTGATATTCAAAAAGGCGGCTTTTTCACCAGCTCAATGGACATATCATATAATGGATATCAGACCCATCTAGCCTTTGAAATTCACAAATAAATAATGTAATTTATTGATAGAATATGGTGTACCGCTAAGGTTTACATACTTATGTATATATTTAAATCTGAAGGTATTTCTTGAATATTTGAAAAGAAAAAATAAAATAATTAAAAAGCTTTAATACGCTGTAACCTAATAAGTAATTTTTGTTGTGAATCTGTCTCTAGATAAGACATGTCAGCAGAATGACGCTTGCAGTCAACAATGAAATTTTGATGCATACAAACGTGAATACCGCACAGGAGTACCAACTGCTGCCACACGGAGAAAAATGTTATTCTAAAATACGATAATTTTATTCGTAAAAACGGTTAAAAACGGGACTGAAGTTCTTACGAACAAATTAACAGGGTTTCAATGTTTATTGGCGGGAAAAAGTAAGAATAATTATTGAAACCCTGTTAATTTGTTCGTAAGAACTTCAGTCCGGATTTTAACCGTTTTACGAATAAAATTAGCTTATTTTAGAATAACATTTTTCTCCGTGTGGCAGCAGGTGGTACTCCTGTGCGGTATTCACGTTTGTTTGCATCAAAATTTCATTGTTGACTGCAAGCGTCATTCTGCTGACATGTCTTATCTAGAGACAGATTCACAACAAAAATTACTTAGGTTACAGCGTATTAAAGCTTTTTAATTATTTTCTTTTTTCTTTTCAAATATTCAAGAAATACCTTCAGATTTAAATATATACATAATTATGTAAACCTTAGCGGTACACCATATTCTATCAATAAATTACATTATTTATTTGTGAATTTCAAAGGCTAGATGGGTCTGATATCCATTATATGATATGTCCATTGAGCTTGTGAAAAAGCCGCCTTTTTGAATATCAATGTCAATTTTTTCGGCCCAAAGTAGGGGCTAATATATTCCACACTCCGTCCCGCATCTTAGGGAAGGAGATGGGGAAGTACATAGTTCTAGTCCCCAAACAGGGCTAAAACCATTTCAAGCAAGATACAGAATTCCCTAATCTAAGGAAGGACCAATTTCTTCTACCAAAGTTCTTAAAAATTGAAACTTTCAAATCACTTTAATTTTCTATAAACGCGTTGGGAATTGTCTGTATTTATTAGATGTTGAATTCTCATAGAAAACTAACATCCCTAAATATATCTTGAAAATGATCCTTCAGTACATCGAATAAATTTGCCGTAGGCATAGTTCTGAAAGTATTTACTTCAACCCCTTAACTTAGAAATACTAGCCGGAGGTAACTCAAACCAATATTTATTTATTTATTCATTACACATTTAAATAAAGCATCAAATGGCTTTCAGCCCTTGCTCTAAACCGATTTCCATTAAGTGCAAAACAGCCTTCGAATTCTGCAGTAAAGTTTTCGCATTTGTCAAAAAGTTTCATCTTAATGACCTGGTGATAAATTTTCTTAGTACAATTGATTGAAGCCTTTTAGTGAGGTGTTATTTTACTTAATGTAAAGGTCTTTGTATAACATTTGAGCTATGTTATCAGAATCCAACCATTTTCTATTGATCCTTTTCTCTTTCGTACCTCTAGATTCAAGGATAGTTTATCCCTCTCTTACTTCACTCCCCTCGAATAAAAGTTTACTCGGGCGGATTCTGTATTGAGACGTCTTATTGTGTATTGTGTTAGTTTTTTCTACAGCTTCTTTGCTCTTGAAACAAACTCCTTTTATGTGGAAAGAACGAGAAATGCCTTCAACCAAATTCCGCTCTAACAATAAAATGCTTTATAAAAAAAATCACATTACCTCATTCCTCATTCGCGTTACGGTTTCGAGATGTTTATACTACCCCTATAACAAACATATGAGTTTATTCGGAATGCGAAATCAAAGTGATTATTTTGCTACGAATTTTCTTCATAAAATTGTTGACATACTTGTTGACGTAGAATATTATTTACAAATACATATGTCCACATTTTCATATACAATTTTGATATAAAATTATGCCAAGCCGGAAAAATCATTTTATTATAATTATTCAGTGAATTTCTCTACGATTTTCCATCAAAGGCAAATTAGTTTCTAAGAAAATTATTGAATTGGGGTGGGCATAACGGGGGTGTTAAGGAAAATAACAGTAAAAAAAATTGTTAAATATGAAATTATCATTTGGCACTAAATTTGGTAAAGTAACTAATCAAAAAACATTTTTACTTTTATTTTACCAAACCGTTATGAAAACTCCATCATGGCCCAGAATGGGGTATCAATTTGGGGCGCGGCGGATGCTTTTGCCCACCAACTGATTGATAAGCCATTCATATATTTTCCTTCCCAGAACTTCCTCTCCTTCCTTTCCCTAAAAGACCCTTCAAACGGCTTTCCTAAAGATGATATACTTTATTTTTTTTTTCTCGGGGCCTCCTGTGTGGAGATAATGTTAAAAAAAGCAAAAATTTTATTTAGTACATATAAATATATATATATATTTTTAAAAGAGAATGATGACAGGTACTTTCTTCTAAAAGCTTTGGGAGAGAACAAAATGCAACCTTGTATTCGTGTATGTAATTATAAAAGAATTCAGTGAGCTAGAGTCTCAAGATTGAAAAACAACGACGTTACGGATGTTATTGTAGCTGAAACTGAATTTTAATTTTTTTCATAATCAATTTTTTTTATGAAGATCTTTCAGTTTATGGATGCGGCGCATCCCCCAACTGAAAGAATCTTAAAGATAGAAAAAGATTAAATTTTGGAAAAAAAATAATAATAATTTTAGCTACAACGACATCAGTATCGTCGTGTTTTTTCAATCTTAGCACTCTAACACACTGAAAACTCACGGACCGCCACTGCCTAATTATAAATTCAGTTTATTGTAAATTTCGTGTTTTCTATTTCAAACAATGAGAAAAACTAAAAAATGGAAAACAATGCTCGAAATTAAATTAAATTCAATCAAGATTAGTCCAATATTTTCCTTCAATCAAAAACAGTTACGAATTACCAAATGAAGAGGCCCATAACCCTACCTTTTAACCTTCAAGTCTTTCAAAAGGCTCATTGTTTTTTTTCCATTAAATTTATTATAAAAGAACAAAGGCATTGAAAAAATACATATTCCATTGAAATACATTTTTTTGGTATAATATTTTGGTGATTGAATAAAATGTGAATTAAATTGTTTACTGAATACCGTACAAGAGTACCAATGATCCCAGCTGTCCGGAGCTAGTGGGACTTTTGATGGGGGGGAGGGGACCAGTAAAATCTCACCAAATCTAATTTAAACCAAGGGGGGGGGGGGTCAATAAAAATCTCACGTCAACTTTAAAAGAATATATTTTATTATACGATAATAAAAAATTCAAATAAAAAAAAGGTTTCACTTCTTTTGAGGTGTCCCATTTTTCCCGCTGAAAAATGGCTCTTATGAATAACACTTATTTCGAAAGTAAGAAAAAATCTCACGTAAGGGGAGGGGGGGTCTAAATAAAATAAAATAAACAACAGCTCACGTAATTAATCTTTGTCCTTTAAGTTATTGGGGATTCCAAATGATTGAAGCAAAATCAAGTTGTGATCTTACGAATTTAATGTCACATATAGCAAAATAAGTGTGTACGTTTTTATTATAATAAAATAGAAATATGGTTGATAAGATTACCTACTAATTTTAAATGATTCTTGGTTTAATCTATCCAATTTCTTCAGCATGGAATCTGAATAATCTTCAAGAGTATCCATTCCCCCTTACTGGTTTTAAGCGAAAAAATAATTCCTTTGATTTTTGATAAATTAAGGACCCCTCAAAAAGCATTTCCTTTTTTAAACGGGTTTCGTTTATCGTTTTCCTGCTGGCTCCTCTTTTTCTCTTCCTGTTTACCGAGCTCTTCTAATCCAATTCTCGTTCTCCCTCTTACCGACTGAGCTTAGCGAGAATACTTCTTCCTTAGCAAGAAAACAAACCCGGACTAAGGTAGTGTTGAGCCCAACACGTAAACGATTTACTCACGATTAAAACGACTTAACTCTAGACATTTAACTCGATTTAAAACGATTTACTTATATCTGGTGTTAACGGGAATTTGTAGATCAACACACTATTATTATTTTGTATAACAAATGACATTATTCATATAATTTATTTATTTATTTTTTTTATTTATATTTAAACGCCCAGAGGGCTTTTACATACCTAAAGCAATACATGTTTTGATTAATTACAGTGAAGAGTTAGAAGTGAATAAAATACAGGTGAGTAACAGAAAATATAATATGGGCTAGATAAAATATGAGTTGACAAATGTAGGTAATACAGAATATAAATAAAGTAAAAATAGAATATCCTCAAAATCAATAATAACAGGTTTTAATAAAATTGGTATTTACAATAGTTTATGAATAAGTAGAAATAGTTCGCACATACGGCGTTTAAAGTTTGCCAAATTCAAATTATTGTCAAATACATCAATATTGTTTAAATATTGGTTACCAAGACTATGTAATCGTTGTATTGGGGAATGCAATTTATAGTTAGAATGAGATGTGTGTATATAAAATGTTAATGTTTGTCTAGTAGTTCGTGTAGGTACATGTAGATTTATTAAATGCAAGAGTTTACAGAAATCATATTTAGAGTTTAATAATTTTAATAAAAAGGTTAGGTCAGTTAATTTTCGTCTGTTTTCTAAAGTTGGAATATTTAAAATATTCATTTTTTTATTTATTTTTTTATTATTTAGTTTTTTTTTTTAATTCACCAGATTTACAGGAACGGGTTTAGTTTTTCCTATGGGAAAAACTAAACCCTTTCATACACTTTTCCATATAAATGATCATCTAGTAAATCCACGTTATGCAAGTGTATTATATAAGTATAATTAATATAAAACAATACAAGAACAACACGTTAATCTACCAAACTATTAAATGGGAATATAATTCACCGTCTCCAGATATTTTCATATCAGAGGGTTCGGCTCTGTGGAATTCCTAATTTGACCGATAAATCCTATTGATCCCTCAATATAAATATTTAAAAAATCTTTCGTAATTCTACATGTATTTAAAATGACTGATTTTTGCATTTTTATATACAAATTCATTGACAAATCTAATATGCCTAAATTTTTAATAAGAGAGCTAGGTATAATGCCAGTAGCCGAAATAACAAAAGGTAATATTTTTATAGTCTGAGAATGCCAAATTCTTTTAATTTCATTTCCTAAATCTGTATATTTTCTTATTTTTTCAGAAACAGATTTTTGAATATTACAGGAATTTGGAATAGCTACATCAATAATATAAGTTATTTTTTTGATTTTGTCATGTAAAACTATATCTGGTCTATTATGACCAATTGGTCTGTCTGTTAGTATAGTTTTATCATAGTAAATTTTAAAGAAAATATTTTCTAAAAATGAATTTGGTTCGTATTCATAATATGGTACTATATTATGACATTCAATCAAGTTATGTTTAATTACCAAACTTTGGTGAATTATTTTTAAAACCTGATTGTGCCTAAATGTATACTCAGACGGCTCTAATATAGAACATCCTGATATAATGTGTTCTATAGTTTCCGGAAAAGCCATACATTTTCTACATAAATCATCAATTTGATTTGGATCTTTGATAATATGCTTCCTATAATTTTTGGTATTTATGACTCTATCTTGAATAGCAAGCATAAATCCTTCTATCTCTGCGCTCAACTCTCCAATACTCAACCATTTGTTTGACGAAAGTTTGTCAACATACGTTTGGTTGAGATAATTGAAGTGTTTTGCGTGAATAATTTTATTTGACCAGGAATCTAATAATTCCTGGTTGGTATTTATAAAAATGTTGGCATTCTCGTCGTATAAATTTAAAGGTGAAATATTTCTGTCTGCCTTGCAAATTATTTTATGAAGCTCTGAGCTATTAGCTTTTCTATGGAAAAAAATTCTTAACATTTCTACCTGATTTTGTTTTAAAGAAGTTATTTTGACTATACCTCTACCTCTTAAATTTCTAGGTAAATTGATTCGTTCTATAGCTGAATTTGGATGATGACAATTAAACTTTGTTAACGTAGTTCTAATTAATCGTTCTAAGCTATCTAAATCTGTATTAGACCATTTAATTATACCAAATGAGTACGTTAATAGAGGTATTGCCCAACTATTTATTGCCTTTACTAAATCTTTTAGCAGATAGATTGCATTTTAAATTTTTTCTTATCCTAGTTTGAAATTTAATCCTAATATCATTTTTAATACTAGTATGATCTAATCTATTCGATTGCGGGTATCGTAAGTATTTATAAACCTCATCCCCTTTCATACTTTTAATTTTGAAATTTATAAATATACCCTCATCTCCATCTATAATTTTGCCTTTCTCTATATGGATCGTTCTACATTTATCTAAACCAAAAGTCATTTTAATGTCATCTGAAAAAATTTTTACTACCTTAATCATTTTCTCTAAATTAGATTCAGAATTTGAAAATAATTTTATATCATCCATATATAATAGATGCGAAATTGTACTACTCTATATTATAATTACATATATTATAATTACATGTTATTTTTTTCAATGCCTGTCTCACTAGGGTAAACCTGTGTCGAGACAGACGTAGAGTTACATAAATTGTATACAAACATGGTTATTTGAATATGAAGGTTAATTACATTTTAGGTTCAATGCAATAAAAGGCAGTTGATTGGAAGTGTGAATTAATTCGCTAAAGAGTTTGATCTTACAAATCACAGGAAAGGTTATTAAACATATATTACATACATATATTAAAATGATATTACAGTAAAATGAATTGGAAATGGAATAAATGGATAGAAATATATATATTAAAATGATAATTATGTTAGTTTATTTGACGGGATTCTATTGTTTTTTATTTTATTTATTTTTTATTAGGTAGTACGTAATTGTGTATTTTTGTCTAAGTGCAATTGGTTTTACATATGTTTGCTATAGTGAAACGTCCTTTACTTGCAAGCCATTTTTTTATTTCGCTTTTGAATTTGGTCATTGTTTCTGTTTGTCTAATCGTTGCTGGTAGTGTATTGTATAGTTTGCAAGCTATGTATTTAAAATGTCTTTGTCCAAAGGTGGTTTTAGTAAAAGGAGTTTGGAGAATTTCTTTGTTTTTGGTTCGGGTATTGTGTACCGCTTGTGTTGTTTGGTATAGCGTTTAGTCGTTTTTGTGTAAATTAATCAAGATGGATTTGCAAAGAGCTGTTTTATGTCCATAACGTTGAAAGTATTGAAGATCGTATCAGTGCTGGTAGTGAGAGGGAGTTTAAGAATTATTTTAATGATTAATTTTTGTGCTTTATTAATGGGGTCTAGGGCACTAGAGACATCATTTCTCCAAGCTAAAATTCCGTATTCTATGTGAGATTGACATAGTGCGTAGTAAACAGATTTTAAAAGATTTAGGTGTAGGAAATTGCGTGTTGGTTTGAAGAAGTATATAGATCTACGAATTTTATTTGTAATGTTATGGATATGTTGTTTCCAATTTAGGTGTGTGTCAAAGGTTAATCCTAAATATTTGATATTGAAAACTTGTTCAAGACATGGGCAGTCGCAATTCCAGTTCGGAGATGAATTTTTACATTCGTGTATTTTTAGTGTTAGGTTTAGGTTTGACTATAGAATATTAGTGAGACTAAACAGTAAATATTTGGTTTTCGATATATTTAGAGTGAATGAGTTAGAGTCAAGCCAGTGTTTCACCTTTTGAATTTCTATCTCCGCTTTGGCGTATACGGTAGGCCAGTATTTCGCTTGGAATAGTAGGACTGTGTCATCGGCGAAACTGACAATAGTGGCGTCGATATCTAGCTTACACAATTCATTAATATATATTAGGAAGAGCGTTGGGCCTAACACACTGCCTTGCGGAACCGCATAACTAATTGGTAAATTATGACTCTTTGTTGATCTGAGTTTAACACATTGGGATCTGCCAGATAAGAAGCTGGAGAGAAGGTCTATTTCCTTATTCCTAATACCCATGTTGAACATTTTGTGTTTTAATTTGATGTGTGAGATTGTGTCAAAAGCTTTGCAGAGGTCAAGAAATATAGATAGACATTTTGAACCTTTGTAGATTGCACTGAACAACCAAAAACATTTATAATTTAAAACACTGGATCAGTAACCTAGCGACAGCTAATATAACAAAAGACAACGATCGGAACGCTGTTCTGTTGTGCGCGTCTCCTTGGTTGGTTGTGTTTTATTATCTACAAATTTATCCTTCTGAATAGTTCCTGATAATTAACTTGATTATCAAATGTAAAAATATCATTTAAATAAAAAAGTGAATCCAATGATGTTGTATCATTAAAATGGTGACCACCCGACCTTCCACGCAATTAGACACAATTATACGAAAAATTTCTTTTTAAATTTTCGCACCACAACAAACCAGTCAGAACGACCGACGCATAGGATCCTGAGGCCAGAGAAATCGAAAATGGCGATTTAATTAGGGACCATCATCGCACATGGAGACCATCTTCACATCACGGAGACTTCATGACGCAGTATACAATCGCAGCAGAGCTTCACATCACGGAGACTTCATGACGCAGTACCCAATCGCAGCGGAGCTTCACAACAAGGAGACTTCATGACGCAGTACCCAATCGCAGCGAATCTATCTTCACGAGAGACGTTTGGCTGAGAAAAAAACATCACCACAGACAGCAGACTATTAGGAATTCATTTAAAGTCACGTAAATGTTTAAACAAGACTATTATTTTTACATAACCTAATTTCAAAATTTAAAATTTGAATTAAATGTTAATGATTATTATCTGTTTTGAGAAATTATTCTATTATTAAAAAATAATTTGAAATAATTTAACATTAATAAAAATGTTCTAAAATTAGTAGATTTTCAAAAGGTTTGCGCCTCAGATAATATCACACGTATCTGACTTATGATTTATATAAAAATGCATAGATGGTACCCCAAATCAGTTTGATAAATTATCGATAATTTTAAATATGTATATTTTAATATGATTTAATTTAATGTTTTTTCGAATTTTTTGCTGATGAATATTTTTTAAAGTAACCGCCTTATATGCGTTGAATTGTCAATATCTGAAATAATGCCATGACAACTGAAGAAAATATTCTCATCTCGAAGCAAACAGCGGAATCAAGTTTACAAACATCAAGCAACAAGATAATTACAGATTCAATTACAATGGAATCATCAAGCGGAACTAGTAATGAATCAAACATCCACCATGTCTCAGTCAGATTACCACCATGTTGGAAAGAAAACATATCGCTATGGTTCGTTCAAGCCGAATCTCAATTTTCAAACTCACGTATTAAAGAAGACTTTACAAAATACAATATCATCATCGCAGCACTCGATTCACAAACCTTACAATGTGTTAGTGATATTGTCACGAAGCCACCTGAATCAGACAAATATTTAAAACTGAAAAGTGCACTTATCGACAGACTACAAGATTCTGCTGAAAAAAGACTTACACGACTTTTAACGGGCATTCAACTGGAAGATCGAAAGCCCTCCGGACTTCTTCGGTATATGATGGAGCTAGCTGGACCCACATTAGCAGAGAGTGCAATAGTACGTACACTCTGGCTACAGCGTCTACCCCAACATGTCCAGGCAATCCTGTCAGCTCTTCCTGATAACAACACAAACCAACTGGCATTGGCTGCCGACAAAATCACAGATGTTTATACATCAACAGAATGTGGTGCAATGGATCAAAGTAACAAACCCAGCACATCAAGATCCGAAAAAATAGAAAATTCAATATTACTTCAGCTACAAAAACAAATTTCTGAGCTAACACAAGAAGTGTCAAAATTGAAAATATCTCAAAATAACAGTTTTTCAACCTTCCGAGGACGGCGAAATCAGAGCCCTCGTCGAAATAATTCATATCAAAATTCATCTCGAGAGAATCCTGCTAGAAGACCGAGGTCTGGGTCTCGCGGTCGATCACCTAGATCTAAATATTGTTATTTCCACAGACGGTTTGGAGAACATGCATACAAATGCTACGAACCTTGTACTTTTAAAACGAAGAATTCGGAAAACGACAGCGGAACCTCTCAGTAGGGACATGTGAGATTCCGAGTAACACATGTCGTCTCTTCGTATACGATCTGCAAACTCGACAAAAATTCTTGGTGGACACTGGCGCGGACGTTTCAGTAATGCCTAAAAAACCATCGTATAACAAAAATAATATCACTTCCGACAACTGCCCAACTACATTGTATGGAGCCAATGGAAACCCCATCAAGACTTATGGCACGAGAACAGTCGAACTCGACTTTGGACTACGCCGTGCGTTGAAATGGCGTTTCATTATTGCTGACGTATCAAGACCAATTCTAGGTGCAGATTTTATCCACCATTTTAACCTAACGGTAAACTTACGAAAGGCAACAATCACAGATCAATCAACAAAATTAATGATCAAAGGAACAACGTATAAAGGACCTACATCTGGTATCTCTACAATTTCCTCGTCACAGAAATTTCGTGACATCTTGAGCAAATACCCTACATTAATGAGGCCTAATATGAAAATACCGGATACAAAAAAACACTCTGTGACTCACTGCATCGAAACAAAAGGACCACCTGTCACGGAACGTGCCCGCAGACTATCACCAGCCCTATTAGAGGCAGCGAAAAAAGAATTTAAGTATCTGATGGAACAAGGGATTTGCAGACCATCAAAAAGCAATTGGGCCAGCCCTTTACACATGGTGAAGAAAAGCAACGGAGAGTGGCGTCCTGTTGGCGATTATCGACGATTGAACGCTAAAACAATCCCGGACAAATACCCGATACCTCAACTACAAGATTTTGCACACAAACTTTCAAATGCAAAAATCTTTAGTACCATAGATATGACCAGAGCATATCATCAAATTCCAGTTGAACCAGAAGACGTACAAAAAACAGCCATCATCACACCGTTTGGATTATTTGAGTTTACATCCATGCAATTCGGTTTATCTAACGCAGCACAAAGCTTCCAACGTTTCATGCACGCGGTAACTAGAGACTTGGATTTTTGCTTTGTATACATAGATGACATTCTGATTGCTTCTGAAAATGAAGAAGAACATAAAATACATTTAGATTCTTTACTTAAACGCCTGGCTGAATTTGACCTAGTAATAAACATAAACAAATGTCATTTTGGCGAATCTACAGTCATCTTCTTGGGTCACACAATTACCCAAAATGGAATGTCACCTATTAAAGAAAAAGTTGAAGCCGTCATAAATTTTCCATTACCTAAAACAGCAAAGGAATTGCGACGATTTTTAGGCATGTTGAATTATTACCGAAGATTCCTTCCCAATGCAATTAACACTCAAACAAAATTATACGACTGCATTGCTGGTTACAAGAAAAATGACAAGAGAATATTGGTTTGGAATCAAGAACTGACGGAAGCATTTGAGGAATGCAAACAAAACCTAGCGACCGTGGCTTTACTTGCACATCCAAATCCCAATGCAAAAATAGCTATAATGGTAGATGCCAGTGACGTAGCTATGGGAGCCTCACTACAACAGTCCAACAGAAACGCTTGGGAACCGCTAGGATTCTTTTCAAAAAAATTCACACCCGCGCAACGAAAGTATAGTACTTTTGACCGTGAACTTACTGGTGTTTATGAAGCGGTAAAATACTTTAGAAATCACATTGAAGGACGGAATTTCATAATTTACACGGATCATAAACCAATCACCTTCGCCTTTAACAAGAAACGTGCCTCTAGCTCTCCACGCCAGGAAAGACAGTTAGATTATATAGCACAATTTTCAACGGACATTAGACATATTTCAGGACAACTCAACACAGTAGCTGACGCACTATCTCGAATAGAGGAGATTAATTGTCCTACTTCTATTGACTATAGGCAGATGGGAAAAGCGCAGTGTCAAGATGACGGATTTATGAAGGCAAAAGATGACACCGCCCTCGCCTTACGTCAAATGGTGATGCCTGGTACTGAAACTTCAGTATGGTGCGACATATCTACAGGTCACGTCAGACCGTTTGTACCTGCTTGCATGCGAAATCAAGTAATTGAAAGTGTACATAATGTTTGCCACCCTGGCATCTCGGGAACAACAAAGACAATTAAACAAAGATTTGTTTGGTCTAACATGGCAAAGGACATAAAAAACTTTGTCAAACAATGCATTCATTGTCAAAAAGCTAAGGTTTCTCGACACACTGTTGCGCCATTAGCAACGTATATATTACCAGAGGATCGATTTCGCAATGTACATATCGATCTAGTTGGACCCCTTCAGAAGTGCAATGAGTACCAGTATATACTAACAATGATTGATAGATTTACTCGATGGCCCGAAGCAATTCCCCTGAAAGACATGACAGCGGAAACAGTCGCCACTGCACTCACAACCCTTTGGATTGCTCGTCACGGAACCCCTGACAGCATAGTAACCGATCAAGGTCGTCAATTTGAGAGTCATCTCTTCAAAAAACTCACAGAAAAGTTTGGAATTAAACACTTGAGAACCACAGCATATCACCCACAAGCCAACGGCATGATTGAAAGATGGCATCGTACTTTGAAAGCATCTCTTATGGCATGTGGAGACCAGAATTGGGTTGAAAACCTTCCACTCGTTTTACTAGGCCTGAGAGCGACAGTGCGTGAAGATCTAAAATGCTCACCAGCTGAATTAACGTACGGTAGAACTTTAAAATTACCTTGCGATTTCTTCACAGCAACTTCTCGAGAAGAACCCGATACATACGTCGGACGTCTCCAAAGAAAGTTCGAAGATATCAAATCGACTCCGGCCAGTATCCATGGTACAGGAAAATTCTTCGTTCATAAGGATCTACCTACTACTACACATGTGTTTCTCAGAACCGATGGTGGAAGAAAACCACTCCAAAATCCATATGAAGGTCCATACAAAGTTGAAGAACGTGATGAGAAAACATTCGTTATTACCGTAAAAGGAAAACCAAAACGCGTCACGATAGACCGTCTAAAGCCTGCTTTTGTTCCTGTAGAAAAAAATGTTCCAATTTCTACAATTTTCCCTAAACCACTTCCCGAAATTACCAGAACCACAAGATCTGGTCGAAAAGTTCATTTTCCAGACAGATTGGGACAGTTCAAAACATAAAAAGGTATTATTATTTTTTACGATTATAATTATCTTCTGTAAATCATACTAAATTGATTAAAAATTACAAAAAAAAAAAAAAAAAACTTAACAAAATTTCAGAGGTAATATATTAATGTTACTAAACAAACTTTGTATCTAAACTAAAGAATAAGTTTTTAAATCATATACTGTGAAAATATGTTTACTTTTAGTTATTTTAACCATGATCATTCAGATATATAATGGCACTCACATCTGATTGAACATGTCGTTGAAATTTCTTATTTATATTATGTAATAATTCTTTTCAAGTGTTTACGTAGACGTGTGAATGTTTAAAAATAATAAAATGTATTATATTTATTTATTTAAATAACAGCGATAAGTTTTAATGAAAACAAATATGTCTACTCTGGATGATACACTACCCAGTCTAATTTACTGTAATTACAAAAAACTCAATAAATATGTTGAGTTCATCAATAACGCACTCCAGTAAACAGTTTAAAAAAAAAAAAAAAAAAAAATTATAATTATCAAACGCTTTGTAAAATTTATAGCGTCTCATAAACATGTACCTTATTTTTAAGAAATACTAATATATAAGTTTTATTGAATCCAGTTATTATTAGATATACAATATTGTGTCATAGTCACAGTTACTTTGAACACTTGTTCCAAACGAAATGTTTGTAGATGAAAACATTTGTTTTTAAAATATAGATGCATAAATAAATCTAGTCGAAGCATTCTCCTAGACATAATTTTTTAAACTTAAGTTAAAAAATACTACTTTTGTTTACCATACAGATATTTGAAGATACCATACTTATAGTTCTGTATTCATGTTTTACAACTATTTGAGTTTTTAATTTAGAATTTTTTATTATTTTCATATATATGGTTGGGCCACAAAATATTAAGCGACATGTTTGTGTAATGTGCCCTACAAAGCATGGTCAATTTTGCCCTTATATCGTTTAACAACTGGAGGGGAAGTGTGTAGATTGCACTGAACAACCAAAAACATTTATAATTTAAAACACTGGATCAGTAACCTAGCGACAGCTAATATAACAAAAGACAACGATCGGAACGCTGTTCTGTTGTGCGCGTCTCCTTGGTTGGTTGTGTTTTATTATCTACAAATTTATCCTTCTGAATAGTTCCTGATAATTAACTTGATTATCAAATGTAAAAATATCATTTAAATAAAAAAGTGAATCCAATGATGTTGTATCATTAAAATATTGTATATTATATGTTATATCATTAAAATATCTAGGTGGCCAGAAATGTGATCAGAGACCGTGGCTATGGCATCGTTGGTGCTTTTGTGTTTTCTGAAGCCAAATTGACAAGGCGATAGTAGGTTGTTGGTTTCCAGGTATTCCATCAGACTCTTATTAACGATCTTTTCAAATACTTTGGAAAATGAATTAAGCAACGTTATAGGGCGATAAGTGTTAATGTTAAGTTTGGAAGATGTTTCAAAGATAGGGATAATAAGACCTTGTTTTAGAATGGTGGGAAAATGGCCATGTCGGATACTAGCATTGAGAAGATGAGTTAAAGGGCGAATTATACCAGGTATAATTGATGATAGGTAATTTATGTGCTCTAAAGGGATGTTAAGTTTAAAATTTACAAATCTTAGAAATTTTCTTTGAATTCTTTCAATATTATGGATATGAATTTTGTAGAAGGGTGACCAGACTATTGAGTTATGTTCGATTAGGCTTCTTACCAGGGATATGTACAACAATTTTACGATTCGTAAAGATTCAAAGTTTTGAATTGTTCTTAAAATAAATTATGTTCGTGAAGCTCTTATATTACCTAATCTACTAAAATTATACGCCATATTAGGCGTTTCATCCATTTGTATACATTTTTTCAGTTTGTACATGAGTAATACAGCCAAAATAAACCAATTATAGATTTCCTCCTTGTGACTTTACCTTTAATAAAATATGCTTTATTTTATTTATATTATGCTATACAGCATAAAAGGGAATTCGAAAAAAATTAATTTAAAAGAACGGAAATCAAAGCCAAAAATTTTAAAAACAAAAAAGTGATGTAAATCAAAAAATTACGTTAAAAAAATTATCAATAAATAGGTAACCATAGGAAATTTATTATCTGTGACATCACTAACAGTTTTCTTAGAGAAATCAATTCTTGATGCTGTGACGTGATAAAATAAATAATGTAACTTTTTGGAATCACGTATTGTTTAATTCGTGTAATTCAATTTTTGTTATCAAATTAAGAATTCATATTTGAGAGGTTATAATTAAGTTTTGTTCACGGCCAAAGTTTGGCAATGGCCTTGAACGAAGAGAACACTGTCACAATATTAAAAAGTTATTTTTTCATCAACTCCACAAAAAAGAGCTTGACGAAAATAATTTCTCTCAGGCCCTATGTCATCTTCGGGGATGTGTGTGGGAGGTCCTTTGACGAGACGAAGAAGCTAATGTGTGGGAGGTCCTTTGACGAGATGAAGAAGCTAACACACAGTAACATTATTACATTTTTATTTATTTTATTTTTAATTTTATAGATAAAACCTCAAAACATAATATTTTAATTGATGAAGACAATACAATAGCCCTCGTTTA
Organism: Limnephilus auricula; assembly: GCA_951813805.1. Lineage (NCBI taxonomy): Eukaryota > Metazoa > Arthropoda > Insecta > Trichoptera > Limnephilidae > Limnephilus > Limnephilus auricula. The sequence goes on from OX638408.1 coordinate 8,274,702, forward strand.
AGTGTCTGGACTCACTCATTCACAGAGACAGAGGATGTGCAGTGGATGTCAACCATAGAATAGGTGGGGGGAATTAAATTTAGATCCGTAACAGGAATCTTGTGTGACCCGAAAATGCCTATTAAACTTAAAGGAAAGATATACCAGACTATTGTTAGACCCGCGATAATGTATGGCTCCGAATGCTGGGCCATATCCAACTCCTACTCTAGGCAACTCAAAACAGAAGAAATGCGAATGCTTAGATGGTCGCAGGAGTATCACTGAACGATAAGATTAAAAGTGCACGCATTTGTGGTAGTCTGGGTGTCACGGACATAAACCGTAAACTGGAAGAAAGACGGTTTTAAATGCTATGGGCACATAAGACGGATACCACCAGACTACATAGTGAAGCAGGCAATGTCTATGGAGCTTCATCGACAGTCATCCAGAGGAAGACCAAAGAACTCCTTGATGACTCAATGGTCCAAAATAAAACACAAATGGCCTGGATGAAAGCGAGAACGAAAAGAGCCGACTCCAACAGCCTACCTGGGCAATGAGTTGGGACAGTGCAAGGAAGAAGAAGAAGAAAACAATACCCGGAAAGCCAAAGTTTCTAGGTTAGAGTCCCAGATGTGACCGTATCTTTTTCTGATTTTTCTGTTTTAGATTTTCGATTGAGTTTCGTTAATAGTGTCTTCATTGATTAAAAAAATATTAAATATGTTTAATTTTCAATTAAAAACAAATCAACAACACGCGAACACCTTGTCAACATAAAATTATTTTTTTCACCCCGTTTCCTTCCCTCCCCACTCCCTTAACCCTTACAACATATTCCTTCTGTCCTGCTAGTACCGAAGAGTGGGGAGCAGATGACATTAAGGGGGGGGTATCAAAACTCGGCTTGACTGCAGTTAGGTATTTTTGGTACTTGTACGGCCCGCTAGCGAACTACAATTTTAGCCGTCTATGGGGCAGACTCGGGTAAGATTGACACCAAATCGGTAAACCATTTAGCATTTTGATAAAGTACGAAATAAAAAATACACTTGCTCTATAAAATTTAAATTTGTTTACTAGATAATGGATACAGCTAGACAGACAAAAAATCATATTAGCAATGGAATGGATAGATAGAAACATCTTTTACGCCCTGAACCTTTTTTGACGTCTCCGTTTTTACTCAATGAGACTTTGAATCTAATGGTGTTTTGACGTAGATTGTATGGTTTATAAAATGGTAATAACTGTATTTATAATATTACCGGAAAATAATGGGTGTGAATAAAGGGAGATCATAAAATAAAGTTGGGACAAATATTTTTAAGTACGTGCAATAGAAATGTCAAAAGGTGGTTTTGTTTTTGAAAGTTTATTTCGACAAATTTTTTCGTACTCAAGAAAGAATATATTTCAAAATATTAGATCAGATAAACAAAAAGTAGAATGACGCACATAAACGAAAAATCACAAAATTTAATACAAATTGATATAAAATCAACTAAATGTAAACTTGGTATGCAAATATTCAGCATAATATCCTACAAAAATTGCCAAGACTTGTGGATTTTAGAATGATATTAATTTTATCTTTAGTACTTGTGTTAAACAGTGTTAGTCGTACGGAATTTTTAAACCTCTCAACAATAATAGTAGAATCTTTTTTTTTATTTTTATATATAACTTCGCACAGGAGGCCCGGAGAAAAATTGTCTTTAAGAGACCCATATTGTATAAAGGAGGAAACACAGAGGCCGGCAAATCGTTTCACAGCTGAGCTGTTGAACTCAAGAACGAGTGGTAGAAGCGACCCGTTCTCATGTGTGAAATTTCGACCGTGTATATATGTTGGGCGCGCGTTTGGCGTGTTTCCCGACTTTGCACCGGTGCTGAAGGGATCAATGACGCTAGTTCCTCTCTGAAGCATCTTCCATGTCTGAAATAACGGTAGAAGAAGGATTCCATCGCTGTAGACGACCCTGAATAATTCTTGAAGCACGTGTGCTCCTGAGACTGTTCCTTCTTATTGGCAGCTCGTGTACAAATTACCCAAAATTTATTTGACTCTCTCGACTCATCGCCTTGCCCCGCTGTGGGAGAGATGGATTCATACGTCCGCCACTCCTTTTTTATATGAATACCTTACAAACGTCCCACCTGCTCCCGTCTGGAGTCAGTGAGACTATGGCATCCCCAATTGGGGTATGTTGTGTGGCTGAAGGTGAATGGGGATGAGAAGGAAATATTGTAATTATTTCTACAAATCTCATGACGTCAGAGCTCACCACTATATGTATATAGAATCCTTCGCGGGCGTGTGCACAACAAATCACCTATTGTTTCAGCGCAATCGAATGAATGGTATAGGAATTTTTTTACAACGCCAGAGCTCAGCACTACATATAGAAACCATTAAAGGTATGTGCACAACAAATCATTAAAGTTTCTTTGCAATCGGAGTAATACTTTAGGTACCGTATAAGGAATTACGAAGGTGTGCATTTAACAACTTACAAAAGTTTCATCACAATCGGATAAATAGTACAGGAAATAAATTCATAACGCTAGAGCTCACTTGCACTATAATATATATAGAAACCTTCAAGAGCATGTACACGTACACGAAAAATCCGCCAAAGTTTCATCGCACTCAGATTAATGCTTTAGGTACCGAATAAGGGACAAACAAAGAAACATTAATTTTTTATATATTTTTTAACAAATTTCATGACGCCAGAGCTCACTATTATTTATAGAAACATTGGCGGGTGTGCACATAACAACTCACCAGAGTTTCATCACAATCGGATAAATGGTATAGGAAATAATTTCAAAACTCTAGATAGGAAATAATTTCATACACGACAAATCGCTATCGGATAAATGCTTTAGGTTCCGCACGAGGAACAAACAAAGAAACATTCATTTTTATACGATAAAATAATTAATTATTTAATTTCTACTTTGCTTGTATAACACCCATTTCCCCATTAATTGCTTGACGGAACTGCAATGCGAGCGCGCGACCTCTCCCCTCAAATGTCCACTCATTACTGAATAAATTTCCAAAATGTTACCGTAAAACCTGAGCCTTAACTTGCTTCTATTTTTCCAACAACCATTTTTTAAACTCATTCTGAAAGAGAATGGGGCATTTTTGGCCCGGAGCTCCGTATGTCAGTATAAGAAATTTCTGAGAAATTACTGCAACTAATGCGGCCCTGCTAAGACTCCCCACCCCAAAAGTATATCCTTTAATTACACCCTCGTCTGAAGATGCAATCAACAATAATGTTTACCTAGGGATGAGTCCATCCTCTTTGCGCTTCCGCTTACATTTCTTTTCACTTACACAGCATCTAAAAGATTATCTTTGCGCGACCAGAATTAGAATCTAGGTTAAAATATTCCTTTATAAAGTGAGCTTCGAAATGTTTACGTAAAATGCTTTTGATAGAAGCACTAAGCTCATCTAAGGTATTTCAGATTTAATAAAGAGCTGTTGTATGATGTATATATTATTACGAAATATCTATTAGCAACGGAATATCTGTTGTATTTATTAATTTGAGTGGCAAATTGTTAAAAATATAACGTAATGGCGTATTTTTACAAACCAGGGACGCCGATTAAAATATGTTGAAGATTTAAAGCTTATTTTTATAATTCTGATTATCTCACTAAAACTGTTTGTAATATTTTCATTAATATTATTTGTTTTTATTTTAATGACTATCTAAAACCGCACATTCCTAAACGGTTCGTTAGAGCAGGTATGCTATCAAGTCGTTTTCACTTTTGCAGTACAAACCTTAAATGAACACTATTAAACGCATTCTGCATAGCGCTGTTTTTTTCTGTTTTATTCTATGTACATAAAATATTTTTTGTATTACCCCTGCGTATTTTCTGGAATAAAACAATATTATTTTGGCTTTGACGCGCAACGTACCAGGTGCAGTCACCGTGACGTCACCAACGCCATCCGCATAAAAAATCAAACATGTCATTTTGACGACACATCAAAAATACAATATTTCAAATTAGGATAGAAAATTTATTACCCAAAAAATATGTTATTATGATATTTTTTCCACGTTAAAAAAAACAGTAAAATACTCTATTTGGGATTATTAGTAACCTATATTTGTTACTAAATCGGTAAAACTTCAAATAAGCACAATCGGAAATACAGCTAGTTTCAACGCACTGCGCAATATTGTGAATATCACTTTAACCTAACCTAACATAACCCGATAACGTTTTAATTTTTTTTTTGCCCGATCTTAATGTTTATTGTTCACAGCCTTACCTTAAAAATAATGTAAAAAGGTGTTTCTTCGAATCGGAGAAACTCGACTAACGTCCTCTTTCTACAATAAATATCCAGGTCTGTTTTAAATTGCCTGGAACTCAACGAATCCATCAACGAGTTCCCAAACGATCAAACGAACCAGATCAGACGCATTTTCAGCGCATATGCTTTAATCAATTTGAATGCTATAGTGTTTATTATAGGTAAATATCCCGAAACTTTTTAAATCATGAAAAAAACTCCCTACCTAAACACGAGTATTTCTCAATTAGGGAGTCATTAATTTACTCCAAGAAACATGTTATAAAATACTAATATAAATCAAATAAAATATTTACATAACAATTGTAAACAATAAAATGTAATATGTACTATGTTAATATTTTCTCAATAAAAAAATAAATAAAAAAATACCTCAACTAGAATGATCCTCCCCATCCTACCCTCACCCTATTCCCATTTAAACAACTTGTTATGTAACCTTTCTTTATAATCTTTCAAATCATTTCACTTATATATAAAACCAATGTGGAAACCTGTAAATGGTTTATTTGTGTTTCCTGTGCCACAGTTTCAGGACACTGTATAAGTATAAAAAATGAAAATATAATAGAAACAATCAGTGCGAGTGCTTTCCAAAATTAGAAATTCGTCTAGAAGTTTAAATTGTTATAAAAATGTATTTCACCTACATAAACTCCCTAACAGTGGTTCTCAACCGGTTTTCTGCGAACGTGCTACAAATTAATGTTCAGCGATGTACACTTTAAAAGATTTTAAGAAGAATAATAATATTTTTTTTTAATTTTTGATCAAGATTTTGCTGTCGGAACATTGTAACCACATATTCTTAAGTTAAACCAATATAACTTGTTACGTGAACAGTAAACCTCGTATCCAAAAGAGCATCATTAGAGCATCATAGAATCATTAGAAATAACCCGCCTAACAAAAAAAGTAGACCCTATATTTGTAATGAATAAGAAATTAGAATCATTTGCAAAATCTCCACTATTGTATCCATTGTAATTTTCTATCATATATGTTCCAAGTAAAATATGTACTTTGTTTGTATTAGGTCCATTATAAGAATAATCCTACTCCAACGTATCCCCCTTTATAAAATCAATTGTTTAATCAAAAAATTCCATAACATCATAAATATAATAAAGATTGTAATTAATAAAAGACTTGACAATAATAAAATTAGGTGCTAATAATTCACATTACTTGTAAGGTATTTCCCAAACAATACTAAAGTATGTAAGCTACCAACCCTATGTAATTAGCCTACTGGGAATAACCAAAAAAATAATTAGATAGTTGGACACTCAAGACCACTTAACAACAAATGTAATAAAATCCATAATTGAATAAAATCCCTGTAGACCACCCCTCCCTCCCCCCGCCCCCTCCCCCCTCCCTAATATGTTGTGTATAAAATCCCTAGGTTAAGAATATTTTTCACCAGTCTGAAGATGGCTTTGACAAGCTGAAACCGGTTACGGTCATTAAATTAAAAGTGGAAAAAGTTTTAAATTTGTTTTATTATACTATTATAATGGAATTCCACCACGAATTATGAGTTTCAAAAATAGAAATATTCAAAAGAGCATGTTACAATTTTTCTTATTTAATAAATCATAATTAACATTTTATTTTAATGGTAATGTACCTAGCTACTTAATGACAAATCATTTATTTTGTGTAAAAAAATTATTTCATGTAAGGAATTATTCAAACTTGCAGCGGTTTCAAACTACTCACCCCACTTTAAAACATTGTTGGAAGTTCCTACACTATAAACAATACATCCAAATACACTGTTACATACAGTGTTATTTCACAATTAATTAATAAAAATAATATTCACTGTATTTGCGGCACGTTCCGTAGTGGAACCTCCTCTCGGTATTGCCCTGGTGTAAGACCACCATTCAGATTTGAAACATTGCTTGAAATAACTTTTAGCCGTGTTTAGTGACTAGATCTTAATAGCCAGGTACTTCCCGACCACCTTCCCTTCCCACTTACCTTCAGCCTCACAACATACCCCAACTGGGGATGCCATAGTCTCGCTAGCTCCAGACGGGAGCAGTTGGGATTCTTATAAGGTGTTCTAAAAAAAAAAAATTCGTGACACCAAATCCAGCGGATCATCTTTCCAATCTCGGAACCAACTTCAGTTAATTTCCAACAGGGCGGAAGGAAGGACGTACGAGGCGTGGAGTTTATCATGGCGGACAAACACCAAATACCATCCTACGTAATTATTAACCTCCCACCTTGATAGTTTTCTCTAATCATTGGTTTACTTTCAATTTCTCTTTATGTTTGGCCATTTTCTAAATGTCCTGGCGCTCAACAATTATTTTCAATGGTAGATAATAATCATCAATTAATCGTGACTAGTGAAACCAAATTTATCAAGGGAGACCTTCGGTTCTACCCTCTCGCACTAGATTTTATTAATATCTAATTATTCGAATCCTTAAATTTACATGCTCTCCTTATGCTATTGTATAACTTGCAATTATGTAATATATTAATGTTAATCACATCTTATTTTATTTTAGTATATAAATTATTCACCTCTAACATTGCCACATGCTCTGAGCTAGCTTTATTTTATATTGGATCATTAATTGAATCATGAATCTAATAAAAACACACAAATCTTCACACAAGAACACACAGACTTCGTCTGCGTAGGATTAGTACTTCGAGTAATCTATTTTCTTTTCCTTGGTCCCATCTACGTTTATACCAAAATTCTTAACCTATTTATTTAAAATATGTAGGTATATTTCTTGATTCGATTCAAAGTATTAGGCGAGTACTTCAAATATAATCAGTAATTTAAATATTTTCCAAAACAGAATTTTGATTTAACAATCGTTGTTTTGCAAAATGTCGTTCTCAAATTTTGACTTTTTCTATTAAACAATAATTATTATTTTCAATATATTGAAAATAATTAGCTAGCTTCATAAATTATAGCCTATATGTTATTCTGATGTATGAGCTATATTATTGTAAAGTTTCATAAAAATCCATTCATTAAATTTCGATTTAAAGAGGAACAAACATACATACATTAGGGTGGTCCAGGCCCACATAGTAAAAAAATATAATTCAAATATAGGTGTAGCCACCCCCTTAATTTGTTACACCCACAATTCCTATTATGTGTAAAAAATTTCAGCCCCCTATCTTATATACAAAGGGGTGCTCATCGAGTTAGAAGTTTGTGACAAAGAGTTCAGGAATTTAAGTAAATCACGTAATTTAAGGATTACTAATATTACAAGTATTTTAATCAAATAAGTATACAAAGCATTTAAACGTGAACAAAATTTGGTAACAAAGCAATAATTAACGTAATATTAGTCGCAATCTTTCAAAACTGTGTTCGTTAACTCCTTTTTGGATGTTTCAGTAGAAACGATTTTTCTGTTTTGTTGAACGATGTGAAATATAAATTGCTTTTCTTCCTCATTCTTAGTGAGTATCGTGTTGTAATCTTCAAATAGTTTAACACCTCTCTTCGTTGTATCATTAACAACACGCAAATTTTTGACTCAAATTTTGCCTTGAAGATAATCAACATTGTCATTCCAAGTCTCAGGGGGTAATTACAAGAAAGAGTCCTTGATATCAAGAACTAAGAGCGTTTTCAATGTTATTTATGTTGCAAAAGCTTCTAATGTAACCTCTAAGGCAAGCTTAGCAGAGTTACCTCACACTGAACGATTACCGCCATCCGTATTTATTTTTTGAACAACGGTCTGTTTCTCAGCATCAGACAACTTGTTAGAAAACAAGGCAAATGCAACTAGTTCATCTGACAAATACCTTAAGTGACGCTCTAAAACACCCCTGATACTGATTTCGGAATCAATGGCTTCGCACAATTTTAATCTCTTCCAAAGTAGTAAGTCATTTACTAGTGCATGTGCTGCCAGAGGCGCTTTGATCCAAACTTTGGTTTAGGTGAGCACACCAAAACTAACAAATCGAACAATTTGTTTTTCTTCTCTCTTGATTATTTCGAAAGAGAAAAATCTTCAAAGCATGATGAATCGGACTTGGAGCGTGCCAATGTATCATTGCAGGTGGTTTGTTCAAAACAATCATGGTGAGCTCTACTAGCTCTTCGTAATCATCACGAACTTGATTCTCTCCAGATAGAGCGGTTGTAAGACTCTCAAGAATATTTTCAGCGAACAGTATTTTCGTTCTTATCCGTGCTCCTTCGGTAGTTTCCCAAATATCGCTGAATCTTTTGAAATGTGGGATTTGAGGAGAGCTTGATGACCCAAAACACAGAGTAATAAATTTTTGAAAGCATTATTTCAAATACGTGATGACGACAAGCAAGTCACAAAGATCACACCTGTATTTTCTTTTAAAAGAGTGCAAGCTCCCTTTTTGGCACCGGTGTTAGAAGCAGTAGTGTCAAAACTCATAGCCCGGACTTCATTTGTGATATTCCACTGTTGCATTGTGTCAAAAATATCAGGTATTTGTTTTCCCGTTCCTGTAGTTATCAAATTCAAAGCGCTTGCATGGGCAAATACCAAAAAGTTTTTCTAGTTTTTTTGTATGTGTAAATGATATCTTTTTATAAACAAATGCTATCTTCAGAATTTCTTCCTCTATTTTTCTTCAATAGCAGCCAGTTCTTATGAAACTTAATCAGTTTTTCAATGGAGTGATTTTGTTGTCCGGTCGGAATACTACATTTACTCCATATTCTATAAGTTCTTAAAAAAGTACATACGCAAAATCGTTCACATTTTTGGATTCATTTAATATATGGTAATAACGGAGTAAAACCTGTCGAAGGTATTGGATTGAATCGAAGAGTGGGATGTTGGTAAAGCCTCATCAATGGCCCAATATCTCGAATCCCAAGTAGAAATATTTCGTATTTTTTTCGAGTAGATGAACTTATTTTATTACACTGATTCACTTCACAGTCTACTAAATAAGTATCAAAACTGTTTAAATTTGTCTATAAAATTCATCAGCAGTTTATTTTAATATTTATTTAATAGTTTAACACACAAAAGTGTCCTGTAACAAAAAGTAAAAAATAAGCATTTTACACAAAAAATTCAAAAACAATACTCGATTGAGCACCCCTTTCTACTTGAGCTATCTCGCTGAAATTTCACTACGTTATTACTATGAATACATGTAACAAATTCACGGGGTGGCCAAATGAAAAATACAAAAAAAAAATTTTTGGACCACCTTAACATACATCCATACAAACTTTCGCGTTTATAATATTAGTAAGATTAGTACAAACTGTCCAAAAACGAATCTCATCTCAATTACAAAATTTTTATTTTTTTAAACTTCCTCCAGGCAGGTAGGTACCATAATAATATTGACTATTTCGATTTGACAGCTCGTTGTAGAATACACGATCATTACTGAGAAAAAAAAAATCCCTCAGAGCCTACGTGTTCTTTGCGAATGCTGTGTGGAGGGTTTTTTGGGGAATGAAAGAAGAGAAAGTTCTGGGAAGGAAAAGGTATAAGGAATGGGTAGGAATCTGGATATCTGTGCATCCAGGAGTGACAGACATATGAATCTATCCCTCCCACTGCATTGCAAGGCGATGGGTCAAGAGAGTCCGGCTGGAGAGGTCAAAAGGTTTCCACCACCAGTCTCTCCGCCACGCATTAGGCACGAACCCGGGCACCCCTGCTGAGTCACAAAATATATCGAACTATTTGGGATGATCTCTGGCAGGGGTGTAGCTTATAATGGTTTCCGGGCTGGCGTATTCTTATCCCTCTCCCAACTCTGGCGGGATTGTTATATCTATTTTTATATCTCAAGTGAAACTCAATTTTGGTCCGATGTACCTATTAAATTCTGTGTTATAAAATTTTAATATAGAGTGAATTTAAGAATTATTTAAGTAAAATACGATTTTCTTTGTCATTTTGTTCTATCCTATCATATTATATCAGTGATCCGTGTCTTTCAAAGAGGTTAAAATCTTCAAACAGCAATAAATCTTAGGAACTATAAAAAGTTCTAACTACTGCTTGCTCTATATTGGAAGAGCGGTGTAAAACCCCTGTAAAATAGTTATGAAAAAAAACGCAATTTTTTCTCATAATCAAAAGCGCTCAATGGTTGAATGAGGTTGAATGGTTGAAAACTTCTGAACCTTGTAAATAACAAAAAATGTGTGTATGCGTCATACGAATACGTATTTTCCCAAAAAGTCCTTCTTAAAGTTTACGTGTTGCGAGTTTTGGAGCTTTTACAAATTGCAGAACTTTCGTCAAAGTGTTTTGAAAAGTGTTCGGGAAAGTTCCCAGAAATTTACTCCACTTTCCAGTTGTTTTGGTTGACAGCCACCCCTCTGTCGCAGAAATTTACTGAAATCATTATCAAGCAATTATGTTTTGTATCCTGAATTCAAAAGTTTCGTTAGTCATTGAAACTTTGATTGGTATGTTTCAATTCAGTTAATAGCGTTGTAAATAAGAAAACCCATATAAATGTAATAATTAAATGAAACAAGATAACTTAGTTACAACCACTGATTTATTTAGTTAAACGCCGACAGGTTTCGGAACAACCGTTCCATCCTCAGGGCAAACATATAAAGATGACAATTACAAAATAGTTCACGGAGAAAAATATTATTCTAAAATACGATCATTTTATTCGTAAAAACGGTTAAAAACGGGGCTGAAGTTCTTACGAAAAAATTAACAGGGTTTCAATGTTTATTGGCGGGAGCATGTAAGAATAATTTGTTGGTACACGTAATTTCGTATGCATACCAACAAATTATTCTTACATTTTCCCGCTAATAAACATTGAAACACTGTTAATTTGTTCGTAAGAACTTCAGTTCCATTTTTAATCGTTTTTACGAATAAAATGATCGTATTTTAGAATAGCATTTTTCTACGTGTGGGAGGGTACAATTTATCACTAGGGTAGGGTCTCTTCCCTTTCGATGTCCATTCTGTTCCCTCTTCATTAATTCCTAGCCACGCCCCCATCCCTACCACAACATCTAGTGATAAATTGTACCCTCCCACTATTTTTGTAATTGTCATAATCATATGTTTGCCCTGAGGAAGGAACGGTTGTTCCGAAACTGGTCGGCGTTTAACTAAATAAATCAGTGGTTGAAACTAAGTTATATTGTTTCATTTAATTGTAAAATGGATAATCACAAAGTGACAGCTAGTTTCGAAAGTATATCATATATATGTATTTAATTATTTCTTGATTTAAAGGGAAAACCGTAAAAAGGCTTTTTTTATTTATAAAATTATTTCTTCAAACCTACATTTTTGTGACCCCTATAGGAAACTATTTAATTTTTATTTGTAAGAAACAAACAGCTTACACAAAGAATACAAAGATAAATATATGAAGTCAAGCAAAAAATCTCTTATGCCAATGGTTCTTGGAGATGCAGTCCAGGTGAGAGGGAGACGAAGAGGATTATAGGATAAGGATATGAGATGCTCCCGATACATTCCACACTCTCGTATATTAATAGAGTAGTTTCGGGTATTATGGCCTAGTGGGCCAATATGGCCAGTATTGTTTTTTCCGACACCATCCAACACTAGCGGTTTATATATCCGTCATATTGTCAAATCCTTTCCCTCGACCCCCTCAGTCGATCCCTGCGTTGCGTTGAGTGTGTATGTGTGCAGCGCCTGCGACGATCGAAATTTATCTGATTTGATGTTATTTTTTGGTTAAGTTTCACTCATTCCTGTTCCTCAAATAATCATTGTTTTTATATTGCTAATGCACATTTTTGTAGGTAAACTTTTATTTAATAGTGTGGTGACATTTTTTAAGGACATCGTTTACTAGTTTTTAGCTTAGACTTTTTATTTGTCACAAACGTCTTTACGGCCAATATGGCTCACTAGGTAGGTGGCCAATATGGTCTACCGGGCCATATTGGCCTCACATAGAGTAAATCTTTCTAACATGTTAATATTTTTTTCCTACTGGGAAATGGCTCCACGAAAACCAATTTCACAAAGAAACCGCCAAACTTGGTGCTATGATAAAATCGAAAAGGCTATGCATTAAAGCAAAAAACGAAAGGGCAAAGGTAAAAAGACAAAGTCAAAACCTAAAAGCCCCAATACACTACTCGCGAAGTTGACCGAAGTTAATGAAGAAGTGAGCCAAGTAGTGTAGTGAGACGCATCTTGTTCGGACTTCGAAACGCTTCGAGTCCTTTGACTCGGCGCAAAAACCGACAACGATCGGAAATCGGACGAAGCGAGGTGAGGTTGCACGAAGCGAAGTGAAGTTCGTTTCTACACTATCGTATTCGATTAACCTCGATCAACTTCACGAGTACTGTATAGAGGCCTTTAGGAGGTACAAATGCCTAGCTCGGAGGAAGAAAACGAACCATTGTACGAAGACAGTTCTGACGAAAGTTCAGATAGGAGCAATGTTTATGATGCCAAGTGTTTGTATTGCGACGATCTCTATTCTATGAATTATAGAGGTGAAATATAGGTTCAATACCTATGTTGTAAATTATGGGCTCACGAAGAATGCTCAGGAGTGGAAACGGACGTTTTATTCTGCGAATTTTGTTCTGCAAAGTAACACAAAGTTTATTTCTTTTGATTTTTTTATTTTATTTGTTACGGTGGGCAATATGGCACACTTCATTTGTGGCCAATATGGCCCTGGGCCATATTGCCCTACCACATTTATTTTTTAAGATTATTCAAGATTAAGAAAAAAATTATTTTAGTTATGTTTCGAAGCCAATATAACCATAAATTTATATATTTTTAACACTATTAAGTTCAAAGGACTGATTTAACCAATAAAAGCTAATTAATCTCAAAAATTTCGTATTTTATTTCCAAAAAGGCTTACGGTGTGCCATATTACCCGAACTTACTCTATTATGATCGTACGTGTTACTTCTATTTGATATTTCTGAAGGTTATTGCTAAAAATGTCTGTATTGTGAAATTTTGTGTAATATTGCGCACATGTACGGGGAATTGGGGATTTTTTCCGCATGTGGGCTAATGTTGATTCTACATGTGCGCAAATGATTTTCATTGATGTTGACGGAATAACATAAAGGTTAGTAATTTATAATTTATAAACAAACTTTACAAAAACTAATAATAACAAAATACTTCAAAGAATTTTACTTTTACTAATATTTTAATTTGATTATAATAAGATACTGTGTTATATTACATTATCGAACTCATTAATTTGTCCTTTCCGTGATAGTAGGTATACCCTATCTCACATTATTTGTTTAAACCTGAAATGTTCCATGGGAGCAGTATTAAGTATATTGTCTTCTGAAATTGAATTCTTTAAGCATAAATTATTATGATAGTATAATTTATTGTTCAAAATGGAACCGCTTTGATTATTAATTTTAGTCCGGTGAAAGTCGGTAGTGTGTATTTTTGTTATAAATCAACTTCGCTATGTATTCAACACATAGAATTTATAAACATATTAAGAAGCCACACATTATTATTATTTGTTACATACATATTATGCTATCTGCAGCTCTAAAATGATTTTTTCTGTCTTTCTATTGTTTAACGCTATACTTTTACCTATTATATTAATCTCTATGCACCATGTAGATTATAATTGTGTTAATTTTTTTCTTGACAATCATGTAATTTGAGAGGTGTTCTCATGTTTTAAATAAAATGTTAATCTGCTATCATAAGTATAAACATAGCATCGCTATTAAGTCTCTCAAGGAGGATACTGTGGTTCCACTAATGACTGCGGTATTGTGTTTTACATCATAGTATATTGATAGACGCAAGTGAGCTTAATAAAGCAGTTAAGACGAAAATATAAAAGACAACAAAAGCAAAGCAAAATGATGATTAATGGAGTTAGGTATTTTAAAACAATACCAAATAATTATAAAAAATTATCTATTTTAAGGAAGATCTAATTCTATTACAAAAATTCTAATTAAACTGTGATAGGTTTTTTCCTCAATTATGTTTATTTAAGAATCCCTGGACTTTTTTTACAGAGAATACCTCACAAGAGTCTTAAGATGATAGACTTCGCTTTTCAACCCATACAAAAAGGACGCCCGGGAAAAAACACTTTTCTACGTCGAAAATTGCACAAAATGAATATATATTTTTTTATACTGCCTTCTAGAGGGTGAAAACTATGTAGATATGTTTTCGAATTTTCGATGCGTTTCGTATTAACGTAAACATTCACTGACAAACATGTACGATTTATCAAAAAATATTATTTACGGATAAAGTGCTGCTAACTCAACTCTCATAAAGAATTATAAAATTATAAAAATCTACCGACGTAGCTTCTTCTTTCTAAAAAATATATTTTTTTTTAAATTTCAATTTCATGAAAGTTTCGGTATAGAAAAGTGTATTCTCCATAAACCCCTTTTCGAGCGATTTCTGTAGCTAAATTTGAGCGTTGTCTCATTCGCACATTTCGCATTCGCATGTATTGTAAGTGTGCGTGAGCTTATTGTGAGCGGGACAGAATGACAGACGCGGGTGTTCCGCGTGTCGTTCAAAGTCTAGCCTCTTAACTGCTCCCGTCTGGAGCCAGTGAGACTATGGCATCCCCAATTGGGGTTATGTTGTGAGGCTAAAGGTAAGTGGGGAAGGGAAGGAGATGGGATTAGGAAGGTGGGGAATTACCTGGCTATTCAGATCTAGTCACTAAACACGGCTAAAGCCATTATTGAGCAACGTTTCAATTCTGAATCGCGGTCTTACACCAGGGCGATACTGAGAGTATCTTCCACTCTGGAACGTGCCGCATGTATAGTATATATTATTTTTATTAATTAATTGTGAAATAACACAAATGCTTAAAATAAATTCTTCACAAAATATTAACCAGAAAAGAACTATTGCCAAAGTCGCCAGAAAGAGGCGACCGATAATTGATCCTCCGACAGTTGGCTCCCAAAATGATAACTCTTATAAAATTATATTTTGTGTACATTATTTACAAATTTCAAACCTAAAATCGAGTTAGTTAATAAGTTGGTATGGATATCAAACGAATTATTTATTTATTTATTTTATAGAAACAAACAGTACGTTGGTTACAGTGTGATGACAGAGTTTACAGATATTAAATAATATTTCATTGTGGGTACCTTTGATATGTTACTTTGTAATGTCTTGAGTGGAATGTATAATTAGTAATTACCGGGTGATGTGCGTAGTGTGTGAGTGTGTGTGTGTATGTGTGAGAAGTGGTGATCTGTGAAGGGATATGTATGCACATTAAACAGTTATATCATTGACATGATGCTCCTTTTAAATTTGGGCAGCGAATCCGAGAAAATGTCAATATTAGAGTTTAGGCAAACATTATTGAATGTATGAAGAGCACGGTTAATCGGCGAATTAGTTGCTGCATTTGTTTTGTAATTTAGAGTGTGGAATAGTGGTAAATACAGGTATATTAAAATTAATTAAGGATAGAAGTTCAGTACAGTCGATTTTATTATTTAAAATTCTGTGTATAAATGTTAAATCAGCTAGTGCCCGCCTTTGTTGCAAAGTTTGAAATGTAAATTCAAAGTTATTGTTGAATTTGAAAGTAAAATTAAATTAAAAAGTCAATTTTTTCCACTTATACCCCGGTATATGCAGTATATAGACAAGTTTTATCCTAGATGTATTTGAATAAATAAAAAAATTACGCTTTTGTTAATCGGCGGAATATCCTTCGGGGACACTTGGTTAGATTTTGTGTATGTCGTGCCGTATTTTCCCTAAACCTACTGCATATTGTATATAAGTAAGCCGAGTGGCTAACTCTAAGGGGACCAACTGTCATGAATTCCAGGAGAAATATGAAACACAAGTTTTTTTAACTTGTTAAAAACGTGTTCAACAATTTTTCTCAGGAACTAATAATTAGTTTCCTGAATAGATTTCACTAATTTTACGTAACTGAACGTGTTGAATAAATTTAATTAAAATGAACCCATTATAATTTTCCGCACTACCGTGTTTCTCTTTGCGCATTGTGACGTCACCACCGGAAATACCCAGTTATTCAATATTAAAGCCAGTTTCCAAATTAACCACCACCCTTTCTATCGTACAATCCTGCACCCCAAACAAAAAGGTTCCGAGACATTGCAAGTCTATTTGTCGAAAGTCGTTTTAAACCAGTGAAGGTTTCACCTCCGTTGTCGCGTGGGTATACTTTTCAATGCGGCCTTAGTTCGAGCTGTAGTAGGGGATGGGGGTTGAATGGGGTGAGAGCGCCTAGAGGTTCACCTGTTGTTAATATTATAATCAGAAGACTACGTGATTTACTTGTTAATATCTTAAAACTACATTTTCCGCGGTGGTTAACGAACAAACTATTGTCACGAAGCCGGCCGACTTGTGCGCACAGTTTTGTTAAGTAGCTGTAGAAGTAATAGGACATTTCCACGCTAATTTTATATTGCTTAAAAAATTAAGCAAAAAATTACGATTATTGTGGCACTTTTATTTTATTTTTATGTTGAATGATCTTTAAACATTTACATACATAAATCAATACATGTTTTGATTAATTACAGTGAAGAGTTAGAAGTTAATGAAATACAGGTAAATAACAGAAAATATTAAGACACATAATATAGGTTAGATAAAATATGAGTTGACAAAATGTAAATAATACAGAATATAAATAAAGTTTTAAAAAAAATTGCCTGACAATATCCCCCAAATCAACAATAATAGGTATTAATAAAAATGTATAAAATTGGTATTTACAATAGTTTATGAATTAAGTAGAAATAGTTCGCACATACGGCGTTTAAAGTTTGCCAAATTCAAATTATTGTCAAATTAAAGTATAAGTATAAAGTATTTATTTATCAAAAAGAACAGGAATACATTATTATATAAACGATTACATATTTATTACATCCAGAAAATAACATGAATATATAATATTATATTATTACATAGTAGTATTGGTTACTTTTTATATTTTTCCTTTTTACCTTTTATTTACTTACTTTTATTTTACACAGTAAAGTTAATAATATATTTTAGTGACAATAACATTCAATTAAAAAGTTAATAACATATTCATTAGTCAGTTAATAACTATAAGTTAAAAACAATAAGATTGTTATAGGAATAATGTTATAATAATTGATGTCACTAGAGTAGTATCTAATAGGAGAAAAAAATAAATATGTATGTAAGAACGGTCATATAGAAATAGAACAATTATAATAAATATATTTGATGTTGTGCATAGCCTGCCTCACTAGGCGAACCTGTATTGAGGCAGAATTTTTAGAAAATTGTTTCTCGCATTTTGTCTACAGTTTACTTATAATGTATTCATATAATGTATGGTTCCTATAGTATAGAGCAATACATTATATTAGTTACGATATTCATATTCACAATACATATTATGTACATGTACACAATATAAAAACAGCAAGATAATTATTACAATAACTGTCAATGACAAGGAGTTTGGGTGAGGGCACCAGTAAAGGGTCGATCATTAGAACATATCCAAATTTTAACACTTTTTTTGAATTCTTTTAGTGTTTGACTCAGTTTAATATTTTCTGGGAGCATGTTGAATATTTTAGTTGCAAAGTATCTAAAACTACGTTGGCCAAAGGTGGTAGAAAGTGCTGGAACTTGCAGTATGTCTTTGTTCGAATTTCGCGTAAATCTTAAGTTTATTTTTTGTTCATAAAGTTCGTGTTTGTTTTTAAAGAGATGCATGAGGATTGTTTTTACATAGATCTGACGAACATCAAATACTCTCATTATGTTGAAAATTAAGTCACTGTTTGTGGTTTGAGGAAGTTTGAGAATAATTTTGATAATTGTTTTCTGCGCCTTTTCGACAGGATCTAGGGCTAATGAAGTACCCCCTCCCCATGCAATGATCCCATACTCAATGATAGATTGGATGATTGCAAAATAAATCGTTTTCAGAAGTTGTAAGTCAAGAAAGTTCCTTATGGATCTGAAGAAGTGTATAGTTTTTCTAATTTTATTTGCAATGATCTGAGTATGCAGATTCCATTTGAGGTATGAATCAATGATGAGACCGAGGTACTTCACTTGTGAAGTGCGCTCTAGACAGGGGCAGTTACTGCATTCATTGGAATTCGTACAGTTATGTATTTTTATGTAGTAATCATCATTAGGTTGGCCTGTAGTATTGATGCTTGATGTGACATATTTTGTTTTCATCGTGTTAAGGGTAAGGGTGTTTAAATCTAACCATTTTTTAACGAAGTTCATATTTTTTTCAGCTTTTTTAAATACAGCTGACCAATTGTTGTCTTCGAACAATAAGACAGTATCGTCAGCAAAGCTAATAATTTTTCCCTGAATTTCAAGGTTGCAAAAGTTGTTAATATACAGTAAGAATAAAGTCGGTCCCAATACGCTTCCTTGTGGGATTCCATAGTCAGTTGAGCGCTGATTACTAAGGGTATTCAGAATTTTTACCTGTTGTTTGCGCCCATTTAGGTAGTTTTTAAAGAAGTCTAACTCTTTGTCCCTAATGCCGATTTTTTCTAATTTTTGAATTAGTTTAATGTGTGATATTGTATCAAAAGCCTTGGAAAGGTCTAAAAAGATAGAGATACATTTGTTTCCTTTATCAAGGCTTTTTACAATGAAGTCTGTCACACTAGCAATGGCGTCTGATGTACTTTTGTTTTTTTGAAATCCATATTGGTTTTTTGAAAGTATTTTATGGCTCTCGACGAATTTTAAAAGTTGTGCATTAATGAGCTTTTCAAAAACTTTAGACAAGCTATTTAGTAAAGTAATTGGTCTATAGTTGTTGATATCTGACTTGTTTCCAGATTTGTAGATGGGAATTACGATACTTTGTTTTAAGTTAGAGGGGAAATAGCCCTGTGTAATGCTTAGGTTTATAAGGTATTCCAGAGGCTGTGTAATCTCCGAAGACAGCATTTTGAGGATTTTGGTTGAAATTTCGTCAGGTCCAGCTGAAGAAGTATTTTTTAGAGATTTAATTGTTCTGAGAATTTCTTCCTTTGATACAGTTTGGAAGAGAAATTTTATATTTGTGTTATTTGCTTGATCCGTTGTGTCATTAGATGGGGTGATTCCACTCTGAGGAATTTGAGAGGCAAGATTTGGACCAATATTAATAAAAAAATTGTTTACATGATCAGCAATGTGCTCAGGATTTTTTGAGGTTTCAACAATATGTCCGTCTATGGAGAGTTTACTTATGTTCTGTTTTTCTTTTGTAGTTTGTGAGTTTGTGGCTTCTCTTAGTATGTCCCATATTTTTTTGGGATTGTTGTTACTTTCTTTAATTCTTTCTGAGTAATAAATTTCTTTTGCTTTTCTGATGACGTTACAACACATGTTTCTATATCTTTTATAGTAGTTGGATGTTATTTGGTCATAAGGATTTTCTTTGGTTTTTTTGTGTAGCGTGTTTCTTTTGTGTATGCAATATATAATGGAGTGGTTAATCCATGGTTTCAGGGGTTTCAGTTTCTTAGTAATATTTTTGGTCAATGTCGTGGAATGATTGTGTAATTCGTTTTTTAAATAGTTAACAAAGTGTATCCATGCGTCCTCTGATTGTTTAATTTGGAAGAGTTCGTGCCATGATTTGTTCTTAAAGTTGGTTATTAGGTTTTGATAGTTGATTTTATTGTATGCTAAAGGCAGGTCACTTTTATTTATTTTGGTAATTGTTTGTAGTGCAAAAATTGTTGAATAGTGATCCGTGATTGGTGATTTGTAGACGATGCTTTTAGATGGTTTTTTGGACTTTACCATAATATGGTCAATGCATGATATAGATCCATTAGTCGTTCTTGTTGGTGAGTTGACGGTACTTACTAATCCATGAAATTCTAGCATGTTAATATAGTCTTGGCTTTGGTGGTGTTGGTTGCTCGGTAGTATGTTTATATTCAGATCACCGATTATTATAATATTTTTAGTATTGGAAAGATTTGAAAGTGTGCAATTAAGACTTGTTAGAAATGGTGTAATGTTACGAATCGATGGCGAGCGGTATATAGCCAGGATTACGGTATCATTATTGTATTTTATTTGTATGCAACTAGCATCCTGAATTTTTAGTTCGGTTATTGTGAAGTTTTGATTATTTTTTGTATATACAACAATTCCATCATTCTGATTATCAAAAATTGTTGTGTTGTGAGATGTGTAGTTTTTTAGGATTTTAGGTGTATATGTGTTTGATAACCAGCATTCAGTCAGAATGATTATGTCGAAATCAACATTTATGTGGTGAAGTTGTATTAAAAGTTCGTCAAAGTTTTTATTAATAGATCTTATGTTTTGGTGCATAATTTTGGTATTGGTAGAATTTCCAATTAGATGTTTACATATATTTGTATCTGAAGTTGTGTAAGACAGGTTTTGTTTTTGATCTTCCTCATCAAAAAAATCCATTGTGAAAGTCATGTTTAATTTCTTTAAGTGAGAGCTCCACTAATCCGTAGTCATCACTGGGGATTTCAACCTTTGATTGAAAGTGATATAGGTGAGTTATTGTTGCAATGATAAAATAAAAGTATATAATATGACTCACCAGACCGAGGGGAATTAACCCAATGAATGACCGATGAAAGTGGGGCTCTCAATTAAAAAAAATTAATCAATTTTTTTGAGATCATCAGAATGTTTGATGTATATTACTCTGTCACTTTCATTTTTTTTAACCATCACTTTACATTCCTTGTACCAAACAAATTTATATCCCATTTCTTTTGCCTTAGTCTTCGCCCTCCACAGAAGGTCTTTATAGTAGGCACCAAGGATTTCGCTAATATAAATCTTCTGGTTTCCGTTTCCATGTGTAGTTGAAGGGTTGAGATGTTTCTTGTTTAAGAGTAACTGCCGTCTTTTTTGGAGGTTGGTGAATCTTACATGGATTCTTGAGGGGACTCCTGGCCGTCGGTCCGGTATTTTCTTGATTTCTAGAATGTCATCGACTTTTAGGTCGACACCTGCGACCTCGGCTACCCTTTTTATAGTTTCTGCAGGCTGCTCTCCTTCTCTTTCTGGAATCCCTGCAAATTCAAGGGCATCTTCACGAGATCTTTGCTCCACTTCTGCCAGTCTGACTTCAAGGCTCTTTATTATTCCATCTTTAGCCGTTATTTCTTTTCTCATTTGTTCGACTTCAGAAACCAGTTTGATTATGGTTTCCATCTTTAATTGGATGTCATCATATTGATGACTGATGAAGTCTCTTGTGTTTCTGCTTTCATGATTTTCGTCATCAATTTTTTTTATTATTGCTTGTTTAAATACTTCTAATTTTTTTTCCATCTTCATCTCCATTTTTTCCAGCAGGACATCAATATTTATACCCTGGGGCTCTGTTGTAACACTAGTCCCGGTCGATTGCCCTTTGCTTCTCAGATTTTTTTCTGAAGTTGCCATTTTGAAAATCGGATCTTGATTATAAGGTCAAACACTGTCTGTTTCACCCTTTCGTTGACACTAGGTTCTCTTGCGATACTCTGTTGATTTTTTCCTTTGTAATATTGCCAATTAAGACGATAGACTTCGCTTTTCGGCCCATACAAAAAGGACGCCCGGGAAAAAACACTTTTCTACATCGAAAATTACACAAAATGAATATATTTTTTTATACTGCCTTCTAGAGGGTGAAAACTATGTCGGTATGTTTTCGAATTTTGGATGCGTTTCGTATTAACGTAAACATTCACTGTCAAACATGTACGATTTATCAAAAAATATTATTTAATGAAAAAGTGCTGCTAACTCAACTCTCATAAAGAATTATAAAATTATAAAAAGCTACCGACGTAGCTTCTTCTTTCTAAAAAATATATATTTTTTAAAATTTCAATTTCGTGAAAGTTTCGGTGTAGAAAAGTGTATTCTCCATAAACCCCTTTTCAAGCGATTTCTGTAGGTAAATTTGAGCGTTGTCTCATTCGCACATTTCGCATTCGCATGTATTGTAAGTGTGCGTGAGCGGGACAGAATGACAGACGCGGGTGTTCCGCGTGTCGTTCAAAGTCTAGCCTCTTAATGATTCACTAGTTGGAAACAAACACTGTCCAAGTCTAAAATAATGATTAATTCAGTTTTGACAAATGCACTGAACGTTTATTCGCTATATCAACGTAATAACAATTTATTTCGGAAGCAGAGCAAAACACAGCTGTCACTTACGTAGGTAGACGATTGTGTTGAGGTATACATCAATATTGTTTAAATATTGGTTACCAAGATTATGTAATCGTTGTATTGGTGAATGCAATTTATAGTTAGAATGAGATGTGTGTATATAAAATGTTAATGTTTGTCTAGTAGTTCGTGTAAAAACATGTAGATTTATTAAATGCAAGAGTTCACAGCAATCAAATTTTGAGTTTAATCATTTTAATAAAAAGGTTAGGTCGGTTATTTTTCGTCTGTTTTCTAAAGTTGGAATATTTAACATCTTCATTAATGATAGGTAATTTATGTGCTCTAAAGGGATTTTAAGTTTAAAATTTACAAATCTTAGAAATTTTCTTTGAATTCTTTCAATATTATGGATACGAATTTTGTAGAAGGGCGACCAGACTATTGAGTTATGTTCGATTAGGCTTCTAACCAGGGATATGTACAAGCCAAGTATACGCCAAGATCTCGCATTTCCGTATAATGGTTAATTACTTAACAAAGCTCTTTAATTGTATACAATTATGTAATTATTTTTTTTTTATTTTAAAAGAAACTAAAGTCGTTAAAACAATCTTATGCTTTTACATCCTAATTATGGCAAGTCGCAAATTATCGCTTTTTACGAGTATTTTAATTTTGTTTTGAAATCACTCTATCTATGAATAAAGCTAAGAATCTATTGTGCATCAATAAGGAGATACTTAACCCCTCAGCATAATTTGTTCGGTTTTCGGACCAAGTCATAGAAATCGTTGTGTCTCCCTTACTATCATGGTTAAAATTATGATCTAAATGGTATTACAAAGATAAAATACCGCGCTTTGTATTCAAATCTAAAAGTTAACCTCAAAATAATAAAAATGTACACCTTTATGAAATCAAAAATTGCAATTTGAAGAAAAATTAGGAAACCTTGAGAATTTTCGTAAATATTTTTTAAAAGGGGTATTTTATTACATTGTTTATATTATATTTTACCTCTTGCCTATTTTTTTAATGTAAAGCCTACATAATGTATTTATGCATAATTTATTGAAATATCTTGGTACTTATATAATTTATGTAAAAGCCCCAAAAGGGCTTAACCCTTAAAAAAATTGGCGTATTTTGTCAGAGGCTAAAAATATTCCCGCTTTGCAATAAAATCCAAATAAATGGAACATTTGTTAACGTATTCTAAAACTAAAAACTGTTTTCGAAAGGTGATGAAATAGGCTTTCAAATTTCTTTATTAAAAATAAATATGTATTTTTTTAACGAAAATTTTTTTTTGCGAAAACTTTAAAAAGTGTTTAAAATAACTCATTTTACTTTTTTTCTAACTAAAATTACTGATAATGAAAAAAAAAATATAACGCATACTTATTTCATTAGATAAATGAATAATTATAAACCTTACTGTCACCTTACTTTTTTTCGTTTCATGTAAAAAAAAATCTTAAAAAATTCACAAAGTTCCATAATTTGATTTCAAATTGCTATCGGAAACTTTGGTTTTAGAAAGGGGTAAATTTTAATTTTTTTGTGGTTTTCTTTTCGATTTGAATATATAGTTTGTTGTATTCTCTTTCCAATACCGTTTAGATCACATTTGTGACTATGATAGTAAGGGAGAAACAACGATTTCTGTAAGACCTATGTGAGCTGGGACAAATATGGTATCCTGTGATTAAACGGGTTAAATATACAAAATACTCCGTTAAAATAAAATAAATGTTTTAAAGATACAAAAACGGTTACATCATAATATTTTATTCGATGATAGCTGAAAAGGTTCGTGATTGTTCAGGTAGAGTAGCGATACAAGGAAATGGGTAAAGGAAATCTATCTTATCAACGTAAAATCGGTAGTTCAATCAAAGTCCGCCACTTTATATTAGAAACACCCATCAACAGATGGTAGCCTTCACCTCTGGCCTGGAACTCGTAAATAGATACCTGGAAAACAATATTACCTTTGTGCTACTAAATTGGTTTGACTAGCATTTTGCCCATAGCACTCAACCGAGGTGATACAGTTTTATTATTGTTCTATAATGTAGATTAATAACTAAACTAACTAACTAACTAACGATCACGTCGGACAGTTAGTAATTTTGAGTATCTAGTTTAACTTAGTAAATTTTTTTTGGGACAATATAAATTATCATCATAAAAATTGTTAAAATAAATAAATTGCGCGATTCAAACTGTTCGTTTTTAATACTCGCAGCAATAAATCATAAAATATATCATCGGAAAATATTAAACTCAATGATTTTTAAATGCAAAAAGAATATTTATTATTTAGTCACTTATTTATTTATTTATTTATTTAATTTCTACGGTAAAATAAACCATAAACAGTAGTTACATGACACAATTAGAACCATAAGAAAATATTAGCAATCATTTTAGATAAAGAATAACAAATTAACTGTGGCATTTGATTGTGAAATGACATCAGAGATATGAGCAAGAGATAGGTACAAATATATCCAAATTCTATAGTATAAATAAGGTAAACTTAGATTGAATTAATATTGATCGAAAATATAAGATAGCATAGCCCTTTTGTACCTACTTTCCGTGCAGTTAAATATATCCGCTACATCAGCGTATCTATTACTAAGTGCATGCAACCTAGGTATAAGCGAGTTTTTGGAATTCTTATGTCAGACTCGTCACTGTCATCATCAGCAGCGTTATAAATCATCAGGTTTATGGATATTTATGGGTGGTTCTGGATATTTTAGTAATTTTTATTATTCCCTATTTTTCAATTTGATTCATTAAATTATAGTACACTCAGTGGAGTTGTGTGATCACTGTACAATTAGTGTAGTGTATAGAAATGTGTAGCAGTTTGCCCCTTGCACCCAAAGGAGATGACAAATTTTATTATTTTTAACCAATATCTACCAAACTTGACTGACGAGACCCTTCCCGACCAACCCGACCGGACCGGTCCGATACAACCCGACTCGTCTCGTACCGACCCGTCCAGACACAACCCATCCCGACCAACCCGATCCGACCCGTCCCGATACAACCCGACTCGTCTCGTCCCGACCCGTCCAGACACGAATCGTCCCGACCAACCCGAACCGACCGATCCCGATACAACCCGACTCGTCTCGTCCCGACCCGTCCAGACACGACCCGTCCCGACCAACCCGACCCGACCGGTCCCTATACAACCCAACTCGTCTCGTCCCGGCTCGGTTATACCCATCAATGTTTTTTTTTTTTTTACATTAGCTTCATAAAGTAGGCCCTAAAGAAAATAATTCCCCTCAGAGCCAACGTCATCTTTGGTGACGCTGGGTGGTGGGTATTTTTAGGAAAGGAAGGAGAGAATGATCTGTAAAAAGTTATGAGGAGTGGGTCTGTGAGTCCAGGAGTGAAGAACGTATGAATGTTCGGCGATGATTCAGTTCCGCTGGAGGGATCAAATGATCTCCCACAACCAGTCTCTCCCAATCCGGCCCGCCACGCAGTAGATAGGCATTCTGGCACAACTGCCGCTAAGACCCGGATAAACCTCACACCCATGAATCCACCAATGCTAAGTCACCAAACGTAGCGAACCACTTGAGGTGACCTATGGCATAGGTGCTGATTATATCCCAAACATCCCATCTCCCAAAATAAAAAAATTATGTATCATTGAAGATAAAGAAGATAATAATACTAGTAATGCATGAAATAACACAATATGTACACTATGTACACTATGTATAAAATTCTTTAATAAATAAATAAATAAATAAATGCTGAACGAAGCATAAAACAGGATAAGAAACAGAACAATAAAAAGGTAACGTTCGTAACTGGGCAACGAGCCTAGGATTTACGTTATTTGACGATATCTTTTTTGTATTTTTCTGTGTCTTATTCTTTTTCATGTTTTATGTTGATTTTTCAGTATGATCTTCTACAAATAATATATTATTTACAATCCGAGTGTTGAGGAACGTTATGCATTTGATAACGCTTTTTCCCAGTGAAATGTGGGGAGCTATTGATCCAAAAATGATACAGGTTATTATAATGATGTTTACTTCAATACGGTGCATTAACCCGTTGCAACCGCACGCCGTAATACCTTTACCTACTGTACCAGTTTACCCTTTCACACGCCCTATTCAAAGCTCTGGATCAATATAGTGACACGAACTCCGTTAATCGGGTGCCCGACATGACAGGTGTTCTGCAGCGGGACATGGACAAGTATACATGTCTACGGCAAACCTGTACACATGTACACTTGTGTGTATACTGCGGGGGATAAGTTATCACCCGGAAAGAGGATTCCAGGCGTCATGGACTTAACGTGTAAACCGAGTTTTGGCACCACTCGCCCGATGGCGCACTAGTACCATAAAATAAATAAATAAAATTGTTGGAAAAATGTACCCTTTTGTATGCTGAGTGAAAAGATCCCACCAGGTGTCGCAACGCTGGTTCAATCCGTTATTTTTTAAATTGTTTCTGGCTTTCACCCTTCAAGGGTGTTCTAGACCATTATTTCAAATTTGTGAGAAAGAAAAGGTGGAACAGTAGAGGTGAAGCGACAGAGCAATTTAAAACTTTTTTTCTCGGATCGCTAAATGAAATTTTCCCCCCCAAATTAAAAAAATCATACCTCCGAATTTGAATATGGCGACAAACAAACTGATTATAGTTCTATACAGCCAATGAATTCACCTGTCTTTTGACTATTATCACATATTCGTAGGATTTATAAAAAAATATTATTTTAAAGAATCTAGACGATATTTGCCACTTGGCTTTGGAAATAGTGCCATAATGTGGCAAAAAGCCTTCGAATGATATACATATAAATTTTATTTTAATGGGCAAATTTTAAAATTATATGGAAGATTGGAGTCGAGTTCGAGATATGAGATATTGAATGGAGGGCAGGCAATTTTATAGAAGGCTTGACATAAGAGAAGAAATTTGTTTAGATAGGGACAACTAAACAATATGTGATCAAAGGATCCCACTTACAGACCACAGAATGTACAATCTGAGGGAATTAAGGACTTGAATTTTTAAAACGTGAGAAGGAACAGAACAATCTGCAAATTTAATCTCATGTGTGAAATTTGTTGTGAGGAAATTTCTTTTTTGGAAAATTTGAGGGATTGTTGAAACCGTGGTATTGTTGGGATAGTCCTTTATATTGAAGCATAGCAGTCTCCCTTGGATTGACTAGCAATGTGCCAATATTTTGATGATGGAAAAAAATAGATAGGGGAAAGTGGTATACGAGGGTAACAACATATCCAGGAATCCAAATCAGAGTTACGATTTTTACAGAGATTTGATTGGAGGCTATCAGCACTCTAATAAGACATAGAAGGTGATCGTCAGAATAAATGAAGAGGACTGGATTTAAGTTTTTGAAGGGAACTGAAAAAGTCAGGGAGAACAAAAGAATTATCCACATTATTTTTGATTATATATTTATTATATACACCTACAATAGTTTAGCAGTAAATAATTTTTATCGTCATTTTCAAAATTTTACGTTATTTGTCAAGAATTCACTAACTTTGGGTAGCTGGACGTATTGTACGGGTCCGCAGATGCTTTAATAATGCAAAACTGCTAACCTTATACAAATTGCAAGTACGCCCCGCGGTTGAAAATGGTAGCCACCTCTCTGTCTTTTATAGATTATCTATCGTATCTTAAAAAACGGATTGCAATCTTTAGAGGACAGGTGTCGGGTGGAAAGGCTGACATTGCTCTACCGGTATTTCAATGAAGGGTGCTCCGACGAAATAGCGGCATTAAGAGGCTAGACTTTAAACGACACGCGGAACACCCGCGTCTGTCATTCTGTCCCGCTCACAATAAGCTCACGCACACTTACAATACATGCGAATGCAAAATGTGCGAATGAGACAACGCTCAAATTTACCTACAGAAATCGCTCGAAAAGGGGTTTATGGAGATTACACTTTTCTACACCAAAACTTTCACGAAATTGAAATTTTAAAACATATATATTTTTTTAGAAAGAAGAAGCTACGTCGGTAGCTTTTTATAATTTTATAATTCTTTATGAGAGTTGAGTTAGCAGCACTTTTTCTTTAAATAATATTTTTTTATAAATCGTACATTTTTTGATAACATACCGACGTAGTTTTCACCCTCTAAAAGGTAGTATAAAAAAATATATTCATTTTGTGCAATTTTCGATGTGGAAAGGTGTTTTTTCCCGGGCGTCCTTTTTGTATGGGCCGAAAAGCGAAGTCTATCGTCTTAATTCTTTCGACACCGGCGCACAGCCGGGAAACACACCAAACGCGAGCCCAAAGAATAAATAAAAAATGACCTAAATATTGTTAACTTGTAAAAACTAAAACTACAGTTGTTAACTGTTTGACACAAACTCTGACATCGTATGTTTTTCCAGAAAACCTGTCCCTTCCCTTCCTCGGATGACGTAAATTTTTATAAGGGCAGATCCGCTATTGCCCTTTGCCACGGGAAATTCCCTAAAGCGCGTCAGATCCTTCTGGAAACTCGCAAATAATATATGAATCATAATATTCCATGATTCACGGTAAACCTCTCTTACCTATAGCCTATAACCCTAACGAACACAATAACAGACTATCGGTTATTCAATTTTAACACGTAGAGTCATTTAATAAATAAAAATAAACAAAAAAGAATTTTCAAATTTTCAAAAAAGTAAAATTCGCACCTACAGAGCCGAAAAAATGAGATATGTCTTGCATTTTTGCTAAAATTTGATTACTTAACATAAATATTATTATTATTAATTTATTTTATTTAATATAAAATAAATTTAATAATGTTATTATTAAGTTCTGTAAGTATTATAGATTTGTATTTTCTTTACAGCTGTTTCGGCTTACAAGGCCACAGTTTGAAAATGGCCTTAACGAAAATGTAAATCTATAATACTTGCAGAACTTAATATTAACATTATTAAATTTTAATTTAATTTAATTTAATAAAAATTAGATTGAGTTCTACGAATTAAACACAAAACAATAAATAAATATTATTTTCATAATTTTTAGTTGAACAGTTTTTGGAACATCGAACACCATTAAGGGATCGCAATCAGAGTTACATAGAACGCACTACTCACACAGACACATTGCTTGCGTACAGCGTGTTTGAAACTTCTTATTTGAATACCAATTATAGTAAAATGATAAAAGCTTCGTTTTCAAAATAATAAGAACACATCGTAAAACTTTTCGAATAACTGTAATAACTTTTCGAGTCTTCAAATTCGATAATCGTATAGACAATAGACGTGTTGTCCTTTGTGTGTTGTCTAATTGTGCGTCTGTTAGATTCCCCATTCTCATATTTTCTCGACCTGAGGTCGCATTCAGGTATAACAGGGAGAGGGATCGCAATCTGTCAAAAAATTAATCACATATACGAAAAATCAATTTGTTAAAAAAATTATTTCAATTAATAGTTCGATAATGAAATTCATTTAATAGTAAAATTAGTGAATTTTATGAATTTACTTTATTTTCCACCCAGAGGGCTTTTTTGTGGAGACGTACCCAAGGTAAGAAATATTTTTGAACATGACATGAAATAATAAAAACATAAAGAAAATATAAAAAAATACATGAAATCGATACACATGTAACGAAATTAATATTTTGAGGTGATAATATAGAACTAGCAGTGAAAAACCCGCTCCGCGCGTTCTTGCTGCTAGGCCCTGCGGGCGGCTTTTCGTTCGGCTTCGCCCAGTTTAAGTGTTGGTGACTATTTATAAAGCATCACCCTTTTGCAAAACTATTTACTATTATTAACATTAAACTACAGAATACTTATATTTAATAGGTAGATGAATAATGAGAGGAACATAAATCTTCTTAATATTGAATAAAAGCAAAAAATGCTTCCTTTTCTTCGTACTTTTTTTCCTTAAATATAGTATTATAGATGGCGCCACTTCCGTTTGCAAAACGCATATGGGCGATATCTAAGTGTGTATATTACGGCAGCAGCTCCGTGGAAAAATGCACGTTCACGGACGGCTCAGAACGGTGTCCATACAGTGTGGCGTGGAGATTTACTCGGAGTCGGCTTCCTTAATTTGAACCGTACGGGCATTATCGTATTAATATACTCCGATTATAGAAGATTCCTGTGTTTAGTTTTTAAAGCCACCATAGTTAAGAAGTCAAGTAGTAAATGGCAAATGGAATCCATGTTTGTAAAACATCCGTTGTTAAACTTCCGTATTCACATCGTTTTGCAAGCCAAAACTTACCCAAATCTTACTCTAAAAATCTACGTGTAAAGTTTTGTCAGCCTTATTTTTCATACTATATAATAATTCAATAAGTTCGTTTCGGGTCTCCAGAGGTAATTTGGAAGTTGCAATAACATCTTTTCGAAATCACCGTTATCACTTGGAAAAATTCCAGTAACTGAATTTTTAATTCGTTTATGATTCCATGCTCTCCAATTCATGATCAACAACAGGATTTTCTAAGTTCATGCATTTGTCAAAATACAAAATTCTAATTAGAAGTTGAAGTACATAAAACGTTTTTACCATTTTTTATCACTAGATCGACAGAGCACTTTAAATATTTTTTCTCGGATTGCTAAAGAAAATTTTTCCGCCCACATTAAAAAAATCATACCTGCGAATTTGAATATGGAGACATACAAACTGATTATAGTTCTATGTAGCCAATGAATTCCCCTATCATTTGTCGGTTATCACATATTTTTAGGATTTATAAAAACAATATTATTAAATATCTAACCTTAAAACATTTTAAAGAATCTAGAGATTATTTTTTTGTTATATTTTGAATGTACAGCATATTATACAATTGTATTCATAAAAAATAATTTTCCACATTTTGGCAACAAAGCAATCCGTGGTTTTGGAAATAGTGCCATAATGTGGCAAAAAGCGCTCGAGTGGTTAAGGTGAATAATCCAAATACCAAGTTTCTTGATGAAATCATTGACATGGTATGCCATTAGTTAAAATAGGCCTTGTAAACTCAAATTAAAGTTTATTCAAATAAGAAAATATCTTTCAAGTGAGTAAACATAACCTTATATATAACCTCTCAAAATGAGTTTTTATATATATATTTTTAACGTGAACTCCACAAAGGACACCCTGAGGAAAATAATTTTCCCTTAGGACCTTTGCCATCTTTGGGGATGCTGTATTAAAGGTCTTTTTAAGGGAAAGAAAGAGAGGAAGTTCTGGGAAGGAAAAATGAATGAGGGTTGGATAGGAATATGTGTTTCCTACCTCCTACAACATACCAACATTCCACTACACGAAAAGACCCTTCACACAGCATCCCCAAAGATGGAGTTATTGTAAAAAAAAAATATTATGAATAAATATAAATAAATAAGCTTGAGCTAGACAAAAGGCTGGTTCTCAGTGAATTTGGGCAAGGAAGTCACTATCACCTGTTACATGTGCACCAATTCACATATACCTACGTCCGTTTTTTTCTCATCAACTCTAATTGCGCCATCTATGGTACGAAAACAATATTTCAATCGATTCGGATCCATAGAGCCAAAGAAAACAGCCATCTAAGTCTATCCAAAACCTCGCATTCGTCCAAAAAATTGATTTATTATTCCAAAAAAAATATATTTTAGTTTTGTTTTTCATTCAAAATCCTTCGGCTATCATTCTCATTACAATCCGAAAGTTTAGTACGATTCTAAGATAAATCCAGACAATAAAGAAAATATGGTTTGAAAACTCGTTCAGAGATGGCAGTAATGTAGCACACTTCGAACAAATCACAAGACTTTATTCATATAATTACGAATCGAACAAAATACTAAAATATATCAAGTTATACAATTAAGGGGGTTTTTCACCATCCTCCCAATAGCTTATCTACCCTAATAACGAATATTATTAAAAATAAAAATAAATACTTGCAGTGGTTAGAAAACTCAGCCAACTTATACAAGATATAGCCACTATTCATAGGTTCGAGTACCGAACTATAAACTCCAACTTAATAAATAAATATACCGTAAATCGTAAATCGAAAATATTCGTTATTAGTGTACATAAGCTATTAGGAGGATGGTGAAAAACCCCCTAAGACCGAGGAAAATCACGGTATATTATAATATTATTAAAAAAATATGTATATTATTATAAAAAAACTATACATATATATAATAGCCTCTGGATCGTCTTTCCAAAGATGGTCAGAAATTTATTTTTCGAATGAACACCACTTTAGTAAACTTGAAAAATTACAAACATTTAAACAAAAGAAAAATCCATTTCAAATAATTTTGGTACCTACTGTATCGTTTGTCTAAATCGTTCCCACAATCAATACCAATGTTGAAAACCAAAGAAAATGCAAGTTCTAGAGTTCGTTGCACCCGAGTTACACATAGACACACGGACGCACCACCGCATTTTTTATTTTCATCGATCAATGATTTAAAGGTGCAGTATTTACTTGAATTGGGGAGACTTTTAAGATATTAAATATAGGCCTTAAAATATGCAAATTATTCATAAATTTGGTGACAACTTTGGCAATTAATTTTATTTGAGCCTGCACAGAAGAAATTTTAGAAATAAGTTTGCTCCAGTTATTTTAGGAATTATAATAAAAAATATGTAAATATAAAAAAAAACAAAAAACATCAATTTCTTGGGTCGAGATCTGAAATTAGTAGTCTTTAGATCATAACTGAGAACCAGACAGTAATCAATTAAAATTTCGGCTAATATTTAACCTATTTTAACGATACTGAGAATGTAATATCTCGTAGGTCTCATAGACATCGTTGTGTCTCTCTCTGATCTGATCTTAACGGTGTTAAAAAGAGAAAACACCATGCTTTATATTTAAATCTAAAAGACTCAAAGTTAAAAATGTGCACGTTCATGAATCTGAAGTTTCCGGCCGTAGGCTAAGTTAAAATAAAATGAAAACTTGATATGAAACTTTAGAAATTTTTATCAATTATTTTTACATAACATGACAAAAAAATTAGTTAACGATAACTTTTTTGATACACTTGCCTAATAAAATATGTGCTTATTTTTATTTATTTTTTGTATCAGTAATTTTAGCAAAAAAAACGTATAGTGAGCAATTTTTAATACTTTTTAATGTTTGCTATTTAAAAAATTAATATTTTATATTTTAAAAATTCTTTTTTTCGAATTATAAAATTTTAAAGTATATTATGTATACCTTTCAAAAACAGTTTTTAGTTTACGGATGAGTTCAGATTTATTCCATTTATTTCATTTTTATTGAAAGGCGGAAATATCTAGACCTTCTGACAAATTTGGCTCGAGGCCTGAGGGTTCAAGTGTTGCCTTAGTGAAAGACCACCACTCAGAAGCAAATCGCTACTTGAAATGGCTTTGGCCGTATTTGGTGGCCAGATCTGAACATCGAGGTACCTCGGAACCTTCCTCTTTCTCATTTCCTCCCGCTCCCCACTACTTTCTGCCTCACAACATAGCCCAATTAAAGGTGCCGTAGTCTGATTTGCGAACAGTTGGGGCTCTTGTGCGGTACTCAGCTAAAAAACAACATGCAACTTATTATTTATTTTAATTAGTTTTCCCAAAGAAAGGAGCATTTTCTCAATTGTAAAAAATTAATTAAATTATTATGAAACACTGAAGATAAAATAATGAATAGAAATGTCTTGTGGGCATTTCTGTCCTTTTCCTTTCTTCTATTAAAATTGATAGAACGTTTTCCGGAAGGGAAATTCTTTGTCTGGCGCTTATCAGTGGAAAGATTTTATACAAACTGGCGAAGTCAGTTTTTTTTCCAAATCGGTTTTGGTTACACATTTGTTTAATGGCAATAACCATAGAATAAACTTTTCAAGGCGGGTTTGGTTACCACCTCCCCGGCAACCATATGTCACCCCAACCATTTTTTACATTATCTCACCTTACCCCGAGGAGGAGAGGTGAGATAATGTAAAAAAATAAAAAATAGACGTAAGAAAAACAAAGCGGGCAGAGTCTAGTGAAAGTTATGCGTTTTGCATGTAAGTAGAAATCAAGGCGTAAGATGGTTGTGAACGATGTTGGATACACTTTTGTGTGTACAGTTTCAAACCAAAAAAATATTTTCTGGCTCATCGTAAGGTGAGAGTGAAAATGTTCAAACAGGTGTTTTGTACCAAAATTGGGATTTTGTAACCAAGGAGTTTGTTTTTGGGTTTAGATTTATTTTATATTTCATCATACAGAAGTAGAAGTTTATTATTGTATTAATTAGCATTTTTTTTAAATATTACAAATTTTTTTTAAGTAAATATACAATTTTTACATGTTACACGGAGAAAATTTTATTCGAAAAAACGATCATTTTAATAGTAAAAACGGGACTGAAGTTCTTACGAACAAATTAACAGTGTTTCACTGTTTATTTGAGGGAAAATGTAAGAATAATTTGTTGGTATACCTACGTACGATATTACGTATACCAACAAATTATTCTTACATGTTCCCGCCAATAAACATTGAAACCCTGTTAATTTGTTCGTATGAACTTCAGTCCCGTTTTTAACCGTTTTTACATTTTTCTCCGTGTACACGGTGTTTATAAAGGAAAATAAGAATAGCTTTTCCTCACTATAAAGATCCGAGACTCTTATGATTGGTTAGGAAGTTCTAGCTCAATTATATAAAATCATTTAAGTAAGTAAATAATAAAATATTACGAAAACATGTTATTGGAGTACAGATTTAAAAGAAATAATAATAAATATAGATTCTTATAGTAGTTACAAAAGATTTCTCGAAATTTGCAAAAACCAAATATAAAAACATAACCGACATACCAAAAGAGATGAATTTAAACGATATAAAGTCTACCCATGGTCAAGTTATCTGCGAACTCTTTTCTAGGCACTTCCAATCTGTTTACAAACCATAAAAGCAAGCTATTTACCTCATATTCTGTAACGAAAGCCTCGGTACGATCAATATTTCGCCTTCAACGGTATTATTTAAATGTAAGAATTTAAAAACCAATAAAGGATCAGGTCCCGATGGTATTTCTCCTATTTTAATCAAAATCATCTCCCTGAAGGATAAAATATGATTTTGAAAATCATGATTTTCTTTCTTAAACTGGAGTTTAAAATTGTGAAAGTAATTTTTCAAAATGCAGAAAACTAATAAGAATTCTTCCTCGTTACGTTTCTTTTAAATAAAATCAACCAAATTTTTTTAATCAGTATTTAAAAAAACCTGAAAGTTGCTGTTAATGAAAAAATTTACGATTTGATTTTGATAAATGCTAAGCCTACGTTAATTTTAAAAATGTATATTAAATATTTTTCATGTTAAAAACATAACGTTTATCGATTTGCATAATAATATCATCATAATTTCAAATTAATTAACAGTTACACTTGGCTTTGTGCGAAGTATTCTCGAATACTGATCCACTATTTGGTCTCCCAACTATGAGATTCACAATTATAGAATCGAATCCATACAAAGAAAATTAACCCGTGTAAAATGTTTATCGCAAAGGTTTATCTGATCAATTTGAAACTTATAATGACCGAATTTTGCACTATAAACTACCTGACAGACAGACGTAAACTTTTCGATTTATTATTTCTACTCAAAATTATACATGCATCAGTGATTTTATCCCAAATTAACATCAAGAAATTCAATCAGAAGGATGCAAGACTTTTTCTATATTACAGCCTATCACACAAATACAGGATATTTCTCCCCTGTACCGCAAATATTAAGACATTATATTATCACCTTACGCTGCACTAATAATGAAACAGACATTTTTAATAATGAATTAAAAAATATATTTCATCATCAATCCGTGATGAAGCCCTTTATTTAAATCAGGCAATATTGTACCTACTAAATCAATATTTCATCAGCACAGGTGTCAATAATATATTGTTTACTTTATGCATTCTAATTTGTCACTTAATTTTGCATATTTAGATAATTATTTTGTGGCTATTGTTATGATTTATATAATAAATTGAAAATAAATCACTCATGTAAGTAATTTTTTTAGGCGACATGCCTGTTTTATGTACTAAAATAAAAAAATAAATAAAAAAATAAAAAATTATAAGTTTTCGATTTTCTGACCTCTATCTCAGCGAGTTGACAATTTTGGGAACAATATAAGAGAACTGACGGTGGGCGAAAGCTATTTTCGTTGAAGGAATAGGATGTTAATTTTTTATTGTATTTTTTTTTTATCAAATCCTTTTTCCATTTGTATATGAGAATTGTTTTTAAGAATAATTGTCGAATGACAAGTATTCTGATTTTTTAAAAGGGGGCTCTGATGGGTGTGATTATGAAAAAATAAGTATTGTTTATCTGAAATAATTCTTAATTATAAATAGGTTATAAACAAACAAAAATACATGGAAGCTTTTCCAACTGACGAAGTAAAGTTTCGCAGAAAAAAGGTTCCAATTGCTATTTTAGATACAGCAATTAAATTTTTGTCTACCATGTTTTTTTTCACTTTCATTTAACGTCATCTTCAAAGTTACTATTATTTACAACAATTCCCCAATTTTTATTTTCACTGATTTAGGTTTTTTTTTTAATATTTCTTTTCTTTGTCTTTATTACTTTTCTGTCCTAGGTGTGGCTATATCTTTTTCTGATTTTTCTGTTTCAGTTTTTCGACTGAGATGGGCTAATATTGACTTAATCAATTAAAATATTATAATTTTACTTTAACTCATTAAGTTCAAAAAAAAAAATATATTAAAATTATCCTAACGTAGAATATAACTAGTTGATGATAAGTTGTTTATGTAAAATAATTGACAGCCTTTATCTATTTATACTTGATTTCTTTTTATATAGCTCGCAAACCAAAATGTAGGAAATATTTACCATATAATTTTGATAACCCTTAGAAGACCGTCGGTAAAAAACCGATTTCATTTGTTTCATCAATATTATCAACTGTCTTATTCGTTCACCTACATTTACAACTAATCCCATTCAATATACCTTCCCTTACACACGGAGAAAAATGTTATTCTAAAATACGATCATTTTATTCGGAAAAACGGGACTGAAGTTCTTACGAACAAATTAAGAGTGTTTCATGCTTATTGGCGGGAAAATGTAAGAATAATTTGTTGGTATACGTACGAAATTACGTGTTCCCGCCAATAAATATTGAAACCCTGTTAATTCGTTCGTAAGAACTTCAGTCCCGTTTTTAACCGTTTTTACTAATAAAATGATCGTATTTTAGAATAACATTTTTCTCCGTGCACTCAGAAATAATGAACTGCTCTTCATTAATCAACACTCGACTAATTATGGATATACATAATTCACCTCTGTCCAAAATGTGTAGAATGGTCAACTCAAGACAAGATTTTTTTGGTATAAACCTAAACGACGACCGTCCGTGGTCGAGTGGTAAGACACTTGATTCCCAATCGGAAGGTTGCGGGTTCGAACCCGGCGTGCGCAAATAAATTTTATTTGATTAATTTGTGTTATTTCACAATTAATTAATAAAAATAATATATATTATATTTGCGGCACGTTCCAGAGTGGAAGATACTCTCAGTATCGCCCTGGTGTAAGACCACCATTCAGAATTGAAACGTTGCTTAATAATGGTTCTAGCCGTGTTTAGTGACTAGATCTGAATAGCCAGGTACTTTCCCACCTTCCTCTTCCCCATCTCCTTCCCTTCCCCACTTACCTTCAGCCTTACAACATACTTTAATTGGGGATGCCATAGTCTCACTGGCTCCAGAAGGGAGCTTTTGGGACTCTTGTGAGGTTTCTCTATAAAAAAAAAAGATTTTTGTCGGTCACTAAACAAGTGAAGATATTTTATATCTATTTTTAATTTTAGCAAAGTCTTGACTTGTCATTTTTATTTTCTTATGTTAGACCGAGTTATTTGGCGGTCCGTCCTCTCTGCCTACCCCTGCGGGGAAACGGCGTGATGGTTAGTTAGATATCTCTGTTTTCTCATATATAATATATCATCCTTTTTTTTTTTTTTATTATTTAATAAATTTTTACAAGTTACAGTTTTTGACATATTTTTTTTAACTACCATACTAGGCTAATGCCCGTGTTGTGGTCAGTGGCGGCCAGCTCTAAAGAGCGCTAGTGCGACGCACTCCCAGAATTTCTGCCAATTCAAAAATTCCCTAGCGCCGAATAATATATTTCCGACACGCCTCGTCACAAATCACAATACACACTTCGCTAATGCATACATAATATGTCCATATAACTGTGTGCGTATCGAAGCAGATCGTTGTGTGCCTATATTCCGAGCGCTGGATCGTTTTTAAAATCGCTCCAAAGAGTCCCTTCATAATTATTTAATAAGTTCAAACCGTGGGTAGGTATAATATGGGTAATATCCTTAACAAATCTTACGTGTACGAGATCGGCGATCTGAAAATTTCCACCACATCAAAAGGAACGGTTTGTTCGCCAGCAGATTAAAATGAGACGCGTTTGTGTAATATTATTTTCGATATTGTGTATTTAATTTAACATCTACTCTTTCATTTAATGTTCCGCTTAGCATAATTAACAAAAACAATGTAGACATGTTGTGACAGGTCACAGGTCCAATACGCTATTGTGATCCGTTTCTTGGATGAGTAAGGAAGATTTAAAAATGGGCTGAACTTTGAAAAACGGTTAGAAATTAAACATTGTGATCAATATCTATTTTACAACTCTTTTATAGTAAGTAATAAATTATCGGATGCTTTTTCGTGTGTTAAATTGTTAAAAATCGTGGGTACCATCCCTATGACGCCGAGGAAAGTTGTTTCGGTGATTTTCAACTTTAAAAATAATTTAATTATTCTTGAGAAACACAATTAGCCAAGATAGACTCAATGCATTGTCAGTGCTAAGCATTAAATAACGCCTAAATCTATACCGGATTTTAACTCCAGGCTCATTGATGTCTTTGCTACTCAGAGACAACGGAGAATGGACCTAATATACTATAGGTGGGATATTTTCATAATTAAATTTATTTCAAAGAAGAAAGGAGTGTAAGGAGAATATATGACGCAAGGTTGAATGATTTTAGAACATAGTAGAGAACATCCGAGGCAGACATCAGACACTTGAGTCGGGCCATGTCAAGAGTCAGAAAAATAGAAGAGTATGTATGAGACGATGTATGAATGTGAATGAGGCAAAGAGTGTGTGCCAAGACCGAGTTGTTTAGCGGTCCGTTCTCTCTGCCCATGGTTAGTTGGTTTAAATTTATTTTAATTAGAGTAGGTATATGTACAAGATTTTTAGCGCACCACCGATTTTTGTGAGCACCAGCCGCCACTGGTTGTGGTAGTCATACATAATGAATATATGAACTAAAAATATTTTTTTATAGAAGCAGATAATAAAAACTAGGTAATAAATAATAAGAAATAAGAATGCAGAAAAGAAAAAAAAAGATATTTAAGGATAAATAAAAGTAAATACATATATTAAAATAATAGTGAGCTGAAAAATAAAGAGAGATAAATATTTTAAAGAAAGAAATAGAAATTAAAAAATTTTAAACATTAAGATTAAAAAACAAATAAAATTATATATTATATTGTTTTGAACGCAGGTTAAATTATGGTAGATAATATCTACAAGACGATTATGTTTATGGTCACATTCAATTTCAGTGATATGTAACAAGATGGAATAAAGCTGTGACAGGATAAATTTTATAATTTTTTTTTTTTTTTAAGTATTAACTCATGTAATCTTTAAAGAAAGCTCGTCCCTTTTCAAATATCCAATGCTGTAGATGGGCGGTAAAGGTGGATTTAGAATTATTTGACTTAATATCGGTACTCAATGCATTAAATATTTTCGGAGCTAGGAACCAGAATTGTCGTTGAGCGAATGAGGTTTTAGTTTTGGGGACCACGCAACCCAGGTTTGATGAAAAGCGGGTGTGTGCTTGATGTTGTGGAGCCACCAGTAAGTTATTTTTCCGTATATAACATAAGCTTATCTTAGTAAATAGCTGACGAATATCTAAGACCCTGATTTTAGCAAATAGTTCACTTGAGGGATGGGTAGGTTAATTCTTTATTCTTATAATGTACATTTTACCACATTTTCGGTGTTATTTTATTGTAAATTAGACGTAAGTCCGTTAATAAATAGAAAACTCTAACACGGAATCACAATAGCGTATGTTCGCCGTATACAGACTTTAGGTAATGAATAGTAATTATTATAAGTTATAAGGATGATGTTGACAAATGTTCACTCACTAAATACAAATGGGTCTTTGAAGTATTTATATCGGCAAGCAGAACAAATATATATTTTTAATTAATGAAGATAATATTAGCGAAAGTCCTATAATTAATTAAAAATGTATAATTTGAGGTTTAACTCTTTAAGTTAAAAATAAAAATATAAATAGAACAAATATAATTTAATTTTTCAAATGAAGCAAACACATTGTGACTTGATGGTACGGAAGTACCGAAACCGGTAGACGAAAAATAAAAATAAAGTGACTTAAAACAAAGTATTTTCTTTTCATTTATTTAAATATAATTTAACAAACTGCCTAACACTGACTCGACTTATACTTTATTTAGTTATTTTACCTAATATTCCAAATTATATTTTAGAATGCTCTGTTTTTAAGATATTTTGCTCTTTTGGATGTATTATATTATGTAAACATGTAAAAGCGTAGTTGTGTAAGAAATTCAAAATACATAAATAAAAATCTATATATGTAAAATTTGAAAAAATTAAGAATAAAAAAATAATACTAAGTATGTAAAATAGAAGAAATCCTTGCGCCCTATTGCGCAAGCCATACACCCCGGTCGTGGGCAGGACCGACCCGATAAACATTGCAGATTGTTAGCCACATTCCTGAGGGCTACCTCCCCGCCCTTGCCCTGCCGCCCTCCGCGGGTCCGGCGGGAACAAAGCAACCAGAGCCTTCTGCCGCTGCCTTCTGCCTGCTAGCTGCTAGTTCTTGCCTCCGGAGTGCAGAACATTCACCTTAAGCACATCTGCACTTACCTTGGTACGCAACCTTGCGCAGGAAACGAGCTTTTTTCACTGTAAAAGCTCGTCCGTATTAAAACCTTTTGTTTGATTTCATTGTTGTATTCTTTGCAGGTGGTTTCAATCACGTTTAAATGAAAACAGCATTTAATTTATTTATATTTTATTTCATTGTTTGGTGACCTATCAAGGGTGGACACGTCTGCCAATCAACTGCGTGAAGGGCCGGATCCGGAGAGACTGATTCGACCTATGCATCCAGACTCTCTCGACCCCTTACACCACATCGGGGATGATAGACATAAACATTCATCATTCATGATCACACTGCTCCCAGATTCCTACCCACCCATTATACCTTTTTCCTTTCCAGAACTTCCTCCCCATTCATTCCTTAAACAACCCTCCACACAGCATCCTCAAAGATGACATAAGCCCTGAGAGGGGAATTATTTTACTAAGGGCCTCCTGTGTGGAGTTAATGTAAAAAAAATCATTTTATGTTTTGTCTTATTTCACTTTAAAATTACTTCTACAGGGCAAATTCAAAATGCCATGCAAAAACGTATAAATATTTCAAAGCTCCATAGTAGGTATGTTACGAACATTCGCATAATTTTAAACATTCGCATCGACATTCGCATTCGCAACAATCGATGCGAATGTTTAGCGAATGCGAATGTGTGCAGATCATGTCGTGACTCGCCCACTGTCCACGTGCCCTACATACGAGCCCCTTAGAAATCGCCTCATGGGAGAAAAGTCCTGAAATATAATATGCCTCTTTTGAACTTCGATTATTAAATTGCTTAATTACGATTATAACTTACTGTATAAGAATTGATTTATTGTTTTGATTTTTTTTATTAAAACGATGACTAATGTTGACTAAAGTTGTTTTTTATTATGTGATTCCTTAACATTCGCATTCGCACATTTGCAATCTGAACATTCGCATTTGCATTCGCGAATTAGCATTTGCGAATGCATTACATTAGCATTTGCGAATGTGAAAAATATCACATTCGTAACATCCCTACTCCATAGCAAGTCTTGAAAATTTTATTAATAAAAAGGTATTGCGCTTTTAAATACTAACCATGACTTTTATTTGTCAGCCACGTCACTCGGGACGGAAAAAATGAAAATCCTTTGTAAGAAATATAAGAAATAAATATCACCCGCCGCCATTCCTCGCCACTTGAGTCATGCATATTATTTTTGCCGTCTCACAAATAACATCGCCTTTGATCCGCGTTCACTTTTCGCGACCGAGACTTGTGGAGCAATAAAACCAAAAGAAAGCATTTAAAAAGCCCTCAAAGCCGTCGGTTAAGGATAACTGGTTACTAGGGACTGGCCGCGTCTCAGTCTTTGACCGCTGGCAACCGTCTCGCTCCTACCACCGTAATC
This sequence comes from Limnephilus auricula, assembly GCA_951813805.1. Taxonomy (NCBI): domain Eukaryota; kingdom Metazoa; phylum Arthropoda; class Insecta; order Trichoptera; family Limnephilidae; genus Limnephilus; species Limnephilus auricula. The sequence continues at coordinate 8,317,738 of OX638408.1, forward strand.
GGTGTATATGGCGGGGGAAAGAGACAACAGGGCTGACTTTAACCTTGGTTTTATAAATAAATGTAAACTATTTTTATAAGTGCACCGTCTGCCCTCTGTTCTTCTCTGCGACTTAATTCAGCAACATCAGGGGCATTCGCTGAAATACTAACTACTAACTATAATATATATATATATATTTTATTTATTGTTACATGCTAGGTATTACTGCTTATAAACCTCACTAGAACAAGCCTGCGTGAGGTTAACAATTCTACAAAAAACACCAAATAAAAAAGGCAAAACAAAATAATACTTGATAAAACGGTACTTGATGGTAGAGCGTTGAACTTCCATTCCGAAGGTCGCTGGTTCGAACCCGGCGTACGCAAATAAATTTTATTTAATTGATTTGTATTATTTCACAATTAATTATTTAAAATAATATACATATAGTATATTTGCGGCACGTTCCAGAGTGAAGATACTCACAGTATCGCCCTGGTGTAAGACCACCATTCAGAATTGAAACGTTGCTTGAAATGGTTTTAGCCGTGTTTAGTGACTAGATCTGAATAGCCAGGTACTTCCCCAGCTTCCTCTTCCTCGTCTCCTTCCCTTTCCCACTTACCTTCAGCTTCATAACATACCCCAATTGGCGGGATGCCATAGTATCACTGGCTCCAGGTGGGAGCAGTTGGGACTCTTGTGAGGTATTAACTGAAAAAAAAAAATATTGTTACTTTAACATTTCTTACAGATAATGCAATTAATGTACTAAGCTGAAGTCGGCTAGTACATTATTATGTAAACATGTGGGGTGACCATAGTGTCGATATTTGATTTGAAATAAAAGTAAACTATTAATTTAAAAACGAATACGATGAAAGACATAAATATGTGAATATAATATATTAAGCTATTAATTTAGCAAGACAGAGATGAAAAAACGATTTATAATTTCGACAATATATCTAATATTTTACTAATATTATAAACGCGAAAATTTGTATGGATGTATGTATGTTTTTTACTCTTTCACGCAAAATTTACTGAATGGATTTTAATCTAACTTTACAATAATATAGCTCATACATCAGAATAAAATACAGGCTACAATTGATAAAGCTAGCTATTTATTTTCAATAAATTGAAAATAATAATTATTGTTTAATAGAAAATGTCAAAATTTTAAAAATGACATTTTGCAAAACAATGATCGTTAAATCAAAATTCTATTTTAGGAAATGTTTAAATTAGTGCATTTATTTGAAGTACTCACCTAATATTTTGAATCGAATCAAGAATTATAGATATTTTAAATAAACAGGTTAAGAATTTTGGTTTAAATATTGGGACCTAGGAAAAGAAAAAAGATTAATAGAAGTACTAATCCTATGCAGACGAAGTCGCGGGCAGAAGCTAGTTATATAATATAGTGTAAGATATTACTAACCGAAGCCCCCGGCTTGCATCGAAATTTTCGAAAAGTATATAAAGACATTCATTTCCCTCTTGTTTTGAATGTCAAGTGCGCAAAATTTCATCAAGAAGTATCTTGTGATTTCAATAGCGATGATGCGGTTGGAATAGCTTCATCAATGATATAAGTTATTTTTTTAATTTTATCATGTAAAACTATATCAGGTCTATTATGACTAATTGATCTGTCTGTTAGTATAGTTTTATCATAATATATTTTATAAAATTCATTTTCTAAAAATTATTTTTAAAACCTGATTGTATACGTATACTCGGGCGTATACTCGGACGGCGCTAATGCAGAACATCCCTATATAATATGTTCCATAGTTTCCGGAAAAGTTATACATTTTCTGCAAAAATCATAAATCTGATTTGAATATTTGATTATATGCTTCCTATAATTTTTTGTATAAATAACCTATGTTGAATGGCAAGTATAAATCCTCCTATTTCTGCGCTCAACTGTCCAATTCTCAACCATTTATTTGACGAAAGTTCGGCAATACGTTTGGTTGAGACAATTGAAGTATTGAAGGAATCTAATAATTGATGGTATTTATAAAAAATGTTTGCATTCTCGGCGTATAAATTTAAAGGTGTAATGTTTATCTGCCTTGCAAATTATTTTGTGCATTTCTGAGCTATTAGCTTTCATATGGAAAAAAAACTCTTAATATTTCTACCTGATTGTGTTTCAAAGAAGTTATTTTGACTATACCTCTACCTCTTAAAAAAAAATTTTTGGATGATGACAATAAAATTTCGTATTATTGTTATTATCATCCTTATGGAAAAGACGTCGTGAACTGAAAATAATTTCGTTATTTTAAAAATATTTATGAAAAACTTTCATTTTTCCAATTATTTTATAATATGTTATTACTTAAGAATATAATTAATTTATTTCTGTACAAAAAATAGCTCAATTAGGAAATTCAATGGGTTCTCTCCTCGGTGTGATCAATATAATATTATTAATTAATTTATTTAAAAAAAAAAATATTTTTACATTTTGCTGTGTCGAGGGTATTTTTGAGAAGAGTAAGGTGTGAACATAAGTCTTAAAGAGGCCCATGTTGTAGGAGGGAGAAATCACAAAGGCCGGCAAATCATTCCACAGTTGAACTCAAGAACAAATCTGAGAAATGATTATCATCTGACAAATCGACCCTTTGGAATAACAAGGTTCTATCTGTGGAGGTAACGTCATACGATAATAGGATCTATAGTAAGCTACATTAGAGTTCATTATCGCATGACGTTACAGCCACAGATGGAACCTTGTTATTAATTGATATTACCTTATTATTGACAAAGGGTCGCACAGAGGATACAATGTTTTGAAAATACTGAAGTTTACATGATTTACAGTTGCTATTGTATCCTCCACTGTGTAATGGTATTACGTTTATTAGAGATCTCTAATTTGACAACAACAGAAAAACATAATTATTAATTGGTTTCAGCTTCTCCATGAGCGGAGGACCTTATTGTTACATTTTGTTCTCTACTTTTGTTTAGCTTTGTATATATACTATATACTGTATATTCTTTATTTCATCAATATTTTGTAATGGACTCGTAAAGGGGATTATTTTTTAGCTTTTTATAGGAACGCACTTGAAGCGAAATAACACAAAACTGTGATATACAAATGTTACGTTATTGTTATGTCTATTTTCATATGTTTTGTTCGATTTTATAAACTAACTAACCATCACGCCGTTTCCCCGCAAGGGTAGGCAGAGAGGACGGACCGCCAAACAACTCGGTTTTGGCATAAGCTCCTCGCCTCATTCACATTCATACATCTTATCATACATGCTCTTCTATTATTCTGACGCTTGACATGGCCCGACTCAAGAATCTGATTCATATGTCTTCCTCGGGCGTCCTCGACTTCTTCTACCATTCACATTTTATATTATCTTGACACTTCCTCCTTCATTCATTCGCTCTACATGTCCAAACCATCTAAGCGTCCCTTTCTTAATCTTACTTATAACGCTCACATCGGCCTTGCATTCTTTTCGGATCTCCACATTCCTCACGATTTTATTTGATTCTAAATCAGACAATCCAGTCAGAGAAAGCAGTACATGTTTCATGACCACAGATCTCTCTGATACTGATAGTTTTTACTTTTTTGAAACTGATTTTCTGCGAATTAATTAATATTGTAACACATTTGTTGGTAAAATGTTATTTATTGAAGGTAAGTTCACAGATCACATATAGTAAAAATAGTCACAATGTATCAAATCACAATAATAATTAACTGAGCAAGGGATCGGAGGGAACCTTGCTGATTAGTCTTTGGGAAGTCTGACTCGTGCCGTTATGGTAACGGGCGGCGGCGATTGTGTTCTGCTTAGAGGGTCTGGTTGGTGCTTTGCTTATGGAAGTAGAATACTCCTTAGAGGGTCGTGCCAAAGGACGAGGCGCAACTAAGAGAGTGTATTAGCCAAGGGCGAGCTGCAGACGAACTGTTTGAATTAGGGCGCGCAGCTCTTTATATAGGCCATTCCTTGTAGCGGGGCGTGGTTTATGGGGCGACTCGAGGGTAGGAAATGCGCAGAAGGCGTCTGCGCAGCCTGGTTAGCCTAGGTTTGGGTGAGCAGGATGGTGCTGTACGGGGGAAAGAGATGGTGTAGTGGCAAGCTTAAAAACGGTGTGCGACATCATCAATTTTTTCTAAATTAATATTATCACAAAATAGAATCAAGAAGAGCTTATTGCTCTTTCGCGATGGTGTCAGATCTTCATTTTTATCTGAGTCCTGATAATCCTTCGATATCTATTTGCTCTCCGTTTCCTTCCTTCCTATAAAGTACACTCTCCCATAAAAACAAATTTGCAATTGCTTTGTCTGATATTATAAAGTTGGTAACGATAATAACCAGAGGTAGCAATGGGGGAGGGGTCGGTCGGGGGGGAAATTGGGGTGGTCTTTATCATCGACGTTGGATGTAAACAAAAGGGAACCTTTGAGGGAGAACGTTAATTAAGGGATATACTTTAGACACCATAAATAATATTAAAGGGTTGTTCTATATAACACTGCAAAATTAAAAATTCGACTTTGTATACCTACAGGAGTTTATTTTATGTATTGAAACACGGAGAAAAATCGATCATTTAAATATTTTAATGAATAAAGATAATATTAGCAAAAGTCAATCGAAAATCCGGAACAGAAAAATCAGAAAAAGATACGGATAGATCATGGGTATCCGTATCTTTTTCTGATTTTTCTGTTTCGGATTTTCGATTGACTTTTGCTAATATTATCTTCATTCATTAAATATTATAATTTGAGGTTTAACTCCTTAAGTTAATAAGTTAATAATAATAATAGATAATTTTAATAGTCCCGCCAATAAACATTGAAATCCTGTTAACTTGTTCGTAAGAACTTCAGTCCCGTTTTTACGAATAAAATGATCGCATTTTAGAATAAAATTTTTCTCCGTGCAGGATTTTTTTCTGGGGGGCGGACGGGCAAAAAAATCAACAACTACTGTTAGAAATAAACTTGAAGTGTCATACTTCAAGTATCATTTCTACAAGTTCAAGTATGTATACGAAGGTTTATGAAAGTGACAAAACAATAGAAAAATTAAATGTTTAATAAAGACAGTTAGCTTTTATGTGATGGAATCTCCACAGTACACAAAAATACCATCAGGGGTGCGTGCCCTTCAGTGTGCACAAATATATTCAAATTCACATGTATCCCCTTTAAAATGATTTACCTGCATATACTTCCCTGCAAAAGAAAAATCGTGAAAACCCAGCAGTAGTTAGTTGCCTGAAATACTAATTCACCGTAGTAAACGTAAACGTAAATGACACTTCAAACTTGCTAAATTGCCATTATAAATTAATAATTATTAATTTATCGTGTTTAGAAGTAGACCTCATAAATATTAATATTTACTACTTAATACATTTACAAAGAAAAGTCATGCAACCCCAGCAGTAGAATCGTTCTTACCTATTTGAAATTTATTTTTTTACAGTAGCAACCAGTTTTCCAGGCGGGTGGAAAACGAAGAAAACTTGTACCGAAATCGCTCCATCGCTCGCGAAACGTGTGCGCGTAGGAGAGATGGCGCTAGAGCATGGAAGGCGATTGGTACTGTTCGCGTTCGCAGCTAGCTTCACACTGCTCCTTCGTATTCGGTATTTGGCGTTCGCCCGCGCCAGTTCTAAACGCGCCATTGAGGCGATAGGGTACGTTCGTAGCGTTTTGCCGGACAATTTATATCAAAAATAAAAAACCACGCTGAAACAATCAACCGATCCTTCGGAGAATAAAGGATATAGACTTCCCGTGTAAACTAACCTAAAAAACAAACGTTTTGACGTGACTCTTGCGCGAGATCCGTCTATTGTTCTTTGTTTGAGTGTTGTTGTTTGGTGAGATTAAAATATTCAATCAGTTATTTGGATTATAAAATAGTATTATTTGTGAGTGTTTTGAAGTATAAATCCTTGGAGACTACACTGGATTACCAAGCATGCTATCGGGGTGACAGAAAAGTGAGTAGACATTGTAGACAAACATTTGACACATTGCTTTTTGTAATCTCGCAGAATTGACGGTTGACGGCAGATGTTTTGGCCGGCATCGAGTAAACATCATTTTATTTTCGGGACATATGGCAGTTTCGGCTGGCCCCTGCAAGTAGAAGGAAAAGAAATACGTTCACGTTTATTTTATAATTGATTTCAACACAAGAAACTGATAAAAAAACCTAAAATACAATACAAACTGTCATTGGTAGGTAATTGATAATTCAACCAAATTCTCATTATGACGAGCAGTTGTTGTGGAAATTTTTAACACCCAACCTTCCTCTGTACATTATATTTTTCCATTTTGCCTCACAACAAAGGTACCCCTATTGGGGATGTCCCAGTCCCACTGGTAGGCGAATCCTATGACACATTTTTTTATAGTGAATACCTCGCAAGAGTCCCAACTGCTCCCGTCTGGAGCCAGTGAGACTATGGCATCCCCAATTGGGGTATGTTATGAGGCTGAAGGTAAGTGGGAAAGGGAAGGAGACGAGGAAGAGGAAGGTAGGGAAGTACCTGGCTATTCAGATCTAGTCACTAAACACGGCTAAAGCCATTTCAAGCAACGTTTCAATTCTGAATGGTGGTCTTACACCAGGGCGATACTAAGAGTATCTTCCACTCTGGAATGAAACACATGATCCAGTTGGAAACTTAATCTTTTCTTGTTATACAAAAAGTGTATTGAAACATTGTAAATCTAACTAATTTTTACACACACAATTTATTTTTGCTTTAAACCACTCTACTGTATAAAAACATTGGTAATTATTAGAAATTATCATACCTACCTACTATCCAAATAATATTACAAACCGTGTTTTTTTTTGTTTTTGTTGTTTTCGTTGTTCGCATTCCAAAACTGTCCCATTATTGCACTTTATTATTATCTAATAGTGTAATAAAACTCCCAATTACAATGCACTTTGAATGCATTATAAAGAATATCAATATAATACATCCGATTCAATTTTCCGACAAACAATTTTTTCAAACGCCATATTTTGTGCCATGAAAATAGATTTTGACTGGCTGTTATCACGTAATGATATCATGTGTTAAAAGTTCCAATAATTCAAGTTTTTTTGCAATTAAATAATAAAACTGGCTTTTAGTTACCTACCAACTAACCAATTTGTTAATTTTTGGCAGCAAATTATTGATTTTTAACAATGCGATAATTACCTACCTACCTACCTATAAAGCAAAATAATTGCTTTATTTTGTATAGGTAATGTCATCCGTATGTGTATATACTAATTCACAAATTTATCTATGCAATCGGGGACAACATTGTTGCAGGTAGGTACCTATATTTAAAAAATCGAATTAAAAATGGACTTCGTTTTTTAGTTCCTATTTTGGCCGCTTGCTCATATAGGAAGGTATGTTTTAGGCGCTCCGCCCACTGAGGCAACTGAAAACCAACTAAAACCGGCTGTTTTCTCTGTCTTGATTGGTCAAAAAGCTTGGTTAACCATAGACGAAGAACAATCAGCTGACAGCTGGCAACTATCAATGGCCGCCCAGGGCAACCAGCAGAGCAAGTCGCAAGTCACTGCTTGCGTTACCATTGACAACGGGGTTTTGTGTGATTGTGAAGTGTGCGGGCCATCACATTGTCATACAAAGACAGTTGAGAGTTTTCAGTTGCCTGAGTGGGCGGAGGCGCTAAATCTGTACTATCGTAATAATATTATAATAATTTGACATCGGCTGTTAAAAGTATCAACTTACTAAGCAAGAGAGCTGCAGATAGGTACCTCAGTACCTCAGTTCTCTCAGGATCGTTCTGCAGGTGAAACACCATTCAGGATCGAAACGTTGCTTAAAATGGAATTAACCGTGTTTTTTGACCAGATCTGATTAACCAGTATTTCCCCATATCCTTCCCCTCCCCACTCCTTTCAGCATCATAACAAACCATCACTGGGGTTGCCATAGTCCCGCTGGTTTCGGGCAGTGACTCACGTGGGGTGCTTACGTTACCAAAATGCACACACAACTTCATTTATTATTAATTATTTTAAATACTGCACAGTAATTTAGGACATCAAATTAAAATATAATGGAGCTATCAAAATATTGCAAAATTTTTTTTTTTTATATCCATAAATTTTTTTGTATTCATAGTAATATAAACGCATAATGGCGACCAAAAGAAGACTTTGGAAACCAACTAAAAAAATATATTTTCAGTTCATTGATTTTCTGTATTAAAATATCTCGTTTGCGACACCACCTCCTGCAAAATATGCATAATAAACACGGTATCGAATTGTCTGCCTGCCCATTATCCGAGAAATAATATTTGTAGGTATATAGGTTAGGTACCTATATTGACGAAAAACAAAACAATTCCAACTCGAAACGTCTTTCCTTTGTTTCCAATCGAATTTTGAATTTCAAAACGTGTTCTAGAATGGAACAGTTTGTTCCATGATATTCAAATGAAATCCTCAACATGCTGCTATTCGCGTCTCGATTGTTTGAATTTAGAATTTATTTTTTTTCTTCTTTTTGGTTTTGTGGGCAGCTAACAACCGGGCAGGTGGGGGCACCTACCTGTCCGACCCTAGTTTCTTTGTTCTGACCTGCAAACCATTCCACTTTGTATTGATAAAAAATATAAAAACCTATTTTTTAATGAAGATTTATGAATCTGTAACCTCTATTTTGTCGCCGTTGATCAATGTACTAGTTTTTTTCTTCTTACAAATTCATGTACACATTTACAGACTTATTTACGCAGTAAGGGCGACGAGACTCTACTGTCGACATAATATTATATTATCAGCTAAATGCAAATTTCAAAGCTCCATAAAAATAATTGCTCCGACAATTTTCACGATTTCTCTCTCCGTTATGCCTTGTTCTGACCTGACAAGTAGTAAGTGGAGTGGCGAGTAACTCGCTACTTGTATCACCAAAAAGTGTTCGCACTGCTGTCAAGTAGAGTTCATTAGTAAGCGAAGCGTCGCGACATGACGGGCTGCACCGCAATAAAGTAGATACGCTAATTAAGATGATTGTAATGATTAGTTTAGAAGAAGTGGAAGAATAAATTAGTGAGATGAAAATAAATAAACTATGGACATGAAAATAGATTAATTGCCGCAAAAATATACAATTTTAGAGTAGAATTTACGCGCCAATGGCACGACATATTGCGCGTGTGTGCGTCTACGAAAAAACTGCGCAGGGATGCGTGGAGGGAGGACTCTACTTGCCGAAAAAATAGAACCAAATGGATTCAATCTACTAAAGAGATGACTGGGCGAGTATTTTAGTCGAGTAGCGAGTATATTAGTAACTAAACGTGTCCGAACACCATAATTTTAGTAGAGTGTGTTGAAAATAAAATTAAAAATTGTGGTGTTCGGACACGTTTAGTTACTAATATACTCGCTACTCGACTAAAATACTCGCCCAGTCAGAACGGGGCATTAGAGAGCTTTACTACTTCAAACAGATACAGAAAGTAACAACAGATTTAGGAATTCTCTGTTTCCCGGACAAAGGGATTCCCTCATAATTAATGTTTCTTTAGCTTGTATTTAGCTTACAGATCATTAGAATCTTATTGTTTAATTATATAGAACATTCTTCCTCTGATTATAATTATTATCTCACCAGTGTCTTATTGTAAACAACGTTCTATCTTCGATTGTAAATTATAAGAAGCTTATTATTTAAATATAGATTCCACTTTTCTTTGCTTTAAAATCATTGGTTTCTTATTATTTAAATATATAACGTTTTCTCTTAGATCGCTGATCGCAATACATAGTTTAAAATTTAAATTATTTACCAAGTTCTTTCTCAGATTACAGATCATAAGAATCATATTACTTAAATATAAAAAGTTCTTTCTTAGACTTCAAATCACGAGTGTCTTATTATTTAAATATAGAACGTCCTTTCTTAGATTACAGATCATATTGTGAATAGTAGATATTATTTAAATATAGAACTCCTTTCTTAGATTACAGATCGTATTGTGAATAGTAGATATTATTTAAATATAGAACGTCCTTTCTTAGATTACAGATCATATTGTGAATAGTAGATATTATTTAAATATAGAACGTCCTTTCTTAGATTACAGATCATATTGTGAATAGTAGATATTATTTAAATATAGAACTCCTTTCTTAGATTACAGATCATATTGTGAATAGTAGATATTATTTAAATATAGAACGTCCTTTCTTAGATTACAGATCATATTGTGAATAGTAGATATTATTTAAATATAGAACGTCCTTTCTTAGATTACAGATCATATTGTGAATAGTATTATTTAAATATAGAACGTCTTTTCTTAGATTATAGATCATATTGTGAATCTTATTTTTTAAATGTAGAACGTCCTTTCTTAGATTACAGATCATATTTTGAATCTTATTTTTTAAATGTAGAATGTGCTTCTTTGATTTTCTAATTTACAATAGCCAAATAGCTAAATTTCCATAAGCCGCTTGATTTATGTATTTATCTGCTGGGAAATTTGTAAGAATTTCCATTCTGTTAAAATATGAAATCCTTTATAAGTACAAACCGTAGATCGATTCTTTGTTGTTTACAATCGACTCTGTTATCTTAGTCCGCAACAATGTGTACAGTTATTATGTATGGAGATAATAATAGATTGGCGACACTATGCTATCATATTCGTGATGAATAATATATTGATTTTTCCCCGTTAAGTAGTTTCAACAATATTCGGTTGATGTAGTAATGTGGATATCCCATGCGATTGGTACGGACTTGCCAACCAGAGAATGAGTAATTAAATACTTTGTTGGTTTTTACATTTTTATTCCACTAGTAAACATTTCTCCGCAGGGGTAGGCAGAGAGGGTGGAACGCAGTACAACACTTATCTTGAAACACACACCTTGCTGCGATCACACATCGTCTTATACATTCTCTGCAATAATTCCAACTCTTGAAAATAAGCCTCATTTCAATTTTTTGATAAACTTGATCGTGCCATGTTTTTTAAGGCCTCCCCTACGTCTTCTTTCATCCACTAGCACTGTATAATATACTCTCTTACTTTCTCCGGCCACCTTCTCTGTATTTCTAAGTCAGTAGGTATACCTACACGGAGAAAAATGATATTCTAAAATACGATCATTTTATTTGTAAAAACGGGACTGAAATTCTTACGAACCAATTAACAGTGTTTCAATGTTTATTGGCGGGAAAGTTTAAGAATAATTTGTTGGTATACGTACGAAATTACGAATACCAACAAATTATTCTTACATGTTCCCGCCAATAAATATTGAAACCCTGTTAATTTGTTCGTAAGAACTTCAGTCCTGTTTAAGAGATTTTGGCTCTGTTATATATATTTTTATATAAGTTATTTGCATACGACGCCTATTAATTATAAATCTTTTTTTATATTAGCGCGCTCCCTCTACCATTCGTGTTTACATAATATCTCCCTTTCAAATCATCTTCGGCGAACTTCTTCTTTTTTAATGCTTTCTACGGAGCCCTTAGGTGAATGTCAAAAAATTCATATTCTACGCTTTCGTAGATGGCGCGCGTATAGTATTTTTTTAACTTATAAACGCTTTTTACAAGTTGCGCTTTGAAATATTAAGAACATTTTATTGTTCGCAGCAGTACACAAGCAATATGAATATTTACAAATAGTTTTGTCAATTAAAAAACAAATCTTTCAAGAAAGGCTAACAAATACAATATTTTATCCGTGATTCAATCCAATATTGTATTTGCTAGCCTTTCTTGAAAGATTAGAGTTTTTTAATTGACAAAACTATTCGTTAATATTCATATTGCGTGTGTACTTCCGCGAACAATAAAATGTTCTTAATATTTCAAAGCGTAACTTGTAAAAAGCGTTTATAAGTAAAAATACTATACACGCGCCATCTACGAAAGCGTAGATAGAATACGAATTATTTTGACATTCATCTTAAACAAATTAAATAAAACAATAATTGATTCCGAACTACTTCTAAAGTCCGTTCCTCATGGCTGAGGATCGTGACGCCTATTACATTTTCCATGGTGGACAAGGCTTCTCCATTCCTCGCGGTCCTGCTCTGCGTGGAGAGCTGCGGACATTGTCGTAGTGATATTTGGTCACTCCAGCACATTGGTGACCTTCCTTAGCTTCTTCTGCCTTCCTCTTTCCCAGTGACTATTAGTTTATCCTCAGTTTGGCGAGCAACATGTCCAAAGTATCTTAAGAAACGTTTTAGCCAGATAGTTGAAAGCCTATTGTGGATGCCTAGCTCTTCCGGGATGGGCACATTTGTGCGTCTGGCTGTCCATGGAATACTGAGCATTTTTGTCCAGCACCACATTTCGAGGGCTAAGTGTCCATGTTTCATGACCGTAAAGACACACGGGGAAAATGAATGCCATCGAAAATCGATCCCAAACTAGCAACAGCTAATATTTTTGTTTATTTCCATCTCATGTGTGCTAAATGCGAATCATGCAGATATCAATTTTGTGTTAGAAACTTTATGTGTAATTTTATTAATGGGATTTTTCATATTTATATAGTTTCTTACGATTTAGTCAATTAGTGTATCAAGAAAAGGTTTAGATAACATTCAGTGGTTGAGTGGTCATCACGTTTGGGTCCCACACAGGCGTCCCGTGTTCGATTCCTCGGCTGGTTAAGTCATCCATCACAACACAAACAACATCTTCCGCTTAGTGTGGTGGTAGTACGAGATTTTCAAATGTTGTCAGGTTATTCATAACCCGGGAATGTTTGTCTTTCTTTTTAAGAAAAAAAAATACAAAAATGGGTATAACAAGAGGTAGGTGTAGAGGTGCAATTAAATAATATATGTTTTCTCGTCTTGTTAGATAGGTCACCTGGCATTGACATTCGAAGGTCAATGGTTCAATCTCCTCGGATTGCGATACTAATATATTTAGCAAATCTAATGTTTTCCTTGTAATTTTTTCGTTTCACCTGCTGTTATTTTATTTGCCGTAGACCATTAATACAGCCTTCTAGCTTCCAAGAAACATGGAGCCTCCTTCATTTAGCTCGCAGTTTTTTAAAGTACTTATAACCTCCATGACACGTGTAGACTAGGCTATCGTCAGTCTGAATTAATATTTATTTTTACATACCTCTCTGCCAAATATACCTTCAATAGGTAGAAACCATCACTTTATACCTGGTGTTAATTTTGCAAAATTTAATTGGTTGAAGGATTTTAACCGGCGTTTCCTGAGAACATCTTATCTTATCTTAATCTTAATATATAAAACAAAGTCGGGTTAGTTACACCATTTATAACTCAAGAACGGTTCAACCGATTTTTATGATCATTGATTTGTTGGATTTGTCTCCGTCCCGATTAACAGAATAACTATTAAAACATCGGAAAAATTCACTGGAAAAATAATTACGAAGAAAATTATTTTTTTCATATATTTTGTGTGGAACGGCTTTTCAAATAATGTGCGTTGGTCGACATAATTTGAATCAATTCGAACTGTCAATGGTGTAGTGTGCCGAACATTTCGTGCTTAGTCAACAGCTCAATTTCATTTTTTTAAATTAGAGTAGGTATCTATTTATATTAACTTAATAAAAACTTAATTTATTTCAGCTAATAAATTAAGCACAACATTTATTGATTCTGAGGCGGTACGAAGTTTGCCGGGTCAGATAGTTTGGAATAAAAAATGCACTAGTCATTTTGCTGTCAAAAAAATATGTTTCAACCACAAGTTGCCATTGATTCCACCCGTTCAAGTCGCGACGGGTTCAAGTGATACGCTCGTTTGGTGTGTTACCGTGCTGCTGGAATGAGACACCTTATCACGTGTCCCGCCGCTAGGCTATACCCGACTACTCAGTTGCTACGTGTGGTGGAAAAATATTTTTATAGTTTTTAATTGTAAAACAATATCGCCGTTCAGCAAAATGACTTACATTTTTTTACTCCAAATATGCTCAGGAATCACCGGTTATAATCCTTCGGAAACGTGCTGTTACACCATGTATAACAAATAATATACTGTTTGACATTTGCTCTCACTTCTCCATCCTTCATACTCAATGTTACAAAGCTCCATAGCTCATGATGCAATCGATATTTTCGTTAGAATAAAGTAAACTTTGCCTAAAAATTTCAGTATTAAAAAGTTCAACAAATTTCATGACGCTAAAACTCGCAGTCCGAGGGTTGAGGATTGAAACAATGCCTAAAATGTAATTACTAATGACGTAAAATCGTTCACTTTTTTAGTGCATCTTATCAATTTTCTTGGACATTTATTGTTGGAATTTACAAAAAATTGTTGTAATACAGCTGTCGTATATAATATGTATTTAGAATACCATGAAGCTTCGAAGAATTAAAAATAAACAGTAGTAATGCAAACTTAATAAAATTACAAATTTTTATTCAATTTCTATACGTTGAAATAATATCGTCTAAAATTCACCATATCAATGTTTCTCTTAATTTGCCAGTCTGTTCCATATCATACCTGTTCCGCTAAGATTCATACCTTCATAATGTTATAAACATGAATAGGTGGATAATAATATATAATCATGTAATATAGTAAGAGGTATGCACATACTGAGCCAACACCGACCCATGTTTCTGAACCGCAAACGGAGGGCATCAATTGGGCCCCGAATTCACAATCAACGCAATAAAAATCCTTTATGGAGCTGGGCAAAAAATAAGTAGGGTAGGGTGTTGAACCTCCTATCGATTTTTTACTTTGATCATGGCTATATTTACGCAGTGTGCTTTATATATGAAAATAATAAAAAAAATTGCGCACTCATAGCTTGAATATTACAAATTTCGTTTTCCTGTTTACCAATCAGTTTGCAGAGTATGATTTATTTTTTAGACTAGTTATAATATTGCGTTTATCGTATTATCTAATTGATTTAAGTATTGATTACTAACACTGAATCTTTTCAATGAAAACTGATGTCATCATTTCACTTAATACCTTTCTATTTCTATGCCCTATACCAGTAATTGTAATTGATTATCTTTTCAGCGTAAAATTTTGATATTTGAACAATTTTGGTCACATTTTACCCGAAGTAAGAGAAATTTCTCTTTGGGTACACCAGGCAACCGCTCTTATCTGTTTTTTTTTCTCGTCCTTGATTACAATGAGTTCTTTGTTCTAAATTATGAAAACATTTGCTTTAAGTATTATTATTATTATTATCACATCTGTCACAATGAACATCGTTTATGCAGTTGATATACAAGCATTAAATTACCGCTTCAGAATGCTTCATTGAGTCAATGTTGTTCATTTGAAAGCCATTTCTTTAACCATCTGTTGCTGTAGTGTCCAGCTTTAGACAGGCCTCACTCGATTGTCTCCCGTTTTACAGATTCTTTGCAGCTCCCGTCAACATCCGCCAACAGTTCGTTTTACGTCGTCATCCCAACTTCTATCAGTAATCTCCACATTTCTTCTCCGATAAATGACGCCACTAACAGTTCTGTTCCACGTGTCCGGCATAGTCCTGGATTCATTTTCAATTATTTACATAGTTGTTTTCATAGACATATGAATATGTATAGACCTGCCCTAAGTGATAAAAGCGTATTATTTCTCCCTCCTTAATTCTGGGTTCCATGGAACCGGCCGGGCTGGCGTATAGGTTCGCGTGAATCTAGAAAATGTGACGTCATCATTCTTGTGCGGACTAGCGTCGAGCTCTTATCGGTACATTTTACGAAATAACACGGCAAAAATGGTAACTTGTGCTATTAAAACATGTAAAAATAGAAGTGAAAAAGAGTATAAACCCAATTGTCGTATTACCTTCCATATGCAGGCATTATTTGTCATTATTTTAAGCTTATTCACATCATATAATATGATCAGTTTTAGACATGAAGCGGAAGCAACCGAAATTCCCGGTCCCGTCGTGTGCACGTTGCAGTTTACTGTGATAAGTAAATTATGAAACATTTGTAAAAGTGTCTTAACTAAACACGGTAACAAAATATTCGACTCTCAAAACATGCGTACCTTTCTTCCTTTTTTTATGGATTACACAAGTTTGTTCAAACCGGGCGAACAATTCGCGCTCCCATGTAAAAAGGTCTATTCATTCAAAAGCAGATTTTACTTTTAAGAGCTAAATGGTGATATTATAATGCGTGATGCCTATTGTATATATACATACTGTCATATTGAAGGATTAACGAATCACATATCGTTACCGTCAACTCATCCCTCTCCGCCCCGCTACAGATGGTTATTACCCCTCTCCCTGATTCTCAAGTCTATGAATAATATGTCTGTGGTTGTTTTGATTACCTTTGCCTTTGTCAGCCACCTGGTGTGCCTAGTTTTAGGCAAGCCTCCCTCAGCTGTCTACAGTTTTGTAGGTTCTTTGCAGATCTCACGTATCTGCCAACAGTTCTCTTTACGTCTTCATCCCAACTTCCATTAGTAAACCTTCGTTTATCTTCTTAAACAAATGACGCCACCATCAGTTCAGTTCCGTACGCTCGGCGAAGTCCTGGGTTGATTTTCAGTTATTTTGATTACATTTGCCTTACTTTTATTCCGCTCACTAGTGTTTCTATCTTTCATGACGATACCTCGCATGGCTGTTTGTATAATTGGCATTTACGTCACAATGCTTAGTGAGTGAATAACGATCGGTCTTTCAGTATATTAATAGTCAGGAATGTTATGAGTCCGATTGGGTTGTCGGGATTCCTACCCGACTTGACAAACATGAACCGAACTTGAAAATGAACTAAAATACCGTAGTGCCACAATGTGAGTACCGGCCATATGCATTCATTGAATACAACACGTGTTCGGAGGTGTTGAGAACATGTACCTACCTAAAAACAATTAATTAATTATTCCTGATTCGAATTCCCAAAGCGAACTACCAAACTAGAATTCAAAGCATTAGACCCTACGCAATAAATATTGTAAACTATAATTTATGGTATTTGTTTTATAATTTACATATTGTTTAATTCATTAGTTACATTGTTATTTACCAAATCTATTTATTATTATTAAAACGTTACAATCTCATAATTTTCAATTAATTTAATACCATAATGATTCGACCATTACGTCAATCAATGTTTTGTAAGGTAATAAAATTTTTATATTTGGAAAAAACTACTCAAAAAAATCATATAAAATAGAAAATGAAATTTTGTTTCATTACCTTTTTTGTTTGTTTTCTTTTTAAACTTACTTTAATAGAATTCTTGTCATATGTGTTTGAGAAATTTCTTTTTGCGTAATTCTGCCTTTATCGTTTTATGTGTACTTTCGTCCGTTTATGATTTCATTAAGCGTACAAAGGTCCCTTCAAAGCTCACATTTAACCCAATTAGGTTTTGCATAATTTCTTATTAAGCCTAATGTTGTTGCATACCTACATCAAGTCAGAGCATGTATTAGTCAATTAGTGTATTGGTACGGGACAGTCTGTACGGCATCCTCTTTTGTTTCACTTCAGTCCAACTTTGCCCCGGATGCCGTATCGTCGGCTGCTTTTACAACTTGTATAATGTCGTGGTCGGTCTTTTCTACATATCTCTTTAAATCATGTAAATTATCTGCTAACTGCATAATAATTACATGTTTATTAGTTGCCCATCACTATTACGTATTGTAATCAATACATAATTGCGTATGTGTCAAGTGAGTTCCGATATTATGTGTTAGAAAATCGTATTCTCATTTTGGACAGTTTAAAGTTATTCAAATCGATGGGAAAATCTACATTATTCACAAATATCATTTTTTGACGTTCCACTGATAAGCGTTATTATGTTATTAATTAAATTCCTTCGTTATGCATTCATGAAAATGATGTTTACACCATCCATAAGCCAACAACATTATTATTCGTCGATGAGAAATAATGCTCACAGCACTTAGTTTGTAATGGACCGCAAACATATTTAGATTATTCAGATTTTTTATCAAGTTTTTTTTTTCCAAACTTACTTACTTAGTTAAATGTGAAATGGTCAAACATCATTATAAAAGGGTAATATGTACAAATATTATGAGCTATATTATACAGCACAGCTCTAAGGCTTACCTCAATTTCAAAAAAAAAAAATTCTCTACCCCTTTTGTCTAAATCTCGCTAGAAAATGAAACCTTTGGATGTACTAAAGTTGTTATTATGTTTTTCTTGATTAGGTCATTAGCAGATATGAAATTAACAATCATTAAAGGATATGTGAAAATGTTTTCGAATTCTACACTTTCAAATATCAATAACAGTGTCCCCTGCCTGGTACCTTGCGGTATACCCGAAATACAAGCAGTGAAGTGGGGAAAGCATTTCTCGAATCACAGTACCATTCTTTTTTAGACGTTTCGTCATCTGAGGATCGTGATCGTGATTCTTGGTGAACTAGAGTCCTCCACTCCTCGCAGTCCTATACTGCATGGAGAGCTGCGGACAAGGACGTTCCGGATGCACGTGCTAAATCCAATGCATCGGCGATTTTACTCTGCTTTTCCTGCCTTCCATTCGGTAGTGACAGTTTGGCGAGCAACATGTCCAAAGTATCTCTTAAATATACTTTTACCATGCGATCGATATATGCCCGCTTGAAGTTTTCACTGTAGTTATATTAATAAAATGATAGCATGTTGTATTTATTACGCCACTTCCCGCCTTATCTGGAGAACACTCCAGCGGAAAAGTTCGCTGGTATTGTGCGGTGATAAATCCACAACACAGAAGTGCATACATTACTCATACTATCGCGGCTGTTTTTTATATTATCCGGGCTTATCTCGAATGGTATTCCGACTCATAATAGGATAATTTGGCATTACTTTTATTATCAAATAAATATTACCAAATATGAATATCAGGTAAACAAAGAACTGAACTAAGTTTGGTTGGCATGAAAGGGAGAAAAGAAAAAATTAAGACAAATCACTTTGTGTACACCACTTGCGCATGTTACAAACATGTTGATAATTTTGATTAAGTAAGTGGTGAATAACAATGTGATTTCATTTCATTTACCACAAAATGAATTTCTGATTATTGAAGAAGAAAAATAATATTGTTTGTTTGCGGTTCTGACCGCGAGCTCTGTTGTGAGTCGTCTTTCTGTCACATGCGTCATTTATGGGAAAGTAGGACAGATTTTAGAGGTTTATCAATGTGTCAATCATTTACTTTGTTCTTATTATGTTCGTTAACTATTGAAGCTAAGCTAACGTCTGGGAAACCTTCCCCTTGCCCGCTGCTATCTGAAACAACCATGAACTGAACACGATAATTAACTAGGTATCTAAGTCTCTATTCGGCAATTTGTTTTTTCATGGATCTTAAGATTAATCTTCTCATAGTGTGAACAAAATATTGAAGATTTCTTATTTTTCTATCTACGAAAGAAGAATATAGTACCTAAATATCTAAAAACATCACGCTTGAATAAAATAATCAAGGTTCAGAAACGGGCCCTATGTTACTGTCACTTTACATAAATTCGTAGAAACACTTATACAATTCAAAATTTTGTATCATCAGCTACATTTGCTACATCATTATCATTACAAGCAACCGTCATTGCGTCGAAACTGGGAATTGTATAAAACACGACCTTTACGACAACATTTTAATATGCGTTTGTAGCTATGGGTACCGCAATCCTCTTTCTGATGAGCTGTCCATGTGTTGTCTAGTACGTGACTTGAGATAATGTCGAGACTTCAATGACATATGTACGTAAAAGGATATCTCGTTGTCCTTATGATATTTGCATCGCAACAATGAACGCCATTTAATGCGACATATCGCGTATTGTATGGAGTAGTTTCAAACCAAAGCCGAAAACAGTTTTCCTCGAGGTCTTATATAAATGTCTACTGCGCCTGAGTTTTTTTTATAATTTTGATACGTCAGCAGTCTTAAAACTTGCGCATTCGAACACAGACAACGTTAAAATCAATTACATAAATTTTCCGTACTGCTTTTTCTATTATATCAGAAGATAATGCTTTCAAAATATTATTTTTACCCAATTTCAACAATTTATTATTTAGGAACAAAACTACACTCTCAACATATTATCAAAGATTTGATCCAAAGTCTCTGTAAACATCACATTAATTTTGAATAAATTGTTGCTTTTGACAGTAGTCAAAAGGCAGAGATTATTAACCAAGACGTGAAAAATATTCGTAAAACTACTTCCGAACCTGATAGATATAAAGGAGATGGGGTAGTATCAGCGCGCACAAACGTGTCGCCAACATCGTTCGTCGTGCAAATCGCATGTATGCAGAGAAGCGCCCTGCTTCATTTTACAACTACTCACCTAACTAATAAACATATAATTTCTTTTGATAGTCCGATCGGTATGGTCGTTACTCTGCGATAATTAGGAAGCTTCCATGGCATGTTCTAGAGCATCTGTTTTGCCGTGTCGTCGTGAAACGTGAACCCGCCGTGGCGACTACTACGGCTGAAGTTTTTTGGCACGTATAATCTATAGCATTTTAAAAGAAGAACGGGCTATCAATACAGTTACGCATTATATTAAAATCAAGCATTGCAAAATTTGCATAACGTCTGTTTTTTAGGCTAAATCTATTCGTTGCCTCAAGTAAGTCCATATGGTGCGTGAACTTCGGATAAGTTGGATGCGTCCGCATATACATAGACATACCTGAGGATTTTTTCTGGATCCATTCCACATATATTAAATTCGGTGCGGAGTCCATACACCACTAGCATACTCCATCTAACTAATCATTCGCAACTTTTGACACCCCTGAGAGACCCATATCTCGGGATAAAAACTCCATACATAGAATAGCCTGGTGTTAAAAATGTTATGACTATCGACTTCGTATTGCTTGCCTTTCGCAAAGTCAGACACCAAAACCGCTTTCGAAACTTCGATTCAGGTTTAGGGTTTGCGCAAACCTCGGCGTGACTGTTAAAATGAACGGAAAGTGAAATTAATTTAAATAAATGAACGGAACATCCACGTACATGCAGCCTTAAGTATTTAATCTGGAACTGGGTCATGCTAAACGATCGGAGGCACGAATTTAAAAAAAGAGATCACATAACGATGGATATACATGATATCAATTTTGTGAAATTAACAATAAATTGATGAGCGAACCGTGTCTCGTAGGTATCGTGTTTTGTTTTAGGAACATTATTGATAAATAATAATAAATATCAACATAAAATCTACTAATTTGGCAAGTTGATTATTCTGTAAAAAGTGATACGATTTTCCTTGATACCACCTTGCAACGATTTAGTGATTAAATCACCTGGCTTTCATTTCTTGTATACCTACTTATCACAACACGTGTTTATATGTAGGTGCCCGAAGGAGATCCCGGTTGAACTTAAGGATAAGGATTCGTCATTAACCTTAAAATAATTAACGACTTTTAAGTTAACTGCGATTCCAGTTCACTCGGATTTTAGCACCATTATCCTTAACCTTAAAATAAACGATTTTTTTTAAACTGTGATTCTAGTTCTCTCGGATGGCAGCGAAAAATCGTTAGTTTTAAAGTTAAATACAATGAACTCCTTATCCTAAAGTAAAACCGGAATTGACCCTCATAATCCCTGACGCAAAAACATCGATAAATGATTTGTCGACGATAATGTCGGCAACTTGATGTCATTCCCGATCTTTACTGCCGATCGTCCAATAATAGGTAACATCGATAGAATTGAGCATAATTTTTGACGTGAACTGTTGTTTATTCGCTGGCAATCTGCAGCTGTGCTTAAAAAGGCGAGAATATGACATT
Organism: Limnephilus auricula; assembly: GCA_951813805.1. NCBI lineage: Eukaryota > Metazoa > Arthropoda > Insecta > Trichoptera > Limnephilidae > Limnephilus > Limnephilus auricula. The sequence continues at coordinate 8,339,602 of OX638408.1, forward strand.
ATCAACAAAACCTTTGTCGATGATGCTAAGGTGTCTATGTATGACAGTTGAAGCGATATCTCAGTAGATAGCTGAATTAAGGCGTACCGACTTTTGACTTCTTAAATAATGGCTAAAAAGGCCCCTTTCTCGTTCATCATGAGTTCATAATATATGGTTGTTGAAAAAATGATTTAATTCGTACTTTGTTAAAAAATGTTTGCAATGGGATATGGCTGCAATCTAATATATCCGTTTTAACAATACTTCCTTTCTATGTAACAGAAAGTGATGGAGACAGAAAATAAGTCCCGGATAGCTTTTTTTTTTCAAATACAACTGATTTAACGATCATTATAATTAAATCGTTTGTGAACATTACAGGCGCTTCTCTCTCATTTCTATCACCTTTTTCCCTGCAAGTTTTTCTAAGACATCGTGGTTCTTCTTCTCCATAATAGCCTGTCTTGCCGGCGTTCCAGTCTTACGTTCAGGCCTTTCACTCGGTCTAATCGCTGTTACGTCGTGTTACGGGGGGCGAGCGTTACGTGGTCTGCGCGGGGTACTCGCCTACGGTAACGCGGGGCCCGAGGGCACTGCTGCATCGAAGAAGGCGAAAGTCGTATTCAACCGGAGCCGCATAAATCTCCTTCTTGCCATTTGATATCGTGCAGTGCACGTGTCCGGTTTGTTCTCGTGAATACTAATAAATTGATAGCATTAGTTTGTCGAGTTACTCATAGTTGGCCGTGTGGCGGGTATCGTTAGCGGCAATGTTACAGTTTAGCATGCATAGATGGTTTTAGATAATGGTGGACCGAATTTGTATGGGCGTATAGGGCATTTAAGAAATAATTTAAAAAAAAAAATTAAATACGAGTGTGCTTTAGACCACACGACTGAAGTAAAACTTCTAGAGAGAAAGAAAATGTGCGCGCGCACTGCTCTCTCTTGCTCCTACAGTATTTATAAAATTGTTCAAGAACAAAATGAAATTACGAATAATCTTCATGCACTGGCTATGAGAGGAAGAGAGAAAGGAAATGTGCACGCGCACTGCTCTCTCTTGCTTTTACAGTGTGATATAGCCCGTTCGCATCGCCCGTAACGCATAACACTTTTCGTAACGCATTCGCCAGCTTACCCCCCAAGTTAAGCGTGCGTAAAAAAGTTTTACTTCAAAAAATTCAAATGTTATTTATTTAATATGTATACAGGGTAAATAAATCACGTACGCGAAAGATTTTAGCCTGCGATTCCTGAGCAAATTTTTAGTAAAAAATGTAAATGTCATATTGCTGTCAGATGATATTAATTTAAGTAAATACTCCTTTACACACGCTTGACTTGGGAAGTAAGCTAGCGAATGCGTTACGAAAAGTGATATGCGTTGCGAGGCGAACGGGCTGTATCACACTGTTGAAGCAAGAGAGAGCAGTGCGGGCGCACTTTTTCTTTCTCTCTTCCTCTCATAGCAAGTGCATGAAATATCACAGTCATGCGGATGCGGGTGTATAGATGGAGCTACAGAAGTATTTTCTTCAGTCGTGTAGTCTAAAGTTCACTCGTTTTGTTTTCAGTTAAAAACAATAAAATATTTTCACACGTCGCAACTCAGTAGTAGGGTACAGCTTAGTGGTTCACGTGACAAGCACTCCGACTCAGAACACGAAACAGCGCGGATATCACGTGATCCCGTCGCGATGGGAGAAAACAATGTATAAAACATGATCGAATAATCTTTTAATGAAGAGATGTCATTATTATCCATCTGGGATCATCTCTTGTTAAAAACATATTTTGCAAAATAATCCACAATTTTGGCTACAGTGAAATTATAAGACCCGCGAAGACGTGCGAACTCCCTTGCGTAGATAAGTGATTTCTTGTGTTTTTGTAGCTCGTAAAAGAGCAGGAAGTCTGTAAGACGTAAACCGTTGGATATAAATCAATATATTTGTATATGGAACATAAGTACTGTGTCAAGAGCATGTGCGTAGATGACCAAATTTAGGGCACATTTATTTTTTGCCGTCCCGGATATTCTCATTTTGCTTTGCAAACATGACAAGTGTTCACTTTCGTTAAAAAGGGTTCTAACTTTTCTTTTCCTTGTTCTGAGATGTGATATGAAGTTTGCAAAGACCTTTTCTCGAAATGTATTTACCGATTTCTGATTTTGAGGTTGCATCTTGTGTAAAGTATTTTAGTTAACAAATTTTTAAGAAAAGTATTTAAATTTTGTTTACCATTTTACCATTTACCATTTTGGAACGTACCTGAACGTGCGTACATAACGATATGTAGGTAACCAACTAGGGTATAATAATTCTAACTAAAATTCCCTAAGTTGACGACCGGCGTAGTCCAGCGGAAGGGCGTTAGACTCCTATTCCGAAGGCCGCGGGTTCGAACCCGGCGTGCAAAAATAAATTTTATTTAATAGATTTGTGTTATTTCACAATTAATTATTTAAAATAATATATAATATATTTGCGGCACGTTCCAGAGTGGAAGATACTCTTAGTATCGTCCTGGTGTAAGACCACCATTCAGAATTAAAACGTTGCTTGAAATGGCTTTAGCCGTGTTTAGTGACTAGATCTGAGTAGCCAGGTACTTCCCCACCTTCCTCTTCCTCGTCTCCTTCCCTTTCCCACTTACCTTCAGCCTGATAACGTACTCCAATTTGGGATGCCATAGTTTCACTGGCTCCAGACGGGAGCAGTTGGGTCTCTTGTGAGGTATTCACTATAAAAATAAAAATAATTGCCATTCACGATAGGGCCACATTATTTTATTACGATAGCTTCACTGCCCGCCTTCAAGGCCCGGAGTAATAAAAATCTCTCAGGGTATATGTCATGTTTGGAGATGCTGTGTGGAGTATTTTTTTTTAGGGAAAGCAAGTTTTGGGAATGGAATGAGGGGTTAGTAGGAGACTGGGGGTCAGTGTGTCCAGCTGTGACGGATCTTCGAATCAATCCCTCCCACTGCTGTACATATTCCGAGAGTCCTGTTGGAGAGATCTACAGGTCTCCCTCAACCAGTCTCTCTCGATTCGGCCTGCCACGCAGTAGGAGGGTAGACGCATCCACCGCCAAGATCCGGACAAACCTCACCCCATGAACCCGGGCACCCCTTCTAAATCTCTAAACGTAGCGAACCACTTGGGGTGACCTGTGGGAGTTTAATTATAATTTATTTAACCTAATTCGTCGTTAATATTGGTAGGGCATGCTCGAGTGCCCTTGTTACGATTGATTTTAATGGTTGAATAATATTTGTGTCTAGGTCTTGGCATTTGCGGCTGCTGGAATCATTAAACACATTAATTATATCGAAAGTTTTATTGCAGCTATCAGTACACGTCATGATCAAGTCGAAATTCGTGGTATTAGTCATGTTTATATACGGCATCGTCATCAATCATCATACGAGGGATATTTACTCTCAGTTTCGATAAAGACCACCATCGAGAAATGTTGCTTGAAATGGGCTTAGCTTGATTTTGTCACCAGTTCTCAATAGCCAGGTGCTTTTCAATCTTCGTCTTTCCCATCTCCCCACTTTCATCCTCACAGAGTACGCCAAATGGGGATGCCACAGTGTTTCGGACAGTCAAGAGGAATTAGAAATCTTGATTATAATTCTAAAAAATTAAAAATCATTTGATTTTTGGCGTGGTAGTTTTATTGTCAATCGTGGGAAATTTTTTGATAAAACAGACAACCGCGATCTCAATGTAGTAAACAATATAGCTTTATAAAGCAAATAAAATCACTGAATGAAGTCAACAGGAAGATATCTAAAAAACAATTTGAAAAATAAATTATAACGTTTACACGAACCATAAAAAACAACAGAAGTTCTAATCACTGTAGAATATGTAAAACAATTGTAAATTTAGTTAATTACTTACTTTAATTCCTTTTCCAAGTTATCCTGTTGTTGCTGTGAATCCTTTCCAGTTACTTGTCATCCAATTTATACACATTTGTTCACGTTCGTTGTAGGTATACTATGTATTTTTTATATTTATTATTATTTATGTATTGTTATTATTTCTATTGTGTAGTGAAGATAAAGTTTATAATACATTATGTTTTGAAATTTTGCTGGTTATTAGTATATTAGTTACATTTAATTTGTTATTTATTTGTGTTCTTACATCTTCTATTATTTTTTAATATTGTATTTTTATATTTACAATATTGTATTTTTTGTAAATATGTCAGCCCACGGGTACAGGGCCCTTAGTTTTTTTTTAAATTTTTATTATTATTACAATTTTTAGTTATGTGAAAATCTGTAATTGGATTTTATTTTTATTATTAAGTTTATTGTAATAGATGTAAATAATCTGTTGATTTTCCTAAATAAATAAATAAGTAATATGTGAATCTCAGGTCCCAGATCTTGGGAACAGGTATAATAATACCTATTGAAGTCTATATAGCAACAATAAATAATTTTTAAATCCTTTTCAAAGTATCTACAAATAAAAAAAATATATTTATTAAGAGTTTTTACGGTGGTTGAAATGCGTAGATGGTTTTGCTACTTTCTTTGTTATTTAGTTTAAAAAAACGGTTTATGAAAACCGCTTTCACGAATCAAATAATAATTTATACTGATCGCCTTCAAATCACCTGTATGATAGTGACCACTTGCTGAAAAAGTGTTATAATGTGCTTTTTAAGTGCCGAATACATCCTTGTTTATAAAATTGTTTTTCAGGATTAAAAAAAAAAATCAACGTAAATATTTAACGAGTTTACTTAATATTTCAATTGCTATTGCGTTAATGGGATTGTACAATATGTATTTATGTATAGTCATATCTAACGATGTGTTACTTACATATACATCCGTTACCAGAATGATACCAAAATAAAACATTTTAAATAATTAAATAATAAAACTTGGGTAATTTAATTACACTCTTATCTGTCAATTACTCTTAGCCGCGCAAAAATGCAGTTTTATTTTCGATTTCAATTTGCACTTATTTTTCAATTGTAAATCTTATCAAGAATTATATCTTTGCTGGTTTCACTCTCACCTTGGCACCCAATAAATTATTACTTTGTGGTCTCAAAAAGCTCCAGTGTCGTGTTGCCCAATCCGGAGGGGTCACAGCGTTGTCCCGAAAGGAAAAAGTGGTCATGAATTTCAAGTCATTACGCTTTGGCGGTCACGACAGTTTGGTTGACTTTTTCTTTTTGCGGCCGATCGCAGACTACGGACTCCAGCTGACCCGGAGAAAGCAGACAGATCGAGAAATAAAATCTTTCGTCGTATCGCTTGAATATAATTCAGCGTTGGTTTTTTAATATTATTATTTATTATAATACAACACGTGTAGAAAATGCTTCTGTATTTTTAAAGTTTAATATACGCCTGTACGGGCTTTTACAAAACGTGTGATATACATAATAGTGGAACAGTACCTAATCATGAGATTAATTATGCTAATTAAATTATATAGAACCCGTGTAGGTATTATGTAACATTGATTTATTGAAGATGTTGAGTATGTTATTATATCCTGTTTGTTACTATATTCCGTGCATGTGAAATGTGAACACATCTACTATTTCTGAGAAAGCATTTCCAACTACCAGCCGTCTAGGTACGAACGAATATCTAAATGACTCACTCAAGACAGTTTTTTTGAGGATTATCTTCGACTAGTGTCAGTTTTTTTTTGTTTTTGGTTTGAGGTATCGATATTGTATTCAGGTCGGCAAAGCGTGACGTTATATTATTACTGTTTTTATTGATCTCGATAATTCGCATTGAGTGTTTTGCAGCTTCAGTTTATTTCTCTTCCCTCTTTTTCGTTGTATTACATAATTATAAATACCAGTTTGCTTTCGTTTTTTCCACTTTTCTCTCCCATTTTTATCGAACCTTTCCAAAGTAGACCTTGGACTACGGATTTCGTTAAATTTTATTTATCTGCCCTCACACATAAAGGTGGATTGGCCACTCATTCTCGTGACATTAGCGCATACAAATCGTCTTTGATACTACTGCAATGTGTTGTATGTCACCTGGCAAGTATCGAATTGATTTATCCACCGTGAGACCATCTTGAGAAATAACAAATTGCCATTTAATGTATATATTAAAACTGTTCTTCGATACTCGTCGTTTTTATAAAATACTTATAATCGAATACTTATTCATTAACGTAACCAAATTCTTTTTTTCACCTACGGCCTATTACAGTATCAACGACGAAATTTTCATAAGGGAGGCATACATCTTTTCCTTTGACTTATTAAAGCTTCTTTCCTGGATAAAAAATGTTGGACAAAATTCCAGCAGGAAAAGATTGCATTATTTTAATTTCGAATCACAAAGTTACATCCTCTTATGGTATATGAACTTACCTATCTAGTTGTTGTTTTCGAAAAAAAAATCCTGAAGGTGCAAGCAGTTTTATCTATTCTACCGTCATTCTTAGGAAAGATCTCGAAAAATTTCAGCTGCCTTTTTGCTTGTTGCAGTATTGGAAATGACTGAAACACTAACTTGGCAGCCCAATCAAAGCGTGAGAAGAGCGGTAACAGATTACGGAGACCTTAATCTTAGTGGATAGAAAGCGGCTTTTGAAGATTATATTAAATTTAACATTCTTAAACCGACGAAAACAAGTGTTTTTTTTTTTTGCTTGGTTTTCGTTGAGATTATTTCCCATGCTCGTTTACGTGACAATAAATCGCGGTTTTGTACTCAGCGAAAGTGACATTTTTTTTACTTACGCGGATATTGACTAGCCAATGCATAATACACTCGCCGGTTTTGCTCTCTTGTTTTACATACAATTGGCAGATCAAATAATATGCCCACATCTGCCAGAGGAGCCGATCCATAATGACGACATCAAGAATTTATCCTCACCTCGCCGGTTCGCGAAGGTAGTAGCCGATCACCTTTAAAAACTTGATTGGATTCATTGAAGCAGCTGGGCACCTCTGCAAAATCTTCTACCACATCTAATCCACGCAATTCAATGCTTAAACAATCGGTTTGTACCTTTGTTCGAGGTTTCTTTATTTTGTTTGTTACTTCTTTTGTAACTTTCTTTGTGTGGTCCGTCGAGAAGGAAAGTGGTACCAGACCACTCTTAGTTTTATATTATAACGTGACGTGTGTATGTGAGTAAAATAATATTATATTTTGTATGGATGTGTGTGTCGGCTTCCAGACCGGTTCTAAGAAAGTTTGCCGGTTGGCATAGGCTTGAAACCTTTGTGTTTAATACTGCTTCTCCGAAGACCATTGGTTCTGTGCTCTGTGAGGTTAGCTTTAACTTACTATTGCTTTGTGACATTTATTGCATACTATTTATATACCTTCTATTTTATCTGCTTCTAAGTTCAATCAGTAAGGTAGGTGGCATTGGGTAAATGGCAATTTATTAATAACCTAAATTTTATGAAATTAAGTAAAAAAACGCGGACACATCGATGCTGACAAGAGTGTGTTTCGAGTATATAAATCAGAATACATCCAGCTAACATACCATCACGCCGTTTCTCCGCAGGGTTGAAAGAGATGATGGACCACCACCCAACTCTTTCTTGGAACACACTCCTTACTTCATTAACATTCACACACCGTACAGTACGTTATCTTCTGTTGGGAATACGAACTCTTAAATAACCCGATAAAAGTATTTGATTCGCTTGATCGTGCTGTGTCTTCCTCAAGCTTCCTCAACTTCCTCCATTCACTTTCGCGTCATATATTCTCTGACTCTACATGTCCAATCTTCAGCATCTGAAATCCAATGTCCCTGTTAAATCTACTCTACCCCGCCATCTTTTCCACTGTGAAAACCATAACACTAAGGACAACATTGAAAATAATATTTAACTGCCAATACCTATATACATTTTTTCGATTGGTCGATGTTTTCGATACATTCAAAACCTCTCCGTCCTTCATCAAAGCAAAAATCATTAGTTGTGTAGTAGAATGTATCCGATACAGTATTTCTGTAATTGTAAGTGACTATTATACACGGAGAAAAATGTTATTTTAAAATACGATAATTTTATTCGTAAAAAAGATTAAAAACGGGACTGAAGTTCTTACGAACAAATTAACAGGGTTTCAATGATTATTGGCGGGAACATGTAAGAATAATTTATTGGTATACGTAATTTCGTACGTATACCAACAAATTATTCTTAAATTTTCCCGTCAATAAACATTGACACACTGTTAGTATGTTCGTAAGAACTTTAGTCCGTTTTTACGAATAAAATGATCATAGTTTAGAATAACATTTTTCTCCGTGTATTTTTGTAATGTTTATCTAACTTATGTACCTCCTTAATTTTCGACGTGTTTTACGTTGTTAAAGGCCCTACTGGCATTCAATAAATAAATATTGTTGTCTTTATTGTAAGTAAATGCATACAATAAATTGTTTTTACAAATAGTGTTTTAAAAAACAATTAATTAGTGTAAATATACTTATATGGCTCAAATTAACTAACATATTGGCTATGTAAAATAAAATTTTAACAAAAAACTGTTTTTAAAAATATACGGGAACTGTTGTTTTATACGGATTTTCGATACTATTAAATATCTGCTATTTCTGTATTTTGGCTACCTAAGGCTGCGTATATACATGAGAGCCAAACCACGAATTATGGGACAGAATTTCAATAGTGTAAGAGTGCGTGGTATAAGATAAGTGTATACAAATGAATTATCGGTATTGACGTTACTCTTGCGGTGAATGATATTTTTAGTTCGCTTGACTATATTAGGAACAAATGAAGTCATTTGCAATAATGCGGTGCTTTCAATGAGGGAATTAATGATGTTTAAAAGAAATAATGTTGATTCGTGAAAGTACGTATTGATTAAGAGTGATTGACCTGAGATTGGCTGATAAAAAGTTTAAAAATGCTTGCAACTGTAGGAAGGTTGCGATGAGAAAGATCGATCATTTCCGGAATCAAATTTTTTAAATTAAAATTTAATATCGATTTATTTTATTAAAAACTTGCTTTTGTATATATCTACATTCAAGTAAACAATAAAAATGCTCAAAAGGCACGATGATAAATTATTAAATATCGTGTACTTCTTATAAGTATTTTTTGATTATAATTATTTATGATTTTTCAATAATGTCTGTACAAAATAATTTTGTGTAAATTTTTTTAATTTTTTTTTAGTTTTACCTTAAATAAATAGAAAAACTGAGGTATTTTTGTCACAAAACACGTTCTCGGAATTTTTTTTAATGATTTAAATTTAACTAAAATTAAAACTGTGTTGACTAGATTGTGTATTGATTTATTTTGTTGTATGATTGTATGATTTGAAATTTGTGTTGTTTAATAGAATCTATCGTTTGAAAATTGAACAAATCTGCCAACGACCAACGGTATAACCTTAGTATCTTAAAAATACCCTTCGTTTTTCAAAATTTTAAAACTGCTTGTACCAGATAAAATAACAATCTTTCAAAATATATTTATGTTTTTTTGTAAACAAGAGTCAATACGTCTAGAATTTGATTTAATAAGCACTAATTTCCGGTATTCTCTGGTAATAATCCTCTTAATAAACAATAATAGTTTTCGGAATAAGAATCGCAAGTATTAATTCTTCAATAAACAATCAACCACGTAAGCCCTACCAACACTGTAGCAGCAGAAGTCTTGAAATAGAAATACAATTACAGATATCTCGTACAAATTACCTGCTAATTCCGGGTATTTCAGCTTTCCAGAATCCAGGTGGAAAATTGCTTTTTAATTACGAGTACGACCCTCGAGGAAATAACGCGGACCCTTAACGACTTGAATCGATGTTCTTTTAACACGACTCTATGTTAAAGACACGGCAGTAGTTGGAATTACTCGTATAACTTTCAGATTTGGTACTTATATCATTTTAGTTTTTGCTTTTTAACAGTATATTGAGGGAAGTAGAGTTTAAATTATGGTATTATTTTTAAAAAAAAATCATTTTTAAAATGTTATTTAAATACTTATTTAATTATATTATAATATGTTGGGTCTTGAAACTGGTGGCACAGGCGGGAAACTAGAGAATCTATGTCACATTTACAATCGATTTTGTAATATATATACAGGATGTTAAGCACCGTACTTGAGTTACTTTAACCAGTGATTCCTGACATTATTTTAAGTAAAAAATGTTAATAAAATTTTGGTCTCCGGTGACTTTTTAGAAGTCATATTTTTTTTTTTAACTTTTTCGTCACTGGTCTCTAAGCCAAGTAACCAACCAACCCCTCACCCCGACCCTAAATGCTCAATACTCACTGATTTTTATGTTTTTGTAGAACAAAAAAAAAATCTAAAATGTCACCGGAGACCAAAATTCTATTTACATTTTTTACTTAAAATAATATCGGGAATCACTGGTTAAAGTAACTCAAGTACGATGCTGAACACCCTGTATATATATATATATATATTTTCTTTTGCAATTTCCAAAATCTGTGCCTAATAAAATTGCAGCGGTGGGAGGAATATTTACTCAAATTTCATAACGCAAGATCTTCTGCTACTTCATCAATCAACTCTGTAGTTAACATCGTAAAGCTCACCCTATGTTCAATATATTTTTTCGAAAATATATTTCTTATTTTATTATATAGGTAAATTATGCGACATGTAAAACTGCTACCAGAATTAAAATAAAGTTGGCAGAACAAATCGTTTGTTATAATTACACATTTTTATTGTTCTTGGTTATTGGCATATTATTCTATCAACCAACAATAATTATAATTACACTAAGTGGTTTCATAATCCGACGCATAATAAATCCAACCGGTTATTTTATGGCTCTAATAATGTTCATAATTTAATAATAATAATTATTAAAAATGTTCAGTTACGTGGTGGAATATAAGTTACACGTACATACGTTATCCTACGTTGAACCTCTCTTTTTGTTATGCGTATCTTTTATGAGAAAGAGGGAGAGGTTACAATGAGATACCTTAAAATGGGGTGACTTTATCAATTTTCAACTTTGATACTAAATAACTCTTTAAGAAATCAGTCTACTTGTGAGTTTACTGCGACCGTCCAGGCCTTGGATGCTGGTGTGAAGTTGCCCTTTGTCAAAGAACTTGATGTCGTATTCCTTTGAACATGTTTAAACTATCGAAATATATGTACAATAAATTGTATATGTGATAAAGGAATCTACAAAAATATTGATCAAACTTGTAAAAAAAAACTATTTGTAGTATTTAAGTATGAAATAAAGACAATAAATTATTTTACTATATAAATGACAAGAAATTATTAAAATTTTAAAAAATTTTATAATTTTTTTTAACTCATTTCTTTGTCCGAAAATATATATTATTATCTATCAATTCAACCATTAACACTTTTGAATATAATCAGAAACAAACTAATTGGCATTAAATTATTTCCGATGCATCCATAAAAATAGTTCTACGAAAACTAAAAAACTAGCATTTTAACACCTCTTTGATTAGTCATTAAAAGTGATGAAAGAATCCCATAACCTAACCTTACGTAATTTATTTAACCAAGTTTTTTTTTAATGTAAAGACAAATAATGCCATCACAAAGTAAAAACCTTCAAAGGAGTGATGAAGTTGCGTATTGTTGAGTTGTCCGGTCACCCTAAATAATATAATTAGAAAAGCGAGTAATTTCTGAGTGGTAGCGAGAATTATATACCTAGATCTCTACAATGATCAAAGTCGTTCCCCGATTTAAAGTTGCCCCATATTACAGTACGCCTTTACGTTATTCGTGATGTGGGTGTTCGGTTCTGCACCAATTAACTCTCTAGTATCGTTTAACAAAAAATAAAATAAAACCCACGCTTTGTCACGTAACTTTCAAATATTATGTGTTTGGTTAATTTAGGTTTAGGAGTTTGTTTAAGTTGGCCTAATATTTTTGTATAATGGTTTTACACTAAGGAGAAACTGCGTAATAACTTTATTAATAATTAATTAATTACTTATATTATCATCCTACGCAGTAATATTATTATGTTACACACACTTGGGCCCAGCGCCACTACGGAGTGAGCCCCACTCCACGCCCTGCAAAATAATTGTTTTAAAAATATTATTATTTTCTTTTCTACATAGTTTCTTTACTTAAAAATTTCTTATGTAAATATGTACAACTATATTTATTTATTTATTTCCACATATAAGGCAGAACATGTGCCATTAAGACGATAGACTTCGCTTTTCGGCCCATACAAAAAGGACGCTGGGGAAAAAACACTTTTCTACATCGAAAATTGCACAAAATGAATATATTTTTTTATACTGCCTTCTAGAGGGTGAAAACTATGTCGGTATGTTTTCGTATATAATATGTCGGTCGAATTTTCGATGCGTTTCGTATTAACGTAAACATTCACTGTCAAACATGTACGATTTATCAAAAAATATTATTTAAGGAAAAAGTGCTGCTAACTCAACTCTCATAAAGAATTATAAAATTATAAAAAGCTACCGACGTGGCTTCTTCTTTCTAAAAAATATATATTTTTTAAAATTTCAATTTCGTGAAAGTTTCGGTGTAGAAAAGTGTATTCTCCATAAACCCCTTTTCGAGCGATTTCTGTAGGTAAATTTGAGCGTTGTCTCATTCGCACATTTCGCATTCGCATGTATTGTAAGTGTGCGTGAGCTTATTTTGAGCGGGACAGAATGACAGTCGCGGGTGTTCCGCGTGTCGTTCAAAGTCTAGCCTCTTAACGTAATTGACATAACATATCTATAAATATTACAACAACATGAAGAATAACAGTATAAATGTAAGTTAAATATAAGAAAAAAATGGTAAAAAGTAAGTAGTAGTGAGGTAATAAGTTTATTTTTTTATTGAGAATACCTCACAAGAGTCCCAACTGCTCCTGTCTGGAGCCAGTGAGACTATGGCATCCCCATTAGGGGTACGTTGTGAGGCTGAAGGTAAGTCGGGAAGGGAAGGACACGGGGAAGAGGAAGGTGGGAAGGTACCTGGCTATTCAGATCTAGTCACTAAACACGGCTAAAGCCATTATTAAGCAACGTTTCAATTCTGAATGGTGGTCTTACACCAGGGCGATACTGAGAGTATCTTCCGCTCTGGAACGTGCCGCAAATATAGTATATATTATTTTTTATTAATTAATTGTGAAATACCACAAATTAATCAAATAAAATTTATTTGCGCACGCCGGGTTCGAACCCGCGACCTTCCGATTGGGAGTCAAGTGTCTTACCACTCGACCACGGACGGTCGTCGTAGTAGGTAAAATTAAAATATAAATATAAAGAGAAAAATATGGTATTATGTATAAGTATAAAGTGTAAAGTATGAAGTACAAACTATAAAGTATTAAGCAAAAATAAAAAGTTAAAAGTGAGAATGAAATAAAGAAAAAATAAAAAAAGTTAAATGTAGAAATATAAGATATCATTAAAAGGTACAAAGATTTAAATAAATTACAAAGGTTGAGAAATCCTCATAGTAGCAAAGAAAAAAAAAATATATAAAAAAAAAAAATAATTAATAGGTATAATAATAATTAATATTGGGACGTTTGGTATTGCACTATCCTCCCCACATCCTGGAATAAAACGTTATTGATATTATAATATTTCGCATTAATTTAACCTATTTTTATGTCCCAAATGCTCCCAAGCCAATGTCCGGAGCTTGGAGGACTATTTCATCCCCAAAAAGGGGTTTGTTGTGAGGCTGAAGGGGTTGTTTAAGGAAGGATATTTATTATTTTATTCAAATATTATATTTTTTATATATCTATAGAAGATACAATTATATAAATATAAAATAGATGTAGATTATTTTCATAAACCTCCTCATTAGCAGATCCTTTGCTGAGCGGGACTATGTTTTGGATAAGTTTTCACAAGTTCATGGTTTGGATAATTTTTTTTTAGAAACATCTCTGGTGATGTTTTTAATATATCTACTAGCAAGTTGTTTTTCCGTTGATGTTTTTAATGTAGTTATTTTTTGGTTTAATTTGTTTGATAACGTGTGGGAGTTTGTTTTATCATTTTAGTTTGATCTTATTTGTCCAAAGGTAGAATTAGTATGTCTATTTACTTGGCTCTAATTTTATGTTTGTGTGAGGAGTTTGTTTCTGTATCTTAATGATTATTTTATTTATTTATTAATCTTAAGTTAGCTCACGTTTTCGTGTGTGATAATAATTTATGATATTGGAAGTTCCTGGTTATTCAGATCTGGTCACTAAACAACGTTAACGCCATTTACTAGCAACTCTCAGAAATTCACATCTGAATTTTAAAGTTTGAATATTTTTCCATACAACTTCGACCTCTCTCAACTCCATACATGCATTCGAATCTCGAACGTTCCAAATTTAAAACATGCCTTGGAGAGGTATAATTGGACTCGTAACACCCGGTTTTGGTCCCAACGCCGTTTTGCGGGGCGTACCGTTGATAGCGCCGTTGCGACCTCACCCTCTTTCTTACAATCGACACACGTGACAGAAAGAGAGGTTACAACGGATCTCTTAGCGGTAAAACCAAGTTATTTTATATCCATCCATAACATAGGCATACCACTGATGTTCCCTTGTGACCTCTCCCTCTTTACCATAAATCACGCATGTAACAGAGCGAGACCCTGCAACGGACCTTCCAGCGCGCTGCACTGTAGAACCATATTATATTGTCGTGTTTGTAGGAATTCCGCCAATAGCTCCGTTGTAACATCTTCCTTTTTCTCATAAACGACGCGTTTGACACAAAGAGATGTTGGAATGGACCTCTCGGAGGTAAAGACCATAATATATTTTTCTATTTGTGCATACAGGAATACCGCTGATATCCATTGTGACCTCTCCCTCTTTCTAATCAAAGTCCCATGTAACAGAAAGAGATATCGCTTGCTGGGGGTTGGTTTGTACCATGTCCACTAAAACTCGTATTGAGAAAGCGATGTTTGAAGTTTAAAAAAATTATATTTTTCAAACTAATTGTTATAAATTATGCCTATGCCAAGAGGCAAACTGAGCTTCGGGACATATTATAACAAACATATTATAAAAAACAAAAAATGTTTAAATTCATGTACCTAACCGAAGTCCAGAATAAAAGGCTTATTATTATTATTATATCTAATATAAAATTCAAGGGTTAATCTACCTTTAAGTAAAAGAACTTTGAATTTTTATTTGAATAAAAGCATAATCAATAACGTAAAAGGACTCTTTTAAAAAACAAAGTAGCAAAAAAAATAATTTTGGTTTGTACCATGACCATGTATTTAATGTTGGTTTATACTATATCCATACTCTGGGCGGAGATAGACCAAATCAACAAGTAATTTAGTATTGTCGTATGATTTAATAAAATATATGGAT
The DNA here is from genome assembly GCA_951813805.1 of Limnephilus auricula. NCBI lineage: Eukaryota > Metazoa > Arthropoda > Insecta > Trichoptera > Limnephilidae > Limnephilus > Limnephilus auricula. Next base: position 8,355,007 of record OX638408.1, read on the forward strand.
TTTTTTTTTTACATTAGGTCCACACAAGAGGCCCTGAGGAAAATAATTTCCCTCAGGCCCTATGTCATCTTTGGGGATGCTGTGTGGAGGGTATTTTGAGGAAAAAAGGAGATGAAGTTCTGGGAAGGAAAAGGGTATGAGGGTTGGGTAGGAATCTGGGGTTCAGTGTCTAGATCGTCCGCCGCCAAGACCTAGATAAACCTTACCCCATGAACCCGGGCACCCCTGCTAAGCCACCAAACGTAGCGAACCACTTGGGGTGACCTATGGCATCCATATGTTGGTTATCCAATAAATGGTTCCCGGGGCGGCGGTACCCATTCCCGCCTCCCAAATTGTAAAATAACGTAATATGTATGTGGATCTCAGGTCCCAGATCTTGGGAACAGGTATAATAAATACCTGTTGAAGTCTATATAGCAACCTAATAGGTGACCTATGGCAGAGGTGTTGGTTATCCAATAAATGGTTCCAGGGGCGGCGGTACCCATTCCCGTCTCCCAAATTGAACTCCCAAACATTTGTATTATTTACATACCAGTACATAAGGTTTTAATAAATAAAAGAAAATAAATTGTATTGGCCAATAGACATAGTACACTCCAACCCTCATTTTTTGTAATTACTATGGAGATAGAACAAAAAATGTAAGTTCCCGCTGAAAATTAGTTTTTTTGTGTGTAGATAAAAATACGATTAATATTACTGCATTCACAGTTTAAAAAAAAACATAAATGGACATAGTACAAACCAACCCTCAGCAAGCGATATTGCAATGGAGTTTTCGGCTGTAGGACCATCGTGGCGCGGCAGACCGCATCCGTATTGGGTGCAGTTTGTTGTGCGAGTCGGTTTCTTTCCAATCATTTTAATATATTGGGTGTGTTTTACCATGCCTTCTGATTGGTCGACCGTTTATTTGGATGATTTTTTATATTCTCACATCTATGTAGGTAATATTTAAAGGGTATTTCACCATTGTATTTCATAAGTAAACGGTCAATTAGTGCTACTCGTCAATTAACATATTATAATCATTGTTTCAGTTTAGGACTCTTATTGAGTGTTTTTGTAAACACAATTTTTTTTTCAGTCTGGTGAATACACAAATAAATCTGAAGGTTTTCTGACGCGTGAGCCGGCCACATACAGTTGTCCCTGAGTGGTTTAAACGCCGTCAAAAGACGTTCAGTATACAAACTAGACAATGTTTTTTAAAAAAAAGCAAAATGTACAGACATAAAATAGTTTCTTTTTATGTAGTTGGTAAAAAAAAAATTGACAATCGGTCCACTTTTAGAGGAGAAAAGTGGGGAATACAAAATCTCGATTTTAGTTTGGTATTAGTAGCCCGAGGTGCATTTGTCCCTTTCGCTAAATATGGAGTAAGAGCAACAGTGACGGCAACAATTTAGTAAAATCTATTATTAAAATTTCTCGACCATTGGGTTTCATCTTAATTTGGTAAAAAAATGATGTCTTGATTTTCTCGTCATTAATAATTGATCAATTTCTTACGAAGAAAAATAAGTAAAAGTCAAGTCGTGACATCATAATGATGGGAAAAAGTTGATACGCCTGATGTAACGTAGGTATTATTCCATTTGCGTGTAATTATGTGTTTGATTGTAGCTTACATACATATATTCATCTTTTCACTTTCCTAGAAAGACAATTATTAGACCGTGGTAATGTTTTATTCAACGATTTCCAGATCATTTCGCCTTGTGTGAGGACACCGTGAAAATACAATTTTTGTTGATTTTATTTAAACTAGTTATCAATTATCTAACTAAATATCACGCCATTTCCTCGCAAGGTAGACAAATAGGATGGAACGCCGCCTAACTGTATTTGCGTAAACTCTTTACTTAACACACAACCCACCCACCATTTTAGCTTCATTATATACCCCAATTGGGAATGCCATATTCTCACTTTCACCCACATTTTCAGCGTTCAGTTTCTCAATATATCCATTTGGGAGTTCCGTATTCTCACTTTTCACCCGCCAATTTTAGGTTTCAACCTCTCAGTGTACCGAATTGGGAATACCATTTTCCCATTTTTCACCCATCATTTCACCTTTCAGCTTCACAATACACCCAGTTAGGAATGCAATATTCTCACTTCCATCCACTTTTTCAGCTTTAAGCTGAATAATATATCCCATTGGGAATGCCGTAATCCCATTTTTCACTAACCATTTCAGTTTTTAGCTTCACAATACAGGCAATTGGGAATACCATGTTCCCGTTTTCACCCACTATTTCAGCTTCTCAATATACCCAATTGGGAAATCCATATTCCCTCTTTCACCCACCTTTCTAGCTTTCATTTTCACAATATACCCACTTGAAATGCCGTATTCCCACTTTCATCCACCATTTTAGGTTCCACTTTCACAATATACCCAATTGGGAATGCCATTTTCCCACTTTTCACCCACCATTCCAGGTTTCAGCTTCATAATATACCCAATTGGGAATGCCATTTTTTCACTTTTCACCCACCATTCCAGGTTTCAGCTTCATAATATACTCAACTGGGATTGCCATATTTCCACTTTCACCAACCTTTCCAGGTTTCAGATTAATAATATACCCATTAGGGAATATATCCATGTTTCCACTTTTCACCCATCATGTGCATTTGCGGCTATCTTTTTGCTGCCTTCAGCTTTCTCTTTTTCTCTGGAATTGCCGAAAAGTATACATGTATTAATTTATTCAAAAAGTTGGTACCCTCATTGCTATTGTATAGGCAATTGAATACATTATTAAGTTCAGTAAAACGCTTCGTTGATTTTCGACCGTCATTGTTTCGACCACAGCTACAATTATATTATTATTATCTGTGTGGAAATTCCTCGCATGCTGTCTCCCTCCTTCTCGCTTCACCTCTACTTATGCTCTAATTAACCATTTTGTCCCCTCCCTTTGTGTATAACGCTCTAATGATACCATTTCGTTCCTTATCACGGATCTCCGTATCGCGGTCCTGGGTGAAATTAAAACACGCCATTTCGCAAAATTCAATGTCGAAACTGTTAAATTCTACCGCAATTTAGGTGGGAACTTTCGTGTGCGTGATTGGGTGGGTTTTTGAAAATTTATATTTTTCAAGGTGGGATTTTAACGTCACTATTGCTCCTGACAAAAAGAGAACATTTCTATGGAATTAAATTTTTTTACAGTTTGATACACTCAACTTTGCAGTTGGCCAAAGTAGGAACTAATTAACGTACAAACTATTTTTAAATGTACGTATTTTACCAAGGTTTTCCACAATATTCTACACTCGTAAATATGACGATTGATAAGTGTATTAGTAATAATTTTTTGCATTAAAGCTACACATGAAGCTTTAAGCGAAAATTGTGAAAATGTTTAATAAAACACGACTCGTTGAAAAAAGAGAGAAAAATCTCGTGGGTTGTGTTAAGTAGCATTTAAAGAAACATTGTGATTTTTTCATACATTCATATAACTTATAATATATATAACAGAAACCAACGTGTAAATAATAAATTTGGGAGAACACTTTCCGATTTATTTATATCGAGGGATCTTCAAATAATTACCGTTTTGGCGGCGTGAGGAATGTACCTATAGATAAAATATTATAGAAATAATCATATATTTTAAGAAATTAAAAACTTCAAATAATTAATGAAAATATTTAAGAAATCGATAGAAATTCGGAATGCCGCGGCTTAAGATCTGGACACCAAACATGGCTAAAGGCATTTCAAGCAATGTAGATATCCCTACTGAACGGTGGACTCAAACGTACTGGAGCGATTCTTAGAGCATGTTCATTCTGGAAAGTGGTGCGATTACATTTTGAATTTCTCGTCGGGTTTCGAACCCGCGATCTCCGGGTTAGGAACCAACCACCTAAACGATCTGCCACGGAATTTATTTATTGTATTTCTTTTGATCGTGTTATAGTTCAATCTTTATTTTTCCAGTCGCACCGGCCAGCAACGGTTCAAACATTTATATCTGGTAATTAATTGTCCACAGTTTTGGTGTGTGAATTTTGCCACATTTTATTTTGGCAATTCGTGTATGACCGATATTAATCGTGGGATTAACTCGTTACGTTTCTCCGCGCGGATTTAAATAGCGTGCTGGAAGATGGATAGATGTGAAAGCAGTGAATGTTTTCACTTATTTTTTGCATCACGGAAAGAACTTATGGACCATGCAAATTCGTCACTGTGCAAAATAGTTTTGAAATCTCTGTGAAACAGAAAGTCTGTAGTATTTCTGATAAATTTTTTTGTTAAACTTGGTGAAATATCACTTTCATATATCATTTGCCGAAACCGGTTGGCATGCACGTATATTTTTTTTAGGGGATGATACCTTTAAATGATTATATTACCAAAAGGGCAACAGGATCTTTCGACTACCAAATTAGGCACACCCACGTTTTATGGTAGTCAAAATTTGTGTACATCATTAAATATATGTAATACCTATTTGTTATTTCGTAAAAAAAAATACTGTTTTGATAAATACAATGTGTTAGTATGATAAGGAATTCTATATCTGGTTTCTCAATTAAGTAGATTGCACATTCATAAATCAAAACTTATTATAAACTGTTGATTTCGCTAAAATAAAATAAATAAAAATAGGTAAATAAATTAATTTACTCGTTGAAATAATGAAAATAAAGATTGCAAAATAATTTTTTTTTTATTTGAATGTAAAAAAATTAATAATATAGCAAATTACCTAACTTATTTTAATGATGTGATGCATTTTTTAAAGTAGTTCCTTCCCTTTATAAATAAATATCAAATTCTGATCATGTTATAGAGATTATCAGATTTCGATTTCCTGGTATCAAACAAAATTCGGCACAAATATAGATAATAAAGTGATAAACGCAAAGTTACAGCTTATAAATTTAGAATGTTTCTCTTTTTGAGACGCAAAAACTCTGGAACGGTGAGCTCTAGCGTCATAAAATTTTTCCACGTTTACTGTCTTCAATTTCTAGTTCCTCGCAACTATTTTCAACTCGCTACATAATGTCTATCATGAACTATGGAGCTGTGAAATATCCTTTACTGCAGTGTGTATTTTTAACAATTATTATAAGCAATCATTTTTAGCCTGAAACACTCATCCATATTGAAAAAACCTCCCGAGAAAAGATACATGCCGCCGACGGGACTCGAACCCGCGCCCCTCTGATTGCCGGTCAGGAGCTCTATCCGCTTTGCTACGGTGGCTTATCTCTTACATTAAGCCGTGTCTTAAACAGTAGTTTATCAATTTAAAAAAAAAAAATAATAATTAAGTATATTTTTAAATTAGATTTAAAATCAAACATTAAATATTTTATTTTTATTGATGTTTAGATTTTTTTAATTTTCATTTTCCTCACATTTCAAAACAAAAGCAATTTTTTTTCAAAATAAATAATTATATTAAAAATCGCTTTGAAAATCCGTGCCTTGTATGCCATGTTTTGTCCTAAGCACACACGAGTGACACTTTTGTTAATCATATTAGGCAGGGCGGGCCCGTTTACAACATTTGACCTAGATCGGCCCAGTTCGGCGGCCGGTGACAAGGTGTATCAACAAGTAGTAGGTAGTTGTGGTTGTAGCGACAAGAAGTGTTATATTATTTGAGTTTGTTTCATCGATTCGTTTCGCTTGACAAGCGACGAGAGTTATGCTTAACTTGTTGGCAGAAACATAGTCACATTTTTATGAATTCGGAATGTAAAGCTAAGTTCGTTTTGTCTTGTCGATTTTGTCACAATATTTATTATTTATAATATAGTTTGTTATAAAAATAATTTGTGTAAATCCAAACGTCAAAGCTGACGGAATTATTAAATTTCCAACCTTATATCGTTTTCTCTCAAGCTTTTTCAATTTGGGAGATGGATATGGGTACTGACACCCTGAGAATTATTTATTAAATAACCAATTCCCCTGTCATAGGTCACCCCAAGTGGTCGCTACATTTGGTTACTTAGCAGGGGTGCCCAGGCGTGAGGTTTGTCTAGGTCTTCGTAGCCAATGCTTTTGCCCACCTATGTATAACGTGAGACTCTCTCGACCTTGCTCCTCAGTGGTAGGGACGGATTCATACACGACTGTCACGACTGGACACATTGACTCCCAGATTCCTACAAACCCCTAATAGCTTTTGTCATCTCAGAAAATCCTCTTCTTCCTTTCCTTAAAAGGACCCTCCGCACAGCATTCCCAAATATGACATGGGAATATTGTATGATTTGTGAAGCTGAAAGTATTTATTAAAAAAATATTTGTCTCTTTATCCATTGCTTCTCAAAACGACCAGAAATTTATATTTCGAATGAACACCTAGCAAACATGAAAAAATACAAATTTCAAATATTGGAATTATATTAATAAAATAATTTTGATGGGTACCTACTTTATCGCTGGTCTGAATCGACCTAACAATCAGTTCCAATTTTGAAAATAAAAGTAAATCTCAGTTCTAGAGGTCATTGAACTGAAGTGACAAACGTATTCGTAACCGAAATTATATATTTTTAAATTATGAACTCCAAATGGTTTTTATGAATCCATGGATATAATAATATAAACAATTCATCAATATCATCAAAGCATTTTTGACGTTTCCATGAACGTACATTATAATTTCTTAGTTTGTAACTTCCCTTGCATCCAGATTTCTAGATGAAATCTTTAGACATAGCGGTAAGCACATTTACTCTCGACATACAGTTTACGGGTTCAAATACGGGATTGGGCAAAAGTGATAGTTTTTTTCCGTCACCTATTAAATTTAAAGAAACTTAAAAAAACAATACATTTGTAAGCGTATAGTTTCATAGGAAATTCTCACAATATGGATGGATGGCCCAAGGAAGTTAACAAAGTCCACCGTTCAGAATCGAAATGAATTAAAATGGATTTAACCATATTTAGTGAATAGATTTAAATTTCTAGGTCTTTCTCAAATTTCCTCTTTTGCCTTCTCAATCCCACAATATTTTGCAAAAGTGGAATTCTTTTGCGGTTTCATTAGAAAGATTAGTAAGTCTTACAGAATCTAAAACCTTCTTAAAACAGGGAGCAAAACAACTTCCGAAATGGGATTATATTGCGGGACACGAGAAAACCTATTACGGTTTTCCACGTACGCTCTAATGTCGGTCAGCCTCTCAAAGGACCCGCCTCAAAGGAGAGAGATTTTATCTCGCAGCCGTGCGCCTGAAGCATTTTCCGGCGCATCCTTTGACATTTGCCACTAAATTCTATACTGCACAGTGCACAGCCAGTTACCGGAGTAAGGCTGCCTTTTATTGCATGTTCCTCCATCCTTGGAATCCAGGAAAAAACAGCAAAAATGGCAATGCGTCCACATTATTGAGACGCCTTTCTTTCCTTACCTTTTAAATTTCAAGAGACGTGTTGTTTGTTTTGGCTCTTCTTGAAACGCCTTTGTATAGAGTGGAAATTCAAGCCTTTCTACAAGACGGTAATTCGTTCGCACGCTTGCCTTTAACTCCACACCAATACACACCTTTCCTTTGACATTTACGTCTAAATTCTATTCTGCACAGTGCATAGCCAGTTACCGGGTCACGAGTGCCTTTTATTGCATGTTCCTTGGAAATTTGAAAAAAAAAAAAATATATATATATATATATATATATATTCCTATTTCAAGTTGCTTCTTGCCTCTATTAGCGCCTCCGCCCACTGAGGCAACTGAAAACTCTCAACTGCCAACTCAATTTGTATGACAATGTGATGGCCCGCACACTATACAATCACTCAAACACCCGTTGTCAATGGTAACGCAAGCGGTGACTCGCGACTCCCACTGCTGATTGTGGTGGCCGGCCGTTGCTAGTTTCCAGCTGTCAGCTGATTGTTCTTCTACTATGGTTAAACAAGCTTTTGAACCAATCAAGACAGAAATCAGCCGGTTTTAGTTGGTTTTCAGTTGCCTCGTGCGCCTTAGAAACAAAAATCTAGTAAACACAGACACGTTATTTTTTGAGTGGCAATAATGTTTGCCGGGTACTCGCTAGGTACCTAAATCATTCATCCGATTGCGATAAAATTTGGTGATTTGTCGTGTGCATGCCCGTGAAGGTTTCTATGTATAGTGCAAGGGAGTTCTAGCGTTATGAAATTATTTACTATACCATTCTTCCGATTTTGATGAAACTTTGGTTTGAGAAACTTTGGGAGGGTGGAAGACGGAGGAGGTGGAAGAGTAACGCGGGAGGAAAGGGGAACGGGGGCGGGAACGGGGATGCATGGGAAAGGACAAACTGGAAGAAACAATTTTTTTTCTTGTGGCACTCAACGCATGCCTGGTACTCGCTAGTTATCAATAAAAATCTTAGTTAGATGATGAAGTCTTGCAGTATAATCGTGAAACATCCTGTAGGTATACAAATAAATAAATAAAATTGACCTTTATCAATTACCTCTCCCTTTCATTTCCCTTTGTGTTCAGACCAATTATTTATTTACCGGCGTTTTTCGATCGCCGGTACCGTTTAGTTATACGATTGTCTGTTGGAATTCACTTTTCGTGGTAAGTGTACCTATACAGGGTGTTAAGGTACGTACTTGAGTTACTTTAACCAGTGATTCCTGACATTATTTGAAGTAAAAAATGTAAACGAAATTTTGGTCTCCGGTGACATTTTTGATGTTTTTTTTTTTTTTTTACAAAAACATAAATAATGGTAGGTGTTGGGTAGTTGGGGGCGGGGTAAGTGGTGGGGCGGTAACTCGGCTGAGTGACCAATAAGGTCATGTGAAAAAAAAAAAATTTTGTATGATTTTGAAGAAAAAATTTTTTGAAAAAAAAAAAATTTTACATAAAAAAAGTCACCGCAGACCAAAATTTCATTTACATTTTTTACTCCAAATAATGTCAGGAATCACTGGTTAAAGTAACTCAAGTACGTACCTTAACACCCTGTATATTACAGCAGCGAATCCCAACCTAGGCAATATCCTACATCGTTGGGCGTTTTAAGTCGACCGTAGGAGTATCTAAGGCGATCAAGTGTTGAAAATGCGTTTTAAGAGCGATTTTAATATGATTATTAGCGATAGACATTCTTTTTGGACTTTATTATAATCGCTGTTCAAGACAATTCAGCACTTTTTTAGTTGTTTGTTTTTTACTTTTTTGGAGTATCTAAGGCGATCAAGAGTTGAAAATGCGTTTTAAGGGCTATTTTAATATGATTATTAGCGATAGACATTCTTTTTGAACTTTATTATAATCGCTGTTCAAGACAATTCAGCACTTTTTTAGTTGTTTGTTTTTTCACTTTTTTGGAGTATCTAAGGCGATCAAGAGTTGAAAATGCGTTTTAAGGGCGATTTTAATATGATTATTAGCGATAGACATTCTTTTTGGACTTTATTATAATCGCTGTTCAAGACAATTCAGCACTTTTTTAGTTGTTTGTTTTTTCACTTTTTTGGAGTATCTAAGGCGATCAAGAGTTGAAAATGCGTTTTAAGGGCGATTTTAATATGATTATTAGCGATAGACATTATTTTTGGACTTTATTTTAATCGCTGTTCAAGACAATTCAGCATTTTTTTAGTTGTTGAAATCTACGTTTGGTGCAATTTAAATTAAATCTGTCTTATTTAATATTAAAAAAAAATCGGTGGCAGGCGACACTTGATCTTTAAAATAAGTGGAAGGCCACTCTTTAGATACATTACAATCTTTAGAGCACAGACGTCGGGTGGGATTGCTGTCTTTGTTCTACCGGTATTTCAATGAAACATGCTTTGAGGAACTACAGTCATTGATTCCTTCGGCACAGTCGGGAAACAAACCAAACGCGCGCCCAACATTTGTACGCAGTTGATATTAGTCCTATTTGCCGTCCTCTCTGTTTCCTCTCTTCTACAACATGGGTCTCTTTAAAACACAGGTTTACTCCTTCCTTTCCACAAAAACCCTCAACACAACATCCCCGAATATGACATAGGTCGTGAGTGACCTTATTTTCGTCCTTAAAGTAAAAAAAATAAGATTTCGAAAAACTATGCGTAAAACCCGAGCAACGACTTCTGCTAGTATATAAATGAATAAGCTAAGTTTGCTGAAGATAAATGTGGGCAATGGGCCCTAAAAGGTTGGGAACCTCTGTATTACAGGGTAGTATTGTTTCCATTCACTGTTACTAGTACTTAGTACCTACCGAGTCACGGTTGGCAAGTCTCTTTGTCTCCACTTTCCAACTGCCATCGCCAGTGATCCAATCGTCGTTTATTGCGTCGATGATTCAATGTGTGACCGCGTTCTGCGCTTTAACCGCTAGCGATTATTCTATCTCGGTTACACACACAAAACATAGCTAAATATTTATAATTGAATTAATCACATATAAATAGTTCTAAAAATTTGTGGTCCTGCCGTTGAAAGCTTCATTGTATCGTCGTATTTTGTACGCTAACTAACTAATCCTTAAGCCGTTTCTCCGCAGGGGTAGGCAGAGAGGACAGTCAGCCAAACAAATAGGTCTTGACATACACTCCTTTACTCATTCAGATTCATACACCTTCTCATACATAGATACTCTTCCTCGGGCGTCCTCGACTTTTTCTACCATTCACATTTGCGTCATATATTCTCATATATTTTGTACACATTTACATTATTTGTCATGTAGGTATTTCATTACTCTCTGAAAAGATTTATTACATTTATGGTATTTGTGATTTTATATTATATTGGTTGATACAAAGTTATTTGTTTAATTTAATTAAAAATGTCGTCACAAAGTGATTTTGCGAAGTTTGAAGATTTATTACACACTAGAAATGTGTATCAAAAAGATTTGAATTGAAACAGTCATATCGGTGATGAAACGATTTTCTGCATTTGAAATTTAACCCTTTCAATACCACAGTTCTTCCTGTGGAACATGAAGAAAAATAATTAATATCTCAAATTTTGTGAACCAACAGCACCGTGTTTTAGCGTATAGCTTGTAAAGGACATTCCTCGTGGCGTCCATTTTTTCTGCTGTACCTACAATCTTTATTCCAGCGACAAATACCTTAAATTAAATTACAGATCTCGTTTCAGCTGTTCCGCTTTTACTGGGTTCAATTCCCCTCCCCCCTCCCCGCGTTGCCCTTCCACCTTCCCCCCTCCTTCATTCTTCTCCCCCTCCCTCCTTCCCTTCAGCTTCAGCTAAACTATCTGAAATACACATTTTTCAAACATCTCGTTATACATGGAAACCTCGGTGTGCGTGCGCACAACAACTCACCAAAGTTTCATTGCAATCGAATGAATAGTATCTATATAATAGGAACGTATACTGGACAAACAAAGAAACATACATTTTTTATATCTAATATATGTTTTTTTTTACATTTTTCTTTATTCATTGCTATGTTAATTACCTATTTTGAGGATTTTTCGACCACCGTGCTAGGCACATGCCCTTGTTGTGGGGGTCGATATTATATACATATATAGAGTAAAAATCTCTATACAAAAGTCGTACGTAGCATTTAAAGAAACACGGTGAATGTTTTCTTACCTATATTATATTAATTACATATTAAATATAACGCATTCATTTCCATACACGTGTCATCGATTTTTTTAATGGTTTAGCAATCATTACGACCCATTGACCAGCGGCTGAGAATTAAAGTTCCAAAATGCTTGCAACTGTACAGGAAGGTTCCGATGAGAAAGATCGATTATTCCTCGTATCAAATTTTTTAAACTAATAATATAATATCGATTTATTTCATTCAAGAGTAGCTTTAATATATACCCACATTCAAGGAAGCAATAAAATGCTCGAAACGCATGATGATTAATTATTAAACATCGTGTACTTCTTTTAATTATTAGTTGATCATAAGTATTTATGATTTTTCAATAATGTCTAAATACGATAAATGTGTAAAAAAAATCTGAAATATTTTAGTTTGTAAGACCCTTAAATAAAAAGAAAACTGCTGAGAATAAAAGTTTAAAAATGCTTGCATCTGTACAGGGAGGTTCCAATGAGAAAGATCGATTATACCCCTATCAAATTTAAAAATTTAATATCGATTTATTTCATTCAAACCTTGCTTTAATATATACCTACTTTCAAGTAAGCAATAAAAATGCTCAAAACGCACGATGATAAATTATTATTAAACATCGTGTACTTCATGTAAGTATTTTTTGATCGTAAATATTTATGATTTTTCAGTAATATCTAAACAAGATAAATGTGTAAAAAAATCTGAAATATTTTAGTTTGTAAGACCTTAAATAAATAAAAAAACTGAGATATTTTCGTCACAAAACACGTTCTCGGATTTATTTTTTAATGATTTCAATTTAACTAAAATTAAAATTCTGAAAAGTGTCTTTACTAGATTAAGTATTGATTTATTTTGCTGAATGATTATATGATTTGAAATTTGTGTTCAACAATACAATATTTCATTAGAAAATTTAACAAATCTGCCAACGACCAACGGTGTTGACTTAGTATATTAAAGAAAAACATAGTTTTTCAAAATTGATTTTTTGTAAAAAGATACAGAAGTCCAGAATTTGATTTAAAAGGGACAAATTTCCTATATTGTCTTGTTATACCCTCTTACAGTATCATTCATGTTCTATAATTCTATACTATAATCATTGAATCCTATTCAGTAATTACATCTTACAAAACGTCAATCAATCAGCACATTGCAAAAAACTATACTATCACCCTTTGCGTTCTCAACTTTCGCGCAGATTAGCGCACATTCTGGAGTCAAGTCACGCACTTATGACGTAATTAAGCATTCCTCATAATATATAATACAATATAATATATAATATAATACAAGTCTGAGCTCCGAGCAGGAGGAAACATCGCTTAACAAGCCCCGCGGATGCGATAGTACGGTTTGATGCTCCCTAGACGGTTTTAATTAGCGACTTGTCAGTTGGAATTATAATACGCGATGCCTGCACAAGGAGATGCCTTGCAATTGCAATTATTACTGTCTGCAATTGCTTGCCTTGTTGTCTGTGGTCAGATTATACGTAACTACATTATATTATGCATTTAAGACTCCTTGAGAGACGTTTAATTTGTTTTTGTTTTAATTTCAGTTTCTCACGAGTCGTGTATAAATTTTAACAGATTTATTTTTCACTCATCTTTTATTTTATTTTCTAGTAAACACCTCGCAAGAGTCCTAACTGCTCCCGTCTGGAGCCAGTAAGACTATGGCATCTCCAATTGGGGATGTTGTGAGGCTGAAGGTAAGCGGGGAAGGGAAGGAGATGAGGAAGAGGAAGGTGGGAAAGGACATGGCTATTCAGATCTAGTCACTAAACACGGCTAAAGCCATCTCAAGCAATGTTTTAATTCTGAATTGTGGTCTTACACCAGGGCGATACTGAGAGTATCTTCCACTCTGGAACGTTTAATGTGTTCAGTAGTGACGAACGTATGAATCTACCCTCCTATATACTGCAGTTCAAGGCGATGGGTCGAGAGAGTCCGGCTGGAGGGGTCTAGGTTAGGTCTCCCTCAACCAATCTCACAAGAAGGGGGACAAATTGTTCTTAAATAACGTCAATGTTGTGTTTATGCTGTGTGTTCGCATGAGTTGTTGTGACATTTCATAGAATGAATATTTATTTTAATGTTTTACAGTTGGTAGGTATTTTTATTGCCATATGACGAAGTGCATGTAAAATGTGTCACTCATATATTACCTTAAGTGCGATTGACCAGCGGCTGAGAACAAATGTTTAAAAATGCTTGCGACTGTTCAGGGCGGTACCAACTTCTAATGAGAAGGATCGATTATTCCCTGTATCAAATTAAATTTTAATATCGATTTATTTCATTCAATACTTGCTTTAATATATACCTACATTCAAGTAAGCAATAAAAATGCTGAAAACGCACGACGATAAAATATTAAATATTGTGTTCTTTTTGTAAGTATTTTTAGATCATAAGTATTTTTGGTTTTTCAATAATGTCTAAAGAAAATAAGTGTGTAAAAAAAGTATTTTAGTTTTTAAGACCTTATATAAAAAATAAAAAATTGGGTATTTTTGTCACAAATTGCGTTGTCGGATTTATTTTTTAATGATTTTAATTTAACTAAAATTAATACTCTGAAAACAGTGTTGACTAGATTATGTATTATTTTGTTATATGATTATATGATATGAAATTTGTGTTGTTTAATATAATCTATCGTTTGAAAATTGAACAAATCTGCCAGCGACCAACGGTATAAACCTTAGTATATTAAAAATAAAATTAGTTTTTAAAAATTTTAATTTCAATTATTTTAATTGCGTGTACCAGATAAAATAACAATCTTTGAAAATCAATTTATGTTTTTTTTAAAAAAAGAGTCAATACGTCTAGAATTTGATTTAAAAAGGAATAATTTCCGGTATTCTCTGGTAAAACCCTCTTAAATTACTAATATATTACCTTAAAAAATTATATTTTAATGACTTTGTCAATTCATAGACTTGTAAATAATAATTAACCATTTATGAATAATATCATAGATTTTTTACATCAGCTCCATATAGGTCTTGAGGAAATTTATTCCCTAAGGGCTTATGTCATCATTGAGGATGCTGTGTGGAGAGTCTTTTAATTAAAGGAAGAAGGGTGGGTAGAAATCTGGTAGTCAGCATTTTTAGAAGCGACGGACATATGAGTCCATCCCTCCCACTGCGGTATAAGGCCATGATCCGAGAGAATCCTCCCGGAGAGGTCGAAATGTCTTTATCAACCAGTCTCTCACGATCCGTCGTTTCACGCAGCATGTGGGCAGATGCATTGACCGCCAAGATCCGTACAAATCTCACCCCGTGAACCCGCTTAACCCTGCTAAGTCACCAAACGTAGCGAACCACTTGGAGTGACCTATGGCAAAAGTGTTAGTTATCCATCAAATGGTTCTCGTCAGTCCGTTCTTCTCCCGCCAGCCAAATTTAAATTGAAATAATGCAACTTTACTATAAAGATAATTACTTCCATTCAGTATTGCTAACTCTTCTTTCTTTCGTATCAGCTACTTTCATAACTCTACTGTTTGTAACACAGTAAGACTTTCTTTGGTATTATGAGTGAGACGAGATGACATCATTCATCACGTTTGCTTTTGTGGGAGTCTAAGATAACGAATGCTTAATACATTAGTTAAACCTCCTCATAAAGACTCTGTCACATGTTTCTATACATACATACTTCATTTTGCTATTATTACTATTTCTAACGTTTATATTGTCGGAAATCATTTATAAATTAACACTATATATTAATTAACACACTCAAAACTCTGTACATAACACTAGTCAGAAGCATTCTTGAATATAATTCCTCTCTCTGGTCGCCTTTATATAATATAGATTCACATAAAATTGAAAGAATACAGCATAGATTTTTAAGGCATCTAAATTATAAATTACGATTACTTAAACTACCCGAACTATCACAGCGAAGAAAAATTTGTGATGTTTTATTATTATTTAAAATCGTAAACGGATATTTGGATAGTCCTGCACTAGTGAATACGATAAATTATCAGCTGGAGGAAGAAGTAAAAAGACATTAGAAAAAAAAACGAAATGTGTTCTCATTTTTTTTTTAAACGAGTGACGGAGTAGCAAAAGAGTAATCATTTTCTTGCCTCTCTCTCACTTGTATTAAAGAAATAAGATGGCGTAAACCGTTCCCGTCACCGCTCCGCGGGAATACTACAAGCGCCTATTGGGTTGAGAGAGTCCGGCTAGAGAGGTCAAAAGCGTATGTTTCACAGATTAAAATCTCTCAAAATTAACAAATCTACATCTGAATTATTAATTATTTTTAAAGTTTACTAACGATGTTTATTCGAAATGTAATTCTAGTTGTCTTTTCAATTATTACAATAAAAAAAAATTATATCATAAACAAAATTGACAATGTTTGTTTCTGATAGGAATTCTTCCAAAACCTAAAATTATTGTAATTCCCGTTTATCGGCGTTAATTGACAATAAATTAAAAAAAATATATTATTATTATTATAATGTTCCGTGTGTTTTCACGAGTTTTCGCTAGTAAAGACACTGGTGATGGTAAGTCGAGATACGAAACTGAATTAATGTGGCATGGGCATTGCAATCACCGCGGTGATATTTATAACGGCCGTGAAATCTTGTGACCTCGCGCACTTTCATTTTCCAGTCGCCACGTATACAATGGTGGTCGGTAACAATTGCTTAAACGCGAACCTACATCAGATGGGTTATGCAAAAAGATGCAGGGCCGGTCCGCTGCCATTTATTAATGCCATATAATTTAATTTTATGTTTATTCTTAAGTGTCGATGTCATTTTGCACATCTGGTTCGATTTGCACGTCTCTATCTGTACATCCCATCTCTAAGGTATGTGTGGCGGCCATCTTGAACGCCACCCCTCCTGCATTCATGTTTGAATATTAAAGACTTTCTGGTTATTAAAGAGTATTTTTCAAGTACATTTTTAGATTTTCACGACCAAAAGCATTTTCGTTATTTGTTTTTGGGGTTTTATGCCGTGTTGCGCTACCTCCTTCTTTAGCCGACGTTTCGGACAACGTTGCAGTGTCCATCATCAGGGCAGATCCGATGATGTGTAATTGTCAGTGTTTTTTTACTTGTTTTTTTACTTGTTTTTTACTAGCTTATTTACTTGGAAGCGATACCGTGTCGCCACCTTCAATCCACTAATAATTACAAGTAAATAATCACCGTGCAAACAAGTAGAAGAGTAAGTAAACAATTAACTCCTTTATTTAGTCATAACAACTACGTTTACTGTTTTATTTGTGACAGACCGCCAAATAACTCAGTCTTAGCACTTACTCCTTGCCTCGTTCACATTCTTACATCGTCTCATACATCCATTTCCATTATTCCGTCTCCGATGGCCCGAGGAGGGTCCTAGGGGGACATTATGTTCACGTGCAAATGATAAAGAGAGTGCCTTAAAATAAAAATAAAAACTGCATAACGAATAGGCGTAAGTGGCTGTTGTGAAGCTTATTTAAAATAGTGGAAAAATCTCGTGACTTGAATTATTTGTCATTTAAAGAAACAGTGTGAATTTTTTCATACACATATAACATGTTAAAAAATAGAACCAGATGTGTTTTTTTTTATAATTTTAGGAGATGCTTTGCTTTTTTTTAATCTAGGGAATTTTATATATCTAATTACTGTTTCAACTCGGCATCTGAATGATAGTGTTCGTTTTATGTTGGTAGAATTGTAGAATGACTGCACTCCTCACCACTGATGATATCCGAATCCAATTATTACATTATATTTAACGCCTATCGCCAGCTTTTCCCCGAGCCGTACCTGCAGAAACGTAAGAACCAGTGTGGTAGGCCGTTAATTGTTGTAATACGCCGGCCTTTTGAAAGTGGGAGTTGCACTTCAAAACCTTTCTCTTTTTACATCTTGTTATCTCGCCGGAATAATCTACTTCCACGTTATGTTAATCTCTGCTACGGCCGGGATGCTGTGAAGTTGATGGTCGCAGATGACGGATTTAAGATTTATCAATTCATTGTCTAAATTTCCGCTGTGAATTTAATTCCAACGGGCGAAATCTGCCCTCCTTTCAAACGTGGTAATTGGTGGATGCGCGAATTACGAAAAAACTAAATAAATTCAAAACCTTATGCATAATTAGGGAAGGTTGAAAGTAGGCCTAGAGACTCACCTGATCCCTTTGGTCTCCAAAGTCCGCTCCTCAGCCACTGGTTCCACTTGTTAATAATATCAATATAAAATACAAACAGTTTAACAATTCACATAAAAACACGGCTACAATTTTACTGGTAGTCGCGGCGGATCAACTTGATTATTCCAAGCATGAGCGGGTATGACACTCTTTTTTGCTAGTTGCGGACTTCACAAAATACTAAGGGTGAGTTTTTTCTTTTACCGAGAATGCTAAATGCTATGCTAATTGTCAAAGTTTATGTTAAAAGTTATAGAAAAAAGTTTTTTCATTTGACATTTACCGTTTATTTTTACTGACAATCTTACAGGCCAGCAATGGTGCTGTAAATGCTAAAGTAAAGGTAACCAAAATGGCCGCCGTTGGTCATGTCACTTTAGTGACAGTTCAGAGATGAGAGGTTATTTTTGTGCTATCTTTTTACGGTATTTGCTATTATATTATCGTTCCCATTATTACGTTTGCGACAAGTGACAGTTCGTCAAGTTCTGATACTAATAGTTTGTTGTTCTCCTCTGCTAGGAATAATGCTATCAAACATGCAAAGAGTACTTAGAGATATTGCAAATACACACAAAAGCAGGTAAAAAACAGTGTGTATAATATGTTTTAATGCAATAAACGCAATAGCATCACTGAACAAATTTTTTATCAATGCCTAGAAGTGACGCTAAAATGTTGGAAAATAATGTGAAATTTCACAAATTGGCAAAATTTCCGAACGTCATACACAAGACCATCACAAGACGATGCAACCATAGACAACGCAATGCGCATATAATTCATAGAATGTATGACATTTAATCTGTGAGTTGCCACATGAAAAAAAAAATATGAACAGTTCCCAATTCGAAAATGTGGGAATTAGATTAGTTATCATGCTTTCATCCCTGTTTAACTTTACTTTAGCAGTTGGCGTCGTGAAAAAACTCATTTTGTCGTAAATGTCAAATGTACTGCTAAAAGTAACTGTAAACTGCACAGCTAAAAGTAAAGCTAAATGAAAAAACCCACCCTAAGTGCAAAACAATATTCACACAACGCAGGTAGATAACAGTGGGGGCGACGAACGTACAACAATGCGTGTGGGGAAGATTTATGTCTCTGGGCCAAGTCATGGAGATGGACTAGAGGAAAAGCATATTAGGCTTTTAATTATCTTGATTAACCATACCAGTCGGTAGGTTCCACATAATCCGCGCAAACAATTAACTTCTCGAAGGCCAGGTGTATTTGGATAAAATCGCGCGAAATTATCTTCCCGGCTTTTGCTCAAATATCGTATAAAAACAAAGGAATTGTTTTTTTTGTGATTGTTTTCTGTTTGCCAGATAATGTACCTTATTATTCATATATATTTCATGAAAATATCGTTACAAGTTTTCCCAGAGTAGCTATTTTTAACAAAAAATGTTTGAAAATATTTCCCATTCGACAAAAAAATGTAAATAATTTATTCATACGAAAATGATCATTTTTTTTTATTTCTCTACACACCTGAATAGACACCCTACATGAAAAAAACCAATTCAAAGGTGTTTTCGAAGAAGAAATGACAAATACTTGTTTGAAAATGAAATGACAGTTGAAAACCGTTTGTAAAAGTGACGCCAAGTTGACCATAGACATTTATTATAAATTATTCAGATTGGTTGGCGCTATGCGGATTTTTGCTATGTCAAGACCAAGAACGGTGCAAGCGATTCTGACCTTGTTCTTCATACAATTTCTTTATACATAAGGGACAAAATCGCTTCAAAATATATTTTTTTTAAATTTCGACCCGCGGCCACCGGTGGGCGAACGGCAGTCGAGAGGTAATGAAATACACATTTTAACAGCCTGCGTCAACGAACGGTGAACTTTGACTTTCAACGCGACTTTTTTGTTGTGTGAATACTAAAATTCCTCTAAAAGTTTTGCTTTCAGCATATTAAATACAAACTTTCCTTGTGTAAAAATTATAGTTTTTGTGCAAACAAGCTTCTACAAAGAGCTTTGTTTGTAGGGTTTCCGATTTCTTACAGCTGATTATGTAGACAGTGATATAAATAAAAAAACACGTGCTCAGTAAAATAAATGAAAACATTGTTACATAAAACTAACGTCACTATTATTCAATAGCCATCACAAAAGTTCGAGAAATTCTTTCCACCCCCAAATATGCCACGTACGCGCTATTATAGTATACTTCTATCTATTCGGGGTTAGGATTTTTTGTAAAAAAATTTTAGTGTCTGCTGCAATGAACTGCAATTTGGGAGGCGGGAATGGGTACCGCCGCCCCGGGAACCGAATATTGCATAATTAACACCTCTGCCATAGGTCACCCCAAGTGGTTCGCTACGTTTGGTGACTTATCAGGGGTGCCCGGGTTCATAAGGTAAGGTTTATCTAGGTCTTGGCGGCGGATGATCTGGACACATTGAACCCCAGATTCCTACCCAACCCTCATACCTTTTCCTTCCCAGAACTTCATCTCCTTCCTTTCCTTAAAAATACTCTCCACACAGCATCCCCAAAGATGACATAGGCCCTGAGGAAAATTATTTTCCTCAGGGCCTCCTGTGTGGACCTAATGTTAAAAAAAAAATTACAAGACTACTTAAAATGTGATTGGAAACTTCCAAATAAACTCGACGTTTGTTGAGAACACATTTTTTTTTACGTTATCCTAAAGTTTACAATAGATATTTAACTAAATTAACTTTAAATACTTTACTCTCCTAAAATAATACTCAACTGACATCTATTGAAACACCACGAAACTTCGTATAACTAACTATACAAACGACACCTATTAAAGGATAGTGAAACTATATAAATATCACAATAATTTATTTTATAATGTTTGTTGATTAATTAATCTTCTTCTTCATTTTACAATAACAACATTTTTTAATTTCTGTTAAAACTCTAGTTTAATGAACTTTAGAATTTGGATTTGTTTTTAATTTAATTTACATTTTCAAATTGAAGCTGATTGTGATAACAATTATTCATACAAGCATTAATTTGTTATTCTAATATTTCTATTTTTGATATGTGTATTTATTTTGTTTAAATTATTGGCAGATGTCAATTTTTCAACCTAATAACAGTGTTCATTCGGAAGGTAAATTTCTGATGGTCTCTAAAATTAACTATGTTGGTTTTTGAAAGGAAACAATCCTAATGCAAATATTTCTTTATAAATACATTCAGCGTCATAAATCCTTCAATTGTATCATACCGTGATCCTTCGCAGGTATGCACTAGCAACTCCATTTTTAATTTATTTCATTTTCTAAATAAGTTTCTGCTTTAATTTTGAGTTTTGTGTGCAGGAGGATTGCCAGGAGAATATATGATGAATGGTAGAAGAAGTCAGGGACTTCCGAGGAAGACCCGACACTACCAAGTGAATCAAATATTTAAGTCGGGTTATGTCAGGTGCCAATATAAAAGAAGAGTATCTATAGGACGATGCATGAATGTGAATGAAGCAAAGAGAGTGTGCTGAGACCGAGTTCTGTAAGTCTTTTTTGCCTGTAATAGATAATAGTTGTTAGGATGCAAAAAAAAAGAATTCTTCTTGAAGTTGAAAACTATCTAACGTTTACAAAATAAATTTATTTTGAAATCTTCTCTCATTGTAATAAATAGTAAGTGCAAGTGGTAATTAACAACATGTTTTGATTAGAGAAAACATTACAATCAACGAGCGATCCTCAAAGTCAATATTGAACGCATTCGTCTCGTGTTATTGGCAATAATGGTAGTCGTCGCTCTGAATGGTAACACCTACACATTCTACAATCTAATTTATCTACTGCTGATAAACTATGTTTTTACAACACAACACGTGAATTTTAGATGTGAATTCTTTGGTGTTTAGCAGTCATATTAAATGAATTACTACTTACGGTTGTTCTTTAAACAAAAGCCTTTTCGGGGATCTATTTTTTTTTAGATTTGTATCCTCTCTAATCATAAGGAGAATACCTAATCTAGATTTCAAACTTATTTCAATTTTAATTTAGATAAACACCTATGTACACGGAGAAAAATGTTATTCTAAAATACGATCATTTTACTCGTAAAAACCGTTAAAAACGGGACTGAATATTTAAAAATTAATATAAAATGGATTCAAGATCTTTAACAATAACATAGGTATGGTCATAACTCCATAACTTGTTATTATATTTAAAAATTAATATAAAATGGATTCAAGATCATTAACAATAAAAAAAGAATGGTCATAATTCCATAACTTGTTCTTACGAACAAATTAACAGGGTTTCAATGTTTATTGGCGGAAACATGTAAGAATAATTTTTTGGTATACGTAATTTCGTACGTATACCAACAAATTATTCTTACATTTTCCCGCCAATAAACATTGCACTATTTTTTTAAAGGTTTGTTTTGTCTGGGTACCAAGAAATAATATAATAATGTACTAAAACCAGTAAGAATATTTATTGGTTTTGTTGAACTGTTAAGTCCAGCATGCGCTGCTGTTTTATTTAGTGTGATTCTTGTCGCATCTTCATATTAAAATTCTAGATGAATCACTTTCAGAGTAATTACACTCAAAAGCATTTTTTTATTATTTTGTTTTGGGCTTAGGAATGCCACACGATTCTTTCCTGACACACATCCCTTGCTTGACCTACGTTCATTCATACTCTTTTATTATTTTGATTTTTGACATCACCTGAATTACCTACTTCATATGTGATTCACTCGATCGTGCCATGTCTCATTGGGTTCTTACAAAAAAGGTTACTTCTTCTAAGTTATTACTTTTTAATTATTCTCCCTTCGTTTACATTCTAATATTGCCTCATTTATATTATTCCGACTCGTCATGTTTTTGCGAGTGTCTTACATGGGTATTATTATTTGATGCACTTTATCATGCCATGGCTCCAACACTTTCTTCTATGCATAGCTTACACTTACATGACACTCCCATCTCTCTCCTTCTCCACCTGTCAACGTAACTTTTGCAAGCAAATTATAATTATATTTGTAACGCTTAAATCGAACTTGCATTCTTTTCTAAACTCCTCGTTAGCAATTTGTAATCATAAAATAAACGATGTAAATAAATATAAATGTAGGATGTGTGTAACTTCTCAAAAATCTTATTCCGAAATTCTGTGTCAACACCCTTTCATCGTAGAATGTGGTAAACTTTTTGTTTACACAAGTTTCGGGAGCATGTGCGCTTCCCTTCATGCTATATTTAGTCTTGTCCCTTTTACGTTTATGATGTTGTCTTCCCGGTAACGAGTACATAATTTTCGGTCGCACATAGCTCCACTGACAAAATTAGTGCGAACAACACAACGAAGGTAATAATGTAATTATTCGTATAGTACCTGCTAGTTAAAAGGGTCAGTGGCGTGTTTTGCTCTTCAAACTAGGGTAAGCTTATATATATATATATGTAGGTACTTCATGGAGGAAAATGAAGCAAGTCTAACGCTGCGTATAAACAGGAGAAAAATGCGCGAGCTGAACTACCAAGTATGGAAAAGGAACAAAGCGACTGCAGAAAAAACTTATCACAAACTTATAGATTTGTTTGGAATATTATCAAGATTGGAAACACCGATTCTGAGTATAAAAGTTTTCTTTTACTAAGACTGTAACAATTGATCGATTGACTTCTGAACCATTCAGAATCTTCGCCTCGAACTTCGTGAATAACTGATTAAGTATAATATTATGTAATGGCATGCAATACCCAATCCCTGCAGCGTATCGCACTAAAATTAACCGTTTTTTACTAAACAATAACGGCCTTACTAAAAAAAAAACACTCCGCGGCCGTTAAACGGTGTTTTTGTGAATCTTTAGATTTGACAACGCCGTATTTTCTTGTTCAAATTGGAGTTTTCATAATAATCCGCTAGGTGGTGTGATTGATGCGCCTGCGCATTGCTTTCCCGCTGAATAAAAAAAAGCCGCGGAAATGCAGAAAAAAGTCGGTCAGGGTGTGTGTGTGATTAAGATGATATTTTCGTAAATGATTTCAATCCTTGACCAATTCGCACTTATATTCATTTACGCAATATATTTACTATTAATTTGTGTTGTTTTTCGTTAGTTTAAGTCAAATTGTGACACTAAAATCGTGTGTTCTAAATTGATCTGTCAGAAAATGGTTCTTTAGGTTATATTCAGAAATAATTTGCATTTTAGGATCTTTATTTTATTATAAATTCATGAAAGTGATGTTTTTTTGTGACTTAAATGTCTAATACATATTTTAGTAAACGTATCAAAGAAATTAATGTGTTAAGATGTGCAAGCAATGTATTCAAACGTGAGTTTTTTTATTGTAATTTTTGGGAATGAAAAGCTAATTTCAAGATTTTTTTATATTTTTTTATTGTGTGAAGGAGTGAATAGTGAGGTGACAGTTTTATTTCAAAATCATTAAATAAAAGGACTGTGTTTTTTGAATTTTGAATTTTTCCAAATATTTCAATGTTTTAATAGAAAGTGTTTGAGGTAAGTGAGTTTTTTTTCTTCAATTTGATGTTTGAAGCTTAAAATACTACAGTTTTTAAACATTTAAGTATATTTTAGATATGAAAATCTTAAAGGTAATTACATTTTGGTTCTAAAATGGTATTTGTTTTTACGACATCTCAAAAAATAATAAATATATAGGACATTAAAAAAAAATTCGAAATTCGTTGAAAATTACAAATGGAACAATTATATACAACAGATAAACTACCCTCCTTGGCCGTGTAAGCAATGTACATATCTTTCCATGAACAATTTTTTGTCAGTTCTTAATTAGTAAGGATTCTTCATACATGGTTGTTCGACCACTGTACAAATTTTTCAGAAAGTTTATTAGTAAGGCTGGTAAAATGGCGACGTTGTCAGATCAAAACCATATATTTTGTTTAGTAAGAATTTGAAAAACGAAATGTACAGACTTTACACAACGTGCTACAGAAACACCGTTTAACGGCCGCGGAGTGTTTTTTTTTTTAGTAAGGCTGAAAATGTTTATACGAGAGCTGTGCTATTAATAATCTGGCATTTAAGTTTCGTGTTGAATATTGATTAAAAACAATATTTTTTATTGGTTGTAAAAATACATATTATGCAGAGAGTATCCACTACCACAAAAGTCTGTTTTGGTTCATACTCTTTTCTACAGTTATACTCACATTGTCTCATACCTATACATCATTCTTTTATTTTGACTTTGTCGATATTTTATTCACTAAATCGCGACGAGTCTCCCCGATTTCTTTGTTTCGACACTAGTTATACATACCGTAACGTATTTTTTTCACATTTTTTGTTTTTGTTTTGCTTTGCACGTCACTGAAAATTATACCATTCTTACTTGACTCGTACATTTTGCTTCGAGTATTATGACATACTATTTATATGTTATGTCAATTACGTTAATAGCACATGTTGTGCCGTATATGCGTAAATAAATAAATAAATAATATACCAAATTATACTGTATCGAATTCTTCCAAACTAGAACATGCTCTTGACTTTATTGGTGACAAGTTACATGTTTATGAGATTACGCGGCCTCGCTCTTGAAGTAATGGGACATTGCACTCTTCTTCTTCTTATTTCTAATGCGTTTCTGTCGAATCTTAATATTGAACCCCCGCCGCTTTTTTATCGGCCGCAAATGGAAAGATCACTGAACTGGCATTTTCTAGAAGTGTTATCTATAGGTACAGAATTGAAAGAAAATTGATGTCATTTCGCGTAAGACCTTTCGACCCCAGATTGAAATTGGCGATTTAAAATTTAATTTAAAATGTGTGTATAGCGTATATCAAAAGCTCGGCAGAAAACAACTGCTCGATGTTATCATGCAACTCTTATCTTATTCTCATAAATGAAGTGTTCATGCAAATCTGTAGCGTGTAAAATACCATAATTTTCAAGACCAATAAATTTGCCATTGAGACAATTGACATCTAGGCCCAAGGCATGTTAAAAAAAGAATTATCTACATTTGAAAAAGGAAATTGACTTTATTTCGGGCACACCAGACAAGCCCATGACATACCTCTATTGGTTTCAATTTCTATAAGCAATAATTATTATTAGCCTGAAACACGCATCCATTTTGAAAAAACCTCCCGAGAAAATATACATCCCGCCGACGGGACTCGAACCCGTGTCCTTCTGATCAGGTGCTCTGATCCACTGAGCTACGGCGGGTTACCTCTTACCCGCCAAACGATTCAATATATACTGGATTTTCATTCAACGACTACCGCTTATTACATTTTTTTCACCTGCAAACAACGAATTTTATTTTTTTTATTCATTTTTTATATGCGTGGCTGCATGTATCTTTTCTCGGGAAGTTTTTTCAATATGGATGAGTGTTTCAGGCTAATAATTATGGCTTCTAATAATTGTTACCCTTTGTGCTCTGCGTAAAAAGTCTTGTCTTAAATTAGTTTATCAATTTAATAATAATCTCTATTGATTTATTTATTTTGTGTCTATACCGATTTGAAAGATGAAGTCTTGAAGGCTCCTAGGCTCAAACGCAAGAAAAAAATTCGTATTTCTACCAAGTTTAGCAAAAGTACTCATTTCCTACTTCAGGGTCACTGACACGCTCACAATATACTTCTACCAGTTTCTTCTTCAGTGGTGGTATGTTTTAAAGCTGCGTTGAAAGTCGTAAAGTCGCTTTTCATCAGCAGTGCTTTTACGCGTTCGTGTATCCAGAGGCTGTAACGTAAACAGTGGTAACGTCGGTTTGTGAATGATTTTAAATTGTGAGGTTGCTTCACCATCGATGATATGTGCCTACCTAGTGAGCCAGGCACATCACAGTGGGTTCACAGTTTTTCTAATACAATGTTGTGTTCGTTCTTTATATCAAAGATACACCCCGTTTCGTTTCATGCCGACACCGCGAAATGTCATGGGATTATTTGTCGTTATGTCATTATCTAAGCAAAAATGCTCTAATGTTTCAGATGATTATTGCTTTGTTTTTAACCTCTTGATTGTGGATGACATTTGGCTACATGATAACCGTTCTCCTTAGAATATTAATTTCAAATCATTCCGAGAAGCCTCATTGCTAAAATTAAAATCAACGTCTGGAATGATATTGACGCAAACGATTCTGACCTTGTAATTTTTATTTTATTATTATTTTTTGTATTTTATTAACTTAAGAATGGTACATGTTAATTCATACTGGTCTTCCATTAAAAGCATTTGCTTATGGGTGGAAGAAGTTTACATTTCATATATGTTCAATTAATACAATCACGTGTTTCACATACTCGAAGTACAGTTAATACAGTAACTAAAATATATAAACATATATTTATTAATTAAGAAGAAAAACAAGTATAATTATTATTAGTGAGACTTTCATGTGTATTCAACAGTTGTACATTCAACAGTTGCACTTTGTTATTAAGCCAGGGACATACACAGCGTTAAAAGCGCCGGCGTTATTTGGCTTGGCCTACTTCACCATATCGCTCGCCATACATTTGCGATTGGAATGCATGGCGAGGAATATGCTGAAATAGGCCAAGCCAAATAACGCTAGCGCTTATAACGCCGTGTGTGTCCCTGGCTTTAATGTTTCTGATTTCTATTGGTAGTTTATTAAAGAAATATTTTCCTTGGTGTATACAATGGTGTTGGGCAAAAGAAGTGCTTAGTTTGGGGCATACAAATACATGTCTAGTACGATTTTCAGTTATGAATGGGTATTTATCTTTTTCTTTTATAATTTGTACGATTGAATTTTTGACAAATAAGTTTTTAAATATTGGAACTTTGAATTCTTCGAATACGCGTTCAGTGGGGATATTTGGAGGTTTTTTAGTATAATTTTTTTTATGAATTTTTGAACAATTTCTATGTGGGCAAACTAGTTTAGTAAGCTGCTCCCCAACATTGTACAGTTTCTTTATATATTAGGGTTAAAATCGCTTTAAAAAAAATTGTCCCAGACGCCGGCGTCCGAGCCACAGACGACAGGTTAAGTGGGATGTTATTTACGTTCGCACCTCTCCCTAACCATTACCTTGCTGAAATTTGTAACAATGGCAAAAAAAAGTTCAAATTAGGGTGATTTCTTTTGAAAACAGAAGAAGGATTCGGGCTACCTTGGAAGCAATTCGTGTTTTTCGTGTATATAATCTCATTTTTAAGTACTTTACATTACATTTTGTCTTGACGATGATAATCTCAAGGTATAGCGGAAAAACTCACCATATAGCAGATGTGTTGTGTGCTCCTTAGCAGAAATACAATGGTAAGTGTTTGGTCATCCCTTTTTCCTTTCGTACCTTGTTCTTTCCTAGACATACCTACTATCACCCAATTCCAGCAAATACCATATCGTATCGTTTTGTAGTTTTTCTAGTCCATTTAAAGTTTTAGAAGAAGCTTTTAGAATGCAACAACCATTTTTTAATTAGCCGAAAGATGTGTGTGAGACCTGGCTTTACTTTTTTTACATTAGCTACACACACGAGATCCTGAGGAAAATAATTTCTCTTAGGGTCTATGTCATCTTAGGGGATACTGTGTGGATGGTCTTTTTAGGGAAAGGAAGGAGAGGAAGTTCTGGGAAGGAAAAGCGTATGAGGTATAATACGGGTAGGAATCTGAGGCTCAGTGTCTCCCGAAGTGACGGACCAACAAATTCAGCCCTCCCACATTTAAATAATAAAATTTTAATATTTTAATTAATGAAGATAATATTAGCGAAAGTCAATCGAAAATCTGAAACAGAAAAATCAGAAAAAGATACGGATACATCTGGGACTCGAACCCAGGTCCTCCGGCAATCCGGGCCGACGCGCGTCGGCTTTGTTCTGTTTCAGATTTTCGATTGACTTTCGCTAATATTATCTTCATTAATTAAAATATTATAATTTGAGGTTTAACTCTTTAAGTTAAAAAGTTAAAAATAAAAATAAAAATAAAATTTTATTCTAAAATACGATCATTTTATTCGCAAAAACGGTTAAAAACAGGACTGAAGTTCTTACGAACAAATTAACAGGGTTTTAATGTTTATTGGCGGGAACATGTAAGAATAATTGGTTGGTATACGTAATTTCGTACGTATACCAACAAATTATTCTTACATTTTCCCTATAATAAACACTGTTAATTTGTTCGCAAGATCTTTTTAACCGTTTTTACGAATAAAATGATTTTAGAATAAAAAAATTCTCCGTACACTGCAGTGCAATGCGATATTTTGAAAGAATCCTGCTGGAGAGATCAAAATACCAATCTAGTGGCTGATGCATCCACTGTCAAGACCCGGACAAACCTCACCTCTATCCCTCCTAAGTTTCCAAACGTAGCGGACCACTATAATAGAGGGCTTCCCAAGTTGATATTATTGCTATACCGCGACTTATATTTGTTTAAGTTCTTTTTAAAGCCATTCCAGTCAATATCTTTTAGTATTCAAACAGTAAGTACCTACGTATATTTTTTCAAACCTCCCAATAGTTTCTGATGGCTCAGACCTAAACTTGGGCGTCTGGCTTTCGTCATCGTCAAGACTCCCGCTCGGGTCACCGCCGTTCCATATGGCCATACTGTTTATATTACGCTTCTCCGTATCAGCTAATCCTGACTCACTTGGGCACAGCCCCATTCAGGCGCCTGTTGCAATTAAAAAAATATCTGTATTTGAAACTCTTTATGCCCACATACGTACACAGTTTATGTCCCCGATAACTGCAGCAGAGCAGTTAAAATAGTAGCAACTATTATTTTGTTTTTCCAAAAGCTACAAGACAAACCTACAAACTGATCACGCTTTTTGGGAGAATACAATTCTAAAAAAGTTGCACCGCTTTATGAAAAAAGATAGCCAATCATAGAATGTGTACATGAACGGGCCGATTAAATATTACGTCTACTGGACCTAGTTCATTGAAACCACGACAGTATGCTCAGTGACATAATATATCTTAACTCTTTTATTTTATTTATGCATGTGTTAAGCATTTAAACAAAACAAATGCTCATTTCGAATAAAGAATTATTAATAAGAAAGTTGATTGAAAAATATTTTGACTTAAAAAATTAAAAAAATATGTTCATGTGGATGTTAACGATAACACAACATTGATAAAAAAAAATAAACAGGACTCAACTTCCCTACAACGTGTCTTGTATTTTTATAATGTCATTGGATAGATGTCGTAATTTTTAAAGTTTACCAACATTCTGTGGGTAAATTTCTCCATTTGAAAGGCAATGATCCCGTTTTGTAAATACTTCCAGCTTCACAAATCCAAGGTGATTTTGAGATATTGTAAAATAAAATTTATGGACAATAACCATTATCAAATCAAATAGTTCATTTATTGCGTGCTAGCTTTTAAAAGCTCTCGTGATTGTTATTTTGCTGATTCCCCGAGCTTTTCACCAATACTTCTCTCGATTTCTATCTCGGGATATTGCTGACCACTGCGGTAGTGTATTTCTGACATCGTTCGCTAAAATCGGCTGCTACTTCTTCTCACCGCCAATTTATAACTCGGAAACAAACCGCAAAATTTTCTTTGATCTCGAATCTTGTGGCTTTGTTTACAATGTATGTGCTGTACAAAATAGTCGGGGCAGACTGTGTTAGATGAGGCACTGCGCGAGAAAAGTGGTTCCACTTTGTTGGAGGTTGGTACATCCACCTACTATCTCACCAGTTAAAACCCTGCATTCCGAATTTCTACGACGTATTATAACATACTTCCGTTGAACATTTTTAAAAATAGTTTTAAGATCTTAAAAATCTTTATTTTTTAAGATAATCTCTAATCAGATGCTGATTTGAAAAAGGAAAAAACGAAATTCCATACATTGAAGAAAATCGATCAAGTATGTTATGTGTTTTTGTTATATAACATGCTATGAGTATGAAAAAAAACAGTGTTAAAACGCCACTTTACTCAGATGTCGTGAGATTTTTTGCTCTATTTTTAATAAGTCGTGTTTTATTAAATTAATATTTTCACAATAGTCGCTTATGCCTATTATTTTAGTAGTTTTTTTTTATGTTAGCGCGCCCAGTCTATGTTTCACATTTGTATATGGGTGTTAAGAGACTTTATGGTCGGGGGAGGGGGGGGGGCAAGACGGGATAGTTAACGTTTAAAGATAAATAAAACATTGTTCTTCAAATATTATTAAATTTACATTTTATTCCAATAAACTTTGGTCATTTAGTAACCAACCAACATTTCATCTCTCCCCTAACTGTCTAAAACCTATTGAGTTTGTATGTTTTTAGTTTTAAAAAAAACTACCATAATGTATCCACAGATAAAAATTTCATCAACACTTTTTACTCTAAATAATGTCAGGAATCAAGTACGTCCCTTAACACCCTGTAAACCTCCCTTTCAAACAACCTTCAATAATCTTCTCCCTTTGAATGCTTACAAAAAAGTCGACCCAAACATCGTCGGCGTTTGACGTAATAATCCGTGTAAAAATGCTTTTTGTGTTATTTGTTACTACAAAAACAATTCCAAATAGTACTAAATTTCCACAGGAAAGTGTGTCTGCTAATTAAGCTTGCTTGCATAAGGACTTAAATTTTAAATTCGTATAACACAATAACTGTCACAGCAGCACGCTCTGTCTGCATGATCCGTTAGTATGTTCGGCTTGCGAATGGGAGAGTATCTCTCCGAATAATACCTCTAACAACTAAATGGATCACTGTTTTAAGTATCCGCCTTCTCTATATTATTTAACTCGATGGTCGGGGGCAATAATTTGAGGCCTGTTCATAAATATGTTTATTGCCTTGTGTAGTTCATTTTTACCCCGCGACCATCAAAGTAATTGATTGCGGAATTGGGGAATTACTTTAAAATTCACTCAAAGCGTTCATTTGTAATTTACACAAATAATCTAGCTTTCGCTGGGGAGCTATCGACTATCGACAGGTTTCAAAGAGTGAGAAGGCTATAAACCTATATTGGTTTTCTTTTATCTTATGTTTGATTTATTTGTTTATTGGTCTCAACTAACGTTGCTGGGTGATGGCCAAATCTTGGTCTTGTCTTTTACTTAGAGAACCAATTGATCTCTTTAATTTAATTATTATTCTTTCGACTAAAGCTTTCCAAGAGTAAAGCTAATTAAGATCTTAGAGCTAAGTCTTTTTTCAAAAAGAGATTAACCCCAAAAATCACTGAGATGTTTTTAGAACATGGTTTAGCTTTATTATTTACCTGCTTATTGACTTCGCATTATTGTTATCTATATTAAAATTAATGTTTCTTTGTTTGCTTATTATTATCTCCGATACTATTCATACGATTGCGATGAAACTTTGGCGATTTGTTGTGCACACGCTCGCGAATGTTTCTATATATAATGGTGAACTCTGGTGTCACGAAATGTATATGAAAAATTTACATTAGGGCGCGCGAGTTTTTTGAAAAATGTGTGTATTTCAAGTAGTTTAGCGGAAGGTAGGGAAGATGGGAAGAGGGGGTAAATCCGGGAGGGGGAATGATGAAGAAGGGGGAGTTCGCGGGAGAGGTGACGAGTTAGGAGGTAGCAAGGAAGGCGAATGCTCAAGGGAGCGAATGGGAATGAACACGCAAGGAAAAACAATTTATTTCTTTGCGTGGCATTGCACCGCATGCCGGGTCTCGCTAGAACTAAAATAATTATTTGGTACTTGGTAATCAATGTTGAAAAGTTTCTATATGTTTCTTACGTGTGTTTAGAGTATTGTAGTATGTTTAGACTTAAAGCATCGTTTACACTTTAATAGCATAATATTATTATGATTATCAACAATCACCCCATCAATCGAACTGTTTTTACATACATGAAGTTAAAAATAAAATGCTGACTGACTACAAATAATTTGAAAAGCTCGAATTAGGTTAGGTTTTCTAAATGATTCAGAGTAAATCGTAGAACCACCAAACTTCTCAACCTTCTCCCTCCCATTGGAGGTTGTAAATCATTATGCTAATATATCATTACGCTAGTAAATCATTATGCTAATATAAATCATTGTGCTAATTGAAAAAGAAGATAACAATAATAATCTAATTTTTTAAATTTAGGCACGTTAGATTTGTCAAAGAATTTGTATATAAAAATGCAAAAATCAATCATTTTAAATACATGTAGGATTAAGAAAGATTTTTTAAATATTTATATTGAGGGATCAGTAGGATTTATCGGTAAAATTAGGAATTCCACCGAGCCGAACCCTCTGATATATAAATACCTGGAGTCGGTGAATCATTTTCCTATAGGTTAACATGTTGTTCTTGTATTGTTTTGTATTAATTATACTTATATAATACACTTGCATAGCGTGGATTTACTAGATGATCTTTTTTGTGGAAAGATGTGTGAAAGGGTTTAGTTTTTCCTATGGGGAAAACCAAACCCGGACCTAAAAGTCTGGTGCGTAAAAAAAATTAAAAAAGATAAAATCTATGATAATATATTACATCGATGGGAATAACCTTCAAAAGTTAAAAATAGTGTTTTTCTTATAAAAAATTTCATTATGCTATAATGTTCATTATATCGATATCCTTTTTCAAATAATTGTGGCCATTCAATAAAGACTTTAATTAAGACCCAATCGATCCTACGATAGTTTGAGGATGATTTTATTATTATAAACAATTCCAAGGTTTAATTTAACATGACGACCTTCGTGGTCGAGTGGTAAGGCTGTCAAACAACAATCGGGAGATCTCGGGTTCAAATCCCGGCACACGATAGTAAAATTTATTTGATTCATTTGTACTGTATTGTGTACTTGCGGAACGTTCCGGAGTGGAAGATACTCTGGGTATCGCCCTGGTGTAATATCATCATTCGGAATTGAAACTTTGCTAAAAAAGATTATCAAATAGCCACGTATTTCCCCACCTTTATCTTTTCCATCTCCTACCCTTCCCAGCTACATTCAGCCTCACAACATACCCTGATTCGGGATTCCACAGTCTCAATGGCTCCAGACGGTTGGGTAAGGTTAGGTTAGAAAAAAAAAGAATAACATATTTAAAATGTTTATAGATAGTAACGTAAGTAGCTAAGTAGGTACCTTTAGAGGGCAGTATGGTTTCACAGATGCGTGCCACATGTTTTCTGCCGGGGTGGAGCGATGACCGAAGTTACCTCTTATTTTTTGTGTGAAATTTTCGAAATGGGTTGTAGGTCATAAATTATGATAAGATATACTTTGGACGAACTGTATGAATTACGACCCCTACCGATAATAAACAACAATAGTGATAATGATAGTGATACTACTGTTAATGACAATAATAATAATAGTATATTACATCCCCAACACAAGGGAAGAAAAAGAGGATGTAGAGCCGGGAGAAAAGTGAAATTGGTAAAAAACCTGCGGTTAGCACAAACTAGGAATTTGCGACCGCCTAAGCATTTAACCGTTGCCGCTTGGAATGCGAGATCAATTGCAAATAAACAGGATGATATTGTGGATCTGATACGTGGCAAAGGTATTCACATATTGGCGCTATCAGAGACTTGGCACGAAAATGCGGACTCCTACTCCATCAAAACTCTTCGGTCAAGTGGGTTCTCGGTGTATGAAGCTGCAAGGCCGATTAAAACCGACACAAGTAATATTAATTTTACAAATCACGGGGGAGTTGCAATTGTAGCGCAAAATGGTATTCGCTTAGACGGTATAGGGATACGTCAGGTGTATACCACTTTTGAGTTTGTCGGCTGCAAGGCTTCTGCAAATGGTGCCTCCCTCGTGATAATTTCCATCTACCGTCCCGGATCATGCATACCAACTGCTATTTTTTTCAGTGAATTTAGATCTCTCCTAGAATGCACCTCCAACTATAATTGCGACGTTATTATTCTGGGAGATATAAATATTCATATGGAAAAGAAAACTAATCCGATAACTATAAAATTCAGTAAAATTCTGCGTGACTTCGGCTGCGATCAGTGGGTTAACTCAGCTACTCATGATGCAGGAGGTACACTAGATATAATAATTTCGCGGGTTGGTTTTCCTCCAAATAGTGTAGATGTTGCTGACATTGGACTGTCGGATCACCGCCTCGTCACATCCGTGTTTGCCTTCGATCCTCCAAAATTGGAGTTCAAATCCATTATCTCCAGAAATTGGAGAGAATTCGACTTGGAGGCATTTTGCAATGAACTAAAAACCTCGCCTCTCTGTGATAAGGAAAAGTATTGCGAACTCCAGGTAGAAGAGCTAGTAACTCTTTATAATTCTACGCTACTGGCAATACTTGATAAGAATGCTCCTTACACAGAGAAGGTCTGCCGCATTAGGAATTGTAGCAAATGGTTCGATGCTGAATGCCTTCAAAAGAAGAGGGAAATGCGGAAACTGGAGAGAACTTACAGACGGAATCCGACTCTCAGCAATCGGCAGCTTTGGATTGCCAAACAAAAAGTTTATAAGGAAGAAGTAATCCGGAAAAAATCGAACTTTTGGTGTGAACAAATTGAATCAGAAAAGGACCCTCGAAAACTTTGGCAAAATATAAAGACTCTGTCTGGGGAGAACAATGTCAAGGTTGATTCCTTTCTTGAAGCGAACAGCCTCGCAACACACTTTAGAAGTAAGGTTGAAAAAATTCGTGCCCTCAATGTGGAGGGATCGCCTTCTATCGCAGCACCTAGTCCGCTCTCTGGTGACTTCACTTCTTTTGCTGCTGTAACGGAAGAAGATGTCACGCGTGCTGTGAAATCTTGTCCTAATAAGCAATGTTCCCAAGACCCCGTACCTACCTGGCTATTAAAACAATGTCTTCCGGATATAGCGCCTGTAATTACCGCAATTATCCAGAAGTCACTAGTAAATTCACTTGTACCGGGAACACTTAAAAAATCAATTATAACTCCGATTCTAAAAAAGCAAAATCTTGATACTGACAATGCGGATAATTACAGGCCAATATCCAACCTACCATTTTTGTCAAAGCTGCTTGAGAAAATCGTTGCCAAACAATTGGTGGGGTACTTGAACTCCGCTGGTCTATTTGCCAAAAATCAATCCGCTTATCGACAGTTTCATTCAACGGAAACTGTTCTTTTGCGGGTGATTTCTGACTTTATCATGGGGATGGAAGCAGGTAAGTTGGGTTTGGTATCTGTTCTTGACATGAGTGCAGCATTTGACACGGTAGATCATAGTATTTTATTAAATGTGCTTGAAACCGAATTTGGCGTTCGAGGTGATGTACTCCAATGGATGAAATCATACCTGTCTGGACGAGTAGCTTCAGTAATTTTCAATAAATGCATATCTCCTGAAACTCCCATTGAATTTGGAGTTCCCCAGGGTTCTGTCCTGGGTCCCATTCTCTTCATTCTATATACGAATCGTCTCGAACAACTCATTCACTCGGCTGGCTTTGAATCACAAGGCTACGCAGATGATCGTTTGATTTTCAAGTTTTGTTCCCCAGATGAAAAAGACGCCCTTAAAAACGAGGTAGTTAGTTTCATTAACACAGTCTCAAGTTGGATGTCTGTTAATAAACTCAAACTAAATCCGACAAAGACGGAATTTATTTGGATAGCGTCTCCTGGAAGGCAAGCCCTCATCGACTCCAACCCAATTCGTATTCAGGATACAGATATAATCCCGTCTACAGAAATAAAATTTCTAGGTTTCACTATAGACAATAGTCTGTCTCTTGAACCTCAAATTTCAAAAGCTGTAAGTTCTGGCTTTTTCCATCTAAGGCAGATAAAATCAATCAGGAGATGCCTTCCCTCTGATGGAGCAAAGGCACTCATAAACTCGTTCGTTGTCTCACGAATGGATTATTGTAATAGTGCGTATGCTGGCCTACCTAAGAAACAATTCAATAGAATCCAGTCCGTCTTCAATGCTGCGGCGAGAATGATTTTTGGTGAATCTAAGTATTGTCATATAACCCCGCTTCTAAGGGATCGCCTTCATTGGCTTCGATGCCCTGAAAGAATAGAGTTCAAGATCTGCTTAATGACCTACAAAGCATTGCAAGGAATGGCGCCAGCCTACATATCGGAACTATGTGTCCGACAAAACTTAAGCGATAGACAGCTTACTCTGAGGTCAGCAGATATAGATGTTACTAATCGTTTAATCGAACTTTCTAGGTCAAATCGAGCCGTTTACTATGATCGCTCTTTTCGTGTATCTGGCCCGCTCATTTGGAATAAACTTCCCTCAGCTGTTACCAATATTCAGAATTTGACTGAATTTAAACGGGCTTTAAAAACAAAATTATTTAAAAGTTCATACCATTCATCTTAACCTTAATCTCTTTTCAATATATTGTAATGCCATGTTTTAAAGTCTCTGGAAATTGTTTGGTTTCGGTTTCCTCCTTACTGTATTTTTATGTTTTTTTTTAAATGTTTTTAATTTCCACTCAGAATGATTCTTATTTTTGCGCCTGTTTTATACTATATTTTAGTTTTAATGTATTTATTTTGTCCTGTGCTATAATAGCACCGTTACTTTTTACTAATATTATCCTATGCTATAACATCACTCTTATTGTTAATTTTGTTCCCATGTTATTGCCTTGTATACTCGTGTACTGTATATTATTTATTTAAAATTACTTTTTAATACTTTGTAAGGACTTTAAGGAGCACTGTAGGATTATTTTTAAATTTTGTTATAGTTAAGCGCACTTGAAGTGAAACATCACAAAACTGCGCTATACAAATGCTTTGTTATTATTTATTATTATTTATCTTTTACCTTTTTATGTAATTGATTTTCATTTCTTTTATTGCCTTTTATCCAAAAAATTTTATATTCTATCCTAACAACACAAACCTTTCAGATTGATTCAGCGAGATTAAGTGTGAGGCGATAAGTGTATAGGGAGATTCAACAGTTTGCATGCAAATTGAAGTAATGGCGTCTAGACCAACGTTCCGACCATTCAACCAGACTTTGTTTTTCTTTCTTTTTCTTAACCACTCGCAAAAAGGCTCGCACTCATCGCATAAACGACTCAGAACACTAACGTGGACTTAACTTTACGAAATATTCTGAACTCTTACGATTAATTATTGTACAAATTGGTTAAGTTAGGTTAGGCTATTTTTAATTTTTTTTCAAGACTTAATGACTTCAAACAGGGTATTGAAATTGCATGATTCTAATTTGTCACGGAAGCGTTAACTTCACTTTTCTATTGATTTTCTATATTTTACATTAGTTCAACAGAGGAGGCCCTGAAGAAAATAATTTTCCTCAGGGTCTATGTCATCTTTGGGGATGCTGTGTAGATGGTTCTTTTTAAGGGAAGAAAGGGGAGGAACATATGGGTAGGAAAAAGGTATGTTGGACGGGTAGGATTTTAGGAGTCGGTGTGTCCAGGAGTGACGGACGTACGAATCCACAAATCCCACTGCGATGCAAGACAATGGGTCAAGGGAGTCCTGTTGGAGAGGTGAAAAGGTCTACCTAACCAGCCTCTTTAAATCATGCCCGCCACACATTAGGTGTACAGGTGCATCCGCCACTAAGACCTGAACACACCGATAAACCCGGGCACCTCTGCTAAGTCGCCCAACGTCCTAGCGAACCACTCGGGGTGACCCATGGTAGAGGTGGTATTTGTTATCCAATAAATAGTTCCCGGGGCGGCGCTACCCGAATCCGCCTTCCAAGTTGGTATGGTTTCGTGGAAATTTCCCACAAACGAAGTATTAGTTTTAAATTTTCGTTAAATACCTTATGATGAATATCGGTTCAGTTATCAGTAAATTCAATCGGCTGAGGTGGTAGGTAACAACATGGTATTGGTTATCCAATAAATAGTTCCCGGGGCGGCGCTACCCGAATCCGCCTTCCAAGTTGGTATGGTTTCGTGGAAATTTCCCACAAACGAAGTATTAGTTTTAAATTTTCGTTAAATACCTTATGATGAATATCGGTTCAGCCATCAACAATAAATTCAATCGGCTGAGGTGGTAGGTAATAAATTCACGGAGGAAAATGTTATTTGAAAAAACGATAATTCTAATAGTAAAAACGGGACTGAAGTTCTTACGAACAAATTAACAGTGTTTCAATGTTTATTGGCGGTAAAATACGTACGAAATTACGTATACCAACAAATTAACAGGGTTTTTAATTTGTTCGTAAAAACCTCAGTCCGGTTTTTAACCGTTTTTACTATTAAAATGATCGTTTTTTCTATTAAAATGATCGTTTTTTCAAATAACATTTTTCTCCGTGTAGTTCCGTTGTAACCTTTCCCTTAGTCTCATTAACGACGCATTTATCAGAAAGAGATATTACAGCGGATCTCTCAGCGGTATGCCTTTTGTAATTTTCATTCGTTATTGCATTCGCAGACGAATTAAATCGAATAATTAGTCTCTTGCCCACTGCACTTCACAGTAATGCATTTTTATGCGTGGGCAGACTGGGTGATCCCGCGTCTGCTTTTAAACAAATTGAAATGAAATTGAATAAAACTCATTCATTTTTATTCTCATTCGAAGTATATTGCACAAGTACTTTTGCATTCCCAAGTATTTTAATCAAATTTGGAAACGTATTCACTACTCAGTCGTATTTACACAATAATAATAATAATAATATTTGGCTAATTTATATAGCGCCGTTTTCGTGAAAAATCACCTCAAGGGCGCTGTACAAATAAACTAAGATTTATAATTATAACTAGGACTTGCATCTAAGACTTATAGCTAGTGACTTACGACTAAGACTTATAACTACCGACATAACTAGTGACTTACATTATTACATATTTACACCTGTGACTTAAAGTAAGAGATTTACAACTAACATAGGTACTTATATTTAAAATTACGTGTTTTGGTTTTTGCCAGGATTGTCACTGATAACAGTGATAACATTAAAAACCACATAACAAACAAAACTCTGTAAGTATAGGCACAAACAGGTAACGTAGAAGTATTTTACACATACATATTAAATTATACATTCTACACATTATATACATATTATATATTACATACACTTTTTAATATTTTTTATTTTTTAGCGCCAGAAGAAGAAGGAAGTTCTTATATAATACATTACCATTTTTGACACGGTTGTAAAAATTAACTTAATGGGTTAGCTAGATTTATAGGCAAGTTTGAATTCGTGGACATCGGCAATTATTAGAATATAATTAAACAATATTAAAAAAAAAATATAGGAATGTTTCAATAGAATGACGAATTTATGGAAATGAGTGCCTGAAGAGATGAGTTTTTAGTTTTGATCTGAATTCTGTTGGGCTTGTTATGCATCTCAATTCCATAGGAAGTTTGTTCCAAGCTTCAGGGCCCGATACTCCGAATGCACGATCACCAAACTTAGTGTTCGGATTTCGCTTAGGTTCTTTTAACCTTCCAATTGCAGATGTTGTCGCTGATCTAAGAGTTGACTGCCTTAGACCAATATTTTCTGGAATGCAAAGTTCAGAGATATAGGTTGGAGCCATTTCATTGACAGCTTTAAACACCATCCAGCAAAGCTTGTACTGGATCCTTTCAGGACACTTCAGCCAGTGAAGATTTCGGAGGTGTTCCGAAATGTGCGAAAACTTGGGTACCCCAGTGATAAGCCGTGCTGAGGTGTTGAACACTGATTGCAGTTTATCAGTTTGACATTTAGGAAGACTTGCGTAGATGCCATTGCAGTAATCAAGACGTGATATTACATATGAGTTCACAAGAAGCTTGGTTGCCTCTGTTGAAAGGTTCCTACGAACTGACTTAAGTTGTCTTAGGTAGAAGAACCCCGTGCTAACGGTCCTATTCACCTGACTTTTTAACGAAAGGTCTGAATCCAGGTAAACTCCTAGAAGTTTGACGGTTGTTTTCGCAATTACGTCGCTGCCGGAAATGGCAATTGGTGAGTTATCTATTAAATTTTGACGTCTATTCGTGGCTGCCCACAGAAACTCGGTCTTTGAAGGATTAAGCTTCAGTTTGTTTGAGGACATCCAGAGACTGATTGCTTCTAGACACTCAGTTATGCGAATTTTAAGGCCTGTGATCTCACTCGGTGAGCAGTAAAAGTAGACTTGCTGATCGTCAGCATAACAGTGAGATAGGAGACCAAATGACTCGATAATTTTTGCGACATCATTTGTGAAGAGAATGAAAAGAAGTGGACCCAAAACGGATCCCTGAGGTACCCCTGATGAGAGTTTTGTGAAGTTAGACTGTTTATTTCCAACCTTCACTGCTTGTGAGCGATTAGATAGATAGGATAGTAGCCATTTTTTAACGATCGAATGTAAACCAAATGTTTCATCGAGTCTCTTAATGAGAAAGTCGTGATCAATGGTGTCAAATGCGGCACTCATATCTAAAAGTGAAATAAGTGCTAACTTACCTGACTCTATGGCAAGGGTTATGTCTGATAGGACACGAAGTAATCCGGTTTCTGTGGAATGGAACCTCCTATATGCCGATTGATAATTGGAAAATAAATTGTTCTGGTTTAAGTGGGAGGTTATTTGAGAAGCAGCAATCTTTTCAAGTAGTTTTGCTATGAAAGGCAGATTTGACACAGGTCGATAATTACTCAAGTTATCGGCATCAAGCTGTGGTTTTTTTATAATTGGGGTAACTACTGCAGACTTAAGTGGTTCCGGGAAGTCACCTGTGCCTAGAGACTTATTAAACACGTGAACCAGGAAGGGGGCTAACACGTTGCAACATTTCTTGAGAAGCCACGTTGGGATAGGGTCAAGAACACATTGTTTATTTGGCGAACTTAGAATTAACTTTCCTACTTCTTCTAGCGTTGTTATATTAAAAGATGACAGTGTCCCTTTGGAATTAGCTGTAAATATTGGCGGGGGGGCAGAAGATGTAGAGGCGCGTATAGATTCTATTTTATCAGAGAAAAACTTAGAGAAGGCCTGCGGAGTAATGTCTGTAGTACTTTGCACGGCGTTATCAGCGATGATACTTTTAACTGAATTCCAGAGACATCGTGGATTTTTTCGCTCAGAGTCAATTTTATTTATCCAGTATTCAGATCTTTTGTCACGGATTATCCTTCTATATTCTATTTGAGCATTAATCCAATCGACTCGTGGAGTAACGTCGGGGTTTCTTCTGTATGACCTCTCTAGTCTACGCATTAGCCTCTTCTGGCTCCGGCACTCTTCGTCGAACCAGCCATCAGACTTCCGAACTTTCCTCGTTTTCGAAGTGGTTGGAGCATATTTATTGAGTAAACTCGACAGGATTGAGTTGTACTCCTCGACGAGTTCTGTCGGCGACTTGATTTCCCAGCTACTATCTATGCATAAAGAAGAATTTTTCACGTCCTCGAGGAAATTATTAAAATCAAATTTTCGCCATTCCCTTGATTCTATTTTTCTGTACGGCACTTTAGGCGGGTTGAATTCAATTTCAGCGCGGACAAGACGATGATCTGATAGACCTATGTCACAAACTTTTGTTATCAATGTTGGGCCATTACACCTGGATACTAAAATGTCTAAGATTCCACCAGCATCATGAGTTGGAGCGTCGACCCATTGACGGAGTCCAAAGCTTTCCAACAAGTCAATGAATTTGACAGCGTTGGGTGACGTTTTGCTCTCGAGGTGAATATTTATATCACCTGTGATAACGATAGTTTCAGAAAGTCCCACTACCCATTCCAAAAGACTCGATAATTCCCTAAAAAATTCCACACAAATCGGTTTTGAACCGGGTCGGTATAGTGTAAACAGTATGAATGACGATCCAGCAGAAGAAACACGGCATCCAATGTACTCAAACGTATTGAATGTACCGTTTGTACCGTTCACAATACCGAATGTACCGTTCACAATATGTGACATTAACGTATTACTTCTTCAATCTTCGCAAAATCACTTTGTGGCGTCATTTTCAATTATCCGCTTGGGCACATAAGCTTGTTTTCACGACAATTTAACGTAGGTAGACATAGGAATGACGTATGCCCCGGACCTGAGTTAAATGAAACAAATAACTTGGAGTACACCATTTATATTATCACAATTATCGACATATTTCAAAACCGATGGTTTCTTCGTCAGGATAATAAGATCATGAATGTTCATGTGATCCAATATAAATGTTTAGATATGCAGGGCCTTACTAATAAAAGTGTTTTAACGTTTACACAGCTGTTAAACCACAATTATTAATGTTTGATAAATGGTTGTTTATCAGATACGTAAATTAAAAAAAAATTATTTTAAGGGTGTCATAATTGCTAATATAATATTAGGTCCTTACATATGAAATTGGCGTGTTGCCGTACTGGCGACTTTGATCTCAAATATCTTCCCTTTGGTTAGGAATTCCAAATTCAAATTTATACAGCTATTTACTCATGTATTTGTGTTTCGAAAATTATAATTCATTTGTTTTTTCTTAATTTTTTTGTTCTTTGCGTCACTTAATTTACATAATGGAAAACTTGAAATATCGCGTTATTTACGAGTACGAGTTCCACCGTGGCACCAGTGCTGCAGAAACGGCTCGAAGGATTAATGATGTGTATGGCGACGGTGCCGCAAAAGAAAACAAGTTCCAAAGTTTTCGTTCTGGAAATTTCGACCTGCAGAACAAGCCCCGTGGACGGCCGAAGACCAAAGTTGATAATGTAGAATTGAAGGCTATTGTGGAAGCGGATCCATCGCAAACCACGTCCGAGTTAGCTGCAGGCTGAAATGAAAGGACCTAATATAACCTTCCCTACGAAGGCAATTTAATTTGCTCTGTGAAATATCACTACTTTCACGATTGTCTGGACTTGGTGTCTGAACTGCGCTTTGGTTCCTTCAACCTTTTCTCAAAGCCCTAAAGGTCGTGATCAATATTATGAATGTTTAGTTCAGTATTTATATCTTCCTTTCCGTAGGGAGACACGGTAAATTGCCTAGTGAAATATCACTGCTACAAATTTGAAACAGTCTTTTACTGCCAAACAATGATATAGCGCCTGGAGTCGGCCACCATAAGCCGTGTAACTTACAACGCTACCCTCGTCTGGGAAATTTATGACCACTTCGTAAAGTTCTAGATAATATATTATTACATATTTTATAATACATATTCTGTTTGTCTTCGTGCGTTACATAAGTTTTCAGTTAAACCATTCTTACGAAGAGTTTCATGGTCTGGTTATCTGCTCATAAGTTTGTGCTTTCGGTTCACAGCTTTGTATTTGGCTTTCTTGTAATGGATTATTAAATTCAAACTAATTTA
Organism: Limnephilus auricula; assembly: GCA_951813805.1. Taxonomy (NCBI): domain Eukaryota; kingdom Metazoa; phylum Arthropoda; class Insecta; order Trichoptera; family Limnephilidae; genus Limnephilus; species Limnephilus auricula. The sequence continues at coordinate 8,399,081 of OX638408.1, forward strand.
ATTTTACATAATATCTCGACTGGATATTAAAATTAGTCAAGTTATTAAACCCGCATGCCTTGGGTATATTCTGTCAGAAGGTCAGAAAATTTCCGCTTTGCAATAAAATCAAAATAAATGGAATATTTCCGAATGTATCTGAAAATTAAAACTGTTTTTTGAGGTTAATGAAATGCGCTTTCCAATTTTATTTTTGAAAATAAAGATGCTATAGATTTTGAAACATTCAAATTCGTAATGCAAAAGTTTTAAATATGGTTCACATAACCTTTTTTTAACTAAAATTAATGATACCGAAAAAAATAAGAAAAAAAAACACATATTTTTCATAGACAAGTATTATGAACGGTACGCCGTTAAAGCATTAAGTTCAAGGGAAGCGATCACACAGATCAACAAAATAGTATGACAGGTAGCGGTAGCGTCGCTTGTAAGTAGCTACGTGAACGATGGGCGTTACGCCGTTCTTCCATGAAGCTACGTTCAAGCGACGCGATCACCGCTCGTCTGTATTTTCCATACTATTATTAGTGTTTGAAATCGCCGCTAGGCGCTGCACTAGAAAATAGTATGACAGGTAGCGGTAGCGTCGCTTGTAAGTAGCTACGTGAACGATGGGCGTTAGTGTTACCTCACATTTTGTCATTACATATAAAAAATAATTAATTTTAAATTCACGAAAAATCATAAACTTTTCTCAAATTGAGCTTTGGTCTCATGAAAGTGCACATCTATTTTTTTTTTAATTTGGTTAACTTATAGATTTTGAATATAAAGAATGGTGTTTTTAAAGGATAGATCATATTTCTCACCATGACAGTAAGGGAAATACAAAGATTTCTTTGAGATCTCTGTGAGTTCTTCCCAAAAGCGAACAAATTATCCGGAGGGGTTAAAGGATTTATAGTTTGGTCTTTGTTAAGTATTCTGAGGAATGTGTGTAATAATAAGACTTACCATATTTCAGGAGGTGATTTATAATGGGTATACTATGTATTTAATTTAATAATTATATTGAATGAACGATTCTCGAGTAAGCAAACAAAGTGGAGAGATGTGGCCCGTCCGAGTCGAGAGTTGCGAATGTTATTGTTTTTGATGGACGCGTCTGGGATTATTTTCTGCTAGTTGCTTGTGGCGCTAGTGTGTAGCTAGTTGTTATGTGTTTAGTATATTGCTAGTTTTTATGTGTTTTTGTATTCGGTCAGTAGTGACACAGAAATTATTTATTTGTCCAATATTTAATGGAAATAATAATGTAATAAGCTCATAGCCTAGCTTCTAATTGTGTTAATTTTAATCACACTGTTTCGTGGAATCAGTTTCTTCTACTGCCCACAAGTTTAGGATTTCTTAAATCTGTTTCAGTCGAATTAATCTAATTTGAAGTAAAAACTCGACTATTAATATTATTTAAACAATTATTTGTAGCAAAGCTTTAATGTGCTTACGTTTTCTTGGAAACACAATTTTTCAAATATTTCGCTTGCGGAGGATTGATTTGTACTATGTCCATTTTTGTTTTTTTTTAAAGCTGTGAATGCAATAATATCAATTATATGTTTATCTACCATGTCCACACCCAAAATACGAGTGTGCTTTAGACCACACGACTGAATTAAATACTTCTTTAGTAATCTAATCTAATTTTCTTTCTGGCATCGAATAAAACCATTCCTATCATCAGTGTAAAAGAATCTATATTGAAGATTCCTTTGGATTGTTACCAATCATTGTGACAAATCAGTCGTGGCACAAAAATCAAGCGTTACTATTTTATCCAGGGTAGAGTTATATATATATATACATAGTTTTATCATTTCTTCAAACCTCTTTTTTTTTCATTTTCACTTCCAAAATACCTTTGATAACTTCCCACGTATAAAATACCCAGTTTGTGTTTAAAATTGTATTATGAGACAATATATTTTGAGCGTATGAAATTGGAAAATACGCGTTTTTATAATTTAAAATGCAATTGGTTTACAACTTAATTATTTTTCATAAGTCATACAATCTATGGTTGCTTTGTTAGTTATTTGGGTTAAAATAACACAGCGAACGCAATCGAAAACATACATTTAAAATAGATTAATTTTTCAACTTCCATTAAAACAATTAATTAAATTATAAGAGTGCACATATCTTGAAAAATTTCATTAGCTTTGAGAGTTGAATCGCTCATTGCCTTGTTAGAGACGTAGTTGCAATCGTGATCTTTGAAATATTATATTGATAGGAAAAAGTATTGTTGAAACATTGGTTGTAAAATAACTAAACGTGGATAATATAATCTACATTGTTTATGCTTAGTAACTAAGCTAGATTAGTGCAGATAAAACTGAAACCTTGTTAGTCAATCAGTTTGGATTATGTTTGTTTGCAGTCAACTTGTCAGTTTGTAAGCCGTATGTTACACGGTGATCTGAGATCATTATCTCAAATTTACTTCATAAGCTTTCAATGTTAAGTTGTATTTTACACTTTCACTGTACTAATAATACTGTAGTAAATTCCGATTTGTATGTGATTTAGTTCCCTTTCCAATACTTGCTATTATTGTACTAAGCCGCGATACCAATCGAAGGTTGCTTTAGCTACCTCAGTGAATCGTGCTTCGTTCTGTACAGGGTTACCAAATGAAATTCAATGGAAAGTCGCCATGTTCTCCTTTTCCGCTTTTTTTTTTCATTTCAAGTAAATAATTCCTTCAAATTGTTCATAGCTGTTGAACGTACAACACTAATCAAAATTTGCTAAAATTACACCAAATTATATTTTGCGTTTCTAAATACAAAGTCGACGTGGACATATTTTTATTAAAATTTTAATGGAACTTTGAAAGAAATTAGCAATATATGGATTCCTGTCGCTGCTGATAAGTGTTAAAGGTACTATTTGAGATAGTATGTACTTACTTTCTCACGTGGCAAAATGTGTGTAGCTTATACCGTTTTAATTATTTTTAATTTATAAACTAATGTTTAAGACAAGATTTTTTTTATGCATAGCACAAAGGGTAACAATTATTATAAGCAATAATTATTAGCCTGAAACACTCATCCATATTTAAAAAAAACCTCCCGAGAAAAGATACATGTCGCCGACGGGACTCGAACCCGCACCCCTTCGATTGCCGGTCGAGAGCTCTACCATTAAGCTACTAATTGTTGAATGAAACACTAGTATATATTGAATCGTTTGGCGGGCAACAGATAAGGCGCTGTAGCTTAATGGTAGAGCTCTCGACCGGCAATCGAAGGGGTGCAGGTTAGAGTCCCGTCGGCGACATGAATCTTTTCTCGGGAGGTTTTTTTCAATATGGATGAGTGTTTCATGCTAATAATTATTGCTTATAATACGTGTTACCCTTTGTACCGTTTTAGTTTAGTCGCAATTAAACTTTTAAATTTTAACGAGATTTATTCATATAAAAAAATTCGGTCCCTCAGTACTAACGCTGAAATAATGCGTCAAACTAAAAGATACTTTAAAAATATCTTATATCTTCTTCTAATATCTTTATTTCGAATATATACTTTGTGGTCGAGGGGTAAGCCCCTCAACTAGCAATCCGAAGGTCGCGGGTAAAAATCCTGGCGTGCAAAAATATTTTTAAAATTGATTTTATGTTTTTTTCAGAATTAAATAATTAAATATAACATTCATATATTTTCGGCACGTTCCAGGGTTGAAGATTCTCTTAGTATCGCCCTGATGTAAGACTAGAATTCTGAATTGAAACGTTACTTGAGGTGGCTTTAGTTATGTTTGATGACCAGACTTGAATAACCAATAACTGAGTTTTTTTTAACTGGATTGTTCTCATGCAAGTGAGAACATGTGTAAAACCCAGTATAAATAAATAAATTTCCCATCTCTTCCCTATCTCCTTCAGCTCTTCAGGGTAGCTATTCCCGAGCAGCGATCAATCGTTGCTCGTTATGCGCCATCTACGAGCGAAAAAATAAATAAAAAAAATAAATAAAAATCCCTGGGAATATTGTCTATGTTCCTGATGTTTTTGAGATTTCTATGGTGTGACTGTCAAAGAGTGAAACGGTTGATATTGATAATATGCATTAATACCATTGTGAAATTGTAATATGATTGTAATTTGACTTTATAAAAATAGACGACATCTTTGCGGGTGCGAAAGTTCGCGCGGGAAAACAGTAATACTAGATTCTAGATTTTGACAGCCCATTGCATAGATACGCCAACAACCCACCACTCGCTGCTCTGTTTCTACTGGTTTGCCCCACTCGTTGTTGTGTAGAATGACTTTTGGCGTCTAAGTATGTTCCTTCGACCAAGCTCAAAATAACCAAGTCGACCAAGGGACATACTTTCGACGGCGATTGCGAGCGACGAGGCTTGGAGAATAGCTAGCCAGCCTCACAACATACCCTATTTGGGGACGCCATGGTCTTACTGGCTCCGGAAGGGAGAATTTCGTACTCTTGTGCGACATTCACATAAAAATAGGATATAAATACTTTTGATTTTGGTTGGTTTGATTCCAGCCACAAAACTCAAATAGTTTTTAAAATGTTCATTTTCATTCGTTGTTTACTGTGGTGGTTTTAATATGTCAACTCGTCAAGTATCAAGCGTCAGAATTAGACGGCATTCACCTTCCATTTTACACAAGTCCTTCATTATTATTTTCTTTCTTATGGTAACCCTAGTTCTACAAGTCAATCCTTACCTGACTCCGTAAGCTTTAAACAAAACTACTGTACTTAACAATTATTATTGGTTGCTGTAATAAAATAATTCCTGGTTTCGAATTACGTCCAGCCTATTATTTTATTTTTTCTTGCTCCCAGCTTTGTGGGAGCGGTTTCTGACCAATAAAATAGAATTTACTCCGTCGATTGGCTCGGTCGGCATGAACAATGAACGTAGTTACCTACTTTACCTTCTCTTGGCTCGGTTATGAAATAAATTATTATTGGAACACGATGACGCAGCGCGGAAAATGTACGTAAAGTTTGACATACCTACCTATTTATATGCAAGCAGGTAAAAGAGATCAAACCTAACAAAGCTATTTCTTCAGTATTTTTTCATTTCACCCACCTAACAACGCTGTCAAAGTTCTTCTTTATATATACACCATACAGAGGTCCTCTTGTGAGGTGATGTAAAAATAAAAATAAAAAATCGAACAGTTTTATGTTTTGTTTTATTGACTGAGCGTATTGCCTTGTATTTCGTCTATCAATACATATGTTTTGCATGTTCCGTATCCGTTTCAAGATGGTGGATGTTTGAATGGTTCAAATTTGAAATCGTCGTGTTTATTTGGACTTTCTTTTTCACATTTTTTTTCATTATTATGGTACCTACCTACATGCCTGGAAAAGTTTATTTTTTATAAGAAAAACTCTCTTTTTAACTTTTGAAGGTTATTCCCATCAATGTAATATATCATTGTTAAAGAAGATAACAATAATAATCTAATTTTTTAAAATATGAATATGAACAAGACACAGAAAAATAATAAAAGTTAATGGTCGCAACTGGGATGTCAAATATATTTAGGACACTTAGTCATTGCTAACTGTCACTTATTAGTTGGCGATCCGCAGTCATGCTAGGGAACGATGAGAAGTTATCGAAAGTTATCCTATCAATCCTTATCGATCGAGTGTGCTAAGGGGTTGTTCTTTTTTTTTATTTTGTCTTGTTTATTTTCACATTTAAAAAAATTAGATTATTATTGTTATCTTCTTCTTCAATGATGTATAATTTTTGTTTGATTTTTTTTTAATTGCATAAAATCTTAGATTGCTTTTTTAAAGACAGACAAGCTTTCGCTGGTTGCGAATAACCTGACAATATTTTAAAATCTACTACGACCACCACAGTAAGCGGAAAATGTTGCTTGTGTCGTGATGGGGGACTTAGCCAGCCGAGGAATTGACCATGGGACTCCTGGGTGTGACCCAAACGCGATGAGCCGATTGGTGGTAAGATGAGTTAACAATTCCCTGCTTGAAAAAAGTATCAATTGGGAGGCGGGTCGCACCGTCGCCCTATTTATTGAAAACCAACACCCCTGCCAATGGTTGCCCCAAGTGGTTCGGTAGGTCTGGTGAATTAGCAGGGGTGCCCGGGTCCATGGGGTGTGGTTTGTTTAAGTCTTGGCGACGGATGCGTTTGCCCATCTATTGCGTGGAGGGCCGGATCGGGAGAGACTGGTTGAGGGCGACCTTTTGAGCTCTCCAGGTGTCCTCGCACCATACTTGAAGGGTGAATTAAAACGTCCGTCATTACTGGACACACTGACACCCACATTCCTACCCACCCTTCTTACCTTTTCCTTCACAGAACTTCCTTTCCATAAAAAGACCCTCCACACGGATTTTTTTCCTCAAGGTCTCCTGCGTAAAGCTAATGTTAAAAAAAACTACAGTGGTGACCACACCGATCTCTTCCAGACCGATAAGGATTGATAGGATAACTTTCGTTAACTTCTCATCGTTCCCTAGCATGACTGCAGATCGCCAACGAATAAGTGACAGTTAGCAATGACTAAGTGTCTATATATATTTGATATGAACTGTTGTTTGTACGTTAGCGAACTGCAATTGTCCCAGGCAACGATGAGAAGTTACCGGAAGTTATCCTATCAATCCTTATCGAACGAGTGTGCTAGATCTGGTTTTAAATTTAAACGTGCGATAAACGATAATCTCGTTACTTGAGCCTATAATATTCTAATCATGGTTGTAATATTTTTTATTTTATATATTCTTTTATCGATTTATCGTTTATTGTGTAAAATTAACGACGTTGTGCAGAATAAAATATTTATGTCGAACATTAAATATTGTGGTAATGGTTTTAAACTGATTTTATAGTATGTAGAAAATAATATGACGATGTTAAATTCTCAAAGTTTATTTTTCACTTAAAAAAATATACCAGATTTGGTTGAAATTTTGGCTAACACCGAGAATGTGGGCTAACTATTTGAAAAGCAATTTCTTAGTTTTTACTGGTGTTTGGTAACAGTCATACTCAAATACACCTGTTTTACTGGTGTTTGGTAACAGTCATACTCAAATACACCTGTTTTACTGGTGTTTGGTAACAGTCATACTCAAATACACCTGTTTTACTGGTGTTTGGTAACAGTCATACTCAAATACACCTGTTTTACTGGTGTTTGGTAACAGTCATACTCAAATACACCTGTTTTACTGGTGTTTGGTAACAGCCATACTCAAAAACACCTGTTTTACTGGTGTTTGTTAACAGTCATACTCAAATACACCTGTTTTAATGGTGTTTGGTAACAGTCATACTCAAATACACCTGTTTTACTGGTGTTTGGTAACAGTCATACTCAAAAACACCTGTTTTACTGGTGTTTGGTAACAGTCATACTCAAATACACCTGTTTTACTGGTGTTTGGTAACAGTCATACTCAAAAACACCTGTTTTACTGATGTTTGGTAACAGTCATACTCAAATACACCTTACTCAATTTACGCCTGTAGCTCGAAATGTAAATGATTTTATTGAATGCGAATGAATTTAATGAAAAGAAGAAAAAAAATTAAGTGTTTATATTTGTCGTCCTACTGTCATAGAGTAAATTGTACACCCAAATCAAGATGTTTTACAACAGCCTTGATCTACTCGCGTTAAATTATTTCATAAAAAGTTAGATTTGGGCGTACGATAGAAATTAAGATAGATATTTGTATATTTTTTCTTCAATCTTTTGATTTTCCATCCCCTGAAGTTTCGCCTTATAAGAGTGAAACGCAAAAAGTTTCCTTACCTCTAACTCGTGGAGTTGGGTAGTAGTTATAGTGGTAGATACTCTTAGTATCGCCCTAGTAAAATACCAACATTCATAATCGAAATGTTACTTATTTTCTTCGTATGGTGGGGGATGGTTTTGTTTATTTTTTTATTTATTTACTGTTTCTTTACATGGTAGGTATTATTGTTCACATTTCAATATTAACCTCACTAGGACAAGCCTGTTTTGAGGATAATAAGTTTATAAAGTAGTAAAAATAGAACAAAAAATATTTAGGTACCTCTTGATAAAACAACAAAGGATGAACCAATTGATGGCAATTTTAAAACCGATAATTTAATATTTAATAAAAAAAAAATGCACAAGATGTCTTAATATGTGTTCTGGAATGATATTAAATATAAGTGTAAACTGACACTAATAATTTCTTTGACCAAGAGAAAATTTATTTTGAATTTCCATAAAGTTAAAAATGTGATAAAATAATTATAATTTAAGGGTTATAAGTATTGTAGCCAGTTCGATATATTTTTTTTTTTATTCTGAAAGATTAGACGTTTTATATTGTGTTGGAAGTGAATTGTTCAATTTTATTGCCTGGTATCTGTAGTGTTTTTGTCCAAAGGATGTTATTGTTTTAGGTATTTCTAGTTGCTGTGCAAGTCTTGTTCTAGTATTGCGAGAATTTTGTGAGCTGTTAAATGTGTTTAAGTTGTGGAAGTCAAAATGGAATACCGAGGTTATTCCGCATCGGGAGACACCTTAGTTCAACACTGATGAAGGGGACATTCTTCTACAATGTGCGATGTTGTTTAAATTTCGTTCGTTCAGTTGATTAGTCAGACATGTCCGAAAATTCGAAATTTGAGTTGAGTACGCAGTGATGTGAAAAAGTGTGCCCTCTATCTGGTACAATACTCAGATTACTCATAAAAACCACCAAATCAATTATAATGCACAAAAATTTATATTGAATTAAGCAAAATGTTGATGTTTTCTGGGTCACTACACGGAGAAAAATGTTATTCTAAAATACGATCATTTTATTCGTAAAAACGGGACTGAAGTTCTTACGAACAAATTAACAGTGTTTCAATGGTTATTGGCGTGAAAAATTAAGAATAATTTGTTGATATACGTACAAAATTACGTATACCAAAAAAATATTCTTACATGTTCCCGCCAATATACATTGAAACCCTGTTAATTTGTTCGTAAGAACTTCAGTCCCGTATTTAACCTTTTTACGAATAAAATGATCGTATTTTCGAATAACATTTTTCTCCGTGTAGTAGGATATTTCAAAATGTCATATTAATGCACCGGACCGTTATGTCTCTCGGTGTTATTTTGTAGCATAATTAGTATGTAAAACACAGGCACGTGTACGTAATATTTTGATTTATGAATATTGGTTTCGCATTATTTCGAGATGTCTGATGAATCAACTGAACGATCGGTATGTTCACGCTCACATAATTCAGAATCCTTTAGAGTCGTTGATTCGTCAGATATCTCGAAATACTTCTTTAGACCCTCTGCGCTCTATACATACAACGGCTGTGACTGCAACCGGTGCAGTTACTTTTTTTAAAAATTTATTTATTTTCATTTCTTTATACATATAACATAATATAATAACAATAACAAATGGTATTAACAAGAAATGAAAACCCACTAACGCACTGCCTGAGTGTGGGAAATATAAAAACTAATACTATATTTCCAAGTACCTAAAGTATAAAATAGACTTATAAAACATAAAAAAAATTAAAAAAGTTAGTATTACGTAAACAGAATAAGTGAAAAAGTTTTTTTTTCGCAGGCCGTAGTCCCCCCGGCGGGTGCGGATTTTTGAAGCGATTTTGCCCCTTCTCTCTCTGGTTTCAATCCTGGGATTGGTTTGCAGCAATTTCCTTTAGTTTCTTCTTCCATTCTTCCCTATCTTGTGCGGCTCTTTTGAATTCTGCATATGATGAGCAGCGCATGTCCACCAGCAGGTCCTCCAGGTACTCTCGGCGTGGGCGTCCTCTGGAGTTTGTCCCCTCGGTCATACCCTCCATTATGGCATGCAAGAGGCCTTCTTGTCGTATTATATGGCCGATCCATCTTGCACGCCTTTCGGACAAGGTCTTGAGCAGGTGCCTTCCTCCTTCGATTCTTTGGAGAACCTCCTCATTTGTAATGTGGTCTCTCCAGGAAATTCCTAATAGTCTTCTATAGGACCACATCTCAAAAGCCTCTAGTCTCCGTTTATCTCTTTCGGATAGGCACCATGTTTCGCAGCCGTACGTCAAGATACTCCATACATAGGTCTTGATGAGGAGTATTCTCAGTTTTAGGTCTATATTATTCGATTCTATTATTTTCGACCTTTTATTGAATGCAAGCCTAGCCTGGTGTATACGGCTGTCGACCTCGCTCTTAGACCGACCGTCCCATGTTATTTTGCTCCCGAGGTAGACAAACTCCTTGGTGTTCTTTAGTGGAACTCCTGACATCTCTACTCTCATCTGATGTTGCGTTCGGCCTACAGTCAGCAGTTTTGTTTTGTCTTTATTTATCTTCATGTTGTAGTTGTTTTGAAGAATGCCTTGCATGATTGTTAAGGCCTCTTGCAGTTCTTCTTCGCTTTCAGCAAGCATAGCAATATCATATCCACCTTTTGTCCGTGTATCTTTACACCTTCTCTGTGACTCATTCTCTCTCTCAAGTCATCAATCGCACTCTGTATATAGGCGTTAAAAAGAACAGGTGACAGAGAGCATCCCTGCCCCTTATGTCTAAAGAAATTGTATGAAAAACAAGGTCAGAATCGCTTGGGCCATTTTCGTTCTTGACATAATGAAATACTGAATAGCATTTAGCCACTTCGAAAAAATCAAATTAATTGCCGATGACGCGCCGGGCACCAAAGATGGCGGATAAAATGGCTGCCGCTTGATAATATGAACGCTGTCATATTCGAAGTCCAAATTTATTCATTGTTTTTTATATAAATCCATTGTGGAAAGCATAGATTTTAGTGAATATTAGGAAGTTTGTTTTATCTACATTAATTTGATGTAATTTTTGTAATATATCACAAAAGAAATGTTATAAAAATTGAATTCTTAAGAAAGGTGAGAACTGTCAAATATTTTACGTCGTATTGAAACAAAATATTTTTTGTATGCTGGTTTTCAACAAGTTAAGAGAAAACATATTGTACTACAGTTCAGAAAGTTACAGAAAGTGAGTTGTAGAAGGATAGATAAATTTATAGAAAAAGCATTTCAATATCTGCATCATTCAGCCATAATTTTACCCCTTTTACATATTTTATTATTTGAGTTTGTAGTGGTCGAAGGTTAAATGTCCTAGGACCAATGAAACTGCTATGTGTCTGCATTAATTTAGTATTAGTTTGTGGGGTGTAAAATATATTTATTTATGCTTTTGCTCTTTCTTTTTTCATTTATTTAGAAATAATTTTTGTTTTTAAATATATATTTCATGGTTTGCAATATAAATAGTTTACGAATATTAAATATTTTAGTTTCTTTGTATAATAAGTCGAGAATGTTTTATTTTTGTTATGTATATCACTTTAATTATGAATTATTTGTAAAGGCTTAATAAATGTATCAAGTGCACCACCCCATCCTATAATGCCATACGTGATTGAAGATTGCACCAGGGAAATGTAGACCATTTTCAATTTTTCAATGTTACTTGAAATGCTTTTAGCCGTGTTTGATGACTAGTTCTGAATAGCCAAGTACTTCTCCACCTTCCTCTTCCTTATCCCCTTCCTCTCCCCATTGTCTACAGCCTCATTGGTTCCAAACAGTTAGGAGTAGTTGGGCAGCCGTATTTACATTAAAAAAAAAACCAAACGAGAACGAATCAGTCGCACAAATGACCTATTAATGTCTAGGCGCAGTCTAGCCGAAATAACATCTATACTATGTGTAATATGTATTCCCGGGATCTGGTGGTGAATTGAACGGGTCGCTTAGTTCATCGCAGATTGCATTCAGAGATGAGCCGATCTGCGGTGATCTAGACTCTAAACGACTTCTGCGGAAGGCATTTGCTCAGGTAGTCGAATTTCGTGATAGGGATGAGTTTAAACATCGAAATTATTTAATTATTATATTATAATAAACATCGATCATTTCGATGGTAATAAAAGATGTCAATGAAAAAAAAATATATTTTCGAATGTAGCCGACGAAAGAAGGAGTTAGCGTAACACGGCATAATATCCCAAAAATAAACAACAAAAATACTTCTGGTCGTGAAAATCTTAAATCATATTTAAAATTTATTTTTATAGAGTTAAAGCCCTACAGTAGCAATAATATAAAAAGCCGATTTCCGGGAAGTAAACATTGATTAGTTCCTTTTTAATGCACTTCTACCCAGGGTTTCACCCAGGAAGAGAGAAATGTTTCCTTGCACTGTTTAATGTATCACATTTTGTTATCATAACATTTAATATTATCGCCAAAGGACATTGTCCCACAAACGTTGTAAAAGAAATATCGTGAATTTTGAAACGTTCTTTAAACCTCGATACTTTGTTGCACCCCTGCTAGTCGGCTGTGCATCCTGTCTGCATACCTCGCTCTGCAATAAATTTGCATGAGTTAAAGTAGTTTTTTGTGCATCATTTTTCCTTCCGAGAACCGGAGGCGACCCAGATATCCGATGGCTGTTTGTGCAGATGGATAAAAATAACCCGCGGCGGGAAGGAGAACATAAATTAATTTCAGATGTACTCTCCAGACGCTCCTTCTTGGAGTGTTATTGCACGTGACAGAGACGTCCCTAGAGATAGGAGACCTCCTGGGAATATTCGGGCGTATTGCTAGGACGAGACTTTGGAAAAGCAACAGTTTTACAATGTAGATAATATAATCTATACCGCTTGTCTTATTTCTGAGCATCACCAATTGCCATGGCAGTATATTGTTGTTCTATTCTCTGAAATAAATACACTAGATGCTAGTGTTTTCATAGCTTAGCAGGACTGCTGATTAGAAGTATCCATAGATATTGGCGCCCAACGTGGGGGATATTATCCTCAATTTGGCCTGCAGAAATCTGAGTGCAGTTTTCCGGTTAGATTGGAGCAAATAACTTGACGGGATGTTTTTAACATTACACAAATGTGTTTTTTTAAACACACGATTTGTTTTTATTATGATTATTACCTACATACTCTTGAATTCACATTGTTAGGATGGAATTCCAATTCCCAATGGAAGGTTAAAAACCATATTATTCATTTTAAATAATCTCCGCAGTTTACTTGGGTTATTTCCGTCCGTTAAATGTGTGCTCTAACGCTGATGCTGAGCGCTCGCGTGCTCTTTTTAAAATGGACCACTGAGAGTCTCTGATTGATGATTATTTGGTTCTCTTCTCAATTTTTAGCAGACACGCGACCGTAGAATTTTATCCGAGCAATGTGTATGGCAACTTGCTCTCGGCTACCCCTTGCAAAGGAGCCTTCAAAATAATGGTTTCGCTTATCCTGCAAGGATTACGTCATTGGGACATCAAATTGCCGGCCTTTGCGTGGAAGCCTTATAATAAAACTGTTGATTATTAACCGATTTCGTCCAGATTTATCACCTATCTTACGATTTTTTTCAATTATTATTGTTTGTCTTATTTTTGACAGTTGTATAAATATTTCAAACAATCCATAACTCACGATTGAATTTTCATTATTGGCTACCTAACGCTTATCTTATCAGCAAAAATGTTGTGGTAAATTTATTGCACTAACTAGATCTCATATTTAGATTGATTTTGCTGCTTCAAATGAGCAAAATTTTCATTTTTTGATTAAATGAGTTATTTTCACAATGTTGAAAATGTTCCCTACTTTCACATCCACGTATCTTCAAGCAAGCCTTTATATTCCACCCTTATCCCACACTTAAAACAGCTTACAAAAAGTATCAAAATAAATGGCAATTCCAAACCACAATAAAAGAGGCTGGATTACAACGGCAGTCAAGGGATGGACCAGCTCACAAGTGGGGAATCTGAGGTATGCTGCAGATGACGGGAAGGAATTCAGATTGCTTGTCATCCAATTTGAGCATGACGACACTTGATGATGATGCATATTTGTCTTGAATGAAGTCATTTTCTTTTTAAAAGAACTTGACCACTGTTGATTTTTTCAATGTTTAAAAAAATAAGATACCTGCGTTGTTTTTCCCATTTTTTACAATAGCGGTCTTTCATCGTTCTTAATTTACGTGCAAGTTTTTTGCCTGCACCATCTGTCGTTCTTAATTCTCATCGGCCAAGTCCACCGTCCAGTGAAGTCGATATTATCAACACAGAGTCTTTGTTCGTATGTTTTTTTTTTCAATTATTGACCGAGTGCCAAAACTTTTTTCCTACTGTTTCATATTCTCCATTGGCAGCCAGATTCTGTATTTTATTTAATCGACTGTCTATAAGTGAAACAATGCACTTGTTATTTATTAATCGATTATTGAAGTCGGGTAATTTAACGCCTCGGCTTAGTGCCCAGCGCACACACGTCAATATTGAAATATTGGGTGGACTAAAATATGATTTTTTAGCTAAAGTAAAATCATACGGATATTATTGGTAGTGTTTATGCTCTCTACCCTTTAACCCCCAAAAAAATTGGCGCATTTTGTCAGAGGCTAAAAATATTCCCGCTTTGTAATAAAATCCAAATAAATGGAACATTTGTTAACGTATTCGAAAACTAAAAACTGTTTTCGAAAGGTGATGAAATAGGCTTTCAAATTTCTATATTAAAAATTACTATGTATTTTTTTTTGCGAAAACTTTAAAAAGTTTTAAAAATGGCTCACTTTACTTTTTTTTTCTAACTAAAATTACTGATAATGAAAAAAATAAAACACATATTTATTTCATTAGATAAATGAATTATAAACCTTACTGTCACCTCACTTTTTTTCGTTTCATGTAAAAAAAAATCTTAAAAAATTCACAAAGTTCTATAATTTTTTTTTCAAATTGCTATCGGAAACTTTGGTTTCAGAAAGGGGTAAATTTTAATTTTTTTGTGTTTTTCTTTTAGATTTGAATATATAGTTTGTTGTATTCTCTTTCCAATACCGTTTAGATCACATTTCTGACTATGATAGTAAGGGAAAAACAACGATTTCTGTGAGACCTATGTGAGCTGGGACAAATATGGTCTCCTGTGATTAAACGCGTTAAGGGGGTTGGCTATCATTTTAAATTATGGAGAGAAGGCATTTGATATGAAATATCACAAATATCTAATATATAATATCGCAAACATTCCACTTGTCTTCTACACCCGGGTTTTGCCTGGATTTGTAAATCTGAATCAACCGCTTGCCTATTTGATGTGCTTTAAGAAGTGTGACTTTTTTATAGGATAGAATAGGAGTCTTCAATGCATAATCTTAATGAAATTTAATTTTAATCCCTTTAATAGGACGAAGAAAATATATAACTCTTAAAAGAAACACTTTTATCTTTATTAAAATTGCAAAAAATATATTCATCCAAGTTTCGCTAATGAACTGTTTTACTCATATTAGTTTTTAGTACACCAATTCAGTATCAGTTCAACGTTTTGGTGATTTTTATCTATTTATCCTTTGTCAGTGACCATACGTTTGAGTTCTCAGCTTCCAGGTTTGAGTTCTAAGTTTGGCGAGCTACGTGTCCTAAGTATCTTTGGATACATTACAAACAGACAATTTACAGCCTTTTTTGGATAAACTGGAATGTGAAAACATCTCCATTTTTTCATGAATATTTTTGGCCAGTTGAAATTGCGATTGGGACCATTGTGCGGCGCTCTAATTGACTCTTGATTCGTTGCGTCAGTAAAAAAAAAACGCTTTCATTAAACCCGTAATTGCGTTGTTTTGGATCGCTGTGTGTTTCTATCTACGATAATTATTTCGCTTTATATTTTCACGGTGGCATGATTTTAATTTGCCCACTTTCGTTTTCGCCGTTGAGAAATCATATTCGCAGGTAATATCGTCTTAATTTCAATAGTTCTTTAGCACATTAAAAAGTTTTAACAGTAAAAAGTTTTTATGTTGTAATAATTTTTGTGTTTTTTTTTTTCTCTTTTGATAATAGAAACAAATATAGGTTTATCTTGAATTTCACTACATTAGTTTATGTTGTATTAGTTCCACCATTACCCTAATTTCAACACTCCATATTTTTTTTTTTTTTACATTTGAAAAATATGCGACAAACAATTATCGCGTCTCGTCTTTTTTTGACAATTCAATCGATATTTCAGAACTCTGTAGCTCTTAGTTGTGCTAATATAGTGAGCTGAAAATAAATGCCTTATTCCATAAATTTTTATTAGTAAAAGCTGACCAGATTTCATGATGCCAGAACTCACAATGTGAGGGGTTTTATGCTGATTTCTGCTTAATAGTTTTAAGAAAAACCTACCGTAAGTTATCGTCTGAAAATATTATTTATTGCCGTAAAATCGTCAAAATACCAGCTGTCGATTTCGCGTTTTCCGAATTTAACGACGATCGATCTTCTCTACCCGTGTAACGACTCCGAATAATGGTGAAATAAACACCCACATGCCATTAAAATCTTCGTTGTTTGCGCCGCGCAATCCATCCCACTAACCAAGCCAACGATTCGTGTTTTTATTTCACACGTGAGACCAGGAACCATAAAGACAGACCAGAGGAAAATATCGAGGCTCCCATACGACAAGTAAAAAGATAAACCTTGATAGTGCTTTATCTATGAATATAAAACCCCGGTGCGGTCATCTGGTTTCGATGTAACCTCTCTTTTTGTTATGTTCATTCTGTACGAGAAAGCGGGAGAGGTTGCAAAGGAGCTATCAGCGGTACCTTCGTCTTTTGGAACCCACCATATCGCGACGATCTCACGTTCGAAGAATTCATCGGTCATAATAGTAAACTGCTATCAGTCTCCGATTCTCATGTGCGATAGTCAATGCTTTAAGAACTCTGCACTAGGACATTTATTCGCGATGAGTCTTGGATAAAACAAATCAGATAAAACCGCTCAGGTTCTTGTCAACTGATCTCATCAATTCAGTCATTTGAACAAATATTTTTTTGAATTTTATCATTGAAACGCATCAACCCCTTACCTTTATCTGGGTCAATGTCGAATATGTACTCCACTTTTCACTTTATTGCGTTTCTGGTCTTCTTCATCTGTCAACTCATCCCATCTTCACAAATTAGCTCCACGTCTTTGAAATATCTACTTAAAACATGGATAAAACATGCTATTAACCGCACTCAACTCTAACGTTGAAAACTCTGTCATATGAAAAAAGTTTAATTATCATAAAAATGCTTTACCTGCATACCCTAATTTTTATGTGTTTTTATTTTCGAATTTCGAGACTTTATCCGGGTCAGTGTCGAATATTGCTCCACTTCATATACATTCTAGGTTTTCCTATCTTCGACTTATATTCCCTTTGCAATTGAATATATTTGCCAGAGAATACCGGAAATTAGTCCTTTTTAAATCAAATTCTAGACGTATTGACTCTTTTTTACAAAAAAACATAAATTGATTTTGAAAGACAGTTATTTTATCGCAGTTTTGAATATACTAAGGTATATACCGTTGGTCGTTCGCAGATTTGTTCAATTTTCAAATGATCGATTCTATTAAACAACAGAAATTTCAAATCATATAATTATACAACAAAATATATCAATACATAATCTAGTAAACACAGTTTTCAGAATTTTAATTATAGTTAGATTGAAATCATTAATAAATAAATCCGAGAACGTGTTTTTTTATTTAAAAAAAACTCAGTTTTTCTATTTATTTAAGGTCTTACAAACTAAAATATTGAAAATTTTTTTCCACATTTATTTTATTTAGACATTATTGATACCTACGATCAAAAAATACTTACAAGAAGTACACGATATTTAATAATAATTTATCATCGTGCGTTTTGAGCATTTTTGTTGCTTACTTGTAGGTATATATTAAAGCAAGTTTTGAATGAAATAAATCGATATTAAATTTTTAATTAAAATAAATTGATAGCGGAATAATCGATCTATCTCATTGGAACCTCCCTATCGAGTTGCAAGCATTTTTAAACTTTTATTCTCAGCCGTTGGTCAATCGCTCATAATTGTATCTGTAAACCGCACAATTTATTTTCAAATCGCCACCCAAAACTCTGTTTTGATGAGTTTTATCAAACACCGAATTTCGGCCAATGCCGAATAACTGCCCCACATTGTACTTTACAGCAATTCGAGCCTTCCTCTTTTATCCCCGATCTTATTTTGCACTTTCACGTATTCGCTGCACGTCTTTTAAAAGCATTCGTTCCACGTGACCTTACCAGACCAGCCAATCCCTTCTCAATTACAATGCTCACAATTACATCAGCCTTGCACTCCTACAGATCTTGCATGAAATATTTAGTCCAATCTTACGCCTTCTACATTCACTGAATAGCTTGCTCCAGTCCAGCCTTGGCATTATCGACACAGCTCCTTTCGCGTGACTCATTTTTTAATCTGCGACACCATTTGGTTTATTTTCCATCGGATCAGAATGCTGTTTCGGTTGTTTAGTCTGTCTTTTATCTTAATTATTAACAGCTTTGATAAATTTAATCTTGATCCGTATCGCCCATAGGCGGCTCCGTAAACGGGTCGCTGCGGCTCGGGAGCGGTGTTATGGAGCATACTTCCATATTGCTCGTATTATTACAGCACCCTGCGTGATGATTCCTTACCGCCCCGTGAGCGAGCGGAGTTACTCTCGCGGCTCACCAGAGATGATGTTACGGCTAGGGGAAATGTATGGATATTTTTATATCCGGGTACTTTTTACCTTAGAGACATTTCATTATCTTATTCCATATTATTTGGAGATATTCTCTGGATTGCTAGTACAAATTAGTAATATCATGAGAAACCTTAATATAATAGAAATTTAAACATTACGAAATGGGGATTCACGTAAATACAATATGCACTGTGCGATCTTTGGACTCAATCCGTTTTTTTAAGATGTCATACAAGATTCTTTCATTTGTTTATAGTTATTATAATTTACTTATTTATTATTTAATTTATTTTTTAATTTATATTCTACTAATATTATAATTGTGATGTTTAGTTGGTAACCACAAACCGTTGGTAGATGTTTTACTAAAACTTCTCCTACTTTCTCATAAATCATAAAGGAAACGTGTAACAGAATTAAAAGTTAGGTCCATCGTAGCTCTCGATATTAAGTAGGATCGTAATAAATATTTTCTCCAAAATCTGGATAATTTTTGATTAAATTTTGCATCTTATCACAGGAAAAGAATGGTGAACCTACATCACTTCACTACAGCAGCCCACTCGTTTCCTTTTGTTCTCGCTATTTCTGCTCTTGCCTAACGTCGCATAATATAATATAAACGTTTTGCAGCGTTATCACTTTCACTGTCTCTCCAGCTCGGGCGTCATTGCACACATTGCAATCGTAATATATATTAATATGTCGGTAGATACTACTTAGTTATGACAGATCGTAATAATAAATAATGACGAATGCCCGTTTGCACCGGTTATCCCTTTTCCGCTATCTATTACAAGCGGTCTGCAATTGAGGTCTGTAGAATCAAATGCAGCAATCTCCAAAATGCAATATTTTGAGAAAACCAAAACAAACCAGTAACTCTCGTGCATTTATAAGTTAATAAATTTATTCACAAGGGAAACTTAGGCACACATAGGGTTTTATTGCCAAATAACTGCTTTTGTGGGTAAATGAGTGAATCATTAATAAAGTTGCATTATTATTTCACTTTGGAAAAAAGTGGAGATTTCTGTATTTGATTCTACACACCAAAATTATTACTTTCCACGTGAAGGTCCGTCGCTTGGCCTAACATAACATGATTTATTATTTTGGAGAATGGAGCTAATGTAAAAAACAGAAAGAGGAACGTTACTGTCTTAGTCTGATTTTGAAACACTCTGTGTAAAGCCCAAATAACTCCGGGGAATTCAACCTAATTACTATAATTGTACGGTTGCACATCTCAATTAGAACTTTCCTAGTAAGATGAGCGACTTGTGATTTTATTATAACGTACTATTTTTTGCATAAATAGATGTTGTTTTTTTTATTTTTTATTAACCAATACATATAACATATATAATTAACCAATATATATAAGATATAATATTAGTCGTAACAATACCTCCCTAATTGAGAAATTCTCGTGTTTAGAGAGGGAGCACTATCAGAGTTGCCAGTATTATACATACTTAACAGTTGTTACAATTTGCATGCATGTAGAACTTACTATATACCCGTGCACTTTTTTTATACATAATGAAAATATAAGTTGGATTTTTTTTTGACATAATGGAAATTTTTATACATAAAGAAAATAAGTTGGCATTTTTTTGGAAATAATGAAAAATTTTATACATAGAGAAAATATAAGTTGGCATTTTTTTGTACATAATGGAAATATAAGTTGACATATCGTAACACATACCTAAATCTAGTTAATAGTAAAATGTTTTTTAAGTTTTTTTTTTAAATCTCATAATTCCTCTAGGATTGGATATCTTTAGATATGTAAGTATATTACCTGGGAACATGTATACATATTTGCAAAATGCGTTTGACTATTATTTTTGGTACGGATATACGGTCTCCATAGCTCCCGTAGGTCCAATGCTATCTTCCGTAGTAGTCATTATTCCTTAAGAGGCTAGACTTTGAACGACACGCGAAACACCCGCGACTGTCATTCTGTCCCGCTCACAATAAGCTCACGTACACTTACAATACATGCGAATGCGAAATGTGCGAATGAGACAACGCTCAAATTTACCTACAGAAATCGCTCGAAAAGGGGTTTATGGAGAATACACTTTTCTACACCGAAACTTTCACGAAATTGAAATTTAAAAAAATATATATAGTTTAGAAAGAAGAAGCTACGTCGGTAGCTTTTTATAATTTTATAATTCTTTATGAGAGTTGAGTTAGCAGCACTTTTTCCTTAAAAAATATTTTTTGATAAATCGTACATGTTTGACAGTGAATGTTTACGTTAATACGAAACGCATCGAAAATTCGAAAACATACCGACATAGTTTTCACCCTCTAGAAGGCAGTTTAAAAAAAATATATTAATTTTGTGCAATTTTCGATGTAGAAAAGTGTTTTTTCCCGGGCGTCCTTTTTGTATGGGCCGAAAAGCGAAGTCTATCGTCTTAAAGAGTAGTCCAGTTTTCGTAGGATTGCATTGTCTCCTTGTTTCACAACTTGGTTTCCCAGGTATCTAAGCCTTCTTCCTGTGGAGGAAATTGGCACCGAATCATTTATGATTCTAGTGCACAGTTCGACTTAAATCGTGACTATATATATATATATTTTTTTTTTATTAATAATTTTTTTGTCACATACATGTTTTAATATAATTTTTATTTTATTTTTATAAACAGTAAAAAGCGAGCGCAATGTAGTTGTGTAGACAAAAGATTTAAAAAAATAAAATAAACTAAATAGACTTAAAAAAAACAGAAAAATATAAAAAACAGAAAAAAATATATGCTCCAGTAGAAGTGACCCGGAGGCAGACCGAAGAAGAAATTAACCGACTGCATGGAAAATGACTGTAGCAGGATACAACAAAGATTATTTGCCAAATCATAGCTGTTTAGCACTCCATCCTGTCGCCCTACCTCAGTGGATACGTAATTAGTTTAGTGGGAGTCATACTGTATAGTTTGTGGCTCCGTAATTTGCTGATGAATTATGTTGACATCAGTAGCCACTCGACTACCGCGTCAGCCCTTCCGAGGCTTAGATAAATGACAACAAGTCGTTTACGAGGAGTGTATTTATGTAATCAACTGAATTACATCATAAAAACTCTTACCCTTAACCACCGCTGACGAGTTTGGCCCCCGTTAAATTCAAATAATTTAGTCTAAACTCCGATGTCTTCTGTGGAAATATCTTTATCCAGGTGAGAGGCAGCCGCCAGTCATCTCCCAGTGAATTCTATGGACTGACTTTGGCTTCTTGAGTTTGATGATTTCGGTACATTGCCTTACGTAGGACGCGTGCACCGATACTTGTTCATTAAACTCATCAACTATATTTGAAGGTCAAACGGACTCTTATTGACGTGTATGTTATTTTTCGGGACTATTCAATTCTCAGTGAATTTGTACACAGAATGCGGATTCCGAGATGATACCACACATACATTCTTCGTCTGAACACAGTGGAAACATGACTATTCCGTGAACCCAACAATAACAATGATTATGACCACCACGTTTGGACTAGTCCGTCGTGACCCTCGTGTTGAAGATGATGTCACATCGTCTGCTCGATCGTGACAATGCCATATATTATTACAATGCAGGATATACCAACAATATCTTATCAGATTCTCAATGATTTCGGGAAGCTTTATGATTATATTGTTATATTACCCGCAATTTATCCTTCAACAGATTTTTTACAATTAGTTTTTGAGGCTGGGAATTGATGGATTTTAGTCAATAATATTTCTATCCGTCTATTGATATTTATATCCGTGTATCATTGATAAATACTGATTTGAATAGATATATCATTGACCTACCAATTCCACTTCTAGATTCAAGGTCTTTCTTCTCTCGTATGGAGGAAAACTCGGTGGCTGAATACACTTATAGTTAGTTTGAACAGTTATGGGGATCAACTGACTACATCCGACGTACACGAAGAATTCAGGAGAAATGGCCCAGACTGATGATGAAACGAAGTTAGGAACAAATTCACATCGACGGATCTGCCGGATCTGCCCTGATGATGGACACTGCAACGCTGTCCGAAACGTCGGCTAAAGAAGGAGGTAGCACAACACGGCATAACACCCCAAAAACAAACAACGAAAATGCTTTTGGCCGTGAAAATCTAAAAACGTATCCGAAGTTAGGAACATTTCTTAAGTTTATTTGCTTTACAATTTACCTGGATAATCTATTCAGTGGTGTTCTTTTTGCTTGTGTTCTTCCTACAATGGTGCTTGTACCGCTCAATAAATCCAAAATATTCATATTATTTAATTGTTACTATGTGTGTGATCTATAACGATTTGATATAATTTGTTTTTGAACTTTGAAACGGTATAGCTAGATCACACCGTTTGGTATTTATATCTGTTCAGTGAAAAAGAAAACCGAATCCAAAATTGCAGGAAGACTCAAATGGATTATTTCATGTTTTTGGTTACGTATTCTGTAATTTTTATGATTTCTATTAAGAAACTGTTATACTATCGTAACGCTGAAATAACATCTGCCTGATGACTTCATTAATTGGTTTAGAAAACTCGCTGTCTTCTGAAACAACTTACTTCCTTTATTTAAGAAAACGTTGTGTAAGACGACAGGTGAGATGTACTCCTACCAATTAATATTATTACCGCACCATGACGTGAAGTACCTAGTAACGTATTTTTAATATAACGATCCCTCGTCATAATTGTCAACTTATTTATGGACAAATTATTCAAATATCAATGACAGATGGTGGTATAAGTATTATACTTTATTCTGTTTCCCATTGTCGTTGAAAATGGCAGAATTTCGTGGAATTGGGGAAATGCGTGGGAAAAAACACACGTTGATAAGAATTTCAAATAAAATTCATATAATTTGGTCGCTCGACAACGGGCGGAAAATTGTACAGTACGAATATCAAAATTTATTGGGAAATTTAATAGAATTTTCCACTTAACTATTTAAAGGAAGGTATTTCAATATCTGTTTCTTAATAAGTTATTAGATTTTTTATTGAAATATCTTATTATAGAGTTTGTCAAGAGAAAGATAAATAATTATTAAAAAGTTACAAATAGTGGGTAAAAGAATGAGAATTTTAAACTAAATTACTGCCAGTACCTACTTCCAAATTTTGAAATACAATTATTTTTATTATCGTTACGTATTCACAGTATGTATTAGTAAACAATCATCTTCAGCTTTTCCTCACCATAAAGAGAAAACGCTCTGATAATGAAAATTCTTTTTTAATCACATCGATAGTGGAAATTTGAAGTGCTCTAAAGGAAAATAAATCCAAAAATGAGTTAAATTTGCCATTTTTCTCCGTTTTTTCCTTTTTCAATCTGAGTCGTCGAAATATTTGTAAGAAAACAAATTTATAACGTGCATGTTAAGAGGATTATTCTCTGAAAACTTAAAATTTAACTAAATTATGTTATTTAAGAAATTTATAAAAATAATATTTTGTCCTTTACAGCATTTCAAATTTCCGTGATCGATGAGGCATCTTGTCTCAATGGATAGAAGCAAATTATCTGTAAGATTCAAGGGTTGTTTGTAAATTTCACCATGATGGCTTCAACCCGGAGCAACTCAGAACTGCAATATCACTCACGTGTTTCGAAATTATAAGGTGAGGAGGCATTGTAGTTCCTCTACCATGTCTTCCATCAAAGGATAGAGCACTGAGTTATGTACAGTCACTTCCATATTTAAATTCTTCCGCAGCACGTTCGTCAGTTTGTTTTCAGTGGATGAATATAGCCCCAACTCGTCACCGCTTAGCATAATTTTCAAATCAAAACATCGTTGACTGTTTCAAGATAATAGGCCATATCGTGGTTCACAACCGGCGGTCTTCGGAACACTAGTATTCTGCGATTTTGTGTAGTTACATAGGAAACCACGCTTGAACGAACTTAATTGTATATCAACGCAACAATATGTAACTATCTTCTGTATCTATCTGTATCTACGTGATTTTTATCAGGCGTCTTCATGACAGAATGACCTTTAATGATTGACGGTTAATCAGGCCTAAGAATTGACCTAATGTTAAAAATGACAACTAAACTAAAAATTGGGCTACGAAAACATTAATCAAAAAGAAACGGCATTGTTTGGCAGTCTAATTTAGCCTAAGATCAAAAGAAGGAGTGTTTGTTCTGCAAGGACCAAATTTGTACCCAAATATATTATGCTTTCGAATCGAGGAGACGGAATCAGATAGGGAGCTTGGTTATAAAATTACTAAAAATATAAGTGATTAAATATCAACGATTAGGCCTGAAGATTTATTTATTTTTATTTACATTTGATACATTTAAAGCCAAAATAACAGAAATAATATTACATAATAAGAGAATATATTTAAAATGAATACAAGTGTTATTACGTTGTTTTAGGTCGATGTTAGTTCCTAGCTAGGCAGATTGCCTGTTCTAAGGAACCAAAGTTTGTAAAGTGCCAAATGCAATTTAAATTATTGTAATTTTTTTAAAATCAATACTTATATATACTAAGTTTTTACTAAATGTGATATTGCTGAAATTTTCATAGCCGACAAGCATGAAATATGATCCGACGATGAGTCGACAAGCATGAAAAGAAGAATGAAATTGGTTGTAGGTTGTAAATTTTTGTATTTTTTTTTACAAATCCGAAGTTTTCTTGCGTTGGAAAGGTTAAGAAAGACTGGCCCGTATAACAATGGTAATGTATATTCTGTGTGCATTATGCCCATACAGATGAGTACCGAGTACAAAGGATTCTCCTCGTTAGCGTCCGCTTACGAGAATTGGTGATAACGCGTTGCGAACACACTGCACTGTTTATCTGTCAAACAAGCAAGGTCATGAACGGCGCGCAGCTTGTCTGATGTCTAATCAGCGTTTCACACGGTCCGGGTCTGGCCGATGTCTCACGGTATGCGAAACATATGTACATATAAGATGTAGGCATAAGTAGAGGCAGAGACCTGCAAATTCGTGCGAGAAAGCGATTTTTTCCGCAATTACAGCGATTTTTCGTATTTGTCACGCGATTTTTTGGTATATTTGAAATAAGAAGGTAATATTGATACGGAAATTCTATAGCATAAATAAATCACGGATAATATACATTTTTTTTTTAAATATATAAAGCCTTTTTTTTTAAATGTCATGGCAGAGAATTAAACACCGATCAACTGCTTGGAAGGCAACTAACTGTTGAGCGCTTCAGAAAAGTAAACATTTTTTGCCTCTCTCACTCGTATTAAAGAATTGAGATGGCGCGAGCTATTACCGTCGCCGTGCCGTTTCCGCGGCTCATCGCGGTAATAATAAAAGCGCTCATTGTATAACGGCAAAATAAATTCTTTATATGTACGTACTGAAATTATATAATTATTTATTACTATTTTTCATATTGTGCACAATAAAAAAATTATCAATTGTAATGTCACATAAAAAACTATCTGCTTCGAAAAAAAATAATATTACTAGCGCGGACCCGTCAAAAATCACGGGATATTATAATTGTAGGATTTGTGAGGCTGCAAGTTTGTGTGAAGAACTTATCAAAACAAAAACAAATACTGCAAACGATCGAGGACAAAATATTCACAGCAGCAACTTTTTTATTTTTTACCGTATTTGCTGAAAACTAAAACCGCTTTTCCCAAAGATTCCACAAAAAGTAACGCGATTTTTGCCGAATAATAACGGTAATTGTTCAATTCCCTAGATATTAGTCATCTCAGTTTTTTGCGATAGGCGGTGGGTGGGCCGGGCTGATTGTAGGTGCATTGGCATGCATACGAAGAAATGCAAACATAATAATGTTGATAGTTATTTATTTCCTATTTGATAGGTAGGTACTACAGATATGTGCTCATAAATGCTCGTAATCGGGGAATTAAAGGATATACACGTTGTTAAAGTAAGTACTTGACTTACTTTAACCTGTGATTCCTGACATTATTTAAAGTAAAAAATGTAAATAAAAATTTTGTCTCCGGTGATATATATATAGTATTTTTTTTTCTACAAAAATATAAAAAAATAGTGGGTGTTGGACAGTTGGGAGCGGGGTAAGTAGTGGAACGGTTACTCGGCCGAGCGACCAGTGACGCAAAGGGAAAGATTTTTTTTTGTATGATATTTGAGAAAAAAAATTGAAAACAAAAAAATAATGCTCAAAACAGTCACCGGAGACCAAAATTTCATTTACATTATTTTTTTCTCCAAATAATGTCAAGAATCACTGGTTAAAGTAAGTCTAGTACGTACCTTAATACCCTATATAGCCATATTTAAGAATGTTGTAGGGCTGAAGGAAGTGGGAAAGAGGATAGTTGGGAAGTATTTCATAATCTTCTATGATATTGTAAAGAAGAGTGGAAAGATATCTAAATGATATTTTGTGCACTTGACCTTCAAAACAAGAGTAAGGTATCTATTTACGTGAAAAACAATCTAACCTAAACTCGTACATTGATGATTTCCATAAATTTACTTGTATTTTGTACGTCTTTTTTTGTTTTTCTATTTACCAAATATTATCTAGGTTACCTTCATGGAATCTCTAAAATGTAACTTCGCCCGAAAACATAGTAAATTCCACACGCTCTCGCTCGTGCCGTAAAAATGCTATCGTAGTAAACATTTTAGAAATTGAAAACGTACTTAGATTTCCCGATAAATGTGAGTTCTTCAATTTTCGATGAACGAGTCTCCGCTTTCCGCTGCGAAATCCGTTTAGATTCCCTACATTTCCCAAGACAGACGTATGGATATGAATATTTTCGCATCCATAGTTGAAACATTCGTGGAAATTATTTGATAATATATATCCTTACAGCTACGGCGCGTAGGTTTGTGTTGCGATCATAGGTTTTTAGAAACAAAATATAAGCCATGAACTACTACTTGTGTGAAACTACTGCAGGTCGCCTTTGTTTCTACCTATAAAAAAGCACCTACATTTAATTGGCTTCACCCCTAGACAGTCAATCTACTCCGTTTTGATATTTCTTATAGTTTTATACAAGCTCGGCAACGGTCTGCATGTCATATCTCCCATTCATTCTATTATCTATGATGTCTGTCTCTACCATATATATACTCTGGAATCCGCCGTTAGCTCCACGTATCCACTTCCTCCCAGTGTCATTGTGTTATTGTTAAATCTCTTATCTATTTCTTACCCAAACAATCAATTAGCCTTTACGGTTCTTAAAAGGTTCCTAATTCAACTAGAAAAAGGGAGTCAATGGTATCAGATAATAGTGTATCGCATCTTCTTCTTTCTCTCCCTTTATTTCGTCTTTCTCTCGTTATTCTGCTTCCTCTGCCTTTAGCTCTAAGACAGCATCTAATGGAATATCGAGAAAATTGAATCGATAAGGCCAAGACCAAAGCGTGGAAAATTAGGAAAATCCTTGAACTTTAAAACCGCCAAACTAAGAAAATTGGCAAAAAATTCAATTATAATATTTTTGGGCGGGAAGGTTGGCGGACTAAAAAAAATTCTTGTAAATATTTTATTTGCTTTTGAAATTTTAGTAAAATCGAATTTGTTAAAATTTCTTTCTTTGAATTGAAGCATGGTTAGGTACTACTTTGCTTTCTGTCTCTATGTGGTATCTTCAAACATTTTTTATTCATTTCGTTTTTTCGGTCCCGCATTTCAAAACGTTTCGGTACATTTAACATTTAAATATCACCACTATCAGTTTCTAGATTGAGATTGGTTTACTCATGGGACGCGTAGAAAGTACGTAGATAGGTACTATTCACTAAAATGGTTCGGATTTCGCAGCTAAACAAATTAAATTGGGCACATTTCGTCTTCGTTGGATTTTTATTCTGTTTCTTTGATGCCGTCATGAATTTCGGTTAGTTGTAACCTTCAGAAGGCTTTCGCAAAGTCTTTTTTTATACGATTCTAAAGCTTGGTTGGTATTTGCAGAGAATCATGCCGACACGAACAAACGAACTCCAAAATATAGAAATTCTCGGCATCTGTTATTTTGTTGAAGCGAAAACTCTCGAACTCGATGTAAATTTCACAAACTTTTTATATCTGCAATTTCAAGCATACACGGAGAAAAATGTTGTTCTAAAATACGATAATTTTATTCATAAAAACGGTTAAAAACGGGACTGAAGTTCTTACTAACAAATTAACAGGGTTTCAATGTTTATTGGCGGGAACCAGTAAGAATAATTTGTTGGTGTACGTAATTTCCTACGTATACCAGCAAATTATTCTTACATTTTCCCGCCAATAAACATTGAAACACTGATACGTTTTCACACATCCTCGGATCTGCCGGATATGCCCTGATGATGGACACTGCAATGCTGTCCGAAACGTCGGCTAAAGAAGGAGGTAGCGCAACACGGCATAACACCCCTAAAACAAACAACGAAAATTGAAACACTGTTAATTTGTTCGTAAGAACTTCGGACACGTTTTTAACCGTTTTTACGAATAAAATGATCGTATTTTAGAATAACATTTTTCTCCGTGTAACATTTAAAACATACAAATTTTCTTCCGAAAAGGTATGTACTTAGTATGTCTGATTAAAAATCGTGACGGTGAGCTTTAGCATCATTACAATTGCACAGTTTTTTCTTTCTGTAATTTCTAGGAGAGCGCACACCTACACGGAGAAAATTTTTATTCTAAAATACGATAATTTTATTCATAAAAACGGTTAAAAACGGGACTGAAGTTCTTACGAACAAATTAACAGGGTTTCAATGTTTATTGGCGGGAACATGTAAGAATAATTTGTTGGTATACGTAATTTCGTACGTTACCAACAAATTATTCTTACATTTTCCCGCCAATACACATTGAAACACTGTTAATTTGTTCGTAAGAACTTCAGTCCCGTTTTTACTATTAAAATGATCGTTTTTTCGAATAACATTTTTCTCCGTGTATAACTATATTGTAATTGTTTTGTGTGCTTCTTCGCAGAAAAACAGTGCTAAGTGATTGGTCATCCTTTTTCCTTGCATCCAATGCTTTTCCTACACATACTCGTATTATTACCCAATTCCATCAAACAACATTTCGTCTCTTTTCATTTTTAGTATCGACAGTTCTTTTGCAGGTGTATCTGAAGCTGTGTAAGCAAGTTTTGGATGCAACAACTTGAATGCAAAAGATTTTAGATTTTCCAATGTAGGTTTAAGGTATAAAATTCGTGACATCACTGACTAGTTTGAACATTCAACCTTCAAGCGCTCCAGCGAATCGTGGCAACGCAATTTAATAATACCTGCCCGCGAGTGGCCCAAACGCATTTGTTTTGAGCCCATAGTAGGTGGACAGGTTACTCCCGTTGCAATTATTTTGTGCTCACATTGACCCTAATTGCTTAAGTACGCCTCGTTGGTGAGTTAATATTATTGCATTTAAATAATGTAATAGAATTTGTGACGGGATTACATATTTTTTTACCGATCTTTTGTATATAATTTTTTCTTTCAAAGTTTAACGTTCAGATGTCTTAACTTATGTTTCAACGGTTAATTTTTTGCTTTTTATATACTTTTTGTGACTTTTGGATATTTATTTTTATGCGTTGTGTGATTGTGTTCAAGTGTAAGTAGGTACTAATGTTTATGTTTCTTTGCTTACAGGTAAGTAAGTTATAATGACTTTCAACAAATGACTCCGCAACTCTCCTCGCCATCCATACTTTGTACATCAATACTTTTGTGGTTTTACCTGTTTATCTGCCTACCTGATACACGCTAAAACGAACGGTATGTGCTACACACCTATTTACTATTCATAATATAATGATCCTGAGTTCGATTCTCATTGGAGAAGAAAAAATGATTTCAATTGTATTTACTAACAATAGTAAAGTTTCAACGCTCTTTTTTCTTAGTAAACAGATAAATGGGTATTTAAAAGCTTCAGAGCTCATGAAGGAAATGACGCAGATAAGAAAATGTAGTTGCTTTGACGTGCAGACACGTCTGTGCAAATTCCATTAGCGCATAGAGCTTGTTCTTTGGCTTGCTTCATAATTCAAACAGATTTCCTTTTCACACAGCTTGTTGTTTTCTCTTGCCTCAATTTAAGAATATAAAATACCTTATTTACAAGACACCAAAAACATGTATTTCGAAGAGCCAAACAAGTCCCCTCAAAGATAATAATTCTTATTCAGCGTGGCAGCCCAATTCGCAGCCACCTTTTCCGGTCATGGACAACTACCTCGCTCAATCGCATTAGCAGGCCACGTACAGGTAATCTTCAGCCACACTCTTTGGCCCGCGTCTCCCCAACCGAACAGCCAGTCTCCAATGAGATGAGCAACAGCAAGAAAATAATTTTTACCTATTCAGGCGTTCCCCGGGGACTCGATTCTAACCCCTTTTTATTTTCTTTCATGACTATTTTATCGAAAGTATGCGTTTTTACAGCAGCACCCGTATCTTTTTTTAAAATTATTTTTATTTATTAACTAACTAACTAACTAACTAACCATCACACCGTTTCCCCGCAGGGGTAGGCAGAGAGGACGGACCGCCAAACTACTCGGTCTTGGCACACACTCCTTGCCTCAAATTTATAAATTTTTATTTTTATTTATTTACTTGTGTATTTTTAAAATTATGCATTTCATGCAAGTTCGTGGCATTTTATTTAATTGTTAAAATTATTTATATTTTTGTCTTTGTTTTTTTATGATTGCATCTCAAACTCTTGGAAGTTTTTGATACCGTGCTTGAATTTTAACGGATTAGGGGAGGAAGTCTTCAAACCAATCGTAAGGAGGTCCAACTAAGTTCTTGAGTATAAACTTTTGTGATGTTCGTCATCCAATTGTGTTCTAATTCACTTTCCGCTTCCAATGATGTACTGGAGATTTTCAAATGTTGTAAGGTTTTTCTTATCCCGGGAATATTTCAAAGGGTAACAATTATTATAAGCAATAATTATTAGCCTGAAACACTCATCCATATCGAAAAAACCTCCCGAGAAAAGATACATAAATGGATGAGTATTTCAGGCTTATAATAAAATTATTGCTTATATTAATTGTTACCCTTTGTGCTATGCATAAAATCTTATCTTAAACATTAGTTTATCAATTAAAAATAACCGGGAATATTTGTTTGTCTTTTTATAAAAAAAGTAATGAAGTGAAACACATTGTCCTACCGAAACCCCTATGTAAACATTCATCAGGAATATTTTTACAAATGAAAAATTTAAGATGTATTTTTATGTAGAATTATAGCAATAAATTAACACTTACTTTATTGTGCCAAAAATGTAAATTTAAAGTAAATTTATTTTACGTCTACTTGTCTTTCCGTGGAATTTTAAAAACATCCTTCTACTGAATCCGACCAACATTTGATCAAGGGAATCAATGATATACCGCTCGTTTTTTTTCCTTCAAAATACAGCATTATAAAAAACTATCACGTAGTCCCATTGTCAACAATGTTAGACAAGACTAGGTAGAAGAAAGGCACTATTTCTCCTGTGGTAGAGAACACTAATTTCCCTTTTTATAAAGTTAGTCATTTTCGTTTGTGTTTTTCAATGATTACGGGTTTGCCTTCGCATACGGACAGTCCATAATGTTGGGAGGGAGAGGGGGACAAGATGGCAACCAGCCGGAACTGGCAAGGTCGAGGCTCGCGAAAAGTGAACGCGATTTCTTTTATTAGTTATTTATTTATTTTGCCTTATTGCCGTATGAACGACCAGTGTTTTCAATGCCGACCTCGGTTACAGAAGTAATAATTACGTACTTGTTTAAACTTGTTCTTGAGTTTCCCCAACTTTCTGATACCTGATATCAAAAGCCAGATCTTTTACTTAATTTTCTCATGTTTATTTATTTATTTTTATTCTTCTTTATTCTTTATTTATTATAACACTCAAGTGAGATAACATATAACGAGTAACCACAATATAAAATGTATAGTATAGAAGAATATATAGAAGAAAAAAAAAAAAAAAAAAAAGCATTTAAAGTAGCTGCAATACAAAGGCATAAAATATATAGACAGATATATATAATACATTCAGCACACTCACAGGCACACAACATACTTAAACCCACTCATAGGCATATTTATACATAAGATTATATGCATACAATCAATGAATACTAAAGTATTGGAACATAGAAACAATATCAATATAAACAAAATCTTTATCTACTAACCATTTTTTTTTTAGATTAGTGGTTCAATGTATGTGTGCGAACATTCATTGATCGTTTTAAGAGGTAATATCCAGCAATCCATTATTCCGTTTTTGTTAACAGCGCTGCGCGCGGATGTTTTTACAACCATGAAGCTAAACGTTATTAGTTTTAAATTTAATGCGATGTGTTGTCAAAATCAATTTATGTTTTTTTGTAAAAAAGAGTTTAGAATTTGATTTAAAAAGCACTAATTTCCGGTATTCTCTGGTAAAGCACTCTTAAGAGAGAATTTGCAACTTTGCGCAAAGAAAACACAGTTTGACAAGTAAAAAAAAAAACAGATAACAACAAGAATCAGCTGGTTGTATCGTTGTAAGTATTTATTGCTTTATCTCATAGACAGTATTGAACCCGACATTCATGAAGGACGAGAAATGATCTGCAACCAATGTTGATTCTCCTTTTAATAGCCTATAGGATGAAGGAGTGTTGGAAAGTTCAAACTTAGTTGATTGGGTGGTACGAAGGCGAATTTACCGCATATTTAGCCATTACGAACTGAAGGGAAACAACAGGAGAACTGAAGGAGAAAACGCGTTTTATTAATTTTTAAGATTTCGTACATTTTCGCAAACACAAAAAAAAACTTCCAACAAGGATCGGCGGGATTTGGTAGTTAAAATTAAATACTAGAATAATGTTGTTTCTACTTTCCAAATAATAATTTACTCTGCATTGTATTGCCATGAAATGTTGTTATACTTGGAGCTCAGCTGCTTACAATTTAAATTCAGTTTATGGGTTGTGTAACATCAATTGAATGCCTTTCTTAACAAACCAGTTTCATTTTGTTCACTATTCGACTATGTTTTCATTAGCAATGCCTTGAATTCCTTTGCAAATATACGCTTAATCAATTCATAAACTGATTCGCTGTTTTAGTATTTTCCTTTTCCTTTCAATGTCTGTTGATAACGTTAATGTGGGTACAAAATCATTTACATACACACAAATAACATGGTGTTAAATAAGTCGTTATAGCTTGAGTGAAATGCCACAAACCGTTATCAAACCAAACGCTGCATGACTTCACTAGAGACTTTATTTACTTCCTGGTTATACAGCGATTATTTAATCGACGCTACTGCAAATTTTGGAAACTGATCAGAGATTGATTACTGATGCATCCAATATGGCCGCCCTGTACACCGTAGTGATGGGGATATCTTTATCTACATTGGGTATGGTTGTGCAAGCTCTGCAAACGTATTTTTCGCTAATGAGATCTGACTTGGTAGTTCCACTATTGATGTTAGCTCTCAGATTGAATTGGTTTTCTTGATTTACAAAGTGGATAAACACATTTGCGCTCCGCCGAATCAAGTAATGACAAGCGGAATTTGTGGAGCTTCGTTTAAATGATATATTTTTTAATCTTCCCACCTCATTAGGTATAGATATATAAAATTTAATAAAATAATTGCCGGCAACCCGGGCGTTTCTTGATAAACATTTTTTCTTCATATCTAGTTCTTGTGAATGTAAGTTTTTAAGAACCCGCAACGAGTGGGATTCAATAATAACAACGCTTCTAATTGGTTGGTCTTGATATTTCAAAATATGTTATGACCACTTTCGCCTGCGGTACTCTTTCCGTGTGTTATTATACAATATGTACAAATAATCTCAGAAAGTTAAAAATTTTCCTACTTCCATCATTGTAAGTGAAAAATGTGGCTTCTGCAATGATGAGGCACTAAACTAGTATCTACCAAATCGACCCAGCAAAGGTCTTCCCACATCGGCCTCTAGCCCCCAATCAGTTGGCGTGTATGCGCATCCACCGCCAAGACCTCAACACTCCTCACCCGATAAATCCAGGCACCTTTGCTAAGTCACAAAACATAGGGAACCACTCGGAGTGACCTACAGCAGAGGTGTTGGTTATCCAATGAATGGTTCCCGGGGCGACCCATACCCGCTTGCCAAATTGTAAATTCATCTTAGTTTTTTTTTTAATGTTTTGAATATCATGTATTTTCTTTTTATAGTGGATACCTCACAAGAGTCCCAACTGTTCCCGTCTGGAGCCAGTGAGATTATGGCATCCCCAATTGGGGTATGTTATGAGGCTGAAGGTAAGTAGGGAAGGGAAGGAGATGAGGAAAAGGAAGTTGGGGAAGTACCTGGCAATTCAGATCTAGTCACTAAACACGGCTAAAGCCATTTCAAGCAAAGTTTCAAATCTGAATGGTGGTCTTACCCCAGGGCGTTGCTAAGAGTAACTTCCACTCCGGAACGTGCCGCAAAATATACTATATATAATTAATAGTGAAATAACACAAATCAATTAAATAAAATTTATTTGCGCACGCCGGATTCGAACCCGCGGCCTTCGGATGGGAGTCCAATGCCCAGTGTTAGTATCACCTGTTTTCAGTTTATAAGAACATGTATATTTTAAATACTCTTTCAACGTAAAATGATGTAAGTATAAATTATTATTAAATCCACTAATTGGGCGATGATCTCACAAAGCAATCCGCATCGCACTGATACCGTTGAACAAACAAAACATTCCCGCTTTCCGCGCCGCGTAAATAATTGCGAATTTAACGTTGACCACAAACCCGGCGTTGATGTGTTACAATGTCGGATTTGGCCAAAACCGCGAGAGTTGATAGGGCGTGAAGGCCCCGCTCTGGCGGAATGCACTATATTTAATTAATTCGCGATTCGGTATTCAACGATTTGATTTTAATTTTTAATCCGTTGGTTTCTTTCGTTTAGCTACTGCAGTGATTCCCGAAGGTGGTGCCCAACTGGGGGCGCTGGAGAGATTTAATGGGTTGTTGGTAGTGATGGGTAAATTCCAGGGAATTAATTTTTCGGGTATATTCCTGAAATGGGGAATCTCTCTCTCTGGTTTCAATCCTGGGATTGGTTTGCAGCAATTTCCTTTATTTTTTTTTTATTTTTTTTTTTATTTTTTTTTTTTTCTTCCATTCTTCCATTTCATACAAATGGGGAATATTGCTCGAATTTTTATCTAAATTATGAAATTATCAACGAAAATTCAAGTTATGTTTTTTAATTTTTTTATTTATCAACAGATTAGGTATTTACATCTATTACAAAACTTCATAATAATAATAAAATCCAATTACAGATTTTCACATAACTTAAAATTGTAATAATAATAATAATAAAAGTTTACAATTAGATAAAAAATAATAGAAGATGTAAGAACATAAATAAATTACAATTTAGATGTAACTAATATACTAATAACCAGCTAAATTTTAAAACTATTTTTATTATAAACTTTATCTTCACTACATAATAGCAATAATTACAATACATAAATAATGATAAATGTACAACATATATATTATACCTACAACTAAAGTGAACAAATGTGTATAAATTGAATGACAAGTAACAGCAAAGGATTCACAGCATTATTTATATATATATTAATGCTCGTAACCACCAGATTTTAAGACAATCGCAGTCTCGCGAAAAACGACCACTCTGCCCCTCAAGTTTAACCGACCTCAAAGCTGATTTTCGCGAGACATCGACCGTGGATAAAAATACATACGATTTTTTCAGACCTGATTTGTATGGGAAAAATTCAGCCAGAATTTTACCAATTGCAAATTTTCATATAAAAAAACTGATGCAAAAAAAATAAACTGCTAATAAAACTGATGTATGAAAACCTAGCGGCGAAAACTAGAAGCGCTCATTATTCGACGAAGAAATTCAAAGTTGTATTTCCAGCCGCCAGGTTCGCCCATCAAAAAAGGAAAAATTTATCGTCAGACCTTCACGAAAAATTTGTGAAAGAGCCTCAGTACTAAAATCGTAAAGTGTATATTTTTTTAAATATAAGGCGTCTCACCTCAAAACTTTACATTCCGACGAGCCTCGAGGTAAATCAAAATTGCGACTTAAAAAAGATACCTGGCTTAGATGTTTTTGTATTATTTCGACTACGACAGGTTTTGGAACATAAATAATATATTATATTTATGACTTTTCATGGAAATTTTGTCAGGATTTCTTTTCAAACGTCGGTAATTTCTGACGTTTACGAAAAAAATTCCGAGTTAAAAACTGTTAAAATGTTCGTAGCCAGTAAAAAAATGCTTTATTAAGGAAAATTTTATCGTCAGACCTTCAAAGTACTGAAATGTTGGGGCATTTTTGAAAATTATTCTATGGCGTCTCGCATGTTAATTTGACATTTCGACGAGTCTCATGTATATCAATATTACGTCAAAAATAGCATATGTGGATAAGATGTTTTTCTATAATTTTGAAAACCATAGATTTCCGAACTCCAATAATACATTACATTTACCACATTTCATGTAAATTATTTCAGGATACATCTTCAAAAGTTGAAAAAATTCTGACGTTTATGAAGAAATGCAAAATAAAAACAGGTTAAACGTTACCGGCCAGCTACATAACGTTGATTTTAATTGCTGGGTTGGTACTTTTGTAAAGACAAATAAAATTCGAACGGTTCAGGCTGCCGAGATCATAGAAAATAATTTACCAGTGGGTAGGTACCTACTTGGGTGGGAACGTTATTTTTCAAATATTGAGAATTTAACATGATGAATAAAACTGTTTAAATAACTCAGGATAATCCATTTTTTTTTTGCCAAATGGCGTAGGTACTTTTTTAAATAGTGCACAATAGTGTTATTCTAATATCATTCGGCGTGGGTGGTGTG
Source organism: Limnephilus auricula (assembly GCA_951813805.1). Taxonomy (NCBI): domain Eukaryota; kingdom Metazoa; phylum Arthropoda; class Insecta; order Trichoptera; family Limnephilidae; genus Limnephilus; species Limnephilus auricula. The sequence continues at coordinate 8,436,660 of OX638408.1, forward strand.
CATTGGTACTGCCACCCCGTGAATCATTTATTGGATGACCAAACCCTTTATAACCGGTTAATCTGAGTCGATTTAAGAATATCTAAATATATTCAGGTTGGCAAAAAGATGTATCTCAGTGACGTTTTGCATCGTTATATGCACCAATACACACAATCCTAAGGGCGGGCTTTTTCGTGTGAATGTTTATGCATTTTTTATGCACAAACTATGGATCTTACTCGACTAATTTAAAACAAAATTAGAAAAATCTACCGGGAAAAGAGAAGTTTATTTAATTTTTATAATAGCTCTACACAGGAGGCCTTGAAGAAAATAATTCCTCTCAGGGCCTATGTCATCTTTGGGGATGCTGTGTGAAGGGTTCTTTTTAGGAAAGTAAGGAGATGATGTTCTGGTAAGGAAAAAGTTATGAGGGGTGGGTAGGAATCTGGGGATCAGTGTGTGGAGTGACGGACGAAAATAATTCCTCTCAGGGCCTATGTCATCTTTGGGGATGCTGTGTGAAGGGTTATTTTTAGGAAAGTAAGGAGTTGATGTTCTGGTAAGGAAAAAGTTATGAGGGGTGGGTAGGAATCTGGGGATCAGTGTGTGGAGTGACGGACGAATGATTTTATCCCTCCCACTGCGGTGCAAGGTGATGTTCCGAGAGAGCTTTGCTGAAGAACCCAAAAAGTCTCCCTAAACCAGTCTCTTCCGATCTGGTCTGCCACGAAATTGGTGGGCAGACGAATCCACCGCCAAGACCAGAACAAACCTCATGAACCCAGGCACCACTTCTAAATCAACAAATATAGCGAACCACTTGAAATGACCTATTGCAGAGGCGTTGGCCTACCCACCCAGCGAATTTTTTTAGCGTAAGATCCTCACGGCTTTTGCGGTAGGTCAGAGGCCCTAGCACGCTCGCTCTATAACGATCGATAGGATAACTATCGGTAACTTCTCATCGTTCCCTAGCATGACTACAGATCGCCAACGAATAAGTGACAGTTCACAATGACTAAGTGTCCTTAACATATTCGACATCAACTGTTGTTTGTTCGTTAGCGATGTGCAGTTGTCCTAGGGAACGATGAGAAGTTACCGATAGTTATCCTACCGATCGTTATAGAGCAAGCGTGCTAGGGCCTGAACAAAAAATTAGACTTTAGCCTTTAAAAAAATTGAGCTTTGGCGTATTTGAGAATCCTTCATTTGCAAACGAAATTGCGTCAAAATGACGGCCTCTGGCGTAAATGTTTTTTGATATATTCAATGGCAAAAGGTTTCGAAAACTTATTCAACCGTTTTTTTAGTGGCATTCCATTGAAAATATTCCACAATATCGAGCTAAAAATTTGACATTTTACAAAAAAATCCATGAAAAATCCGCTAACAAATTATACAAGATTTAAAAATATTACTGGTCAGGTGGATTGGTATAATAATAATCACTGGGTAGGTACCTACTTTGCTCCATCGAATTACAAATAAATGGTTTGAAATTAAGAGAAATCACCAAAGATGGTAGGTACTAAATGCGTTTCTTCTGGAAAAATGCCGATTGCAGTTTGTCGGTCTTTTAATTCAAATTCAGAAACAGGGTGGTAAAAAAAATTCCGCTCGAAATATACTGATTAATTTTTTTATTAAAACTCATGATTTTTTCCTTAATTTTTTTTGTTTAGAAAATATTGTCTTGCGTTTGCGACCAACGTTTTTGCGGCGCATTAAAATTTATCTAAATAAGATGCAAAGTTTTTTTTCTAATTTTCTATACATTTATCGTTATTAATAATTATTGATTACGAAAAGAGTTATGGCGTCCGTGACATCAAAAGGTGGATACTTGAAAGATGTCATTTCCATAAAAAAATATTAAAGAGTCGATTTAAAAAAAAAATCATTTTTTTAATCGATTGGTTTTTGTAATAATGAGTGAGGAAATTTTGCCGGACCCTGTCGTTCATTTCGACTGTCCAATCAGGGAGATCACTAGGCATGCGGATTGCATTGAATTCAAATATCGATATTTACTCTAAGTAAGAACTTCTTTCCTTTAAATCACAAAAAAAATATGATATAAAATAAAAAAAAGTAACCAAAGATGGATATTTCCAAAAAAATGTAGGTGTACACGGGGGTAGGTAGATATGCAGGTAGGTAGGAACTAAGTACTGAACAGGTACTCTGGGTAGGTAGGTATGTATGAAGGTACTTTTTATAAATTAGGTGGGTTCGATGCAGTGCTACAGATTTTTTATATGCATATAAATCGAAAAATAGATCGGTCAGGATTCGTTCGTTTACTTTGGACATTATTCAATTTTAAAATAAAAATAATTATACGTGTGCACGGGTAGCCGGATATTGTTAAAGAATTTCTTTGTGTAATTTTTTTGCTGCAGTAAAATTGAGTTTGATAAGATGGTTTTTTGTTGAACAAATATTTTTTGTCTGAGGGTTAGGTAGGTTTTTTTTCCAATACTATTCATCTGATGGCGACAAAACTTTTGGGATTTGATGTGTGCATGCCCGGGTTGGTTTCTACGCATAATAGTAAGCTCTGGCTTTATGAAATTATTTTATATACTATTCACCCGATCGAGATGAAACTTTGGAAATTTGATGTGTGCATGCCTGGGATGGTTTTTATGCATAAAAGTAAGCTCTGGCGTTATGAAAATATTTCCTTTAATTTTCATCCGATTGAGATGAAACTTTGGGAATTCGATGTTGACATGCTCGGGATGGTTTCTATGTAAAAGAGTAAGCTCTGGCGTTATGAAATTTTTTCCAATACTATTCATTTGATTGCGACAAAACTTTTGAGCTTTGATGTGTGCATGCCCGGGTTGGTTTCTACGCATAATAGTAAGCTCTGGAATTATGAAATTATTTACGCATAATGGTAAGATCTGGCGTTATGAAATTATTTCCTATACTTTCCATCCGATTGAGATGAAACTTTGGGAATTTGATGTTGGATACTCGGGATGGTTTGAACATAAAAGAGTAAGCTCTGGCGTTATGATTTTTTTTCCAATACTTTTCATCTGATTGCGACAAAACTTTTGGTATTTGATGTGTGCATGCCCGGGTTGGTTTCTACGCATAATAGTAAGCTCTGGCTCTATGAAATTATTTCCTATACTATTCATCTGATTGCGATGAAACTTTGGGGATTTGATGTGTGCATGTCCGGGATGGTTTCTATGCGTAATAATAAGCTCTGGCGTTATCAAATTATTTCATATACTATTCACCCGATTGAGATGAAACTTTGGAGATTTGATGTGTGCATGCCTGGGATGGTTTTTATGCATAAAAGTAAGCTCTGGCGTAATGAAATTATTTCCTTTACTTTTCATCCGATTGAGATGAAACTTTGGGAATTCGATGTTGGCATGCTAGGGATGGTTTCTATATATAAGAATAAGCTCTGGCATTATGAAATTATTTCCATTACTATTCATCCGATTGCGATGAAACTTTGGGGATATGATGTGTGCATGCTCGAAATGGTTTTAAAATATAATAATGAGCTCTAGCGTAATGAAATTATCTACAATAATATTCATCCGATTGCGATGAAACTTTGGTGAGTTATTGTGCGCAAGCCCGCGAAGTTTTCTTTATATAATGCAGAGATTTGGCGTTATCAAATTCATACAAAAAATTTAAATAGGTGTAACGGGAGTTATTAGAAAAGTGAGTGCATATCATATAATTTAGAAACAATTTATTAGTGAAAAAATTGAGCCGTAAACTTCTAGGCCCCTTTTTGCGAGAAAAGGCCCATACTGAACGCCTTAACCAGGGCGACCAAAGTGGCTAAGTAGCGGGTGTACAAAATTGAGCGATTAACTCACAGGACCCTTTGAGTAGTTCTCACAATCCTTGCTTCATCCACATTCAAACATCGATTTTTTTTTTCAAATATTTAATTTTTAAAAAATGTAGACACACACACTTCTTGCTTCATCCACATTCAAACGTCAAATCGCTTAGTGCTTTAACCAATTAGTTGCCTTGCAACGGGCAAAAGCTAGTAAATATATGAATGCACAAGAGTGTCAACTGCACTCAACTGCTCCCGCCTGGAGCCAGTAAGACTATGGCATCCCCAATTGGATTATTGAGAGGCTGATAGTAGTGGGGAGGGGAAGGAGATGGGGAAGAGGAATGTAGAGAAGTATCCTATTCAGATTTGGTCACCAAACATGGCTAAAGCCATTTCAAGCAACGTTTCAATCCTGAATGGTGGTCTTACACCAGGGCGAAACTGAGAGAATCTTCCACTATGGAACGTGCCGCAAATTTAAATAAATAAATAATTTTTTTTCTGCGCACCCCGAGATTAGAAATTTGTCGAGACTCTTGCTCCTCGACCACGGAGGCAGTCGAAGGAGTTCCATTCGGAAGCTCATAACTTTGTCGTTTTTGGAAAGATCGAAAAACTAACGTCGCTATTAACTCTTTAAATTTCATACACGTTCATAGAAAGGGAATCTACATTCAAAATTTTAAAAAAATCGTACTTTGGGGAACTTGTGTTAGGTCGAGGAATATTCCCGGGTGCATCAAATGGAGTCAGTGGTAGAGTGGGAGGCATTAAATGGCATCAAAGTGAGCAATAGGCTCGAAAAAAAATTACGATATTTAATTTTATTAAATATTTTTCAACGTTTTTAATAATTCAGTGTTCAAATGTATTGAGCCACCGTTTAATTTGTACGTGCGAACTGTGTTACTTGTTTATATTATATTTATTGTAATTCGTTGTACGTGTAGTTTGCCATACGCGTCCCGCATCGCACGGCTTCAATGGCGTTTATGACCTTCAGAATAATTTTAATTTCGCAAACCACCTATCGAATTGTTGTGAGATTGTTGACCCAATTCTTCTTTTAGAGCTTCGCTGTGTCTGTACTAACTAATTCGCCTTCTTTTATGCTACTTTTTGAACTGTGTAATTGTGGACATGTACAACCTACATCCTACATAACACAATTTTTCTTCTTCCTTGCACCATCCCAACTCATTGTCTACGAAGGTTATCGGGGTCGGCTCTTATCGTTCTCAAACTTCTTCGGTTCTGGGTATCGCTTTCATCCAGGCCGTTTTTCTGTAGTATTTTGGAGCTTTGAGTCAACCAGGAGTTCTTTGGTCTTCCTCTGGATGACTGTTGATGAAGCACCATGGACATGTGTATTTGTGGACATGTACAACCTACATCCTACACAACACAATTGTTCTTCTTCCTTGCACCATCCCAACTCATTGTCTACGAAGGTTATCGGGGTCGGCTCTTCTCGTCCTCACGTTAAAACTTCTTCGGTTCTGGGTATCGCTTTCATCCAGGCCGTTTTTCTGTAGTATTTTGGAGCTTTGAGTCAACCAGGAGTTCTTTGGTCTTCCTCTGGATGACTGTTAATTAAGTACCATGGACATTTGTGGATTTGTGTATTTGTGGACATGTACAACCTACATAACACAATTTATCTTCTTCCTTGCACCATCCCAACTCATTGTCTAGAAAGGTTATCGGGGTCGGCTCTTCTCGTTCTCAGGTTGTAGCTTCTTCGGTTCTGGGTATCGCTTTCACCCATGCCGTTTTTCTGTATTATTTTGGAGCTTTGAGTCAACCAGGAGTTCTTTGGTCTTCCTCTGGATGACTGTCGATGAAGTACCATGGAAATGGCCTGCTTCACCGTCTGTGGTTTCCGTCTTATGTGCCCATACCATCTGAACTGACATTCCTCCAGCTTACTGTTTATGTCCGTGACACCCAGGCTACCACGAAAACGTGAACTTTTAACCTTATCTTTTAGTCATACTCCTGTCAACCATCTAAGCATCAATACAATATCGTAGAAAATTGTCCCATCCATCAGTTTTATGGAGGCACACTTTTGTACATCCCACATTGACCTCCACCATACGAAGAAGAAGAAATCGTGTATTCCTAACGCCTTCTTTAGACACTTAGATCTCACATGTACATATTTTACTTAATTTTTAAATATCTGCTACTTGTCGTTGCCTCATTGGTAAGGTTAGTCCTACTCCAATTTCCGTGGTGAACGAGGATCCTCCAGTCCTCGCGATCTCATGCTGCCTGTGATGACTTCAACGCATTGGTGATCTTCCTCTGATTATCCTGCCTTCCATTTGTCAGTATCCATGATTTTCTGCATGTTCGAGTTCTCAGTTTGGCGAGCTAAATACAGCTAACCAAAGTATATACATATGTAACCCAAATAGGCTCTGTTCATAACCCTAAAAATTTGCCGAAGAAATAACCCTAACAGTTCGTAATATTTTGTTTCTCCTCCTCAGAATAATTCTACTTCTCCTTGTCGTAAAATTTTGTTGGCCAGACACGACCATAAATGGTCGCTTGCATCACAGTTCTGGACCTATCCAACTCATTTTTATTTAGTATCTGACTTACTCCTGCAGCTATAAAGTGGTCTAGTAATTTCCTAATCTATGGGACGTGTCATTCCACCGGACTATTTTTATTACTTTCCTTCCTATGTGTTTTGTGCTCTGTGTAGAGTACTGTAGACTTGTAGAGCGTCTTTTATAATTCAAGACAAGGCCGGTCTCGTATTATTTACGGCGAGTGTTATGCGATATCGCAAATTAATATGTAGGTAACATAAAACTGAAATTGTATGACTAAGATTATTTTGTCACGTTTTTTTTTCTGCAATTTAAGTACCAACTATTTTTTACATTAGCTCCACACAGGAGGCCCTGAGGAAAATAATTCTCCTCATGGCCTATGTCATCTTTGGGGATACTGTGGGTATTTGGTCTTTTGAGGAAAGGATTGAGAGGAAGTTGTGGGAAGAAAAAAGTTATGAGAGCTGGTTCTCAATCAAACAATCTCTCCCGATCTGGCCTGTCCCACAGCTGGTGGGCAGATGCATCCACCGTCAAGATCTAGACAAACTTGGGGTGGTTGTTATCCAAAAAATTCGACGAGATTATTCTTACTCCAAGGGTGTTTTCTCTTGGGGTAAAAATAATCTCGTCGAATTCAATGTTTCAAAGACCTAATTATGTCTGATCACGTCTAAAAGGGATCGAAATGACAATCTAGTCTCCATCAACGGTAGCATTCTTCCGAACAGACCCTCCATTGATATGCTCGGTGTAACTCTGACTCTCTAAGTGACCAGCTCAGGTACTGGGGCTCCATCGAGACCAGAGTAAAGTTGGCCTCTCAGAAACTGGGCCCGTAGATACTTTAATAGTGCACAACTGCTAACCCTGTACAAATCGCAAGTGCGCCCCACGGTTGAATTTGGCAGCCATCTCTGGTCAGGAGCCCCAATGTACCTAAAAAAAAACCTCGACTCTGTGCAGAAACGGGGTGTCCGCTAAATAGATTCTCCCGTCTTAACAAACGGATTGCAATCTTTAGGCGTTGGGTGCGAATGCTATCCTTGTTCTACCGGTATTTTAATGGAAGATGCTCCGAGGAACTAGCGTCATTGATTTCCTCTGCACCGGTGCTGAGACGCCAAACACGCCAAACGCGCGCCCAACATATGTACACGGTAGACATTTGTCACGTGAGGACGGGTCGCTTCTACGACTCGCTCTTATGTTCAATAGCTCGGCTGTGGAACGATTTGCCGGCCTCTGTGTTTCCTCCTTCCTACAACATGGGTTTCTTCAAGACCCACGTTCACTTCTTCCTCTCCTCAAAAACACCCTCCACACAGCATCTTCACAGATGACATAGGCCCTGAGGGAAATTATTTTCTTCAGAGCCTCCTGTATGGAGTTAATATAAAAAAGGTACCCATACCTGCCTCCTAAAAAGGAATTTGTGAGTTAGCAATGAACCACGTCGTATAATATTTGGAATCGGGTCGCTAACAATAACACTCCGTACATAGATGGCGATATGGTTTAAATTCCCGCTTAACAAAAGGTGTTTGTTTTGATTTATGGAAGAAAAACCATAGTCAAAAAGTGTTTTATTCGTGAACCCGTGCACCACTACTAAGTCACCAATCGTAGCGAACCACTTGAGATGTGATTTACGGCAGAGATGTTGGTTATCCATACATGGGAATTACACTTACTTGAAATTGTTTTTTGAAATACTGTATTAAAATTAAACAAATAACTTTGTATTAAACCACTATTATATAATCACAATTACCTACATGTTTCGAAACCGATGGTTTCTTCGTCAGGGTAGTACTGACATTAAATAACAAAAGAAACAAACAAGTATAGACTAAAAAGAAACAGACTAAAAATAACTATGGACAAAAATATTATAGAGAGAGGTGATTAATTAATTAAAAAATATCGTAAAAAACAATTATTTAAAATTATTTTAGAATATGAAGAATTACATTATTTAAATTATCAAAACATAATAAAGATGTTTAAACAACAAAAATAAATTATTTTTAATATAAGTATTAATAAGAAAATAAATTTAAGAGATGGCTATTTATGAAATATATGTGGTTATTAATAATATTTAATTTACTATTAACACTTTTTCTAATTTCTAAAATTTCTAAGTTTGCTAATTGTAAATCTGTTGTGTTTGTGTGTAAAATTTTTAACCCTGTATTTATATCAAAAGAATGATTTGTTTCTAAAATGTGTTTGGCAAATTCAGAATAATAATTATTATTCAAACACCTTAGATGTTCCTTAACTCTAATATTAAAATTTCTAGAAGTCTTTCCAATATAAAAAAAAGTTACAATCGTTGTATAAAAGTGGTTTAATACAAAGTTATTTAATTTTTCACTTGTAGCAAACACTTTGTGGGAATACATGATTATAATAAACACAATAATATTTTGTTTTAATTCCACTTTCCACACAAAAGTGGAATTAAAACAAAATATTATTGTGTTTATTATACAAAGTTATTTGTTTAATTTTATTCAAAATGACGCCATAAAGTGATTTTGCGAAGTTTGAAGAAATAAATACTGTATTGTTAAATGTATTACTTAAAGCATTATTTATCCAAGTAGTACGGTAAAATTAATTTACTGTCGGAGCTTTTTCTTTTAATGCATGCAGGTAATTGTTGCGTCACTCGAATGGCCTGTCAAAGAAACATTCACTTTGCGAAAGTTCAGAGAGCATTGTTTAATATCCCATTATTAATGCGGTCGGGCTGCATTCGGCGTGGGCACAGTTTACCATAAACGATTCACTTTATCATTATTAATGTGAAATCTCTATGCAGAACTCAAATACTTATGCAACAATGTAGGTAAGTATAAGGTAGCGCAAACAATAGTACAAATTATAATTATAAATGGATAATTTATAGAGCGCCGTTTTTATGAGAAATCACCTCAAGGGCTCTGCAAAAATCCTCAGTGAGACAGTGATTTTGTTTATAAATGAAAATAATTATAATACAAATACAAAAGTTTGTTGTAGATCACCTTAATGTTAATCAAACTCTACAGGTTTCGGGTGAACCCTTCCTTCAGCAGGAGAATATTAAGTCTAACATATAGATTTTTTATTTATTATTTTTAAATACATTACATATTACACATTACAATGATCTTTAACTGTCTAACTAGGAAAATGACCTGTTTTAGGACAGTCAAAATGAGCAGATTTATTAATTGTCATTATTGTTTCGTCTATTGTATTGACTTTTACTTAAATAATGCACTTTGTATTAAAAAAAATTAAAAGTTTTGAAATCCCAACTTTTTGATCGTTCAATTAGAAAAACCTAAATTTGTTATAGACCACTTTAATTTTACAATAAAAATAGGTACATGAATTTGTTTTAGACCACTTTAAATTTTAAATAAACTCTACCGGTTTCGGAAGAACCCGAGAGGGCAGGCTTCTTCCGAAACCGATAGATTTAATAGTTTTAAATCTACCGGTTATTAGGCAGTTAAAACTTTAAATGAACTCTACCGGTTTCGGAAGAACCTTTCCTTCATCAGGGGAATATTAAATTATTTATTTTTCCGTCAGGAGAATATTAAATTTTTAATATTCTCCTAAGGAAGGGTTCTTCCGAAACCGGTAGAATTTAATTAAAATTTAAAGTCGTCTAAAAAAAGGTATATATTTTTATTGTAATTTATGGCTAGCCACAAAGTTAAGGCTTCTTAATTTTAATCAAACTACCGGTTTCGGGTCCCAACTTTCAAACAAACAAACCCATCCTTCTTTAACCCATTCAGACCCCTTGAGCATAATTATGCACACTAACTTCAAAGCATAATATAAGGAGTAATTTTAAGTATTTTAAATGTTCCGCCTATTTGTATTAAAGTAGCAACATAATTTTTACCTAAAAATTTAACTAGTGGAGTTATCTTACCCGCAAAAGTTATAAATATCGGTTCTTTCGAAAAGTGTGATGAACCGTTTGACAGGAGTGCTGATAGGTACATTTTGTTTTCATTGTTTTTATTAAAATTTCAAAATTATTTCATAAAAGAAGTACGCAGAAGCAATTCTAAGATGTTAATAACTATTATTTGTAAATTGAAAATGTAAATAGTTAAATAAATAAGCGTATGGAAGTGTTTGAATTTTGATGTGCAGAATTATGCACAATCAGTCTCTATGGCACCTTTACATGATGTATAGAAAATGTTGTACACCTTTCTTTGTGATTTGGAAAACTTATGTTGTGTTGTTAATTTTAGGAAAAATGTATAACTCTATGTACAAAGAAGATTTGGAGGTGATTTTAGGATTGTTGGAGAATGATTCTGACTCAGACCTTAGTAATGATGATAATTTTGACGTGGAAGCTGAACGTTTGGAGGCGAGTTCTTTGGAACGTGAACCTTCGACTTCTACAAAACAAGTTAGAATAGGTGCAGATAAAATTTCTCCAGATGCTAGCAGAGGCATTATGAAGATATTGCATTTTAAAAAGATGAACCATTGGATATCAGGGTAAAAAAATAATATAAAGGGGCGAGGGAGAATTTTTTTTTTATACATGTTTTCTAAAAAAAAGTTCCATTGCTTCTTACTTTTGAAAATGGGGAGGACGACTATATTGGGCCTGCAATGCATTATTTTTTAGGTATATTAATGAAAGTGAACTAGAAAAAATGGCGGAATAAACAGACATTTTTGCTGCAAATTGGCAAACGTAATTTTAAGCCAACGAAATTAAATCACTCATCAGGCTGCATATACGTATTGGAACATTAAATTTTCCAAGAGTTCAATTGTGTTGGAAAAGGCTCTTGGTGCAAATTTATTTCAGGATTCGATGATCTGGGACAGATTTTTTCAACAAAGAAACAATCTGAATTTAGTAAATAATTTGGAAATGACCCACTCGTTTTCCGATAAACTTGCAAAAGTGCATACAATGCCATCATTGCATTGCATGTTTAACAGAACACGTTTCTGGAATTAAAGCCAAATATTGTGTATCGATGAACAAATGGTGCCTTTCAGAGAAAGGAAGGAAGATGAGCCTTGCAGAACCATTAGTAAAGGCGGGTAAAAATAAATCATTTAAAAGATAGTCCGGACGTCCAAAATATCCAGATACGAGGGAACCTGCACCAAAAGAAAAAAAGTTAGTGAAGAAGTTCGACCTAACGCAGACGTTCGACATGATAAGGTTGGCCATATGCCCCATCTTGACCAAAGAAGGCGATGTAAAAAAAAAATTCTCGCAATCAAAAAAACTATTTTTTTATGATAAATGCAAAATTCATTTATGTATAAAAAGGAACAAAACTTCATATCATGAAAATACTTAAAATAAACTTCAAATATTTAGGTTCGCCACTGTTCATAAGAATTTCTATATTTCATTAATAATCGTTGAAAATTTTCTATTCAAAACCGATGCAACAACATTCTCCTTTCAGTGATCTGTGACCGTTGAGACCTGATGGGCATAATTATGCACATGTTCAATTTCCTAATAAACAAAACTAAAAAAATATTAAAAAAATATTTTTGTGTTATTAAAACCACAATAAAGCCTAATCCACTCTTAAATAATTTTTTTCTCCCTTAACAATAATTCAGGTCTGAATGGGTTAAAAGAGTATAATAGAGCAGCTAAGTGATTTGTTTAGTAAGGCTCGATTCGCCTCTTGGCCGGAGAGCCGCATTGGGAAGAGCGTATTTGTGCATTTGAGGCGTGTTGAGCCAAAACTTCGGCTCAACAGTTGATCAGTAGAGTTGGAAACAACGGCCGTAAAAGTTTTATAATATGTCTTGGAAACATATTTTTCAACTAATGATTTGCCCTCTGGATTATGTCGTTTTAAGTAATACATTTATTTCATCAAATTTATCTATTGAAATAATTTTGTACTTTATCGATTTGTTTTCAAAAATTTCACCAAGGTTATGCGTAATTAACGACGGTAGGTACTTCATCATGATCAAAATGTCTACCTCCCTCGACGACGATTTATTCAAAATACAATTAAAACAGTAACTTTGTTTTACAGCACTATTTAATCATATTTTTGACGCCCTCTGGGGTTTTACTTTGACTCTCTGACCTTCGTCAGGACTTAATATTCCTCTGTGCTAAATATTATTTTCTTTGTAATGTCACCCCATACAAATCTTCTTAATGTAAATTCAAGCAAGATTTAGTTAAGTCCTCGTGAAAAATGAAAATAGAGAATAATTTTTACCGAATCCATAGCATAGCACGTGTTATTGTGCTGGTTGTATTCTGTGATAATTCTTTGGACTATTTAATTTTAATAATATGTAATTATAATAATATTGTTTTAATGATCCATGTGTGTATTGGCATTCCTGTGAAAAAGGTGTGTCCAGCCCTTGTCCAGCAATTTTCGTTGAAATTTCTACTGACGGAGGTTGAAACAATCCAATTTTTCGGTGACTGACGATTTGAAGGAAATTAAAACCTGAAATTTTCCGAAACAACTGGTCCTAGTGCGCCTAAAATTTGGATAGTCTATTATGAAATTAAATTAAACAAATAACTTTGTAGTATGAAATTGATCCATAATAATAATTATAAGATAGATATACAGGATGTTAAGGGACGTACTTGACTTAATTTTACAAGTGATTCCTGACATTATTTGGAGCATAAAATGTTCATGAGATTTTGGTCTCCGGTGACGTTTTTAATTTTTTTTAATCTAAAACTTTAAAAAAATTCAGTAGATATTATTGAGAAAGTATCGGAGTGGGGGTTTTTTCGTTTACTGGACTGAATGACTAGTGACGACATGTAATTTTTTTTTTTAAATTGTTTTTGAAAACAAAATTCTACCCTAACAACCTGTGAAAGTAATTCGTTCCCTTGTTATAAAATCGCAGAAGTTTGAAATTATGTGTAGATACTCTATCGTGATTTTTCCGGTATTATTGTTTCAATTTAAGTTTTTATTAAACTATGGCCAAGCTTCTAGTTGGTGAAAGACAATAAACTTAGTACAAATTGAATGTGCAAGAAGTTGGAAATCATTTAAGAAGTAATACCGGCAGTTTGATTACTTCCTTGAGCAGATACGGGGGAGTAATAGTTCCGTGGAATGACAAATGTAATTAGAAGGTTCTCCCCGGTTTCGTATCCCCCGTAATTGGATTTACCTACATTGGTCTTGAGTTACGTAAGGTTTCGACTTTAGATACTTTTGCAATGAAAACTGTTCGTAACACTCGAAAAACAAACTATCTCCTTGAATATTAAATGAAAAACACTTTGTAATACACCACTTTTTGTTTTGAATTAACAAATTTCATCTAACAGTGCCCTGACGAAGCTTGAGATAAGCGAAAACTAGTTGGTTGACATTTGTTAATTCAACACGGAGAAAAAATTTATTCTAAAATACGATCATTTTATTCGTAAAAACGGTTAAAAACTGGACTGAAGTTCTTACGAACAAATTAACAGGTTTCAATGTTTATTGGCGGGAAAATGTAAGAATAATTATTTGTTGGTATACGTACGAAATTACGTAATTTGTTCGTAAGAACTTCAGTCCCGTTTTTAACCGTTTTTACGAATAAAATGATCATATTTTAGAATAACATTTTTCTCCGTGAAGTGGTGTATTACAAAGTGTGTTTTTGTTTCACCACTTGAATTAACAAATGTCCACAAAATGGGTTTCGCTTATCTCAAGCTTCGTCAGAGCTTATTATTTTAACTCTTATTTTTTTATTATAAATTTCAAATTCCGGATGGGTCTAAATGTTCGCCTGATGTTCCAACCCCTACCCCCCTTTGTTGTCCTATTCCTTTAACCCCAATTCACACTCATTTGCGTCACTAAGAATTTTCTTAAGGTAAGCTTCTATTGGTTAAGCCGCAGTCAGACACCAGTTTTGGTGACTGCCTTCGGCTTTAAAGATGTTCCAACTGCTTTTTTGCTTTCTTCTTAAAGCGTCGTCTTTATTGGATATCAAATCGAGCGTCCATTTTTTGCAACAAACCTCGAATTAATAAAAACGTTTGCTTTATCTATACACTTTTTGCTCGTTTAACAATGAATTGCTTGATTGCCATTTGAATGCCACGTGATTAAACTAGAATGGACATCTAACGATATAATTAAATCGCAAATATTATAATCTTATGATAAGATGTTTATTATTTTATTTTGAAGTTAAAGACCAGGGATAACAGACAACTTTCTTTAAGTTTATCAAATTCTTTAATAATCTTCGCTTATCGCCGATAATCTAAACCTCAACAATACGGTTAGAAATAAAACACCCCTTTTTCAGATCTTGCCAAAATACGTTCGTTATAATAATTAAAAAGTAAATTTTCGTAGTTTGTGCCAGATAATAAATAACATATATAAGGGCAAGCCTGCATCCTTCTTGCGCACAGATAAGTGAGGCTGTGCGCAAGAAGGATTATTATTAGAGGGTTGTCGCTATCCTTTATTTTGGGTGAGTATTTGATCGGTTAAAGGTTTTTGTATTGCAATCATAAGAACGCAATCCACATTCCCAAAATTAATACTCCTTCCCCCCTTCCCGTTATTGCGTCATCAACAAACGGTTTCTAGTTACATGTTACATCCCTCGCTCAAAAGAAATTGATGTTCTTTTTTTCTTAAACATCTGTTTTTATTGACATCCGTTTCCCTCGCACACACCGCGAAGTAATTGGTCGGAAAAAAGACGTCGAAATATTTCACCGTTTTAACATAAATTATTAATTTAAGCTCGAAATCCGATATAAGTAGTACATGGTGCCTACGAAAAAAAATTTTGGCTGATAAATTGACCACTTTAAAAGAAAGAGACAGCTCATTAACTTTATCTCCATCACTACATCTCTGTGATAAATGAACCCTTTCGTTTAGTGATTGATTGATTTCGGTAGCAAACGCCTACTTGTTGAGCCCCTGTTCAATATGGTGGCAAATATATTTTTTTCAGTGTCGTTTTCTCTACTTATTTTTTCATATCAAATTACTTTCGTGCTAATGTAATTCGTTGCGTAAAAGCTATGGAGTTTTTTCCTCGCAGCTTTCTCACCGGGATATCAATTTTTTTTTTCAATTTGACATTTGACTACGGTGAGATGTTATTTTGATTATTGGGATTTTCAAAGCACTCGATCCATAGTATTTCTAGTGAATTGATTTGAAAATATCCCGAAAGCCGAAATCGCAATTAACCAACAATTCATGTCTTTTAATATAGCACTTTTTGTAAAATGTCAATAATGCTACTCAACTGCCAATTACCGGTAAAACATGTTCCTGAAAGCCAAATAAAATTATAGTGTTAAATCCGTTCACGTTTGCCTCATAAAATGTCTACACCTGAATTTTTCTCGGCCACCACGATTATTTCAGCTTGCAACATCATTTAGAACGGGAGCTGCAAACTTTGAAATATCTTTAATGATAACATCTTTTTTTTTAAAGTTTTCAATTGTTCAATATTAGTGACTACTAAGCGTTTGTAAATTCGAGGATAAAACAGTAAAAACCATCAGATCACAATATTTTTGTTATTCAGGATTTCGGCTTTCGGGATTTAGGGAACATGACCCAATTTCATCAATATTTTTGTATTGCTGATTAAAATCACATTTCTTCATTTGTACCTCTTCGCCTAAAACATCGTTCAGGATTTAAGCTTTCAGGATTTTTATGAGTTCGGGAATGCGAATAAACTTATTTAAATTCTTACACTGTCGACTGATCATCTAACTTCCTTTATCTCTTATCCTAAAAGTGCATTTGCAAGTTTGTTTCTCCGTATCCAGAATTAATCTCGTCTGCAATCTTGGTTCGGTCTGCCAAATTTGAGAAAGTTTAGCGGAGGCTCTGATAAATTGGTTTTATAATACATTAAATATATTATCACGATTGCGCACATAAAAAGCAAATTTACGTTCACTTCGGTGTACGAATTACTTACGCTTTGCTTCAAAATTTAAAAGCGGACTTATTTTTAATGATGGTTCATTTTAAAAAGTATGTTTTTTTTTCGTTCGTTTGTCGAATGATGTCACAGCCCACTTGAGACCGTATCTAATCTTAATGACACTCATTATTGTTTGTAGATACGTTTTAATTAATTGGTAGATGATAAATCTATTATTTTTTGTAAGTATTTTTTAAAGGTGATATGATTAACGTAAAGCGCCCATTATTTAATAAACAAAATTCTACTACATTACGAATGTGAAAATGTATGTTTTCTTGTGATTTATGCACATTTTGAATGATTTTTATACCGATTCATCAAATATCAATGTGTTGCTTTGTTTGTTTGTGTTTTAAATTATAAAATACTCTTATTATGAACCATTAAAGAATTTAGTTTTTCATGATTTTAGAGGCAAGTTGGGCAATTATTTGGGAGTAAGTAATATATATATATTATATTTATATATATATATATATATATTATTTTTTTTTTTTTTTAATTTTTTTACCTAAAATATAAAAATAATAAAACATTAAAAAATATATATTATAAAAAAGCATTTTGGTGGGCGTAAATTTAAATTACAAATGACCCTTTTTTCGTTTTTTTTTTCGACGGATATGCCGGATCTGCCCTGATGATGGACACTGCAACGCTGTCCGAAACGTCGGCTAAAGAAGGAGGTAGCACAACACGGCATAACACCCCAAAAACAAACAACGAAAATGCTTTTGGCCGTGAAAATCTAAAAACGTATCTACAAATGACCCATTTACGTCGTAAAAGTTTTTTCGTATCTTATAAATAAAAATTACAACCCAAAAATCGCCCTTTTTACGATATTTCATATTTTATTTTGTTTTAAGTTATGTTAACTAACGCAGTAGATAAGGCAAGATATATTTTTTAATAATTATAAATAACTCGCAAAAAAATGCGAAGTTGTATCCAAAATCAAGCAAAATTGAATTCTTTAATTACCTATAAGTATATCACAATTTAAAACAAAAATAAATTTAATATCACGTATCACACTAGATACCTGTACCATATACGTATATATCACAATTTAAAACAAAAATAAATTAAATATCACGTATCACACTAGATACCTATACCATCTGCCTATATATCACAATTTAAAACAAAAATAAATGAAATATCACTTATCACACTTAATATCTGATATACTTTTTGTTTTAAAAGGGTTGTTGCATTTGGCTGGGTATGTTGACCTCAAATCCAAATTTAAGTTTTTTTATGAAAAAAGGCGTAAAGCAGTTCCTCTTAAATCAGTTTATTTGTTTAAAAACTTTTTGCTATTCTGTACAGTGTACAGTTGTCTCTTACAATGGCGAAACTAGGAGTATTTACTATTCCGGAAGAGATGAAATTGAAGTTACTATCATCCGATGAAATGTAATAATTTAGCTATTTCTCGATATCAGCGTAGACCGTAATACCAAGTCTTATTTACATAATATTATATAAGTACTTACCATTGAGTATTTAGTACTTATGTGGTTACCTATTGCATATTTATTGGTAACCTAGGTCATGTTGTTTTGCCCTATCTCACGCTAATTGAATTACGCTTATCACAGGTATCTTATACTACGTAACTAGCTGCTAGCGATCTGTGCTTTGTGTGTAATGTAGGTAATAAGTAATTATAATATAGTTTCCTATTACGTAATTAGTATAATAATTTACTAAGGTGTTAATTGGAACAACTAGCAGTCGGACGGATCTAGTTCAAATCTCACAGCGGGAATCGGATAACTTTAACTTTCAGGGGTTTTAGCACACTAAAATCGATAACTTTACAGTATCGAATCGATAGGCGTAACTTTCGATGATTTTATATCGATGTTCCGAGCACGGTTTCTCCGTTGACAGCCGAACCGACATTGACCGGGAATAAATAAAAAATCGATATACGCTGGCAACACTGAAGGTATTTTTTATGAATTCACGTACCGAAACGTCAAACGTCTAACAATTACTTAAAAATGTTAATTAATAAACTGTCAATGTTGGATCGAAATATTCACCTAGATATGCATTGGCAGACCGCATTTTTGACCCTAAAGGGATTTAATTAGTTAATGAGGTCTTTTAAAATATTTCAAACACTTCAGTTTCTCAAAAATCGAACGTCACAAATTTGTCGCATTTTAGATGAATTATTTAAGTCTATCGATTGTGTACATGACTTATTTTAATTCTAAGAGCATCGTTAGTTAAATGTTCATTAATAAGCCAGTAATTTTGCATAACGAACACCATTATCCAAATATATGCTTATATATATCGACAGATATCCCAAACTTATCTGACATTATGGTGGTTGGGCTAAAATTTATCAATCGTCGGTCGGAACATCTGTTTCCAATTGTTGACCGTGTTCGCAAATATTTATAACTCATCATAAATGTCGTATTTAGTCTTGATATAGGGTTTTATCGATCATCCGTGCTAGATCTCTTGGTCTGCAGGATAAATAATGCTGTTTACATGTTTCTTTAAAATAACAAAACATTGGCTATGATTTGAGATTTTCACGGCCAAAAGTATTATCGTTCACGTTATAACGTTAACGTCAGCATAATTTATTTATTTATTCAAACCCCATTTGAGACTTTACTAAATTTAATGTCAATACATTAAATACTAGAGAAGACCCGTGAAAAAACACGGGACATTGTGTTACTAAATAACGTTTTCTTAAAAATGAAAAATACGCTGTAACTTGAAAAATCACAAAATTATCTATATGAAATTGGAAAGAAAGACATTACACATTACAAATATAAAATTACAATTTTTTCTGAGAAAAAATTGTATTTCCGATAGATACTTTATCTTTTGTCTGAATCTTTACACAATCAGTTGAAAATTTGAAAACAAACTTTAATTCATAACATTCCGAGTTCAATTTCCCAGAGTTCTAATTACTAACACACTGATCCAAAACCAAATTAAGTATGTTTGATTACAAAATATTGAATTATAAATAACGATATAATGTAGAATGCACAGAATATAAAAAAAGAAACAAAATAGCTTAATACAGGATGCACTTATACACGGAGAAAAATGTTATTCTAAAATTCGATCATTTTATTCGTAAAAACTGTTAAAAACGGAATTGAAGTTCTTACGAACAAATTAACAGGGTTTCAATATTTATTAGCGGGAAAATAATAATAAGAATAATTTTTTGGTATACGTACGAAATTACGTATACCAACAAATTATTCTTACATGTTCCCGCCAATAAACATTGAAACCCTGTTAATTTGTTCGTAAGAACTTCAGTCCCGTTTTTAACCGTTTTTACGAATAAAATTATCGTATTTTAGAATAACATTTTTCTCCGTGTACACGCAACAAAATATCAAGGACTTTCAAGAATGGTATACCATTTCAATAACCTTTCAATACCTGCGGTATCGATATAGTACTTATCCTAAACTATGCAGTCGATTCATCACGGAATTTAATTCTGCTTTGGTCTCTGGTGTTGCTTGAATATAGTTAAGTATACCTACTGACGAACCATTCTACTTGTACTAAAATACTAATTATTATTAAAAATACTAACTCCGGTTGGGACACTCTCTGCAACCCCGGTTCAATGATCTCTATAACTTTTGATTTGGACTAAGTTTCATTTTCAAAATTGAAAATTTATATTTGGAGAATTCAGACCAGCGGTAAAGAACCTGTATCTATTGTATAATATAGTCCTAGAACGGGAGACCTACCTAGTTTTACATGTCAATAAAATGTAAATGTATTTTTCTTATAACAAATAAACAAACAAAAAAAAATTTTTTATTAATACGCAATAGCGCCTCTATGACAAACCCGATATTTCAAGGGTGTGTGTTAATTATTAGTATTATCTATTTATACAATGTTTTCGCGATTCCTGTCTCACTAGGGACGTACCTGTGTCGAGGCAGACGTATGAGGTACATACAAGTGTACAGAGTCTGTACGATGTCTGTACTACAGACATACCTACATGAATACTGAAGTTAATTACATTTAAACAATTTTAAACGTTCGTAGTCGATAAAATTATCTGCCAATAAAATCAAAAAGTAAGGTAACAGAAAGTATATATGTTAATCCTATAAAGAGTATAATATTACGAATTTTGGAACAAAATATGAAGTAAAGTAGCTATTGAAGTTATTTGACAGGATTATATTATTTCATTTATGTTACCTTTTGTGTAAATTGATATGTTACCTTTTATGGCAATAGATTTTTTTAATCCAATTCTTTATTTCATGTTTGAATTTGGTCATTTTTTGTCTAATCGTAGCTGGTATAGTTGTGTTGTATAGTTTGTAAGCTATGTATTTAAAATGTTCATGGATATTGGCATAAAAGCGCTCTATTCTCTGGCTGCAATAACCTTTTATTTTCGTGTGATTTTCAATTACGTTTTCTACAACTCTTCCAAGAAACATAAAAGACTTATTTTAAAAATAATATTACGAAATCTTTTTCGTAATATTTGCCGATTCGTTTTCATCGGATGGCTCTTAAAGAAAACAAAACGCAAATGATGGCAATCAATCGTTCACAGATATTTATTTATCATATCGAAAGCCCCAGTGTTTTTCTAATTCTAATATAAATAACATCGAGGATCGAAATTTCCGATTCGTTTACAGGAATTTCTCGCGGACACGCAATCGTAAACATTTTGATTAGTTATCAAAATATACAAAATACAGGGATTGACAGCGATACAAATCAGAATTATTTTCCCAATTCCCAAACAGTGTAATTTGTATTATAAATAATTTGATAATATGTTGAATGTTAGATTAGCGATCAGTCTATAAGCTAAACATCATTTGGTTTATGGCATTATATTTTTGTATAAATCAATTGGTTAAGTTTTGCCTTTTGTGTAGTGACCCATTACATTTTGGTTTTACTATGGTATAGGGATGGGGGGGGGAGGTTATTCAAAATATTAATAAATAATTTGATTATATGTTGAATGTTAGATTAGCGATCAGTCTATAAGCTAAACATCATTTGGTTTATGGCATTATATTTTTGTATAAATCAATTGGTTAAGTTTTGCCTATTGTGTAGTGACCCATTACATTTTGGCTTTACTATGGTATAGGGATGGGGGGGGGGAGGTTATTCAAAATATTATTAAATAATTTGATTATATGTTGAATGTTAGATTAGCGATCAGTCTATAAGCTAAACATCATTTGGTTTATGGCATTATATTTTTGTATAAATCAATTGGTTAAGTTTTGCCTATTGTGTAGTGACCCATTACATTTTGGTTTTACTATGGAATAGGGATGGGGGGGGGAGGTTATTCAAAATATTAATAAATAATTTGATTATATGTTGAATGTTAGATTAGCGATCAGTCTATAAGCTAAACATCATTTGGTTTATGGCATTATATTTTTGTATAAATCAATTGGTTAAGTTTTGCCTATTGTGTAGTGACCCATTACATTTTGGTTTTACTATGGAATAGGGATGGGGGGGGGGGAGGTTATTCAAAATATTAATAAATAATTTGATTATATGTTGAATGTTAGATTAGCGATCAGTCTATAAGCTAAACATCATTTGGTTTATGGCATTATATTTTTGTATAAATCAATTGGTTAAGTTTTGCCTTTTGTGTAGTGACCCATTACATTTTGGTTTTACTATGGTATAGGGATGGGGGGGGAGGTTATTCAAAATATTAATTAACACAATGTATAGTTTCGGACGACGAAGATATACATGATATGAACAGACACCGGACAACCATACGTAATATCTAAAGGAATACAAAAAGGAAAAAACCTGACATAATCAAAACCAACCAAACAATGGGCCAAATATACCAAAGTATAAATACTACTTTGGATAAAGAAGACTTTATTACAAACTCACAACAAGTATCAAACAAATTATATTAAAAAACTAACGTTTGTTAGTTAGCAGGAAATTATCGAGACTTTATATTTTCGAAAAATCTTCAGTTGAAAACCCCGGTCCGTGAGACCGGCGCACAGTGGGCTGAAAATCGCCTTTCATAGACATAGAAACTTGAATTTTCATGGGTCTTTTTTTTGGGTAGAAATGGATTCTGCTGATCATTACTATGCTATAAAATTTCGTATGAAGCAATTGCGTGTACAAATGAAGGAGTTATAATTTTTTAAAGAAAAAATTGTATGACACTGACATTAAAAATGAGGCTATCTCTGGAATCATAAGGTTGGCCATTACACCCTTACACACAGATATACTACTAATTATTTGTTTTTTTTGACATACTTCGTATTGTGGCGCAACTTGTGCGTTTTTTTTAAATCCTCAATGTTGAAAAAAAACCACTTTTTTTATGTTTATGATTCATTTTAATGCAAAAATGCTTAAATGCTTTACATATGAGTATGCTTTGTCTAGTTTACAATATTTTATTGACACTATAAAGCAAAATTTTGCATTAAAATGAATCATCAACATAAAAAAAGTTTTTTTTTCAACATTGACGATTTAAAAAAAACGCGCAAGTTGCGCCACAATATGAAGTATGTCAAAAAATTCAAAAAAATAGTAGTATATCTGTGTGTAAGGATGTAATGGCCAACCTTATGATTCCAGAGATAGCCTCATTTTTAATGTCAGTGCCATACAATTTTTTTTTTTTTAAATTATAACTCCTTCATTTGTACACGCAATTGCTTCATACGAAATTTTATAGCATAGTAATGATCAGCAGAATCCATTTCTAGCCAAAAAAAAGACCCATGAAAATTCAAGTTTCTATGTCTACGAAAGGCGATTTTCAGCCCACTGTGCGGCGCCGGCGTCACCATTGATCAAAGTCAAATTTGCGTCACCATTGGCGGGTTAAGCCTAGCCTATAGTACCTAAGTAGCTGGGTACCCACTGTATGCATGAAAATATACCTACATAGAATAGGTGAGTATCATCGATCTATGAAACCATCAACATGTATAGATGTCGACGTTTAGTTAGTCCGTAACATTTCCCCTACTGGTCAGCCCATCATGGCAGGCCATTGTTTCGGCAGGTCGCCTATTGTTTGTGTCCAATCTAAAGGCGTACGTCGCTCCTAGACCCATAACGAACACAATCGATTCAGCATATTAATAAAAGAGCCGTTTCAAGTCATTTATCCCGGTTTTTCCCTGAAAAATGTACATACGTTTAGTCGGAATTGTTGGCCATTGTTTCGGCCATGCATTGTGGAACAAATGGGTGCGTTGGCTTTAGTAAAAAAATATAGCTAGTCATTTGATTGGACCGTATTTTGGTCATCAAACCACTGGATTTCTCGTTAATTAAAACTTTCGTCGTTTTAATGTCATATGTATTTTTGTTGTAGTAAATAAAATGATCACTTTGGTGTACCTTTGAAAAAACACCCTGCAGAAATGTCAATATCAAGGTTCTATCTGCAGTAGGTGTGAAACTGAGATATTAAGGTTCAATGATTCAATGGTTCGATATAAACACCCAATGGTACATAAACATACCACAAGATTTAAAGAAGGAAAGGGCCTAAAAACTCCTCGAATATTAAATAAATATGGAAGCCGTACTCTTGAATACCAAATACCAGTGATTTTCAATAAAATAAATAAAAACTTAAAATTTGAAAATCAATGACAGATTATGCCCTAAAATGATAAAAATGTGGTTAATTAACGAAAACTCCATGTTTCTTTAAATATGTTGAATTGATTATCTTAATGTAGCTGCCTATATATCTTATTATTAGGCATTTACATTGAAATATCTTATAGATGTAATTCAAATAATCTAATATTATTACGTGATCTATCCCAATGTGTCCTTGAAACTATATAATATGTATTAACAAATATTTCCTTATGTATAATATTAAGAGTGATAAATTGTAGAACCTACAGACAGGCTGCCATATGACAGCTTTGTGGGACTACCCTTATTTTGTAAAAATGTATTTTTTTGATAAATAAATAAATAAATAAATAATGTTTGAATCCATAAAATCTTAGCAGTTGAAATTTATGAAAAGTGAACATGCAGATCGCCTTATAATTGAATTTTCTTTACATATATATTTTTAGTGAATACCTTACAAGAGTCCCAACTGCTTCTAAAGTATTTTAAATACATTTTAATAAACACATTCTGAGGGAAAAAGACGTGGGAGTTAGTCAGATAACAAAAAAAGATGCAGATGCTTGTTGTTTTGAAAATCAGATGAACTTAGCAACGGGGTTCTATCTGATTATTTTAATTAAGTTTTAAAAGATAATTTAATTACAAAACGTTCTGCATATTATTTTTTCTTAAATGTAACTTTTCGTTTATTTTCTCTGCTTCGCGCATTTGGCAGATGGAACCTTATGTCTCAAGCAAATGAGCTTGAACACAATGCAAATGGAACCTTACTGCTCCAAAATACAAATCTATGGCAGATAGAATTAAGTTACTTGTAAAATCTTGTTGTTCTAAAGATTAAATTTAACTATGTTGCTCTTAATTTATAAATGAAACATGGTTTTAGAAAAATATATATGTAAGTGTTTTAAATAGAACATTTTTGTATTATTATCTGCGAATTTACGCAGAAGTTAGACATATTTTTGATGGGATTAGAGAAAAAAATACTTTAGAAAGTTGATGCTAAAAATTTTGTTTGGTCAAAATGTCAGATGGTACTTAGTTGTTCCAGTGGTGCGATCTGCAAAAACATTGCAAATAACAAATTTAATCTTCGAAACGAGACAGCTAAGCTCGAGAGTACAGGTTCGATTCTCCGGGCGATCAAGTTCGGCAGATCGAGTTTGTTCTTCTTTGGTTGTTGTCGTCATCTCTCCGGATCCGCCCCAAGTTTGACCCGAGTTCCCTGCTACGAGTTTCTGATCACCCGTCCTCTTAAACTGTTGCGAACCCGAGAGTATGGACTCAATCACCAGAGTACAAATTACTTTGAAACTTACAAGTTACCACGTCATGTAAGCGGATGAAGCAACGACGAAATTGTTACCAAACAAGTCATGTTTATGTATTTAAATATTGCACACTAAAACCGAAATTACAACTTTACATTGGTATGATATCACACTTTGTATTTGTTTGACTCTCTTGATTATTCTTTGGCTGCTTTTAGAAATATAAGTTTTTTCCCGTAAGTCGCTAATGTAAGCGACTTTTGGCCAATGGCACATTAGTTTTTGGCCATAAGTTGCTTACGTGAGCGACTTAACGGAAAAAAAACTTACACGTGTTTGTGACAGTTTCCCTTAATTAACATATTTTTCTTATAAAATTATTCACAAAATATTTATTTTTATTTTCAACTAAGTAAAACTCAAATTGTATTATTTAATTATTGAAGACAATTTTAGCGACATTCAATCGAAAACCTTAAGAAAATAAAGATTTTGTTGGTAGTTTAAGTATGATACAGTCAATATGACCGGATCGGTTAGGGTCCCATTTGCTCAGTGGCAGTATCTTTTTTCTGATTTTTCTGTCTCAGATTTTCGATTGATTGACACTAATATTGCCTTCATTAATTAAATTCACAAAATAAATCAAATCCGCTATTGCGCTTAATTCGACCATTTATAGACTTTCTTGCCAAGCAATTTTTATGCATATTACCTGTATTGGCTATGATAAGACACATTGAGAATAAACATATTTTTAATTGATAAACTATTTTTTAAGACAAGATTTTATGCATAGCACAAAGAGTAACAATAATTATAAGCAATAATTATTAGCCTGAAACACTCATCCACATTGAAACAATCTTCCGAGAAAAGATACATTCCGCCGACGGGACTCGAACCCGCGCCCTTCTGATGTCCGATCAGGTGCTCTTAATCTTAGCTCAGTAGATTAAGAGCACCTTACCGGACATCAGAAGGGCGCGGGTTCGAGTCCCGTCGGCGGCATGTATCTTTTCTCGAAAGCTTTTTTCAATGTGGAGTGTTTCAGGCTGATAATTATTGCTTATAATAATTGTTATATATTTTTAACTTATATATTCTTCTTGATGGTGAGCAGTAAAAAAGTCATACTTTTTGAATCTTCAATACAAGCAATTACAAATGATTTTTCTTTAAATGGAGTTTAAATTGGTAAAATAAATACTAATAATAATTTAAAATATGTTTTACCATTTATGATTTGTCTTCAATGGAAACCTTAGACATTTTCCTAATTAGTCGTGAAGAAGATAAATATTTTTTTTTAGTATTGATTTTTTTTACAAATTAACAATTTGGCGTTCAGCGCCATCTTTGAGTGCTGGTTTTGAAATTAGGTAACGTAGTTTGTGACATGTTTCTTTTTTCACAGAATTTCAAAAAGTTTTGCTAGAATTTTACGCCTACGAATCCCGTGTACCATTGAAACCTTACAACGATAAGGATGAGATCCCTTTGAGCAAGAAAGTTGCTTAAACCTAAGAGCACTTTATTCCTTATGCGAAAGGCTTATTCCGTCGCCTGTTGTACTATTCATAGGTTCTTGGTTTAGTTTTAGACCAAGAGAACCCTGTTGAAAACAATAAACACTAAGGCAGTCGTGCCACATGTGTATTGTGTCTCTAATCTGATATATTCTCTCAAAATTTCCGCCTAAAAATATGTCGGAGGATTTATCAAAAAATGTTTTTTTCATGACCTTATTTTTATTTTATCCTATTCGTTTATGTACAATGTTACCCCTTTCTTTGTTTTTTCCTTTTTACAGAGTTTTTTTTGGCTTTCACGGTTATCTGACATTTACTTTTAAAATGATTAGATTATTTTCGTTATGAAGAAAAAATAATGTGGCTCATTTAGTATTCCTTGCGTAATTTTCATTTTGGTGTTGAAATTTCACATTTTTTGCCATTTCCCAAATTTCACAACAAAGTGTACGTGTGAATTCTTCTGGGGGTAAATATTTTGGGGTTAGCGGGTCACCAACGTTACACCATTATTACAATGGGTGGGGGCGGGAATGCGGGCGGTTTTGTAATTTTGTGCGCGTGGGAGCACCGAGGGGATGGTTAATTAATTGGCCCTATTGATAGTTTAAGTATACGTGGAGCGTAAATCTTTTGTAAATCTAAATATGGGACCAGCATCGGCCCTGAACCGATTGGCGCCTGTAAGAAAATCGTAGTAGTGATGTAGAAAATGCTTAATGTCATAAAGCTAGGTACTATTTTACATCAACCGTAACGTTTGTCAGGCGCTAAGACAGGCAAACACTTTATTAAAATCGTATTCCCATCGGATATGGATATATATCGTATTGCAAAAGAATTGGTTTCTTATTTATTAGGTCATTACATATGAAATTGGTGTTTTGCCGTACTGGCAACTTTGATCTCAAATATCTTGTCTTTGGTCAGGAACTCCAAATTCAAATTTATACAGCTATTTACTCATGTATTTGTGTTTCGAAAATTATAATTCATTTGTTTTTTCCTTAATTGTTTTTTTTCTTTGCGTCACTTAGTTTACAAAATGGAAAACTTGAAATGTCGCGTTATTTACGAGTACGAGTTCCACCGTGGCACCAGTGCTGCAGAAACGGCTCGAAGGATTAACGATGTGTATGGCGACGGTGCCGCAAAAGAAAACTCGACGAAATTTCGACCTGCAGAACAAGCCCCGTGGACGGTTGGAGATTAAAGTTGATAATGAAGAATTGAAGGCTATTGTGGAAGCGGATCCATCGCAAACCACGTCCGAGTTAACTGCAGGCTGCGGTGTTTGTGATAAAACTGTTTTAATCCACTTGAAGCAAATTGGGAAGGTGCAAAAGCTTGAAAGGTGGGTACCTCACGAATTGAGTGAAGCAAATCAATTAAAAAATCAATTAAAAAAAAAACAATTAAGGAAAAAAGAAATGAATTATAATTTTCGAAACTCAAATACACGAGTAAATAGCTGTATAAATTTGAATTTGGAATTCCTTACCAAAGAGAAGATATTTGAGATCAAGGTTGCCAGGACGGCAAAACACCAATTTCATATGTAATGACCTAATGTTATCAGTATTTACATAAATGCTTCTTTGTAAATTTATAAATTTACATTGATCATATGTCTGGGGATGGCTGTTCTCAGTAGGCACAGCTCTATTAAGTCTTCGTACATTTAGAATATAAACGTTGCTAAAATGACTTTAATCGTGATTGTTTACCAGATCTGAATAGCCTGGTACTTTTCCATCTCATTCTTTCCTTCCTAACTACCCACAGCCTCATATCATACCCCGTTTGGGGATGCCATAGTCTTACTTATTGGCTCCAGACGATTGGAAGTAGTTGGAACTCGTGTGCGGTATTTACATAAAAAAAGTTTACATTTAATTTATCAACCACAAAACCATTGATCTCACAAATTAAATCATTTATTCCTACCCATCCTATTTCCTAATTTTGGTTTTTAGGTTGCCATGTTTTCCGGTCGATTAACCTCCTTTAAAGTCCTAAGAAAACAGTGCCCCCTAGTGTATCGGTTGCTCCTGGCTGGAATGGTACAATCGTGGCGTATTATACCTTTACATAAAAAACAAGTTCAAATCAGAAGAACATACATACGTGGCAAAGCCTCTGAGTGCTCCTGGCTGGGGTAATACAATCGTGGCGTATTATATCTTCTTAATATATAAAACAAAGTCGGGTTAGTTACACCATTTATAACTCAAGAACGGCTGAACCGATTTTTATGATCTTTGATTTGTTGGATTTGTCTCCGTCCCGATTAACAGAATAACTAATAAAGCATCGGAAAAAATCACGGGAAAAATAATAATTAAGAAAATTATTTTTTTCATATATTTTGAATGGTACGACTTTTCAAATAATGTGCGTTGGTCGACATAATTTGAATCAATTCGAACTGCCAATGGTGTAGTGTGCCGAACATTTCGTGCTTAGTCAACAGATCAATTTAATTTTTTGAACTTAGAGTAGGTACCTATTTATTTTAACTTAATTAAAACTTATTTTATTTCAGCTAATAAATTAAACACGTCATTTATTGATTCTGAGGCGGTACAAAGTTTGCCGGGTCAGCTAGTCTTTACATAAAAATAAGTTAAAATCAGAAGTACATACATACGTGGCAAAGCCTCTGAGTGCTCCTGGCTGGGGTGGTACAATCGTGGCGTATTATATCTTTACATAAAAACAAGTTCAAATCAGAAGTATACATTCGTGGCAAAGCCTCTGAGTTAATTATTGGTGTCACTCTATCCGATCTGGCTCCCCGCTATCGCGTTTCGTGGCAATTTCCATTAGTTTCCAGCGGTGTCTGTTTCCGATTTCCTCGTGTGTATCTGCCCGAACGATTGCCCAACCTCGCGTATTAATTTCCTTCGCTTATGCCAATAAAGGTAAGAGATATCGCCCTGCGATAGCTTGCGCAAACGTTGCGCTATTGTGGGCAAAGTGATATTTTGTTCGCACAAGGTGAAATACTGCTCTATTTTCATAATAATAATATGGTTTGTGTTTGTGGTTTTATCTTATCTTTGCTTTGTGTCACATTGATCGTAAATATCGTTCATGATCTTATTCTAATATCGGAGGTTGACTATAATCGGGCAATCTTGTGGAACTGCCCTCTTGCCACACGGAGAAAAATGTTATTCTAAAATACGATCATTTTACTCGTAAAAACGGGACTGCAGTTCTTACGAACAAATTAACAGTGTTTGGATGTTAATTAGCGGGAAAATATGAGAATAATTTGTTGGTATACGTACGAAATTACGTATACCAACAAATTATTCTTACATGTTCCCGCCGATAAACATAGAAACCCTGTTAATTTGTTCGTAAGATCTTCAGTCGCGTTTTTAACCGTTTTTACGAATAAAATGATCGTATTTTAGAATAACATTTTTCTCCGTGTAGTCACGTAGGTGTCGAAGTCTTCCGTTTTTCCCCATGTGTTGTTTTATACCTTTTTAAATATTTGTTCATATTGAACGGCTGATAAATATGGAATAAAAAATCTGGCGTATCTTTATTTTAAATACATATTTTTAATGAATGAATGCAAATCTTGGATGGGAAAATTACCTTACTACCCGACATGCGATAGAGCTAAATCTCGGCAGATAGACTCTTTGTCGAAGATAATGCCTTCTATCAACTTTTGGTGGCATCCACGCACACATACATTTCTTTGAAATGGGCTTATATTCAGCCCTATAGATGGCCCGAAAATTGAAAATAGGTATATTATAGTAAAAAATAACTGTTATTTTTTTACAGTTAAATGGACGTTAAACAGCTCCATACCTCACGATGAAACTGATAACTGAAAAAAATGCCCTGACCTGAAAACTCCAGACAGAAAATGCTGGGCAAATTATGATGACGACAGAGCCCACCGTTAGATAATATTTACTCGTTCGTATATAGAACGCAGTTTTTCTCCTATAATGAAAAGATCATCATTAATTATTTTTATTTTTAACTTATTAACTTAAAGAGTTTAACCTCAAATTATAATATTTTAATGAATGAAGATAATATTAGCGAAAGTCAATCGAAAATCCGAAACAGAAAATACAGAAAAAGATACATCTGGGACTCGAACCCAGGACCTCTGGCAATCCGGGCCAACGCGCTATCCACTGCGCCAGCATATCCCTATCCGATTCGGTCATTTTTAACTGTATCATACTTCGACTGAGATCCACCAACATTATTTTTAATTTTTTCTTAACGCATATTTTTATTGGCTGCTATCTTTATGTATGCTTGCAAGATTCAAGCATTCCTGTTAAGAACAAGGATGGATGTAGGAATGGATAGTATGTGTATTCCCTCATGTACAGGTAACGCATAAAACTTTTTTGTACTTTTTCTATTTAAACTTTATATTTAATACTAGCTGTTAACCGGCATGCGTTGAAATGCCACTTAAATAAAGAAATGGTTTCTCCCTGCGTGTCCTTTCCCATTCGTCCCCGTTACTTTCCGCCACCTTTTTCCCACCCTGTCCCCCTTGTCGCGAACCTCCCCCCTCACGAATTCCCCGTCCACCTTCTCCACTTTCCCCCTCCTTCGTTCTCCCTCCCGCGAACCAACCCTCCTTCATTCCCCTCCACCACTCCCGGATTTCCCTCCCCCTCCCGTTTATTTTCCCTGCCGCTAAACTCCATAAAATACACTGATTTTTCAAACAACTATTGCAAAATTTTCTTGCAAATTACATAACTCCAGTACTCACCAATATAGAAACCTTCACGGCGTGTCTACAACAACTCACCAAATTTTTAACGCAATCGGATGAATAGTATCTATAGGAAATACTTCTAAATAAGTATATCAAACGCGCGAACTGTCAAACGTACGAAGTTAAGTTTTCTAAAATTATCCAATTTTCTTAATTTTTCTTTCCGTAAAAACCTTCTACAAAGCATTAGAAAACTTTTTTCAAAAAGATGAATGAAATAGGTAAAGTCGTTCTGATGTTATGGCGTGACCAAGGGAAACAGGAATTCATTTATATATATATATATTATCAAGAAGCTCTGCATAAAACACGTCTTTAGTGGGTCTTATGAAAAGACTTTCAGTTTTAGAGTTTATATCCATTTAAGATTTGTCTTTTACATCTCAATAACGCACCATAAAAATATGAATGTAGGTGTGTGTGTATTCACACTACTACTACTACTACAATTCCCCCAAATCTGATTAAAATCCTATAATAGATTCTAGAATGTTCCTAAATCCTAAACCATTATTTTCCCTTTCTTTGTCGTTTCAATTCTATGTGCCTTTACAATATATCTCTCTCTCTCTTTAAACCCCTTTTCTCACTGGGGCCTACCTTATCTTTCCTCCCATTAATAATACGTATTTTCATCGGCCTGTACACAAAAAGTATTTTCGAACACTTAACTGCGAAAAGAAGGCGTTGTCAGACTTATAGCTTGTTTGTCTGGGATTTGTGTATTTAATTTATGTACTAATCGTACTACCTACTTGAAAATTCTATAAATACTTATATTCGAGTTTATTTAATATGTGGATGTCAGAGGTGTGCAGTGAGCTTTATCCAAGGATAAATAATAAAGTAAAATTATTTAAAAAAAACTAACTAACCAACCGTCACGCCGTTTCCACTAGTTATTTTTCTTTTATATTACATGATTTTGACGGCCGGCGGTAGTCCAGCGGTAGAGCGTTAGACTCCCATTCAGAAGGCCGCGGGTTCAAAACCCGGCGTGCGCAAATAAATTTTATTTAATTGATTTGTGTTATTTCACAATTAACTATTTAAAATAATATATAGTATATTTGCGGCACGTTCCAGAGTGGAAGATACTCCTAGTATCGCCCTGGTGTAAGACCACCATTCAGAATTGAAACGTTGCTTGAAATGGCTTTAGCCGTGTTTAGTGACTAGATCTGAATAGCCAGGTACTTCCACACCTTCCTCTTCCTCGTCTCATTCCCTTCCCCACTTACCTTCAGCCTCATAACACACCCCAATTGGGGATGCCATAGTCTCACTGGCTCCAGACGGGAGCAGTTGGGACTCTTGTGAGGTAGTTACGAAGATGGAATATATTTTTCTTTTGTTTCGAGTATAGCTTTTACGTGATTTCGTGATGATTTTTCATGATTTCTAATGTGTAAAAATTGTCAGGTAATTAGCATTTCAAGAAATGTAAAAATGGTACATCGCAAGCCAACATTCTAATATTTTCGTTGTTTGTTTTTGAGGTGTTATGCCGTGTTGTGCTAGCTCCTTTGGCCGACGTTTCGGACAGCGTTGCAGTGTCCATCATCATCCAGAAGGAGGTAGCGCAACACGGCATAACATCCCAAAAACAAACAACGAAAATTGAAACTTTTGTTTATTTATTTAATTTGTCTAATAATTTGTTCGTGAGAACTTCAGTCCCAAATTTGTTAATTTATTCGTGATAACTTCAGTCCCAGAAAAATGTTATTCTAAAATAAGATCATTTTATTAGTAAAAACGGTTTAAAACGGGACTGAAGTTCTTACGAACAAATTAACAGTGTTTCAATGTTTATTCTTACATTTTCCGCCAATAAACATTGAAACCCTGTTAATTTGTTGTAAGAACTTCGGTCCCGTTTTTAACGGTTTTTACGAATAAAATTATCGTATTTTCGAATAACATTTTTATCTGTGTAATTATAATTTTTTTTTAAATTTTAAGTGTTCAGTCTTTCAGTCTATTTAACTGCACGGTATACTGATAGCTGTTCACCTACTCCAAGTTCCTTATCAACAATACCAAGAAGAAGAAAAACTGTCAATGGAACGGTTTATTACAATCTTATAAACATTGCGTCGTATTTCCGATATTGATATCTTTATCTCCATTTCATTGACAGAGTGGATTTCATTTCAGTGGAGGCTTACGCCCTACTAAGCTTAAGTGTTACGATGGTTTTACAGCGACAATATTTCACAAGAGCTTAAATAGAAATGACAATGCCAGTATTACGGAGCTATGTAAAAATTCAACACAGATTTATAAGCACAATTCATGAGGATAATACTTTAATTTACGCGAACGTTAAATTCAGTGTATTTTTAAATTTCTCTCTCTTGTACGTACGGAATGGGTGTGCTTTCGTATTTTGGGTATTTTATAGTCGTTTTTTACGCGTATTTTCGCATTTGTTCACATATTGTTCGGCCATAACGTGCCGTATCTGTTTTTGTAGCAGTCATTCAATTGGATTTTAGAGCTTTTTTAACCAGGTTTTTTTTCAATGACATTGAGATTTAATTGAAAATATTCGTGTTGTTAAAAATGCATCATATTCATAACACACTAAATACGTGTGCATCATTATTTCGACGGAAATATCGTTTGATTATTTTATCACACTTTTGTTTCTATTATTTATTTTCCATCTTTTCCGATTTATCTTTATATTATGTTTACGTTTTATAATCTTATGAAATGACTAATATTGATGTTTCTTTGTTTTCAGGTAAGTTTCACCAAAGGTCTCCAATTTCATTCAACAATCGAGTAATCTAGCCATATATTTTCCCTTTGTCTTCTCGATGTACCCTAAGAGGAGTGGTATGTGCTTCATTCTTACTTATTTTTTATTTACTACCCAAATCTGCGATCTAAGGTCAAATACGATAGACAAAAAATACATCTTTCAGGAAAGCTTTTATTCCATAAAAAAAGAAGATAACATTTTCACTTACTTAAACTACAATTTAAATTACATTACATCACAGTATATTAACATTACATTACAATGTATTAACATTACATTATATTACGATACAATGTTATTCACTTTCACTCTTTTGTTGTTTGTGAATAAAAATAAGCAATGTTTTTTAAAAATTTACATACACTTTTTTAGTTTTTAATACCTTCTGGAAGGCAATTGTATAAATGCCCCCCTCGTAACTAATGGATTGCTCGCCGTAGTTGGTAACTATTGGTGTTTAAATGTACGCTATCGTGTTGCCGGTTAAATGTTTGTGTACTTGGTACGTTTTAATGTAATGAATTCTGTGTTTGTATGTATGAGTTTATTATTTATTTTGTATGTATAAGGAGACATGTTGTATTCGTATAGTTTTTTAAGAGTGATTGACCAGTGGCTGAGAATAAAAGTTTAAAAATGCTTGCAACTGTACAGGGAGGTTCCAATAAGAAAGATCAATTTTTTTAAATTAAAAATTTAATATCTTTTTATTTCATTCAAAACTTGCTTTAATATATACCAACATTCAAGTAAGCAATACAAATGC
The DNA here is from genome assembly GCA_951813805.1 of Limnephilus auricula. Classification (NCBI taxonomy): domain Eukaryota; kingdom Metazoa; phylum Arthropoda; class Insecta; order Trichoptera; family Limnephilidae; genus Limnephilus; species Limnephilus auricula. The sequence continues at coordinate 8,471,881 of OX638408.1, forward strand.
TCAAAACGCGCGATGATAAGTTCTTAAATATCGTGTACTTCTTGTAAGTATTTTTTGATCATAAGTATTTATGATTTTTCAATAATGTCTAAACAAAATAAGTTTGTAAAATTTTTTTAAATATTTTAGTTTGTAAGACCTCTTAAATAAAAAGAAAAACTAAGGTATTTTTGTCACAAAACACATTCTCGGGTTTATTTTTTAATGATTTTTATTTAACTAAAATTAAAATTCTGAAAACTGTGTTTACTAGATTATGTGTTGATTTATTTTTCTGTATGATTATATGATAAGAAATTTGTGTTGTTTAACAGAATTTATCGTTTGGAAAATGAACAAATCTGCCAACGACCAACGGTATAACCTTAGTATCTTAAAAATACATTTAGTTTTTGAATATTTTAAAACTGCGTGTAGACAAAATAACAATCTTTCAAAATCAATTTATGTTTTTTTGTAAGAAACGGTCAATTCGTCTAGAATTTGATTTAAAGGACTAATTTCCGGTATTCTCTGGTAATATACCCTCTTAATGTTTGTTAGTTTTGATAACATAGGGTTCTATAGGTTTTATTGGTTAGTAGTTGTCATGATGAACCAAAATTAATTAAAATAACCATCTTTACACTAGTATCCACTAAAACTACCGTTCTATTATTCCATCTCAATTATCTTCCAGCCATCATATAACGATTCTATATGTCTAATAACGGCGCAGTATCTCTGGGCCGTCCATTGCCGCAGAATCCGTGTTTTCGATCCATAAATAATCATATCACACCACCCCTAACGAATGGCTTGTTGTGTAATTAAAGTATAAGATGCTCGTTACTCCGGGAGGGCCTTAGGGAGTAATTCGAGACTTGCGGAGGGCGTACCGGGAGGTCGAACCCTGATTTATGGTATGGGAAAATTATCTGGAAATAATTGTGCCAACAAACTTGCAGAGAGTAGAAATACCTGTTGTTTAAATGGATATAACTGATAGATTCCTTGTAGGCAATGCCTTTATTTATTTTTATTTGATTCTCGTAAACGATAATGCATAATATGTAATAGAAAATTAATTAAAATAGCTCTTATAGGTAGGTGTAAGATATGTTAATGGTGTCGGTAGTACGCAAATGAAGAGAGAGTATTAGTATTAGTATAATGTACTGGTATTTATTAGGGAGCTGCTGAAAAGAGACATACTTCTAGCACGCATCACCTTTTATAGAGTCTCGCAAGCATACTGTCTCGCTTGCTCTCATACACATTCAAACAGATATTACAGAAGGTACATACAAGGGGTGTTACGGATATTCGCATCCGCATTCGCAAATGCGGATTATTCGCATTAATTCAGACATCTGCATCCACATCCGTATCCGCATCAACTAATGCGGATCTTTTACGGATGCGGATTCATATATGCAACAAGTAACGACATGTAAAGAAAATGGGCGGGGACAGAGTGCCAAGAGAGCCAAGAAGACGCGCGTGTTTTCTAGATGCTATATTCTAGCTCGAAGTTCGCTCGTTAACTGACCTATAGGAAGGCCCACATTGGTGACAAGATCTTACACGTTTTGTTTGTTTTGTTTTAGTTATCGATGTGATTCCCATTGTGAATCAATTACAGTGATTGTTTACTTTGTTTATCCATTTTTTTGCCTGGTTGATGTATATTTCGATTTAAATATTAACTGAAAAGTAAATAAAAACGCGGCCAGTAATAAAAAGCAGTATCTGGACTAATTTTGAATTACTATTTATTAAATAAATATAATTCACCATTTTTATTTATTTAATAATAAATAAAAAAGTTATTATAAAGCTTTAGACTTTTAGCTTGCTAATATGTATCTAAGACTAGTTTTAGTTTTGTTCTCAAAATATGATTAAAATTAAATCGATTTTCATTTATTTATGCATTTAACATTGAAATATCTTTAAAAAATCCTGAAATCCGCATTCGCGGGTGTGAACTTCTAATAATCCGCAACCGCGGATGTCAAAATGTTTGCATCCGCAACAACCCTGGTACATACCACTGTATTAATGAACTATAACCATTAAACAAGTAGACGTCATGTCGGAATGTTGTGTTTGTTCTACCAGCATTTCAAAGGAAGGTTCTCTGATGAACTAGACTCCCGTGCAACCGTAATACATCGCAAGCCAAAAATCACATATGCCAAAAATGTTTTTCTATTACTTTTTTAGTGTAAACGGTGGTAGGTAACAAACACATGGTCTGGCAAAATATCATAACCTAGAAAAATCAAACGGTGAATTAAAATCGCCTAGTTGCAATACGTCGTAAGCGACATTTTGTACGATGCTACATATAACATCAACGCATTCTTTAGATTTTACTTAATATTTTCTAAGATTATAAATCGGAAGCCAGGATATTTGTGTTTATTATTTTTTAAAGTATTATTTTTTTCGCTCTCTGGTAATTCTTTAATTTTTTAAAATTTTCCCTAAAATTTAGTGGCTTACGACATACTCGTATTACGGTTGCATGAACGTAATATAGATCCTATGGAATAACAAGGTTCCATCTGTTGCGGTAACGTCATGCGATAATAAACTCTAAAGTAGCTTCCTATAGATCCCATTATCGCACGACGTAACGTTAACCAAGGGGTCGATATGCCTTCGACAGACGAGGGGCAAGCGAATCGCGTCCGCCTCGATGAGATCATCAAGAAATTAAAAGAAGTTGTAGTTTATTGTGGCTAACCTGAAGACCCGAGAAACTACCTTTTATTTTGCCTTTTTATGTATCTACACGATTGATGTCACCCGCATGAGAACGGGTCATTTTTACGACTCATTTTGTGATCGAAAGCTCGACTGTGGATGAGATTGCCGACATTTAACTTCCTTTTCGCCTTCGACATAGGTCTCTTCAAGAACCAAGTTCACATTTTCTTGAGAAATTACAACGGAGTTACAAGGGGTATATTTTTTATCCAGCCACATTATTTATATTATCATTGGAAGATCGAAGAAGCTCGGCTGATGTCCTCTTTCTACAGAAAATATCCAGGTCCATCGTAGATTGCCCGGAACTCTTACAACGAATCCAACTTTGACGACCGTCCGTGGTCGAGTGGTAACAACACTTGACTCCCAATCGGAAGGTTGCGGGTTCGAACCCGGCGTGCGCAAATAAATTTTATTTGATTAATTTGTGTTATTTCACCATTCATTAATAAAAATAATATATACTACATTTGCGGCACGTTCCAGAGTGGAAGATGCTGTCAGTATCGCCCTGGTGTAAGACCACCATTCAGAATTGAAACGTTGCTTAATAATGGCTTTAGCCGTGTTTAGTGACTAGATCTGAATAGCCAGGTACTTTCCTACCTTCCTCTTCCCCATCTCCTTCCCTTCCCCACTTTCCTTCAGCCTCACAACATACCCCAATTGGGGATGCCATAGTCTCACTGGCTCCAGACGGGAGCAGTTGGGACTCTTGTGAGGTAATCTCTATAAAAAAAAAAAAAAATAAATAAATAAACTACGAGTTCCCAACAAACGAACCAGATCAGATAAAATTTTTAGCCTTCCTCGATGCAACACCAATTCTAAGCAAAACTCCTTCATTTATCGTTCATCACACACTTTCAATACATACTATACACAATTTGACATATTTAACTCTGCACCACACTCCTTAAAGTCACACAGGCAATCTCTCGATACTTTACTATAACTACTTACATACCATACATACACCCTACTAATTATACAGACTAGATTTTATTTTATTTATTTGCGTTATAAACAGTCTATACGTTTATATATGACAGCCATTGACGAAGTCCGTCAATGATGACAGCGAATAAGTATGTTTATGTCATTGACCAATAAAATAACGACATTTAGATACAGGACCATAATAAAAAAAATGCAACAATATAACTAATACAAACAATTCTGATTAACTGCATCTTCAATTTACAAAGTGTTTTATGATATACATATTTCTAAGGTTTACACTTAAATTTTAAAGGATATCAATAATATCTTTGAGGAAAAGATTTCATTAAAATACAAACTAATAAAAGTAAAAGAGAAAATGTGAGGAATTAATAAAAAAAAAGAAATCAATGAAATGAAGTTTTTGGTTAAACATATGGCATTCGATGGAATGTAATTTTTTTATGAATGTTGTGAATTTAGCAAGGTTCGTGTTAAACACATCGATGTTTGGGCATAATCTATTAAATGTGCTACAGCTTCTTCTTATAAATACATTTTCAAGGTAATTCGTTTTGCTCTTAGGAATATAAAAGGTATCCATAGATTGAGTAACTCTTTTTGGACATCTAAAATGAATATTTTGTAGTAAGTATGGGATGTCAATATAGTTATGAATTATCTTATAGAGCATTAATAGGTCTCTGGTGTCTCGGCGTTGATCAAGAGATTTAAGGTTTACGGGGACATAGATTGCATAATTTCGTACGCGAAAAGAGATCCATCCCTTTCCTTTCCCTCCAACCATCCCATTCTCATAGGCTAATTAATGTAACTATTTTTCTTTGTTTACACTAAAAAATTCAGATATTTCAGTGGAAACCTATTATTGGTTAAATGATTTACACATTATTTATTACACTTTATAAAATGTTATTACTGTTGGTTTTCCAAAAAAAATTAAAAAAATATTTTTGAAGCATTAAAAAACCCCTGCAGAGGGATCCTTTCAATTTTCATATTATACTAGCGGGTATCTGCAGCGTTGCACTTACCTAAACAACCTGTTTCTTGCGGTGATTTCTTTCAATTTTGCTTAATACATTTCCCAAGTTTTCCGGGTAATTTTGCGAAAGGAAGTTACCCATGTAGTTTTCAGGTGGACACGACAAATAGCGATCGTATCGCTCTGTTTGCGGTCCGCCCGCCGTAACAAATTCTGCTTCGGCTACAAGGAACAACCACTATTGCGACCGATGTCACGCGACCCTAGACCGTACGAGTACTAAAGTCCCACAGTGAAACCACCAGAATAACTTAGCTGGACAATATTCAAGAATGAAACATCATATATTATTCGTGTGATCTGTTTTCATTGATTCGAGCCGTGTTTCAATGTTTCCGCGATAAAACAGATTACTACAGAAAATTTTAGAAAAATAACAAAAACTCAACAAACCTAGCCTAATCTAATGTAACATAGCCTAAACCTACCGTTTTTATTACATTTTTTATTGATGTTCAAATTACTATCCCGTTAAACTGCAATTAAGCAGTCTGTCAACTTTGTTGTTGGATATTCAATAGATCGTAGCTCACCGTGGTTATCTACGTTTGATGACTTGACAGGGGTGCCCGGGTTCATGGAGTGAGTTTTGTCTAGGTCTTGCGTAATATCTACTGCGTGGCGGACCGGATTGGGTGAGAATGGTTGAGGAAGACCCTTTGATTTCTCCAGCCAGATTATCCCGACCCATCGCCTTGCACGTCAGGGTACAAGACGGGTAGGAACTTGGGGTCAATGCATTCAGGAGTGTCGTAAGTATAAATTTACCCCTTCCACTGCAGTGCAAGGTGTTGGGCCGAAAGAATCCGACTAGAGAAATCAAAAGTCTCCCTCAAACAGTCTCCCCCGATCCGGCCTTCCAGGCGGGGAAAAGCATCCTCCGCCAAGACCTTGACAAACCTCATCCGATGAACCCGGGCTTTCCTGCTAAGTCACCAAACGTACTTAGGGCGGTATTTCAGGGGTGTTGGTTATCCAATAAATTATACCGGGACAGCGGTACCCATACCTGCCCCCCGAATTGAAATTTATGTAGAAAATAACCGGTAAATGTTGTCCATTTTCTATGTTCTAATTGAATCACTGTGCACCGGATTGCCCACAGCGACCACCCGACTTAGGAGTCCATTCCTCGACAATCACACCCGGCACGAACTCCCGCCCGTTAATAACCACAATATCAACTCTGAACCAGGTGGCGCTTACAAAAATACAACCACACTAACTTATGGAAACTTAAAGTGAGGGAAACACGTGGAAAACAAGTATTTTGTAGGATTATGCATAAAAACTAGGGATGCATCCGATACTGATACCGATACCGTTATATCGGCGATATCGTGTTTTTTTCAATATAGGTATCGGAATGATATATTGATACATTTTGAATTTCGTAATATAGATAATCTGTATGTAAACGCGTCGTAAAATATTATTAAAGAGGCCGAAGAAGATGATCCTCTCTCTCTTTTGAGTACTGATTTTCTCAAAGAAGAACTAGAGAGATATCTAAGATCATCCAATATTATATCAAGAGAAGCAGATCCTCCCGTTTTCTGGCGCAGTGATGTTCTAGTGACTTACGAAATCGGCAGTCACCGAATAATTTAATAATGTTGCGTTTCCTGAATAAAATTCTCATAAGGCGACATACGTTAATTACGTGAGCTGTTTTTTTTTTAAATTAAGACCCCTCCCCCCCTTGGTGAGATTAAGTGAGATTTTGTGGGACTCCCCCCCCCACCCCCCCCTCACGTGAGAGATTTTTTATTTCTCCCGAAATAAATGTTTTTCATAATAGCATTTTTTTAACGGGCAAAATGGGACACTTCAAAAGAAGTGAAAATATTTTTAAAGTAAGTAATATCATCAGTATTATCACTATAATGATATATTATTTTAAAGTTGACGTCAGATTTTAATTTACCCCCCCCCCCCCCGGGTATAATGAGATTTGGTGAGATTTTACTGGACCCCCCCCCATTATTTTTTGCTCACGTAATTAATATATGCCCCCTTAAAGTGAATTTTAATTATTGATTTCTAATCTGAACGAAGCATTCTGTTAAATTACATTTTTTTAAATTTTGTAATCATTCTACTATGTAAATATTATAAAAAAAGGTAATTTTGTCTGTTTCTAAACTAAACCCACAGCTTTTTACGCCTTTTAATTCTTCACTGTCCGCATCGGTATCGGTATCGTCGAAACTTTTTTTAATTAATAACATTATCCGTATCCTATCGGCAGAAGTACATATCGATGCGTCCCTAATAAGTAAGTTCTTACCGGTAAGAAATTTTTTAAAGCATGTGGATGATCAGATAAACCTCAACGCCGGAAGTTTCTGATATTCGTTTGTGACGAGTGTTTAAAAATAAATATATTACACCCCGTCCCTTAAAAATTACCTTAAATGAATATCTTCGCATTATTGAGAGTCAATTTGAGCGGTTTTATATATAACTAGCTGACCCGGCATGCGTTGCAATGCAACTAAAATAATGAAACTGTTTTTCCCTGCGTTTCCTTTCCCTTTCGTCCCCGTTCTCCTTCCGCCTCCTCTTCCCCTTCCGCGTCTCCTTCCCCTCCCGCCTTTTACTTTCACCTTCCCCCTCGCTCTCCCTTCTCGCAACCCCTCCCCCCCTGACGCTTTCCCCTTCGACCTTTTCCGCCTTCCCCCTGCCGTGAATCCCCCTCCTTAACTCCCCTCTGCCCCTTTTCTCCCCTTCCCGCCTTTTTCCCTGCCGCTAAACTCCATGAAATACACACAGGTTTGATCTATTTCAATTTTTTATGCAAATTTCATAACACTATCTCGTTATTCTCCTATTCGGGACGGAGAGAAATCCTACAAATCAAAGATCATCTTTTAAATGGTTAAATTAACCCGACTTTGTTTTATATAATATGGGAATGGGTACCGCCGCCCCGGGAACCATTTTTGGATAACCAACACCTCTGCCATAGGTCACCCCAAGTGGTTCGCTACGTTTGGTGACTTAGCGGGGGTGCCCGGGTTCATGGGGTAAGGTTTGTCTATGATATGGCGGCGGATGATCTAGATACACTGAACCCCAGATTCCTACCCAACCCTCATACCTTTTTCCTTCCCAGAACTTCCTCTCCTTCCTTTCCTTCTACCCTCCACACAGCATCCCCCAAGATGACACTCCTGTGTGGACTTAATGTAAAATATATATATATATATATAAATAATAAAAAATAAATGGGACATATAAATTACTGTAATAATTATGTGATGTATTCTTTTGGCGAGCCAATAAATATTTTTTTTACGAAAATCCTGTAAAAGTCTAGAATCACACTCCACCGTTGTCGTGCGCTTGCTCTAAAGCTAGACGCAAACATTCCGTACCCTAGACATGGGCAGATTTATTCACAGTAGTGAATCGATTCAGTCTGATTCCCTCGGCCTTTTGAACTGATTCCTTTCATTCGATCCTTTAATTCATAAAATTCTCAAAAAAAAAATTTAAAAAAAAAAAATTTAAAAAAATATATATATTTTTATATATACATAAAAATAAAAATTAAAAAATTAAATATATATATATGTATATAATAATAATAAAATAAAAAATTTAGACACTGATCGACGAAAACCACGACGACGGGGTTTTTAATTTTTTAATGTGTGATATTATGACAGCAAAACCGATAGAAAAAATGTATTTTTATAAGGCTATCAAATAAATCATCAAATTAAACAGTTTTACTAATTTTATTTTATTTATTTTAAACTTAAAATAGTTCCGCTACACAATTTACGCAGGGCTCGAAATCGGAAGTTTTCGACCTACGATGTAACTAAATTGACGGCTCGGCCCATTAGGGACGATCGCACTGCACTCCCAAACGGATTTGCGCCAGGCATTGAAAATGAATTGTATCTTTTGAGCAGTGTCTTGTGTCTTGCCTTGCAGTGACTTATTAAGTCGCGAGCTGCGGACCTAGTCAGAAATGGAACTAAACTAACTGACTATGACTGTGAAATTAGAGCGATATGATCTTGACGTTACAACTGAGCGATAATGAGCGAAATGATCTTGACGTCACAACTGAGATTCTGAATGTAATAAGAGCGAAATGGATCTTGGGATCTTGACGTCACAACTGAAAAAGAAATATTGTTTTGATTCCTGAATAAGTGAAACAGAGATCTCGCTCCGGACAAACTCAGTACCGATAGACTAGGTACGTCGATCTCGGACCCCAGGAACCAAGAGTGAGCGTGATTGTATCTTGGAAATGCCGGTCGTTCATAACTCGCGAACTGTTTCGGCCGTTTTTCGCTTGTATTGGGCCGGGAACTAGACGGATCTACAGAATTTTTTATGAATTACGGCGCGGGGGTGGGATACTTTAAGTGATTTACAATACGTTCGGAGTCACAATACTTCCTATAGAATAATAATATCTACAAAATATTGTAATATTTTAATCGTTTACGGTACACAACATTCATTCAAATAATTTTACAGTAAAATAAATGCAAATTAAAATTTATTATTTAGGGTGTAAGGAATGAAGAATTAATTCCTTTTGAAATTGAGAATCAGATCAAGTGTGTCACAATAATGAATTAATTCATTTATTTCAGTCATTCAATTTTGCCCACGTCTACCGTACCCTATCCACTACTATAATACCGGTTCTATATAGAATTTCCTCGGCTAGGCGACCAGTCCACTTCGGCTGTTGGTCTGTTTTTGTTTATTTGTATGTCGTTCCCGTCGTTGAGAACTGAATGACCGTGCAATAGATCTCGCAGTGAGGTAGGTCTGAACGTGCATACTATTACGAACCTACTCTACTGCTTTTACGAAGGGAAAGGTATTTGGAATGTTGTGTTTGTACGCTAGTCACGGGGAATTAGTTAGAACCTTGTCAACTTATGTACATTTTTAACTTCTGTTAATGGCTGGTGGACATTGCGTGTTCATTATGTTGATTGTGTTGATGAAATAATTTCACTAATAATTGTAGGTTTATTAGACTGTAAAATAAGTGTGATTAGTCATTGATTTGGTTACAACATTAATATTAAGTATTTTAAGATTCAAACATCAAGTTGAAAAAAAAAACTCACTTACCCCAAACACTTTCTATTAAAACATTGAAATATTTGGAAAAATTCAAAATTCAAAAAACACAGTCCATTTATTTAATGATTTTAAAATAAATCTGTCACTTCACTTTTTACTCCTTCAAACAATAAAAAAATATTAAAAAATCTTGAAATTCGCTTTTCATATCCAAAAATTTACAATAAAAAAACTCACGTTTGAATACGTTGCTTGCACATCTTAAGGCATTAATTTCTTTGATACGTTTACTAAAATATGTATTAGACATTTTAGTCACCAAAAAACATCACTTTCAAGAATTTATAATAAAATAAAGATCTTAAAATGCAAATTATTTCTGAACATAACCTATGAACCATTTTCTGACAGCTTAATTTAGAACACATGATTTTAGTGCCACAATTTGACTTAAACTAACAAAAAACAACACAAATTAATGGCAAATATATTGAATACATGAATATAAGTGCGAATTAGTCATAAAGATTGAAATAATTAACTAAAAGATCATATTAATCAGACAAAAATCCGCGACCGACTTTTTTCTGTAGTGTTAACGTACGCGGTTATATTTTCGGCAATGCGCAGGCGCATCAATCACACCACCTAGCGGATTATTATGAAAACTCCAATTTACAAGTAAAATTTCCAGCGTTGCCACATGTAAAACACCGTTTAACGGCCGAGGAGTGTTTTTTTTTTAGTAAGGCCGTAATTATTTAAGTTTGATGAATAGACTTAATTTAATTACGCTGTCTGACAGAAGAATCCCTTCAGACTTAATTTTATTATACAGAGTCATGAACAACCTAATTTTCAGCCCTGCCATCGTTGCTACTATTAAACTCCATGTACCGACAAGGAATACCAGAAAAAATGTAACATTTTTTTTGCAACACATACACAACCAACTATCAATGACACTCACTTACCAATAGGATGCATAATTTAGGCAACAAGTTTGGTGGTATTGTACATATATTCGCTGATTCCCTTTATAATCTAAAATACAATTTGAATCAACGCTTTGTGGAATCCTACAAATTATTGTAACATGGGTATAATATATTTAACGATTTGGCGTGTTATTGTAATGTTTGATATTATATTTTGTTCTATGTTATTGTCAAATGTTCTATTGTTTAAAATATTTCACGCATAACATATTATTTTATAATCTATAATCTATGTCAAAGCCCCTATGGGCGTAGATATAACAACAATATATAAATAAATATATTAGAAGTACGTGCACAAAATACAATAATATCTTTTCAGACGCTGATATTTTCCATTTGTCCTCAGGTCAATTTACTACTTGTATATTAGAAAATAAATAATACTTGATTAAGAGCCCTGAACCCTTTACCACCGCTGTGTGTTATTTTCTCATTGTGATGTTTTTCTTTTTTTAATCTTGTTTATCTTTGAACATTATCCTAAGATGTACATGTGTATTTTTATCTAAGTACATAGTTCAATTTCACACTATCTGTCGTGTATATTTTAATCCCCCCTCCAAGTAACAGAATAACCTATGCGGCCCTTGGAAAATTTTAGGTTGTTAATACGGCCCGTCGTGCAATTTGGATTCGCCAGGCTTGGTTTAGGGCATTTGTTGGGAACATTATCTTTGCATTTAGAATACATCATATATTATTGTGTTTTGTCAATATTAAGTGTGAGTATGTTTGCGTCTAGCCAATGTTTCGACTGCCGTTCGCCCACCGGTGGCCGCGGGTCGAAATTTAAAAAAAAAATTTTTTTGAAGCGATTTTGTTCCTTATGTATAAAGAAGTTGTATGAAGAACAAGGTCAGAATCGCTTGCGCCGTTCTCGGTCTTGACATAGCAAAAATCCGCATAGTGCCAACCCATATGAAGAATTTATAATAAATATCTATGGTCAACTTGGCGTCACTTTTACAAACGGTTTTCAACTGTCATTTCATTTTCAAACAAGTATTTATGTCATTACTTCTTCGAAAACACCTTTGAATTGGTTTTTTTCATGTAGGGTGTCTATTCAGGTTTGTAGAGAAATAAAAAAAATGATCATTTTCGTATGAATATATTATTTACATTTTTTTGTCGAATGGGAAATATTTTCAAACATTTTTTGTTAAAAATAGCTACTCTGGGAAAACTTGTAACGATATTATCATGAAATATATATGAATAATAAGGTACATTATCTGGCAAACAGAAAACAATCACAAAAAAAAACAATTCCTTTGTTTTTATACGATATTTGAGCAAAAGCCGGGAAGATAATTTCACGCGATTTTTTCCAAAAACATCTGGCATTCAAGAGGTTAAGGTGTTATTAATTTTGTTATTTTAAGTTAGGTACCTACCCTAATTTATATTTCACTGTGGGTGAGCTAATACATTACGTACCGTCAATTAGCGTTTTGATGCGCAACACCTCTCGTCTTCTTATCTTCTCTTGTCCCGACACGTCGTCCGGTGGATCTTCTCACTTCACCTCTATGATCGTTGATTACTATTTCTACTTAGCCTTGCACACAAATTAACCCCACCGCAGCCATTTGAATGCAGAAAGGTAAAATAACATCCTTGTAGGTATTGCCATTACGATAACATCTTGTCCAGAAACTATCGAAGCATAAATTATAAAGCCTTCAAATGAAGGTGCTCCAGAACAACGAATCAACATTTATTCTCTCTTTTTATGCTTAGTTGTATTAGTCATAATATATATCACTTTATGCTACGCGAATTTTAACCCTATATAAACGCATTTCAACACTTATAGATGATATTACTGTGAGGACGGATTGTATCGCAAACTTTCAACAATTCATCAAATTTCGAAGTTAAAATTCCAGTTCTGTGAAAGTTCTATTCAAATTCTTTTATGACTCTTAATTTCCAGTAATAAGACAACTTAAGCTGTGTTGGGTTTCAGTGATTACTAGTTGGTTTATTTACTTAATATTTAAATATTTAAAATGAATATTAAATTCGATAGACGTTCTTAATAGGCCAGACTCTGGGAGCCCACCCATTCTCTTTGACGCATTAGGGTATCATCATAACCGTTCGTACCTGAGATACGAACGGCGATAGTTGGTACTCTTCTGATATCCTACACAATCAATGTACAAGATGTTGTTACATGACCCTTAGTTTTTTTTTTACGCACCAGATTTTCAGTTTTTCAACGGGTTTAGTTTTTCCCATAGGAAAAACTAAACCCTTTCATACACTTTTCCATATAAATGATCATCTAGTAAATCCACGCTATGCAAGTGCATTATATAAGTATAATTAATACAAAACAATACAAGAACAACACGTTAATCTACCAAACTATTAAATGGGAATATAATTCACCGTCTCCAGATATTTTCATATCAGAGGGTTCGGCTCTGTGGAATTCCTAATTTGACCGATAAATCCTACTGATCCCTCAATATAAATATTTAAAAAATCTTTCGTAATTCTACATGTACTTAAAATGACTGATTTTTGCATTTTTATATACAAATTCTTTGACAAATCTAATATGCCTAAATTTTTAATAAGAGAGCTAGGTATAATGCCAGTAGCCGAAATAACAAAAGGTAATATTTTTATAGTCTGAGAATGCCAAATTCTTTTAATTTCTATTATTATTTAATTTTTATTATTATTATCTACAATTTTTAGTTAGGTGAAATTTTTATATTGGGTTTTATTTTTATTATTAAGTTTATTGTAATAGATGTAAATAATCTGTTGATTTTCCTAAATAAATAAATAAACAAGTTAGTTTCCGCTTCATAGTTAAAATGTTGATTGAAATAAAGGTTGATTGTTTTAAACTGAATAACTTTATTAATCACGTATATTCAAAACGCATATTAACTTTATAAATCACGTATATTCAAAAGTTTATCAGAAGGCTTGCAACACGAGTTTGGTTTGATATCTAGGAACTACGAACAATTATTATTCATTAAACCAGAATAATTTTAATTCTCGAAAACTGCGCGTTCATTGCAAATCTGCGATTTCCTGCGACTTGCGTCGGTGTGGCGATTTGTCAAACACTGCCAGCTTTAAAAAAATCATAGTTCCTACAATGTGCTATATTTTATACTACTATACTATATCCCTCTTTGCGGCAAATGTATTTTCCAATCTTCTCAGATGTGTATGCAACGCACTTGGCTCCTGCCATTGGGATCACGTACACCTCGTTCATCGACTTCCCATTCTAAACACAACTTGCAGATGATGAAAATAAGAATGACGCCGCTGGTGGTGTAGGTATATTATGAGTTTAATGTGTATTTTGTCCGTTTTGTTGCGGCTTGAGCCGGCAGCATCCCAATACCTACACACTCTCGGCATCTTAATTTAGATTCGAGTAAAAAATTAATAACGCATGACGTTGGTTGCATCACGTGGCTTTCTCAAACCTACACACTACACACCCACATATGCAGTGAAATAAGGAAAGTTAAGAATAATTGAGGTGTGTAAAATCAAATGCAGCAATCTCCAAAATGCTTTTATATTGAGAAAACCAAAAGAAACCTTCCATTTCAATAATTCTCACAAACTTGGGCACACAGAGCTGGTTTTAATGCCAAATAACTGTTTTTGTAGGTAAATGAGCGCTTCGTTAACAAAGTTTCATTATTAGTTCACTTTTGAAAAAAGTGGAGATGGCTGTGTTTGATTCTACACATCTCAATTATTTTAATAAGGTTTAACATCTCAGGCTAATTTATTTGCTTTTGGGAACAGTTCATATAGATCTCATATTAATAGTTGTGTCTCCCTTACTGCCATGGTGTGTTACTATTATCTAAAGTGGACTTATATTGGGAAGAATTGTGGAACAACTACAGTTTGATAATGGCCTTTTAAGCCTAAACAGCTGTTACAATAATACAAAACTAAATCACCTGCAGAACTTAATAATAAACATATTTAAAGGGTGTAAGAAAGAGAAAACACCACGCTTTGTATTGAAATTTCAAGATAACCACAGAATAATTAAAATGTACATATAAATGAAACCAAAGTTTCCGGCCGCAATTTTATAAAAATGTATGAAACTTTGTTGTATATTAATAGTTGTGTCTGTCTTACTGCCATGGTGTGAAACATTTATCTAAAGTGGACTTATATTGGGTAGTATTGGAGAACAACCACAGTTTAAAAATGGCCTTGTAAGTCAAAAGATCTGTCACAATAATAGAAACAACTACAACACTTGCAGAACTTAATAATAAACATTATTATTATTTTTTTTAATTATCTAAAGGATGTAAAAAAGAGAAAACACCACGCTTTGTATTCAAATTTCAAGTTAACCACAGAATAATTAAAATGTACATATAAATGAAACCAAAGTTTCTGGCCGCAATTTTATAAAAATTTATGAAACTTTGTTTTTTTTTTTATTAATTGTTTAAAATCGTTTGTGAAAGTCGTTCCTCCGGAATTTTATGTAAAATTTTATCTAATTCTAATTTTTCCATTTTGCGTATATTTCGTATTAACTTTTCTCGGAACGCACTAACGCAATTTGTAAAATCAAGGAAAAATGGAACCTAATTTTTTAAGTGGCTAAACGAATTTTGTCTAATCGAATAAAAAATTTCTTCTCCCCAAGATCATTAAAAAATGTAAAAACTGTTCAGGAAGTCCTGTGAAAATTTTCCAGGGAATTTTGAAATCTGCTTTTTGGGACAAAATTTTCCTTTGCTTAAAATAGGGCTTCAAATGGTGATCGGCTTGTGTTATTTACATGATAAAGCCAATTTTCACATGATTTTAAATACGTAAATAAAATAAAATAAAAATATAAATAGCTCAGACCTGGGTGATTTTTGAAATTTAGAGTTTATGTAGAGAATCGGACAATACTTGTTGCAGAATCATCAATGGAAAATATTCACACCAGCGACTTTTTGATATTTTACTCGATCAGTTCAGATAAATTGATACATCAGTCTCCAATTTGAAAATGACAACAAATTAAAATAATTTATTTTTAATTATTATATTATAGATAGGTGCTTAATTCTGAATTCATGATACAGTCGGTTCAAATTTTGAAAGAGACACTTATATTCAAAACAAATCCGAATTAATTGACCCAGACTTACAATCACGCAAATACAGACTCACAACCGAGTTTATTATGTTTGATAAATATATAGATAGGGTAGAGGAAGGTTGAAAACTACACGACTATTCAAGACTACTCACTCGACATCCACAGCTATCGTTTTCTGTAGTTCTTTGGATTTATTTTTAAAGTTAAGAGGAAACACCCCCTTGTCGAGATATTTTGATTATTTACCAAACTGTTGCTGTCACTGTCGCTGTTACCCTCATACATTTTGAGCGATAGGGACAACTACACCTCAGACTAACACCTGAATAAAATCGTCAAAATCGAGGTTTTGTATTGTATTATATTAAAAACATATATATTTACTAGCTCACCCGCCCACGCGTTGCTGTGGCTAACGAAACACAACGCCATCTACTGGATGGTTACATCATCTAGATATCAAGTATTTAGACCGGTCAGTAGCTGAGTGGGCATCGCGTTTGGATCCCACCCGGGCGTCGCGTGTTCGATTCCTCGGCTGGCTAAGTCCTCCATCACGACTCAAGCAACATCTTCCGCTTACTGTGATGGTAGTAGGAGATTTTCAAATATTGTCAGGTTATTCTTAACCTGGGAATGTTTGTCTTTGTTAAAAAAAAAAAAAAAATTAACTCACACTGCTATCTGTCTTATCTGTCAGACACTTGTGGAACTTAGAAATAATTGTCCCATAAAATACTTTTAATTCGCAATAATAAATGTTGAGGTCTTTAATCATGACGATAAAAACTATCATATATTTTAAGTTGGACCAAATTACACACAGTAAGCCAAATTTCATAAAAATCGGTTAAGTAGTTTCCGAGTTTACCTCGGACGAACATTGTGACATGAGATTTTTATATATAAAGATTTATTTATTTATGTAA
This sequence comes from Limnephilus auricula, assembly GCA_951813805.1. Taxonomy (NCBI): domain Eukaryota; kingdom Metazoa; phylum Arthropoda; class Insecta; order Trichoptera; family Limnephilidae; genus Limnephilus; species Limnephilus auricula. Next base: position 8,488,771 of record OX638408.1, read on the forward strand.
TGATTTATTTATTTGTTTATTTATTAAACGCCATTTGGGTTTCTACAACAAGATTAACATCCCTTTTAAAGTTTACAGTTATATACAGGAGGGAAACATGAATATATTAAGCATAAGGTAGTCTGAAGTAATATAGAAATATCTTCACAAATAACATTAAATATTTTGTTTGCAATTCATTGGATTCTATGAATTGTTTTGTGTGGAGTAGTTTTGTATTGAGTTTATCACCCTCAAAACTATACTTGTTTGAAATGGCACTGTAAATACTTACGAGTTAGGCTGTGTTAAAGCAGGGCTGTCAGTTAGAGATTTATAATTATTGATAATTTATAAATAATTAAAAATATATTAAATTTAAAAAAATTTAAAAATTTGCGCTAGTAAAATAAAAGTATAATAGACAAAACTAAAAACAAATATAATAGGGACAAAACGTCGCCCGGTTTTCTCCTTAGTACGTAAATCGGTATGTTGTTTCTGAAATAATACTCGTATATTCAAATACTTACTATTTTTGTGTGAAAATATATGTATTTTTAGTCGAATACCCTCTCTTTTGCAGCGTCCGTAGTATAAAAAAGCTCGCAGTCGACGTCAACAAGCAACGAAATACAATCATTCATCTCCGGCGAATTCCACGCTGTGGGATTCTTACTATGTTTTTTTCCTGGCGTAATGTTTTTATTACAAGAGACGGAAAGTTGCAAGTAATATCGCACATCCACTGGGCCTGCATCAAATACCTACATAATCACTTTTTGTAAAAACTCTGAGATTTATGTTCTGTATTCGTTGAGTTTTTAAAAGCGGGGCGCGGAATTAGAGACCTGCTTTATGATTATGTTTTACCCAGAATGTTCACGGCTCATTTTATTTCGATATACATGTAAAAGTTTGAACTGTGTATAGTTTGAAGTAGCTATTCAAAACATGCATGGTATTTCTTGTTGAGATTTTTGTGCTTCGGTTTGTTTGCAACCCTAACACAAGCACATCGAATAAAGTTTTATCGACAACATCGGTTGTTTGTTAACACTCGCGAGAATTACCGCAGACCGCTAACGAACAAACGACAGTTCACGTCGACTAAACTACGCCGATTTAATCGAAGTGAAGTGTTGTTTGTTATTAATTGGCGAACTGTGGTCGTGCTCGAGAACGTTGACAGAATACCGATTAAGTAAAAAAAAAACGCTATCGATCTGTTTGTGCCAGTGAACGCCAAAATCATCAAGATTATATTTGAAAATAAGTGATGCTAAATCATAATAAATACATTTATTTAGGGCTGTAAGGGGCTTACTTGATTTACTTTGACCAGTGATTTCTGAAATTATTTTCAGTACAAAATGTAAATGAAAATTTTTGTCTCCGGTGACATTTTTGATGTTTTTTTTTCAACTAAATTGTATTATACAATTTTTAGAAAGGGTTTTTCGTTTACTCGGCCTAGTTTCCATTGACAAAAAGTGGAAGAATATTTTTTTGATGAACAAAAATTTAAACAAAAACGACTTTAAAAAACTGTTGTCGATTTTTCGCTTTCGTTAGGCATAACATAAACATCTTACTTCCTACTCTAAACATTATAAATGGTCCTTTTAATGATTTTTCTTTAAGTCAGTCAGTCAGTGTGTCTAAACAGGTTTTTTTTATAATACTGAATCATTTTAAACTTTTTGATATCAATGGCCTTTAAATGTCACGAACTTTAAAAGTAAAGCTGGCTTCCATCATTAATCTTGCGATTTTATTATTTATTTTAATGATGTTAATTATACCAGTATTGTTGACCTTATAATTCTCTCGTTATTCATTTAGTAAATTTATTATATTTATATCATTTTTTAGTATCGTATTCAATAAAGATTTATTGAAGAATTTATTGGATTATCCGCCATACAACATATTTTTGAATTGGTGCAAAAAAATAATGGTTTAGGTTGTTTTTTATTTATCTTTGTTTCAAATGACCTCAGTCATCTTTGCTAAAAATGACTCACTGATTTCATGTGACTTAACCAAATTATTATCTGACTAACCATCAGTTTGGGAGACGGTTTTTTAAAATGTAAATACCGCACAAGAGTCACAACTGCTTCCGTCTGGAGCCAGCGAGACTATAGCATCCCCAATTGGGGTATTTTGTGAGGCTGAAGGTAGTAGGAAGGTGACGTAGATGGGGAAGAGGAAGGTGGGGAAGTACCACAAGGTAACATGGTTAAAGCCATTTCAAGCAACCATAGAGTACCTTACAAGAGTCTAACTGCTCCCGTCTGGAGCTAGTGAGTCTATGGCATCCCCAATTGGGGTATGTTAATAAAATATGCGGGGCAGGGATAGAGATGGGGAAGAGTTAAATAGGGAATACGTTTGTATGGAAAAATCACCGCCGGGTATCCCCTTATTTTATTTATTTCCTTTATTTTTTCCCAATTTTTTTTTACAAGTTTACATTATAGTTCAATAATAATAAGAAAGGGAAACCCACTAAGACGCAGCCTGTGCGTGGGTAATATAAGTTTTTACATTTTATTTTTGTACCTAAAAATAACAGAGTGCATCTAAAGAATAAACCAAGATTAAAATATATAAAAATGAAAGAAGTAAGATTATAATTAAAAGTAAAAAATAAAAATTGTAAGCTACTAAAAATGTAGTAAAAGAAAAGAAAGTTAAAATTAGAATGAAGTAAAGATTAAATTAATAATGCTTGAATATCTACATTGCTCAGCCACAATTTCAACTCTTTTAGGTATTGAGCTGGTTTAGTTGCTACTTGATTTTTTTTTGGTTATAGATTAAAAGTGCGAGGTGCAATAAAACTACTGTGAGTTTGCATTAGTTTGGTATTTGATTGGGGGCTATAAAATACATGATTTTTTCTAAAATTGATTCTGGATTCACATTTTTGAAATTTGTTTTGGTTTTAAAAAATATATATAGAGTTTTTAAAAATATATAAATATATATATACCCTTAAGAGTTGTCTTCATGACAATCTGGACATTATTTGTAGATTCGCAAAGTGGTTTATATTACAAAACAATATACAGTGCTTACTTGCTGCGTAGCTGCTGACCTCGTAATTTTAAAATCTTGTTGACTTGTTTATCTGTTTTGCCTTACTTGCGATCAAGTATTTCCAATCTCAGATTCACCCATTGTTATTTATTATCGTGTTTTATCCTCCGTACCTACCACTATCTACACAAGTACTAAGTTAGCATGACGATGATTTTTTTTTCTATTGCAATTCGTCACGTTTTTCTTTTGTGTATTTTTTGTGTTGAAAATTTGCGGTTAATGACTTGGGTTTAATTTTTAAACCATAAATACAAGGTCAACGTTTTTATTGCACGGTTTATGACTTCTGATCCGACTGTCGATTTTTATACTTCCTTCGGTCGGGAAGGTCATTTCACACGCATTGGAATATCTTATCTTGATTATGGATTCAAGTTTGCCGAACCCATCCGTTTATCTTACTGATATCTATTGATACAGCTTGATTGCTTGACTTGCCACTAATGAGAAAACTTTCTAGTTTATGTTGGATCAATCCTTTAACGATATTTTTATTGCCGGTCCGAATTCTCAAGTAATTATTTTTATTATAATGTCATTTGTCATGGTGGGATTTTTTGGTTAATGTGATTCTAATAATTTGTTTGTTTTATTGTCTGGCTTTGTAATTGAAAAATGTGGAACGAGCAATATGGCTTCTTGTATTATTTTCGGTTGTCAAATTGGTATTTTATAGCTTTATAATAATCATGGTGCATTTCAGACCTAAAACATTTCCCTTTACTAAATAATTCCGTAAAGAAAACCCATCAGAGGCCCTAGTACACTCGCTCGATAACGATCGATAGGATAACTATCGGTAACTTATCATCGTTCCCTAGCACGACTACAGATCGCCAACGAATAAGTGACAGTTCACATTGACTAAGTGTCCTTAACATATTCGACATCAGCTGTTTTTTCTACGTTAGCGATGTGCAGTTGTCACAGGGAACGATGAGAAGTTACCGATTATGATAATTATCCTATCGATCGTTATCGAGCGAGTGTGCTAGGGCCTCAATGTCTACATAAAATTATCTGCACTATAAAAAAATTTAAAAAATATCTGTCTCATATTTGCTTTAGATTTGAACTTCATTCTAAAGTAGAGAGATCCTCAGTAACGTCCTGGTGATATCACTATTCAGAATCATGTTGTTTCTTGAAATGCTTTTACCTAGGTTTAATGACAGTCCCGTCGTCTCATCTTCCTTCTTTACCTCTCATACTTCATTCGGTTCGTTCGTTACCCATGATTCGTGGTTCGGCTCCCGGTTGAGATCATTATAACGTTCCTACATTCCAAACTGTTTATTAGAATTTCTGGTTGATATATTGAAAGCCTCTCTCCAAAGTGAGAAATTTGTTGGATTCTGAGATTGTTGTCAGTTAAGACAACACGATATCTTACTTTCCAAGAAAAGTGAGATGCTCAATATGGGCGTTGTCATTCTAATGGCTGTTAAATCGCAATGCTTCAACAATTAAAACAGTCTGCAATCTTGGAACGAGAAATGATTCAGTGATTGACATGTACCACGTACTATCAGTAGCGCATGGCGATTTTCACTAAAGAACGTTTGCGTAGTAAACATCTATAAAAAATATGATAAATTTAGGTAAAACATTAGTTAAAAATGAATCACATAGGTGCGTGCTTGATTAATTCAGCACCTATGGACTTGCTGTCGTATGAAATATTTAGTAAGACAATCTAGTATTATAATTTAACCACACTTTAAACGCGTGCAGTTTAAATTTCGTTTTGAAAAAACCATTCGTTCCAAGCAATCTGTTTATATAAAGAAAAATGTATGTGTCTGATTGATAAAATTTTGCACACTTTACCTTCAACTCAAGATGATGGTCATTATTTAAGTCTGATTCCAAAAAAAAAAAATTCTTACTGCCGGGGAACGCCGGGGACTTCAACTAGAAGTTACATAATAATGATAATATGTTGATGATTTTTATAGTGTCGCTCTTGCGTCGAATTGCCTATTTCAAAAAATGGATCTTTTATGTGCGAAAATCTTTTATGTGTTAAAAAAAAATTCGGAATTGTTTATCTACAAAAATGTAAAATCTTTTTCAAAACAATTTTTTTTCTTTTGCCGATTTAAGTACGACTGAACACATTTTTTTGTATATAAATTTGAAATTTCGACCCATATATCTCTTTTCTATGTTGCTTTATTTTATATTTCATATAAATATTTACACGATAGGGATGTGCAAGATTATTTTTTTTATAATCATTAACACACAAAAAAAAATTATTAATCGTTGAAAAATTAATTTCTTCAATGAACTTGTATTTTGTAATTTAAATTAATTTCTTGCTTACTAGGTAACCGGGTGCGCAGCTCCTATGACATTAGATAACACCAAATTTATACGGAATATGTAGTATTTTGCAAGGATCAACTGATGTTTATCTGTGATTTTCGTGTTTTATGGTAATTTTTTGATTTCAGTAATATACTGAGGGTATAGTTTATTTTATTTTTTTGTCGAACGAGAGGAATTTTTTTTTAGCTTTTTTAATATCCCAATTAGATGGGGCCCGAGCCGCCACTGGGTACCGTGCAGTTATAATATTATAGTAGTATGTATGACACATCGCCATTCTGTTTACACATGTTGATCACGAATGAGTAAGCACTTGTCCAACGGAGGAACAGCGACCACTTCGGCGAAGGAATGATTGCCTCCTCTCGCTCGCGTTTGCAATTACATGTCCGGCGGATACTGGACACAAAAAGACACCAGAACCAGACTCATACACAATTCTCCAAATTACTAACTACCTACTTAAAATTTTCGTTTCCTAATGCATACAACGTTTCGAAATGCTGAAGTTTTGATGAAAGTTCTAAGTTTCTACTAGTTGTGACTGATTATAAAAAAGTCTTTGGGAAAATTATGGCTTGCTGAGCCAGCAACCTCTAATATAAATAATTAATTAATTAAAATAAATTGTGTACTTTGATATGGTACACTCCTTTTTTCATTCACGTACACATATCGTCCATATGTCCTCTTCTGGTATCCGGAATTATGACTTGTTTCGATTAAAGCATTTGTTGACTTATCGTGCCAATTTTCTTCATATATTCTCCTGGCAATATTTTTATCGTTATTTTGCGTTCTTCCATTTCTTTGCGCAGAGTTTTTCGAATTCTAATCTAGATTGTTGTCTTCCTCTTGTTTTGAAGGTCAAGTGTGCCTAATTTCACCAGTCTCTCATCAGATTCGTATAAAAATCTACTTTCCTTATGATTAATGAGTAGTCACACGTCTTCCCATTAATTTTAAAACTTGCCTTTTTCTTACATTTTCAGAAGCATGATAAGTACTCATAAGATCTAGGCATTTAGTGGCCTGCATGGTCGAGAGGCAAGACTCTCGATTTGAGGGTTCAAATCTCTGCGTACACAAGTACACTTTGTTTAATTAATTTGTCTTGTTTTACAATTAATTCTATAAACATAATATGTAGTTGATTTTGCTGCATGTTCCAGAGTTAAAGATACTATCAGTATCGCCCTGGTGTTAGATTTCAGAATTAAAACGTTTTTGGAAATGGCTTTAGCCGTGTTTGGTGACCAGAACTGAATAGCCTTGTTCTTCCTCACTTTCCCCAACCTTATTTCTTAATTTTCATTTACTCTCCATTACCTTTAGCCTCACAATAAACCCCAATTGGTGATGGCTTAGTCTCACTGGCTCCAGACGGTTGGGAGCAGTCGGGATTTCTGTGCGTTATTCACATTAAAAAAAATAAAGTTCCTAATTATTAAAATAAATATCGTTCTTCGCAAGTCTATAAAATGCAACTCGTCATCATCGCTGTGTTAATAAAAATGGCCACAACTTTTTGTTCGTGTTTTTATGTGATATTTTAATAATTTGCCTAGCCTTCAAAACTATAAGAATCGCGTTCATGGTCGCAATATTATATTACCTTCCAAATTCACCTGTTCATAATATCCCCGAAAAACAAAACAAAAACTAATCTAGACAAATGGTTTTTCATTTTAACCTAATATATAATATCTTTCAGAGTAATTCGGAATGATCGTGGTTTGAAGGTGATTCGTGTAATTATTTGCCATTAGTGTAATGTCAATGTATCAACAGTAATTTGTATAATTCACGTGGAAGGACATTGGCTCAGGTACACGACTCCAGCTTATACTTCAATACCATTTGGTATGCCTTTCTTTTTTCATTCATTCTTAAGACGAAGGTCAGTAAGAAAATCCTGAGAAATGGACCGACCATCTTTGATGAGTTGTCAATGTATATAAAATCAGGAATACGATATGATATTTTTAAATCGGTGTAAATATTGTTTGTTTTTACATTAGCTCCTAACAAAGGGGGCCTTAAACAAAATAAAATTTCCATCAGGTGCTTCGTCATCTTAGAGGATGATGTGTGCTGAGCATTTTTAAGGAAAGCGGGGAGGGGAAGTTCGGCGAAAGAAAAAGGTACGAGGGATGTGTTTGTGGGGAGTGAGTCTGTTCAGGAATGATGGACTTCAGAATCCATCCCACCAACTGCGGTGCAAGAAATCAAGAAAAAACGTAACGCGGGTTTAGTTACGTCACGAATCCGTATTAACCCTCCTCTGACCGTGCTACAAACTTTCTCGCGCTCCGATGCTGTACACTCAGTAAATATTTATGTAATGTATTTATTTAATCCAATACATAAATGTATTGTGGAGGAATACCTAAAATGTTAACTCTATGTTTAGTATATTTACAAAGATATTTCAGTAAATACAAACCGTGACCGCTTAGTTGACAGCACCGTCAAGAAAGGTTAAACGGCAAACGTGCTTGTTTGTGAAACCGAAAGATAGAGACTAGGCCCCCTGTAGGGCGAAGGAGCCTGGGAAGACCAAACTTAAAATGGAACGACAACGTCCTCAAAGACCTACGTACCTTGGAGCTTCCAAACTGGAGAGAACTAGTACAAAACAGAGATGAGTGGAGGAAGACTCTCGAGGAGGCCAAGACCCACCAAGGGTTGTAGAGCCAATTATGATGATGATGATGAAAATGCCGTCTCGCAATCTCCAAACTCTGGACTTTTATTCAAGCAACGACAATCTGAAACTAATAATCTCAACTTTTTCATACTCAAAGAACACCGAATATTTCTTTTACAATTCATTTTTTCTGAGAGGTTATAAGTAATTAGTCTTTAATGATTTATTTTATTTTTACAATGCTTTTCAATAAGTTACCTGTTATTATTGATGGCTTTCTATAAACGTTACGCCATTTTCTATATCTCACCTTTTTACGAAACCTTATATGAACCAACATATCGGTAAGATTGATAGTTTGTTAACATGTCACATCATTCAGGCAAGACATAACTTGGTAACAAAAATCTTTTTGTAAGCTAAAGCTAAAAAGGTTCGTTTATTTATTCATCTTGAACGATTTCTTAGATGTATGGATTTCTGTTTATCCTTTTTCTGAACAGTGGTGCTGAGTTTCGTTAATTTCCCAGAATATTATGATCACCCGTTTCTGGGTAAAGACCTGTGTCGTGTTTCCGCTTGGAGTGTTTATGTGAGACGTTTCCAGAAATAATTTATATCCGAATCTGATTATTCCGGCTAGTGCTCGTAATTTTATTGATCCTCTACAAAAAGCCCAAAAAACGATAATACGTGCAATCAACAAGCGACCGACAAGATACTCCTCCACTCGACTCTTCTCTGAATACAACGTCTTAAACATACGGCAACTCCATCTAAAATTTACACTAACTCATTTCTTGTTTAAATATACGAAAAAAACCCTCTTACAACACAATTACACCACCAGAACAATAACAAACCGAAACTACAATGTACCTACACTACATACCACGTCAGCTCGAAGACACTTCATGTACCTAGCTCCAAAAATATTTAACCTTCTCCCTGACAACTTAAAAACTGAAACCCAACCCCATAACTTTAAAAAACAATTATCTCTATGGATCGTCACACTTAGGAACTATGATATATAATCTTTTTTTTTACTTAAATTAATTTGTATAACTCTAATATCTATCAATATTATAATTAACCTATTATTATAAATTATTATTATCAAAATATTTAGAAACCTCGATGTATATTATTTGTAATTTAATTTAATTTAATTTGTATAATTTAGTAAATTATAATTCAATTTATCAACCATCATACTATGTAACTTATAAATAAATTATTATTTATCTGTAACCCACATTTCCATAAATTCATTGTCATATTATCTGTAAACTACACTATCATCAATTATTTTATTATCTGTAACTTCGTTAACATAAATTCAATGTTATATTATCTTAAATTTCATCTATCAATTATTATTTTATCTGTAAATTTCATTGTCATAAATTCCTTGTTATATGTATTACCTGTAAACATCATTATCATCAATTACTATATTATATGTAAATTTCATTATCATAAATTCATTGCTGCATTAACTGTAAACCTCATTATCATAATTATTATATAATCAGTAAATGTACTTCATTACCCATATAATCTGCATACTTCACCCGCCATAACACAGGGACATCCCTAGCATGGCGGGCGAAATAACACAATATGTACACTATGTATAAAATTCTTTAATAAATAAATAAATAAATAAATAAATAAATAAATAGTTCAGGGGTTGGGAACCTTGTATGTTAAGTTACGTGCAACCTATGTAACAAATTCACATTCAACAAATTTGTTGTTGTAATGTACGATTGATACTCTCTAAATTTTTATTTTTTCGTAAACACTAATCCAGTTTAATCCAATTGAGTTTAACAGCTCGGCTGTAGAATAATCTGCCGGCCTCTTCCTCCTACAACATGAATCTGTTCAAGAATCATGTTCATTCCTTCCGATCCTAAAAAGACCCTCCAACGGCACTTTAACACATCTTTAAGAAAAAAAAATTGCCGGCAACCCGGGCGTTTATTGAGATAAAATAATCAGATACAAACAAGTAAGTTAACCGCCTCACTAGATGATATCTGTTCTATATAGTTTGAGTTTAAGGTTCAAAGAATTCATAATCTACTATTTCATAGATGACGCTCTTATAATTATTATTTTACGTATAAACGCTTTTTATAAGTTATGCTATGAAATATTAAGAGACATTAATTGTTGGCGCCCGTACACAAGCAATATGAATATGAATAAATAGTTTTGTCAATTAAAAAACTAAAATCTTTCAATAATGGCTAACAAATACAATATTGCACCAATGATTCAATCCAACCTCCATCTATGAAAGAGTATATTATAAATTCTTTTTACAATCACCTTAAGACAAATCAACACAAATGTTAGTTGCCTACAATTAATTTGTTGTGTTAACTAATTATTTTTTGGCATTTCAAAAAAATATATTTTGGTAATAAAAATATTTTAATGATTTTTTACGATTTATTTGTTCTACTAATTATTTTTTGGCATTTCAAAATTATGTTTTAGTAACAATAATATTTGGATTAAGTAATTTAATTTTTTTGTAAGTTAATTTTTATTGCGCTGTTTTTTGTGAAAAATCACTACAAGGGCGCCTGTCTTCCAGTTCTAACATATTTTTTTCTTGTTTGAATAAAACTTGGGCTAAGTTATTTTTAAATTGCCTCTTCACATACTGTGCGTTAAATGTATACTCTTTGGAAGGGCTGCATTTAATAACTTGTAAGGCTGATAGTTGCCAACCCCTGGCCGCTATCCCAGCGAATATCTCGCAGATTAAACTTACTGGCTTCAATATGCCAATTTGCTGACAGAACAGCTTCTTGGAAATTAAACGCTTGTAAGCTTGTCTTCGTATATTGTGTTTCCGTAATCTAAAACTTTTGGATGGTACGTTAAATTCGTTCCTAATAAATAATTAGATAGAGGCCTGCTGGTTAGCATAAATAAATAGTTATCTATGATTTCTGGATTAGAAAAACATTATATCTGTTTTTTTATAGACGTAAAATGACACTTGTGCATAATTTTTCTTGTACAATGTAACAAAAAATGTGTTTTATCGTAGGTATTATATATACAGTGTGTTAAGGGGCGTACTCTTGGTAAGTTCTTTTTTTTTAAAAGAGTTGAGCTATCTCGAATCTGTATAGTGAAAGTAAAAAATATTAGAATTTCAGGAGTCGTATAATAACAGAAGAATACGTATGACACGATGTGTAAATGTGAATTTAGTGTGTGTGTTGCAGTCCATCCTCGATGATGGTTTTGTTTTGTTATCACATTTCTTGTTAGGTATTGAGTATCATCAGATGTTGTGTGCAGTTAACATGGTCCAACACTTTTGACATGGTCAAAATTAAGAAGAAATCATAAAGTAGTATGTTGAATGCCTCCTTTTTAGAAATAGGGAGTCCAACAATGACCACTGGAGCAACACAGATAAATGTGAAATATCATCGCCTTGAGCGCTCGCCACTTTTGAAAATTTCCCGGCCACATTAAAAAAAAACATTACTCCACATTTGTGTATTTAAACATATATAACCAAATCATAGTGATATACAGCCAATGAATCACCCATATTTTACTAATTATCCTATATATTTCAGATTGATAAATAATAAAAAAATCTTTAACTTTATAAATGCTTGAAATTTGTCCTTTAGTGATTTAAAGATTTGAAATTGTCGCCAGGTGAGATACTTTTAATATCTACATTGAATATTGTTCTATGTTTTTATGTTCTCTATGGCTTGTTCGTTTTATTGTAAATAATTTTTCATTTATTCTAGAAGAATTCAAAGACAATCGATAAGGCCATAAACATAAAGTCTATTTTATCAACTATTTGACAGAATAAATTGCTGGCCATGAAAATGTTTCAAATAATTACAATAAATGTTTTACGAATGGTAGGAAAATGAGGTCCAATTTTGGACCCAGTGGAACACATGATTTATTATATTATGTATTGTATTTTCTCTCCCGTTGGTTTCAAATTAATCCATGTTAAAGGTGTCTGATATAATATTATCTATTTGTAAAGATAACAACAACAGAGTAAACGTTTTTAATAGAAAACATCTGCTTTTATTGATTACTGAAACATGTTGCTGATAGATACCGTCGACGCTTTGTAGTAAATTGTCGTTACGTACCTATTATTAAATTAAATAAATATTTTGACCGGCTCGAGTGCTTATTAGGTATTTATCATGTATTTAAGGCCCTTTATAAATACTGAGTGCTATTTTGCAGGGTGAATAAATGAATCCAGAAAAAATATTGTACTATTAGTAGAAAAACAGGGGTTCCTACGTTTGAAAAAACCTGCAAATTAGTATAAGTATAAGTATGAGGCAACTGAAAAATAAAACAGTTTGCAACTAAACTCGCTATCCTGTGTATACGTAATTTCGTACGTATACCAACAAATTAATCTTACATTTTCCCGCAAATAAACGAAACACTGTTATTTATTTCGTAAGAACTTCAGTCCCGTTTTCAACCGTTTTTACGAATAAAATGATCGTATTTTAGAATAACACTTTTCTCCGTATGGTTAAACAAGCTGAGATAATAACTGAAATCTTAAAATTGAGTAGCACCGGTGGGCCGCCTAAGAGGTTATTTTAATTAAATATAAAATAAATTTTTCGCTTTTTAAAACATCTAGTAGAAAAAAAGGTTTATTAATTATTTGTCAAGCGTAAGCTATGTGTTTCCATGGCGTAAGAAATTATGACTTTGAGATTTATAATTTAAAAAAGTTTGACTGGATTGTTTTTTATTTTAATTGTTTGAGATGTGGAAATTATGTCTAATATTGTTAAGTTTTCTATTAGCACATAATGAAAATGTTATATTTTATAGAGGTATGAAAACATCCGCGTATTGACTAAATTGCATTATTTCTAACCCTTGACTGCACATCGTATTTGATTATTGTTATTTGACTTTTTTATCTTTATCTTTTTAACTGCTTGGCTTTGAAATCGTTCGGTTGAGGGCCCCCACTTGTTTCAGTGGCCAATTAAGGAACTTCCTTTGTTCCACGAAAACATTAGACTAGCACTTAGAAGTATTTATAGAAATATTTTATCTTAAAGTGGACAAAGTTTGGGCCATGTTTGAGCAAATTCTGAATTTTATTTGCTTTTAGATTCTAGAACAAATCCTTATAGCGGTTTCAGACTTCTCAATTTTAGTTGATCAACTTTTGTTGATCAACTTCTAAAATATTTCTGAGCGATCTAATTTTTAAACCAAAAACATACATCCAATTTGGATAACATTGGTGATTCTTATTCCTGACTTCAAACTTCTGTCTACAATAATTATTATACATTCTCCAGCTGATAACCTTGATCTTATCTATATAATCTAGAAGTATTTATAGAGATATTTTACCTTAAAGTGGACAAAGTTTGGGCCGTGTTTGAGCAAATACTGAATTTTATTTGCTTTTAGATTCTATAACAAGACCTTAAAGCGGTTTCAGACTTCTCAATTTTAGTTGATCAACTTTTGTTGATCAACTTCTAAAATATCTCTGAGCGATCTAATTTTTAAACCAAAAACACACATCCAATTTGGATAACATTGGTGATATTTATTCCTGACTTCAAACTTCTGTCTACAATAATTATTATCCATTCTCCAGCTGATAACCTTGATCTTATGAGATTTAGTTTGATTCCACGCGGTAAATACAAGATTTAAGCTGCTGTTAAATCGCGATAATCTCCCAACAAACTTTCTAATGGGCTCATTGATACACAGATTTCATTTACTTGGCGATCTTCTAATGAGGTGAGCGATATCTTTAAAACAACCTCATTTAAATGCAAAAAAGAAACCAGCATATCTCACTAGTGATAATAAAAATATATATCCAAGATAATATCTAGATTGCATTTATTGCGGGTAGACTCTTGCAATCATGCATAAAGATAGCAGCCAATAAAAATATGCTCTAGGAAAAAGAAGATAATGTTGGTAGTTCTTAGTCGAAGTTCAATGTGAATGAAGGAGATAGGGTCGAAAGCTCAGTGGTAGAGCAGACCGTATCTTTTTTTAAATTTTTCGTTTTAGGGTCGCTAATATTATGTATTCAATGATTAAATAAAAATATATTACCTATTGTTAGTCTATGTACTCGTATTTTTTACTCTCTTTTAACCACCTGACTTCAATTATTTCGTGTTTTTTTTTTCTTTGTTTTTTTTTTAAAAATTATACAAAATATATATTGTTACTATCTTTCATTTTTACTTTTAACGACGTAATACAGCTTAACTTTGATAATTTATCATATAAATGCGTATATGAAAAAACTCATGTTCTCAGCTAAAGCAGATATCTGTCTATTTTTCTGAAGCAGCGAAAACTCTCTAAAGGTTGCACTTTGTAGATAAATTGGCGTCATAAAATTGCACAGATTTTCTTGCGGGTATATTTTTTGGTCAGTGCAACTATTTCCTCTTTCGAAGCGTCAGTTTTGTGCAATATCTGCCTAATTCCTAGTGGCTTATTTTTTTAAGTTAAACTATTTTTTAAATCCTGTGATTATTATAATATCCACAAAATCTATATTTGCGATGCACACTGACTGCAAAGTTTAAGAAGTCAAGTTATTTTGTAACTTATTTTTTCTCAAAGGCGCAATGGTATAACATTTATAAAGATTGACACAGCAGACACATACGTCATAATATTTTCAGATATTTTAAAACGTCTCTAACATTCAACTTCTTTAAGGTTTCAAAATTTACGTTCAATATTCTGACATCGTCGGCAAAAATCATTCCCTGTAAAGTATTTTCCTGGTCGTTATTCGACAGCTGTCACGTTTGTAAAGGGTACCTATACGGAACGGGGCGTTTCACACCCGGCACACTGGACTGTAAAATAGGAACCGGCTTACTTTTCGTGAACCTTGTTTGGGAAATAGAGACTTGCTGAAATAAAACTCTTGAAGATAGAAAAGTTGACCAATTGCCACTACGTATCTTTGAAAACTTCAATGAACAATTTGGTCTATGATGTCAAGTCCATTTCCACATTTCATTTGCATTATCGAGCGTGATATTTCAAATTTGAAAATAATTTTGAATCCAGTCCATTTCCTTTTTCGAGTGTGATATTCCAAATTTGAAAATTACGTTGAATCCACTCCATTTCCACGTTTCCTTTTTCGAGTGTGATATTCCAAATTTGAAAATAATGTTGAATCCAATCCATTTCCTTTTCGAGAGTGATATTCCAAATTTGAAAATAATGTTGAATCCACTCCATTTCCACATTTCCTTTATTGAGTGTAATATTCCAAATTTGAAAATAATTTTGAATCCGCTCCTTTTCCACATTTCCTGTATTGGGTGTGATATTCCAAATTTGAAAATAATGTTTAATCCATTCTGTTTCCACATTTCCCTCATCGAGTATGAATGTACATATTCTTAATTTAAAATTATTATCCCATTGATATTATTTTAAATTTAAAAATACTTTGTTCAATCTAGTCCATATCCACATGGCCTACTTTTATCGAGAGTTATATATTCGTATTTTGAAAGTATCATTCAACCTAGTTAATAATATCAAATCCATTTCCATGTTTGCCCTTTCATTATCGAGTGTGATATTCTGAATTTCAAAACATTGTTCATTTCAGTTTATTGTAGGTATAAGTTATAACGAGTATGATATTCTTAATTTGAAAATATCAATCCATCCAGTCAATTTATTCAAGTCGATTTTAATATTTCCCATCAATTCTATATTTTAAAATACCGTTCAATCCAGTCCATTTCCACATGGCCTACTTTTAACGAGTGTTATATTCGAATTTTGAAAATGTTCAACTTAGTTAAATTTACGTTAAGTCCATTTCCATATTTGTCTTTCATTATCGAGTGTCATATTCTGAATTTGAAAACATAGTTCAATTCAGTCCATTGTAGGTATAATTTATATCGAGTGTGATATTTATAATTTGAAAACTTTGTTCAATTCAGTCCATTGCAGGTATAAGTTATATCGAGTGTGATATTCTTAATTTGAAAACATTGTTCAATTCAGTCCATTGTAGGTACAACTTATATCGAGTGTGATATTCTTAATTTGAAAGTATCGCTCTTTGCGTGATTTACTGCACGCCGAGAAACCGGGCCTCCGTCTCTCAAGGTCAGGTCACTGACTGACACTTTTACACCGGGCGTGACGTCACCAGCAGGGTCCACAACCTGAGTGCCACGAGGAGGAAAACTAACCGGAAAATAATACCAAACAAAGCCAAATAGTCATTATAAATACCTCACTAAACCTTCCTGCCTAGTAATTGCTAGCTAGGTTACATCTGACTCTTCTGGTTCACAGCGTGAAACAATTGAATTCTCTGGTCGGTTGTGATTTTCATTTGTTTTTGCAAGTGTGGAAAAAATGGCAGCCATGACCTCGTAGTTGTGTTGTTACCTCGAAACTTTATTGTTTCGATAGTTTTTAGTTTGTTTGTGATTCAATTGAATGAAGTCTCTGAGAGTATGTGTGGTAAAACTTTGCATTACCGTGTTAAAATAAGGTGGTACCGAAATAATGCAAGGCTATTTATTGTACACGGATGTCGATAGTAGAACAAGTTGGGGACGTCCGAGGAAGACATGTGACTACTGTGAATAAAATACTTTAGTCGGTCATGCACGGAGAAAAATGTTATCCTAAAATACGATCATTTTATTCTTAAAAACGGTTAAATACGAGACTGAAGTTCTTACGATCAAATTAACAGGGTTTCAATGTTTATTGGCGGGAACATGTAAGAATAATCGGTTGGTATACGTAATTTCGTACGTACACCAACAATTTATTCTTACATTTTCCCGCCAATAAACATTGAAACACTGTTGATTAGTTCGTAAGAACTTCAGTCCCGCTTTTACGAATAAAATGATCGTATTTTAGAATAACATTTTTCTCCGTGTACCTATGTATGTATTAGGTACGTGAGCGTACGATATTATTTATATTTGATAATCAAAAATAATAATAGGCAATCTCGTTTCGAAAGATTTTTTTCATAATTTTACAATATTATTATTTGCAATAGAAAACGTACATGCCGTACTTACATAATCGTTCTGCAAAACAAGTTGGAGCTATGTACTACGTGTTCAGATTGGTACGTAAATCATAAAACGTGTTTTGAATACGGCACGTGTTAACTTCATCAATAATACAACCTCCTTGGAACTATTTAAAAATATATCCTGCTCTGTTCAGCCGACGATGCCTAAGCCTTCTTCATCCAATCCAAAATTTGTGGAAATAATACATTATTCGCCTCAAATCTATCATTCTCTCGGAGGCTGAAGTTTAAGTTTGCCCCCTTACCTGTTTAAATTTGTACACAACTGATCCACAACCATTTATATATGGTAAAAGGTTATTATTTATGAGTTACGTAAAATTTTAAAAATGTGTATTAGTAATGCCCGTAGATGTATATTTTACATATTATGTATTATTAAAGCTTTTGATTAGTGGTTTACACAAAGTAATTTGTTTTATTTAATTTAAATGATGCCACAAAGTAATTTTGCAAATATTATTTAAGAGTTTCATAAAAAATAATCTAGAATGTTTTTAGTTTTCATGATTATACAGAGAGTTTAAGGAAGTACTTAGTTACCTGTGTTTCCTGACATTATTTGGAGTAAAAAATCTAAATGAACTGAAATGGAAAGCTTTTACAAGTATCAATATATTACACGTGCTTCTTTTTATGCATGTTTTCGTCTCCCGTGACAGTTTTGGTGTTTTTTTTTTAAACTTAAAACTTAAAAATCAGTAAATGCTTAGGAATGAGATTGAGTGATAAAAAAAAATTGCCCTTAGAGTAGATATATTTTTGGATATATAATGGACAATAATTATCTTCTATTATCTCATATTATCTCATATTATCTCTTACTTCCTTTATTTTCCTTTTTATCTATTTTCATTATCGTCATGGGTCCCGCCTATTAATTGAGTAATTTTTTAGCAGTCGCCTCATATTTGTTTTCATTTTGGTGTTGTACATTCTTTGAAAATAAAGGTAAATTTAAAATGTTTAATGCCATAAATAATATCGGGGGCGTTTTAGCCATACCTTAACTTATGCTCTTCCACAACTACTATTTTTATTTTAGGACTATTCATTACCTATTACATTAAAGGTTGAAAAATATTTTGTGCAATCCTGAATACTCCGGAAATTACTTCTCCGATCACTTCACGATACGAATTATTAATTCTTATTATATTGTGATTTGTGATAAGAACGAGACCTTTATTTTTCTTTTGTCATTAAATTTCCTGTTTTCAAATTTAATATCGTGCAATAAAATTGATTCATTGACTCATTTATATTATGTTTTGAGAAAGGAAATTTAAAACTTCCTTTACCTCTTTTATGGCGTCAGTTATATTGTAACACATTGATTATTAAAAATATTAACCCACATTACCTAACCGAACCAAATTTTTGTTGATAATCTGGGATTCATTCTGATTTTAATTTTTACTGTGTTTTACGGGTGTATCCAAGGATCGTCATTAAGGCCTGTGTCATTTCACTGAACATATTAGCGTAGAGTCTTTGTTTAAAATGGTAGGAGTGTACAAACAATTATTGATCTGATACGTTTTTAGATTTTCACGGCCAAAAGCATTTTCGTTGTTTGTTTTTGGGGTGTTATGCCGTGTTGTGCTACCTCCTTCACATGTCACATCGACGGATCTGCCGGATCTGCCCTGATGATGGACACTGCAACGCTGTCCGAAACGTAGGCTAAAGAAGGAGGTAGCACAACACGGCATAACACCCCAAAAACAAACAACGAAAATTATTGATCTGCTTCTTATTCACGGTATCTGCGATTTACATACATATAGGCTTATTGTTTATGGTGCAACCATCGTTTATCTTCTTTATTTGTTTAGGTTTTAGGTGCTTTATGGTGTTATATTTATTAGTAACACTCAGGTTATTGAATATAATATAAATCAACGTGATCGTAATCACCTGTACTGAACTAATTCTTAATATTCAATTACTTACTTATCCAATTATTAATTGATAATCTGACGTTTATACTTTTTTATTGTTCCATACATTCCTCAGGGGAGGGAACTTAGGCCTTTGTTATTCCTGAAAATTTTGTTATAGAGTAAATACCATTTGTTGGGAAAGGAAGGAGTGTAGTTCCAATTATTCGTGATCTATTGCTTTTCCTTCATCTGATATCTGCATTCTTCCTTTAATTGCATCTCGCTATATAGCTTATTTACGATGCAGTATTTCTGCAGTAGTTCAATCGTCATTTGCTTCCAGTGACTCGGTAGTAAAAACGAATGGCAGTCTTATCGAATTTAAAAGTGGATCTTCTCTAGAGCTCGATACTTCATTATGCATTCCTGGTATGCTTAAATGTTTATAGTTTATTGTACCGTTAACTTCGGCGGAATAAACCCCTGCACTTGGGGATAAAACCAATCGGATGTAAGTGCCGCTTTTAACGAGGCCGTCGAATGCTATTCTAAATATGGTCAATAATATATTTTAATTCAATTATAATCAGTATGAGGTAAGCAATAATATCTGAAATGGTTGTTGTGTTATTACAATAACAGTCATTATTCATTATTTATTGGTACTTGATTATAATAGGTTACTAGTAGTTATTTCACAATTTCGCCCGGGTGTATCAAACAAAATATCATTTTATATTTTGCGAGTATTTCAATATTGTAAAACTCATTATGGAAATGCATATGCGAGCTGAAAACAATTGCATTGACCTAGAAATTCCAGGAGGGAAAGGATGTCTAAAGTTCATGAGGATGAGAGTTTTTGCAGCTTCATGCAGATTATTCATCAGAGATCTGTTATTATCGATGCTTTATAATATTCGATTAGTAGATATTGGCACATTGAACAAAAACCCTCAATACTTAGAATCACCGCGGTAAAGATAGAATCCCCATTTTTCGGGCTACGAGTAATATCAGGTTTTTCTAGTATTTTTAAATGATTGGTTGACTGACTGCCTTAAAATTTCATATTTTCTATATATTGTGCGAATTGTGGTTAAAGAAGTAACGAAGTATCCCATTGAAACAATCCTCAGAGAATACACCAATACATATAATCAAGCAAAATGTTTCGGTCTGGAACAAAACAAAAGGCACACAATTTTTCCATTGGTGGTGCAACCTCGCAACAGGTAAGGAATGTATCCTATTCGATTCGGTATCCGGTCACTGGTGAGATTGGCAACTATAAAACCGCCTCGTGCTGACTCCGGTATCTGAGCCAAGGCGACGGACCAGACGAAGAAGCCGAGAAATTTCACACACAGAAATATCACTCCGGTTGACCTCGTGAACAACTGAAAAAAGTAATCGCTGTTGCAAAAGTAATGCAATGAATTCATGCTCCGCTGTTTTCTCGCAAGAGACGGAATTGATCAGATGTGTTCATCTTTGACCACGGGGCAGTTCCAAATTATAACAAACTTTTTTTTTTAAATTTCTGCCTTTCACTTTTCAGGGGTTTTCTAGGCGTATTCAAATTACGGAGAGATGGAAGGTGAATTTATATATTAGTTTTAATTAAATGGGCGAATTTCAAAATTATATGGAAGATTGGATGGAGTCGAGTTCAGACTGAGAAGAGATTGTATGATTTCAAATTTTTACGACTATTTTTTAAATCAAACGTGACACGACTGCAAAGTTCAGTTTGTCTATCTCATAAAATACATTCCCCCTTACTTTATAATCGAAGTATTACTAATAAGCATCGTATTATGTCGTAACAGTGAAAAACTTGACTTATTATCACTGCGTGTGTATGGTTAAAAGGACTTTAAACCAGGTTTAAAGCCAACTTTACATAACCAAGGATGAGTCGGCGGATACGAAAATTATAAATATGGGGGATTATGTATTAGTGACTCGCGACAAAATTTCAAATATTACGTGATTTCATCATTAATTTAATCGAATTGTTGGTGTGTACATATTTTTAAAATCGTTTTTTGTTTTCACTCTATTTTAAAACATTTATATTTACTGGAAAAAAATTCTAATTACAAAAACAAAAAAATTTACCATGAGTTCTGGCGTCATGAAATTTACTTGCTAATAAGTTATATTCATGTACCTAGTTGATAATACTAGTCGGATGAATCGAACTCGATATGTAGGCAAAACTACGAATAGGTAATATAATGTACAAAGAAATAAAAATGTTATCTGTTTATAATAAATTTTGTGGATCTGTTTATACTTGAAGCTTTATTTTTATTCTAACCCCTTGTTTTTTTTTCCAGGTAAGTGTCGGATTATTTTCACTTCCCACATTCCCCCATCAATCTGCTGGCATGTTTGAGCGTAAGATACAAATTTAACTTGTTTTTTTATCCTATCATACTTCCGTTCGAGATACAACGTCATTCCCGTCATTTATCTTTAATATATTACCTGGTCACTGTCAAAAATTGAATCAAGACCTCATATTTTTGTGAATATTACTTATCTTGCTTGTGATGAAGCTAGTGCTAGAAGCTAGCTTAATGAAATATTGTAGCCTTAAAATACTTTATAAAACTACAACTACCCTGACGATGGACATGTGCCACTGTCTAAAACTTTGGCTATAGAAAGAGTAAACGCAACACGCTAAAATAACCCCAAAAATTGATCACGATGGTAATGATTTTGGCCGTTTTTGAAAAATCATTAAAAAACGAACCGATCTGAACGCTTCGTCCTGACTTTGACGTCATCTGAATCTGACCGTGACGACATCGCGGAGAGATTGTCTGACAAACGAACCTATGTGCAATATTAAATGCAGTAAATCTCAAGTGTAAAAAAAGGTAGCTGCCAATAATATGGAAAAAAAAAACATTAGTCGAAGATAATATTGTTAATTCTGAAATTTGAAATATGAAGTTGACAATTACGACAGTCTCATAATAGATCGCAGTAGCCCAATTGGTAGAGGTGTATGTCCCGGTAAGACGTAGGCTTCTGGGTTCGAGTCCCAGTTGCGACCGTTATCTTTTATTATTTTTCTGTGTCTTCTTCACTTTCATATTTTAAAAATTAGATTATTATTGTTATCTTCTTCTTCAATAACCCTTAAAAAATTAGCGTATTTTGTCAGAGGCTAAAAATATTCCCGCTTTGCAATAAAATCCAAATACATGGAAGATTTGTTAACGTATTCAAAAACTAAAAACTGTTTTCGAAAGGTGATGAAATAGGTTTTCAAATTTCTATATTAAAAATTACTATGTATTTTTTTTAAATAATTTTTTTTTTTTGCGAAAACTTTAAAAAGTGTTCAAAATGGCTCACTTAACTTTTTATTCTAACTAAAATTACTGATAATGAAAAAAATAAAACACATACTTATTTCATTAGATAAATGAATTATAAACCTTACTGTCACCTCACTTTTTTTCGTTTCATGTAAAAAAAATTCTTTAAAAAATTCACAAAGTTCCATAATTTTTTTTGAAATTGCTATCGGAAACATTGGTTTCAGAAAGGGGTAAATTTTAATTTTTTGTGGTTTTATTTTAGATTTGAATATATAGTTTGTTGTATTCTCTTTCCAATACCGTTTAGATCACATTTTTGACTATGATAGTAAGGGAGAAACAACGATTTATGTGAGACCTATGTGAGCTGGGACAAATATGGTCTCCTGTGATTAAACGGGATAATAATCTCAAGTGTGTCCACTGGACCTAGTTCTGTGCAACCACGCGCGTTTTGTCAGTAACCAATCTTCTCTTTTAATTCGTCGAAGACCAGAACTAAAGTATTAACTTCCACTTGGTAACTGTGCATCTTTTAGCATCATCCGCCCACAGACTTGGCTTATCCTAGCCTTTACTTATGGATCCCTTGGTTCACGGTACTAATACTCTGAGAACTCTGCGGTTACCTCTCTTTCTGTTACATGCGGAGTTTGTGAGATATATTGAGAGGTTACAATGCAGCTTCGTTGCAACCTCTCCCTCTTATTCTTAAACGACGCACGTAAAAGAAAGAGAGGTTGCAACGGAGCTATCGACAAGCCTTTACACGGCTGTGGCACGATCGCCCCAGGCAGACGTGACCGTCCCATGTTCGGCAGCACATGGCGCTAGGTGATGAATGTGTCTGACGGTGCGTCCACAAATGTTTAACTTTGCTCTCCAGTAACTGGCCCTAAGTAAAAAAAGTAATTCTACATATTTCTATTTTTATATTGCGCGTGCATTTGATAAATTCCTTTTTTATCTGTAGATTTTACACATATGGTCATACTACTGTTGTTCCAAATTAATGATTCCACTGTTCTACAGAAACTGACTGCAAGTAAGGAAGTCATTCTCTGGCTGATTTTGCATGAAGTGCTTTTGATAAGACAAGTCTCTTCTGCTTCGTGTATATTTACTACGTAAAGTTTTTCCAGTGGACAATTCAATTCTTTCACTTTGTTCTCATGTAACTCGGGTAAACTGCCTCAAATAAAATAAAATAAATCATAATAATTTTTGTTGATTTGACACGTGATTTTTAATAGGTACAACATTTTTCTAAAAATTGTGTTGTCAAATAAAGTATATATGTAAACTTTTTTTAATGCATGAACCATTGGACTTCTGTACAAATTTGGCATCTCTTAATCATACCATTCAAAATGTATTCATTCATAACTCATATACTAAAAAATAAAATTTTCTTCAATCTTTATCTTAAAATAATGGTTTATGGAGTTACAATTAGTACAAACTAGGACCGGTCAGTGACTGAGTGGGCATCGCGTATGGGTCCCATCCGGGCGTCGCGTTTTTGATCCCTCGGCTGGTTAAGTCCTCCATCACAACACAAGCAAATTTTCCGTTGGTAGTTTATCAAATATTGAAATAAAACAATATAACGGTTATTTCTATTAAAAATACAAATATCGTACAACTTGATTTCAATTACTACATCATCTACTTCCTAATTATGGTGGTGCCTTCATTGGTCATTAGAGATACTCGATTTATTTAGAATTTACAAGAACCCAAAAATTAGATTAATTATTCTGGTGGGCAAAGGGTAAAGGTATAAATCCTATGTTTCTCTCTTCTGTATGGGTGGTGGGCATTCACCCACTCCCTTGCATCCTTCTCCCAGTCCAGTACTCAACAAAGATACTCTTATACACTAGATACTCTTCTGCTGTGCACACCGATCACGTCCCTGTTGACCCTTGCATGTGTTGCTGGCGTTGTTGCTCTCTGCGCTCGTGCTCAGGGCCGACAGTCTGTTGGTCTGTCCGTGTAATGCAGGGTATTCACCCAGCCGCAGCATCTCCGATCCCCACAGTTGTTGCTGCTTTGTGCGAGGGTCAAGGATGCGGGTTCGCGTCTCCTGCACGCACTCGTCTTTGTACGAGCGTGCCTTCACTTTTGTTTCTCCCCTGGTTGTTGTTGATCATGATGCGCTTTCATTCATTGTTTTAATTCCCTACGGATGAATTTTTTGTTTTTTTCATCCCTCAGCTGCACTCTGTTTACGATCTTAACAGATTTTTTTCTGACAAGTGCAATTACTTTTAAAAACTTGTTTTTAACAATTAGTTCTTTTAACGAAGTCTTAACTAACACTATTCACACTTTCTGTCATGAAATTTGGCATTGACAATTTTGGCCATATTTGTTTTAATTTTGACTGATTCTAAAATTTTATTTTGGAGAGCAATTTTTAGGAAATATCACCCCAAAGGAGCTTTAGAAAGCTTCAAAATATCTTGAAATATTTTAAATTAACAAAAAATATTCATATTTCTTAGAGAAAGCGGTGAAATGATTCAGGCAATATTTTTACAAATTGGTGCAGGATTAAAAAAATGTATTAAGTTACTTCGAGCTAAATCTCAAATAGGGTTTTCAACTTTATTATTTATTCATAAATATGCCTTTCCAACGAGATGAGTTTTGTTTTTCGTTCCGACTTATGACGAGTCTAAGTTTCATTATCAATGTGGTAGTCAGTCTAAACATAAGATCGTGATAAAGCGAGATCTCCGAACTTCCATTGTATCTGGGGGTACTTAAGAGTGTTCTACCTTTCGATAGGTTATATATATCCTATAATATAATTTTGCATTTCGATAAAATAAATTTATTCTCCCTGTCATTTATTTGTTCCTATTAATGTTTGTTACCAAAGATGCCTTTCGCTTTCTCAAAATAATATTCTTTAGCGACCTAATTAACCTTTCCTTCGGTATATTTATTGATGTTCCTCTTTGCCTGGAAGCTTCAAAGAGTTCCGCAATATTGAACTGTTTTAAACGCAAATGAATCACGATAGTTATTATTTTATCTTTCCTTTATTTGCATTTCAATATTTCATATACTTTTATTTACTGTCAATGACCAAACATTATAATGCAATGAATTCTCAGATAAGAACTTGCAATACAAAACAAAAGAAAACAAATAAACAAGTTCTTCACTTATTTAAAAATTCAATATGTTTATTTTTATTTGACCTAAAGACAAAATTGTGACTTAAGTGTCCAAATTGACCAAAGTGACCTTCGTAATAGTTATTCCTTTAATTATTTTTTTATTATTGAAACGGTTTTATGTATTTTAAGTATTTTCTATAACTGGTAAGTTTTTCCTATCCCAGAAAACAAGGTTTTTTTCCAGTGTTCCGTCAACCACTCCAACGCTTATTACGTAAATTAAAAAATAAACTAACATTAGGACGAACTGTGTAGTGATAGGATATTATATAAAAAGAATACGTCAAAAAATACTAATTTCTGGGACAAACTTATATGTCATGCTTCATTTAATAAAAGTGATTATTTTTATGTGCTTTCTAGGTACCCACTCCCATTTTATAGTTAATAGCTAGATCGTTAAAATTTATTTTACACCCTTTCCAAAGAGAGCGAATGACTATGTAATATGGAGACCATACTCAGGAATTATATTCTCCGCTCAAATTCTCAGTATAATATTTTTGTGGTGAGTACAATTTAGAATTTTTAGGTTAATCTTATTATGAACCCTAACAGTTTCATTCCGTCACTATAGTCAAACAGAAACTAAATGCGGGTTCAAAGTCCAAACTGAGTACAGGTAAAGAAACACGAGAAGGTTCACGACTTAAAATTAATTTTATTAAATAAAATGTTTTTATTATCTTCGGGACTGAATTGTCTTCAAGTCTGAATAAAAATGCGTAGGTGTTTAAAAATACCTACAAGGTGTCCGGTAACTCATATTACATACATATTTCAGAATCAAGAAAATTCTTAGACAGGTTTATCGGATGCTAATTAATAAAGCGCTAACCAATTTATGAGACATTTAAATTTAAATAATATTTGATTTTGACCCCCGGCTGGATATTTATTTTTTTAAAGACAAAAAACACCTTAATGTGCACATGAACACAAAACAACATACTTTTTACAATACAATATATATGTTACATCGGTAATTTTTTATTTGTAATTAAAAAAAACATTTTACAGTTCACGGAAAACATGTATGTAGATACACATATTTATTTAATTAACACGAAATTTATTCCACCTTATCATCCAATCCCGTTACCGTTTTAGGTTTTTTTGTAGTTTTTTAGAGGCTAATGGAACATGTTTACTTCTTCTGCATGCGGAGAATGAGAAGCTTCCTAAGACACTCTTTGAATGTTCGACAGGTTGAGGCCGCAAACCTCTGCTGCCAATAAATGCACTTGCTTGAAGTTCAATGTTTTGATGTATTCTGGATTGTCACGGATTTTTTGGAAAAACTTGATAACTTTATAAACTATCGTTTTTTCACCTGCCTGCAATTCATATCGTTGATTTACATCCACCATTTTGTATATGTATTATCTACTAAAAGCACTGATATTAGATCATACAATATGAAATTACAAGCTCACCGATTAAATAAATGGAGTCAAACCGACATTAATAAAGTAGATCAAATTGAAAATAAAGAAATTGACTTCTTTTTGAGCTTATGAAGTCAATGCACTACTCATTACTAAATGTATAATCATTAATTGTTTGCTTATATAGAAGCACGATATAAATAACAATGGAATTTCCAAAGGATTTAATCGACGGGAATAACCGCCATTCGAATTTGAAAATTTTGTTTCGGAGAGTATAATTATTAGGTATCGTCTAAAATATTGTTCTTAGGATACAGTTTAATGTAATTCCGAAAATCCGAATTTTCGAGGGTCGAATAAATAATAAGAAATACAAAATATAAATATTACAGTGGAGTGTCTTTCGAGTTTGGGTTTTTCGGAGTTTTTACTGTACGTTAATCCCCGTGTGAAATTTTGGTAGTGCACTTGGTATTTGTTTGACTATAGTAATATTTTTAATATGTAATACAAATGACAGCTCTTTCACGAATAAAACCCCCAAGCCTATATTTTCAGTACCTGGTACAAGATTTACATCGTTCTATGATTAATGGAGTAGATGATTTTTTTTAATTAGAAGAATGTTAAAATGTTTACATTTACTAATATTAATAGAGTTTAATAATTTAACTTATTATTTTCTTGTAAATCTTGATGCCATAGGCAAACAAGAATACGACTCCATCATAAAGTAAATTAACTATGTCATTTATAAATCAGAGAAATAAGATTGACCTCAAGTGAGAACCTTGGTTAATTTGATCTTCTGCTGGCAGGTTTCTGTATTTGGGTTTATTCTAACAATTCTACAACAGCATCAGAAATCAGCATAATTTGGGATATAATCAAAAGTTGGGGGAACTGTATGTACATCTTATTATGTTAGTTATTTTTAACTAATTGGTTACCATGCAATATTATTTTTAATGCCATTTTATAAGCAGGTGAACAGAATATTTCCACATATTCACATCACATTGTTACCACCTCGCGAAAAACGCACAGTCTAACAAGTAAGAGTAATGCTGTCAATGCCAGCAGTAGGGTACTACGTGATATTATGTCTTATATTCAGTGGTCTGTGTGTATATGTGGTATGTTGGTTGTTGGGTCTACAGTCGCTGGTCAACTTTCGTTTTCTTCCGGCCGCGGCGGACAGTAACGGACCTCGGCCGATATCACTTTCTTTAATATTATGTATGAAATTCGGCGGTGGGATAACCGGCTCGATTTATTTTTAGCCAAATTAATGTAGTGCCAATTACTCGTAATGATTACCCGGCTTTGTTCTAGTTTCGAAACTATTTTTTAGAAATCTTTTTTTTTTTTAATTTAATTAATTATGAACAAAAAATTAATTATGGTGCTTTTTACCATTTTTTTACAGTTAAGTGTATATTTAAGTGAAATTGATGAAATTGACGAAATTGACATAGTAGGGTTGAGGTACACATTCCGGAATTAATTTTCTTTGTAAATTTCATGACTCTAGAGCTCACCGTTTAAGGGTTTTTGCTATACACTCAGTTCATACAATTAAATATCTTTTTTTATTTGATGAATTTATTATAATTTTGATATTTAATTATTTATTTATTTACACATATACGGCACAACATGTGCCATTAACATAACTGACATAACATATAAATAGTACAACAACGTGAAGAATAATAGTATAAATGATAAATATGATAAAAAAATTATGATAAATATCTGGAATAAAAGAGATGTAAAATATTTTCTTAGACCTCCTCACTAAGAGATCCTGTGCTGAGGGGAACTAGGTTTTGGATAGAGGATTTACAATGACGCCTTTGGTAGAATTTCTTGGTATTTGAGGGGTCTTTTCATTAACTTCATTGATAATGTTTTTAAAATACTAGGCAGTTTGTTCTTACAGCTTGTATTTGTTAATTTATTTCTACCGTTAAGATAATCACTGAAATGTGAGAGGATGGAATACCATGTATCTTTGTATTGGTCCTTCGTAGTACACTCTTACTTTGCTGTTATTACAACTCTGGAAACAACCGAACTCAAGTACCTATTAATCACTTGATGGCTCCAGGTGTTCATGTGGTATCCATCCAGAACTTCATCTATCATTTTAAGCAACCATAAAATTATTAGATACGCCTTATATTATTCAACTCACATATTTTTCTAAGGACAATGTATCAAATCTGGATTTAAAAAAAAAAACAAAAAAAATCTATTTTAATTAAACGAACTGATATTCTTCTCAAATGCTCTGACACAAAGTTCTCATGTTTGCTCTTTCGAAAAGTTTGCTGGCATGTTTTTTTTAATATCATATTTGTATACTTCTTACAGCGAAACCACAAAATAATCTGTTTATAATATGATTTTCTCTCTCTTTATCCTCCGAAGCTAAGTTTTTTCACTCTTGTCGAGAAACTCTGCGTGGGTGGTTCCTTTTTACTCGTGGGCGAAAGTATTCGACGTGATTCCGATTGATCATATAAAAAAAATATTAATCCCAGTGTTTAAATCATATGTGGCTAAAATAAATGTTTTATGGTACTACGCGACCAGTGTTTCTTAACCTGTAGAAAAAACGGAACACTTTGATGATAATAAAGATTATTTGCGGAACACCAAACTCATTAAGGTTTTAAAAGTTATATTGATAAATGCAAAGATTTGCGTGTAATGAAATCGGTAGTTGATTTGCATTTGAAATAACTCGTGAATAATAATAGACATTATTGATAAAATAATATTCAAAACCCACGCTTGTGGGATTAATGCTTTTTAATAATTTTGTAATGCATAATGATGTAGTTTCATTTCCAGTGAAAATGCATGTGTACACAAATTTACAGCACTTAAATCAAAATTTTGTACAAGAAATGCTCAGTAATATTATGATAAACTACCAAAACTATAATTAGAATAATATACCAAAGTTAAAGTGGATGACTTTCATCATTTCTTGTGTTTTTCAGTAAGACTTTCATTTAATTTATGTTTCAGACTAACTTTATAAAAAAACTTAAATATCATAATTAAAAATATAGGTTGTATTTTTATGATATAACATACTTTTATAAATATTCCAGTAGAGATTTTATGTCACACATTTGTATAGTTCACTTTTAAAAACAATTATAAGGTTTCAAATTTAAAAATTCTGTTTTCTTAAAATTCTTCTCAATTGACTTTGATCATTTTTCCTTCGACTCTTCATTTCTTTTTGCTTTCAGCAGTTTGAATTTGAATAACATCACTTCCTCAAAGATATTATTGATATCCACCCCATCTTTAAATTTAAACCTTGGAAATAATTCATAAAACACTTTTTGTAGATTTAGGTAAGTAGATGTACTTCGTGAGAACCATTATTTATATTAGACTAGCTGACCCGGCAAACTTCGTACCGTCTCAGAATCAATAATTGATTTAATTTATTAGCTGTTCGAATTGATTCAAATTATGTCGACCAACGCACATTATTTGAAAAGCCCTTCATACAAAATATATGAAAAAAATTATTTTCTTCATAATTAATTTTCCTGTGGTTTTTTCCGGTGTTTTAATAGTTTTTCTGTTAATCAGGACGGAGACAAATTCAACAAATCAAAGATCATAAAAATCGGTCCAGCCGTTCTTGAGTTATAAATGGTGTAACTAACCCGACTTTGTTTTATATATTAAGATATATTGTATTTTTATTTTTCTTTTATGCTCTTAAATTTGAATATCGTTATTTTATTAGTTAACAGTCTTCATAAAATCATAATTGAGTTTATGAAGACTGTTTATAAAGCTAATAAATGAAATTAAAATAATCTCAAGAAAAACTTATGTCAAGTTCTCGGAACACTTATGATAAATTCGCGGAACACTTGCGACAAGTTTGCGGAACATTAATATTCCGAGAAACACCGATTTAGAACCACTGCTTTACATATTCGAAAGCCGTAAGGTTCTTATTATATAATATTATGTAGTAGGTATCGGAGTATAAATGCTCTTACCATAAATAAAACATTTTCAAAAATATTTGCCATTAGGTAAATATGTATGTATTTCTTCCCGATTTACATTCGCTCCGAGAGCTTGAACGATTTCTAGACAGAAATATATCGGTGTTTATTTGTCGACGAATATCGACGTGGATAAATTGGAATTTCTTGTGTAAACCGTTTATAAATAATATGCCCGCCTTTGATTCCTTTACTGTTATTTGTATGAATTAAAATCATTATTTACAAAAAGGATAAGTATGGATGAAAGCGATGATAACATTTATAATAAAACACTTTGAAAATTTACAAATTCAATTTCATAACGGGTAGGAATTTATTCTAGATAAATCATTTATTATTGTCCTCTTTTAAAATACTAATGCGTTTTAAATATATTTAGTGCGGAATATTCTAGTAGTTTCTCATATCGACCCTTTGGAATAACAAGGTTCCATCTGTTGCTATAACGTCATGCGATAATGAACTCTAAGGTAGCTGACCATAGATCCCATAACCGCGTGAACCTTGTTATTCCAAAGGGTCGATATGGGTTTTGCGATATCGTTTGTTACTTTGTTCGAATGATAGCGGTTTGCGGTTAATTACGTAAACATGTGTTAAATCTTCCGTAAATCATTTGTATTTTAATTGTCAAATGTAAATTATTATTGCTATTCGAAGGAGGTAATTCATTGCGTAGTTTAATTTGCAAAGGTTAGTGCGAAATTGTTCAGATAGTTTTACCATTCAGGTAAAATTATTTTAACTTATTTGTAGGGACTTAAAGTCCACATTCAAATTTATTTCCCCGTAGAAATGATTAAACTATATCCTTTTTGGAACAGTTTTTTTTATTTATTACTTAAGATTATATTAGTTTATCCTGAAAATTGATTTATTTTTCAAACTTTCTTCGGGCAGTAAGGTACCCTATGGCTGCTTTTACACACGTAAGTTTTTTCTCGTAAGTGGCCCACGTAAGCAACTTATGGCCAAAATCCAATATGCCCATTGGCCAGAAGTCGCTTATGTGAGCGACCTACAGGAAAAAAACTTACGTGTGTAATGGCAGCCTGATACTAAAAAAATGCAAAAAAAAAGAAAGTCCAAAAAGCACCACTATTTCACATTTGAAAAAAATTATTACTGAACCATTAAAACGGCCACCGTCTTGACACGGAAACTAAACGTATTAACATATTTACAGACAGACGAAAAGCAAAACGATCGTGTTAAATCAGGACTGGTCACACAAAAATAAAAATATACTACGAAATGTGCAAAATTTTCGATTTTTATCTGTGTCATAAAAAAATGCGGAAAAGAATTTTTCAAACTCCTAGCAAAAGTAAAACTAAGAGACGTTTCGCCTTTAAATTTTAGCAGGACGCTAACCAAGGTAAATAAAATTACTTGCAACTATGTAGAATATCGTCTAAATTAAGTAAGTTCTAAGAACTTTTCGAATTCCCTACCTATTAGGACCTCATATTGTTGTATGCAGTATAACCGTGTTCGCTATTCATATCTGATAGAACCTGCGTCAGTTCACCTTCCCCTCCTCTTCTCCATTCTTATCCCGTTTATTTCTTCTCCGGGTGCCTCCCAGGTATCTCAAACCTACCTGTCCGGACCAACCCTACCTGAACCCTCCTCTCCGCCCCGTCCCAATCTATTTTATTCGGAATCCACTCTACCTACAATTCTATTCTGACGTACTAGACCCGATTGGAAAGGAAAGGATTAAGAATAATGACTTTACCTGTCATAATGTGATTTCGAAATTTTCTTATATCTGATCTCTTTTACAATTTTTTTTCTACAGAACCAATCCATTAATAATAATATTACTCTGAAGTGGTTTTGACGTGCTAAACCCGATAGAAAAGATATATAAAATCTTTAACGTCATTTAATATTATCTCAATACTGTTGAATGTTTTCAGAAATCCTCTTATTTTATTTTATTTTAATTATTATAAGCAATAATTATTAGCCTGAAACACTCGTCCATATTGAAAAAACCTCCCGAGCCGACTGCCGCGGTTTCGAGACCCGTCGGCGGCATGTATCTTTCCTCGGGAGGTTTTTTCAATATGGATGAGTGTTTCAGGATAAATTGTTACCCTTTGTGATATGCATAAAAAGTCTTGTCTTAATCGTTAGTTTATCAATTTAATAAATATTTATTTTTATTTTTTAATTTTCAACGCCCTGATGGGCTTTTACATGTTAAGTGTAAAATACAGTTATTTAAACATTGCTTTATATAATTCAATGTTTAATTATATAAATAACAAAGATAAACTTATTGTGTGATATGATCTTTTGTGATTCTTTTTTTACTGTGTGCTCCACGGAAAAACTTTTTTTATGTAATAATTGGTCATTTAAAGGATATGGAATTAAAAAATATTGCAACTTTTCTTAAATTTTTAAACTAGTTTTTGAAGCTCCTGGCTCATGGTAGAAGTGACGTAGCGAGCTGAAATCCATACTAAAAAAAGCTGTGCAAATTCACGACGCCAGAGCTCACCGGTCGTGATTACCTAAAGACAAAAGGACACTACTAATATATTTTACATAATAAGGTTGATGACGTTGATAATACAATGTTTAAATAACAAAGATAAGAACATTATAAAAATGGTAGGTATAATAGAGTAGGTAAAAATAATATAGGTACCTATTATAAGAAAAGAAAAAAAATGAAAATAAGTTTGAATTATTGTATGATATGATCTATTGTGATTCTTTTTTACTGTTTGCTCCACTGAAAAACTTTTTTTATGTATTATTTAATTGGTCATTTAAAAGATATGGAATCAAAAATATTGCGACTTTTCTTAAATTTTTAAACTAATTTTTGGAAGCTCCGTAGCTCATGGTAGAAGTGACGTAGCGAGCTGTAATCATTGAACCATAAATTCCATACTATAAAAATCTGTGCAAATTTCATGACGCCAGAGCTCACCGGTCGACCTTACCTAATGACAAAAGTACACTACTAATACATAATACATAATAAGGTTGATGACGTAGGTACAACGCGTCTTTTTCTTGTTTAATTTAATAAGTCCATCCGAACGTGATTTTTAAAGTGCTGTTTGTACGTGGTCGCCATTTAAAATTAATATTTTATTCTGATTGTTATACTTATAGGCTGCTGTAACGCGTTATGTCCACTTCTCTTTGCCGGTCGTTAGTTCACAATGTGGCAGTTCTTTGTTTGACCTTTTCTGGCGATCCGAGTGTATAATACGTTTGTCTATTGCCTTTTATGGACCTCTAGTCTCTGTTAGAAAACATAATAATGTAGGCAAAGGGTTAGCAGGATATTGGAATTTTTGTATGTTGGTATTGTTTTTCTTATTTCTTTGTTAATCTGTAGCATGTATTTACTTTCACATTGGAGCACGTATAGTAGTATTTTTAGTTTTTCTTGACTAGGGTGGTGAGCCGTGTTACTGTCAAGGGGGCCATAACCGTGTGAATGTAATTTTGTTTTGCTTTTTTGGGTTTTTTTTTTTTTTCGAACTAAATAAACAAACAACTGCGAACTTTTCACCACAATTAATTCATATTTTGAGCAAACTTTACAATTTTTTCAGCCCGAAATCGTCGCTAATTGCTGGAATACACGGCAACTTAGCCAATCATCTATTTGTATGTATATCTATTGAACATCGTAAAATCTGGTGTTGGCCAAAAATTACTTTTTTTTATTTTTATTTCAAGGCCAATGTCATCTTTGAAGATGCTGGGGGGGTCCCTTTGAGGAGAGGAAGGAGTGAACATGGGTCTTGAAGAGACCTTTGTTGTAGGAAGGAGGGAACACAGAGACCGGCAAATCGTTCCACAGCCGAGCTGTTGAACTCAAGAACGATTCCTAGAAGCGATCCGTTCTCACATGACAAATGTCAACCGTGTACATATGTTGGGCTTTGGAATTTAAGAATACTTTCTGTTTGGAATTTCTAGATTTTTTGGATTACAACACCAATTTTATTGTAAGCTATGTGTGAGACTTTAAAATTTTCTTTTATTAGTCTAAAATAAATTTATGCTCTATATTATTGTATTCCTAATTTTGTTATATATTGTTAAATAAGATAAGTGGAGGGTTGATTCTCGTGTGCCAGTTCATAATAAATAAATAACAATGTATGTGTTGAGAGTTTTTTGTGAATACAAACATCGTTATAACTTTCTTTGCGCTTATTTATTAATTGCCAGACCGGTTTCACCGTATGACGGAAAAAATCACGGTGGGTGCCATTAGGTGAAACCGGTCCGATTATTAATAAAAAGGTGGAAGAAATCTCCAGAGTTATTTTAATCCATAAAAACGTCATATTAAATCGGAGTTTGTATTTGGAATTATTTGGAGTAAAAAAATGTAAATGAAATTTTGGTCCCTATAAAATTATAAAAAAAAAAAATTTCTTCAATTCACAACAAAAAAAATTCTTTCACACGTCATCACCGGTCACTCAATCGGGAAACCGCCCAACCCCTCACTTACCCTAACTGTCAAAATCTACTGATTTTTATGTAAAGCTTAAAAAAAGCCAAAAATGTCACCGGAAAATAAAAATTTTGAAACAATTTTTTTATTTTATTTATCAGGTCTCATTCAGTAAAAAACACTCTGTTTCAAATAAGTAGTCGACTTTTATTTTACTCTGTTCCTTTAACATGACTTGCGCTATTTTTAACTTTATCCGAATGTGATGGACGCAACGGCTCGGTCCCTGGGGTCTAAGACACTCCTTAGTTCCTTGTTAGGAGTGAAGAGAGGGAGATAAAGCCCTACATTGCTTTTATTAAAATGGTAAAAAATAACATAATTAAAGATAATCTAACAGCACACAACAATTGCCAATATGGATGTGACCTGCTGGGTAGAGAGAGATCTGTTTTACCGTCTGATAATTGGTTTCTAGAACTAATTCCAGGGTACAGCTAAGTGCTGAACCTATTATGTATTTTATATTCAAGCGTATTGCTATATGCCTCAGATGGCAATAGTTATTGATTTTAACAATTTTGTTTACATTTTTTCCCAAGTAATGTCAGGAATAACTGGTTAAAGCAAGTCAAGTACGTCCCTGAACATCCTGCATAAGAGGAAAGTGGCGTTTGTTATATATTTTTAGTTTTGTTTATTTTTATTTGCCTCAAGCTTCTGATGCATTCTGCAATAGTTCGGTCTTGATTGAATCTTGCACACAAATATCGCTAGAGATCTTCAAACTGAATCCCCTCCTCCAAAACATAATTGCATCAGGATCTCTTTGCACCGGAAGCAAGATATACAGGTACATAATCTGAAGATTTCTTCCCGGACTTAGTTTTCTTATTGACGGATTTAAAGCGTGGCGCGTGTTTGTTGGAGAGCAGAGCATCTGCTGATCTATTTTCGACTGTATTGATTATTTTCCCCCGATGTTTATCCGATGAGATTCCCTTTGACTATCTCTCTTCTCTCTACTCTCAATGAATAATAATTTAAGATTCAGCATTTTGAGAGACTATTGCTGCTGCTTCAGAATAAAGTAGTAAAGTGATGTTGACAAAGTAGATCTTTGGCTCTGAAAGTCAATACCGTTTTCGAATAAAACGCCGCCTTTGATGTTGGAATGTCAAAGAGTTTAAAATGGTTCCATCAATTTCTCTAATCGAAATATGCCTTTTAATTCAATCTCCTCCCTTTACATTAATTACGAACAGAATGCCTGACATCAAATTGTAAAAAGGGTTAGTAAAAAAAACGTATTTCGTTACTGCAAACTTGGTAAAGCCAAATTAAAATTGTAGACGAAAAGTTAGAATTTGATAAAATGTTAAGATTTTGAACTCGAATAAAATACCTGCTGTTAAATTTATTTACAATATTACTTCAATGGAATCTAAACCAACCCAATAAATGACAACCCTGGCAAAACCCAATCGAGTATTTTTTAATGTCGGAAGTCAGCAGCTAAGTCTAAAGCATCCATGACTCAGGGCTAGTTTACAAGCTACTAGCCGGCGAATTCACTATCTGCTAGTAAACTTCGTATTGTTCACAATCTGCTAGTTAGCTAGTAAATATGATTACATTAGTGAATTCGTAATCGAGGCTTTAGATGTGTCATTTTAGTTATAATTATTATAAATCTATGTTGTAAGCCAGTTATATTATTTTTATTATATATTTATTTGTACAGAGCACTTGGGGTCACATGTTATCGTTAATATTCGGCTGGATTTATATGAATAATGTAATATAAATTTATCGTTAATTTCTCTACATATTTCATGTATCCAATCATCGATAAGAACTTGTTAATTACAGTCGAAAGTCTTCATCAACCGTCCTTTCTGTTAAAACAGTGTTTTCTGTTTCACGTTTAAAATATTTAGATAACGGATTACTTCTGGGTTTTAATTGTCTATTGTGTTCTATTTCGTAAATAATAAACACGATAAAATTAGAAAAAGTATGATCTTTCTTTTTTAATTTTTGTTTTGGACATTTAACTCCACCACTGCCAACATTGAGCCTGTTATTTAATCAAATCAAGTCTAGAATATTCGATGTTCTTTTCCAATTGGAAATTCAAATTACACAGCGATATTTCGTAATTTATCTATTGGATTACGTGGTCTCCTTTTAATATCGCAGTTTTGGAATTAATTTTGTCGAACCTAACCCTTTACCCCGTTGGTTTTAACAATGAATCATTTTGTTACAATAATACACTATTTATCAAAGGTTTAAATTAGTTTTGTGTTCTAGGTTATTTCGACAATGTTGATTACCAACTTTGAGCATCATTTGTTCAACTTGGGATCTGAGAGCTCCGAGGCAACTTGTATTGTGTATTTTATACAGCCAATTAGACAACATCAAATTAAGCAGTCCAATTTATTGTTGAGTTCGCTACCCTTTGTCATTTCATCATTTTAACGTGGTTTAATGTCTAGACTGAAAGTTATTAGTTCTCATTACATTGAATACTTTCGTAATGCTAGCAATATCAAAACCCAAAATTAATAATCTCTCTACAAATTAAACATCTAATCAGCTAAATGCGAGTACAATAGAATGCTACTTATTGCTTTATCCGTTTTCTTGGTATTTGTTTGAAATTCAGTCTTGTTAGCTGGAATGGGTCATTATTTACATTTACTCTGATTATTGTAATCTTCTTGTTGAAGATGTGAGCGAGTGCCCCACGATTTGTTTACGTAACAGAGCGAGTCGCGTCATTAGCTTGGGAAACGATTTCATTGTGGATAGTCGTGATACTGAATTGATGAATTAGTGGGATCTTGAATTAGAAAGGATCGGATCTTCTCTTTATTGTGTAAGTGGTGAGTTTTACAATTGTACCTTGTACAACCTCCCCGGCAGTTTGTGCTATCTCATCGAATTATTTACCGGAATAAACAAAGTATTATTCTTGTGGTGTAATCTATTATTGGAGCTATCGGAGTCAATCTTCACCCTGAAGATTTTATCCTTGGGCAACAAAATGAAATGGCTCGTACTAATCACACAACTTTTGAATCACAGCCTCTTACCATATATATATATCCCACTTCTTCCATCAATATTTCCCTGGAAAATCAGTTTGGCAATTTATGTTTTTCACTCCTCGTGATGTGACTAATATATTGGAGAGGTTCTATTTTTAAGCCTTGACAGATTTCGCAACTTTTGGTTAATCGATGAAACGCCTCCATGTTCCTCTATGTTTGTCCAAGAATTCTTCAAATTTCGAAAGCATTTCTTTTCTGTGTCAATGATAGATTAAGTGTCAATTTCCACAACACAACAAAGAACCATTCAGATTCTTCTCAACCAGGATCGAATTCACGACCCCGTTCCCTTTTTACGTACCATTTCTCAGTTTTATCTCCACATTATTCTATTTAACCACCATCCAGAGACTCGCATTCCTTGATGTACAGATTGGCTGTGATCTGTAATGCTGTAAACCCCTTCCAGCTGCACACCATTTCATTGTATTCCATAGCAATTCCGCCTTCAATTGTACTCGCTAGTGGCTCGGGTGCACTACCATTACAATAAGTGATCCCCAGCAAAGAGCCCGAATATTATTACTAGGTCAAGTGCCGGAACGTTGTCAGCAGAAATAAATCAATCCCCCTTGAAAGTAATATTATCTCCATTGCGAATTTCTCGACTGTCAAACCGAGGTTTATTTTCTGATAATGTATGGAGATATTTTCTGAGTGCTTTATTATTGGCGTTTCACTTTCACGTTTTGCGTTTCGTGGTCTGGTTGACTGAAGGAAAATACGCAATAAAATGGTTTAAGCCTACGCTTTATGGTCTATTGTTTGGTCAAGTGAGTCCCCCTTTCAATCAGGTATCTAGTTTCATTGGGCAATCGAGAACTGTACCTACTAATTTAGCGAGCGAAGAATGTTTGTCTTTGTGCCCATAAAAAATATCCATAAAACTACGTAGTTTTGTTACCAAAATTCATAAAATTATTTTATTTCACTTTACAATAGGGGTTTATAATTGTTGCGTAACGCCAATTGATTTTATTTTTATTATGTTCATGCATTGTCTGTTTGGGTGTGGCAATGTTGAAAGGTATATGGGATAGGCAATAATAAAAATAAAGTAAAATATTAAATTAATTAGTGGACACGAATACACCGTTTCAGTGACCTTTGTCACGATTGTCCTTCTGGCCCATGGAATTGCAAGACATATATGTGAACACTGAATTGACGGAAAAAGTAAAAACATATATTAATGCGATACCAAAGCGCAAGTGACCAAAACTCACCAAGACATTTTTTTTTATATTTGCCCAGTACCAAGTCTACCGCGATATTCCCGATTGTACACGGAGAAAAATGAGGCGCTGCATCGCCAAGGGAGGCCGAACAGCGCCCTGTATGCCTGATTGGTCATGAACACAATCCAAGTACAGTCAGTGTGTTCATGACACCTTAAGTGTACACAGAGAAAAATGTTATTCTAAAATACGATCATTTATTCGTAAAAACGTTTAAAAACGGCACTGAATTTCTTACGAACAAATTAACAGTGTTTCAATGTTTATTGGCGGGAAAATGTAAAAATAACTTATTGGTATACGTACGAAATTACGTATTATTCTTACATTTTCCCGCCAATAAACATTGAAACACTGTTAATTTGTTCGTAAGAACTTCAGTCCTGTTTTTAACCGTTTTTAAGAATTTTAGAATAACATTTTTCTCCGTGTGTGTAATAATTAATAATGATTTGAGTACAGGTCCTTGTCAACATAGCAGGACAAGCAGTAGTACCTACATGAATATTAATTTAAAGCTACGCACGAACATGTCTACTCAGTTTAAAATATGCTATAGAAACATGCTTTTCAATGCCTCATTTGCATCACAATATCAAAATTCTCAATATGGGAGTGCAACATTGAATGCATCTGACGGTATTGAAAGGCAAAAGAAGTGAATTAATTACAGAAGATACGCAGCAATATAATAAGACGTTTTCCAAGAGAACGTGGCATATAAAACAAAGAAAAAATATAAATATTACGCAAACAACCTTCGAAATTTTTGAAGGCTTGGTATATAAGTTATCCACAGGATCGTTGGCCACATTTTGGCCAATTTTCAAACAACCGCGAGCGTCTGCTGCCCAAAATTTGACCAATTTAAAGAGATTTTTAGAATCTTCGATTTATCACCAAGCTAACTCATTAGTTTCACAATTTAATAACAGATGTCTCGCTACTCTTCTGAATTATTTGTTATTGACAATCCGCGAAACGAAATTATTGAAACATTTTTTTTTACAAATCATTGACCATGTGCTTAGATGTCAAAAAATGAATGTTCGAAATTAAATTTATATCTGTGATTATCAACTATGCCATAAAAAGACACACACAGAAGTCACAATATTTAATATTGCTGTAAATAGGTACCACGAACCCCAATTTCAAAGTAAATGAATCGCAAAATTCAAACATTTATAAATTAAAAGATTTTTAATACAATTTTTTTTTTAAATCCTAAAAATATGGGATAAACGGTCAAATGTACTCGTAGGTGCATTCAATGGCTCTCTAATACAATAAGCAGTCTATATTTCTCCATATTAAAATTCGGAGGGATGATATATCTATTAAAAGAGGGCGTTAAAATTTCTGAGCGCTCAAGTATGAAATTAAATTAATTTAATTAATTATATATATTAAATTTTATTTATTTCTTTTAAAAATTGAAATAGAGTTTAAACTTAATAACAGTAAATGAAATTATATAGCGGAACGGTGGATAAACAGAAAGAAAGATCTTTACGGATATAGATGTCGGTCAAGAATTTAACCGAAAATGAGATAAAGACGACACTTATTTGCAAATCATTGGAACTAACAGACGGGTTTTGCAAAGGCAAAAAAAGAAGAAAAAATTATTATGTCTATTGCCACATATCTATCACTATAACAAAAAAACTATAGGATCTTTCTTACAGTCATAAATTTCTAAAAAATAAATTTGAACTTAGAAATAAATGAAACAAGAAAGTCTGTTTTATAACCAAATAGCAACTTTTTTTAAATTTACAAAAATTATTTTATTCCGTTTACCCCCTTGTACGTGTTCAGCATTATTTACTTACCAATATAGTTGAATAGTCAATGGCACGAAAGGATTTAGTAGGTACTCACCTGAAAAGAAAGAAAAAAAAAACAAAATTAATATTACAATGAAAAGGTTTTGTGGCGTTGAAAACCACGCGAGGAGAACAATATACGTATCAAATTCAAAGACAATGAAGCTATATTGCCTAATGAAAACTTAATGGTGCAAACCCGAGTAAATAGCACAAAACTCGCTGAATTTTATTCGCAGACAATGTTGATTTAGGATTATGGACTGAAGGCGTATATACACATGCACGGGGCAGGTTGTTACTGCTGGGTAAACATGAAATATGAAGAAACAGGTACTCGTAAGAGTACTTGGTGGATGGGGAACGCCGCTATCCACCTCACAACTCACAATGCTCGTATTAAATACACACAAGACGGTAAATTCTGTACAAGTGTACCAAAAGCACTTACTGTATGAAAGGTAATGGTTGAAAAGAGCCCTGCTTAGGTAATACATACGTGAGAACAGACTAGGTTATTCAACAAGGCCACTCGAACATGTGCCCTACCTCATATTACTAATCATTAATTAATAATCCTTAAATACGAATTATGCTACTAAGTGGATTAATATTTTTTGTGTGTGGTTTAAGATTTAAAACTAAATTACTACAGGTGTACTAACACGTTTACACGGAGAAAAATATTATTATAAAATACGATCATTTTATTCGTAAAAACGGTTAAAAACGGGTCTGAAGTTCTGACGAACAAATTAACAGGGTTTCAATGTTTATTGGCGGAAACATGTAAGAATATTTTGTTGGTATACGTACGAAATTACGTACTTACTTACGTACTTACATTTTCCCGCCAATAAACATTGAAATCCTGTTAATTTGTTCGTAAGAACTTCAGTCCCGTTTTTAACCGTTTTTACGAATAAAATTATCGTATTTTAGAATAACATTTTTCTCCGTGCACTGTTAAAAAATTATAGTTCACTCCTACTAGCGAACCAATTCTTAATTTTTTTTAAAAATTCTTTATAGTTTCCGTCTAGGATCTAAGCTATACATTTCAGTTAAGTTAACACTAACATACACATTTTTCTATATATTTCCTTGTTTTAATCTATAAAATATATGAATATATCGTCGTTGCATATTTAATATGACCTATGTGAAGATAGTTATTTTTGTTCTTTTTTATCCATCTTCTATAATACGAGCCATGTAATAATATCAAATATTTAAGGAGATAGAAAACAAACCATGTGCCAAAAATCTAAATATTGCATTTCAATTTTCAATGTCACAGGTTCATATTCTACATCAAAACTTAATGTTACATTATTAGTATATGTATACCACTGGTCAGTGGTCGAGTTGGCACCGCGTTTGAGTACCACCCAGACGTCATGTGTTCAATTTCTCGTCTGGCTGAGTCCTCCAACACAACACAAACAACAATTTCCGCTTATTGTTGTGGTAGTAGAACATTAAAAAAAAAAGTTATTCGTAACCCGGGATTTTTTGTCTTTCTTTTAAATTTTTTATTAAAATTAAATTAATAATGTTTGTCACATGAGAACGGGTCGCTCCTACGACTCGTTCTTGAATTCAACAGCTCGGCTATGGAACGATTGGCCGGCTTCTGTGTTTACTCCCTGATACAAAATGGGTACTTTCAAGACCAAGTTTCACTCCTTCCTTTCCACAAAAAAAAACCCCACACAACAACCCAAAAATGACATAGGCCCTGAATGAAAATATTTTCCTCGTCCTTGTGGATTTAATGTGAAAAATGAGTATCCACAGCCTTATTGCTCACTCGTTTAAGTTTATATTTGTAACCTTTTCTCATTATTTTCCTCTTAGTTAACCTTGAGATAAAACTTAATCGGTTGATATTGTATGTACCCGGCGAGAGAGAGGCGTGTTTTGGGACCTGTGAGCGCTGACCTGAGACCAATAAGAGTCGGAATTCAACTAATGTACTTTGAGCTTGGGCTCCTCGTGGCCACCATGACACATGCATGATCGCTGCCGAAAGATAATATTGTATCTTCAACGGTTCGGTGATTATTCCGACCACGAATATTCCACACTAAAAATACTGATTATTCCGACCACGAATATTCCACACATTAAATACTGATTATTCCGATTACAGATTATTCCGGACTCGATGATTCCATACAAGGAATACTCCGAACACAGATTATTACACAAATAGAAAACTACGAACACACATTTTTATAAATAAAAAAATAATATTAGTTCCTCACAGGTGCTCTGAGGAAAAAATCTTTGGGGATGCTGTGAGGAGGAAAGGCTAGAAAAAGAAGATCTGGGAAGGAAAAAAATATTGGGTTGTGTAGGAATCTGGGGGTTAATGTGTCCAGGAGTTACGGACGTATGAATCCATCCCTAGATTAGATCTCACTCAACCATTATCTCCCGATCCTGCCTACCACGCATAGGTGGGCAAACACATTCGCTGTCAAGACCTAGACAAATCTTGCCCCATGAACCCGGGCATCCCAGCTAAGTCACCGAACGTTGCGAACCACTTTATACAATACAGTTTATTCTGCCAATTTTTTTTTTGTATAATTTTTTCTTTAATACTATATTGTTATACCTACTCGTGGGCTTACTCATAACAATAATAGTGTTGATTTGCAATGATTAATTAGACAAATCAAAATAAAAATTATATTACTTACATCAAGGGGGAGAAACTTTAGGAATCTTTTAATTTTCATGGAAATCGACTTTATACGTATATTTATATCCCCAACGAAAATGTAAAACGAACTCATTAACATAAT
Organism: Limnephilus auricula; assembly: GCA_951813805.1. Classification (NCBI taxonomy): domain Eukaryota; kingdom Metazoa; phylum Arthropoda; class Insecta; order Trichoptera; family Limnephilidae; genus Limnephilus; species Limnephilus auricula. The sequence continues at coordinate 8,533,330 of OX638408.1, forward strand.
TCATTTAATTTTACATTTAATTCATTGTTAGTTGGAAATGTGAAAAGGTGTTAAAAATTCTACAATGAAATTTGAAACGTTACAAAACAATTAGGTACTTTTATGTAAAAAGAGAACTATTTTGGTTCGGTGATTAAATGTGCGCAATTATCTGTTTCCGGGAAAAAATGTGTGTGCAATAATCTGTGTTCGCAATTTTTCTTGTGCCGAAAAAAATGTGCGCAATTGTCCTGATCGGAATAATCCAAGCACACTCATCAACATACAGTGAGTCAGTTCTTTGGCCGAGTTTCCTGTTAACATCATGACTGACCTCTCTTTGTCCCAGGTCAAGCTGATTGACCTCGCCAAAACTAGAAAGCAGAAGATGCGAATAATTGGTTCGAACAATTCTGCGGTCTTAGGTCAATTTATGATAAGTGCAAAACCAGTAGTTTTGTGATAAGTGTGACATTTCGTTAAGTGTTTTGTCCCATTTCATTTCATAACTTTATCTTATATACAAACGGTCCACCAAAGTTTACCAGCAAAATTCATTATTATTTTTCGATTTGCCGCACAAAATGAAAGTTTATAACTATTCTCATAAGAAATAATACATTTTCTTATTTTCAGATATTCTTATAGATTTAATCTGTAGGTTTGTACACGACGAAAACCGTGACATTCATGTTTCTAAGTTTAAGGTGATGTTTTTTCAAATAAGTGATTTTTATCCGTTCTGGAATTTCTTCTAGGTGACATTCTTATAAAACTAGTATAAATTACATTCAAACATAACAAACTTCATTTCAAAATTGTTATCCATTATATACCAATGCACACAGAAGTATACAAGTCTGAATGTTTTATTTTGTAAATCATCACATTATGTTATCTGATTCCTTGTGTAGGGAAAGAGTTTACCATATACACAATACAAGATTCACACAAAGTTAAAGAATGGTGGTTCCGAAATGTATCAGAAAGTGAAAGAACCCCAAACTATATTGTATATTGTACCCAAAATATTTAATACACTTCCAACAACAATTAAAAATTAAACCATTTATAACTACTAAAGTCAAATATGTATAATCTAAGAAATAGGCTATTAGACACGGATGATTTATAATTATGACTTTATGAATCCCTTGTATTGCTAATTCACGTTAGGACTTAATATTTTTCTATACCTCATATACTTACCTATGTTCCCCTTCCGCCACCTCTTTCCCACCCTTATCTCCTTCCCCTCTCGGGTTCCCTTTTCACCTCTTCCCCTCCCCCCTCTACCGCTGTCCTCTTCTCGCGATCTTCCCTCCTCACAAATTCCCCTTCCACCTTCTCCGCCTTCCCCCTCCCTCGTCCTCCCTCCCGCGAACCGCCCTCCTTCATTCCCCTCCGCCCCTCCCGGATTCCTTCCCTCTCCTGTTTTTTTCCCTGCAGCTAAACTCAATAAAATACACTCATTTTTCAAACAACTTGCTTGTGCCCTATTGCATTTAATTTTCAATTTTCGTAATCCAGAACTTAGCAAAATAGAAATATTGCTATACAGAAACTTTCACGGGGCATGTCCACAACAACTGACCAAATTTTTATCGCAATCGGATGAATAGTAGAGGAAATATCTCTATATATATATATATATATCAAACTCGCCAACTGTCAAACGTACGAAGTAAAAATAGTCGGTAAGTTTTCTGAAATTTTTCAATTTTCAGCGCAATTTACTTAATTTTTCTTTCCGTAAGAACCTTCTACAAAGTCATAGAAAACTATTAAAAAAAAAGATGAATGAAATAGGTAAAGTCGTTCTGAAGTTATGGCGTGACCAAGGGAAACATGGATTCATTTTATATATATATATATATATATAGATCGATAGATATTATAGATTTATACTTATACTTTTCTATTAATTTAACCGTGTTATTACATTAAATGGAGAAGATGTCTCTATGTAGGTACATCTGACAAACTACAAAATAAGTTTAACAAGCTTCAATGAAAAATTTTAATGTTATTAACTGATCTTTTCTCATGAGAAATGTTCTCTTAGTAAAAATAGCTGTGAAATGTCACTTTGACCTTTGACTTCGGAATTTAAAAAAAACTTTTCAGTTCATTTCATCGCATTGCAAGACAATGGAATTTTAAAGCTGCGATGTGTTATTTTTGTAACTTGACAAGGAAAATTAAAATGGTAAATGAATTTATCAAACCAATACTTTTACCAACTCTCCTTTGTTCGTAGTTTATAGCTGGTATTAATAAGCTCGTGGGTGGTCGGAATTTCTTAAATCAAAACCTAGATTCGTATATTTATTGTGATTATGATACCAAAATATCAAACCACAAATACTAGAGTGTTTGTTGTTTTTTTTTTCTTAATCTATTTTCTTATTAGATTAACATCATTCGAAGCCTTCACAGCAATCCGTCGCTTAACGAGAGACTGAGACTTCATTTAAGAAAATAAATAAAATTCATGTACTACTCTCATTAAATAACATAATATATATCAAATAATTACTTTTCCAACAACATGTGTTCGCTATTATGTCCTCTGCGCGCAAACTGTATATAAATAAACATCTTTTAACTTTAATCTCAAGTGACCTACCAGGTAAGTATGGTCCTGTACATTTTCATTGAAAAAAAAGATATATATAATTAAAAAAAAAAAAAAAAAAAAAAAAAAAAAAAAAAAAAAAAAAAAAAAAAAAATAAATAAATAAAATAAAATAAAATAAAAATACATGTACATTTACACTTTCGGGGTGCACCGCGCTGGTTGTTCAGATGCATTGTACATATAGTTTTGTATCGCTGATCAAAGAACCGGTGGATTTGCATCCATTGTTTTAGCCATAGGTTTTTTATATTTTCTAGTGTGTAGTTAGAAGTAAGATTGTAGAAATTATTGAAATTTGTACAGCGCCCTTGAGGTGATTTTTCACAAAAACGGCGCTATACAAGTCATCCAATTATTATTATTATTATTAAATGCCAGCACCTCCAATCAGCTTGCACGGATTTGAAGATGATATTTTGTACTTTTCCTTTTCTATGATGCAGGTCGTATCGAATATCTAGAATCTAGACTGCAACCGCAAGTGTCACAACACGCTCATGTGCAGTGAAATTTGATACACACGCCACCTGTGGAAAACAAAGGCCTGAACCAACAGATGATAATTATTATAATAAATTCATGTCTATTTGTGTAGGTACGTACCTATATCAAATAATTTATTTAAGTTTTTAATCCAGCGGGACTGGGTGGATGGTGCAATTCCAGTCTGCCATGTTACATGAGATTTAATAAACAAATATTAATTATTATAAGCAATAATTATTAGCCTGAAACACTCATCAATATTGAAACCTCTCCCGAGAAAAGATATATGTCGCCGACGGAACTCGAACCCGCACCCCTCTGTTTGCCGGACAGGAGCTCTACCATTAAGCTACGGCGGGATACCTCCTACCCGCCAAATGATTCAATATATACCTAGTGTTTCATTCAACAATTATCGCTTATTATATTTTTTCACCTGCAAACATTAGTTTATCAATTTAAAAAAAAAATAACAAATATTACATTTTTAAAACAAAATGAAAAAGATAATAACGAATATGAAACACAAGATAGGGAGGTAATAGTTATATAAAATGAAAACATAATATAAATAAAATTGAAAGATGATCCTCGGGGAAGTCGCCGCAATAATTTCTATAGCTTGCTTCTAAAAGGGCAATAATTGACAGTTTTTCGATAATACAATAAACTTTTTTGATTTCGCCACAAAATTGGGTTATTTTCCGAATTATAGAGGAGCTTTTCGATTTCAAGAAAGAATTTTTCTATTTTGGGGATCAATCTTACACTAGAAAATCGCTTTCTCGAATTTTAAACGTAATACTAATAATAATAAAATCGTTTATTCAGCAATAGATTTTTTTTACAATATTATACATTTTTGTGCTTTTATCATTGATTCTATTGACGAAAAAGTCAATGCTCAGCTACAATTCAGGATTTCTCCTGGAATGCAGCTGGTTTTCAGCAGTGCCTCTAACTTGTTACAAACAACAAAAATTTCATCGTATGTAGGCCTCGTGAAATTTGAAAACCGATTTTATCCCTTTTAGAAGCAAGCCATAGAATTGATAAAATAAAGCACTGGCCACAAAAGTGTAGTATTCTATTTTATTGTGTCACATTAAAGTTCCGAATTTTATTGTTGAACAGGTTAGGGTGTTTAAAAAAATAGCCTATTGGTGTATATATTTATATTTTTTTAATTACTCAATTATCTATCAATTTATATACCCTTAAATCGAATTACAAAAAAAAACTAATGTCAATATGCATCATGATGAAATCTTAAAGCATTCAGACATAATTCTAAAATATGCAATGAAAACCGTTCGCTAAGTATCTCTCTCTCTGATCGATCGTAAACTTCTTAATTTATTGCCAATCTAATTTACAAATGCATGATAACTATTACATCATCATATTATTTGAAGCTATCCAAAATGTCTAAACGACGCACATTAACAATAAAATGGTAGGGACTTTTGATGATATGTTTCATCAAATTAATAGGTTTAGGTGAACCAAAAAAAAGTCATTGTTCTTGTGAACTGATATTTTCCCTCTTGTTTATAATTAATTTTGTTTATAATTAATTCTTCCGGTAGCCAAGTCAAAGAAAACTCTAATTAATTAATGCATTACATCATTAGGTAACCTCACCACTAACCACAACATGGTGTTGATTATCCAGGTCACTTATAATAAAAATAACACTGTGGCTTCATCATCTGCCATTTAAATGTCATTATGTCATCATCCGGCCATATGTTTTAATTATTATCCATACACAATTGAACGACTGCGACGATCTCATAACTCTCTATTAATGGCCTTCTGGATTGGCGCTATTGTGACGTAATTGCTGTTTTCTGCGTGGTGTTTTCCACTTCCACTCGATTCTGTATTTCTCCTCTCCGGTTCTTCGCAGATATCGTGAGTGAGGCCTTTCACCTTAAGAAGATCTGAAATTCACAGCGCTTCTTTAAATGTAGCTCGCACCGTTAAAATCAACACCATCGATGATTCCTCAGGGATTCTAGATTGTGTGAACGTGAACACATGCAAACCACAGAAGAATAGCCACTCTATCTTATGCCATCGACTGGCTAAATGACTTCACCTTCTCAAATTGACCTCCACCAACTCTCCTCCGCCATACAAAGATGAAGAAGAATTAGTCCTTTAGCTTAAAAAAATTTTGAAATGGGGAAATCTGAAAGCCAACAAACCACAGAACATATCATAGAATATTGTCCACTTTACCAGTTTCTTGAAGGTAGATAAATATAATTATATATAAAATATATACCTACATGCTGAAAGAAGTGACTTTCGATGTTGTTGACTGCTGAATAACCTCATCATCCCTTTGTTATTTCCAAAATCTCTCTTCCACAACACGAAAAAAAGAATTGGAGCTATAAGCGTCGGAAAGATCTTACCGCCTGGGAAAGGCCTCCAAACCTTTCAGTTTCTTGCTATCTCATGCTTTTCCCAGTTCCCTATGCCAAAAGATGCATTTTTTGCCTTCACACCATGCAACCACCCAAAATGTAGATCTCTCGCACTGTTTTAAGTTTTATGAATATTCTAGCCGATACAAAGTTTCAAATCCGCTTGTCTCTTGTCTAATGTTAAGTCTTAGAAAAGGAAGCCAGTTTAGTATTGATTTCTCCATTGCACGTTAAGCTTCCTCGCATTATTGTTCCAGTGTGTTCTGCTATTGTGTGTGTACAAATAGTATAATATTATGCAGAGTTTTAACTAATACAGGGATGGCGAACGTACACCTAATACACATATACCAAGATTTCACTCGAGACATTTTTACGATACCTGATAAAAATCTCCAATCCTCGGTCTCATTTGTTGTTGTGCAAGCTGGATTTGAGAGCCAGTGTCGTGTTTGGGTCGGGTTATGTTAGTTTAGCTTAGGTTAACTTAAAATAGATTAGCCTTAGCCAAGGTTGAGTGAGGTTAGGTTTTACACCCTGCCCTAAACTGCAGACATTTTACTAAAACGCATATCATTTGACTAAACGCCAGTTTGAATGTGTCTTGTTCTCAACTACATTGTCGATTTTTAAAAGACTTTGCCACAGTTGAAAAATAAAGTTCCCCGTCCCTGATCTAGCACAATCTCCACCCCGCTGGGCGAGTACCGAGTACTGTATACTCAACTCTGTATGGCTTCGTTGCGTGGGCTTGTGATTGCCTCTGAGTCCTTGAACTTTGATAGAATAGTTACGCGTCGTACTCTCGGATATACAACATGCAGGCATATCGATCGGCAAGAGTTTTATGTCCATTGTTCCAACGTGCAATCGTATTCAGCTGATCAGCATCTAGTTTTTGAGTAGAGCCAACTAGTAATCGCTACTACTCCTGCCTCTTGCCTGGTTTTAACTCTTGTATTTTCTTATTAAAGGTTTAAAAAGTTTGGAACCAGCAAATAAAATGGTGTCTTATTTTTAAAATTTCGTTCAAAACTACGAACAAACTTATCTTCCTTTCTTTATTTATATTTTTTATTTTAACATGTTTGTATTGTACAAGAGAATGTATATGCTCCACGCTAGGAGTTCCCCTGTATTGTGCACGACATTTTAAATAGGTTAGGTTAGGCTTATTATTAAATTTTACGCACCAGACTTTTAGGTCCACTTTTCCATATAAATGATCATCTAGTAAATCCACGCCATGCAAGTGTATTATATAAGTATAATTAATACAAAACAATACAAGAACAACATGTTAACCTACCAGACTATTAAATGGGAAAATAATTCACCGACTCCAGATATTTTCATATCAGAGGGTTCGGCTCGGTGGAATTCCTAATTTGACCGATAAATCCTACCGATCCCTCAATATAAATATTTAAATAATCTTTCGTAATCCTACATGTATTTAAAATGACTTATTTTTGCATTTTTACATACAAATTCTTTGACAAATCTAATATGCCTAAATTTTTAATGAGAGAGCTAGTTATAATGCCAGTAGCCGAAATAATTATTAGTATATTCCCTATTAAGATTATTATGGGAATATTTAAATGAACAAGGTTATGGGTTAAAAACAATCTTTGCAATTACATTAAGCTTTGCTAGTGTTTATTGCAATATATTTCAGGATATTTGAATATATTTAATAGATGGTAAATCAATCTGTGATATTCAGACTCCTTATTCAATACCCCTTTAATACAAGGCAATAGAATCGTTCACACAATAAACACTTTCACATCATTACACTTACACACTATTAAACTTTTGGTAAACGTTGAACAAATATCTGACATCAATTCTTACGACAGTTAGATTCACATTGATGTTGCGAGCAGGACATAATGTTGTTACGTTGGTCTAAAAAATCCAGGGAGAAAAGCTAAGCGATTTTCATTATGCCACAGCTCACCGTTCATGAAATTGGGCAGCTTTTAAAAACGTAATTCTGCTGTATGTTTAAAGTATTCATTTGTAACATTGTACATTTGTTATTGCGAAGAATAACTGAACACTTTACGCAATTATATAATTTATAAACGACGCACACCCGACCTGCCACTCCCGACCCCAAATTAGCAATCTCTCATTCCTATAATTCCTATATAAGATGCCTTATAATTTATTACATAGGTTGCACTTTTTTAGTTGCTTACAAAATGCATATTATAAAAAAAAAAATTACATCCACAAAACAATAATATATATCAAAAGATGCCAAGAAAACAATCTTATTTTTTTATTATTTTTTATTTATTTTTTTTTTTTTTTCAATACATTCATTATAAAATGTTTTGGCTGCCCGACTAGGAAGAATCCCGTTTTAGGGCAGTCAAATTAGGATGATATATGGAACATATGGAACGTGTCTTGTACAAACAAAAATATTTGGAAGAAATGAAGAGAAGAGAAAGAATAAAAATAAAAAAGATAACAAATAAGAATTTAAAAAAAAAAGAGTAATAAAAAAAAATAAAAGTTTTAAATACAATAACTGTTGTTTGTTTAGCACAGATATTGAAATAATATAAAAATAATAATAATGGGTATTTACTTAACAACAAATTGAAACAAATTATAACAAACCAACATTAAAAACAGACAGACAGAGCATTGCACGTAACTCTTCAAACAGTCCTACATAAATGTGTTGGATAAAATAAAAATAAGGAAAAAAAAGAGAAGAGACAAAATAAAATGAAATAACCAACTGTGTTTCGTAAGAGTTACCACAACGGTTTGAGAAGAACTGACAGAGTTATGTGCAGCATCGTTCTCTTCACAACATGATGCAACTCTCTGAGCACGTAACACTTTTGTTCTCATCTTGCATTACTTAGTTGCATTAGCTTTTAATATGAAAACTTATAATATTCTTCTTCTTTGTACGATGGTGACACCACCATTTTTTTTTAAAGCTTTATTCCGCATTTTGTCGCATCCTGGAGAGTCAGTGCTTACATTAAATTTAATTAAATACTTCGCATAGGTAGGTACTTTGTTTATTCTCTATATTTTTTTAAGTCACTTTTTAAATAATAATTCCAACCCATACCCAACTATCTGGCACCACAACCTTTAGAAAACCGAAGAAAACAATTTTTGATAAACATTTTAAGTAAAATTCCTGTTTCCAAAATTTTGTTGTTCACTTTTTTGTTTGCAACAAACAGTGTTCTGGAAAATTTTTAACAAAATGATGCAATTCTGTATAATTTTTGGATACGTTCGTTTCTTCTTCTCCTTGTACTACTTACTTTTCGGATCGGAGACCCATCACCTCGACAACGCACCTCCAGGCGTCCGTCCTAAGTTACTTCGACGGCCTCAGTCCATTGGAGGCCCAACCTCTCCTCGCACAGTCTCCGAAGTAGCTTCTCCCAACTTTGCCTGGGGCGGCCCATTGAATGTCTTCCCTCCGGAATCGCATTCTGTATATATACTACGTCATAAGTCATCCCAATTGCGACTTGTCTATGAATAGATAATCTAGCTAATTATGGTCTAAGCAAAATAAAATAATTGGCTTGAGTTTAATCATGTTAAGTTTATTTTGGTTTAGTTTTTATTTGTGTCCCTCCCACTTCTATAATTGAGCCCTTGCTAAGCCCTTACAAGAATATTGTTGTATCCAACAATATTCTTGTTTCGAGAAAAATGGAAAAAACGAAACCAGTTATGTTTCATAACATTTTATATTTAAAATACAATAAGCATACAATTCTTAAGACTTTTAAAGGAAAATTCGTGATAAAGGGCTATTAACTTAGAATTTATTGCAAGAATTTGTGCTGAATTCGTGATAAAATGTTGTATATGAAAATTTCACATACAACATTATTCCACAAAACGTTTTTTTTTTACTTTTCTGACCCTCAAGAAAGCACCATGCTCTTTTAACATCAATTTAAATATGTCATTGATGCATTTGAGTTTAAAAAGAAAAATATGAGTAAATGAAACTATTTACAATCGAGATTTTGTCTTGAGATTAACATAGAGCATTATTCCACAAAACTGTTTCAATGGCTAAAACGCAGCCTTAACAATATTTTTTCTAAACGAATTCTACTTTTATGTATTCTTCAGTTAAAATGTATGTAGTTGAAGCCATAATACGTTCATTTTCTCCATTTATTCCCATGAATTAAACCAATCTCTGTGATTTTTGTAAACGGTTTTTTACAAAATTTTTCCACAAACCGACATATAAAATGCTGCCACAGTCCTAAAAACTTTTCATTGCCATAACCCCTATCTTAAAAGATGCGTAATAATAATGTCAACATTATTCCATCAATAACTCAATATTGATAGTTTTGTTAGATACAACATTATTCCGGGCAAGGGCTCAATCACAAAATCGCTGTGCAATTCAAGACCATGATTGAAATGTGATTCTATATCTGTTTTGTTATTCCTTCATCAGGTTTACATCTATTCCGCTCTGTATCCAAGAATCTCTGAGAAATTTCCTAACATGTTGCATTGTCTTGCTGTCTACCTATCTTTCCTTTTCTTTTCTATGAAATTTCCAGCACATTCTTCGAAGTTTTAATGATCAATAAATTTCTAGTTAGCTCTTTGAAATTATGCGCTTACGTACGTTGGGGGATAAATTTCTTAAATATGCCTCCGTTCTTCATTTTTGTTGATCAATTTAAATAAAAGTTCTACGTTTGATCTTTAAGTATTACACAACAATCTGATTAAAGAATTTGATAGGTCATAAATATACACACCTTGGCAAGTAGTTCCTCATCACGTATGCTGCATCGTTAAATGATCTATTTTCCGTTTATCCGTTCCTGATAAAACTTCTTAAGTTCCGGCCTTAAAAGATGTCATCCGCCATACCATAACCGCCGCACAGTGCTTCTTCGATCCCGTACAAGGCTGGGCACAAATTTATAATTACCAACAAAAACTCTCTTTTTAACTTTTGAAGGTTATTCCCATCAATGTAATATGTCTTTGAAGAAGAAGATAACAATAATAATATAATTTTTAAAATATAAAAATGAACAAGATACATGGAAGTATAAAAAAAGATAATGGTCGCAACTGGGACTCCCAGTTCCTTACGTCTAACCGGGGCATACTACATAATAGATCGCAATGACTGAATTGGATAAAACCTATGTCCCGGTTGGACGTGAGGTTCTGATTAGATTATTATTATTATCTTCTTCTTCAATGTTATAATTATCAAATTGTAGCAAAAATTAATAATTAACATTCCTACAGGTTGGATCACTAAGGACGGATAGTTTGAAAATATGTTAACAACCATCAAATATTTGAAGTTAATTTTCACGTTCTATGAGATTTCTGCTATTATATCATTATAGGCCAGTTGCTTCTTAAATCTGAAATAATCACAGTACGTGAATGGAACTTTCACAAAATGTGAAAATTACCTTAAAATATTTGAAAAAATGTATTTTTTCTTTTAAATAACCCATTATATATACATGGCACTCAAACTCACAAATAACGAAATCACAGGTAACGATGAACAAGGTCTTTTTTGACAAGATGCGTTTCACAAAGGGAAAAGAGAAACCTCAAACACAAAGCTTGGGAATGTGAACATCAGGAGTAAATTTCTAGTTTTTTGTGTTTGTTTCGAGTATGGAGGCTAGGTACTAACAATAAATATTAATATTATATAAGCTTTACACAGGAGACCCTGAGGGAAATTATTTTATTCCTATGTCATCCTCTGTGGAGAGTACAAGTATTTTTAATGGGAGGAATTTCTGGTAAAGAAAGGTTATGAGGGGGTAGGGGTGGGGGTGGGTTCAGTGTATCCGCTGCCAATACCTAGGCAAACCGCACCTAATGAACCCGGAACCCCTACTAACTCACCAAACATAACGAATCACTTGGGATGACCTATGGCAGAGGCGTTGGTTATCCAATAAATGGTTTCCGGTCGGCGGTACCGTACATATCCGCCTCCTAAATAGAAATTGTTTTTTTGATTTCTAATGAGCGCCATGCAGTATTCATCCAAGCTTTAGTGATGTTAATTATTTGGACCAAAACTTATTTTTTTTAATTTTATAACTAGCTTTTTATGGGATTGAAGCACTGTGCACTGCCTGCACTCTGGAACATTTGCAGGAGTATTAACGATTTTATGGCAAGCCGCATTATTATTATGCCTGCTAGAATAATATATATATATTTTACTACGGAGATGAGCTTTAAGTGTGCCGTAAATGAGATCTTCACGTTTACGGGTCCTAATGCTATTTATGGGAGTTCGTTATTACCATAATATCGTCTTTTCAAATGGTGCGGTAATAATGTATTCATGCACGCCAATTTTATAATACGGAAGCGGTCGTTCGTTGCACTTAAGTCTTAAAATGATAATTGGTTATTTATTTAGCTCAGTTGTGCGACTTACCCCATCTATCCTATAAATCCTTTATTTTTACATTTACTCAGTCAGTAAGTCAATTCTATATCCTACTGGGCTTTATAAAGTATCTTTACAACAAAATTGCTTTTTGAACATGTCACAAACTTTGAAAAGGTTAATAAGTACGGACATATTTATGTATCGGGTAGATGACCTTACATTTGGCCCTCCAAAATTATAATTAGTATAAAGTTGTAATTAGTTGTTCATTTTTACCATTTTCAAACCTAAAATCGACTTCAAAAATACCTTTAACAATAGGTGTTTAATATCAAACGAATTTATTTATAGTGCCGATTTTTTGTACTTATACGTTGGTATAAACAGTAGACATACAAGTTGTTTTATCCTTGAAGCATTTAAATGAAAATATGTTTTATCCTTGAGGCAAGAAGAGATGAGAAGATCCAAGATGCATGAAGAGCCAAGAAGATACATTAAGATACAAGAAATAGCAAGAAGAGGCAAGCAGATGAGATGAGGAGAGGCAAGAAGAGACAAGAATAAGTAAAAGAGACAAAAGGATTCCAGAAGAGACAAGAAGAAGCAAGAATAGAAAAGAAGATACATGAAAAACTACGAAGGTTCAGGAAGATCCAAAAAGAGCCGAGAAGAGGCAAGAAGAAGGAAGGAATAAAGAAAGGAAATACAAAATCATAACGTTCAATCCATTCCTTTATTCTTGCCCATCCTAAATTCCAATATTGGCTTATTAGGTTGCCATGTATACCGGTCGATTACACCTCAACCTCCTTCCTATCCTCAGAGCACTTGTCCCTAGTCCTAACAAATTAGTACCCCCTGGTGGACCGGTCTTACCAGGACAGGATTGCTCCTGTCTGGGGTGGTACAATCGTATCGCATCGTATCCTTGTATATGCCATGTATACCGGTCGATTACACCTCAACCTCCTTCCTATCCTCAGAGCACTTGTCCCTAGTCCTAACAAATCAGTACCCCCTGGTGGACCGGTCTTACCGGGACAGGATTGCTCCTGTCTGGGGTGGTACAATCGTATCGTATCGTATCGTTGTATATGCCATGTATACCGGTCGATTACACCTCAACCTCCTTCCTATCCTCAGAGCACTTGTCCCTAGTCCTAACAAATCAGTACCCCCTGGTGGACCGGTCTTACCGGGACAGGATTGCTCCTGTCTGGGGTGGTACAATCGTATCGTATCGTTGTATATGCCATGTATACCGGTCGATTACACCTCAACCTCCTTCCTATACTCAGAGCACTTGTTTCTAGTTCTAACAAATCAGTACCCCCTGGTGTACCGGTCTTACCGGGACAGGATTGCTCCTGGCTGGGGTGGTACAATCGTATCGTATCGTTTGTTATTCTGCGGTACATCCTCTCTGCACACCCCTTTGGGGTCACATTGTAGTTGTGAAAGTAGGTTTACCGTATTTTCACTAATATAACATAATATAAGTATGCGGGGGGGCCAACTGTCGGAGGACGAACTGTCAAGGAATCGTCGGGCTACTACCTACCTACTGAAATAATGTTTTTAACTCCATTATCTAAACACGCTGTGTGGAGGTGATTTTCCGAATGGATGAGTTTAGCTATGAATTCTGATGAGGTGTAAATACCATGTGACGTAGGTACATGTATTTAAAATGGATATTGCAAACATTTAGTGTTTCATGGAAATTTCGCAATTTGGTCAATAATTACAAGGAAGGAGTCATATCTCATATCTAAATTATTTACTACAAGCTTCTGCCCGCGACTTCGTCTGCGTAGGATTAGTACTTCGAGTAATCTATTTTCTTTTCCTAGGTCTCATCTATGTTTATACCAAAATTCTTAACCTATTTATTTAACTTGTATAATTTTTGATTCGATTCAAAGTATTAGGCGAGTATTTCAGTTAAATTCACTAATTTAAATATTTTCGAAAATAGAATTTTGATTTAACAATCATTGTTTTGCAAAATGTCATTCTCAAATTTTGGCATTTTCTATTGAACAATAATTATTGTTTTCAATATATTTAAAATTAATAGCTAGCTTTATACATTATATAGCCTATATGTTATTCTGATGTATGAGCTATATTATTGTAAAGTTTCATTAAAATCCATTCAGTAGTTTTTGCGTGAAAGAGTAACAAACATACGTACATCCATACAAACTTTTGCGTTTATAATATTATATAGTAAGATTTACTCCAGCCAATCTATTCAAATTCAAAGACTTCTTCGATCGATATCTCACCAAATAAAATAAAAACTGTCATAAATCCTATCACATATTCAAACAACAATCGAACCAAATACGCAGACTTTCTCATTCAACCTTTATTTTCGCTTGCCATGTAATATTTTTTAGAATCTTTTCTTAATATTCGATTCTTCTATTATCTGAAAAATAATTTCGTATATTTATTATATCCCATATTATTTAGTGCATCCCAAGTTGGTATTTTCTCCAATTTACCTTTTGGCCCTTCTTTTATTATTCCCTCAATTCTTCCATGTATTCCTTCCCATTGTTTACCTCATTTTGCCGCTCTCTCTCCCTTCCCTCTCCCACTCCTCCTACGTGCATGGTATCACTAATGCGAGTTCTATACGGCACAATATTCGAGAGGGATTTGTGGAAAACCTTCTTGATCAGATGGACTGACTTGGAATTAAAAAACGCCTTCGACCGGAGCGGAATGATTGTAGATTTGTGGAACTGTCATTTAGAAAACGCTGGCGGTTTTTATACCACTTCCGATTATTATCTCTCGTGAAGACTTGATTTGTTCTCAGGGAGTGATTGCCTTGTTCAGAGTATTTTAGTGCGATGTTATTGCTGCCATCCTGTTTGAAAAATTGAAAAAAACTCACTTGATGCCAATTTTGTAAAGTGGAAACGAAAGCATTTTTTATAACTTTTTAATAAGGTAGGGTGGTTTAGGCATGTAGAACCGATGAACGGAGGAAGAAGTGTCAGAAGATAATGCCGTACATTCGATATTATCTACCTACTTAACCTAGTTTGTTATTATTAGACGGCCATCCGTGGTCGAGGGGCAAGGCTCTCGACTCCCAATCCGAAGGTCGCGGGCTCAAACCCGGCGTGCGCAAATAATTTTTATTTGATGATTTTGTGTTATTTCAAAATTTCTTCATTTAAAATATTATGTAGTACATTTTCGGCACATTCCAGAGTGTAAGATACTCTGAGTGTCGCCCTGGTGTAAGCCCACCATTCAGAATTTAAACGTGTCTTGAAATGGCTTTAGTCGTATTTGGTGACCAGTTCTGAATAGCCAGGTACTTCTTTACCTTCCCCTCCCCACTACCTTCACCCTTACAACATACCCCAATTGGGGATGCCATAATCTCACTGGCTCCAGACGGGAACAGTTGGGACTTATGTATAGTATGCATATAAAAATAAACTAAACCAAGTCAACTTTTGCCCAGATCTAGTGACTAAACATAAATAGCCAGGTACTTCCCCACTTCCCCCTTCCCACCTCCTTTCCCCACCACATTACCTTCAACCTCACTACGTACCCCAATTGGGAATGCCATAGACTCACTGGCTCCAGACGGGAGCAGTTGGGACTCTTGTGCGGTATATTTAAAAAATGTATATATATCGCACATCGCGTAGAAAAGTCGTCAGTCAAAATTTTCAGTTTAATGGTGATTATCCGTGCCCCTCAAAAACCGTATTAAAGTTAGCTCACTCTATCTCCGCGAGATGTCGCTGGTGTCTCTTTTGAGCGGGACCTCTTGTTCTATCAATGATTATTTGTTTTCGCTCTCCTGTAAATTTTACTATTTTCTCTGACATTTTCTATGAGATTTGTGATATATATACATTTTTTTTCAAATATACCGCACAAGAGTTCCAGCTTCCAGAGAGTCTACGGCGATATATATTAATTTTTTAATCTTTATTTTTTAAGTATTTAAGATTGTGCTTTTGATTATGCCTCCAATAAATTCCAAAAGGACTATCTTTAATGGAGAGTGAACAAACCCTTTTCCGATAGCGAATTTATCATTTGCTCCCAGTCATTATTGGCGTACCTACTCCCGGCCAATTTCGAGTTATAAAGTAAAGGTTTCTTTAAAAGAATTTGCTCGTTTATTGCCAGGGTAGTTCAAGTTTAATGGTCGATTGGCTGATTTGATGAAAAAACGCTATTCCTTCGGGCCGGAGCTAGTCAGCCATGTCAAATTAATTGGCAGGTACTTGCGAATAAACTCTTGTCGAAGGGAAGCGAACCTTAAAGCAGTAAAATTTTCTTTGAAAAACGTTATTAATATTTTATGTATTATGTACTGTAATGAGGGAATAAATTGCACCAACGATAGTTATGTTTCACTCGTAATAAAAGCTTTTATTGCAAATTTTATCCATTAAAGTTATATTCTTTTCAATTTGCTCATTTTAATATAACATCGACCTCTCAGTTGGCAAGTTAGACATATCCAAATATTATGTTTTGGGATAATGAGGAAAGCGACATTCGATTGCTCACCGTAAATTCAATCTGTAATATAAAAATTTATGTTTGTTTGTTTGTTCGTGCCTTATGCGCGGCCATACCATTCATCCGATTGCGATAAAACTTTTTACCTAGGATGGTTATAGGATAGTGAGCTCTTGCGTTATGAAATTATTTCCTATACAATTCATACGATTGCGATTTAAATTTGATCCGATTGCTCTAATTTTTTTTTTAATCGTTGTGAACGTCCCTTGAATACTTCTATATACTGGTGAGCTCTCGCATTATGAAATTTGCATACAAAAAATTAAAAAGGTCACGCGAGTGCTTGGAAAAATTGGTGTAATTTGTACTGGTGAGCTCTAGCATTATGAAATTTGCATACAAAAATTAAATAGATCACGCGAGTTCTTGGAAAAATTGGTGTATTTTGAGGAGCTAGGCGGCAGGGAAATAAGGCTGGGGGAGGGGTATGCGAGAGGGTCGGTTAGGGAATTAAGAAGGAAGACGAGAGAGTGGGGGAAGAGGAAGGGTAACGGGGACGAATGGGAATTGACACGGAGGGAGAAACAATTTATTTATTTCAACGCAAGCCAGGTATCAGCTAGTATTATATAATATATTCTCATGTGTCTGTATTTTACGTATTAAATATGTTAGAAAATAACCCCGGATGGCAATACGGTCCGGTACGTTAGTATGAAGTTTTGAAATTTCCCACTTTTAATATAAGTTAATTTTCTCCAGAAAACATCAATTTTTTGTTTATTTCACCACTATTTCAGTTTTTGTGCATTAAAATCGAATTGGCGATGTTTTTATATACAGATTTAGGAAATGAGATTAAAAGAATTTGGCATTCTCAGACTATAAACATATTGCCATTTGTTATTTCGGCTACAGGCATTATACCTGGCTCTCTCTTACAAAATTTAGGCTTATTAGATTTGTCAAAAAATTTATACATAAAAATGCAAAAATCAGTCATTTTGAATACATGCAGGATTACGAAAGTTTTTTTAAATATTTGTATTGTGGAATCAGTAGGATTTATAGATCCAGTTAGGAGTTCTACCGAGCCGAACCCTCTAATATGAAAATATCTGGAGAATTATTTTCCCTTTGGTCTTTGGCGGGTAGACGTGTTGATCTTGTATTGTTTTGTATTTATTATAATACAATTGCATAGCGTGGATTGACTAGATGATCATTTGTGGAAAAGTTTGTGGAAGGGTTTAGTTTTTCCTGTGGGGAAGATTTAACCCGGACATAAAGTCATAAAAACATTATCTATTTTTTTAAATTTAAAAATAGAAACATTAAAAAAATTGGTAAACTTTCGATACTAATAAAGTGAATACTTTTGACTTTCGAAATATTGGCATACAGAGCTCCGGGCCAAAAAGGCCCCTTTCCTTTCATCGTGATTTTAAATAATGGTTGTAGGATAAATAGATTTTATTTTGGTTGCGTTAGATAATAGTTTTGCAAGGTAACATGGCTGCAAATATTGGGAGAATTAAACTTTATGAAGGATTTGTTTTGGTTTCTTGTGAGTCGTTATTATGTTTTCATCGTACTAGGCAATGCAGTTGATGGACGCGTTTTCATGGGTGGTAACATGGCTGCATAAAATGATTCCGCGATACTTAAAATATGATCCTTAAGGAGGAAAACTTCAGAGTCCCGGTGTAGTTGAGAAACCCTCATCCATTATATGGGTAATATTGGTTTTTAGGTTATCAACTCGCTTTAAACAACGTTTCAGCCTTGCGATTTCATTGTGATCTGATATTGGTGGCCCAAGGGTGTTTATTTATGAAGATACCCTCATTATTTTCCTTTACGGCGTTTTACAGCTTTGTGGGTTACGGCGATAACTATCCAATACTGTTTCATATCCAAAAATGTAAAAAATATTAACGCCTCCTCCATTAGACAAATTAGATTCATAATATATATAATTGAAGAAGAAGATAACAATAATAATCTATTTATTTTTTTATATGGTAGAGGTGTATGTCCCGGTAAGACGTAAGGTTCTGGGTTCGAGTCCCAGTTGCGACCGTTATCTTTTATTATTTTTCTGTGTCTTGTTTATTTTCATATTAAATTTTTTTTTTTTATTATTATTGTTATCTTCTTCTTCAATGATATATTACATTGATGGGAATAACCTTCAAAAGTTAAAAAGAGAGTTTTTCTAATAAAAATATATCATAATATATAGACCGAAATGGTGCAAAGAACAGTCAGTTTATGTATTATGCATTCTGTCTTTGCACAGGAAGTGAAGTATGTGTAGATAGGTACGTCTAGCCCATTACAATTCCGGCAAATTACACGCATACGTTAATTACGCCGCGTTCGCCGCCGACCGAATCGGTTTTACGGTCGTTTCGCCGACGTACGGTTCCACTCGTTATCCTTGATTTATGGTTCGTCACACGGAAGACGAACGCTGAGCTGAACTGCCGATGCGTCTGTTCTGTGCGTTGCGTCAAGCATCGGCGAGTCGACCGACGATCGACGTCTCCATAAGACCTCGGTCCCAAGCTACTTCATTGTGGTGAAACGACGCTATTAGGAGGTTTATCATCCGGTGGTAATGCGTAATACAGCGCCGGATCTGCAGAAAATTTCTACGATCGCAGGATTGTAAAAAATAATATTTCCTTCACCAAAATGGGCAAAATGTTTGGGTACCAAATTTAGTGGAATCGTCTGTATTTGCAAAATTATATGTGTTAGTCAAAATGTTCTTAAGGTTTAGCTTTTTATCAGTACAATCTAAGGATTTATCGCATTCAATACAGTTATGTATTATATAAATCATTTATTTTCATGAAATATAACGTCGAAAAAATGACATTTTTAGAATATTAGCTAAAACAAATCTGATAGCAACATTATTTTATATGGATAAAATACACTTAAACTACACGTCAAGAACACCAAATGTCGCAAGTGTCATTTCTTTGCTCTATATCCTACTCTCTAATCCGCCGTTTTGATTGTAGACAAAAGTCGCTCTGCCATTTGCAACCCAGCCACGAAACTGACCACCATATGCTTTTTTATAGAAAAGGGGCACCTTAAAAATAGTGTTTGGATACGATTGTAAAAGTTAAGAAATATTTATAGAAAAACGTATTTTTTAAGAGAAATGTGTCGCAATATTATTTTATTTATGTAGAAAAATGACATTTCTTGTTAAAAATGCTTCCTTTTTTAATAAATTAATTAAAATACTCACGCCATAAGTGTTGTATATCATTTTAAATGCCTTTAAAATGATATACAACACTTAAATTTTAATATGCAACTTAAAAAAATAAATTATGAAACTAAAAACTTTAAACGCATGATGTACCTATTGTAAAATTTGTTATTTTTGAATAATGCCACTTTTCTATTTAACCGACGATTAGTAAATCGAAATAATACTTTTAAACGTTACAAGTCCCATCATTTCTCAGTAAAAATGTCAAGTCTAAAAATGTAAAAAGTGGTGAATTCGGTACATTTTCAATGAAAATGCTTAATTTGAATACATTGCTTTAATTTATATTATGAATGTTTTGATTAAATTTATCCGGTTCTGCACAGCTAGTACATAATAATTTTCTCCATTAACCATAATATATGAACTGCAGCATTAAGAATTTTCTCGCCCGACACATTCCCACACTAATTTAGTCTCCTATTCTTTGTCACATCCCATCGAATTTCTGATCTATGTCTGAAGAATCTGGATCTTTGGATTGCCGAGACAATGTCTTGATATATGACTCCTGAAATCCCTTTGACAAAACCTTTTCTTAGTTGTACTCTGGATCTAAAGAAATAGCTGGATTTAAACAGTCAGGCACTTCCCACCCTTCCTCTTCCTCTACTTCTTTGTTGGGAGTGTTGATGACTCTGGCGTGATTGCCGACTAATCCTAGAATAGTCTAGTTGTCACGTTTCGGTCCATTGATCGCCAAGTTCTGCTTTGTCACGGAAATTTGAACTACGCAGCAATTATTCTACGCTGGAAGGTCGTCTTTGGAATTGGTCGAACTAAAATCATCAGATTTCACGCTTTGTTATAAGATTAGTACAAATTACAAATTGTTAATCGCTTCCTTGTTTAATATGAATAAAAATGTGTAGCATCTATTTTAAATCTTAATATGATTTTTTCAAGCAGGAAAGAATGATGTTTTGATATCCAAATATTTACATGAGATTGTAGCGGGCTACTCTAGGCGTGATATTTCTTTGCGCTTCATCACCAGTCTGTTGTTTGCTCCAATTACAGTGTTTAATAGTAATTTTTTTCTTCTTCTATAATATTTTATGTTATATTGATTGAAACTTCCTGTAACCAATGATCGTCGGTTCTTTACGTGTACCACTATTTTTTTGGGTTGTCCCATTCAAAAGAATGAGTGAACCAACAGCATCCATCTTTACGTATAATTTTATTTATTAATTTATTATTCATTTTCAACGCCCTGATGGGCTTTTACATAATACGTGTATAATACAGTGATATATATGTAATATAATGTTTAAATAAGAAAGATAAACTCGTAGCAATGAACATTATAAAAATGGTAGGTATAAAGGTAAGTGAAAATATTATATTATAAGAAAAGAGAAAAAATAAAATTAACTTGTAAAACATTTTAACTGAGAATCTTTGAGTTACTTTCAAATAAAATATTCTGTGATTTAATTATATATTTTCAGATTGTGTTGACAAGAAATAGGTATATTTAGGTAGACAAGGGGATTTTTTGTGTTGTGGATTAAAGTAGTCCGAATTCGTTGGAATAAATTGTCAAAAACCAACAAGTGTTTTTTATCTTACATCATACAATCTAAATAAGAATCTTGAAAAAAATTGAGTAATTTTACAACAGTGCCCAGCGAACCAGCATGAGAAGGACGAATTGTTGAGCAGTTCTCCGCTTGCGAACAAACGCGCACTAAATCTTCTTCTCCCACGATAATAATATTATTATTTGTACGCAGTTTCTCCTCCGCTGGGCACGTAAAACCCCCAGAACCCGGCGTTGGTTATTGTATATGCGCCTGTCATGGGTTCGAGCAGGTTTGCCCCGTTTAAGCCTCACGTTTTTTTCTCAAAATAAACTCTTCTTTTCTCATTTTCTAAGACGTATTTTCTCCCCTTCGTTCAAAGCCTTACGTTTTCTCTTTGTACTTTCGGACTGCGAATTATTCTATTTATTTATATCGATTTACGGTAATCGGATTAGAAGCTGATGATTTCTTTGTGTTGCGCGTAATACGTAATGCCTATGTAGGGAAGTATTTTTTTTATTAACTAAGATTTTATTTTAACGATCACGTGTTTTCTGTTTTATGATTTTATTGGCGTTATTATTTTCTGTGGAATTAATATTTTTTGTGCATAAAATTATTAACGACCTCCATGGCAGAGCGTTAACCTCCCCGTCTGATTGACTCCCTGCCTAATATTAAATATTAAAATATATACGCACAACGTTTCGGTAAAGAAATTCCTTTGAGTGTTGCCATGTAACAGTGCCATTCTGATTCGCATCATTGTTTAAAATAACCAAATATAAATATCCAGGCACTAGCTTCCTCTTCTTCTTCTTCGTTTAAATGACTTTTTTCAGCTTTCACGACATTCCCCGCCACATGGAATACCATAGTTCCACTAGATCCAGTAGACGCGACTGCTTTACATTATCACATAAAAAACTCACACTTGCTTTATTAGAATAATTTACGTACGAAATTACGTATGCCAACAAATTATTATTACATGTTCCCGCCAAAAACATTGAAACACTGTTAATTTGTTCGTAAGAACTTCAGTCCTGTTTTTAACCGTTTTTACTATTAAAATGATCGTTTTTTCGAATATCATTTACCGTGTACTCACTTGCGTTATTATAGGTATCGTAACAAGAGTTGATTCGAACACAGTAATCAGACAGATGCATTGCTTGAATTACAGCATGTAATTTCTTATTCAACTTTAGAAAACTAAAATCCAGAAAAAAATTAAAAATTAGGGTAAAATTGTTGTTCAAACAAATAAAAAATATAAATAAATAAAAAATAAATAAAAATGATCACAAAACTATTTGGAGATATCTGAGATGTATTATGAACCAATTTTGTATAGTTTTATTTTCCTAAATAGAGATGAATGTAGGCGTTTTATACTAACTAATAGACATGACGTGCTTTCTGAAAGAAGCTCGGAACAGCCAAGTTCATCGATAAACAAAAGTGCTGTTTTCGATTACTTAAACTCGAGAAAACTTTGTTGAACTTAACTGATCTCTAGTAAACAAATGGACTTCTGCTCCGGTTGGATAGTTCTACTTCCCCCTCTTCCAAGTAACGAGGCTTCGTTTCGCCCGCCGGGGAAGGGTAGAAGGGTACAGAGAGGGGGGTCCCTATTAATACATCGGCGGACTTAACCGAAGATGGCCGAAGTTTTCCGAAGCAAGATGTATGGGCCGGGGATTATTCACGCTAACTGGACCTCCTCGGGGAAAAATCTTTGTGATTTTTTTTCTTACTTGTAGATGGAGGTTTTTATTTTTATTTTAGTGTTTCTCTAACAAGTTTTACAACTCAAAATGTTGTGTTGTATTTTATACACTTTAATGATAATCTATCTGCGCTCGAGATTATAATTGAAAAATATATGACAAATTAAATTTAATCTTCTCTAATTTTTGGACAGTATGATAATGACTGTTTCATACTCCATAGTTGGTGATGGAAATGATTTTACCAGTTGAAAATGGTTGTCCTTAAAATTTTGCAAATTTAATGACGCCAGAATTAATTATTTAGTAGTTCTTGCTTCTGACTTTGCACAAACAGTTTTATTTTTGCTGAGTAAACTTTTGCTGCCGCAGCACAGTGGCGGAAATTTGAGCGCTGGCGCGACACTGGCTCCTGATCAGCATGTTACCAAAATGTTTTTTTTTCTACTAATGTTTTCTCAGTCAGCCACTGACATTAAAAAATAATTGAAAATAACAACCGAAGTTTACTTACTCTATAATTAGTGAACAGAGATATACGGGCGTGCATTTAAGCAGCTGTATAGGTGTGAGCGATGTCGCGCCAAATCATCAAAATCCACCACTGTGCTTAGCCACGTTTACCTAATGACCATTTCCATTTTTCACGTGATCCTTAACACTATGAACCCAAAGTCTATATGGCCACATCCGTCCTGATACCTTTTACACTGTGATTTTTGACTTTGTATTTACACAGACCGAAAATAAAATTGGTAGTAATATGTTTTGAGAAGTGTGTTGTTAATTCCATGCCTCATAACGTAGTAAATTCGCACACAGTGGGATAGTCAGTTTACCAAGGTTACGAGTGGGTACGTCGCTTCGCCTAGATTTGTTTAATGTTTCGTGTATTTCCGCAGTACGTTTAAAATGAGACTTGTGATTTTCCGACTCGCTGGGTTTAACGGTTGGTCACTTTATTCAAAGCTTCGCACTTCCTTGCCCATGAAGGATATTTGCGTTTCCTGTCAAATTTTATTACTAGATTCTTTATTTCTTATTGCTGCTTCCAGGATTTTCTATTTTGGGCTATTTGTTATTAAATTTAATAGCTATTTAGGCCTTCCATGTTCCAAGTCTTTCTCTTCCTCTCTTTATAAATAAGAATCAGCAACCTCTTGTCTGAAGCCCAAAAATTTCTGAAAAAAAAACATTTTCTCTGTGCGGAAACGGGCAGTCCGTTTGATACATTCTCCCATCTTAACAAATAGATTTGCAATCCTTAAGAGTTCAAGCGTCGGGTGGGAATGCTGTATGTGTGCTACCAGTATTTCAATAAAGGATGCTCCTAGAAACCAGCATATGTGATTCCTTCGACACCGGTGCACAATTGGGAAACATTTCAAACGCGCTCCTAACATTTGTATACATATGATAATTGTCATCTGTATACAAATGTTAAAATATTTAAAAAAATATATTTTCGTTGTTTGTTTTTGGGGTGTTATGCCGTGTTGCGCTACCTCCTTCTTTAGCCGACGTTTCGGACAGCGTTGCAGTGTCCATCATCAGGGCAGATCCGGC
This sequence comes from Limnephilus auricula, assembly GCA_951813805.1. Taxonomy (NCBI): domain Eukaryota; kingdom Metazoa; phylum Arthropoda; class Insecta; order Trichoptera; family Limnephilidae; genus Limnephilus; species Limnephilus auricula. The sequence goes on from OX638408.1 coordinate 8,557,948, forward strand.
AGATCCGACAATGTGTAGTTTTCAGTGTTAAGTGTGTCACTGACAACTACACATCGTCGGATCTGCCCGGATGATGGACACTGCAACGCTGTCCGAAACGTCGGCTAAAGAAGGAGGTAGCGCAACACGGCATAACACCCCAAAAACAAAAAACGAAAATGGTTTTGGCCGTGAAAATCTATAAACGTATCCAAAAAAAAAATATATTTAAAAAATTTTAATAAAAAAAACGAATAGATTATTGCACCCGAGACGCGTAAGACTCCCCCGATACATTAGTCACGTCTGATAATATTTTTTCACTAACGGATAAAACAGTATTTAATTTATCTAAAGACTAAAAGCAGTATCTAAATGACTCAGTCCTGATATTTTTATTAATTTAAACATTTTTTTGATCAAACTGTTCTTATTGGTATATGAAAGGCATAATTAAAACATTGTCTTCAAAAGTTGAAATTACGTAAAATGCAAAACGAGTTAATGTCAACTCTCTGAAAGGTGAAGTTTGCTTCTATCCTTTTTTAACATTTACCTCGTAAAATTTGTGTAAATTTATATTATTTTAAGACGGTTTTATGATCGATCGATGACCCAAAGAACGAGCGGCGAACGTCAGAAAGTCGTATAAAACAAAATTAATTAAAATTGAAAAGAAACTTCGGCGAATGTGTTTAGATCTGAAGATAGTGGGTTGTGGAAATATAAACATTAATAATTGCACTATGAAGTTGTGTTAACCATTAGTGTAATCGTGTATATAGCATGTTATCATCTTTGTGCAAACAAGATTATAAAACTTACACCTTATTATTTTACGATTTGTTTGTCTTTAAGACATTTTGTATGTTGGATAAAACAAAACGAAGGCGGACAATCTAACGATTAAATTCTATACAATTTTGAATAATATTTTTTTATTTATCAATTCTTACACACAAATAATAATATAAAAGCAGTTAAATACTTAATATAATATTGTATCTATCTATTCTAGTACGAGTACCAGTTGTCCTACGCCAGTGGGATTATGCACGGAGAAAAATGTTATTAAAAAATACGATCGTTTTATTCGTAAAAACGGTTAAAAACGGGACTGAAGTTCTTACGAACTAATTAACAGGGTTTCAATGTTGTAGAATAATATAGAATAATTTGTTGGTATACGTAATTTCGTACGTATACCAACAAATTATTCTTACATTTTCCCGCCAATAAAAATTGAAACACTGTTGATTAGTTCGTAAGAACTTCAGTCCCGTTTTTACGAATAAAATGATCGTATTTTAGAATAACGTTTTTCTCCGTGTGGCATCCCCGTTTATAATTTGGGTATGTTGTGAGCCTGAAAAGAGTAGGGTTGCAGATTTGAAAGACAAAGGTTATGTAGTATTTATTTGGCTATTCAGATTCGGATTCTAACGATAAAAACGATTTCAATCAACGACAATTCACCAGACACTAAGGGTAGGTACTAAGGACCAGTTGTTTCGGAAAATTTCACGTTTGAATTTCCTTCAAATCGACATTCACCGAAAAATTGGGTTGTTTCAACCTCCGTCAGAAGAAATTTCATCGAAAATTCCATAGGACCAGTTGTTTCGGAATTCCCTTCATATTTGAATTTCCTTCAAATTTGAATTTCCTTCAAATCGTCATTCACCGAAAAATTGGGTTGTTTCAACTTCCGTCATCAGTAAATAGCAACAAATAACGTTCGATAAATTTGAAAATTTTATTCAAGTGTTCCCCGCCGAATCACAATTTTGACGTCTGCGCATGTGCCTCCCATTATTTCGCTAACCGTCCGGACTCGGCTGATCACATTCACATCACATTTCTATAGTATTTTCACTGCTGACGGAAGTTGAAACAACCCAATTTTTCGGTGAATGACGATTTGAAGGAAATTCAAATTTGAAGGAAATTCAAATATGAAGGGAATTCCGAAACAACTGGTCCTATGGAGTTTTCGATGAAATTTCTTCTGACGGAGGTTGAAGCAACCCAATTTTTCGGTGAATGTCGATTTGAGGGAAATTCAAACGTGAAATTTTCCGAAACAACTGGTCCTAAGAGTATCCTTTTTAAGTAAATACCGCACAAGAATCCTAACTGTTCCCAACCGTTTAGAGTCAGTGAGACTATGGCACCCCCAATCAGGTTAGGTATATTGTGAGGCCGAAAGTAGAGATGGGGAACACATAGGTGGGGAAGGTATATATCTACATGCATGCCTATTCAAATATAACACTACTATTATCCCTAGGGGGTTTCTCACCATCCTCATAATAGCTTATCCATACTACAATAAATATTTTCGATTTACGATTTACGGTTTATTTATTTATTAAGTTGGAGTTTGTTATTCGATTCTCGAACATATAACGTTCAAATTATCCAATATATAATACTGATTATATATTGGATAAGTTGAACGAGTTTTCTAACTACTGCGAGTATTTTATTTTTATTTCAAAAATATTCGTTATATTATAAATAAGCTATTAGGATAATGAGTCTATAAATAATATAATAAATATCTTCACTAATTTTCAAACAATATATTAAAATCAATTTTTCCAAATTTATAAAAATTCAGTTCTCTAATTGTTCTCTTAGGTAGGTACTTATTGTATCTTCATAAATCACATTATTTGCTCTTCTCCTTTCTCCCTCCTCCCCCTCTACGTGCCCAAACCATCCAAACATCCAATAACGATCATTGTAGAATCATCGATGACTCAGCAGTCGCAAATTCCATTGCAAAATATTTCCACATCCATCATTCAATACAAATTACGAATTGACCAAAACATGAACGTTGCTAATGCCAAATGAACTGCGGCTGACAAAACCTGTTGATATCTCCAAATCATAACAAATATTATACCCGTCGGGATAAATCACCCAGGAAACTCATAACTCATTTCTTTATCCGGCTATTCCAACAACGATTCTAACAATTCTAGTTATATGTTGGTTCATTGGTTGTCATCCGAGTACGCCGAATTAGGGATTGACGGATTCGGATTCGAATGTCCGAGTTTAAAAAATTCTAAATTCTTCAAAAATTTATAATTATCCTAAATTAAAATAAAAAGTAGAACATATTGAGAAGGTGCCCCAGTAAAATAATAAAAAATCAACCCGTAATAAACGTTTTTAACTATCATACACCTGCGAAACGTAAAAAAATGATTTGACTGAAAACCTTCCTACCCAGGAACTCGAGTCAACCACGCCTCTAACTGAGGCAAATGCCGAATGGATTAGACCGACATATATTTTGTGTGTGTGTGATTGCCACCAAAATGCAATTTTGAAATTTTGCACCTTAAGACGATAGACTTCGCTTTTCGGCCCATACAAAAAAGACTCCCTGGAAAAAACACTTTTCTCCATCGAAAATTGCACAAAATGAATATTTTTTTTTTTATACTGCCTTTTAAAGGGTGAAAACTATATCGGTATGTTTTCGAATTTTCGATGCGTTTCGTATTAACGTAAACATTCACTGTCAAACATGTACGATTTATCAAAAAATATTATTTAAGGAAAATGTACTGCTAACTCAACTCTCATAATGAATTATAAAATTATAAAAAGCTACCGACGTAGCTTCTTCTTTTTAAAAAATATATATTTTTTAAAATTTCAATTTTGTTAAAGTTTCGGTGTAGAAAAGTGTATTCTCCATAAACCCCTTTTCGAGCGATTTCTGTAGGTAAATTTGAGCGTTGTCTCATTCGCACATTTCGCATTCGCATGTATTGTAAGTGTGCGTGAGTTCATTGTGAGCGGGACAGAGTGACATACGCGGGTGTTCCGCGTGTCGTTCAAAGTCTAGCCTCTTAAATCGTCAAGCATTTCGATTAGGGCGCATTGTCGTATATTCGAACACATATTATATTATGTACCTACTTAGTTTAAGACAAAAAATATTTTGTACTTAGTTTTCTTTCAAACGTTTCAGGTTTTTTTCTAAACTTATTAGCACATTACTTCTTTACAATAATTCTCGTATTTGTGCGTGTTTTTGAACGTTTGGTTATTGGAATAAAAACCGTATTAATAATATATATTTATTGCCAATTCAGGCAATGCAGGAAATTAATTCTTTCGGGGTCTATGTCATCTTCTTTTCTGGATTCTATGTGGATGGTCTTTTTAAGAACTGAAGGAGAGGAGATTCTTGGAAGGGAGTAAGAGTCTGGGGTCAGTGTGTCCAGGAGGGACAGATGTATGAATCCATCTGTCCCAATGCTGTGCTATGCGACGATGGCTAGATTGACTCCGGCTGGATGTCTACTCGTTGTTAATCCGGATTTTTAGAAATCCGGAATATCCTAGTTGCAATCTCTACCGGCTGGGCCGAATGAATGAGAAGATTCTCATGTAAAAATCTTGGCGCTTCTCGCTCGTCATCCTGGGACTGTGAATTATGACGAATCACCGTTTACCTGAGGAGGAACCCCGAAATAATAATAATAATAATATTTCTTCTTCTTCTTTATGTACCCTATCAGGTCCCCCCGCGACGTTGGCGATCACTATGGTAAATATATCTCTATCTCGCGCTGCCAGGAATAGCTCCTCCACACTTCTAATACCGATCCACTCTCGTACATTTCGCAGCCAAGACATTTTTCTCCTACCAGGCCCTCGGCGACCCTCTATATTGCCTTTTAATATTAATTGAAGCAAGTGATTATTCTCCCTTCGAATATGTGATAAATAATATTTGGCTGATTTATATAGCGCCGTTTTTGTGAAAATCACCTCAAGGGCGCTGTATAAATAAGTATATAATAGAAAAAATAGTTAATATCTTAACTAAGGGTTACGATATTAACTAGTAAAAATTATATGTAATTGTTATTTATTTTTGAGCTATTATACCGTGTTATGCTTTTTCCTTCTTCAGCCAATGTAACGAAGAGCCTCACAGTCCATCATCGTTATCCATGCTCGTACTTTGTCCTATCCTGTAATGAAAATAATTGTGGTTTTGTCTCACTTGGTGACCCTGCTATTGAAAGCTCAGTTTTAGGGAATCAGGGAGTGGTTACAACGGATCTATATTGCTTCTGAGAGTTCTTTTTTTATCTTTCTGATAATGAGAAACGAGAAGTTAGATAGCAGCTATTCGCAATTTGCCCTAATGTCAAAAGTTGCTGGATTAATATTTGTCACATAATCATAATAATAAATTTGTATAGCTAGTTAGTTATAGTTCAACAACTTGTGCACGGAGAAAAATGTTATTTTAAAATACGACCATTTTATTCGTAAAAACGGGACTGAAGTTCTTACGAACAAATTAACAGGGTTTCAATGCTTATTGGCGGGAACATGTAAGAATAATTTGTTGGTATACATAATTTCTTACGGATACCAACAAATAATTCTTAAATTTTCCCGCCAATAAACATTGAAACACTGTTAATTTGTTCGTAAGAACTTCAATCCCGTTTTTAACCGTTTTTAAGAATAAAATGATCGTATTTTAGAATAAAAATTTTCTCAGTGTGTTCTCTTGTTTAGTTGAGTCTCGTGGTACTTGCTCATATATCATTAAGTGTTGTGTTAACGTACATGAGTTAGTTGTTACTTTTCCCATTTCATTATTCAAACCTAATTAGAGCCGTTGTGTAACCAGAAAGCACAATAGGTACAATTTTCGCAGAAGATTTATTGCTGACTAGTTATTCCGAGTTTTTATGAGCGAATTTCATATTAGTCATGTTTGAACGGTTATTATCCCTTAGGTTAAACCGAAGAGGAAGGTAACAGGGGAGAAAGGCAATAAACGAAATAATATCTGCTTAACAAATAGACATACGCAAATAATAAATCCAATTTCAATATTGTCTTTGAAAAATCTTTCCTTAGCAACAGCTTTGTGTGTACCTTCATCGTTTAAATAAGTCGATTAATTTTTGTACAAAATTGCAAATTGGTTTATTTTAATTTTAGTTTTTTTTTAATCACTATTAATTTAGACTTGACAAAAAAAAAGTATAAACTTTGTTCCAAATTTTGATGGAAGTTTTGACCTTGCTTTTTTTTTTAGAGGAAAATGTAAGTTTTACGTTTTTTTTTTTTCAGACGGCAAATAAGTTTATCAGAAAGACAGTGAGGTTTAGCTAGCAATCCCCAAAATTATGATATAACTGCAGAAGACGTGCTTCTGCCAGGTTAAAGCAGTTTTATTTCATAAGCAAAATGTGCAAAATTCATGACGCCAGATACCGTTCAAGAATTTCTTCTGAGACAAACCGATAATTGGTATTAATTAATAACGATATTACCTAATCTAGCTTTTATTTGCGAAGTTCCATTTCGGCTTAATTGGTTCTTTATCCTTACTTCTAAACATTATTTGTTGATTAATTGAATCTCTCTACATCTGCTTTATTTATGTTTCTTTGTGTATTTCTGAGTTTTGTCTTTATTTTGTCAGAGCTTTGGCAAATTAATGTCAAACGTAATGAATCGCATTAATTTATTAATTTCTATGAATTATGACATTAATTTATTGTCCTTGTAAAAGCTGTCTCAAAACCCGGGCATCTTCGCTCTAAAAATAGCCGGGTTTTCTATTCAAGCGCTATTGATATTGAAAAAATTATACAACTTGACAGCTTCTCAAATGATAAATCAGTGAATCGGGTGATTTGTACGGGATCATTTATAACGGCGTTCCTCGGGGCTCGATTCAAAGACCCAAATAAATGTTTCCCATAGCGAAGTCTTCCATAATGGATTCCCATCAAAGGTGAGCATTGATTGATGAAACGATAAAATATTTTGTATTCATTGCCCTAAAAAGGGTCGTTAATATTATTTCTTATGGCGGTTGGGGCTTTGTCGCCATCGTGATTCAGTTTCCACCCATTTGAAGAAATGTAAAATTAGGCGAGGTCCATTCATTGTTCCCTGTGGAATGGCTCAGAAATTCCCATCCTTTGTTTTTTCGAACGAAACGGTTATGATGACAAATTTTTCAACGATTGTAAGAAATATTCAATTAATAATATCACTGTTGTTGCAAAAGGGTAGATATTTTTTAATGATTTATTGCATGAAAGTGTTGTTATGGCTTATATTGAAAATAATTTATAACCCAAAAAAAAAACAAAATAGTTTTTAAAAATTATGTCAATTATAATACTAACTAATCATTACGCCGTTTACCGCAGTGATAGTCAAAGATGATGGACTTCCCCAAATCTTTATTTTGGCATATACTCTTTGCTTTATTTACATTCATACACACTGCCTAATCAAAAGTATTTCAAGTATTTTTTTGAATTCTTGTAAAATATATAATGACAGTAATAGCAATTACCAATGTATTGTCCGGGGTGGCAGATACTACATAATCTTAGTAACGCCCCGGCAAGAGACCGCAATTGAAATTTTAAAATTGCCTGAAATGGCTGTGACTGTAGTTGGTGACCAGATGTATCTCTCTATGAAACCACACCAAATCGATCTACAAAATTTGAATTATTTTTATTTTTTCCACAGGTTGAATACAATAAAACGAGTAGTTCGGTGACTGACAAATATGTTTCTCTTGTACGTGGGTTAAATTCTCGACCTTCAAATCCCTCTGCGAGACCTGCCACTCATTCCACAAGACAACCTATCTTTCTCACTATCCGACATAATCTCCAGAGGTGATTTATTTTCCGAGATTTACCATGACTCAAGTTAAATCTTGAAATATTATTAACTTTCACAATTTGTAATAACTAAGAAGCAATTAGACCTGTACGCCTAAACTGTTATATAATAATTATACCAGGTATTGCACCATCTTCTCCTTTCCCATCGCCTTCTGCTCCTCACTTCCTTCAGCTTCACAACATACGCGATTCGAGATGACATGATCGCACTGGGACAATGAATTTATATTAAATAATAATAATATCAACATTTTGACAGCTTATTTATTTATTTATTTAATATTCTTATGGCTTTTACTAACATAAAACAAGTCGAAATTTAACATAATGCGGAAATATAATATGTGTCAGTATATATCGTAATAAATATCAGTAGGTTACAAAAAATACTATTCATGTTACTTTGTTACTTTCGTTGAAAATCGCAGAAAATTGAACAAAGGAGTTCAATAAGTATAAATATATAAACATATTGATTTGTATTTGTACTTCATTATTAATTACATTATATCTTCGGTACTATTCAATAATTCAAAAGAGTTTAAAAAAACTACTTTTCCCAGCATGCTCATATTAATGTGATACATTTGTAAAAAATGTGAAATTTCGTTTTAGGAGACAACCTCATTGAGATTCTCATACGATACTAGGAAAAAAAATGATCGTGTTCTAACGTAAATTTTGTATTTGTAATTACAATTTTTTTTGACAAATAAGGAAAGATAATTTTATAATTTCCATTGATCCATTTCCTTTTTTTGCAAAATTTGCTATAGGCACTATAGAAACTCTCTAGAAGTGTGGTATTTACTGATTAGAAAAAAAACGATGACCCAAATACACGTAAGACATTTCGAAGCCTATGCCGTCTGCAATAAAATTGTTTACCTGTTCAAGAAAGAATTTCGATATTTGTAATTTTTTGATCAGAAATCTGAAATAATGAAAAACGGAGCTTACTTCTGACACGTTGATATGTTGCTTGTGTACCTACTTTGTGAGGCAAGTGGTAGTTGCCGGTAAACACCTCTTATTAAGTGGGTGCATGGTAATCTTGGAGCATATAATAATTTTAATCCATCACAGTGGTCGGCTTTGTTTCCTTAATGGAAACTTTGGACGCCAAACTCTGTCGATGACAAAGTATGCCGAGCGCTGCGGTAGACATAAGAAACCCTCCTCAAGGATGGGCATAAGGTGCTTATTCACAATTAGAACTGATGAAGTAAATCAATGAAAGGCAAGTTCTTCAAATATCACATATAACCTCTATTTCACATTATAAGTGGATTACATACAGAAAAAGGTTATTTTAAAAAAAACTTACGCCCATCAGATAGACCGTTTACAGAAACCCTAACTAACTAACTAATGCTGTGGATGGATGGAGACGCCTTCCTTCAAGGATCCGCGACTGCTTCAGCGCGGGCGACCAGCCCGCCAGCTCCGTCTCTCGTTCAGTCCCCAGCCAAGGGACTACCAGATCTTCTCCAATTGCCATCCATGTGTTAGCGTTGCCTCCAAGGCGCGCGTGGTGAAGTGGGTAATCGGCGATCCCGCCCTCAAATACGTAACCCATCCGATAAGATTAACAATACTGCCCGTTCCCGACAGTTAACACGAACGAAGCGAGTGAAGATGCCGCCCTTTTGCGTAGATTACTCCCAAACGGAAACTGACAACCCGGTGTCCATTGACACGCGTTTTATTTTCTCATGTTTAATTTTAAGTCTCACATTACGCGTATTTTCCCGCGAATTCGCACACGAACGCAATAATCAGCGTTTCCCAGGATCGGATGCCTGGATTAAATTATTAGAGCATTTGCTCCGCTCGACTTTTAAAATTTACATCGATTATAAACTTGGCACTTTGACATTCCTACAAGGTACGAGCCCATCTGCGCCCTGTAGGTAAGTGCAGTACCCCGCAAGAATAATCATTTTTCTTTTATTTTGCGTTGATATATGGCTGTCAAAAAAAACCATCGACAATAATGAAAGTAGTAAACAGTACCTAACTACAATTGTTATGCACATATTAAATATTTTCATAACAATGTAAAGGAATATTATAATGATATACTCAAAATTTGTGGCTGAGTACGTGAAAGATAGTAGTTGAAATACGCTTTGGCAATGTCTTAACCGAATAAAAGGTATTCCACTACAATGCGAACAATGTTCATGTTGGCAAGAGACGATGGGTCTCTGGCGCGAGTTTGTTTTCATTATTCAACAGCTTTAAATTGGTCCATTCATTAATTAGCGTTGAATGAGACACGGCGGAGAGGGACTATCTGAGAGAATCGGATGATAGATGAGAGTTGGTGAGAGTGGCTTTCCTAAGTGTTTGGTATTTTGGTTCTACGACATCAAAACATTTTGGACATGTTGCTCAACAAACTGAAAACTTGAAACCTGGAATAAGAAATCACTGAAGCATTTGAGTGATCAAACATTATAGGGGTCCAGATCAAGGAAACGACTGAAAAAAAAAAATCAAAAATTTTTCTTATTTTTTATTTTTAACTTAATGAGTTAAATCTCAAATTATAATATTTTAATTTTTGAAGATAATATTAGCGAAAGTAAATCGAAAATCCGAAACAGAAAAATCAGAAAAATACCGATACATCTGGGACTCGAACCCAGGACCTCTGTGGCCCGGATTGCCAGAGGTCCTGGGTTCGAGTCCCAGATGTATCCGTATCTTTTTCTGATTTTTCTGTTTATCTTTACTTCTATACACGATGAGAAATTCCTTCGGTCAATTTTTTCGGTTCTTCCGAAACCGATAGAGTTTGATTAAAATTGTCGAAAACAAATTTATGTATTTTTATTATAAATAAAAATTCTCGTTTATCTGTAGGAAAACAAGTGATATTAGATTTTAGCGAATTGTGGGTTGGGCGCTTTCTGCATAACTACTTCCAATTTAGAGTCGGTTTCGCTTTTCGCCTTCCTCCGTACCCTTCGTCAAATAATTTGGCTTTCGAATCTCCATAAGCCGACGGTCTAAGGCCAACTTAATCGTCATTAATATCGGTCTTCGCGTCCGGGGATAGAAATAGCTGACATCTTTCCTTCTCTCCCCTAGTTCTTAGCATTCCGTTCTCACTCCATTTATTTCATCACCTTTCCCGACCCTCGTCATCATTTTTCAACAAATATTTTAAAATTTAAACCATCATCAGTTATCATTATCGAAGGTCTACTCGAGACCGGAATGCCGATGCTGGATATTTTAATTTTGACCAATATCGGTCCCTTCTGCTATTCGGCATATTTTGAAACTATTCAGTGCTAGATCACAAAGCATCGTGAATTTATTCTTATCTCAATAGCACGTCGCGCAGTGTTCATTCACATTCACACATCTTCTCTTATGCACGCTCTTCCGTTGTTTCGACTCCATGTATCTGACCATGTCAAGGCCCGATTCAAGAATTCCTCCGGCCTCCCCGCCTTTTTTATATATTTTTTTATATGAATACCGCATAAGAGTCACGATTGTTCCCGTCTGAAGCCAGTGAGACTATGGCAGCCCCAATTGGGGTATGTTGTGACTCACAACTTGTGAGGCTCAAGGTAGTGGAGAGGGGATGGAGACTGGCTATTCAAGTCTGGCCACCAAACACGGCGACAGCAATTTCAAGCAACGATTCAATGCTTAACGGCGGTCTTTCACCAGGGCGATACTGAGAGTATCTTCCACTCTGGAACGTGCCGCAAATATGCCTACTCTAAATTATTTTTAATTATTTTTTTTTTATAAGAAAAACTCTCTTTTTAACTTTTGAAGGTTATTCCCATCAATGTAATATATCATTGAAGAAGAAGATAACAATAATAATCTAATTTTTAAAAATATGAAAATAAACAAGACACAGAAGTCCCAGTTGCGACCATTATCTTTTATTATTTTTCTGTGTCTTGTTCATTTTCATATTTTTATAAATTAGATTATTATTGTTATCTTCTTCTTCAATTATTTTTAATTAATTAATTGTGAAATAGCACAAATTAATCAAATAAAATTTACTTACCCACGCCGGATGGAACCCGCGACCTTCGGTTGGGAATCTAGAGCCTTACCCCTCGACAGCACCGGCCGTTCTTCTTCTAGCATTCACATTAACATCATATACCTCTTCTCCTTGCACTCATTTCTTCCTTCATTTGCTCTACATGCCCAAAACATCTAGAAGTCCCTTTCGTAATCTTACATTATTTTAGGAAATCGAAAAGTAATGATTGCCCATAATATTATTTTCGGCAAAGTTTGGACATTCCCCCGTACTTTTAAAAAAAATTATTTTGCATAACACTTTATACTCTTTTTAGTTTTCAACTCTAATAAACGGCAGTAGTAATAAATTGCGTTTCAAATTGGTATATCATTTGCTCCGCCTTCCTTCCCGCACGTCGTGTGAGTTATGTACGTTATTTTAGGATCGGAATCCCCAGACTCCCCTCTCCCTTACCTACAATATCCCCCCACCCACTCTCCCAACTCCCCCACCCAGCGGGTGACTTTGAACGCCATCTTTCTAGGTCGCGCCCGCCTGACGTTTGTTTGACAGTTGTTCACGTTCTTTTGTTCGGTGCGGAGGAAACCGCGGAGGAAATAATAATCATTGTTGGTAAACGTCAAGCGGTACGCACGTGTTCTTCGTTCACCGGTGCTAAACGCTCCTTTAAAACACAAAGTGAAAGTGTATCAAAGAGTTGCACAGCCGTTTTTAACCTTGAGTGATTCTACTCTCCCTTTTAGTTCAGTGTTGTTATTTTACAGTGAGTTGTGTTCGACCGCTGTACCTTAAATGAAATAATTTCCTGAAACCATTTGGTGTTGTACAAAACGCTTTTTAACTCCGTCACCATAATTTGAAATGTGATTAAGTCGAATTGAAATGTGTATTATGTGATAATGTTGGTACCATCAGTGAAATGCGGTTACGATATTATAGTAGGTATGTTGTGGTTTTCATTATGATACGATTTCTATAAGTTTACAGCTTTAGTTTATAACAAAATAAAGTGCTGTTACAAAATTAGATTACTTATCTGTTACTTATTTGTCGACATTTTTATTATAAATATAAAGTTTTTTTTTCTTTGTTTTGTTCATTTATGTTTAGATTATTAGTGTTATCTTCTTCTTCGATAATATAAAGTAAATATAAATACTAATTTCGGTTGTGATTCTGTCTGTAATGAACGGTCCGGTTCAATGAATTCTAGAACTTGGATTTGCTTTGAATTTAAGATTTAAGTATCGTTTATAAAATTAGAACTGATTGTGGGTGCAATTAATCAGAGAAGCGATAAAGTAGGTAGGTACCAAAATTATTATATGTTTAATCATAAATTATTTTTGAAACTTATATTTTTAGTTTTTTTTTTTTAACGACAATATAAAGTAACGTAAAAAAAATACAATATTCAGTTAAGTAAAAATACAAAGTGAAGTGGTTTATTCTCAGTCTTCCTCACTAGTTCATCCTGTTCCAAGGCGGACTGTAGGTTGTTGTATCGGTGATTTTACTAACAGTGTTCATTTGAAGTGATTTTTTTTATTAAATACTTATAACATAAATCCCAACAATTTCACGGTTTTGTACACATTTAGCAATAAAATCGAAGAGTTGTTTTTAATTATTTTAAAATACTAAAATGCTAAAAGATAGTTTTACTTTAACTCCACTCAGGAGGCCCTGAGTAAAATAATTTCCCTCAGGGCTGTGTCATCTATGAAGATAATAATGAGGTTATAGTGAAAAAACACACCTTTTGGTTTACTTAGAAAAGTTTTTTGTAAATTAAATACACGCGGTTAATTTTTGTATTGTAAGGTTTGTGTGGTTAGGTTCGGTTTAGTAGATTATGTATATTGTTGCATAAGCCGGTAAACATAAAATAATCGTATCGGATCCGAGTTATTTCAACAAGAGGTAACATTTATTACCGTTTTTAATATGTTTTTTATAAACCCCTATGACTTTACTTCATTGGTTTGAACTTATTTATTGTGCTTTCCCACTGTACACCAAAATCTTCAAATAACATTAAATTCTTTTTGGGATTTTTATTTTTAACTAAATGAGTAAAACCTCAAATTTTAATATATTTAATGAATAAGACAATTCCAGTATTTCGTTTGCGTTTCGTTAATATTGTCTTCATTAATTAAATTGTTTTTGGGAATTTAAAAAAAAAAAAATTATCTTAAGTCCAAGGCGAGTAAAATGAAGATACTTCATTTTTATATTCACGGTGTCCTGAAACTCGTAGTACAAACTGGCGATTGGTGAATCTGCTTCACATTTAGTGTCGATTTTGTGGTATAACTTTTTTTGATTTGAGCTTTTGTGATCGAGTAAATTGAGTTTGAAGTTTGGAATTTTTAGGTCAAATAAGATTTTTTTTAAATGGTCGATAGAGGGTCAATATCAGGTATTTATTGTCGTAGACCTGGCTCCAAATGTTTTTTTATGCATTTAGTTTGCCAAGTAGTAAAAAAAAATCTAAATATTTAGATTGTAAAAATGTCCAGTTTCTCGCTTTTATTACGATTATACAGACACCACTCACTTCTTTTTAGTGTACAAATTTTCCCTAATGTTACAACTTTGTTTAATGTAATGTGTCTTTGTACATTTTATATTTTAAATGCCAGTAACGGTTTCAGTATTCCACCCGAAAAGCTCCTGTCGCCATAGAGCTGTACAATTAGAGGCGCTATTGCCTTCTAATATCTTGTCTATAACCGATGCTCCTAGAGCAAACTAGTTAGAGCTTTGAATCCTTCGAGGTTAATTGGATATAAAAAATTGAACCTATTTTTTCACTTCATGTTTTATCTAAATATCTACATCAATACCTGTCGCGGATCACATTATTTTAATGCCTTTAAAAGCACACCAATAAAACGAAACGTGTTCGCTACATTATGTGATAAACTTCGTCGTTTCGAGTTATAACTTTGATGCGTATTTTTGCATTAATATTTTGATGGCGCCCAACTCCCAATGGCTGGAACCAAATTGCTTTCACTTGGGTCGTAAAATGATTCTCGGCATGATAAATTAATATTTTCACCGTATTATTATTTTCATTTCGACCCCTTTTTTGACGCGATCATTTTTCTTCCAATTTGTCGTGGAATAAAATAAATGACTTTCATCGCTGCGTCGACATTATTGCTTTAATATCTTTCAGCGTTAATTTCACGAGCAATTTATAAACACAAACGATGATATTCATTTAAACATTCGTAAACGCTTTTTAAACGCATCAATTTAACTACCTAGGTTTAAATTGGTACATCAAGGGTGGATAAATTATGATTTTTTTTAAATAATCAAAAAAATCGGATTTATTTGATTTAAATCATATTTTTTAGATTTTTTAAAAAATATTTCGTCTTTTAACTCGGAAGTCCGTCTATGTAAAAAGAAAACCAGTGTTGTTGTTGTTAATTTTAATTATCTGTACATATTATAAATTAAAGTCCTCCGCCGTGTCTGTCTCAAAAAAACTCAAAACTCCTGAACGGATTTTCATGCGGTTTCCACCAACAGAGTGATTCATGAGGAAGGTTTAGGAATATAATTTGTCAAGTTTGTGTGTAAATTGGTTGAAATATATAATGAACCCATACAGCATCTTTTTTTTTTTCCTGACATTTTGCCTTCACTTCACGCTTTCACTAATCAAAACTGAATGACCGGGCGAAAACATATTCAGTCGCGTGTTTATATTTCAGGGAATCCCCAAATTGTGTATAGAGTAGTTTTAGCATTGCACGTGTGTGCTTGCCAGGGGAAGTCCCTTGGCATTTTAGGCGGGGGAAGTCCCTTGGCACTTCATGCGGGTGATTTATTTGCAGTAAAAAAGTATTGATTTAAATCATATCAACCCTGGTATCATCTAGAGTAGTTTCACCATTATTCTCAGATATAATGATGGTTCATATCAACTTCCTCTAGTTTTTGTCACAATATGGCCCTTTGAACCAGATTTGAACATGTGTACTTCTGCCCGCTATCGTCCAGCCAATGATGTCCCTAGAACAGACAGTCACACACTTGCGCATGGGTAACACGACCTCCGTAAAAGTATTAGTAAAGGATCTTATAATGTTGAAATTACTCTACCAATTTAGATCACTCACCGATAGAAGTGTTTTGTGGGCATGCACCCGAACTAAGATCAATTTGGTCTTATTTCAGGTGAAATTGGTCAAACATTTTCGAATATAGAAATTTATCAAATAATAAAGAAAGACAAACGTTCCTGGGTTAGGAATAACCTGACAATTTTTGAAAATCTCCTTTTGAAGATCTTAATAGATAGGTACTTCTCAATCTTGTACTTCCCCACTCCATTCTACCTCACAACAAACCCCAATTGAGGATACTACATTCCCCCTGAATTTCAGTCAGCGGGATTTTTCCTGGTCATTTGAGAAATAGTTGGGACTCTTGTGTGGTATTTAAATAAAAAATCAATGCAAACTACTTAATAGATACTAAAATCCCTTTTTTGTTCTTTTTTCAAATCCGTTTGCCGCAATTGATCAGGCTCGAAGGACCATTATGAAACGTAATAATCAAATAGTCTTACCGCGCAAAGTTCCCAGATAAGTCTTGAATTTCCTCACATAGACTATTTCCCGAGAAGTGCAGTGTTAGTTTACCCGTAAAGCCCCCCTTATTGAGGTTTATTTTCCCAAAACAAAATTCCCTATCCTTTGACAGGCCAGCAACTCAAAGGAGAATACGGACGGAACAGCGTTTGATGTGACGTTGGCTTAATTCGATGGAAATGCCGACAGTGTTCCCCAGTAAACCGCTAATATCTACAAATCACTCCTGTTCTGTGGTACTTACCTGTACTTTACCAAGTAGCAACAGGGTTTTCATTAAAATAGTTATTTGGTAATTGTCAATAATGAAATCTTTAACATTTTTGTTTTTTTTTCTTTCCGGTGGTCAACAGTTAAACATACAAACACCGTGTCGATATCGATAAGTTCTAGCTAGACGTCACATCTTTACGGTACATGTGACGACCATCTTCGACGCACACCCCCATTCATTCTAACTTAACGATGAAGACTTTTCCAAATACTAAGTTTTAAAATATAATGAGGAAAGTAATTTTGGAATGCTCACAATAAATCAGATATTATTTTCACTTGTCTGTGTTAAATATGATATAAAATAACATCGAAAGGCATAACTGTCCAATTCATTTGAAATATCCTACTTATACATTATGAAAAATCTTACTAATAACCCGGAAAACTTCAACTTTTTTATTTATTTCACTACAAGTTTTTCTGCATTATAATTTATTTTGTTTATGAGTAAGCTGAGTATTGTTCCAGATAGAGGGTACATTTTTTACATATAACTGCATACATATCAAAAAATCGATTTTTCGAATATGTCTGACTAACTTAACGATCGATTTATGTGAAAGTGAGGTGAAAACTACGACAAGTTAGTTGATAATCATATCAAAATAATGAACAATTTTTCAAAAATACATTTTTGGCGTAAAAAATTGAAAAATATCTGAAATGTCTACTGAAATAACTATCCGAAAGCGTTGTGTGTTTTTTTATTTTTTTATCGAAACTCTGAAATCTAACCTGAAATTGCGGCCGCCCGACCAATGATTGCGCCGACCCAACAAGTAACAAGGTACACACCCGCGCCAAGCTTTGCTCCACTGTTCTAGGGATGTGCTCTGAATCCGAAACGAGGCCCGATTCGACATTCGGCGGTATTTACCTTTGTATCTCTGTGGGTACCAGCCACCAGTGTTGGTATACCGCGCTCGCAGGGATTAGACGTCAGTTACGCCAGAACCTTCCCACCGATATCCAGTAGCCGGCTTTGTCGTTTGGCTTTTGATTTACTGCCTCGGAACAACATATCAGCCCCTGGTATCGGCAGGCGTCATTGGAATTTCGGCTTTTCAAATTTATATTCATATTGGCTGATTCAGTTCAAATTGCGAGTTCTGGTGAATAACGATTCTCGTGTACCTCTATCTGTAACGCACATCATTACCAGACAAAAGAAAAACTTTTTTGATCTATTTGAATTTTAAATCACTATTTTGTAAAACGGTATTTGTCCACGTACCTATTTAGCGAATTGATTTATAAATATCACTTTTTTGTGTGCGTAAAAACTGCTCAATACTTTAGTTTAGATATCAGTATGTTTTGGTCAAAATATGACTCCAAATTACATTTTGTTAGAGATCTGTTTTTCAGAGTTTTCTCTTTTTTTACATTAACTCCACATAGGAGTACCTGCGGAAAAAACTTTCCCTCCAGTCCACTGTCACATTTGTTGATGCTGCGTGGAGGGTCTTTGAAAAGATATGAAGGAGTGAACATGGATCTTAAAGATAACCATGTTGTAGGAGGAGGAAACAGAGGCCTGCAAATGGTTCCACAGCCGAGCTGTTGAACTCAAGAACGAGTCGTGAAAGTGACCCGTTCTCATGTGACAAATGTCAACCCTGCTTACATGTTGACGCACATTTTTTTAAATTTTTTATAGAGAAACCTCACAAGAGTCCCAACTGCTCCCTTCTGTAGCCAGTGAGACTATGGCATCCCCAATTGGAGTATGTTATGAGGCGGAAGGTAAGTGGGGAAGGGAAGGAGATGGGGGAGAGGAAGGTGGGAAAATACTGGGCTATTCAGATCTAGTCAATAAACACGGCTAGAGCCATTATTAAGCAACGTTTCAATTCTGAATGGTGGTCTTACACCAGGGCGATACTGAGAGTATCTTCCAATCTGGAACTATAATATAATATTTATAAATATATTATTTTTATTAGTTAATTGTGAAATAACACAAATTAATCAAATAAAATTTATTTGCGCACGCCGGGTTCGAACCCGCAACCTTCCGATTGGAAGTCAAGTGTCTTACCACTCGACTACGGACGGTCGTCATTTGGCTTGTTTCCTGACTATGCAACGGCACCGAAGGAATTAATGACGCTAGTTCCTGGGAACATCTTTTTTGTAATACCAGTAAAAATAAGGCCCGAGGCCTGCCGAGACCACTTTAAAGATTGCAATAATTTTGTTAAGATAGTGGAATCTATCAAACGGACTGCTTGTTTCTGCACAAATTCTTTTGTTTTTGAAAGCTTTTTTAAAATTATTTTAGGGCTACAGACCAGAGGTGGCTGTCAAATTCAACGGTGTGTCGCGCTTACGAGATGTACAGGGTCAGCAATTGTGTACCATTAATAATTTCCTCGAAGTTACCATTTTTGTAGTTTTCATAATATTCTCATTAGATTTCGTATATTTTCCAGCCATCATGTGTTATTCCTGAATCTTCTAACATTCGCAATGTATTTGAGAAGGCAATTTTGAAAGGAATGCTCTGTGGTTAGAATTTAAAAAAAAAGTTGGATAACTAAATAGTTGTGAATAGTTTTTAAAGATTATATCAACTAGATTAAGTGAACAAAAGATGTTTTTCAAATACACGATTCATTTGAACTAATTACGAAATATTTCCATGTAATATTTGTGTAGCTATCACCTTGTAATCTTTAATAGATCATACCGTCATATCTAACAGCCTCACTAATCCCAGAGTTTCGTTTTTACGTTTACTTATTAGTTTATGTAAATTATGAAAGAAGATTAATGACTAGTAGGCGGCTAGGCGGTGGCAAAACGAAGAATTCCAAGTTGAAAATTCGCAAAAACATCATTCGGAGATATTGAGGTTTGAAGTTTAGAATTGATTCATTATTACAAAAACATATCATTTCAAAAATTCAAATTTCAATATCTCCGAATGATGTTTTTGCGGATTCGTTACTTGGAATTCTTCGTTTTGCCACCGCTTAGCCGCCTACTATTAATGACTTTAACCTTTGAAATGTATACAACACGTGTTAGTACCTACTGTAAGTTTATTGGACCTAACTTGTTTTTCTTTATGACTTGTAGTTTTGTTGTTGTTTTTGTGTGGCTTAGAGTTACCTTTAAATGCAATTTGTTTGAGTCGACTTAAAGTATATGACATTCCGTTGCAATTAATATATAGTTAAGCTGCACGCCCTTATTAAAAACAGATCTATGGGCCATCGCATTAAAGGTAATCCCTTTGCTCTGAATGGCTTCTCGTCCAATTTGTCCAGAGGGATATTTCTTAATCTTTCTTTTCTCAGACACAGCATAACAATGACCCGCCCCTTTTCCTTTCCCTACTTCGGTCCATACAGCTTCTCGCATTTGTAAAGCCCCATCCAGGATTCTGAACACCGAGTGTCCGAAGGAACCATTGGACCCTGAAAAGGACCTAATATTGTTAATTGAATATAACGACGATCCCACAGCATTACTAGACAAATTATTTCTGGTAAAAAATCTATCCGTCCCATTAGACTTCTTGAGCAATCTTTATTTTTTTTTATCATAACGAGCTCACAAAGGAATATAAAAGAGTCGTTTTCACTAACATTAAAATAACTTTTATATTTAAGAATCCTATTTTTGGTGTTGGGAGTATGGTAGTGTGATCATTGTGATGTTTTTTTTCAGACTTAATTGATTGTAATATCTATTCTAAATGGATGATTTATATGGTTTTGTTTTAATGTTTAAGTCGACTCGTAAACGTTTTACAATTTGTCAAAAAAACTTAAAACATTGTAATATTAAATGTAAAACATGTTCGAAGACACGCAACCTTCTTTCCGGTTTATGCGTGCCAGTATATTCTGCCATATTTTGTTTCTGAATGTGAACTACATGTTTCAGTTTATTGAAAGTAAGGTCATAAATTTCCTTTACTTTTAACACAAATTATCGGCTGTATCCGTCCCATTTTAATTGAATTTATTACCTGAAGTTACAAGTTAAACAAAATGAATAAAATTGTATTACAAAATGAAATTAATCGATCATGAACAATACCTAATTTCCACAATCTAGCTATACATATTGTACAAAAATACTGACCAGATATTTGTGAAAATGGTTGTGCAATTTTTACTCTCCTCTCAACCGTTCCAACTCAATGTTTTGCAAATGATTTTATGCAACCATACTCACGCCTAAATTCAATGATCTCATTGTACAGATTTTACAAAAAACTAACTTGTTCACTCGTGAAATTTATGCTGTAATTTCAACCATCGTCTCAACCTCACTCGTGCACGTTCAAAGACTGGATCCGCCTCCAACTTCTCCCACAACAAAGGGTCAAACTAAAACACCATGCTCAACACTAAGTTCCCCTATTTGTCCTACAGAATAAAGCTTGGAGAATGAAACTAGCCTTTAAGATGATTTTGTATTTCCAGCATCCGTACCAGAACTGGTCTTTCTAGTCTCGACTGGACCACTTCTCCTTTCGTTCGACTGCATTGTTGGTTTTTTGTTTCGTTCGTTTTCTGTTTCATTTCATTTCATTCCTTTTCCATTCCGTCTTCGCTGGCCTCGTAATTTGTAATTTGTTACTCCACGATGTTATTTTTTTGTTACCCATTGTTCATGGTACATTTGCGATTTAGACGGTTCGTGGTATTGACCTGAATCGAGTGTGACGTTTTGATTAGATTTTTGCTAGTACCTACAGAAAAAAATACAATTAAATTTATTGCATCATGTTGATGTTCAATTCGCGGACCAATTTATTATTTCGATGGCTTGATCACGGATATTGTATCTTCATAGGCCATTATTTTGCAATATTCCAAGTTCAAAGATTGAATATTTCTCTTGGAAAATTTCATTAAAAGAATCCGTATTTCAAAATCCAAGTTCGTACCTTATTTTCAACAATTTTTCTTTCGAAAATAGACACATTGGCTTTGCTGTTAAAAAAGTTTGTGCATCACCATTGCACGTCATAATATATTATAAGCATATACAATCATCTGCACATCACTTAGCACCTTTTTCAATTCATAATATTATTATTTTGGAAGTCGCTCACCCGTGTCAAAATCCAAATCTACTGATAGTATGTATTAGACAAACATCTGTTCACATATTTACACAAACTTCAATATCTGACAATTATAAGCTCTGTTTCCTGTGCAAATATTATTTTTTTTTATATGTTAGATATCTAAACATAGTGACTATCGAGAAGATAAAGATACATTGCTTGTAAAACGTCATAATTTGCGTTGTATTTTTTTTTAATGTAAATCCTAACTATAGTTCCTGCTCATCTAAAACCATGTATTTTTTTAAAAGAAAGGCAAACATTTCAAGGTTACGAATTTAATGTCAATATTTTGAAAATCTCCTACTACCGTCACAGTAAGCGGAAGATGTTGATTGTGAACTTATCCAACCGAGGAATTGAACTCACGACGCCTGGTTGGGACCCAGACGCGATGCCAACTCAGCCACTGGCCGGTCCATCACTTTTTCCACTACTTTTTGTGGCTCTGATAATTTCGTCCTTGGATGATTCAACCTAGAAGATGTCGGATTTCATCATTTGTTTGTACTTGACAATTGATGTTTTTGACCAAAAATTAAAGCAAACTTTAAAAAACATGTAAAAATCAACGCTTGATCAATAGAACAACGGTATGGCATTAAAGTTACCATTATTTGACACTTTCTGTATATTTTTTTATTTATTTTATTTATTTATTAATTTAAGAATGGTACATGTTAATTCGTACTGGTCTTCCATTAAAAGCATTTCCTTGTGGATGGAAGAAGAGTTTTCATTTCATATATGTTCAATTAATACAATCACGTGTTTCACATACTCGTATGTACAGTTAATATAATAATAATAACTGAAGTACATAAACATCTATGTATTCAGTAAGAAGAAAAAGAAGTATAATTATTATTAGTGTGACTTTCATGTGGAAATAGAGGAAGCAGTCTTCCTGTTGATAATTTCTTTAAAATATTTTTTGATAGAGTTCAGCAGTTGCACTTTGTTATTAATGTTTCTGATTTCTATTGATAGTTTATTAAAGAAGTATTTTCATATAATGTTGTTGGGCCAAAGAAGTGTTTAGTTTGGGGCATAGAAATACACGTTTAAGTCTAGTACGATTTTCAGTTATGAATGGGTATTTGTCTTTTTCTTTTATAATTTTTACGATTGAATTTTTGACAAATAAGTTTTTAAATTTTCATTACTATAAGCGTTGGCTTATTATCATGTGGTAATTTCTTCCTCAATCTTTGTGGGAAAATACTTGTTGTATCGTTTTTCACATCATTTGAATGAAAACACTCAGTTTTTTGACATCACAGAATAGTCAGTTTTACATATACATAAAAAAGGCACCACTGCTTTTGAAGCCAAAATCAACCAACGCTACCTAATAATATAATATAAACCTATTAATTCGTGTTATTACTCTTGTTTCGTTCATTGTACTCGATGTATTAAATCATTTACGTTTTCTTTTTGTCCAATTATAAAGTTAACATATTTTTTCTTTTTGTTCCAGGTAAGCATTATCCAAGCAGTAGTCAAGTCAGGGGTTCTCACGCGAACCTCTCACCCATAAGACTGGACGGTGTTCTGGTTCAGCTCGACTGCGTACAACCTACTGGGGAGTAAGAACAACAATAATAATATCTTCAGTAACTCAGCGAGGAATCTCCCGCGGAGTAAGCAGATAAATGATACCTCTGTACCTACAGCTGAACACTTAATGCATGCAGCGTGTTTAATAAATGCAGCGTTTGTCTGGTGTATAAGCTTGTGTGTTATAATATTTTATCAACGTGCAGTCAAGAAATCACATATTTTGTTAGTTTTTATTTGGTTGTCTGGTTGTCTGGGCACAATCAATATAATCTTTCAAATATTTTGTTTCTAATGAAAAATTAAATTAAAAAACAAATATATTTGATTTTAAAACTTTTCTGTTTGCTGGAACCCTTTATTCATTATTTCCGTGGGTTTAGTTTTAGAAATTGAAATAAAAAATGTATTCGAAAACCATCATTTCAATAATACTTTTTTTATATGGTGAATACCTCACAAGAGTCCCAACTGCTCCCGTCTGGAGCCAGTGAGACTATGGCATCCCCAATTGGGGTATGTTATAAGGCTGAAGGTAAATGGGGAAGGAAAGGAGACGAGGGAGAAGAAGGTAGGGAAGTACCTGGCTAAAACCATTTCAAAAAATTTAAAGCAACGTTTCAATTCTGAATGGTGGTCTTACACCAGGGCGATAGTAAGAGTATCTTCCACTCTGGAACGTGTCGCAAATATACTATATATTATTTTAAATAATTAATTGTGAAATAACACAAATCAATTAAATAAAATTTATTTGCGTACGCCGGATTCGAACCCGCGGCCTTCTGTTAGTATGTCGAATTTTTTTTCTTCAGTGGTCAGTGGCTGAGTTGGCATCGCGTTTTGGTCCCATCCAGGCGTCGTGAGTTCATTTCTTCGGTTGGCTATGTCCTACATCACGACACAATGTGTTTTCCGCTTAACGTGGTGGTAGTAGAAGATTTTCAAATATCGTCAAGTTATTCATACCCCGGAAATGTTTGTCTTTCTTTAAAATAAAATTGCTTTCGGTTGTACAAATATTTCGTTTATAATGCAGGCCTCGTATCACACTAATATTATTAATTCTTTATTTTGCACAGAGGCAGGCGCATCATTTAAATTCTCAAAAAGCCTAACATCATTCTTTTGAATTTTTTTGAAGTTCTACGGCATTAACTCATATGTACATAGAAAAATAATTCATTTGAAAACAAAATCATTTTTTTGGTTTATATTTATTTCTGAGTACGACAATCATCTTGCAGAGCAAAGCTGTTTGAATATTTATAATGTTTTATAATTTCATTAATGATGAGAATATCAATGGAAGTGTATCAATGTTGAAGTCATCAATATGAGTTCTACCCACGACCAAGCTTTGTATTATTGTTGATGTCGATAATGGCCACCTTTTCATAATGTGCGTAGGTTGGTGCTGGTAGTCATATCTCCTAATTATCACTTCAATCAATACAATAACTACTTTTATCTATGTAAAATAAGTTATTAAATCTCCTTTGTGTATCTCCCTTTGTTTCCATAATCTGTAATTTTCTAGCTTTGCAAATTCGTTATTTGTTTATTGATAAGCCAAGTTATTAGTTATTGGCTCTTTTTGTAATAGCGATGTTTAAAAAAAAATCAATCAGTCCAGTTTATATTAATTTAATTTTATTATTTATTAGTAATTTAGTCCAAGAAAGTTCTTCTTGGTGTAATATTAGTTCGTCTCTTGGTTGTTCTTCTTTGGCCATTAATTTATGTTTGGATTTCATCCTACTCCATTTCGACTCAGTCAATTCACCTCTTCCTCGGTTTGCCTCTGGATCAGTTGGTCACCCAATTTGATCATAGTTTCTGTGTCTTTGTCATCTGTAATTCTTTCCACACGACCAACCAACCCATTTTAACCTTTCTAACCTAAATAACTTTTCCGTGCAATTCATGCTCAATTAGCTTATCGAGTTCATGGTTCATTTAATTCTCTAGATACCATTTAATTGTGTTTCTTCATTCTGGGTTAGTTAGATACTTTTCTGTAGGTTTTAAATTTAAAAATACACCTGCCAGTTACTTCAGCACAATTGATTCATGTTTAGACCAAAAGCTGTTTTTGAAATTGTGTTGAAAACATTCACTTTGTGGATTCAAATTTTGAAGTGTTTCATATTATAACAATTATTGTAAACAAGCTTCTTCCCGCGACTTCGTCGGCGCAGGATTAGTACTTCTAGTAGCCTGTGTTCTTTTCCTAGGTCCCATCTATGTTTATACCAAAATTCTGAACCTATTTATTTAAAATATCTATAATTTTTGATTCGATTCAAAGTATTAGGCGAGTACTTCAAATAAAATCACTAATTTTCTTAAATAGAATTTTTATTTTAATGAAATCTGATTGTTTTGCAAAATTTCATTCTCAAATTTTGACATTTTCTATTAAACAATAATTATTATCTATAATATATAGAAAGTAGCTAGCTTTATAAAGCCTATATGTTATTCTGATGTATGAGCTATATTATTGTAAAGTTTCATTAAAATCCATTTAGTAGTTTTTGCGTGAAAGAGTAACAAACACACATACATCCATACAAACTTTCGCGTTTATAATATTATTAAGATTGACTTGATTAGTTAAATAATGAAGTTTTTTGGTGTTCTTATCCAACAAATTTATCATCTTACTTATTAACATCACTTAATTCACATTCGTCCAAAAATCACAGATAGAATTAAATCAATTTGAGTCCCGCATCTCCAATGGCCAAAAAAATTCTTAGAAATTTTTGGCAATATGGCATCAAGATCATTAATAGTTCATTGCTTTCACATGGAATAAAAATATATATATGTTATTACGTTTACACCTTTATTGCCGTAATTATTTAATGATTTGGTGTGTAACACGGCCTATTATTGAGTCGTCCAACGGCACCTTTTATCAATTTATCGTAGATTTACATTAATTTTCGATGAAGACTGGAGCTATCGTTTTTATAAATATTTAACCTGAAATTAAAACACAACGTAGGCTGTTGGCACCGTGTGATAGATACACTTATTAGTTTAGAATGATTCCCACGTTTTTGGATTATTTTTTGGAATTGTAAAAGATGAACAACCGGTTATTAAGTGACACTAAACTTATCTTTTCTCACTAATTTGATTAAATGCTTTCACGGAAATCTTTGTTAAGTACATAATTATTTTGTTGAAAATGGGAAGAAAACGAAACCAGTAATATACATATCTGTATGTAATTATGTGCGTATGTAAAAATTAACTTAAAAATAAAATATTATATAAAATAATAAAAAAATTTGGAGGTTCTAATTAAGGAGGAATAATTAAGATCTGTGTACGGTATATTTCATATTTTCATTGGTTTTTGGCCATAGTTAAGAAAAATATGTCAATTCACGAATATATTTTATTTATCCTCATAAGTAAATTTGACACCAGTGGTTTTGTAATTAGTTAATATACTGTTTATGGATTTCATTTTGTTTGCAACTCAAAACCGTCCAACAGTGGACATCCTGGTTTATCCTTTAGGGATACAGATTTTTACCAGTGATTCCTGACATTATTTGGAGTAAAAATTAATGTTAAATTTATATGGTCTTCCATGATTTTTTTTCGCCCATCATAATAATCGCCCATCCCCTTACCCCGACCCCAATTGTTCCACACATTTTTTTATTTTTTATGATTTAAGTAACCTGCTCTGAGTAGCTAGATCCTTCCCCACCTCGCTCTTTCCCATCTCTTCCCCCTTCCCATTAATATTAACCTCACGATAAACTCCAATAGGGAATGCCATAGTCTCACTGGCCCAGAGGATTGGAAGCAGTTGGGACTCTTTTTAATTGGGACCTGTTCTATTTCAAAGATGTTAAATCGTTACATTGACCTAGAAAGACTAGACATGCTTTTTACTAGACAGAACTCAACGTTTTAGAGTTGTTACCGCTTGATGCACTCGAAAATTCAATGCCTAAATGATCATCGAAGAAAGCAAACACTTTGTGACTTTTTTGGTGTTACATTGTATAAAATATATTCTAATCACACTAAATACTCTTTTCTTCACCTTATAATCTTTCTATGTACTGTAATTTAGTATACAGAGTCTTAAGGATCGTACTTGACATACTTTAACCTCCTGACATTATTTGGAGTAAAAAATGTAAATGAAATTTGGCTCTCTGATGACTTTTTGAACCCAAACAAAAAAATTCAACATGTATATTATTAATTTTATTATTTAACAACATTACATAGAAGAGTAACCAACCAACCCCTCAACCCGCCCCTAACAGCCAATACCTGCTGGTTTTTTATGTTTTTGTAAAAAAAATAAAAAATAAAAACCTCAAAAATGTCATTGGAGATCAAAATTTCATTTACATATTTACTTCAAATGATGTCAGGAATGACTTGTTAAAGTATGTCAAGTACGACCCTTAACACTATGTAGAAAGTTTATTGTCCTGATAAAGGATGAGATCAACCGAAATCGGTCGACGTGTGTAAATAAAATAAAGTGTCTTTAAACAAATAACTTTTTTTCATTGTGATAATTTTTTTCTTCATATTTTTCCTGTTTTGGTTTTTAAAAATACCAGACAACCTCTGTCGCACGAGTGTGTCACTGAATCAACCGAGTTTGTATTTGTGCTAATCAGGGTGTTGATAAATTGGCGCTCTGTGTAGTCCAAAAATTGGCATGCGCGGTATGTGCGCTATTCCAGAGGCGTGTATGACATTTAAATGACCGCGCGGTCCGTTCACCCAGCGGAGGCATACTAACTACTAACTGCGTATGAATGCAAATAATAATGACGATAATAATCTAGCTTGTTTATTAAGTTTATCAGTGTATTGTTTCGGTCGTTTATTAGTTAGGATGTTGGATGTTGTACGGGTACTTCCGTTGTTTGAACATAAATAAATATGACGATCTGTGCGTTTGTCGTTGGGCTTACACGTGTTGGCTTTTTTTGTTTATTGCTTGAAGATTTTATACTATTTTGGTTTATTGATACGCCCAAACGGGCTTTTAGTATACCTAATATATATACATACAGACAGTTGAGATGGTATGGGCCCATAAGACAGAGACCACAGACCAAATGGTAAAATGGGAAAAAACAATATACAGGGTGTAACAGCACGCACAGAAAGTATATAAACCGGCTATTCCTGATCATATTTTGAGTAGAAAATATTTTTACAAACAAAAAACGGTAAAAATATTTTTCGACCATACTAATAAGTGTGGTATAGCACAGCGGCGGGTCACATAATAAGCACTTTTTCTCGTTCTAGCAGCACGGTGACACACGAAACAACACTCGTACAACATCGTCTTGAGTCATTTCAATAATCCAAACTGTGATTTTTATCATACTTTTTTTACAATAACACGAAACAACACTCGTAAAACTTGATTCTATCGCCATGGATTGGGGTGGGATCAGTGGCGACGTGTGATTGTAAAATATATTTTGTGTTTATAATATAATAATAAGCAAAATGACACGCTCATTTTTAACGCCAAATATGATCAGAAAAATCGCTGGTTAAAATTTCTTCGGGTACCTTCGTACTGTTACACCTTGTAGGTATATATTTTTTATAATATGTACTACATCGTGGCGAGAATCCGTACTGAGGTCTTTATTTTAACGACGTAAGGGGAAATCTTATAATTTTTTGCTTAATTTACATTTACAAAGAAAAAAATAACATCTACGCACGTGTATCACTTTTTATCATAACCATTTGAACACCTCAGCACATGTTTTCTTAATGAGGTGTTTTCCATTCATAGTATCATCTTTTCAATCCTACCTTACACTCCACATTATAAAAAAACCATGTCAGTATTATCATAATTAGTTTTATAAATTGTAATTAAATAAATTTAAAAATTGGTATTTAAAATCATATCTTGCTACGGACGTGGTATTCCGGCCGTTGGCATTTTTGTGTTTAACACACATAAATTTTTATTTTTTTTTATCTTATATGTAAATAAATAATATTTACTATTTAGTAGCATTCCTTTGCGCTTCACGATTCTAATGCATTTTTCCCATTCTACTCCATCCAAACAATGTGATACAAAACAATCGTTTTGCCACTTATTGAAAGGAGACATTTTCTAACCGTAACTTGATCTCCCAACAAGTACGTTTAGTCAATCCCTTTCCACCGGTTACTTTCTTATAAAATTCCCTTCGTCCTGTATTCCTAGTGAATTTGCCCTATTGACCCATCTTCTCAAGGAATCTAGTCAGTATAAGAACACTATCAAAAGGCCTACTTCCACTTTGGAATAATTTTATTTTTACTTTATTAATGGTTAGCCCTTTTTACTCGGTGTCTTCACTTTGCTAGTAAGAGGTAGTGGTTTAAGTGTACCGGGAAGCTCGCCGGACGACGGGGTGCGTTCACACCGCGCGGTGTCAATGGTTCGCGACAAGGCCACTATGAAACCCAGTGAACGTGTGTAACTTATTAAATTTTGCACTTTGGCATTTATAATATTGAAGGTCGTGTTAAAGCTTGTGGTTTTTCATTGTTCAATTTAATAGATAGGTATTCTAGAACTTAATTTAATGTATCGTTCCAAGTTATGACTTCAACATTTAGGTACTTATTCCTTATACCTTAAATGTTTACTTTTATGATTGTTTGCAACGATAGATGTATTGTGCTCAGTTTTAATTAATAATTAGAGCATCGTATTGTTCAAACCTCCAATTTAATAACCACATTATTGCTGGCCGGCCGTAGTACAAAAATACAATATTTGTCATCTAAATACACAACTTCTATAACAGCACGTATCCGAAGGATTTTAATCAGCGATTCGTAAACATATTTCCAGTAAAAAATATAGATGCCATTATGTTAGCGGCGGGTCACGTGATAAGCTCTCCATCTCGTCCCTACAGCAGTGTAACACACGAAACAGCACCTAACACCTTATCTAGTCTTATTGAAATAAAAAATTTTTTGTTCCTCATAGAAAAAAATGTATCATCAGACATCAGAATTACACCTACATTTCTTAATCGAAATGTATCTGCTCAGGTATCGCTGCTTAAAATCCTTCGGATATGCGCTGTTACACATGTAGTGGAGACCTGTCCAAAACCGTATACCTTGACCGTATAACCCATATATTATACATTGCGCACTATACTGAAATCGAATCCATCCCACTATGGATAGGCCATGACCGAATATGTGGCGGTACTGGCGAGCGCCTCAGGACCTCTCAATAGCAACATAAATATAATGATTGCCTTATAAAACGATGCCATACAGAAACATCGCAAGAAACTCTGCAAGGGGAAGAAGTGTTTAAAAATTGGTACAGCAGTGGTATTAGATTTAAAAAACGTCAAAATTCACATTTTCAAGGCACAATTTTATGCTGTGCACTTTTTGTGAGGCGGGTATGGGTACCGCCGCCCCGGGACCTTTTGACCTCTCCAGCCAGATCTCTCAACCAATCATGAATGAATGAATGGACTCATATGTCCGTCACTCATGGGCACATTGATCCCCAGATTCCTACCCACCCTTCATCCCCTTTTCCTTCCCAGAACTTTCTCTCATTCCTTTCCCTAAAAAAACCCTCCACTATTATATATTATATATCCTCTAAGATGACATAGGCCCCGAAGGAAACTGTTAACTTCAGGTTTTCCTGTGTGGAGTTAATGTAAAAATAAAAATAAATTCCTTTGTAAATTTTTTTTCTCTTACTTTAAAGTCTTGGTTTTTATAAATTTCCACAAGTCCACTGCCAATTCTAGCGACCGTTCATCACATACAGGGTGTTAAGGTACGTACTTGAGTTACTTTAACCAGTGATTCCTGACATTATTTGGAGTAAAAAATGTAAATGAAATTTTGGTCTCCGCTGACTTTTTTTATGAAATTTTTTTGTGTTTTCATATTTTTTTTTTAAAAAAAAATTTCTTTCACATGATCATATTGGTCACTCAGCCGAGTTACCGCCCTACCACTTATCCCGCCCCCAACTACTCAACACCTACTATTTTTTTATGTTTTTGTAGAAAAAAAAAAAAAAAAAAAACATCAAAAATGTCACCGGAGACCAAAATTTCATTTGCATTTTTTACTTCAAATAATGTCAGGAATCACTGGTTAAAGTAACTCAAGTACGTACCTTAACACCCTGTATAACATCCGCGTGCGGACGCATCACTTGCCCTTTGTTCTCGTGATTTCATCGTCGTACCGTCACTGCCCCACAGTCGGCAAACACTGCCGCCACTCCCTCTAGACACTGTACACCACTGAACAAAAAAATCCTAGATGTGTGACCTGTACCGATTCTAAGAAAACTGATTTGGCACCATTACTTCGACTTCTAGGTCCCACACAGGTCTGAGGTTATTATTTTTTCAAGGAAAAACGATATTTTAATTTATCTGATCAATTTCACCCGAACCAATTATTATTTTTTTTTTAAAGAAAGACAAACATTCCTACGTTACGAATAACTTGACAATATTTGAAAATCTGCCACTACCACCACAGTATCCATATATACGAAGTCGAAGGTGTCCGGGTGTAAAGTGCATTACACCATCGGGAGGTAATTCTACATGATGGTAGGAGTGAAAAAATTAAATACCTTTTTCCGAAATTAACAATATCTACTATATTATTAATACTTATTTAGCGAAGATTGAGGAACATAATAATTTCATTGATTTTAAATTTGTGTTAAATATATACTCAGTTTAAATATCTCATAATTTTTATACTTTTTGATTAAACCCCTACATTTTCACAGCTGGTAGCGACCCCTAAAACCCTAGTACATATTCTGAAAAAAGAAACTGTGTAATCTCTTTGATATTTGGAAACATATAAAAGGGTGCCCCATAGAAAATCCGAAAAAAAAAATCATACGATTTTAAAGCAACATAATTTATAGTGATTATGATTAATGATAAAAATCACATTCAATGGCTTGTGTTAGTTGGGTAGATACTTGTAGTTTTATTTTTGTGTACGGCCGGACATTGCATAGACGCGGAATCACTTCTATTGAGATCGTTTATAATTCGCACGGTCACCTTAGGATTAATTTAGATTTGTAATTGATTTAGGTACCTACCCATATGTACGCACACATTTGTATTGAAATGGTCGTTATTTCGGTCATGTGATGCAAAATAACCACAAAGGCAATAATTTCATTTTACATGTTTATATTGAATAATAGCAAATAATGAAAAAAAAATGTCCTTATTTTGAGAATTTTACGTTTATATAGTTTACACGGTATCCGGAATCTCATAGTACTTGCGGGACACTAACATACATCACATTTCGACAGTCGGACACATCTATTTACTTATTTTGATTTGAGGTACAAGTATCCAGACAACGTGTATCGTAATAATTATTGATTACTTTTGAATGTAGCTATAACTTTGTGATTGGTTGGTTATCCATTATAAATAAATTATACAATATTTCTTTGTTAGAACCACTCATATATTTTATTAAAGCCCACCGGTTTCAGAAAGACAGTTCCTTCCTCAGAGAAATACAGAGAAATAACTCCACATAGGAGGCTCTGAGGAAAATAGTTTCCCTCAGGGCCTATGTCATCTTTGAAGATGCTGTGAGGAGGGTCTTTTTAAGGAGAGGAAGGAGTGAACGTGGGTCGTGAAGAGACCTATGTTGTAGGAAGGAGGAAACACAGAGGCCGGCAAATCGTTCCACAGCCGAGCTGTTGAACACAAGAACGATTCGTAGAAGCGTCCCGTTCTCATGCGACAAATGTCAACCGTGTGCATATGTTGGGCGCGCGTTTGGCGTGTTTCCCGACTATGCACCGGTGCCGAGGGGATCAATGACGCTTGCTCCTCGGAGCACCTTCCATTGAAATACCAATAGAACAAGGATAGCATTCCCACCCGACGCCTCTGCTCTAAAGATTGCAATCCGTTTGTTAAGACGGGAGAATCTATCAAGCGGACCGCCTATTTCTGCACAGAGTCGAGGGTGTTTTTCAAGTACATCGGGGCTCCAGACCAGAGATGGCTGCCAAATTCAACCGTATTGTACAGTACGCCCAGTTTCTGAGAGGCCAACTTAACTCTAATAAATTTTATACGTGATGAATGTGTTCTTAAAAATACTGCATCTGTACTAAATGCTTTATTTTTTTTTCTATAAATCCAATTAACGTATATATATTTTTTTATTTTTTATTATTTATTAACCAAAAAATACATGTTATGTACATTCTTTTAGGTATATGCCACCTCACTAGGCTGAGCCTGTTCCGAGGTGGCAGTATACATATATATTGGTTTTGTACAATAAGTGTACTGTTGTTTTTTCTAATGGATAATTATACATCTCGGATGATCGGAAGTTTCAACGATATTTCTGTTCGTAAGGTTACGAGTCGTGTTTATTATGTACAATGATTGTTTAACTGGAATACTTAACGTCCGTTCTAAATGATGCTCTGAGAGGGTCTAGGCAGGAGGAATGGTCACCGAAGGTGCCCACCTGTCGTTCGGATTTCATCGGCTATCTTCGTAACCGTTTATTATTAGCCTAAACGGGCGACAGTTGTGTCTCACTAAGTGCAACTTTACTGACCTCTGTTGAGACATTAAAACTATATAAAACTACCTATACCAACGATAACTGTTGAGAAAAATGGAAACAATATAAATATTCAAATACACAGCAATTTTTTTAATCTCCTTTACCCCAATCACAAAATATGCAGGACTAGTACAATCTTTTAACTCTAAATAACATTTTGGAAAAGCTCAATTTTCTCACAACATTATTTTTTGCGCTTATTGCTCTTTTGCGATTACGTCATTCGATATAAGTAATATGGCTTGATTTTAATACATTAACTGGTATACGTACTTGTGTGTTTATTTTTATATAAAAATATAATATACAGCTCTCATTGTTAAGTTTTTTGTTGCCAAAACTGATTAACCGAGATATTCCATCCATTTCCGTATCAATAACATCGCAGCCGCTTTGGAAATGTGTTCATGGTCACATTCTTTGTTAACAGGTATATATTAAAAGGCTGTGAGTATATTTGTGCTTGTCTACCTGGCGATCTTTACAATAGAGAGTTTCCTCTTAAAAAAACAATTCTATAAAATAAATATAATATTTTATAACTGATCCCATAAAAGGCTTCAAACTGTTTGAATTTATAATTTAAAAAACTGTCTGATTCTGATGCGTGATGCTTGACGAGTTGACGTTTTATTAAAACCTTCACAGTAAATAAAGTTTGAAATTTAATACTTTGAAAAAAATTTTGAGTTTTGTGGTTAAAATCAAATCAATCAAAATCAAAAGTATGCAATGTATATCCTTTTTTTTAATTTGAATACCGCACACAAGAGTCCAAAATAATCCCGTCTATAAAGCCATTTAGACTATGGCATCTTAAATTCGGGTATGTTGTGAGGTTGAAGGTAGTAGGTAGGGGAAGGATATGAAAAGATAAAGGGGGCGTAGCATCTGGCTATTCAGATTTGGTCGCCAAACACGGTTAAAAGCCATTTCAAGCAAATATTTCAATTTGGAATGGTTATCTTAAACCTGGGTGACACTGATAGCATCATCCACTCTGGAACGTGCCGCAAATGCACTATATTTTATTTTGATTAATTGATTGTAAAATAACAAAAATAAATCACATAAAATATTTCTGACTTTCGATTACCCCTCGACCACGGAGGCCTTCTTTGTATTACACTACTTACTTTATTAAAGTGTAGAGCTTAGTTATAGAGTCATTCATATCTTCATCATTAGTAGGACAACTTATTCAAAATTGCAGTTACTTTATAATCTGTTAATAATTATGTCAGGGATAAGAAGAAACAACTGCACATGGGATACCAGATACCGCAGGTTTTATCGAGAACATTTAAAATATTTTCTAATGATCGTCGATGGATTGATCCAACGAAGCTCTTAGAATTGAAAGAAGTCGTATACGCGACATAGACTTCAATTCAACTAAGAAGTGACTAATTTATTCTGTACGATTTTTGAGAATCGACAGCGGTTGAATTATGACTAAAGACCTCATTAACTAGTTAAATAAATGCAATGCATATATAATCTCAGTATATTAATTGAACACTGCCAATTTAACGATACATATATATATATTTTAATTGTCTGGCGTTTGACATTTCGGAGTGTCAATCCAGTGTTGCAAGCGTATGTCGATTTCTAATTTATTCCCTGTCGATATCGGTTCAGCTGTCAACGGTGATATCGATATAAAACCATCGGAAGTTACGTCTATCGATCCAACATTGTAAAATTATCGATTTTACTGTACTATCTCCTGAATCTATGACACCTATTGGAAATAGTTGGCTGCTAAAGTGGGTGGTGTTTTGGGAGGTGGTGGATAACCCAATTGGGTTGCATCGCACAGAATTCACTTTAAAACCGCAAAATCCACAGCGGAACAGCAACTCTGACTTCGGGAGTGGTGCCAGATTCGATTCCCCGCGGCTTCCAGCTTTCCAGTTTCCAGGAGCAATGCGGCACTCTACCTCCGCCAGTTTCGCGTCGAGATTAGAGCATATTAGCCTTACTGGCGGCAGGAGATAAAGTATATATATATAAGCTCGAGCCTGGTCTGGACCACCCCCTTGGGAAAGGAAGATAAACTACGCTGTACAAAGTTCACGCCAGCCTCATTAGTTGACTGACCGAGACCAGAAGGGCAATCCCATCTGAACACGAATACTGATTATTTAATTAAAAATACTAG
This sequence comes from Limnephilus auricula, assembly GCA_951813805.1. Lineage (NCBI taxonomy): Eukaryota > Metazoa > Arthropoda > Insecta > Trichoptera > Limnephilidae > Limnephilus > Limnephilus auricula. The sequence goes on from OX638408.1 coordinate 8,594,066, forward strand.
ATAGTCTTCAAGCACCCTTAAATTTTAAAATCCCACCAAATTATGATTTATAAAATCAATTTAACGTTACATACCTGTTCCCATCAAAGCTTAACTTTTTGCCCTTTTTGGGCTCCTCGGTATCTTGTGAGGTTTTTTCTAAAAATGTTACAGGAAAAAAATTACATGACGTTTTATAATTGAAGGATTTGTGATCCACAATATTCATAATTCATATCAAAAGCAAATATGTTTGTTTTTTTTTTAGTTCTTAATTTGTATTTCTTTTTATTATTATTTTTATTTTATTTACTTTTGTTGATAAATAATTAGAGTGACGACAGTAATTAATTACCTTTCGAATTTTCGGAACAATTAGTAAACTTTAAAAATAATTGGTTATTCAGATTTATGTCAACATTTGAACAAAATAAATACATATTTAAAATAAACAATTATAAATTTCAAATCACGCATGCCGCGACAACCAAAATTAACACCTACTATTTTATTATTTTATTGCTTGCTACCTTTCTAATTTTTTTAATGGCTCAATCAGTTTTGTATTTCAGTACAAAACCATATTTTAGGTGCTTTATTTTTCCTTTGTAGAAATTCAAGATGTTTATATAACTCTTCGGGTCGGAATAAATTTTTAGAATATCGCATTTTAAAAAAAGTTTTATCCTCAAAATTATTTGCTGGTAGATTTGGGAAGGCTATTTCTTTTGGCTCTAAATTTTAATTTCTCTAAAAAAATATTTTTGAAGACAATTATTATTCTGAAAGAATCGTTTTTAAATCGTATAAATAATTTTTAAAATTAAATTATTAATTTTGCACATGTTTCTATAAAAGAAATATTTAAGTTCAGGTAAGTATTTTCGGCTCGCAATGTCATTTCCACCAAGAGATATGAAGCTTTGGAATATAAATTATACTGAAGTTTACTATACTCTATTTTATGAACAATTTCCAGATTTGGGCTAGGCCTCCTATCGGCACAATAAAACGTGGTTTACCGGAGGAAATAAATCACTCCAATTTCTGTTGAAGTCTAAGTCCATCCTGTATCGGATCCTCTAAAATATTGCACCAGACCTTCCAAATTTCCCCCTCATACATTCGCGCAAGCACTCTTTCCACTACAACCCTATTAGTATTCCGGCCACGACCTTCCCTTGGCACTTAGTAAAACACCCCTGTAACCCCCACCAAGTTTAGAATTACTCCCGACCATTGAGAAGATTTATTTGTGCGGAATCCGAATTTACCGGGCCCGGGCAGTGCAGTGTGGCAAAGGCAATTGCATCGGAGTCACTGGGCGCACTGCTGCGATTTTTTTCACGTTGCACCAGTTTAATGCATTTTTATTGCATACTGGTAGTTATTACCCAGCCTCGCCCGAATTTCAACACATTTTTTTCCTAGTTGAACTTTTTTTATTATGCTAAAACTGCTTTTGTAGTTTGTCAGCAGGCACATGAGGACAACGTTTAATGAAATAACTTAGTTAAATTAATAAAATCATACAATTATAAATAATAAAAAAAATAGCAGTATGGTAGTATAAGCGCTACATGACAAAGAGGTATAAATGAATAGTCACATCAATAGTATAGATATAGGTAATTATACTAGATATTATAAAATGATAAGTCTTAATGTGAATTAACAATGCAAGGGCTTCAGTAGGGCATCAATATAAATCATCCTTATCTAATATAGATTGTTGTATCTATATTGCAATATGGTATTATTGGTTGGGGAGGAGCATATAATAATATTTTAAATCCTCTCAAAATTGTTCAAAGAGTGCTAATTAAAGTAATATTGAAAAAACCATCCAAATTTTCTTCTTAAATTCTCTTTTAAATATTCAATGTACCTATAATAGACAAAAATATAAAAAAACTTCAATTCTACAATTTTAAAAGAAATACAGTTAAATAACTTAGGTACAATTCCATTCATCAGCAAAATATCAAAATCTCTAAATTTAGTACAAAGCACACACAAAATACTTATCTCTATCTAGATATAACATATTTTAACAACCTCCCATTATATCTAAAAGTTATCGAAAATATTCAGAAATTTTATCACAAATTTAAAAAAATACATAAACTACTATAAGAGTATCTTACTATTATTATTATTTCTTTCAAATCTTGAAATCCGTCATTTATAAATCTTGCATTTTCATAATTAGGATTCCTTGTTTTTGCAATATTTTATTATTTACATAGGTACATGATATTATATAATTGAACTAAAACTCCCTCACTAAACACAAGAGCCTCGTCTCTTTATGGTGAGGAAAGGCTATTCTTATCTACCATTTTAACACTGTATAACATGTAAAAAATGTGTATTTATTGTAAAAAAACCTACAAATATTAAATAAAAAAATTGACAATTTTTTAGATTATATTCCACTTTAGCAGTATAAATGGTATTATTTTTTATTGTATTCGTAGTTTATTAAATATTTTGTGTGCAATAAGTTGAGGGTTCTAACTGTATTTATTGGTACACTTCTGAACCACCAATATCACCAACCACAATCGATAAATATAGCACCTTAGATACCTTAATATGTTTGTTGAAATTTTTAGGGATATTAGTTTTATGACAAGGGTTCAAGAGTTTTTCCGACTATAGAAAATAGATTTCTGCTTTTATTGTATAATTTATATTTCAAAGCTCCGTATCTTATGATGGAAAAGACGCTGCGAGCCGAAAATACTTGCATTAAAACCTGGTCAAAATTTCTTTCGCCTGATCTCACCGTTTGGGGTTTTTCTCTTCCATACCTACACTCTATCATTTTCTTACTTGTGAACAAAAACGAAATTATTTTATAGTCTTTTTTACCGAAACTCTTAACCAATTTTGAAAAAGTTCATCAAACTCAACAAAACTGTAAAATATGAACTCTGTAACTACCCTACAAATAACCATTTAAAAAAATTTCTATCTTTTCAATTTCAATTTTTTAGGTAGGCTAGTCGTTTTTGCAAAATAATCAACAATCCATTTTTCTTACAATTGCAGATTAATTTTACAGCTTATCTTTTCTTATCTACTTAGTAAATATTTTCAATGTTGACAGTGATAACATCCTCTACAATATAAATATGTCATCGCTTTGTACATATGTCGACGATATCTGATATTTGAGGATGTGAAAAAGATTAATATGTCGTTTAGGATACACCTTTAAGAGCCATTGGACCAGCGGCTGAGAATAAAAGTATAAAATGCTTGCAACTGAACAGGGAGGTTCCGATGAGAAAGATCGCTTATTCCCCGTATCAATTTTTTTAAATTATAAATTTTATACATACCCTCATTCAAGTAAGCAATACAAATGCTCAACGCACGATGATAAATTATTAAATATCCTGTACTTCTTGTAAGCATTTTTTGATATTGAGTATTTATGATTTTTCAATAATGTCTAAACAAAAAAATCTGAAATATTTTAGTTTGTAAGACCTTAAATAAATAGAAAACCTGAGGTATTTTTGTCACAAAACACGTCCTCGGATTTATTTTTTAATGATTTTAATTTAACTAAAATTATAAATCTGAAAAATGTGTTTACTAGATTATGTATTGATTTATTTTGTTGAAATTTGTGTTGTATACTACAATATGTCGTTTTAAAATTGAACAAATCTGCCAACGACCAACGGTATAACCTTAGTATATTAACAATAAACTTAGTTTTTCAAAGTTTCAAAAATGCGTTTACCAGATAAAATAACAATCTTTCAAAATCAATTTATGTTTTTTTGTAAAAAAGAGTCAAAACGTCTGGAATTTCATTTAAAAGGGACTAATTTCCGGTACCCTCTTAAGTTTAGTTCTTTGCAATTTAGTTCAGATCATACTGAAGAGTAATTTCGTTCGTATATTTACTTACACCTAGATGAACAATGCGAGAAACTTTTACTACTCTCGTAAGTGCTTCCGCTGAGAGCTCCGTTGTAACCTCTATTTCTGTTCCATGTACCCTTTTATCAGTGATACACCTTTGCTTGCCTATTAGCACTATTTATTTAGTATCTTTGGAGCTAAATAACGGGGCTTGTATCAACAATGCGCTGTTGTAAGAAATTCACACAAAAAGTGTTAATTCGTTGCTGTTAAAAAGCGTGTATACTAACATATTTGCTTACATGTGTCAGAATGCAAATAATATAACCATTTTAAAGCGTGGTTAGATTTATGCAAATAGAACCTAATTCTTGGATAATCATAAAGTCACCTTTGTGAAATTTCGCAATAAAGTTTTTCTTTGAAAACGTAACATTTTTAATATTCGTATTTTTTTACTGATGTGTCACTTTGTTGATATGTTGTACACCGATTCCCGTCGCTGTGTGTGAGAGTTTCCAATGCAAGAAAGAGACCAAAGTTATATAGTTAGTTAATTAGATATGTGAGCTTTTACACCAGTGAATTATGGACAAGGTTCACGAAGAAAAATGTTATTCTAAAATACGATCATTTTATTCGTGAAAACGGTTAAAAACGGGACTGAAGTTCTTACGAACAAATTAACAGTGTTTCAATGTTTATTGGCGGGAAAATGTAAGAATAATTTGTTGTTATACGTATGAAATTCAACAAATTATTCTTACATGTTCCCACCAGTAAACATTGAAACCCTTTAATTTGTTCGTAAGAACTTCAGTCCCGTTTTTAACCGTTTTTACGAATAAAATGATCGTATTTTAGAATAACATTTTTCTCTGTGTACACCTAAGGTGTCTTAAACACACTTACTGTACCTGGATTGTGTTCATGACCAATCAGGCATATAGGGCGCTGTTCGGCCTCCCTTGGCGATGCAGCGCCTCGCAGATGTTGGCAGAGGGAAGAGTGCATGGGTTCGCTGCTTTGAGGATATGGAGTCAGCGCTACCGGAGATACGAAAACACTCTCGTCCAAGACGTCGCCTAATGGCAGGGCGAGCCCCTAAACAATAGAGGGAAATTTTCCCTTGAGGACCGTAGTTAAAGTTCTAATATGTTTACCATGTTAGTTTATGATAAATTTCATATTATGTGTTTTATTTAGATGTTTGCTTCTAGATGGAAGACAGAGTATACACTTTATTATTACATGACCGCTGCGATCTTGAAAAGTAACGCACGTACAAACTCTTTGTACGCAACACTGGATACCGTGGGCAGTTTACTGTCTAGTTTTTTTTTAATATTTAAAATTAACTGCACGATTTAAAAAAATTGTCTATGATCACTGAACATAGATTATTATCCTTGGAAGCATGATTTGTGCCGATCAGAAAGAAAAAAAAAACTGTTAATCTCATTAAAGTCACGGTTCTGTGTAAAAGTTGCACTTTCGCATTATGTAAAAGTTATACTAACGCGCAACGGGCTTTGCACGACTCCGCCATACCTTCAAAGTATCAAGTATTCCCCATCGTGTTAGGGACGCTGCTATCGCGGCTCTGTACCGCGGCGATGGTGCAATTTATATTCATGCACCACGTTGGACTGTCACGTTTATTTAACCTTTGGCATTGCATCAGCGCCGGTCACCGGCCATCCAGTCATCCAGCCAGCCACCGCCGCGTCGCCACATCTCGTACAACTGCACGCCCGCGCCGCCAGCCCTCGAGTAATCACGACCTGTGCATTAGCTCCACCTAGCCTAGGGTTGCCAGATGAGCAAAATGTTAATAAAGGATAATATATAAGGACTAAATTATTCATTTATTTAAATGGCCGTTGCTTTGCATACTTAATAGTTATAATAATCTTGTAATCATAATGACTAACTGATACATATCTGCATGTATAAAAGGAAGCAATGTGGTTAAAATTAAATATGTCGACAGAGTAAGTTTCATTCCCCACATAATGAATTCTCTGAGAACAAGAATTGCACATAAAATTAATGCGAGAAGCAAATACATTAAATGCAGCATGGAGTCTTGTATTGTATTTATTGGGTAAGTCCCTACGTAAATGTCCGACTATTAATTGGAATATGATATATTATGTGATCAATTCGAATGGGAGAAAATGACTAGAATGAAGAGCAAATGTCATAGATTAGAGGGCAAATGACTTATAAATTAGGAAAAATGACTCATGACTCGGAATGGAGGATAGATGACGTAGAGCGGTTTAAAGGGGTTTTTTGTTTTGTTTTCTGCGAATACCGCACGAGAGTTGCCACTGCCTGGAGCTAGATGGACTACAGTATTCCCAGTTCAAGTTTGTGTGTGAGGCTGAAGGGGTAAGGAGAGGAATTACACGGAATAGAGGGAGGTTTCTAAGTCTCCGGTTATACGTATCAGATCCACTAAACACAGATTAAAACCGTATAAGAGTTTTAAATACTCTCAGTATCGCCCTGCCGAAAGATCACAATTTAGAATTAAAACGTTTCTTGAAGTGACTTCGATGGCATTTGGTGACCAGAACTGAATACTTCTCTTTCTCTTCCCCAACTCATTCCCCACTCCACTCCCTTCAGCCACACAACATACGTGCCAATCACACATATGCTTATAACATATTCGTAATGGCTACATGACTCTTCTATGGTCTTCACACAAAAAAAAAACTAATTGACTAATTTAAAATGGATGACAAAGGAATTTTATTTATTTATATTATATTTTATAAACATTAACTCACTAACTAACTAACCATCACTCCGTTTCCCCGCAGGGGTAGGCAGAGAGGACGGACCGCCAAACAAATCGGTCTTGGCACCCACTCCTTGCCCCTTTCACATTCATACATCTTCTCATACATACTCTTCTATTATTCTGACTCTTTCTGCCCGACTCGGTTCGCAGTTTTAATAATACAATACACAGAGAAGGATGATAAAAAACAGACCAATTAATAATGTTCGCAGTTGGGTTTAGTACTTAATGAATCTATACTAAAATATAAATAGCTGAAATAGATAGCAAAAAAAAAAAAAGTACAACAAACATAATAAACCTATAGTTACATAATGCATTCATGAATTTGTGTTATTCGCACCACAATGAACTTCTGAATGATTTTGAGAGCTTATTTTTAAGTGTAAAAGTGTGTGTATCATGACATAATGTATCCTTTCGGATATCATCTGGTGACCCTAGCCTATCTCAACCTAACCTTGCCTGGGCAGTGCCCTAGGAACACTGCACACTGCACAGGCCATCTACCCTTTGTTACCATCCAGCCATACCCGTAGTTGCAGGTAATGGCCGAGCGTCTATGCATCTCAATTACCCTGAACAATACTCCGCGTTACATTTGATTGATGGTCGGCATCCATCACGCCGTGCGCCGGTCCCGAGGGACTAGATAATAGTGAATATCCCTCGCATGATACAATACTCCCAACTTACATGTTGCATTATCTTGAATTACTTTTCTGTTGAATTGCCTGTGGTTGCTTTTACTCTTTGATGGGTTGTGGAGCGTAACTACTAGAGGCTTGCACTGTCTTGTCCATGAGGCCTGATAAAATGAAGGAATACATTTTACTCAACCTACCCTCACCTTCACTAAGTTATTACATTACATATTTTGCTAATTTGACTTGCTTTATTATCCACTCATAAATTAATGTTCTTCAATATTTCTTGTGTCCTATTTTGTACATTTCCTCTGCATTTTTAACCTTGTGAAAAGTAGTTGCTCATTAAGTTTCTGTTATCACATCCATTTCAACTTGCTTCATCATCAACTATCAAATATTTTACTTCTTTTGTGTGATCCTTTGGGCATTCATTTCTGGACATAAAGGCATTCCTCAATTGTCTCCATTTTTGTCCTACAGTATTAAGAGTGTCCGGGGTTAAGATACGAAAAAGTGTGTGTTATTTCTTGCTCATATATATATCTAGTCTAGCTTCCGTATCCACTGAAAAATCTTCTTATTGAATAAAATGGGCTTGAAGATGAGCCTTTAAGCGCCTAGCTTTGGTATTGGGCCTCCCTCAACAATATCCTTGCCATTGATTCTTGAAGGCTCTCACCCATTAACTATCCAATCAACCATTAAAAAGCAGCCTACCTTTAGCTATGGTTATAGATCAATGCACTCCACTGGTAACTACACAATATATGATCTAGCTGTCATTATCTCTACCTTTATATTGCGGATAATATGGAAGACTACACGCAAAGTTAATTCCTGTCTTTGAATTGCATTCGGAATAACTCCACTCAGTTGCTTCTTAGGACTAAGGGTCAATTATTATTGTTTGTGCTATTCCCCGGAATGAGAAAATCGTGCTCTAGCTGCTTGATTGGAGTCATCATCGTAAAAGATTCTAGGAAACATCGTGAACAGTGGGTAATTACTCTTTATTAACGGTTGACCCCTAAACTGAATTGATGGATAATAGAATCGGCTTAATTGTACCAGATAAAATTAATTTAAATTGATTTCCCTAGTCTGCTCCAATGATCATTGAGTTAGTACCTAGTTGTCAAATTAAACTAAGGGCAATATGATGGTGGCAAGTACATTCCACTATGTCCACTGGCTCTTGCAATCATCATTCTTAATCAACTTCATCACTGTAGTGTGTATTGTACTGAACTGTACGTTGTCCTCTTGTTTTATAAATATCATAATAATATGACGTGTTGTCATGACACTTCATCAGGAAATTCTGGTATTCCAATAATAATTATAACAGGTACTGAGGTTGGTAATGTGTTTTTTTTTGTCAAAATATTATCTTCATCGCGCGATGGTTAAATACTTTGCTGTTTGAATTTTGTTTTTTTTTTTAAGTATCGCGGGTTGAGAAAAGGTTCAGATTATTCGTGGGATAAGCTGACAAGAATACTGAAATGCCTTTTTATAAAATACTTTTCAGATTTCTTTTTGCTTTGCTTTCCAAGAATTATAATATTTTTTATTCCAGGATATGGGAAGGATGGTGCAATCCAACAGGTCCCATATCATTATACATTTTGACAATAAGTATCCGACTATAAAATAAAATGCTATTTAACAAAATAAACAATTATGTCGTGCGTTGTCCTGAGCGAGCTCAGGTCCAGCGCTCAATCGGTACTGGTAGGCTGCGGGCACCACCATGTTGTTGGAGGCCATTAGCCGCATCCTGGCTCCAGTTACAGATTACGCTTATAGCAAATTTACTAGTAGTCACTACCAGGCATCACCCGAGTTTTAACACTCGTTTTTCGAATTTTGTTTTCTTATCGGAATGTACGGAAAAATTAAAAAGCATCTCGTGCATCGACATATTATGGTTTGTTAGGTATATGATCACGTCTCATGTTGACGGTTATATGCATTGGTCGTGAATGTCACGAAGGAATCGACCATGCAAGCTGATCTTGAAAAGTTGCGATGATCTTGAAATTCCGGACAGAATGAGATGTTGTCAATTTCTTGACGCCAGATTTTTTATTGAATTAGAAAACGGATGGTTTTTCATGCGGTTCATTTTTTTATTATGTCAATTGTTTGCATTGTGCACAGCTGCTTGTTAATCTTTGTATTGATTTATTTATGTCCATCAACGTCTTACGATATAATCTCTATAAAATGTATTATCTACATAGTCTATTCCCGTTGACCTTGTCGTATTGCTGTCTGTCTATATGTCAGACGATCTGACGTCATCTCAGACGGGTATATCAGCTGTCTGCCCATTTAGAATGAGGTATAAAAAATTGGGTGACGCATTCGTTTAAGGAGTGTCTTGTGTATGCCATCGTCACCGTACGTTTTATCATCACTTTTATATTGAATTATGCCTTTCATAGACTTTTAGGAGAACTAGCGTTACATATAATAATGTTAATGTTTCTTTCTATAAATATGCGGTTTTCTTCTTTTGAAATTGTAGACCATTTAAGACCGTGTTATTTATGGAGGAGATTCGAAAAGAATGCAAGGCCAATTTAAGCGTACTTGAAAGAGACGGTCGTCTATTGGAGATGAAAAGCGAATGATTAAAGAATGACAGAGAGTATCAGGAAAATAAGTGACGTGTATCCTCACCCCCTCAGGCCTCAAGCATTTTTGTCAGAAGGTCTAAATATTTCCGGTTTACAATTCAATCCGAATAAATGGAATATTTCTAAACGTATCCGGAAACTAAACACTGTTTTTGAAAGGTGGTGAATTACGCTTTCAAATTTTATAATATTTCAAAAATAACAAATATTTTTTATATAAAAATTTAAAGGCAAACGTAATAAAGTTTTTAAAATTATATTCCTTATGTTATTTTTTCAAACTAGAATTACTGATAATAATAAAAAAATTAAAAAACTCACATATTTTATTAAACAAATTTATTATAAAAGTTATCGTCACTTATTGACGTTTCATATTTTTTTATCATATCGATTATTATATAAATTAAAATAATTATATAAATTTTATAACTTTATGGTTAGCTTTTAGATTTTAATACAAAGTGTGAGTTTTCTCTTACTAATACGTTTAGATCATATTTGTCACCATGATAGTAAAGAAGACATTAGACACTACTAAAGACACTAATATATGTCTCAAAGAAATCGTTATTTCTTTGAGACATATATTAGCAAAAGAAAACGGGGTAACCACTGGAAGTCATTGCACAATCAAGTGACTCAAAAACTTCTGTCGAATCATGTCATCTTAAAACCGAAGAGTATGTACGATAGGATGACGTGATGGTTAGGTTAGGTTAGGTTGAGCAGATTGGATTGACAATAAAAATGACGTGGCGGTTACTTGAAGGCATACCGCTGATAGCTCTGTTGTTTCCAATCCGTTTTCTCATAAACGATGCATATAACAGAATATCACCCTGCGAGTATGAAACTTCGAAATTTCGACATTAATTTCTCGTTTATCTTTGAACGCCCTTCATTTCATTGACGATAGCATCTTGGCATTACGCCACCGCTTAATAACTTAACATATTATTATATTCTACTTTCCATAAAGTAATAATATATTGTGAGCGGCAAGAGCAAGCGGTGATCCGGCAAGAAGACATTGCATCCACCGACCCATCCCACGCAGTCAGCAGTACCCGGTGCGAGCCGCAAGGTCAGGCAGCCGTCCGCGCTCGCTGGCCGGTCGGCTGGCCATTGCACCGGGTACAAAGCCCTCCTGGGTACGCTACCAATATAATAGTGAACTTGTTAGTGAGGTCTGGGACGCGGTACAATTTAGTACTCTAGGACTGTGATAGTATGCTAGGGCACTTCTTTTATTATTATTACTTCAATTATTATTATTCCAAGAAGGTTTGATGACCCCGATGTCTTGTGATCAAAGAGTCGACGTAATACAGGGGGTTATTTTTTATCTTTCTGTTTTGCATCGCTGCACGCTGTCACGTCAATGCATTGTAAATCATTTTTACAGTTCATTGATGTTGACACGAATGCGAATTTTATTGAAATGTCTGAGGTCAAGTTGAAGAAAATACAAACCACTATTGTAATACTTGTCAGAAAGAGAGGTTACAACGGAACCATCGAAATTTACGCGAATGCGTTTGTTAAGGGGATACCCGGCGGTAATTTTTCCATACAAACGTATTTTCTATTTATCTCTCTGGATTTTAACCCTAGAGAAAATATTGTTTTTACATAAAATAGATATCAACTACTAGCGTGTCAGTACTTTTTGTTTTTTTTGATAAGTTACTTTTTATAGAAGTTATGACCTTCCAAAAATCAATAAAATTGACTGGTTTAAACGCCGTCAAAAGACGTTCAGTGTACAAACTAGACAATGTTTTTTTATAAAAAGCAAAACGTACAGACATAAAATAGTTTTTTCTTATGTAGTTGATAAAAAAAATTGAAAATCAGTCCACTTTTGGAGGAGAAAAGTGGGGAATACAAAACCTCGATTTTAGTTAGGTATTAGTAGCCCGAGGTGCATTGTCCCTTTCGCTCAATATCCGGTGGAGTAAGAGCAACAGTGACAGCAACAATTTAGTAAAATCTATTTTTCAAATTTCTCCACCACCGGGTATCATCTTAATTTGTTTTTATTATTATTTCCGAGTCCAAGTTGAAATAAAGGCAAATTACTCGATATCTCCATTATAACCTTACCCTCTCAAAAATGACAATTTTTCAACAGAGGGGTTACAATGGAGCTCTAAGCGATTTATCCATCCTCACAATACATTGAAATTTACGTAAATGCGTTTATTATTTATTTTTTTATTATATACCTATATAAGGCTGAGTTATGTTAGGCCTTTCCCTTCCTCAAAAACGTCACATTGATTAAACAGTGAGGTTACAATGGAGCTCTCCGAGGCAGGACAATACGTGGCTACGAATGCTCCTATAACTGGTATGCAGATATAGGCCCTAAATGGATCGTTAAGTTGTACCCTCGCCTTGGGTTTGTTGGGTGGTCCCAAGCCGCGATCTTTATAGTGTGGTAAACAACTAACTACAAGAGCAAAAGGAACTACGGGTTCGCTGTCCTTTCGCGATATGAACCCGGCCAGAGGTCAGCCCGTTCAATCCAGCGTCTGATCAATTGCGAAATGCCGCCTTCGGTGTGGCTCTGCTGCTCTGTTGCTCCCATCCTTATAGGGTCTGGGTTTATTGCTATCGTTGTTGGGAACCTCATGCTCTGGTGTTGTTTTTTCTCTTGTAACCTTCATTTCTTCTATCCTGTTGAATAATATCAATTTGAGTATTCGCAAATACTCCTTGTACATCTTTCACCCAACTATGTTTAGTATGCTTAATAAATTAATTAATTTATTATTTACGTATAATACTAGCTTACGCCCGCGACTTCGTCCGCGCAGGATTAGTACCTCGAGTAGCCTATTTTCTTTCCTTTCAATGTTTATACTAAAATTCTTAACCTGTTTATTTAAAATATCTATATTTCTTGATTCAAAGTATTAGGCGAGTAGGTACTTCAAATAAATTCATTAAATTAAATATTTTCTAAAATAGAATTTTGATTTAACAATTATGGTTTTGCAAAATTTCATTCTAAAATTGACATTTTATATTTAAAAATAAATATTATTTGTAATATATGGGAAATAGCTATAATCTTTATAATTTATAGCCTATATGTTATTCTGATGTATGAGCTATATTATTGTAAAGTTTCATTAAAATCCATTTGGTAGTTCTTGCGTGAAAGAGGAACAAACACACATACATCCATACAAACTTTAGCGTTTATAATATTAGTAAGATGTTCATGAAATATTTTCCATAACTTTACATATTGAATTTAAAACCATCTGAGTTTCACAAAAACTTTCTACCGGGAAGTTAGTCAATAAATGAAGGTTTTTTCGTACAAAGGTTCGATGAATAAGGTATTTTTCGATACATTTTTTATTTATTTATTGAAGCTTTACTTGCGGCTTGTAGACTTCCATTGCTGCCTAATATAGTAACATTGGTAACCGCCATCTTTTTGGCAAAAATATCATGGAAGCTGTAACCAATGTTTATTATAACTTTCCATTGCGGTGATATCTACCCACCAATCACTTTTTTAGCCATGTATTTTTCTCAGCTGTGTCTATAAGTTTTTTCCTTCGGAAATATGAGTTTTTACATGGACGCAATCCAATTATTTGAATGTTAAGCTTTTATACCCACCGCTTCTATTATCAGAGACCCTTGGATATCCTTACACTCTTCTATTTATGATTTCTTGTTCTTCTGCATTCTCAGTTTTTATCTCATCTCTCTTTCAATTTGTTTTCCATTTTAGAGCTTTGTCGTTGTTACCATAGGAAATTCTAGCTTATACATTGACGTTATCATATCATTCTACATTCTCTCTGCCCTCGATCACTCATAAACTCTGTAAGTTATAAGCTTTGCGATGCATGTAAAGGGCCGGAAGTAATATCGATTGTCGAGGATCTGTCGGTTCCGAGACCATCTTTGAATACCAACCGCCAGCAGTATAGTATTTATCTACCGAGTAGTGTTTAATGTCGCTGCAGGGGCATGTTGATTTGTTTACGCTGCATTTCCGTCGCACTGGTGGCACCGGTGCACACGCACTATGGCTGAACGGTGATTATTAACAATCCGTATTATGCCCCGAGATAATCACACGCGAGCGGTTTGCGTTTACTGTGCGCGGATTGTATTGAATGCAGAGGAAATGGGATCCCTTAGGCGCCATGTGTTATAAATCTATGTACGGCAGAGTTACCAATGAGGAGATGCGAATGGAAGCGTAATGATCAAATTAATTGAATTAGTTGGCTTAGACATGCAAAACGGGTGGTTGGAGAAGTGAATATTTGGAGAATATGTGACGATCAAGTGAACGGAAGATGTAAAGTTTAAGGCATGTTATTTGTGTGGGTGGTTGGAGAAGTGAATATTTTGAGAATATGTGACGATCGAGTGAACGGAAGATGTAAAGTTTAAGGCATGTTATTTGTGTGGGTGGTTGGAGAAGTGAATATTTTGAGAATATGTGACGATCGAGTGAACGGAAGATGTAAGGTTTAAGGCATGTTATTTGTGTGGGTGGTTGGAGAAGTGAATATTTGGAGAATATGTGACGATCAAGTGAACGGAAGATGTAAGGTTTAAGGCATGTTATTTGTGTGGGTGGTTGGAGAAGTGAATATTTTGAGAATATGTGACGATCGAGTGAACGGAAGATGTAAGGTTTAAGACATGTTATTTGTGTGGGTGGTTGGAGAAGTGAATATTTGGAGAATATGTGACGATCAAGTGAACGGAAGATGTGAGGTTTAAGGCATGTTATTTGTGTGGGTGGTTGGAGAAGTGAATATTTGGAGAATATGTGACGATCAAGTGAACGGAAGATGTAAGGTTTAAGGCATGTTATTTGTGTGGGTGGTTGGAGAAGTGAATATTTTGAGAATATGTGACGATCGAGTGAACGGAAGAAGATGTCGAAAGGTTTGAGGCGCATTATTTGTATTAAAACTATGTACCTACGATAGAATAACATAGAGAATGAGGAGATCCGACATAGAAATAACATAGAGAGAAGAGTTTGGGAGGCGGGAATGGGTACCGCCGCCCCGGGAACCATTTTTTTAGATAACTAACACCTCTGCCATAGGTCACCCCAAGTGGTTCGCTACGTTTGGTGACTTAGCAGGGATGCCCGGGTTCATGAGGTAAGGTTTGTCTAGGTCTTGGCGGCGGATGATCTAGACACATTGAACCCCACATTCCTACCCAACCCTCATACCTTTTTCCTTCCCAGAACTTCCTCTCCTTCCTTTCCTTAAAAATACCCCTCCACACAGCATCCCCGACGATGACATAGGTCCTGAGGGAAATTATTTTCCGCAGGGCCTCCTGCGTGGGACTTAATGTTAAAAAAAAATCCGAATGCGAGGCCGACGTAATAATAATTATGTATAATTTCCCCCAGGGCCTATGTCATCTTTGGGGATGCTGTGTGGAAAGTCTTTTTAAGGAAAGGAAGGAGAGGAAGTTCTGTGAAGGAAAAGGGTATGAAGGTTGGACAGGAATCCTGGTTTCAGTGTGTCTGGATCAACCGCCGCCAAGACCTAGACAAACCTCACACCATGAACCCGTGCACTTCTGCTAAGTCACCAAACGTAGCGAACCACTTGGGGTGACCTATGGCAGAGGTGTTGGTTATCCAATAGTTGGTTCCCGGGGCGGCGGTTACGATTCCCACCTCACAAATTAAGCGAAATTGTAAAATGTTGATGAATCGATGTTTTCCAGTCTATTGTATGATTATTCCCTTCTATTTTAATCCCTAGTAAGAAAATCTAATTAAATTTTAAAATTTAATTACTTAGAGATAATCTACATAAATTAAACTTAAAAATTAATATAGTCATTATTTTATTGTGAATTTTTTCATTACTCCAAAATTTTTATAATATTTTATTATATAATAAATTTATTTCTGTACAAAAAAATAAGAACTTACAATCTATTTAAATCAGAGACGCTCTCATGGCTAAAACGGCCCCTTTCCCTTTTTTTATCAGTTTATATTAATTAATTGTTGGGAAAGAAATAATGAATCGAATTTAAGCCTGATCATGTCAAGATGATGTAGAAAAGTGGATATGTGCCAGGCCAAAGTTGGGTGTTTTTCCATACATTCTACCTAATTGTACTAAAAATGGCATGATGAAAAAGCATGAATTACTTACTTAGTTCAGATCATACAGTTGCCAAATGAATATCATAAATTTTACCGCTGACTATATTTTATTTAATGTAAAGATAATTTCCTTCTCTTTTTCGATCATTCAACGTGTACGCTTCCAAGCAGTCATATCGATAATTTGATAACCTACTACCTAACTGTACTAAAATGGCATGATGAAAAAGCATGAATTTCTTAGTTCAGATCATATACAGTTGCCAAATGAATGTCGCAAAATTTTGATGTTTGCAGCCCTTCAATAATAATAATAATAATTGGATAATTTGTAGAGCGCCGTTTTTGTGAGAAATCACCTCAAGGGCGCTGTACATTTTATTATGACTACTTAGGCTCTAACTAGAACTATTATTTACAAATAGACACAGAGAACATACTTACCTGAGGCCCTAGCACGCTTGCTCTGTATCGATCGGTAGGATAACTATCGGTAACTTCTCATCGTTCCCTAGGATAATTGCACATCGCTAACGTACAAACAACAGTTGATGTCTTAGTCATTGTGAACTGTCACTTATTCGTTGGCGATCTGTAGTCATGCTAGGGAATGATGAGAAGTTACCGATAGTTATCCTACCGATCGATATAGAGCAAGCGTGCTAGGGCCTCTGGGGCAGGTCACTTCCGATAAACACACTTTAATTAGAAAGTTTATGCTTGGAGGAGATACGACTTTGCACGCGGAGGACACTATATTAAAAAACTGGACATTGCATAACTTTACATTTGCTACACCATAATTTTTTATTTTATTTTATTTTACTACCGACTATATTTTATAATGTCCTTCTCTTTTTCGATCATTCAACAGTCTGTAAGCTTCCAAGCAGTCATATCGATAATTTGAACCATTTCTTCTTCGTTTCAGTCTGCCAACATTTCCACGGTGAACACAAAGTACTTTGTATAAAACTCTTGTCCCGTTTGTTGACAGTCTGGCTGCAGAATCTATTCCCGGTGCATCAATGGGCCCTCAAGGTCCGCCATCGCCGTTCCTTTCACTCTCGTTTACTACCAGCGAGAGGGAGCGGGACCGAGAACCCGAGTGATTCGCGGAAAGTGCACTCTGTGCGTGCATTCTGCCTACTCCAAATCTTTCCAGCAGTAAAAGGAGCTACGCAAAAAGGTCCAATCCAGGAACCCTCGAAATTATAAGGAATTTGAATGAAAGTGTTCATTTCGGTTGTCTGTGCTGCATGATAGTTAATGCTGTAAAATCTGATAGGACAAACTCAAATTTGCTTTGAATTTAAGTGTTAGTGTTAACAGACAAAGTTTGATGTTAATTAGAAACATCGCCTTTTAGTGACCAGATTCTTCCTTTCCTCTTCCCCTTCATCCTCATAACATATTTATCTCAGTTATTTGGGATGCCATAATCTCACAGGATTCCGAGCTGTTGGGATTCCTGTGAATATAGTTTATTGATGATTCCTATTCACGCCTTATATCTTTTTCCTTCCCAGAATTACGTCTTCTACCTTTCGTTAAAAAACCCTCCAAACAGCATCCCCAAAGATGTCATAATCCTGTCGTTCTGCTATGTGGAGATAATTAAAAAAATTGCAAATATTATTTGGACATGAATTTAAGGCTGATGTAAAAGTAATGAGTAATGAGTATAGAGCAAATGAACAAAGAAAGGTGTGTAAGGAGAATATTTGACACATTTGTAAATGATAGAAGAAGACGAAAACGCCCTGGGAAGACCTAGGACGATCAAGTGAATCAAATACTTGAGTCAGACCATGTCAAGAGTCAGAATAATAGAAGAGTAGGTATGAATGTATGTATGAATGTGAAAGAGGCAAGGAGTGTGTGCCAAGACAGGGTGGTTTATCGGTCCGTCCTCTCTGCCTGCCCCTGCGGAGAAACGGCGTGATGGGTAAATTGGTTATTATGGCGTAATTTACAAAGGGATCAAACATAATAAGGGGTCATTTAAAAATATTTTTTAGTTATTTATCTTATTATTAACTTCCAAGATTTCAAGTTGTCTAATTGGATCCCATTAAAATTACAGTGCAGTTACTCTATTCCACTATTAAAATCAAAAGTACCTATGATTTTACAGCGCCCTTGAGGTGATTTCTCACAAAAACGGCGCTATACAAATTATCCAATTATTATTATTATTATTATTCGTCTCCAGTAAACGATTAGTAAAGTCTAAAAAACTGTTATTTTTTTAAACGCCTCATACGCTCCTTTATCCTAATTTCAACGTTCCTCGAAGTTTTACCTGTATAAAAAATTCCACAATCTTTACAATTTAATTTATAGACCCATTTTTTTTTAATTTGTCTCTTTTCTTATTTTTTAATGTTTAATTTATTTCACAGATTTTTAACCTTTCTCCTCAGGCGTCTAATTTTGCTTTTAATTTAGTCCGGTCTGGATTGACGGAAAGGGACAGATACCGCATCCGCCCCGAGATTAATGGATTCTCGGTATTTTGTTAAAGTTATAAGTCAACCTAATTAATTTGCCGATGGCTGGGATAAATCCTTCATTCATAATGGAATTGCTGTTGTCTTGCTGCTGGGAGCTCCGTTATCCGAGCTCTTTCTGTCATTAAGGGGATACCCGGCGGTGATTTTACAATACAAACGTATTTCCTATGTATCTCTCTGGATTTTAACCCTAGAGAAAATATTGTTTTTATATAAAATAGATATCAACTACTAGCGTGTCGGTACTTTTTGTTTTTTTTTAATAAGTTACTTTTTATAGAAGTTATGACCTTCCAAAAATCAATAAAACTGACTGATTTAAACGCCGTCAAAAGACGTTCAGTATACAAACTAGAAAATGTTTGTTTAAAAAAAGCAAAACGTACTGACATAAAATGGTTTTTTCTTATGTAGTTGGTATAAAAAAATTTGAAAATCAGTCCACTTTCGGAGGAGAAAAGTGGGGAATGCAAACCCTCGATTTTAGTTAGGTGTTAGTAGCCCGAGGTGCATTGTCTCTTTCGCTCAATATCCGGTGGAGTAAGAGCAACAGCGACAGCAACAATTTAGTAAAATCTATTTTTCATATTTCTTCACCACCCGGGTATCATCTTAATAGGCAGAAGGAGAGGTTGTGGATACAACGGAGCTCTCAGCGGTTTTGGTGTAGTATATCGATCATTAAGTTGATAAGTCAAACATCTCCAAATACTAAGTTTTGAGGTAACGAGGAAATCAATATTCGAATGCTCACCATAAATAAAATATTATTTACACGTGTCTTAGTTTTACGTATTAAATATAATTTAATATAATATTGGAAGGCGTAATGGTCCGGTACATTAGTATAAAAAAAATAATATCCTACTAATGACTCAGAAAATATCAACATTTTATTTAATTCACTACAAGTGTTTCTGCATTATAATTGATTTGATGGTGTTTATGAATAATCTGAGTATTGTACCAGATAGAAGGTACACTTTTATGTACAACTGCATACCTACTCAAATCAAACTTCGATTTTTCGGGAGATATATTGTATCTCGATAGGTGGCTCCCATGGTCCTGCTACTGAGAGCTCAGTTGTAAACTCTCTTTCACTCTGCTACACTCGACTTTAAAGTAAAAGAGGAAGAAGTTAAAAAAAATGAAACCACCAGGAGGGGCTTTAGTATATTTATTTCTATTTCGATTTCGAACATTTTATGATCCTGCACTTTTTATTATTATGTACTAGCTTCTGCCCGCGACTTCCTCTGCGTAGGATTAGTACTTCGAGTAATCTATTTTCTTTTCCTAGGTCCCATCTATGTTTATACCAAAATTCTTAACCTATTTATTTAAAATATGTATAATTCATGATTCGATTCAAAGTATTAGGCGAGTAGATACTTTAAATAAATTCACTAATTTAAATATTTTCTAAAATACAATTTTGATTTAACAATCATTGTTTTGCAAAATGTCATTCTCAAATTTTGACATTTTCTATTAAACAATAATTATTATTTTCAATGTATTTAAAATAAATAGCTAGCTTTATAAATTATACCATATATGTTATTCTGATGTATGAGCTATATTATTGTAAAGTTTTATTAAAATCAATTCAGTAGTTTTGAGTAACAAACATACATACATCCATAAAAACTTTTGCTTTTATAATATTAGTAAGATTTAACGAAAAAAAAGTTCGTGGCGAACGTAACGTGGAACGTTTAAGTGTGTTTTATTCGGAATTCTTCCTAAATGTTAAAGAGATATTATAGGAGGGTCTTCAACAACCCACAATTAAATAAATAATGGAAGCGGAACACGGAACACTGATAAAAGCTTCCCCGTTAATGTGCTTTTTTCTTGTGCCTCTTGTATACGCTCTTTATGCATGTTACGTGCTTTGCCATATTCTTGTTTAGTGATAAAAGAATGAACTACCTAATCATACTAACAATGGCACGTACGATTATCAGAATTCGCCTCTTTGTCTGATTTCTTGTTTTTTAGGGCGTTCCAATAATGATAACAATATTGGTTAATTTTTATGTATTCGTCTTTGTTAATATAATTCACCTGAATAGTCTCCGAGTTACTACTACAAGACAGAATATATTTTTGTATAGGTACATATTATATCGACTGTGTTTTGGTAAACCCTTCAAGTCACATTTTTTATGAATGTTGCTTTTCAGTTTTTTCATGTAGAATAATCGTGGAAGTAAATACACACATGGCAAAATAATGTTTGCTGAATTCCACTTTTTATATTACTTTCAAGATGTTTAATCAGTTTTAGGAATTTGTAAATTTTCCTTTTTTAAACTTTTCATTTTGTGGCTTGAGAGTGTTTACCAAACCGCAGTCGATATTATCTCTGAATTTTGAAATTATAATTTCATTATCTTTTTGTGCCTCTTTTTTAATTGTCCTCAATAGCACTATAATACCCGTGCAAAGTTATAATATTGCCTATAAAATTCTTACTTATTATAAATTACTTCAGCGCCGTTTTCGTGGGAAAATCACTTCAAGGGATAAATCACACATACATATATTTAACTAATAATTACTGCTATTTACCCAAAGATTTGTGGCATAAACTATTTAGATTTCTAATTTGTGAAAAAGACACAAAAGATGAACATTTTTCAAAATACATATAACGGTATAATGTATCGTCACGAATATGTTATTATAAACTAGATGTTGTTTGGTGATAATCAGTGTACCTAAATTACAGAGCTTGACTAGTGTATATTGGCTAGCTCTAAACAGTCTAAACTGATGTGTATTTTGTACCATTCTACAAATACTTCATTATTTTTTTTATTTATTGGGTTTTGCTCTTGAAAGTTTTTTATCCGTCTTAGTTCATGTGGGAGTTTGTTCTAAGCTTTAGAGCCTTATACCCCGAAAGCTCGATCTCGGAACTTAAGAGGCTAGACTTTGAACCACACGCGGAACACCCGCGTCTGTCATTCTGTCCCGCTCACAATAAGCTCACGCACACTTACAATACATGCGAATGCGAAATGTGCGAATGAGACAACGCTCAAATTTACCTACAGAAATCGCTCGAAAAGGGGTTTATGGAGAATACACTTTTCTACACCGAAACTATCAGGAAATTGAAATTTTAAAAAATATATATTTTTTAGAAAGATGAAGCTACGTCGGTAGCTTTTTATAATTTTATAATTCTTTATGAGAGTTGAGTTAGCAGCACTTTTTCCTCAAATAATATTTTTTTCGATAAATCGTTCATGTTTGACAGTTAATGTTTACGTTAATACGAAACGCATCGAAACTTCGAAAACATACCGACATAGTTTTCACCCTCTAGAAGGCAGTATAAAAAAATATATTCATTTTGTGCAATTTTCGATGTAGAAAAGTGTTTTTTCCCGGGCGTCCTTTTTGTATGGGCTGAAAAACGAAGTCTATCATCTTAAGTATCTTGACTGACCGTTGTTTCCTTAGCTTCCAACAATAAATGATGACTTTGCTGATTAATAGTATGATTAAAACATTCCCACGAATATAAATTCCAGAATGAAACAAAATACGTCTGATTTTTTTTTGTTCACCAAAACATCGAGAAGTTATTGCTTGCTTTATTTGAGAAAATGCGCCAGTTTAAAATTCAGTCAGTTTAAAATTCCTTCTGAATTTATGATGTGATTGGGTTGGATTCCTTGCATTCTTTCTTGAACCGTCACATTCTCGATTTTATACCACTTTGAAATGTCTGAAGTCTGACGAAGTTTTTCTTTTGTTCGTGCTTACCACTATTTTATTTTGTTGTTAAGTAATCTGATCAAGATTTTCAATCGTCGCCTTTGTGCTCTGTCGTGATATCACAATAGACCACCAAAATGCCGTTTTAACTGTCAGAAATAATAAGGTCGAAACGATTAGTTTACTTGCGCCATATTGTTGTTTTTTGTTGATATTATTATGAATGCACCATTTTAAAAGAAACCGAATCTTGTAATCGCGTCATTAATGCGGTCAAGGTAAGGCAACGAATCAATCCGGATTGCCGAACAATGCCAATATTGATAGGTTTAGCTAGACAATTTCAAAGCGAAAATAAAGTAGTCCAACTGCGATAATTTAGATTGTGTAACTTTTTTGCATGTCAAGAGCAAATTCGACGTTGAAATTTAATGTAAAAAGAGCATAGAATGTTGTACTTGTCGGTAATTGTATTGGTAATGCAACTCGCTTCTAAACCGATGAACCTTTAGAATATTAATTTTTTTTTTGGCTGATAAAATTGGTGAAATCTCATTCGAAATGATTTTTAAAGGAAGCGAGAATAGCAGTGCATCATTGAGTTCTTCTACCAATCCTGATATCTCTCAATGAAATAGGGAACTGACAGGGGAAGAACGAACACATATTGAATGCAGAGATCGAATCCCAGGCGCTTACGTATGGTAAACCATGCACTACCGTATTACAAATTTGGAAATCCTTAAAAAATATAATTTGGTTGTACCTAGGATGCACCCGGGAGTAGTATTCCCTGTCCTAACATTAATTTCCCAATGTGGGAATTTATTTATTTACTAAGAAAGTTATTATAAACCTATTATTTTTATTTTGATGTAAAATTCAAACATTTCAAAATGACAATTAGTTACTTAAAAATATGTTAGTTTATCGATAACTTCTAAAAAAATAGGAGTGTGCATTAGACTTGACCACACGATTGAAGTAAATATTTCTTTAGCTCCGTCTATTCATTCGCATCCACATGACTGAGATATTTGATGCACTGGCTATGAGAGGAAGAGAGATAGAAAATGTGCGCGCGCACTGCTCTATCTTGCTTCTACAGTGTGATACAGCCCGTTCGCCTCGCAACGCATTTCACTTTTCGTAACGCATTCGCCAGCTTACCCCCTAAGTCAAACGTGCGTAAAGAAGTATTTACTTCAAAAATACGAGTGTGCTTTAGACCACACAACTGAAATAAATTCTTTTTTAGTTCCATCTATACATCCGCATCCGCATGACTGAGATATTTCCTGCACTGGCTATGAGAGGAAGAGAGAAAGAAAATATGCGCGCGCACTGCTCTCTCTCTTGCTTCTACAGTGTGATACAGCCCGTTCGCCTCGCAACGCATTTCACTTTTCGTAACGCAAGTTTACCCCCCAAGTCAAGCGTGCGTAAAAAAGTATTTAAATTACGGAGTCATGAGCTTTCAAGGCGAACTTTGGTAAAATGCAAACAAAAGTGTCTCGTGACGTCACAGGCAGTACAATTTATAATTCGTATGTCAGTGCTTCGGTACTCCCGCTCATGTACAGTGATGTCACACGATTTTCAAAGTTTTGACGGCTTATATATGGTATTTTCAAAAATTCACAATTTGCATAGTTTAATTCATATGTGATATGTAAATAGCATTAAATTTCTTCGTAGGAGACAACCTCTTAGGAATTTCGCTATCTAGACGAAAATTCCCGCAGATGAACCTGAGGGGTAACTGACGAGTTCATCGAAAATCAATTCATCGAAATCAAATTTACAAAATACACAAAAAAGGGTTAGTTTATGTTAGGTTAGGTTGAATTTTAGTTAGTTAAACTCGTTTTCGATGAAATCGTTTTCGATGAACTCACCGTGAACCACCAGAGGTTACGTACAAACAACAGTTGATGTCGAATATGTTAAGGACACTTAGTCATTGTGTACTGTCACTTATTCGTTGGCAATCTGTAGTCATGCTATGGAACGATGAGAAGTTACCGATAGTTATCCTATCGATCGTTATAGAGCGAGCGTGCTAGGGCCTCAGGTGTGCTAGCATAGTCGATCGATATGAAGTTACCGACCGATTGTCGGTAACTTCTCATCGTTCCCTAGGACAACTGCAGATCGCTAACGTACAAACGACAGTTGATATCGAATAAATTAAGGACACTTAGTCATTGTGAACTGTCATCTAGTCGTTTATACGATGGGAAGTTATCGACAATCGGTCGGTAACTTCATATCGATCGATAATGCTAGCACCCCCGAGGGTAATGAAATAAACGAGATAAACGGACCGATACATGAGTGTGAGGAGGAGAACGCGCAAGTGAATGGAATAAGAAGTCGGGGAGGCCTGAAGAAGACACGGCACGATGAAGCTAATCAATTACTTGGTCTGGACTTTACGAGTACGATACTTTTTCCGATACTACTCATGACTATTGTATCGATACTTTCTATTCGATATCGTGTCCCTAGGTCTGAATCGGTTAATGAGACAATGTTTTGATGTATAAATGTTCGTGTTATGTACATCTAGTTAGGTAGAAATCTCACTGGGACTTTATTTGTATGGCTTGTTTGTTTCAAGAGTCTCGTGTGTGACTTCGCTCCAGTGTTCAGTCTAGGGGAGTTTGGCGCGTTGCCAATTTTAGAGATTTCGGAGAATTGTTGAGCTTTTTCACTCTGCAACAGTGTGTTTACCATTCAGTGTGTGTGGCTTTTTGTAACGAATTGTTGCTTGTTTCACTGTCATAATATTCAATTCAAAGAAATTCTCAGACTTTTCCCAAGTTCTTGCCTCTCGAAAGTAAATAATCAAACCATCATAGATTATAGAAAACGACAGAATATTTGCATTCATTTTTGTTTGTACAAGACACGTTCTATGTGTTCCATATATCATTCTAATTTGACAGCCCTAAAACGGGATTCTTCCTAGTTGAAAAATGAAAATTCAAAACATTTTATAAATAATGTATAATATATGTATAAAAAGAAAAGTAAATAAATAAATAAAAATAAGAGCGTTCGCATTACAATCGAACTGTTCGGTCTATAAAAGGGACGTAGCCCGCAAAAGTTAGGTGTGTAGGTAGGAGCCCCGCTGTTCTTCATTAGACGCAATTTGTAATAGTATAGATAATCGAAGTTAGTTAGTAAACGAAGTTTTCTTACTAATAAAATGTGTCTCATGGCTTATCTTCTTTGTTTCTATTTTCTGTAGAACTTACATAGCTTAATAAGAGTTGAAATCATAAAAGATGCAGCACTGACGGCCTCCGTGGTCGAGGGGTAATGCTCTAGATTAGCAACTCGTGCGAGAATTTGGGAGGCGGGAATGGGTACCGCCGCCCCAGGAATCATTTATTGGATAACCAACACCTCTGCCATAGGTCACCCCAAGTGGTTCGCTACGTTTGGTGACTTAGCAGAAGTGCCCGGGTACATGGGGTAAGGTTTGTCTGGGTCTTGGCGGCGGATGATCTAGACACACTGAACCCCAGATTCCTACCCAACCCTCATACCATTTTCCATCCCAGAACTTCCTCTCCTTTCTTTCCTTAAAATACCCTCCACACAGCATCCCCAAAGATGACATAGGCCCTGAGGGAAATTATTTTCCTCAGAGCCGCCTCCTGTGTGGACTTAATGTTAAAAAAAAAAATTAAATCTTATTTCATAGAATTGTGTTTTTTTCACAATTTACTTCATTTAAACAATACAAGGTATATTTTCGGCAAGTTTCAGCGGTAAAGATACTCTTAGTGTCACCCTAATGTAAGACCACCATTCAGAATTGAAAATTTGCTTGAAATAGCTTTTAACTGGGTTTGGAGACCAGCTGTTTAGCCAGGTTCCTCGTCCACCTTTCTCATTCCAATATCCTTCCCCTCCCCTCTACCTTCAGTCTCACAACATACCCAAATTGGGGATGGCATAAGTCTCATTGGCTCCAAGAGGTTGGGAGCATTTCGAACTCTTGTGCGATATTCACAAAAAAAGACTATGAATAAGTTCCAAATTGTTACACAAAATCGCTTCTTCTGATTTTGCATTCATTCTATTTCATTGTTAGTTCCCTGCATTGAGATTTCGTCTTAGCTAATATTTATTTGCTCTATTTTTAAGTCATATTCATTATGGTTGAACCACACCGCCTACTCAGTAGAATTCAGAGGAAACCGCAAAAGTCTTCTCTTCAGAAAAATCATGTCCATGTAATTAATACCTGTGTAGTTAAATCCCTTTTTTCAGAGGTCGCCTATTGTAAATATGTATGTTGTACATAATACAGGTTGTCCCAAAAGTCAACTTTATCCATTGGGAGAGCTGACGACGGATCTCATGACAGATCTGAATATCAAAATATATTAAGTACAATATCACTAGTTTTCGAAAAATTGTTATTTTAATAAATTTTTGTAGTCAGTTTTTCGAATGTCACAACTACAAAATTCCAGAGCGCCAAATACATCTATGTGGATAAGCAATAAATATCGTAAATGAATTGAGACGCCCGTATTGGATTGCAGTCGTTGGAGCACAGGCGTCAGGTGGGAATTCTGTCCTTATTCCACTGGTATTTCAAATGAAGAACTAGCGTTCATACCTTTGGCATAAGGAATGCAGCCGGAAACATACCAAAAGTGCGCCTAACATAGCTGATATCCCATAGAAATAGCGTAGTGTTTATTATTATTATTATCAGTTTAATGATAGTAGAGTAGTCAACCGTACTTCCTTCCTACGAGTGCCAGGGATAATCACCGTCTGGAATTGTATCACTTGCTATATTACATTTGTTATACATTATACAATACGTTTACCTGCATGTCGTTAGTGAACAACGTAGTAACGTAAGGAGGTGGTGCGCTGTAACTATAGCACGTAATGCCTCATTAGCGTTACGTCAACCCAACTACTAACTACTTCTGGGTGCTGCCGTACGGAATAGTGTTATGGCAATGTCAACAAATCATTTGAGTGAACGGCTGCAAGATTTCTCAATTGCGGAGTTGTCACGATTCACAAAATGCTGCGCTTTTGAAATCGATGTAATTTTTTCTGCTAATGTCTAGTTAATTATTGGTTTCTGTAAAGTTAATAAAATACAAAGTGTACCCATTGTTAAGCAGGACACGTTCGAAGTTTTCAGATTTTCATTTTTCATGGAAATTTGTTTGTTTTCCTCAGTTGTCATTTACAAAATTTTGTGAGTCCAGTGTTTGCCACGTGTTGGATTGGAATTGGGTAAGGAATTGAACTATTTGAGGCAATAAAGTTAACGTGCCTTTGGGATACCCTGGTTTTGAAATTGTGTTCACGCATGTAGTCTCTGGATAGAGCGATTTGGGTTTTTAGTAAAATCGTAGGGAAGAGTATCGTATATAAATTTAAAACATTGAACAGTCTCTCTAATCTCTCCCTTTTTTCATATGTGTCTCCGTAGAAACTCGACAGAAGGGGAAGTTATAACTAAACTCTCGGTGGTAAGATCATTACGCCTTTTTGTCGTTTAGAACGGTAGAACGTCACACAAAATAGTCTTAGTCATATTCCTTGCTTCTTTCACCGTAATACATTGTTGGTTTCATTTTTACTAAACAGACATTTGACAAGATCAAATCTCAAGTATTTGATTTTCACGATCGTGCCATAGCTTCCTGGGGCGTTCCATAATTGAGCCCTTGCCCGGAATAATGTTGTATCCAACAATAATCTTGTTCCGAGATAAATGGAAAAAACGAAACCGGTTATGTTTTATAACATTTTATATATAAAATACAATAAACATACAATTCTTAAGACATTAAAAGAAAAGTCTTCGAAAAAGGCTATTAAATTAGAATTTATTGCAAGAATTTGTGCTGATTTTGTGGAAAAATGTTGTATATAAAAATTTCGCAGGCAACATTATTCCACAAAATGGATTTTTTTTACTTTTCGTGCCTCCAAGAAAGCACCATGCTCTTCTAACATCTATTTACATGTGTCATTGATACATTGAGGCTTAAAAAGCAATAAAACGATATGAATAAACGAAACCATTTACATTCGAGATATTTGTCTTCAGATCAACATACAACATTATTCGACAAAACTGTTTCAACGGCTAAAAGCAGCCTTAACAATATTTTTTTTTGGAAAAATTCTACTTTCCTGCATTCTTCAGCTTCTTGGTTTTAAAGTCTTTCTAGATGAAGCCATAAAACATTCGTTTTCTCCATTTATTCCCATGAATTAAACCACGATCTGTGATTTTGAAAAATGGCCTTATACAACATTCTTCCACAAACCAATCTTTAAAATGCTGCCACAAGCCTAAAAAATTTTTCACTACCATAATATATATCTTAAAAGATGCGTAATAATATGCCCAACATTATTTCAACATTAACTCAACATTAAGAGTTTTGTTGGATACAACATTATTTTTTATTTATTTATTGACGCCCTATTGGGCTTTTACACATAGAATACAAATTTCTTTTATAACAACAATATAACCTAAATAAAAAAGATTATAAAATATATAAATAAAGCATAAACACAATATAATATATAAGAATATATCCAATGCTAAATCCACATGCATAACTTTAGAGAACTCGTAACAATTCATGTACCTACGAGCAACAAAACTAAACACATTAATTTTTACTTAATTACTCGTTGTTTGCATCTAGAATACGAACAATTAAAAATAACAAAAGAAAATCGAAATAAAATAAAATGATTTCTCATTCATTATTAACATTTAAAAAGTGGTGAACTAATTCAGCTTTAAATGTGTCGAAGTTTAAATTAAATATGTCAGCGACATCTGTTAGTTCATTGCCCAACCTATGTATTCTTTCCATCACAGAATTTATAGCGAAGTTATTGTTGTAGAATAAAATATTCCGTCTGGTATATTTTGGAGGTATATGTATAGATAGCAAATTTATAGCGACAGGGCAGTCCAACCTTGAATGAACAATTTTATATAATAAAAGGAGATCAGATATTTTTCGCCTTTCAGATAATTTCGATAAGTTAAGTTTACTGCGTAAATTGACATAATTGATTTAAATAATAGGATTACCAATTTTGAAATTTATAAAACGTAAAAATTTATTTTGAATTTTTTCAATCTGTAAACAATGAGAGTTGAAATGAGGTATTTTATTTATTTATGTTATTCCGGGTAAGGGCTCAATTATTCCATTCCCTTGCCTATAGTTCTCCTAAAACTCCGTTTTTATCCTTCCGCTCTAAACAATAAACACATCCAAACTTGTTCATAAAGCTTACAAAGGTTCTTTGCATTCCAAATACGGAACATACTTGTAATAAAACTTTCGCTGAGTAGTAAATTAGCTTTTTTTCCATATTGGTATTTAGTCATCGTCTGACATATGTTTGTATTTTGTATAAGTCTTAAATCCACCCAGGCACCAGAAAATTACGTACTTAAAAGAAACAATAAACCGCCTTCACGAGTCGCCGAGCGTCACGCAATCGCGCTGTTACAAAATAAACAAAAAATATATTATTATTGACTCGTGCGAAATTACCAACACCACCCTTGCGAATTTCACCCCGAGTGTTCGAGTGACGTTCGCTGAGGCACTCGTTCACGAACAGAACTTTTACATAACCTCAATTTCACGTAATAATAATATACGTGGGTAGCGCACGTATGCTCCTGCCGCTGAAAGCTCCGTTGTTAGCTCTCCCTATTGCTCATAAACGACGCGTGGTAGAAATAGACGTTACGTATGTTGTGAATGAGAAATTGGGAGGGTTTTAACGTAGTTCTTGGCAGGACCGTACATTCGTTTATCATTACGTAAATTGCAGGTTAGGCAACACTTAGTAGAACTCTGTTATAACCTCTCCTTTTGTTGCACGAGTTGTTTGTGAGATAGAGGGAAATATTACAGCGGTGCCATCAGCGGCATGCTTTCAAGATGTGTTATGAATTGACTATCGTCGTCAAGCACATGTCCGCAGAGTGTGGATATGACATCATTTTATTGTATTATTGCACGGAGAAAAATGTTATTCTAATATACGATCATTTTATTCGTAAAAATGGTTAAACACGGAACTGAAGTTCTTACGAAGAAATTAACAGGATTTCAATGTTTATTGGCGGGAAAGTGTAAGAATAATTTGTCGGTGTACGTACGAAATTACGTATATCAACAAATTATTCTTATATGTTCCCGCCAATAAACATTGAAACCCTGTTAATTTGTTCGTAAGAACTTCAGTCCCGTGTTTAACCGTTTTTACTATTAAAATGATCGAATTTTAGAATAACATTTTTCTCCGTGTGGATTCGTCCAATGCAGGCGACACCCCCACGAGAAATGACAATATTAATGGATTTTATGAGACTTTACGTCCGCGCAAAATTTTTTTCTAACTTCATTAGATATTAATTTACAAACTAAAAATTTACTCAATCTTTATATTTTCCGCTCTCTATCTAACCTTTTATAAAGACAATACTCTTTAAAAACGACCGAATTTCTTCAAGCGTGGAATCGAAAAGACAGAAACGCTAGTATAGTTGGTCACTCCTAAACTTATTATAATATATAAAATCTTTGAACTTAAGCTTCAATATCATATTTTATATCCCGCTTAAACATGATTCTAGCCTGTTTTTTTATGTCTTTATACCATGGATCAAGGTGTAGTAGAAATTTACATAATAATGTAACACAATTCGCTCGTGTATCAATCACATTAACATCGTGACCTGACTCAGCGAGAATTTTAAAATAATTTAACATTAGGGAAGCATTAATTTGTTCTACAAACACATTTTACTGTATTTTGGCGTGATAAGAACACATGTGTTGCAGGGGCTGGCTAGGAGGTAGGAACAACTTTACTGTTTAAGTATTGTGTTGTAAAGTCTCCCCCGTGTAGAGTGGCGCTTGGAAATAACTTGTAGGAATTAAGTAACCAAATCCGACGCTGAGGGAAAGAAAATCGATCAATCACACTCCAGTCAGCAAGGTTCAACTTATTACTTATTCGGAGTCTTCGGTGAATCCACTGAAGAGATAAGTCGGTAGAATTGTGCTGTAGGCGTGCGTGCGTGTTAAAGTAACGTAAATGTTTCATTTACATTTTTTACTCCAAATAATGTCAAGAATCACTGGTTAAAGTAAGTCAGATACGATACTGAACTTTCCTAGAACGTGAAAACTAATTTCAAATATTTGATGAATTGTTCCAATTTTTTTAAATAACCCATATTGGTCACATTTCTCAGACGCCGTACTTATTGACTGAGCCTAGCAAAGTCCTATTTGAACTTCACAACTTTGCATTTCGTCGGTCTGTAAAATTGCTTTCATGCTCCAGATACGGTCAATCCTGTCAAGATGGTAGCCGTGTTTGATAGGGCCTTTTTATTCCGCCAGAGCGCGGTCAAATCGGAACAGTCAACATTGCGCAGTCTTCTATTCGCAGAACCACTAGTATAAGCTCTACACTCTACATGAATTATAATTTAATCATCAGATAATTTGATATTATTGTTGCTGGTAGATCTGGTCAGTCACGGAGTCCCAAGTGCCCACGCACAATATGTCCAATTTCCTGCCATGCCCAATACGGCGCGTGACGAACCAACAAATATTACGGGCGCTTCATCATTATTCATCGGTTCATTCGGTGTCTATGTGGGTGAAGGCTCCACGCTGTCGAATTCGCGCTCCCCGGTGAATATAAAAACAAAACACGTGTAACGTCTTGCCGCTGAGAGGTCCGTTGTGACATCTCTTATGAAATTATCAAACTAATTTACTGTGTAAAATTGTCTTTGCTCATGGTGTAATGGCTTTTACATTAAGGTTTTATTGTGATATTTGGATGGCGTAATAACAACCAATTGATTGTATTTAATGTCACATTTTTATGTTTTTTGATCTGGCAATGCCATTGTATAGTACAAATGTGGTAGAACAAAACACACATTTCAGTAGCATGCTGAGTCACAGTAATCTTCATGGAAAAATATTGATACAGTGCAATAACAAGCGATGTCTAAGTCGTACAGTAAAAAAAATAAGCGTTGTCCATGATTGTCGTAATCTTAATAGAAAAATGTTGATACGGTGCAATAACAAGCAGTGTCCAAGTCGTACAGGAAAAAAATAAACATTGTCCAATGTTGTTTTCCTGTATTTACTGATTTCGTTCACTTTTTTTCAACTAATTCGATAAATACAAACAAGAAGGTTTTTTTATACTTCCCACACAAATAAGTATGTATTCTTTATAAATTACTTTTTTTTGTTTTATTTCAAGTTTGAATGTATCTTTTTTAAGGTTCAAAATATTCATTTAACAATTTCTAATATCATTGTCTTAGTAACATTGCATGTTTTTTCCCTGTGCCTTTCTATCTTAGGTCATTGTGAGATTACCGGGCTTTGCTCTACCACTGAGCTAATTCAACCCTATCCCCTTCGTTTAAATTTAACTGTATCATACTTTGACTAAGAACTACCAAGATTATCTTAATTTTTGGCTGCTATGTTTATACATGATTGCAAGATTCTACCCGAAATTAATTGTAATCTAGATAGTTTCTTGAATGAATATATCCATTTTTATATTTTAACATGCGACATCTGTTGACTTTCTCACGAATCTAATGTGAATATTCAATATTTTTTTAAAGTGGAATAACTTGTTGAGAAAACCCTTAAATAAATTATTATATTTAATCATTGAAGTTAATATTTACAACTCATTATT
Organism: Limnephilus auricula; assembly: GCA_951813805.1. Lineage (NCBI taxonomy): Eukaryota > Metazoa > Arthropoda > Insecta > Trichoptera > Limnephilidae > Limnephilus > Limnephilus auricula. The sequence goes on from OX638408.1 coordinate 8,627,233, forward strand.
ACAATTTATTATTTGTCTAACCAATTTTTTCTCTTTTTCCAGGTAAGTGTTGGATCATTTCACCTCCCAAGTTCCCTCATCAATCAGTTGACCTACTTGAACGTAAGACAAATATTATTTTTTTCCCTATCAATACATTGTGTTCCGAATAATCTGTGAGTTTCTGTGCCTCATTTATGTAGTTGCTAAGGAGGGAACAAATTTAACTTTCTACAATTGTGCGGATCGTTGGGTTTTAAGATCTCCTTAGCTATTTACATATTGATAAGGCAATTTCAGAATCTTATGTTCCATAGCATTGTTATTGAGTTCAATTCAATTTCCTAAATAATTTCCCATGAAACGGGGAAAATTGCGAATTCCCCAGATATCGTAAGTAAACAAGATACTATAATGGATTTGTGCCTAAGTTCGTAGAAAAGGTACTTTTTAAATAATAAATTATTACAATATTTGATCTAACCGGTTTTTTAATATTCTTGCTTCTCAATGGTTCTGGAGTTTTTCGATTCTGTTCTTACTTTCCAAAAATAAGACTACTTAAAATATGTTGGGTATCTTCCAAGTAAGTTATGGGTTTAATTGAATACTAGTTAAACTATTAAACTGGGCAGATGTCTTTACTAAACTAGGCTCTAAGAAGTTCTACCGCTGCTGCGAGCGGACTATAGAAGCCCGTTCAATCTCGCTGATGCCTTCGGCCATCATCGTAACCGTTCGTATGTAAGATATGAACGACGATATATGGTACTCTTCTGATATCATACTCAAATACCATCTATTGGGATATAGCAGAGCTACTTATTATAACTAATATATCGATATCTATTGAAGAAAGCTGAAACAATATGAATAATTAAGAGCGATTTAAGACCAGCGGCTGAGAATAAAAGTTTAAAAATGCTTGCTTGCAAGAAAGATCGATTGTTCCCCGTATGAAATTTTAGAATTAAAAAAAATAATATCGATATAATTCATTCAAAACTTGCTTTAATATATACCTACATTCAAGTAAGCTATAAAAATGCTCGAAACGCACGATGATAAATTATTAAATATCGTGTACTTCTTGTAAGTATTTTTTGATCATAAGTATTTTTGATTTTTCAATAATGTCTAAACAAAATAAATGTATTTTTTTTTTTTTAATATTTTAGTTTGTAATACCTTAAATAAATAGAAAAACTGAGGTATATTTGTCACCAAACGCGTTTTCGGATTTATTTTTTAATGATTTTAATTTAACTAAAATTAAAATTATGAAAACTGGGTTTACTAGATTATTTATTGATTTATTTTGTTGTACGATTATATAATTTGAAATTTGTGTTGTTTAATAGAATCTATCGTTTGAAAATTGAACAAATCTGCCAACGACCAACGGTATAACTTTAGTGCATTAAAAAAAACTTATTGTTTCATAATTTTAAAACTGCGTGTACCTACCAGAAAAAATAACAATCATTCAAAGTCAATTTATGTTTTTTTTTGTAAAAAAAAAAGTCAATACGTTTAGAATTTCATTTAAAAGGGACTAATTTCCGGTATTCTCTGGTAATGCCCTCTTAATTAATACAATACGGATTCCATACCTAAATCCATTCGTTCGTTTGATAAAAGTCGTCAAACCAATTGTGGAGAGCGGAGTCGTTATTAAATGAGGTTTCCTCTGAGATTGATAGAGATAGGAATCAGAAAATACCATTTGCTCTTGGAAAGATCTTAGACTATTATTAATGCGTAATTTTATCAAAGGAACTGAAACCTACATAACATGTCACAATCCTTGGGGCCAGCCATGTATAGTGCCATTTTAGATCCGCAGGGCAAATAATCACTAGGTTACTAATCGTGGCAAGGTTTTGGTCAGACATCAAGGCCAGTCTGTCTGCATGTTTATAATAATAATGACGTATGCTATAATATGTCATAATTTGTTGCCTCTTAATGGAATAGCTTCAGTAGGTCAATACTGTTAAAACGAGATAGTTTTGAGTTTCATAAAGGAACTGCGGTTACCTCTAAAGGTCATTAGTCATTATTAATACTAAGGCTCTTTTGTAAAAGTGTTGTAAAAGTTTCAACACATCAATTAGTAAAAAAAAAAAATGTTTTTTTTTTTTAAAACCACTTCTTCTTCTTCTTCCTTGCACTGTCCCAACTCATTGCCTAGGTAGGCTGTTGGGGTCGGCTCTCCTCGTTCTCAGGTTGTAGCTTCTTCGGTTCTGGGTATCGCTCTCTTCCAGGCCGTTTCTACTTAGAATTTTAGAGCATTGAGTCATCCAGGAGTTCTGGATGACTGTCGATGAAGCTCCTTAGACATTGCCTGCTTCACTGTGTGGTCTGGTGGTCTCCGTTTTATGTGACTATACCATTTCAACTGTCGTTCCTCTAGCTTATTGTTTATGTCTGTGACACCCAGGCTACCACGAATGCGTGAACTTTTAATTTTATCTTTTAGTGACACTCCTGCCGACCATCTAAGCATTCGCATTTCTGCTGATTCAAGTTGCCTGGTGTAGGAGTTGTACATGGTCCAGCATTCGGAGCCATACATTATCGCGGGTCTAACAATAGTCTGGTATACCTTTCCTTTTAGTTTTATAGGCATTTTTGTGTCACACAGGATTCCTGTTACGGATCTAAATTTACTCCATCCCACACCTATTCTGTGGTTAACATCAGCTGCACATCCTCCATCTTTGTGGATGAGTGAGCCGAGATACTTAAATGTGTCACAGTTAGCTAATGTTACTTTTAAAACCACGATATTTATTAATTTACTTTACTGACCGGTTTCGCTTTTACTCAAGCATCTTCAGGGTAAAAATAATACTAATCAATAACTACTAAATGTGTGCTTATATATACATATAGAGAGAGACAACAATATAAAATTATTACAAAACAGTGGGGATACATTAATACAAATTGATGTATCCCCACTGTTTGTAATAATTTTATATTATAGTATCTCTCTATATGTATATATAAGCACACATTTTGTAGTTATTGTTTAGTATTAATTTGTACCCTGAAGATGCTTGAGTAATAGCGAAACCGGTCGGTAAATTAAATTTATAAATATCGTGGTTTTAAAACAAAAAAGTGTTTTATTTTTATTTTATATGTCAAACCACAAAGCGATTGCTTTCTACAATAATATAGCAATTAGTTTTTTTACCTTTATCACTTTTTGCTTCTTGTACATCTATTAATTTTAATGTAGGTACCGTATTGTATTTTGATGTTAACCATATGTTTGTTTATACATACATAACACATGTAATAGATTGTGTTTTATGATTTAATTTTGAGAATTTGGTAATACAGCTGTAAATTAGGTTGTTTGTGATATGTAAACTTGTTCGTGTTATTTTATGTAAGAAGAGCAAGCTGAATAGAATACTTAGCACATTATTTGGTTTTATGGGGCTTAGAGAAAATCTAACTTAGAGTGAAGTACCTAACACAAAAAAGCCTTAAACTAAAGCAAAAATAACACTATTTGGAGAATAGTTTAAATCTTTACTTTGTCCCTATAAATGGTATGAAAACAATTTAGCTGCTTTGTTTTAGTAGACAATTTTTAGGCTTGTGTTTTCCTGGAACCGCAGTGACAGTCTATTTCAGAATCGTGTATTGCTGTCACATAAATGTATTGTGGTTATAGTGGAACACAGAGCTTAGTGAAAGCTTTCAATTGAGTATTTATAAACTGGCGTATTCCAGAGCAGGCTTTAACCTTTCATTGGCCGTACGCACTCCGGTGTACCATTGATTTTGGAAGCGATTTTGTCCCTTATGTATAAAGAAATTGTATCAAGAACAAGATCAGAATCGCTTGGGCCATTCTCGTTCTCGACCTAACGAAATGCTGCGTAGCGTCTAGCCTCTCAGAATAATTTTAATAAATTGTCGATGACACGGCGGGCAAGAAAGATAGCCGACAAAATGGCCGCCGCGTCAAAATATGGACGGAGTTGGATTAGAAACTCTATATCCTTTCATTGTTTTTGATATCACTTCACTGTGGAAAGAGTAGATTACAGGTATTATCAGAAAGATCGTTTTATCTACACTATGTTCATGTAATTTTTGTAATACATCACAAAAGAAATGTTATAAATATTGGATTCGCAATAAATGTCAAATTTCTTACGTCGTAATGAAAAAATATATTTTTCCTATACTGTCTTTCAAGAGGTTAATTTAAATCTCCTTGCCCACCAAGACTGCTTTCGCACTGTCAGTATTACCAACAAACTTATGAGGTGCTTTATTCTTGCACATTAACATTCAATGCTATATTCTATTTTCTAAACAATATATAACTTCCTCTTGCCTTCACATCGACCACACTGAAAGTGCGTAATAAGTAATAAGTAATAAGTAATAATGTACAGTAACAGCTGCGTCTCTAGCATTGTTTTTGTTTGCAAAGTTGATCACATGTTTGTAATGGGTGGTTCGCTAGCCGCATACAATTATTATAAAACTGGCCATGTTGCATCGTTAGGCGTGGCACTTTTAAAGCTGTAGTACAAGGAAGGATTATTATTTGTTTTACATCTTGCAATGGCTGTCTCCATTCTTGTTGCTCGTATAGCTGGCATGGACAGTTCCTTGTAAGGTAAGTAATGCAAAATAATATGGCCTACATCGATTAATGGACTTATGTCACCTTTGGTGCAGTCTGAATTATTAATTTATAATATTAAACGGTGCGTGATGCATTGTGGTATGCAATTCTATAAGGATTATAGATAATAATTCTTTTTCTTGTGCCCTCTCCAATTCGAGGTTGGCTAAACCACTGATTGCATTCAGTTACCTACTGTTTTGGTAAGTTTCGAAGCCTTGATGTCCGGTTTCTTCTTCTACCATGCTTACCATCAATCTTCCCCTGAATTATTAATAAGTTAATGATGTATTAGATAGCCCTTTCTCCTACGATGCGACAAAGATATTGGAGCTTTTTTATACAATGATCAATTCTGCAGCTTTTGGCAAATTGACAAAAACAGATCCATTAGTAACCCGATATGTCCAAGTCCATAGGGTGTTTTAATATCTTATTTGTGTCAACGCTTGGTTTTGTGTCCAGGTTGCTTCTGAACTTACAAGGAATAAACGCGAAACCCGAGGTATACTAAGGAACAGCACAACAGAACTAACTTACACATAATATTTTGTCATCTATTGTCTACAATATTCTGTTCCATACAAACATTATTCGGCTGTTTATAAGTTGTAGTGTCAATGGACAGTGGCGGCTTAAAGTTCCCAAGCCCCATATGGATCTAATCACCGAACAAACTTTGCATTCACTAGACGGTTGCACTTAATACAAGAGAGGGAGCCGAGAGCTCTCAGATTTAAGCCTCTTACATCTGAACCACACGCTTCAAGTTGCTACATTTTCACTTGCTCAAAAGGAGCACTCCATTCACCCAACAGCTATTCAGCAGTGCTTCAAATATCAGACCAATTTTGCTTCAGAGCCTTCTCTACGAAAGCGTTGGAAGCATCTCAAGGAAGGCTGTTATAAACTTGAAAGTTTCTAAAATGTTTCAAGTGTTGTTAAAAGACATTATATTACGTATCTAAAATAAAAACTCTTTACATTTAATGGCCTGATTTGTTGTGTTCAGAATGGTAACTTTTTATTGACGGTTTTCTGTTTTAAACTAAGTCGATTGTTACTCGCTGAAACCGTTGCTTTATATCGAGTTTAATTAGCACAATTAAAAAAAAAAAACATTTCATGCTTTGCTTCCTATATTGCACTTTACAATTTAAAGCTTTTAACTTGATTAATTTCATTAAAGATAACTTACATACTTACTTGACCTTCTATTATATTTGCCCCTTTTTGTAAAATATGTACCACCCATGATGCTTGTCGGTTTTGTAATCTTGTATTTGCCGCCCTTAGTAACCAAATAATTTAGTTTACTTATTTCTATACATATATATATATATATATATTCTTATTGTGGTTTGGTATTTAACAGGCTTCTGGTTTATCTGTAAATATGTGTTTTGTACGTCCTGTGCACGGAGAAAAATGTTATTCGAAAAACATCATTTTAATAGTATTATACGGTTAAAAACGGGACTGAAGTTCTTACGAACAAATTAACAGGGTTTCAATGTTTATTGGCGGGAAAATGTAAGAATAATTTGTAGGTGTACGTACGAAAGTACGTTATTTTCTCACATTCTCACATTTTCCCGCCCGCCAATAAACATTGAAACCCTGTTAATTTGTTCGTAAAAACTTCAGTCCCATTCATTTTTAACCGTTTTTACTACTAAAATTATCGTTTTCTCGAATAATATTTTTCTCCGTGTATGTATTTTTTTTTTTTTTTTTTTTTTTTTATTTATGTATGTAGATCAACATTTAAAAAAAATATATATTTAGTGTCATTGCTTGGTTTGTCCAGGTAAACGTTGAAATAAATTGTCGTTTTGCTTCATTTTTAGATAATACTTTATGCTAAACACATTTATTGATCATTTTCGATGAAAGTGATCATTCCAAATGGCGCTTTTCCCGCTTGATTGCATTTTCTTTATTTGGATATAAAAGCAGCCAGCCTCTGTTGATGTGCCTATCGGTGAATGATTGATCACCTTCCGAGTGAATGAGGTTCTATTACGGAAGCCACACGCACGTAACTTAGTTTGAGTGATTCCCATTCATCTAATGTGAGAAGGCGTTCGTCAAGCATCGTTATGCTTGTGGAGTGTTTTACAACATTCACGTGATTTACATTGGTAAGTTACTTACGAAACAGCTAACTAACCATTGTTACTATTAAGATTATCGTTTTCTTACTTTCTTACAATCTCTAGTGATATATATATATATATATATATATATATATATATATATATATATATTTTATTTTATTTAATTATTTATTTATTTATGTCTATGCTCTTACATACAGTTTATAAATACAATAGGTGGAAGTAAAACCAAAAATATTCTTTATAAACATAGTAGAATGAAGTATGTTCGGCAACTGCATGTAAACGGTTAAAACTAATGTAGTTATGTTTTGTAAACACCTCACTAGGAGAACCTGTGCTGAGGTGTTCGCGTGTATTATTTGAGACTCCCAAGGAGGACTCCGTAGTTTCACCCATGGTGGCTGTAATTTATGCCTGTGGAGTGTTTTACAACATTCACGTGATTTACATTGGTAAGTTACTTACGAAACAGCTAACTAACCATTGTTACTATTAAGATTATCGTTTTCTTACTTTCTTACAATCTCTGGTGATATATGTATATATATATATATTTTATTTATTTAATTATTTATTTATTCATGTCTATGCTCTTACATAGAGTTTATAAATACAATAGGTGGAAGTAAAACTAAAAATATTCTTTATAAACATAGTAGTGTGGAGTATGTTCGGCAACTGCATGTAAATGGTTAAAACGAATGTAGTTATGTTTTGTGAACACCTCACTAGGAGAATCTGTGCTGAGGTGTTTGTATGTATTATTATGCCGTCATAAGTGATAGCACACTATCCCCCTTGAGACTATCAAGGAGGACTCCGTAGTTTAACCCATGGTGGGTGTATTGTACTTATATTTAGTAGGTGTAGGTAGCTGCGTTGAGATAGTCATCATAATATTATACAGACACAATGTAGTAAGTTGATGTAAGTTAGGCATCATAACATTCTAAAGAAGCAATGTAATACATTATAGTGAAAAGAGTGCAGATTCATTGTATAAGATTTACAGGTGTAGAACAAGAGTAAAACATAATAATGATACGTAGGAATGTAGTGAAAAGAAAAAATAAAGAATATACATGAAGTGAACTTAAAGAGCAGTTAAGTCGAAAAGAGAATAAAACAAAACGAAAGTAGATGATATATGTATGTAGATTGATATAATTCTTGAGAAAACTTTTCTTCATGGGCGTTGTACAAAGTTAGAAATTTACTTACAACTACCTTTTTGTAATTATGTATTGTTGTCATCCAACCAGCAGACTGGTTCGGTCTGCGGGCTCATTTCAATGCTTTCCCGTGGTCAGCTGTCTGTTTTCGGACTTCGGATCCCTCAAGATGTGCCCAGGAAATTGGTGAAGTCATTACATCCGCGATGGATGGCTTCATTCAATCCACTGTTAAAGAAACTGGTGTGGGCTCAAAGCCGTGGTTCAGTCGACAATGCTCCGAAGCAGTTCGGCGAAAAAACGCGGCTTACCGAGCCTACAACACATCTAGAACCTCCGAAAACAGAGCAGCATATAACAAATTGGCAAAGGAAAGCAAGAAGATCATAAATAGGTCAAAGTTCGAGCACGACCTGCAGATCAGCAAAAAGCTGGCTGCATGCCCGCATGGTAGCAGAGCCTTCTGGTCGCTTGCGGGCTCAATAGGTCGCAATTTCTGCAAATCCAGTCTGCCACCTCTTACCAGACCTGATGGCTCACTAGCAAATACCGCCACCGAAAAGGCTAACCTATTAGGAAAAATGTTTGCGGATAACTCAACCCTCGATGATCGGGGTGCAGTCCCGACGTCGGTTCCTCACTGCGGTTTCTATATGAAAAAGCTGAGGATCCGGCATCGGGATGTGCTCCAGGTTTTACGAGGGCTTGATGTTAATAAAGCTAGTGGGCCTGACGGAATCCCCGCCCTGGTATTGCGGAGGTGCGCTGCAGAAATAGCTCCGATTTTGACAAAGCTTTTCAAAATGTCCCTGAATTCTGGCTCTGTACCCTCTGGTTGGAACAAAGCGGTCATCCATCCTATTCCAAAGAAGGGTGACCGCTCCAACCCGGCCAACTACCGTCCCATAGCGATCACATCAGTTCTATCCAAGGTGATGGAACGTGTGATCAACGACAAACTGCTCACATACCTCGAGAAGAACAAAATTATTAACGACCGTCAATACGGATTCCGGCGGAACCGCTCGTGCGGTGATCTTCTCGCGGATGTGACGCATGTTTGGAAGCGGTGCCTGGAACGTTTCGGTGAGACCCAAACGGTTGCGCTGGACATTTCCAAGGCCTTTGACCGGGTTTGGCACCGAGGACTTGTCAACAAACTGCCTTCTTACGGACTTCCCGCATCCTTGTGCAGGTGGATTGCCGACTTTTTGAGGGAGAGGTCGATTCAGACGGTTGCTGACGGTTTCACCTCTTCCTCGCATTCGATAAACGCTGGCGTCCCACAGGGATCGGTTCTGTCTCCGACTTTGTTTCTGTTGCACATCAATGACCTTTTGACATGTGCACCAATTCATTGTTACGCGGATGACAGTACAGTCCATGATAGCTTTTTGTTTGACAAGCCCCCAAAGGGTGCACAAATTCCAATGGCTCGGAGGGCTTTGAAGCAAAGAATGGACGCTTACCTCGAGAGTGTTTTCTCTTGGGGTAAGAATAATCTCGTCGAATTCAATGTATCAAAGACCCAATCATGTCTGATTACGTCTAAAAGGGATCGAAATGACTATCTAGTCTCCTTCAACGGTAGCATTCTTCCGAACAGGTCTTCCATTGATATGCTCGGTGTAACTCTAAGTGACCAGCTCAGATATGGGGGCTCCATCGAGGCCAGAGTTAAGTTATCCTCTCAGAAACTGGGCGTACTGTACAGGGCCCGCAGATACTTTAATAGTACACAACTGCTAACCCTGTACAAATCGCAAGTGCGCCCCACGGTTGAATTTGGCAGCCACCTCTGGTCTGGAGCCCCAAAGTACCTGAAAAACACCCTCGACTCTGTGCAGAAACGGGCGGTCCGTTTGATAGATTCTCCCGTCTTAACAAACGGATTGCAATCTTTAGAGCACAGGCGTCGGGTAGTAATGCTTTCCTTGTTCTACCGGTATTTCAATGGAAGATGCTCCGAGGAACTAGCCTCATTGATCCCCTCGGCACCGGTGCATAGTCGGGAAACACGCCAAACGCTCGCCCAACATATGTACACGGTTGACATTTGTCACATGAGAACGGGACGCTTCTACGACTCGTTCTTGTGTTCAACAGCTCGGCTGTGGAACGATTTGCCGGCCTCTGTGTTTCCTCCTTCCTATAACATGGGTCTCTTCAAGACCCACGTTCACTGCTTCCTCTCCTCAAAAAGACCCTCCTCACAGCATCTTCAAAGATGACATAGGCCCTGAGGGAAATTATTTTCCTCAGGGCCTCCTGTGTGGAGTTAATGTAGAAAAAAAAAAAAAATCCTAGTTATTGCTGCAGCATAATACATACTTAATCGCTTATGTTATGCTTATAAATAATGTATTGTCATTTTACAAGGCCCATTTTGCGGGAATTATTATCAGCTCAAGGGTGTGTACAAAGCTAAAACATTAATAGGAATAACTGTTTGATTTTTAAAAATAAGGTCACAAAATCCAATTTCGCGCAATGGCAGAATTTTAAAAGTTATTTAGCTAGCCGAAGATAAGGATTTCAAGTTCAAAAAGATTCAATTCTGTCCGAAACTCCGCTACAATTATTTCGGTCTCGTGTTCCATATTAATATAACTTTCCTAATCCCATATACCTTACCCATTCACTCTATGGTTCATTTCTCCAGTTCGGAAGATACATTCAAATGCCCAAATTCAATTCAACAGAGTTTCGAGAGAAAAGCTTGGATATGCGGGCAGTTTTTTCTCAGTTGTAAATATTCCAATGCGTGGGTGAGGTAATACACTGTGTTGCCGGCAATGTCAAGTCCCGACCTCTCCACGTGAATGTATAGGTGTTCAGCTATACAGGGTGTTAAGGTACGTACTTGAGTTACTTTAACCAGTGATTCCTGACATTATTTGGAGTAAAAAATGTAAATGAAATTTTTGTCTCCGGTGACATTTATGATGTTTTTTTTTTTTTTTTTTCTACAAAAACATAAATAATAGTAGGTGTTGGGTAGTTGGGGGCGGGGTAAGTGGTGGGGCGGTAACTCGGCTGAGTGACCAATAAGGTCATGTGAAAGAATTTATTTTTTGTTTGATTTTTAAGAAAAAATATTTTGAAAAAAAAAAAAATTGACATAAAAAAGTCACCGGAGACCAAAATTTCATTTACATTTTTTACTCCAAATAATGTTAGGAATCACTGGTTAAAGTAACTCAAGTACGTACCTTAACACCCTGTATATTATCGTGTGAATTATTTTTTTCTTGCCGGGGTCCGCGTCTGAGAGGGATATCGATCCGCCACCGCCATGCTTTCCGTTTCCCTTCCCTGTGCCACTATCATGCACACTACCCGAGTAGGTACATGCCAATATGTTCTACCTACAGGGGCGCCGCATCCCCATGTTTGAACATGAACACACAGGGGCTTAATCCGGTGCTCTATCTTAAGCCCCCGCATCCCGAATTTTTACCGATTTATTACATATTTCTCTTGAACACTTTAAGTTCCTAATAAAATATATGTTATTTTTTAAGACAATATGTATATATTCGTAGAGCCGAAACGGTAATTATATGAAATTACTTCGATAGAAAAAAATCGCAAAATATGCTCAGAAAATTATGAAAAACACCTTTTGTTGTGTTATTTAACATATTTTAAGAAAGAAAAAATCTTAGTGTATCTTTAAGTGCAACTTAAGAATTTATGGAGGAATTTTTGCTTCATATTAAACGTGTCATTTGTTGTCAAATATTTTTTAGAATTTTCGCTTAATTTTTATGATTTTTTAATATTAGCGCCCTCCCTCTAACATTCGTATTTCCGTATTTCTTATACAAAACTTCTTCTTCTTCTTGATGGGGTTACAACGGAGCCTTAACAAAAGTTGGCTGTCGTCATGGCAATCTTTACCTTTTGCGGGATGCAGCCGGAACTGCACTTTTACTAGACTTAATGAATGCATTTGATTTGAAAGAATAGTCGTTGATATTTCAGGAAACAATTAAATATTGAATGGACGTCTATAACGTACGTAATAGGTAATATAATCATGTACTTAAATTTAATATATCTTTATTTTAATTTGTAATATTGTAATCTACGTCTGAATGTATGTGATTTTGTTCGCAAAAAACAATACTGAATCTCTAAAATCCATTCCAGCTTTGTAAAAAAAAAATGGAATGGAATTCACGAATATATAAAAAAAAATTGCTTATAATTTGTCCGTTCATACAAAATCGATACACTTTGCTCAATGACTTCAAAATTTTATACAAAAAAGCTGACTGAATTTCTAAATTGAAATGCATTTGAATGCACCACGGGTAAAACGATGTGGTGACCGGATAACTGAATGAATTCAACTCAACATCTCATTTGAAAAGACATTAAAAGTGATTAAAAAAATATATAAAAAATAGGTTACGTTAGGTTAGGTTATGGGATATTTTTCTTTTTTTTCATAGCTTTTTCGATTTTGCACGCAGGCGCCGTTACCACCCATGGCGGCCCTGCCAATATTACACTACTGTACAAATAATACAAAGTACACATTATACAGAGCATGTGTTAGTGATGTGTATGTATGACTAATGTTGCCAGTTACGTGAATCAACACATGATGATGGTACATCGGGTACATGTGCACCTCGCCGTCCTATTCCGAGCTTCGTATCAACCGACACCGGGTTCTTGATACTGGAAATCCTGTGTTCCGTGGCGTCAGCCGTTTGGCCGGGAGTGGGACAGCTGGGCGCTTTTTGTCCTAACGATGCTCTGCTCTAGGAAGGTTTTTTGTTTGTATGAATTTTAACCTCATTGCTTGTTTGGATGTGGATGATTTGGGTAGGAATCTGGGTGTTTATGAATCCATCCCTCCCACAGCGGTGCAAGGCGATTAGTCGAGAGTCCGGCTGGAGAGATCTAGGTTAGGTCTCCTTCAATTAGTCTCTTCTTTATAACATTATAACAGAGCCTTTTATTTTTGCTACTAACACTTTTCTGTCCTGTTCCTTTGTAAGCACTTGCATACTGCTTCATAACACTGTATGCAGGGACATTTGGAGGTTTAGCTTCGTTCATATTTCATATACATGTAGAATCGTTCTTTCAAAAAATTAGAATTGCGAGAGCCTTGAAGAAGTAACCATTTACCAGGGCGGGAAAGCGTTGGGATCCTCCAAAAGAGCCTGAAAATCGCTACTAAAAGCTTCAACCTTCCTCATGGAAAATAGCTATGGTATTATTACAATGTTTTTAGATTACAAAAGGCTCCAATTCTAATTGATTCGGGCGCGATTTGGATCAAGGTCAGAGCTGATTAGTGCTGATCGCTCTCGAAGTTACTGCCGACCCTTTTTAATTCAATAACTATTTACGTGAAATGCGATCCTTGTTTTTTGATCTAATTAATCTGCCCGGGTACTCTATTTTGTGATAACAACTTCACTATCAGGCTTTTAGCTCTTTGACCTTTTAGTTAGGAGCAAAATTACAATTTTAGAGGAATTCAATTTACCGAAATGGCTTGAAATTAACCCATATAATCCATTTACAAGCATGTTTGGCGTACATGGAAATACGGGTCCGAGACTGCTTTTGATGTTGTGTGAGTGCCCACTCGACTCATGTGCTGGTTGACATTTAATACTATTCGCCCGCAGGGGGTCGCCTGTATTAAATATCGTTCTATATAATGTCTATAATACGGAATGAATGGGCCCGCAGACCCCCCTACCGTCTAGTCACTCTTCCGAAAGCGTTTTGATAATAATTCCTTTCAGAGCCCCGCTGGTAAATCTGCTCAACTCCAGAAAAGTACCCCACAAAGGCTATCGTCGTTGTGAAACGTCCAGCTTTATGCGGAGATCCCTTTGTCTCTGTGCCCGGCCACTTACCAAATTAACTACTAGACTTCTGGGAATTACCTCAAAGCTCTTGGAAAATTTCGCTCGAACGTCATGCAGAGTTCGTAAGGGAAAATAAAGTTCTCGTGTTATGGAGTCTATAATATTATGAATACATCCGATATGGTCCTGCCGATGTAACTCCGTTCTAGCCTCTCTCTTGTTTACAAGCTTCGTTTATGGAGACAGAAGGAGAGGTTACAAGTTTAGTTATATTCACAGTTCTTGTTGTTATGTGGATAGTATGAGTTCCCTTGGCTCTAAGAATATGGCAAAGGAATAGTTCCGGTGCGGTTTCGTTGTAAAGTTTGAGCAACTGAGTAGATATAGTTTTATCATTACCATTATGTCAGAGTAATAATGTGCTAAGTTATAGTGACTGTCGATAATGTTATGATAGATGAATAAATAATTTACATGAGGTTTTGGTTTTGAAAAGCCATCTCAAGGGACTTTTATAATCGTTATTTAATTATCACTGAAATTTTGATTCGGCACCAATATTATGCATTTTTTTATATACTAGATCGCTTACTTGTTCCTTGAAACCATTTTGATATACCTAGGTTATCATGTTTAATTTACAGGCTAGCATAGTATGTTTGTAGATTAACAACATTCTACAGAACTATATTGGACAACCATCTCAACATTGGATGTTGAATCTAATATTCTGATTACCAAAATATTGTATATCGCGCGGGTCCAAATTCTAATATCTCATATTGTTACTTTCGCTTGTGAGAAAGAGGAAGGTTACAGTGAATTTTATACAATGAAGGTTATAGCGGAATGTTTATAACCTACAAATTGCTGTCCAAATTTTACTTCTCAGATATAACTTTACCGCTAAAAGACCAAAACTTATAAATATTTTGTACATCACAGAAATCCCTCTTGATTTGTTGTTTAGTTAAATATTAGCCTATTTTAATGCGTAATTAATGGTGTAGTAGTACCACATCTCGGATATATTCTGAGCATTTTGTTCTATACGAGCTCGTACTTAAACGTATGGTTTCTAATCATTATTTTCAAGGTTCTTCCTACAGCAGACAGCACCGTCTACCGGTATCAGCTGCCCAGCCCAAGTGGCCTCTAATTATGTGACGGTTGTCAGTGTCTCCGCTAGGCCGGCTGACAAGGTTGACACTATCTGACAGTTTTATTTACCAGCTGTCACTTTATTATGTTATATTGACATTCGAGACGAGATTGACGATCTATCCTAATCTTCTATGTATTATTTAAACGCAGGATGCAAGAGCTCACGAAAATGAGGTAGATCTATTTGAAAATTGTGTAAGTGACTGTGAAGGGTACTTAAAATAACCAGTAGGTACCACACATTATTACCAAGTACCCCAGTGGAAAGCAGACCGGGGAAGAGGTGGATAAATTGCATGGAAGAGAATTGAAGCAGGACGGGAAGGACTGAGGACTGGAGGCGAGGAAACGCAGCAAATGGAGAGCATTTGTGGTAGAGGTCAAATCCCACAGCGCGGCCCGTCGTGGTGGGTTTTTTCATTATCTCCACACAGAAGGTTCGGAGGAAAATAATTTCGTGGAGCATCTTTTTAAGGAGAGGAAGGGGTGAGTACGGGTCTTGAAGAGACCCATGTCGTAGGAGGGAGGAAACGTTCTCATATGTCAAATTTCAACCGTGTACATATGTTAGGCGCGCGTTTGGCATGTTTCCCGACTATAGTGGTGCTATTTCTGCTAGTTCCTCGGATCATCTTCCATTATAATACTGGTAGAACCAGGAACCTACCTTACGCCTGTACTCTAAGAATTGCAATCCACTTGTCAAGATAGGGGAATCTATCAAATGTTTCTGCACAGAGCCAATGGTTTTTTTAAAGTATTTTGGGGCTCCAGGCCAGAGGTCATGCCCAATTCAGCAGTGGTCGCAATTGCGATTTGTACAGGGTCAGTAATGTGTAGTCATCCAGAGGAAGACCAAAGAACTCCTGGATGACTCAATGCTCTAAAATTCTAAGTAGAAACGGCCTGGAAGAGAGCGATACCCAGAACCGAAGAAGCTACAACCTGAGAACGAGGAGAGCCGACCCCAACAGCCTACCTAGGCAATGAGTTGTGACAGTGCAAGGAAGAAGAAGAAGAAGAGTAATGTGTACTGTTAATGTATCTGCGGGCCCTGTACAGTATGCCCTGCTTCTGAGAGGCTCTTGACTCTGGTTTCGATGAAGGTGTTGTTGCCGAAGAAGTATTATTCCTGGCATGTCGACAAGGTTAAGGTTATCTGACGGTTTATTTACCGACTGACTTTATTATGTTATATTGACACTCGGAGACGCAATCGACGGCTGTTTTAAATTTAGTCTAAAACCCGAACTTTGATGTATTATTTATTGATTAGTAGTGAAGATGTTCCCGCAAATGAATTGTGGGCTTCTTAGAAAATGCGTGGGTTGTTTGAAGTGAAGCGAATAGATGCCACCTGTTCGTAATAAATAATAATGTTGCCAAATTAGATAGTCTTTGGCCCGTTACATCAGTTGATTTTAAGGTCTGCCTGGGGGCCTAGTCTCGATCTTTCGGTTTCACAAACAAGCACGTTTGCCGTTTAACCTTTCTTGACGGTGCTGCCAACTAAGCGGTCACGGTTTGTATTTACTGAAATATCTTTGTAAATATACTAAACATAGAGTTAACATTTTAGGTATTCCTCCACAATACATTTATGTATTGGATTAAATAAATACATTACACTAATATTTACTGAGTGTACAGCATCGGAGCGCGAGAAAGTTTTTAGCACGGTCAGAGGAGGGTTAATACGGATTCGTGACGTAGCTAAACCCGCGTTACGGGCGCTGTGAGAGATATAGACTAGGCCCCCTGGTTGGATTGTCAAGCTCATAATCCGTATATTGGTCGTAAGGCTAGATGTAACCAATATTGTACACATAAAAGCTGTGCAAATTTCATGATGCTAGAGCTCACCGTTCATGAGTTTTTACTACTTCATTCAAACATGCATCTCGCTTTATAATAAAGTTAACATTTTAGGTGAGTTCCTTGTTTTACGGATAACTCTTTTTTAACCCGTGCCTTTTCTTTGATTTGTTTTTGAAGTAAATACTTCTTTAAGCACGCTTGACTTGGGGGGTAAACTGGCGAATGCGTTACGATAAGTGAAATGCGTTGCGAGGCGAACGGGCTGTATCACATTGTAGAAGCAAGAGAGAGTAGTGCGCGCGCACATTTTCTTTATATCTTCCTCTCATAGCCAATGCATGAAATAATTTCAGTCAGTATTTTGAAATACCAGTGACGCGCCAAACGCGGGGGGGGGGGGGGGAGTGGACGTCGATGCGCACAGCTTGATCGTGCGAGGTGAATGATAATAAATTTATAAAAATATTTGTAGAAAATTTATATATGTATATATAATATACATAAAGATATAATTTTTTTCTTTCTTATCTCTCTCTGTAGGTTTTGTACACTTACTAGGTTTAATATCTCATGTTGTATATTTAATTTTGATTATTATTATCTGTTGTTTCAATACTAGAATCTAATAACAACAAAAACTTGATTACGCATGCTGTGAACATTTTTAATTGGAGTGTTAATATCTGTGCACGTTCCAACGGCAATATCATTAATGTAATAATTGTTAACACTCTGTAATGGTTTCAAATAATAAATAAATATATAGACATACATATAGATGGAGCTAAAGAAGTATTTACTTCAGTCGTGTGGTTTAAAGCACACTCGTATTTTTTTGTCCTTTGAGTTCATCCTTTATCAGACCACCCAGAAATTTCACCGCGCATGTGTTGCGGTGTGTCACACAACTTATCTGTTAATATTCAGTTTATTATTATCCTTGTCCAAACAATGTGATATTATTTTTATAAAGGCTCTTACCAAAGACTTAATTCCAGGGTGTTGTATTGTTTGTTCGAAACTTCGACTTGTTTTCAAACAAGTTCGTTAATGTTTCCATTGTGATTATTGGGCTTATCCCTCTTTTCCAAGTAAGTTATTATTCCTCCTACTCCTTCCCCTCCCTTCTAGAGCTTTATTATTGTTTCTCACAATTATTTTAAAACCATCGCTGATTTTTGTTTTGTTTTCTTAAATGCTCATTTCTTTTGTTTCTTAATGGGTAACTTTTCTTGTGCTTAAATTAATCTACTCTCAAACCCCTCGTTATTAGTAATGTATATTGTGTACTCTTTGTTTTGGCGGTTTAAATAATACTTTGATAATTCTAGTCTAAAAAGGTCTTTGTGAAAAAATCGCCTAAGAGAGCAAAGCTAGAGCATATCTTTCAACAATGTATTGTTAAATTATACGGAATTCGGAGCATACTGATGGTAATTATTGCTTCATCCAAAAAATAATAAAAACACTTGGAGTACACCAAAGTGCACAACTATCAACGAGGCGGTAGCTATTGAAAGTTCTGCATTTGATGTGTATAGTTTTAAAAAAATTCGGGTGCTGCTTTGCATGGTGTGATGTATGTATGGTGAACGATATTGGCGACACGAGTTGTGCCTTGCTTTCATTCTAATATGTATTCATCTCCTTTTTTCTATTATCTACGACTACAACACAATGCGTAGACTACTTACTATCTGACATTATCCTGTTAATCGAGGTAGTGTTTATTAGGGAAATTTTCTTATTCGTTGTGAAAAATTTCTAAATGGACAAAGCTAGAAAATTGAAACTTTAAAATACATCAATGTCAATTACCAGAAAAATACTCGATCTTCACACAGATCAAACTATCAAAAACTTGTATTTAGATTATTTACAGACAAAATCGCAATCGACTGTAAAATAGTTAAAATCACTAGAATTCATCGACTGTAAAGATTGTCAAAAATCATCACAAAACACCCAAATGTTGGTCAAAACTGTAAAAAACAATAATTTTATGCTTTGAATGCTTTGAATAATGGTATACCAAACATGACGCCCGAAACTAACAGCATTAATTATTACATGTTTAGAATGTTTCCAAGTTCTGATTTACGGGTGGACTTTATGCTGAGCTTTCAAACTGTAACGTGGTGTTTTGCACTTCGTGTCCTATGGTTAAACTCATGGGTTTCCAATACAATCGATGCCATCAATTCAAGATTCTGTCGCTGCTTTCGTGATAGTGGTAGATATTCTCAATATAGCCCTGTAGAAAGACCACAATTCCGAATTGAAACGTTGCTTCAAATGGCTTTTGATCCAGGACCAGATCTGAATTAGCACTTCCTGACCTTCGTCTTACCTATTTTATTCCCCCACTCTCTTGAGCCTCGCAACATGCCCAAATTGAGGAATCGTGTAGGATAATGAAAAGTTTGCGTTTTTGACAACAGATGACGAAGATGATAACGATGACGATAACGTTGCAATTTACTGATGTTAAGTCAAATAAATTAACGTTTAAAATATCTGTTGTATTTCATATCGCTTTGTCTGGTTGTTGCCGGTTACTAATAATAACGATTGATTTTATTCCGCATTTACTATTGTCGAGACCTTCCGCAACGTCCACCCTCCAGCTTAAGAATCAGTGATGTGTTCTGTTCGGGGTTGTGTGATAATAACTTCCGCCCATTGTCCATCCGTCACGCCAGTCGCTTTGTTTCCATCAAAACTCAGCCAGTCTACTTGCCCAGTCCTCTCACCCTCAACAACAAGTTATACCCACTTATAAAAAAGGTACCCATCAATTTCATTAACTAGTTTATGACCCATCCTAATTTCTGTACAGTGCCCTTATTTAATGGTCTTGATTACTTACAGTTTCGCCTGCATCAGTTAATTGAGTCCAACTGAGGGCACTCACGTAAAATGATCGTCGCATTCGTAATGTATTGCTCGTTGTTCTATACCTCAATCCGAACATTTTGTTGAGTGGTCCCCTTGCTTGTCTGATGGTTTTAACGTCTCTGGAACTAAACTGAGTTAGTTGGGGTCACTATAAACACAAACGCAACATTTCATTAACACGACACACACATTCATATTAGCATCATAGCCCTGGGTTTATTATTCCAAAACACCGTTTTGTTTTCCGAAAGGTGGCCTTTGTTTGCGTATTCAAAACATCCTGGCACGATTAGATATTATTTCTCCTATTATGATTTTATTCACACAAATTATGTATGTTACGATGTTTTAGTTTACATGACAAATAGTAACACAGAATTTGGTTTTCCCTTTTGATGCTTATAAAGTGTTAGCTTCTATCTTTGTGATCCATCAATAGTCGGCTGTCTTTAGGGCTTTCTTTATTTACTCTGCAGACTGCAGCCCGAAACAGCTTATTTAAACTGCACTTGTACCAGGCACACATGTTTAGCCAAATGGTACAGTCTTATTTTCTAGCACTTCGCCCATCAATCTTCCCCTTGTGGGATCAATTGAGTAAGTTTCCTCGTAATGTGAGGAAAATATGGATGTTTTTTTGTACTCCCTGCAATGTATTGAGCAATTTTTGGCCATTTGAAAATGAGTAGGTAGTGCAGGACTGCAAATATTCTATGTTGATTATTGCATTAAATATATTTACTTGGGTGTATCAGCACGTATCCAAAGGGTTTTAACCAGCTATTCCTATTCAGTGTAAAAAATGCAGATGATATTTTTCTGTCCGATGATATATTTTTTTTCAATTAAAAACAATAACAAAATATTGTTCCATCACACGCCGTAATTGAGTAGTCTGGTATAACCTAGCGGGTCACGTGATTAGCACTTCGTCTCGTTCCAGCGGGACGGTAACACACGAAACAGCGTGCGTATTCGAAATACAGTCGCGTGCAGGAGAGTGATCAATGGCGACTTGTAATAATTTTTTTTCTCATCGGACAGCAAATGGATTTACTTTTTCTTAGAAATAGCTGGTTAAATCCTTCGAGTACCTATAGTATTTTAGTATATTTATATAAGTATATTTTTAAAAATCTATACCGAGGTGTCTTGTCTTTATTATAACGATGCGTGTGGTATTCTTATGTTTTTGTTATGGCTTCAACGTTTTGAAGAGGAAATTCTATATTTTGACTGTTACTATGCTTTGGTTAGATCCCCTTTGAATTGGCAAAACAGCTTTAATGTTATTCCCTATTGCTTGTTTCAATATGGTAGTTAGTAGTTATGTAATCATATTATTAACTTTCCGTCTATGTTATTCGTGCAGTGTGGTCTACAGTCTATGCATAATATCGTCCACAGTCCACACGTCCACACGTCAGCTAATCCCCTCGTTAGCACCGAGGCAATAATGAGCCAACACGAGCGAATAGTCTGGAAATTTAAAAGCCAATGGTTTCCCCTCGGTGCGATATCGCTTGCGATCTAAATTACACGTTATATCCTCTGGAAGTTATACACGACCGATTTCGCTTCCGTGGACGTCGTTTAGCCTGCATCCTGTATCGGTTACCGACTTTCTTACAATACCTTGAAATGAGCTTCTTGCGTGATATTTTGTTTTGTTTGTTTTTAAATGCATTTATTTGTATTTTCACTTTTGTTTGTTTGAATGAAGCGGAATCTTGGAAGTGGAAATTAACCAACTTACCGACATTCAATCGAGCTGAAACTCGTAAGATACACTCATTGTCGTTGACAATGCATTCTGTTGGCATGCACATAAAAATGTACGCGTTTTTTTTATTAATTCGTAAAAATTAATGCAGTTAATTTACGAAATTAATATCGGTCTTGCCAACTTGCAATTTAGCCCGATTGGGTAGCGCAATTGATTATGCAGGTTCAAACCTGTCAAACAAACAAAAAATTGTTTAAAGTCTTATAAGACATTTGAAAATAGATATACCTATTATAGTAAAAAAAAGTTTTTAGCTTCTGAGGAAGTATTTTTATTCCATTTAGTATATTTTAAACCTTTAATCGTATTTTCAAAGCCGCAGCACTTTTTTATTCTTTCGACAGTATTCTTCGTAGATGTTTTAATAATAATATGATTTTTTGATATGAAGTCCACGTGGTTTACAGCTGTTAAATTACTGAAATCGAATGTTAAAAAAATGATTTAAATTAATAAACTCTAATGAGGTTAGAAATAACCAACCGAGAAGCGCAATTTTTATTTATTTATTTTTAACTGAGTTAAACCTCAACTTGTAATATTTCAATTAATGAAGATAATATTAGTGAAACTCAATCGAAAATCTGAAACAGAAAAGTCAGTAAAAGATACGGATACATTTTTGATTCGAACACAGGAATGTCGAAATGAATCGGTATTTTTTTATGTTTCAGATTTTCGATTGAGTATCACTAATATTGTCTTTAATATTAAAGCAAAAATTCTTGTTGCATCGCTTTATAAGACTGATGTTGAAAAATGTTGATGTAATCTGTAATTAATATTTAGTTTACAATTTCTGTAAAAGAATACACCAACTAAAATCTTCAATTTTAAATTGTTAATAATTATTTTTTTTTAAATTATGTTTTGTATAACAAATGGAGCCAAGGACTTCGTAAGGTGAACTCACTAATTAAAAAATCATATCTGTTGTAGCATTTTCCTTATTTTTAGTGGATAAATCTAATCCCATATATTTTTTAATCCACATTAAAATGCACGCAAGTAGCTCACTGCCTTTTTTTCTCTTTCTTTATTAATGTAATACCAATATACTATATGGCTACTCGTCCTCCGGATGTGTCGATTATAGGAGCCTATTATTCGGCGAGACATTTGGTGTTCCCCAGGGAAGTGAAGTTGGACCACTGCACGGAATACACATTATGCCAGCGTAATATAGATGATTTTGCGATATACCTTCGATTTAGTTATTACATCGATAGTTATAAATGTATTTATGTTCCTAACGACAGCTGTAAAGCGGTATCTTAAGGTTATAAGGAGATTCGGGGTACTCCGTGGATGATTAAAAAAAATACATTTAAACAATTCTTTCAGGGGGGTAAAATCATTTTTAAATAATCCCTGTTCAGTGGTGCTTCAAAATTAATTACTATTTCTCATTTTAGTTTCTTTAGTAGTTTTACATCCTCTGGATGTAAAACTACTGCTTTATTTAATCTAACAAAAAATATATACACCAGTCTAGATTCAAATATGAAAAGTTTAACAATCTTTTTAGACCTAAAAAAGGCTTTTTATACCGTGAATCATAATTTTTATTTTTTTTTATTTAATTTTTTCTATACATACATTATACATTATTTATAAAATGTTTTGGCTGACCAACTAGGAAGAATCCCGTTTTAGGGCAGTCAAATTAGGATGATACATGGAACATATGGAACGTGGCTTATACAAACAAAAATTACCGGAAGAAATGAGGAGAAGTGAAAGAATAAAAATAAATAAAAAAAGATAAAAAATAAGAATTAAACAACTAAAAAATAGTAATAAAAGAAAATAATAGTTTTAAATACAATAACTGTTGTTTGTTTAGCACAGATATTGTAAAAATTAAAAAATAATAATAATAATGGGTATATGCTTAATAACAAATTGAAACAAATTATAACAAACTAACATTAGAAACAAACTAATGTTTGCATTGCACGTAACTCTTCAAACAGTTCTACATACATGTGTTGGATAAAATAAAAAGAAGGAAAAAAAAGAGAAGAGATAGAATAAAATGAAATAACTAACCAATTAAATCATAAAGATAACCGTTGTTTTTTTAGCAAAGTTTTTTTAAATAATAATAACAACAATAACAAAAAATAAAAGTATTATCTACTTAAAAACAAAGGAAAAATAATATATTTTCTGATTAGAAAACTTAATAATATGCGAATCAACAATAATTGTCTTTCTCTTTTAACAAATTATTTACTTGATCGCAGACAATCCACAAAAATTGGTGTAAATATTAGTAAACCATCATCTGTGAGACATGGTGTTCCGCAAGGAATAGTTATAGGTCCGCTATTGTTTCTAATTTATATTATTGATTTGTGTAATATTAGTATTCCGGGAATACTATTCTCGTATGCTGATGATACTTCAATCACAGTTCATGGTAAATCTTGCGACGAAGTCTCTGAAATGCAAATAAGTGCACATCCATTGTCAAAAGGGTATACAGTTAGTCCGTTTTCCCAGTTTAATATATTTTGCCCTGTGATGGTGAAATTGTGGGAATGCGATGTTTTTGGAATTTTTAAATCACCATCCGTATTCTGTTTGTCCTGAAAAATCTGAATCCGTTGCAATCCTACAGTGCGTTTATTTTAAATCTGTTTTATGTTTTGTGCATTTTAATCAGAAATAACGTCAGTTGAGCTGCTTCTGTAAAATAATAACATGCATAAAGCTTTTCCTCGCTTCGAAGCTCTTTGTGACGAATTCATTTCATTAGTACGCCCGTCCAAAGGTCATTATTTCGGCATGTAATCTCAGTGCAATATCTCCGTGTCCCTCGGCTGCAATATGCGGATTAATCCGATGTTTATTTTTTCTCCAAGGGTGGAAAAGTTCAACCCTCTCCGGGCGGAGGGCTTTGTCTCGCGGCAGAACCTTTGTTGTTCCAGTAATTTGATTTCCCGGCGGTGGCCGCAGCCTCTTTTGCACTCGGCTTTTTTAAGAGCTTTCCGAAGCACAAGTGAAAACTTTTAAATTGGCCCTCGCGACTCGCTGACGAGACTTTTTATTATTTTTATTTTCTCTAGGTCTTGATAGGCCCTCCTAGTTGCCAACATTGTGCTCATTTGTAGCCATTCAACGTTTAATTACGAATTTAGTTGCCTCCTCTTCAACCATGGGAATATTGCGGATTTAAATTTTAAATGCATCTATTTGCATTTCTATTTTGTTTGTATGAATTAAGTGGAATCTTGAAAGTGGAAATTAACCTACTTCCCGACACCCGAAAAAGCTTAAACTCGGCAGATAGACTCGTTGTTGATGGAAATGCATTATTTTTATATCGCTCCCACGCGCGGGCATATACGCATTTCTCTGTAATTCGATTGTTAATGTACGCAATTAACGTCGGTCTTATCGAATCGGGATTTGGCTCGGTTGGTAGAGTTTTCGACTCCAGTTCCTGGATAGGAAGGTTCAATCCTCGTTCAAACCAAAGTTTTAAAATTATTTTGAAAATAGATATTATAGCAAAAAAAAAATTTTTGCTTGTAAACACCTAGATAATTTTTATTATGATTTATATTTAATGTCTTATTTTATTTGGAAGACAAATAACATATGGGACGAAACGTCCGACAAATTTTACTGTACTACAAACAAGGTTCCTGAAGGATACCTTTTTCAGGAACCTCGTTTAGGAGTGTTGAGGTTTTGTGGAAAAAACACTTGTTGAGTGTCGGCGAATGGCATTAAATTCATTTTAACTAATCATTTTAATATTGAAAGTTTTATACGTATGGATTAGCAGTTTGATTAAATGCACTATTGTCATTACTAGCGGAAATTAGTCATTAAGAAGTCGGTTGTTATCGAATATATTTCTACATAATATGTTGTAACTGCAGAATGTTATATAAGCAGTTATAATTCTTTCAAAACATATATTTTTTTAATATGGGTTTACGTTTCTAACTTCCTGTTCCTGCACATAATATTATTATGAACATTAAACAAACCTTTATCAATTGAACCAATTAACGGTTTCCTGTAGTTTTTCAATTTATTAATTTAAAGACTTTTATATATATATTTTACATCTGAACACACTCGGATCTGCCAGTCAAGCTTAAGAAATAAATACTATGCTTAAGATGATAGACTTCGCTTTTCGGCCCATACAAAAAGGACGCCCGGGAAAAAACACTTTTCTACATCGAAAGTTGCACAAAATGAATATATTTTTTTTATACTGCGTTCTAGAGGGTAAAAACTATGTCGGTATGTTTTCGAATTTTCGATCCGTTTCGTATTAACGTAAACATTCACTGTCAAACATGTACGATTTATCAAAAAATATTATTTAAGGAAAAAGTGCTGCTAACTCAACTCTCATAAAGAATTATAAAATTATAAAAAGCTACCGACGTAGCTTCTTCTTTCTAAAAAATATATATTTTTAAAAATTTCAATTTCGTGAAAGTTTCGGTGTAGAAAAGTGTATTCTGCATAAATCCCTTTTCGAGCGATTTCTGTAGGTAAATTTGAGCGTTGTCTCATTCGCACATTTCGCATTCACATGTATTGTAAGTGTGCGTGGGCTTATTGTGAGCGGGACAGAATGACAGTCGCGGGTGTTCCGCGTGTGGTTCAAAGTCTAGCCTCTTAAGAAATTGAATCAAATAATATCGATTTTAAGGCGGAGCCAATCGCCCACACGCGAAATTGAATCAAAATATTTATTCAATATGCATCGCCTCCAGCACTCGGAAATGTATATATTGACGCAAGTAATATAGATATTGCCTATGAATTGTCCAATATTTGTGGTTAATTTCGCTAACGGTTTATCAATTTACTCAGTCATTGGGTATTAGAACGAACGGTATTATCGACAATTAATTAACAACTACGGTTCTATTAACAAAAATGTTAAAATTTTCTTAATTAATCTTCTTGTAGGTAAAAAAATTCTAATAAAAACACTGAAAAGATGATTATTTGCTTTGAACTTATATACATTTATTTACAAAAAATCTTATGAATGATATTTTAAAAACTTGATATTTTTACCAAGCGCAACACGTAGAATGAGTTACGAATCATTACTCCGAAGACACTCAGACGGGGATAATAAGGTAATTTCACTGTTACGTTTTTTGGTTTTTTTTTTTTTTAATGTCAATGAATGAATTTTCTATGCCGATTTAAAATGTGCCATTTTCGATTTGCCGTTTTTTTCGTGAAATTCGACGGCGTTGACGTCACGCCGGGCAATATAGTTGACAGCCGTCTTACCAACCAGTGGCGTTTTCTATGTCATAATGACGTTGTAGCCAGTTGAAACCATTTCGGAATGTGCAGTTTTTTACAATACAATAATTATGAATGAAAATATTAAAATTCCACATCTTTGTACAATGATCAGAATCAGAAAAATTAACTTTAAATATTCCACACATTTTTAACGATATTCATAGTGTGTGAATCGCATTTGTTTTTTTATGCAGACTGACATAAAAAGCCCTTCCTAATCACTCTGCTAAACTATCTTCGCAGATCCTAGATGTTATATGTCAGTTTGTTGAATAGTGATAGGATATTATGTTCGTATCACGATTATAAAACCAGATGTATTTTGCATTACGATTATCGTTCCCTTGTAATTTGAGATCCATCGGATAACTTTAATATTAATGGTGCTTAGGAGGAAGCTTTCGCATTAATTTAACGCTTCGTCAGGTATTAAAATGGTTTCACCATTCTCATTTAGAGCTTTTAACTTATTCATGGCGATATCCTAGGCGCTGGTGGTTCGCTTTCAAACTAATTTCACGGAATAATATCAACCAATCCTGCCGAAGGTAATAATAAATCGCCGCACTTCTGCGGGATGATCCGTTAAAGGGAAATTCTCTTGAAAACGTAACAATGGTGTAGATTTAGAATTAAATTGCATGACTATCAGTAAGTAAATGTTATCAGTAAGTAAAGATTTAAAATAATTGTTAAAGTTCATTCGGTCGCATTACATTTACGCTAAATGTAAAGTTTCTATGTAGTACTATCCAGATATATTATATTCATTAGTACACGGAGAAAAATGCAATTCTATTAAAAAATGCTATTCTAAAATACGATCATTTTATCCGTAAAAACGGGGCTGAAGTTCTTACGAACAAATTAACAGGGTTTCGGTGTTTATTGCCGGGAACATGTAAGAATAATGTGTTGGTAATTAATTTACGTAATTGCGTACGTATACCAACAAATTATTACATGTTCGTAATAAGCATTAACTTTGTGACTCGCCATAATTTACAATAAAATATTTAAATTTGTTTTAGACCACTTTAATTTTAATTACACTCTACCGGTTTCGGAAGAACCCTTCCTTCGTCTGGAGAATATTAAAACTAACCTATGATACAAAATATTGATAGATATATACCAAACATTTAGGTGCTGGAGTGGGAGGTCAAAGGGGGAGGGGGGGTAGTTGCGGGAAAACCAGCAATAACAGAGCGGTTTATTGGAAACATCTAGAATGGGACTAAACGATAAATTAATTTGGTGAACCAATTTTATTGTCAACAAATTATTCTTACATTTTCCCGCTAAAAAACATTGAAACACTTTTAATTTGTTCGTAAGACCTTCAGTCCCGTTTTTAACCGTTTTTACGAATAAAATGATCGTATTTTAGAATTAAAAAAACTCCGTGTACACACGACGATTTTATTTAAACATCAAACGGCCACCATCTTGGTTTAGAAACGGAAAATACAAACAAATGCATACGGACATACGAAATGCAGAATTCACTATGCTCGTTAATTCATGGTTAACAACGAAAGAGCGATTCAGTATCACCCTACTATGGACATCTTCAGAATGTACCTACTACCGGAATCCATCACGTTATTAAGTTACATTCATAATATTACGTTGAAAGATTTATGAAATAAACCTTTTTCACCAAAAAATCTCTTTTAAATACATTCTGTCATATTATGGTATACCTGTCTCTCAATGTTGACGGTAAAACGTGAATCGGGGATATTATATTATTGTTTAGCTACCTATCAGTATCCGACGAGAGAGCGTCTAAAGAAATTGAAAATATCATTCTCCGTTATACCCGGTTTCCTTTTTATTCTCAGTAGCAGCACCCTTCTATCCGCCCTGCCTAAATTGACGAGAAAAATAATAACTTCTGAATAGATTTTCGGATATTTTTAGATTTGCCTCCTGTATTTTATTTTGTTTTCGCTTGAATTTAGTTATTTTCATTAATTTTATCATCCTTCCTAAATCCACTGTTGGTGAAAATGGCTAAATTTAGTCCCGTTAAAACTATTTACGTGGTGGCTTTATGCTCATCCACCCACTCTCTTGACATGTGGGAAAAATGATTGATTGGCTTTGGATTTTTATAACCTATTTTTAAAGGTAAAATGATAATAAAATTACTTTATTTTCTTCTTAGATAACCGATTTTAACTTGATGGTCTTCGGAAATAACTGAATATTCGATACTGATGGTAATTAATTTAGTTCACCTTTTTAACGGCAGTCTGTAAGAGTTTACCCTTAGCGAATAGAACCATAGTTCATCGTCAATTTTTAGAGATGGAATCATGGAAATTTTGTGGGGCTAGGAGAATCTTTAATGGAGAAGAGATGGGTAAGAGGAACGTTGTGAACTAATTGCAATTTTAGATCAGCTAAACACAGCTTTATTTATTTTAAGATTTATAAAGAATGCAACATTCATAAAAAAAACATCACTAGCACATGAACACTACACAAGATAACATAATAAATTATACACTAATTCGGTAATGACTAAAAGTGGTAAACGAAGCATAGGCCGTGAGGGTATATACATTAATTTACAATCTCATTCTCGATAGCTTAAACAAACTTAATAGAAAATTGTATGAAGATATTAAAAAAAATAAACTGTTAATTGTTAAGATTGGTGAGTCCAATAATGAATTATTTCAATTAAACAAATAACTTTGTATATCACCACTATTATATAATCACAATTACCTACATGTTTCGAAACCGATGATTTCTTCGTCAGAGTAGTAATAACATTATGTTAAAGCCCGTAAACCAAATTTAATAAACATTTAACTTTCTTATTCCTGTATGCAAACCATGTTAAACCACCTGGAAAATGCAATTCAATATCAAAATTTAATATTGTTTTGGCTTTGACGTTATTCCGAAATTCCCGTCATGTTGAAATCTTCCCCATATTTGTCTTCACTCTAATTCGGTGAGCGTCCCAGTTTCGGTCTTCGCGAACTCAGCCGGGCCTTAGAGCTCCTACCAACCCTCTTCCAGGAAACCACCCTTCCCGGTGTAGAGCAATTGAATATACCCGTTATTTTTCTGTACGCTGAGTCTATTATTAATCAACTAAAGAAAAAAAACTATTACATAGACATGAAAGTTTTCAAACAATAACATTTGTTTAAATAAAAAAACTTACAAATACCATTTTAGAAAAGGCTATTAAAAATAATACATTTAGTTTAAAGCGATCTTAAGGGGGGGGGGGATTGTATCACTAAAGACAGCTAATGAAAATTGACCATTTTGTTTTAGGCATATTTAAATTAGGGTTTTTAATCTTGTTTTCAAATCAGACTTCAACACAATTTTTTTATTGAAAATTTAAATGTCTGCGGTTGATTCAGAAAAAAACACAATTTACTCATTAGACGTTTATTGAGAATTCTTACAGGTTCAAGGTTATTTGTCAAGTCACGCGACAGATCTACCAACTGTCAGCATCTGACAGCTAGCGTTTTTACCTGTACCAACATAACAGATACATAACAAGTTACATGCACATTTTTTACAGTTCATGTTGGAAATTACATCAAAGATTCAAATTATATTAGATTGTTCACCTTGCAACTCCTAGTAGAACCAGATGTGTTTTACGACGCCAAAGATCACCATTTAAGAGTTTTTCAGCCAAAATTTCACCCGAACGATTTTTTCTTAAAAGTTTAAATATTACGTTTCTAATAATGGTTCGTAAATAAATATCAATTAATTGTCTCGTCTTCGTTTTTGTAATTCTGAAACCAGCAATCAGCTGCTCTAAAATTCCCATGGCACAGCGACGATAATGGCACATAGCATCTTACTTCTTTGATTCTTGTAAAATAATAATAAAATGTTGACTTGTTTCCTTTGGAGGAAGCAGACGTACGTACACTGTTTGTCTCACTATTATTTTGTGTGTAAGAAAGCGCTGAAGCATTATTGTGATAAGGAATGTACGTTCATTGTGCCTTAATCGTGAGAATTATAAATTCAGTCGTACGAGATGGGTAAGTTCCATATCGATAGAGCTTTCGTTTGCTACTTCAGAAAAAACAAACCAACAGCTTCCACACTTTTTATTTATTAAGGTATTGTTTTTTAGTGTAAAAATTACCCATTTGTCGATCGACGAAATTAAAAAAATTACTCTTGATAATATGTGGCAAAATGAGAACTATCTAAATAATTCTCTTTATTATTTTTTCTTCTCCCTCTCTGGTCCATATCGATAGAGCTTTCGTTTGCTACTTCAGAAAAAAAAAACAAACCAACAGATTCCACACTTTTGTTATTAAGGTATTGTTTAATAGTGTACAAATTACCCGTTTATCGATCGACGAAATTAAAAAAATACACTTGATAATATGTGGCAAAATGAGAACTATCTAAATAATTCTCTTTATTATTTTTTCTTCTCCCTCTCTGGTCCCTCAGGAAACAGTAAGGGCTGATGTATTTGTTCGGAAATAGGTCGCTTTGTCTGTGGGACACATCCCGAGGAAACTCGGGTATTATATTAATAATATGGAGGGTGTTTGGAGGCTGGATGGGTAGTTTGTAGTTGTTACCTACCTTACATACTAACCTTATATGAGGCTTTGGGAACACTCGCATACAACAAGTAGTTTCATCATGATTGTGTAATTGAGTAATCAACCCTGTTTTACATATACGTATTATTATAAATTGGATAGTTAAAGCCTTTTAGGTTACTATTGCTATTGCTAGTGTAATGTGAAATGTTGTAGAAATAATATCATTGAGCCTGTTTGGTTTTTAAATGAGGATATGAATATTTAATGAATGGTTCCCTAACTATCTCCTTACTGGAAAAGTTTGTGAAATTTAGAACAACTGCAAAAAAATATTTTCGTTGTTTGTTTTTGGGGTGTTATGCCGTGTTGTGCTACCTCCTTCTTTAGCCGACGTTTCGGACAGCGTTGCAGTGTCCATCATCAGGGCAGATCCGGCAGATCCGACGATGTGAAATTGTTGTGTTAATTGTGTGCTTATTTACTTGGAAGCGATACCGTGTCGTCAGCTTCAATCCACTCCGAGCTGGTAGGTATTTCAGTGAAAGGGAACCACTTTGAAAGGGAAATTTTGTGAAAGCGCAGTATTTACGTTAGCCAGGGGCCCGTCCACGTAGAAATGTAACGAAATGTCCAACGAAAGTAGCGTCATCTTGTGGCGAATTCTAGAATTAGAAAAAACCAAGTTGAAGCGAATGTAGCCAATATCAAGGTATAAACAAAATGGTTTTATACTTTTATATTGTATTATTATATGGTATTAAAGTATACTTAGACATGGTTTTTTGCGGTTAGCTTTGGTGTAGCCGTCAATTACCGGATACCAAGAGCTGTTGAGCTTAGCTCCGTCGTCTCTATTAATATTAATTGGATTTTTGTAGATTTCAATTGCCTCCGTAATCAGGCGTGATCTATAAGTTTTGGGTCTTCCCAGGACCTCAGGAACAAAGTAATGGCCGGTTTCAATTAAGTGCTCGGCGATTGCCGATTTATCAGGATGGCCAAGTTTACAAGCACGAAAGTGTTCTGCTATCCTCTGCCCTGATGATGGACACTGCAACGCTGTCCGAAACGTCGGATAAAGAAGGAGGTAGCACAACACGGCATAACACCCCAAAAACAAACAACGAAAAAGTTTTTGGCCGTGAAAATTTAAAAACGTATCTGCAAAAAAATAGTTTAAATACGAGTGATTTTTTTTTTAAACAGAATAATTAATAATAAGTAATATGGATTGTATGAATGTTATTTATTGATTTTAGGATTGAAGTTGCGATGTGCTGAATTGAATAAATCGATTCAATGCATGATAATTGTTAAAAATGTATGAAGCGCGGTGAATGAATATTTAAATATCTAGAATAATTGGATATACAATGTAACGTTTTTATATATTTTTTAATATGTTTACATACATTATTCAAGAACAAGTACAAGAACAAAATAGGCGATATTTCAAACATTTTAACGTAAAATAATTACATTTTATAGTTTATTATTTTTCCTACTTGCTAAGCTAGCTTGGGCCGTACTGTAGCAAGTATAGTATTTGACTTTATTTTAGTGTTTTTAGCTCACATTATGCTAAAACATTTAATTCGCCGTAATATAAAATTTAATAATCGTAATAATGTTAGAATAAACAATAAAGAACAAATTAATAGTTGAAGGGATGAATGATATGTATGTATCACGATATGTATATAGCCTGGTGTGTGTAAATAAACCCAAAGCATTCTGCAAACAGCACAGCTCATGTGTAGAGCTTATTATGCGACCGAAAGATTTATTTTCAACAAGCTTCTGCCCGCGACTTCGTCTGCGTAGGATTAGTACTTCGAGTAATCTATTTTCTTTTCCTAGGTCCCATCTACGTTTATACCAAAATTCTTAACCTATTTATTTAAAATATGTAAAAATTTTGATTCGATTCAAAGTATTAGGCGAGTACTTCAAATAAATTCAGTAATTTAAATATTTTACAAAATAGAATTTTGATTTAACAATTAATGTTTTGCAAAATGTCATTCTCAAATTTTGACGTTTTCTATTAAACTATAATTATTATTTTCAATATATTGAAAATAAATAGCTAGCTTCATATATTATAGCCTATATGTTATTCTGATGTATGAGCTATATTATTGTAAAGTTTCATTAAAATCCATTCATTAAATTTCGACTTATAGAGGAACAAACATTCATACATCCATACAAACTTTCACATTTATAATATTAGTAAGATTATTTTATTTATTCTCCTTTAAAATGTTCTTATTTAAATTTCTTTTTAGGTTAAATTTCACGTAACATTTGTATGAAGCCTATTCAAATCTCACTAATTCGATAATTTTACTTTATCTTGAATTTCGTTAAATTATGTAACTTCTTTGTTAAACCTCCGTTCCTAATAAGGTACCGAAAACTTTTAACAAATCAAATCTCAATATTGGTTTTGACCTTTAATTTTTTTTTCTGGATTATTTATTCTTTTCACAACTTTTGTGCTATGTTATTTTATCCCTCTGTTCTACCCAGTGAGAAAATTTTTCCCCGTCCTATTGACGAATATTCCCCATTTCTCCTTTATTTCACTTCGTCCTGTTATTATCCTCCTCGTTCTCTGATATATTATCCCTCGTAGGGAAACCAATTGCCAAACATCCCTCATAATTTAGTAGGTAGTGATCTCAAGCTAGGAATAAGGGCTCGCATTCATTGAGCGTAATGTTCCTCGCGAGATGGCGAATCTATCTACTGGTAACATTTGCTATGAAATGTTTAGTGGAATAATTATATTTGTATGTGAGACCATGCAATAGACTCCTTGCTGCTAATAACTCTGTTGTAAACCCTCTTTCTGTTACATGCGGCGTTTATAATTAATGGGCCTGCGAAATTTTTAGTACCGGGGGTGAAGATTGGAGACATGATCAAATGTTTACCAATTTAATTTCGTACGAAAAACAAATATATCTATTTCTTCTCCTTCTCGTGGTGCCCTCTCCGATCTGAGATTGACTATCATCAGGTCGGTCGTTATCCTGTAGGCTAAAGTCCAAAACAATTCTGCAGAACTGCACCTGTACCAGTAAGATTTCGAGAGAGATTTCGAAACTAATTTTCTGCTACGTCTACATTATTTTTGTATGGGAGTACCGCACAATTGCTCCCAACTGTCTAGAACCAGTGCAATTATGGCATCCTCAATTGGGATGAGACTGAATGTGGTGGGAGGTAGGATATGGAGTAAAGGAAATAGGAAAGAAGATGGACACCAAACAATGCTAGAGCCATTTCGAGCAACTTTTCGATTCTGAATAAATGCACGGAGAAAAATGTTATTCTAACATACGATCATTTTATTCGTAAAAATGTTTAAAAACAGGACTGAAGTTCTTACGAACAAATTAACAGGGTTTCAATGTTTGTTGGCGGAATAATTTGCTGGTATAACAAATTATTTCTCATGTTCCCGCCAATAAACATTGAAAGTCTGTTAATTTGTTCGTAAGAACGTCAGTCCCGTTTTTAACCGTTTTTACGAATAAAATGATCGTATTTTAGAATTAAATTTTTTCTCCGTGTGTATATACTACTCTGTAGCTGGGCTTAGTTAGGTACATTTTTTTCCTTTTATAGCTACAATTCTAAACTTTGTGAAGAAAAATCAAACGATTTTATATGGGCATTATATTTGGAAATCAATTTGACAAACCAGTAAAATATTATACTACTGAAATCTCAAACCAATTTAATGCGATATCTAATACATCTTGTATTTCTGTGGGCAGTAGTGTGTGTTCTCTTACTTTCTCCGAATTTTATTCCCGTCTACAAAAGTTATCGGCATTTCTATATCTATTCAGTTTCTATTCAATCGTTTTAGTATTCTTCAGGTTCAACTATAATTGTGTAGAAATGGTATTCCTCTTGAAGGAATATTTGTTTGGTTCGACCTAAAAGCACACACGCTTTCAATAATTAATTCGCCTTGCTTTAGTATTCCGACTTGTACAAAAGCTAAGCGAATTGAAGTTTACGTAGCCAGAGTTGGAAATGACTCAAATATGATTATTTTAATAAACGGGAATGTTCCCGGGCCTTAATTAAACGTGAAAACAGATGAGATCTCTGAAAGTTGTTTATGTTTATATTTATGCTTATTCCATTCTCCTCAGAATTTCAGAATTTGGTTCAAGCCTGCGAATGAACGAACTTCGCGTCTGGTTTGATTTGATAATTAAAATTATTTTGTTGTTTCGTTGGGGATTATAACATTTAACTCATGTTATTTAACAGATTTATACAAAGTGTTTAAGAAAATACCGTGTTCAACTGAATTTTGATGGGTTCATTCAGCTGTTGTATTGAATTTGTGAAATTCTATATTTTTAAATTTAGGTTTGGAGTTTTTAAATCAAAATAGTAAGTAAAATTGATTTCGGAAAAATGTTTCAAAATATTCTTTTATTGTTTTCAGTACATTACATTTATTTACTCAGCTCATGTACAGTTATGTTTTTTTTTTTTAAATCCATAAATTTAATGTATCGTACTATTTAATAGCTATTTGATTTTTGAAACGAAAAGCTGAAAAAAATTATTCTGGCTTTATTATATTTGCACGGCTTTTTATTCATGAAATTTCTAAAGCCATTCTATCACGACATGAAATATCCAATTATCTTCCAAAAGATTCTAAAATAGCACTCTGAACCTCGGGCGGAACCGTGTGTACAACTTGTGACGTAGAGAAATAATTAAAATGCTTTATGAATCTTTTTATAATAACGATGTATTATTTTTATTCTAACCAAAATTTTCTCCTTTTTCCAGGTAAGTTGTTGGATTATTTGACCTCCCACGATCTCCCACCAATCGACTGGCCTATTTGAACGTAAGATAAACTATTATAATTGTTTTCTCTCCTACATACTTCCGTATAAAACACTCGTTATCTTACCTGAATATTTATTTTCGTTTGTATTTTTGACCTCTTTGAAGATTTGATTCCCTCGACTGTACGTACTTCCATTTTGCTTGAGAAAGGATTGACATACTACAAATTGGGGCAAAACTAAGAATGGTCAATGTGACAGGATGATAAAGGTCAAATTTCGTATCTTGCCTGTACTAACTCTTGTACGAATAATTAGAAGCAGTCTACCCATTATTAAATGTATTATTTTATCATCGTTTAATTTGGGATGAGCTAAAATAATATTATCTGGCCCAAAATCACTGTAACTATCCATCCTTAAACTGGGCGTGCTCGGAATTTATACCTTTGCAACTCAAAAGGTAGAGTATTTGTAGATTATTAGTGTCAATTTTCTTGGTCATTGAAGTCGGCGTCAGTGTGGTTAG
Source organism: Limnephilus auricula (assembly GCA_951813805.1). Lineage (NCBI taxonomy): Eukaryota > Metazoa > Arthropoda > Insecta > Trichoptera > Limnephilidae > Limnephilus > Limnephilus auricula. Next base: position 8,663,921 of record OX638408.1, read on the forward strand.
TTTCATCTTCCTGCCAACTATTGATCGTTCATTGGGGAAGGATATGTTTTTGCTGAATATAATCGCATTCGTTATTTTACATCAGCGAGGAGAGATTCATTGGTATTATTTGGTACTTTGAAGCAAAGAATAGACGCTTACCTTGAGAGTGTTTTCTCCTGGGGTAAGAATAATCTCGTCGAATTAAATGCTTCAAAGACCCAATCATGTCTGATTACGTCTAAAAGGGACCGAAATGACAATCTTGCCTCCTTCAATGGTAGCATTCTTCCAAACAAGTCCTCCATTGATATGCTCGGTGTAACTTTAAGTGACCAGCTCAGATATGGGGGCTCCATCGAGGCCAGAGTTAAGTTAGCCTCTCAGAAACTGGACGTACTGTACAGGGCCCGCCGATACTTTAATAGTACCCAACTGCTAACCCTGTACAAATCGCAAATGCGCCCCACGGTTGAATTTGGCAGCCACATCTGGTCTGGAGCCCCAAAGTACCTGAAAAACACCCTCGACTCTGTGCAGAAACGGGCGATCCGTTTGATAGATTCTCCCGTCTTAACAAACATATTGCAATCTTTAGAGCACAGGCGTCGGGTGGGAATGCTATCCTTGTTCTACCGGTATTTCAATGGAAGATGCTCCGAGGAACTAGCGTCATTGATCCCCTCGGCACAGGTGCATAGTCGGGAAACACGCCAAACGCTCGCCCAACACATGTACACGGTTGACATTTGTCACATGAGAACTGGTCGTTTTTACGATTCGTTCGTTTCAACAGCTCGGCTGTGGAACGATTTGCCGGCCTCTGTATTTCCTCCTTCCTACAACATGGGTCTCTTAAGTCGCATGGGTCTCTTATCCATGTTCACTCCTTCCTCTCCTCAAAAAGACCCTCCACGCAGCATCTTCAAAGATGACATAGGACCCTATGGAAATTATTTTCCTCAGGGCCTCCTGTATGGTGTTAATATTAAAAAAAAGGAAAAAAAAACTTTTTGATTCCTTTTAGAATCTCTCCTCATTGACGTGAACTTTACCACTGTCTACTAACTACGACAATATATCAACTTCCAAACTATGTATGTCACTAATATTTTAACAAACATCGAAAAGACATAAATTTGAATTTGTTTTTCTATGAAATGAATTACATTACACGGGCTTTAAATCAAGAATCCTGTCAATAATCAATCTCTTACCCCTTTCACGCGTCGCGCGTCTTCTCTGAAGCTTCCTAAGTATTGGATGACACAGTGTAAGTTCTTCCTGTTTATATTTATATTTTCAAACGTAGATATTTCTCTCGCACGTGACATAAATCACGTGCCTTCAAAGAAACACGAAATTTATTACTTCTTATTTTCAAAAGCAACAGGGTGTATAAACCATCACAACCTTCGATATATGTTCTCAATGCCGAATTTTTGAGCTATGTTAATAATATTTAACTCAATTATGGTTTTAAGAGTCTTAAATGGAGTTAAATATTGTCAAGTTATTCGCAATTATAATTAACATAAATTTATAATAATTAAACATTTAACCTTCATATAAAAGCTTTTCTGTTGTCAATTTATTCGCAGTTATTTTTTTTTTCTTTATTTTTTTTCTTTTTTCATTTTGTTTTTACAGGTTTATTTTACATGGCTTTTTGACTACCAAGATAGGCAAATGCCCGTATTATGGTAATAATTGGATAATTTGTAGAGCGCCGTTTTTGTGAGAAATCACCTCAAGGGTGGTAGTCGAGATTCATAAGATGTTATATTAAGTATAAAATATTAGGTAATAAAAAATAAAAAATATTAAGTATAATATCTAGATGAAAGGAAAAACATATAGCACCCATATTAAGGAAAATATTCATACTAATATTAGGTATATGATCACATACATGAAAGGAGTTAAAGTAGGTGAATCTTGTATAAATAAAAATAAAATAGACTAACAAATAATAATATTAAGGATAATAGAAGTAAAAATAAGTATAATAGCACTAGCGTAATATAAAGTTTCGGTTGAAAATTGATTTAGAGATAAGATTTTTTACTCGAGAAATATGAGAAAATAAGAGCAGTTTTTATGTAAGGCATTTTTTATAATATTTCCTTTCCTGAGCAAATAACCAGTTCTGTACACTAATGGCATAAAGATCATCAGTTTTCGATGTCTTAATATCAATACTCAGTAAGTTGAACATTTTAGGCGCGATGTAAGGGAACTGTCGTTGGGCGAAAGCTGTTTTTGTTGGAGGAATTTTGCATTTTTGGTGTGATGAATATCGGGTGCAAATATTTTGTTGAGTTTTGAGTGTTAAATCATTTTTCCTTCGTGTATGAGAATTGTCTTAACGTATAATTGTCTAATGTCTAGGATTGCGAATTTTTTTTAAAGTGGCTCTGATGGGTGAGATGGGTGACATTTTAATATAATCCTTAGTAGCAGCTTTTGAATTAAGATCATGGGATATATAATAGAAGCTGCACAGCCTCCCCATCCCACGATACCGTATGTAGTTATTGATTGGAAAAGTGCAAAATATATGAACATAAAGTTATGATATTTATATTTATAACCTTCATATAAAAGCTTTTATGTATTTTCCTTGATTGCTTTAGTGGGGTGTGTTTTTTTTTTTCATTCGACGTATCTCTATTGGTTGTCTCTCTATTGTATGTAATTTTCTTTTACAATTTTAAATGTGATAAACGATATTTCCACGCGCCCAAACGTCATTTATATTCATATCTTATTTTCTCCATGAATTTGAAATCACAATTCAGTATTCTCCTTCTTAAAATACGTACCGTTAGCCTGTGTGAATCGAGTATTGTATGAGCTGGTTATTCATAATTTTCTACTTATTTGTAGCTATGAATTTTAAAACGCCTCCTTATCATATAAATAAAATTATCTTGGTATTCATGTTTCTCTCCGCGAATTTTGATGCGTATCCCTTTGATGCAGTGGTTCTTTAACGGTGTTCCACTGAAAAGTACAATATAGCGTTCGGCCACCTCATTAAAAGTTTTCCGCAAGCTTTAAAACGCAGTGTTGTTCACAATGCGAACAAGATGCATCTTGCAATGCGAGTATAGATCTGATTTTTCTAAAGCTTTGTACACTAATCTGATATCCATTAACGGATATCGACATATTTAGCATCAAATAACTTGCATTTGAGAGGCAAGCTCTATTACTCCTAGTATACTTAATACCCACTGTTAGTATTTATGCAATTCTCCTTCACAAATTTATTTAAAAATGCTCTAAAATGAACACTTTTGTAATGTTTTAAAAATAATAAAAAAATTATTTCAATTGGATGACCTTGGGTTACCTCTCTCCTTGTGAAGAACGTTATGTGGGGATATTGTAAAACCATCACCCGGACACTTCAAGATTGATCGTGTGACTTTCCACTCTCATAAAAAGAGTAATTTTAATTATTATAAGCAATAATTATTAGCCTGTACTCATCAATATTGAAACCTCTCCCCAGAAAAGATATATGTCGCCGACAGGACTCGAACCCGCACCCCTCTGTTTGCCGGACTGGAGCTCTACCATTAAGCTACGGCGGGATACCTCCTACCCGCCAAATGATTCAATATATACCTAGTGTTTCATTCAACAATTATCGCTTATTATAGTTTTTCACCTGCAAACAACAAACTTTATTTTTATAGGCATAAAGTGCTAACTCTCTCACTAGGTGGCGTAATTTAAAGTCATTTTAGTTACATTTTGAAACCCTTTTTAAACGTGCAAATTCACTCCTAAATACAATTTTTTTTAAGGGAAAGAAATTTTATATGTGTTTTTATTGGTTCACAGCGAGTTCGTCGTAAACGAATTCATCGAAAACGAGTTCAACCTAACCTATCCTCTCTTGTCGATGAATTTGCTTTCGATGAATTGATTTTCAATGAACTCGTCTATTACCGTTTTTATGGGTATTTCAATTTTCGATAATATTTAAAGTACCTATAAACCTTGTTACTAATCATAACATGCGTTGTAAAGAGAGTATGTCGATTATCCGCTATGAGTTACGCACTGTTCTACAGACCACCTTATAGTTTTGGGACTTCAGCGAGTTTGTGTAATTTTTCTTCAAAAGTATTTCGTGACTTCGGAAAGGTTAAGAACCGCCGCTTCAGCGAGTTATTTTTTTCGCTATCCCTTTATTTTCAGAGGTTAAATATAAACGTTATGAAACAGGGCCTAATGACGTCACGCCAGCCCCTCCAGCGTTCCATTACGCAGTCTGTTAAGCTGGAAGGTCATTTTCTGGAGAAATTTTCGTATTAAATACTAAACGGAATAAATAGCCTGATATTTTAATCACCAAGTGATTCCGGTGAATTCATTATTCCGGAATTTGCAATTTTCCAAGGCGCGGATTAACCTTCCCGTATCCAAGATGGCAATCTGCGTTTCCCAGTTTCTGTAATCATTCATCGTTATATCTAATCATAAATATACACTAAATTCACAAATAAATTAAATATTTTAATTACATTAAAGACAACACCTGATAAAAAGCGTAAATCTAAACATATTTCTATACTAGAATCAAATGGCATAATGTCTTACTTATCACTTGCTTTAAAAAAACTTTTGGCGAAAGAAATTTTAGATACTTTGCAACGAAGCTCTACAATGCACTTCCACTGGCTATTAGACTGAAAATAAATATTTTAAATATTAATTAGACACCACGTCTTGAATCGTCTGCCAAGATAGATGAAACATCAACGTTTTTTTAGATCTATTTATAAATATGTATATCCAATAGAAGGGGGGCATACATTAATTACGTTAGCAAAAAATAGGGGGGGGGGGGGGTTCCAGAAAAATCTCATTATACCGAGGGGGAGTCAGTAAAAATCTCACGTCAACTTTAAAAGAGTATATAATATTATTATAGAAATAATAAAAAAAATATTAAATTGTTTCACTTCTGTTGAAGTGTCCCATTTTGCCCGCTGAAAAAATGGCTATTATGAAAAACATTTATTTCGCGAGTAAGAAAAAATCTCACTTGAGAAGAGGGGGTGGGGGGGGGGGGTCCCACTAAATATATGTATATATTAAAAACAATCTTTGGTCTGATTACAAATATCATACTGTATTTCTTATATTGTAGTCAACTGTATTTCTTAAATTAATCTCTTAAATTGTATTTTTTAATCTGTATTTCTTAAACTGTATTTATTAAATTGTATTATCATATTTTCTTACTAGATGTATGAAAAAAATGTGCATACATCTAAATAAACATAACAAAAACCAAAAAAAAGTTAATCTCACCAAAGTGGGGGAAGGAGGAGTCTACATTTTTTCATAACTGCTCACGTAGTTAATGTATGGCCCCTAGGCATGATACTGATTGTCTTTTATTTTAAATGTAATATTGTGTTGGTATTTTGGTCGTAAACTGTTTATGTACGATCTGCGCACAGGATTTTCTAGCGAGACAGGCACATCACCAATGAAATGTAATTAATAAAATTTAAACGGTAACGCGACGTGTCATCTTGGCAGCGGAAGTAATTTTTCCAAAAAGGTTAAGTAAACGAGGAAGCCATCTTTATCCCGGATAAGATCGGATATTTACTGTTTGCTCCGGGTGAAAATGTTTTCCATCACGTTAACAGGTAGCGAGATGAAACATTCTGAAAAAATCTAATTAACTTTCACGGGATTGGGAAACGCAATTAAAATCAGGTAGGCGGGTGCTTTTACTTTCACCCGAGCTTTGCGCCTTTGTCTTTGTACTTTGTCGGTATAGCCTGTATGTATATAGGGGGGCGGTTCACAACATGTTACGTATTTATTTTAATTATTAGACGGTTATTATGTCGTTTTTTCACCTAACAAATTTACCATCGTTGACTGTCGTCCTAGACCAATTGACAACTAAATATTTCAGCCCCACGATATTATTCCATCGGTGAATACACTTGTGGTGAGAACGATAACCCTAGATGTCATGACTACATTGAATTTTTAGTTTTTGAGGTGAGAATCTTTCAAGATTTTTTTCTACACCAGACTTTATATCCGGGTTAAATTTTCCCCACAGGAAAAGCTTAACCCTTTCACACACTTTTCCACAAATGATCATCTAGTAAATCCATGCTGTGCAAGTGTATTATATAAGTAAAATTAATACAAAACAATACAAGAACAACATGTTTACCTACCAGAGTACCAAATGGGAAATTTATTAAAGTTAATTAAAGTTAAAACCGCGCTGTTAGACGATAATCATTTTAATAGGCGTTAGGAAAATGAAGATAATGTTGGTAGTTCTTAGTCTAAATATGATACGGTTAAATGAGACAGAGTCGAATTAGCTCAGTGGTTAGAGCAGAACACTGGCAATGCTGAGGTCCTGGTTTCAATTCCTAGATGCGACCGAATATTTTTCTGATTGAACCTTTCGTTTCAAAATCGCTAATATTGTCTTCATAATTAAATATTACAATTTGAGATTTTACTCATTAAGTTATTCCAAAAATAAAAAAATAAAAATTATTTTTTATTCTGCCGTCAGTGTCTTATCACCGAAATTACATCAGACGTCTTCAATTCTCGAAAAACACCTATTGTGTCCTGAAAAATTTCCACCGATAATTTGCGCACAATGAATAATGAACACCTTCCTTTGCTACGTTCAAATTTTAATTTCTTTTGAAAATTTCCTTTGTAAATATTCTGTTATATTATCACTGTTGAATGCCCGCGATGCCGGCTGGGGTGACGCGAGCGCCATAGCGGGGAAACTTGAAAACTCTCACCCTCCAATTTTCATTGTGTTGGAAAAGTTTTTTCGACGTATATGATGGTAGTCTACTGCCTATTTGCTTCTTTTTCCTCGGAAAATTCGAGGAAATCGGAGTGAAAACAAACGTTTAAAAGAGACGAGAAGCATACTCTGTATGAAATATGCTATTTTTTCAACTATTATTTTTTTTTTTATGCAAGTGTATATACTCGTATAGATGGTGTTTTTAGGAGTTTACTTATGCTAGGAGTTCACTTATGTTTTGAAGGACATTTGTAAGTCAAATGAAAATTATTATAAGCAATAATTATTAGCCTGAAACACTCATCCATATTGAAAAAATCTCCCGAGAAAAGATACATGTCGCCGACGGGACTCGAACCCGCACCCCCCTGATTGCCGGTCAGGAGCCCTACCATTAAGCTACGGCAGGTTACCTCCTGCCCGCCAAATGATTAGAGCTCCTGACCGGCAATCAGAGGGGTGCGGGTTCGAGTATCTGCGACATGTATCTTTTCTTGGGAGAATTTTTCAATATGGATGAGTGTTTCAGGCTTATAATTATTGCTTATAATATTTGTTACCCTTTGTGCTATGCATAAAAAATCTTATCTTAAACATTAGTTTATCAATTAAAAAAATAATCAAATGAAAATTGATTACTGTGGAATAACCTTTCTTTATGCGTCTTCAATAATGTTAGCATACTCGTTTCTTTATTTCTTTATGTATCTATCATAGATTTGTTATTTTGTACGAAGGAAACACCTATACAACCAAAATGTTATGAATTTAATATTATTTAATGAAAACAAATCATTTTGTATACACCACTTTTAATCAAAATACTCAACATGTTTCGAAACCGATGGTTTCTTCGTCAGGATAAAATGAAAATTAATTTGAACTTTTTTAATTTAAATTTTCATTTTATCCTGACGAAGGACACCATTGGTTTCGGAATTAATAAACTAATATATTATTAATTTAAGGTTTTTCATTGTGGTGAATCAATTTGCCATTGAAAAATGTACCCTACAACACAGATAAACTCCTAGCGTCGAGGACAATAAACAATCTCTTACAATAAGAAACGTGTTTAGTTTGGTTGGCTGTTTTCAGACATTCAAATACCCTTTCAAAAAGTTGGACTATGAATGTAGTTGGTAACGAAATATTCGACATAAAATGAAAGTGAGTGTATCTTGACATTATTTCTGTAATAAATTAAAATATAGGACTTTCTATCCTTCCTCTTCCCCATCTTTTTCATCTCCTCACTTATGTATTAATTAATAGGAAACGCTAATTAACGCGAAAAAATAGGTAGGTACTTACCCACTGAGAGACACCGCCCCCAACAACATCTGCAGCGATACGAGAAATATATTTCGCTTTTATCGCATTATCTTCACAAGGGAGGCCCTGAGGAAAAAATCCTTCAGGGCCTATGACATCTTTGGGGATGCTATGTGGAGGGTCTTTTTATGGAAAAGAAGGAGTGGAAGTTCTGGAAAGGAAAAATTTATGAGGGGTAGGTAGGAATCTGGGGGTCAATGTGTTCAGGAGTGACGAACGTAGGAATCCATCCCTCCCACTGCGGTGCAAGGCCTGGCTGGAGAAGTCAAAAGGTCTCACTCAACCAGTCTCCCGAATAGGCCCGCCACGCTGTGGTAGGAGGGCAAAAGCATCCGCCGCTAACACCTAGACAAACCTCACCCCGTGAACCCGGGCACCCCCGCCAAGTCACCAAACTTAACAAAACATTTGGGGTGACCTATAGCAGGGGTGTTGGTTATCCAATAAATGATTACCAACAACGGTACCCATAACCGCCTCCCAAATTGATCAATCTTGCTGATTTCGAATTTCAGTTGAACTAATTTTCTTGAATGTATCTTACTGTTATTTCTTCCTTTTATTCAGCAGACTTACAAATAATGCTCTTTTCTATCTAAATTCTCCGCCTAACACGTCATTTCGCCTGCGCCTTGCTACGCAGTTTGACGGACCTATTAAATAGACTAGCTTTTGTGTTCCAGCATCTTTATTCCCCTTCCTTATCCCTTCCTCACTTCACGCCGATTCGTTTAGCCCCTTCTAAGCCTTCCGACACGACACCATAATTTTTGTTATGGCGACCCTAGCCTGTTGCGGAGCAACTTAGACCTGAATCATTTGGCCGTTTTCACAACGTAGGTCTTCCTTCAAACTGTTTAATACCTTTTATTTTATTATTTTTATTCATTTATTTATTCAACGTCCAGAGGGCTTTTACATGTTAGTATAGTACACTTGTTACATTTTGTTGGAAGTAAACAAAAAAAACAAAAATACAGCGATTAGATAGATTAACAAAAATACAGGAATAGTGTTTATACAGTTTAGGAGTGTGAATACAGTTTAAAAATAGTGTTGCAATAATTGCCAAGTTGATATTAAATATGACAACATCACCTAAGTATTGGTTTCCCATAATTGTCCTTTGTATCGGAGAGTGGCAATGTAGTTACGTTTATTAATGCTGCAGTAGAATAGTGTATTTTGTCGTGTTATTACTGTGGGTATTCGTAAGTCTATAAGTTGTTGGAGCTCGAAACAGTCGAATTTAGAATTAAGTATTTTGAATAAGTCATTTGTTTACGTCTGTCTTCTATGTATGTATTTACAGAATTTTTAATAATAAATTATAATTTAAATCTTCTAGTGGAATATTTAATTTAACATGTAGGTATATAACGCAGATTTTTTTTGTATTCGCTCAATGTTATTAATGTGAATTTTGTAAGATGGAGACCAAATTACTGAGTTACATTCAATAGGCTTCTATCTAGAGATACGTGCAATAGTTTAATGGCTTGTAAGCAATTTAAGTTTTTAGTTGTTCTTTATGCGAAGCCTAATGTTTTTATACCTTTGTTTACAATTTGGTGGATATAATTGGTGAAACTTAGTTTTTCGTCCAAAATAATTCCGAGATATCTCATTTCCGTGACTCTAAACCTTGTTATTGATGGAATATTCGAATAATACAGGATTTTTATTTCTGAAGAAAGTCAAAGTTTTGCACTTTTCTACATTTAAAAATAGATTATTTTGTACTCACCGATCTCGAAACTTATTAATATTTTACTGTAGATTTGGCAATGATTTATATCAGTTATTTTCTTGTATAGCTTGATATCATCAGCAAAGATCAATATCTCGACATCGTTGAAGCAATTGGTTATATCATTGATGAAAATGAGGAACAAAACCGTACCAAGGTCTAGTGGACTATCTTTTTTTTTTTAATAGAGAATAAATACCTCTCAAGAGTTCCGACTGCTCCTGTCTGGAGCCAGTGAGACTATGGCATCCCCAATTGGGGTATGTTGTGAGGCTGAAGGAAAGTGGGGAAGGGAAGGAGATGGGGAGGAGGAAGGTAGGAAAGTACCTGGCTATTCAGATCTAGTCACTAAACACGGCTAAAGCCATTATTAAGCAACGTTTCAATTCTGAATGGTGGTCTTACACCAGGGCGATACTGACAGTATCTTCCACTGTGGAACATGCCGCAAATATAGTATATATTATTTTTATCAATTAATTGTGAAATAACACAAATTAATCAAATAAGATTTATTTGCGCACGCCGGGTTCGAACCCGCGATTGGGAGTCAAGTGTCTACCCTGCTGTAGGCCACTAATAAGTAGCCCAGAAACCTTTCGACGTCCAAGATTTTATTATACAGTTTACGATTTAATAAATAGCTAATAAACCGTTTTAGCATGTTATCCTTTTATATTTCCTTCGTGGTGTAATATTTCTTAGTGGTTTGAATTATTTTTGATGGTGTTAAATTCTGAATTTTATTAACATTTTGATAGCCTGAATGCAAAAAAAAAAACTTCAAAGTTATCAAATGCTCTAGTTGTCAGGCTGGAGGTCAACAAGGAATCTCAATACCAGCCCTACTGTGGTGCGCTCCGACGTGGCTAACGAAGATTCAGATCCTTGAAGTGTATGTAATAAATCCATGGAAGATAGTATTACGAAAAATTACTAATCTGAAAACAATGTTTTAAGTTTTAGATGATCACGCAAATGAGGATTGCATGATCAATTTAATCAAATGCATAAGGCGAGTCACGTCCTGAGAAAATATATGAATGTAAATCAACTTAATCACCCGTGGTAAGATCAAGAAATGTGTCGTTCTTTCCTCACCCCTGTGGAAAATGACTCTTTGGTTTTTAAGTTTTTTTAAAATATTTAGATACTTCAAAATCACATAAAATAATACGATAAATTCTCGCTAAATTGCTTTTTAGTAGTTTGTCGTAAGAGTACCTACTTTAAACATTCACCATCTTATTCTAATAATGTTTACAAATTAGTTAAGTTGCACGCAGTTATACTTACGTAAAATAATGTATACCAGATCTGTTTTGCTTCTTAAAAATCCTTTATTAAATAAAACTTCACGTCCGTTGCATATTTGCCTGACGGCAAAATTCCTACCATAATTACAATTAAAATGTTGTTATTTCTTTGTATTTTTTACGATACGGCTGGCTGGCGTCTCTTTCTTTATGCAAATGGTAAGAGAAAAACAATTAGGTTGATTCTCCGACGAAATGGGTTTTGCTTTTTATCTACTTATATTTTACGACCCTTGTCTGTATGCAAATAAGGTCTAGGCAATTGAAGTTTTTTTGAATTATTTATAAAAAGCTCATCTTACTACAAACCTTTTTAACGACTACCTTATCTCTTCTTAAAATCCGTTTACCTTCATCTAAACATGATTACATCACGACAAAATTTTAGTAAAAATCTAAAATTTAACCTTAGATTCAAATTTGCATTCAGTTCCGCTACCCTAACATTCTTAGTACATTTTCTGTCTTTTTCCATGTTTAAACTTTAAATTTCTATTACCTACCTGATAAGTTATAATGAAGATATTAACAAGGTGGCGATTAGGTTGAAATTTCCGCTAACGCCGGCCGACGCCTGTTTTAATTTACGCCAAAAAAACATCGCTAAAATGCATGCTTTCTTTTATTTTGTCGGCTTCAGACAAAAGTTTGTTTAGTGTTTTCCGATCACAATTTTGATAACTTAATTTGCCACATTATACATTAAAATCATATACCAAAAGGGGTTAAGTGAAGCTTTTTTACTTCAAAGCACTTTATGGGTCCGATACTTTTTTTCTAGGTTTATAAAAAGCTTTATCAAGACAATTTTCGATTATAACAAAGACCAAGATATGTTTGTTCCACTCGCAGTATTTAATAGCATCTATAATATTTCTATGCAATCAAATTTCCAAACCAAAACATATTCCTCAAGTTGGTAGGCGGATGCTTCCGCCCACCAACTGCATCGCAGGGTGGATCAGGAGAGACTGTTTGAAGGAGACGTTTTGACCTCTCCAGCAGGACTCTCTAGGAGCACCACCTTGCATTGCAGTGATAGGGAAGGATTTACGAGTCCGTCATCCCTGGACACATTGAACCCCAGACTTCGACCCACCCCTAATACCTTATTCTTTTCCAGAACTTCTCCTCTCCTTCCTTTCCATAAAAAGATCCGCCACACAGCATCCCCAAAGATGGTATAGGCCCTGAGGGATTTTTTTCTCTGGGCCTCCTGTTCGGATCTAATGTAAAAAATATATATATGTATAAATATATATATTATATAATATATATATAATTATATAATATATATATATATATATATATATATATATATATATATATAATTTTGCATCGCATTACATTACATTGATGCATTTTGGATCAACTGGGAACATAAAAATATAATTTGTAATCGTACACATTCCTTTTACCTTTTGTAGATTAGTTTTAAATGCTCATTTTTTGGTCTAATCTCATACCTTATTCCTTCCCAGAACTTCTCCTCTCCTTCCTTTCCATAAAAAGACCCTCCACACAGCATCCCCAAAGTGTTATAGGCCCTGAGGGATTTTTTTCTCTGGGCCTCCTGTTTGGAGCTAATGTAAAAATATATATATATATATATATATATATATATATATATATATATATATAATGTAAAAGAAATAAATATATATATATATATAATAATACATATATGTATATATATATATAATTTAGCTTTGCATTACATTACATTGATGCATTTTTTGGTCTTATCTTATAGCTCCATTACTTACTGGCACTACAAATTATACCCATCATGAAGTTGTGGAGTTTAAAAAAATTTTAAAACACCTTTTGTTATTTATTAATTATTTAATTAATCTGTCATAAACACCACTGTTTTTTTTTTTCATTACATTGTCGATGCATTCTGGTAGATAAAATTAATAGCAATTATTTTTCACTTAATCAGGAGTCATAAGACGGAAGAGAGTAAATAAATGACTTGCAATAGTTTGAAGTTTTTTACAGTTAGATCCAATTAGATTGATAGACAATAAAATATATTAGTCCAGCTTTGTAGATTAACAGAGGAAGGTTATGAATAATATAATTCGTTATCAAAATAATAAATCAAATTAAGCTATTGAATAGCAAAATGAAATCACATTAATGAAAATTGTTTTATATATATTTATTAGTATTTTATTACGACCTGCACACTCTCGAATAGGGGCAATGGTTGGAGTAGATAAAGCTCTGGGATCGACTGCATATAGCTTTTTACTATCAGTCGCAGTCAGGTGTTGTGTCGCGCATTACACTATGACTTTACCTGCAGAGGCGTGCTGTGAATTTATTTATATTTTCACGAATTTTAAGCATGCGGTTTAGTTTTTGAAAATGATTTTGTGTTTATTTTTAATGTGAATCCCACACAAGCTTCTCAATTGTCCGGAGCATGCGGCGCTATAGCATCTCCAATTGGGGTATGTTGTAGTGTAAGCCTTAGGCGAGTGAAGATAGGAATGAGATGAAGAAGAGAGAAGTTATGAAGTGAGTGGTTAAAGGGAACTGGTCTCTAAACACGGTTATTGACATTTCAAGCCACGCTTACATTGAATGCTGAATGTCTTCCAACAGGACTATACTGGTAGTACATGGAGAAAAATGTTATTCTAAAATACGATCATTTTATTCGTAAAAACGGTTAAAACGGGACTGAAGTTCTTACGAATAAATTAACAGTGTTTCAATGTTTATTGGCGGGAACATATAAGTATAATTTGTTGGTATACGTAATTTCGTACGTACACCAACAAAAATATTCGTAAATTTTCCCGCCAATAAACATTGAAACACTGTTAATTTGTTAGTAAGAATTTCATTCCCGTTTTTAACCGTTTTTACGAATAAAATGATCGCATTTTACAATAACATTTAACTTCGTGTACTTGAGACCTTTGATTAGATGCGCGGGTTATTATTTATTACTAACAAAGGCTTGGGATATTAATAAATAACACAGAAAGTGTTTATTGTCGTACTATAATTTAATAATACCCCTGCGGACAAACGTCGTTCCAAGCTGACGGTTAGTTTTGATCTGAAAAGCTCTTGAAAACCTAAAAACTTCTTAAATCTACTTTCGGTCACCTTCGGCACAACTCAGCAACGAGACCACGTGACCCGAAGAGCCCGTAGAACTTTTATGGTAAACTATGTTCGGAATCATCGACTAGTATGATATATTACAGAAAGATAGTACCCACCATATTTAAAAACTTCTTTATTAAAATCAAAAATCCTTCACAAGGAGTTGAGCTTTAGGGGACCGACAGACACAGCTATAAAGGCTCAAGTATTTCGGCATATCGGTTGCCGCACATTATCAATGAAGTAGGCCAAGCCAAATAACGCTTGAGCTTTTATAGCTGTGTCGGTTAGACCCCTAAAGGTTTTTCCGGTACTTTTATGAGTTGTTTTGTCCAAGTCCTGTTTTGTTTTGTTTATGCCATGATATCTAAATTGGCATGGCATTTGCCGTGTAATTAATAAAAAAAACACATTCGGGATAACTTATTTCTAACAAAAAAATTAAAAAAAAAAAATTCTAATTGAGAAGTCAATGCACTCCCCTGAATACCTGCTCGTGTGAACAGGGCTAAGCCTTTTTACCTTTATATTTAGCATCCTTTTAGCCTTGTCTAGAGCCTGCATGAAATAACGCCATAATTTTTTTTTACGTTCAGCCGAAAAACATCACACTAAAATTCAACAAAGGAATCTAAAATTTTCCCTTTAGAATTATTTTTTAACTAGACTTGAGATAATTGCACACGGTCTGAAGCGAATCATTTTTCCATTTAAAACCAGTCTCTATGATAATCAGTTTTACAAAGCACACACAAGCATTGTGTTTTCTATTAAGGGGATACCCGGCGGTGATT
Organism: Limnephilus auricula; assembly: GCA_951813805.1. NCBI lineage: Eukaryota > Metazoa > Arthropoda > Insecta > Trichoptera > Limnephilidae > Limnephilus > Limnephilus auricula. The sequence goes on from OX638408.1 coordinate 8,679,062, forward strand.
TTTCCATACAAAAGTATTCCTTATTTATCTTTCTAGATTTTTTTAAAAAAGCAAAAAACGTACAGACATAGAATAAAATTAAAACAAATAACTTTGTATTAAACCACTATTATATAATCACAATTACCTACATGTTTCGAAACCGATGGTTTCTTCGTCAGAGTAGTAAAGACATTATTTCTTTTACTTTTTATAGAAGTTATGACCTTCCAAAAATCAATAAAATTGACTGGTTTAAACGCCGTCAAAAGACGTTCAGTATACAAACTAGTCAATGTTTTTTTTAAAAAAGCAAAAAACGTACAGACATAGAATAAAATTAAAACAAATAACTTTGTATTAAACCACTATTATATAATCACAATTACCTACATGTTTCGAAACCGATGGTTTCTTCGTCAGAGTAGTAATGACATTATTTCTTTTTATTTATATACACCTTTAGATTAAAAAAATAGCTTTTTAGTTTGTTTAAGTATTTTGGCCTCAAATCCCTATTTATGTTTCGTATGAAAACGTCTGCGCAGCCGTTTCTCTTAAATACTTTATTTAAATCTTCGTAGAATGCCTGTGGCAACAAATATCCTAATGAGAACAACTAGGTATTTACTTTGACAACTACCTACTATTTTTCATCCATTTTAAAATGGACCACTTTACTTTTCTTTTTTGCAATTTATCAGTATTCGTTTCCCGTGCGTTTCGAAGTGAAAGTATTTTCCACCGAATTTAATCTCGGTCCTTTGAAAAGCTTTGAAGTTTCATAAACGGTTTTGGTGTTCTGTTAATTCTTACATAATTACAGAGATTTTCCTGTTGGAATAAAGTTATTATTTCGTGAACGGCACGTACTACCTCGCCGGGTTCCCTTGTATATTATTAGGTAGTTAGATAAGGTTGGGTAGGGTTTTTAGAATTAAATTCTTATGAAGTTATCAAGTCTGCGTGCTTTGTGTTGAACTGAAAAAATTAAATTTTTAGTTTCTCTACGAAAAAAATATAACGAATGGTTTGATAAAGTAAGGTTTAGCTACTAGTACTGACTCCGAAGTTTTTCGAATATGTAGTGATGAGTAAAATCTGAATTGTTTTTTTTTTCTGACTTAAATACCTACAAGTGAAGTGAATGTGTGTAGTATTGAGTGAAATGTGTGTAGTTTGTAGTGATGGGTAAAATTTAAATTGTTTTTTTTCTGACTTAAGTACCTACAAGTAAAGTGAATGTGTGTTGTATTGAGTGAAATGTATGTAGTATGTAGTGATGAATAAAATTTGAATTGTTTTTATTTCTGACCTAAGTACCTACAAATGAAGTGAATGTGTGTAGTATTGAGTGAAATGTCTGTAGTATGTAGTGATGAGTAAAATTAAATTGTTTTTTTTTCTGACTTAAGTACCTACAAGTGAAGTGAATGTGTGTAGTATTGAGTGAAATGTGTGAAATTAAAATATATTTTATGTTTGATTAAAAATATTAAACCAAAATGAGTAGGTTATGCCAATGGTTGAGAGAATTTTGTTGAACAGAACAGATGAAAAGTATGAATATGAATTGAAAATATGAATGAGCGAATAAAAGGAGATTTTTTCTATAAGTAGGAAGACTTAATTAAAATGCTAATGACTTAAGTTCAATAAGAGCAAAACGAATTTTGTACATTTCTAAATTACTTCGTTAAATTTATAGGGTAGCTAAATACTATACCAAAATGTTATGTAGCAATATATCAATATATCAAAAATTGGCTAAAAAACATTAAAACAGTTATTTTTTTCTTATAAGATTTCACAAACCCATTAATTATATTTATCATCAGACAACTTTTAAAGTAGAAATATTATATTGCTTGCTTTGTTTTTGTTTTTTTTTAATTACGCCTTTAACATTAATCCTTCATTAAATTTTACCAATGCAATAATAACAGCAAAGACTGTTATTTTGCTCTGTTTTAATGCATTTATACAGTTACTCTTTTTATACCTAAAATTATACTTAATTCTTAAATCTCCTATTATCCATAAAATTATGATAAATTTAATATTATACCCACGCTCAGGCATTTGCCTTTGTGGGTTTTTTTTTGTTTACACAATATTATATTTAAGTATGTTATATACCTTTTATTATTTTATGTACCATTATATCAAAAAAATTTCAATTAAAAATTATAAAAAAAAAAATAGAATGTAATAATCTATCTAGATGACAGAAGATGACGAAGAGATATTGGAAAACCTTGCACGCCATTATAAAGCTGCATTATTGACTCTTTTCATGTCTTTCTCATACATCTTCTCATAGTCGGGAAACACACCAAACACGCGCCCAACATATGTACACGGTTGATATTTGTCACATGGGTCGTTTCTACGACTCGTTCTTGAATTCAACAGCTCGGTCGTGGAACGATTTGCCGGTCTCTGTGTTTCCTCACTTATCTTCAAGGCTCATGTTCACTCCTGCCTCTCGTCCACACAGCATATTCACAGATGACATAGGCCCTAAGGGAATATATTTTTCTGCAGGCCTACTGTGTTAAGTAAATGTAAAAAAACAATACAAGTTGTTTTGTATTATTACTTATGTATCATATTAAAAGTGTTTAATTGGTAGAACCTACAGACAAGCTGCCATATTCCAGCTTTGTGGGACTACCCTAAATTTGTACAAATGTTTTATCTATTAAATAAATAAAAAAATTGTAATATTTTAATTGCACCACTGCAAAGTTGAGGCAAATACCTTGAATAAATACATAATTATCCTTTAAGATAAATCATTCAACCTTCACCGTTTCACCCTTCTGCCTCACATCGCGCATCGTGTCAACCATCCGCGAACTGTAAATATTTGAGCGTCCCGCTACATTGTTTAACTCGAACAAAGAGCCTTAATAATATCGGCATCCTCGGGAGAATCTCCGATGCTGGAGGCTGGAGTGCCCCACTCAAAGGATATTATGAAATCTTTAGCAGACACTCGGGTCCAGACATCTCGAGGAGAGAGAGGCTGCGTTTAGAATATCCCGTTGCTATGCGATCTGGACCTAACAGATTCACCCGAGCGGAGGCCTTGCTTCAAATAGTACCCGACGGACGTTGTAAGCTATGCATTACTTGGCTTCCATTCTGGTATATTATTGGTTCAATCACTTGGCCAAGTTTGGGCAAGTTCTGAATTTAATAAGATATTGTGTTGGTTTGTTTGGTGAGTAGCTTTGACGGTTTGTCTTTCGCCTTGTCTGAAGCTCTAGTTTATTTAATGACATATTACAATGGTTATTTTGTATCCCGCTCGTGTTCTCATTAAAAATGCCACTTTGCTTTTCAAGTTAAGCAAAGTTTTTCTCTCAACTTGGAGCAAAGTGGCACTTTTAATGACAATATAAGCAGATATAAATTAAACATTGTAATATTCTGTCATAGGAGAATTTTCGCCAGAGTTTGTACATTGTGTTTTTGTACCACGGTTTGGGGTGGTTTTTTTTCATAGTTTCGTTTAGCCGAATATTATATATTTTTAAGAGCCATTGATCAGCGACTGAGAATAAAAGTTTTAAAATGCTTGCAACTGTACAGGGAGGTTTCGATGAGTCAGATCGATTATTCCCCTTATCAATTTTTTTACATTTTGTTTTGAAGAGTTTTAATTTTCAATGTACTATCGTTACTTAAATTTTAATTTTTCTGCTACCGGTTTCGACACATCCGTGCCATTCACTAGCAAACTTAAATTTTTTATCAATTTTTTTAAATTAAAAATTTAATATCGATTAATTTCATTCAAACTTGCTTTAATATATACCTACATTCAAGTAAGCAATAAAAATGCTCAAAACGCACGATGATAAATTGTTAAATATCGTGTACTTCTTGCAAGTATTTTTTGATTGTAAGTATTTATGATTTTTCAATAATGTATAAACAAAATAAGTGTGTAAAAAAATCGGAAATATTAGCCTTAAATAAATAGAAAAACTGAGATCTGATATTTTCGTCACAAAATACGTTCTCGGATTTATTTTTTAATGAATTTAATTTAAGTAAATTAAAATTCTGAAAAATAGCTTTACTAGTTATTATAAGCAATAATTATTAGCCTGAAACACTCATCAATATTGAAACCTCTCCCGAGAAAAGATATATGTCGCCGACGGGACTCGAACCCGCACCCCTCTGTTTGCCGGACAGGAGCTCTACCATTAAGCTACGGCGGGATACCTCCTACCCGCCAAATGATTCAATATATACCTAGTGTTTCATTCAACAATTATTGCTTATTATATTTTTTCACCTGCAAACTTTACTTTTCAGCTTTACTAGATTATGTATTGATTTATTTTTCTGTTTGATTATATTTTTCGAAATGTGTGTTGCATAATAAAATATTTCGTTTGAAAATTTAACAAATCTGCCAACGACTAAAGGTATAAATAAACCTTACTATATTAAAAATAAATTAAGTTTTTTCCAAATTTTAAACATAACTTTACCAGATAAAAAAATAATTTATTCAAAATTCTCGTCTTACCGGGATGTGCGCTCTAACAATTCAACAATTGCCACCCATTATAAAATCGCCGTAATTGTCAAAGTCATATTTATTTTGTTGTTGGGTTATTCGTAACCCGGGAATGTTTGTCTTTCTTTACAAAAAAAAAAAAATCAGAATTAACAATATTATCTTCGACTAAAATGTTTTTTTTCCATATTATCCGTGAAAAGGGTAGTTGTCGATAATATGAAAAAAAAACATTAGTCGAAGATAATATTGTTAATTCTGAAAATTGAAATATGACTTTTACAATTACGGCGGTTTTATAATGGGTGGCAATGGCTGAACTGGTAGAGCGCACGTCCCGGTAAGACGAGAGATCTGCGTTCAAGTCCCAGTTGCGACCGTTATCTTTTATTATTTTTATGTGTCTTGTTCATTTTCATATTTTAATTTAGATTATTATTCTTATATTTTTCTTCAATGATATATTACATTGATGGGAATAACCTTTAAAGTTAAAACATAGTTTTTCTTATAAAAAAATTTTGCTGTTAATTGTTGAAATTTAAATTTATTTATATTATTTAATATATTCCATTTTACTTACTACCTTTCAGAAAAATTTTAAATTCCTTAATCATTGTGTAAACGTATTTTACTTCAGTCGTCAAATTGGCCAAATAATTTTCGAGCCTGACGAAGCAAGGCATGAGAAATTACCTATTCAGAATTTAATAAACGGCCATTGTGGATTCTTTGTGCTGGACTCGAACATCCGGTAAAGCTTCTCGCTTCCGTTTCGATATCCGACTCTATAATTAAACACAAGATCAAAGAAACAAAATAAATCAAAAACGCTTCCGATTCTTGTATATTTTTAAAGTAATCATTCAAGTTAAACTAAACTATTAAACTACAGTATATATTCCAGAGTTAATATTTTATTTTCAATCAGTTACAGTTTGAGTTTGATACTTCCTCCTCTTGGGCTTGTCAATTTTAAATGTGTTTGGCTCTCTGAGTATTGTTCATATTCATTATCTATTTATTGAAGTAAAACCTCTTTACGCTTGACTTGGGGGGTAAGCTGGCGAATGCGTTACGAAAAGTCTGCGTTACGGGTGAGGGCTGTATCACACTGTAGAAGCAAGAGAGAGCAGTGCGCGCGCACATTTTCTTTCTCTCTTCCTCTCATAGCCAGTGCATGAAGATTATTCGTAATTTTATTTCGTTCTTGGACAATTTTATAAACACTGTAGGAGCATGAGAGAGCAGTGCGCGCGCACAATTTCTTTCTCTCTAGAAGTTTTACTTCAGTCGTGTGGTCTAAAGCACACTCGTATTATTTTTAACCGCTTGGACACTTAAGCTTGTTTTCACGATAATTTAACGTAGGTAGACATAGGAATGACGTATGTCCCGTACCTGAGTTATATTAGCTTTTTCCCGCGTCTTTGATCGCGTGGTGTTGGGGAAAAATTACTGTGGTAATAATTTTCTTACGGGAATGAAATATTTTTCCGGTATGAATGTAGTCTTTGTCACTTTTCAGTCCTCCAACTATTCCTATGCAAAAAATCACTCCCATCGGTCGCTCCATTGCGACGTGACAGAAGGACAAACAAACTCATTTGCATAGTCGAATAACAATAAGGTTTTTAAAATCTCAATGTTCAACTTAAAAATATCAAGTTATTTAATTGTAGAATCATTTTTAATCATGGCAGGTTAGTTCTGCATCTCGAAACAACAAAAGTCCTGGGCTTGCGCGCTCTTGTGAAGTTGTCGGGAACAGAAAAATAAGATTTTTGTATTGTCAGGAATACAGGTATGACCGTTCAGAAGATTATGTTCTAGATATAGGGTTATGTTATATAATATGGCATTTCGCTCTATTCCTGTTATAAGAATCGTTTATGAGAAAAAGGGATAGGGTGTAACCGAACTTTCAACGGTATGTCCTTAGTTTTTAATATGTACAATACTTATCTTAACGTTATAGATAGCTGGGTGTACGTTGGATTATTTTGGTGTGTTATTTTAATGTTAATAACACTACGGGTGTAACTTTCAAGTGTAAAAGCTGTACGTACCTACTGAAATTTAAACACAGCTTCATACGGAAATGCTATTCGTTATTTTTATACTGTTAGTCTTTCTTTTCTTCTTCCTTGCACTGTCCCAACTCATTGCCTAGGTAAGCTGTTGGGGTCGGTTCTCCTCGTTTTCAGATTCTAGCTTCTTCGGTTCTGGGTATCGCTTTCATCCAGACCGTTTCTACTTAGGATTTTGGAGCATTGAATCATCCTGGAGTTCTTTATTTTTATACTGTTAGTAATTTTAACACAACACATTTACCAACGGCATGCTTCGTCAAACTGCCATAGGTTTTCTAAAATGTGTTTTTATTAGAACGAAATATTGAATTCAAACATGTTTTACATGTTGGCAAGCCCCTATTTAGGTAAAATATGTATTATTTCTTCAAACTTCGCAAAATCAATATGTATTAGCTAAAAATGGTTCGGAAAATTCTTGTTCATGTTTTTAGGAGAAAAGCTAAATTATCTCTTACTTTGTGAATCTTTGATATGGTTTTCCGATTTCTTTATTATGCTGTAAGGAATTTAGAGTAGATTCTTTCCTAGTTTTATTTCCTTCTTTATATTTGATTTTGTTTTATTGGTAAAGTAAGCATACAAAAGGTAAATGAGCTTATTTTTATAGATGGATTATTGATAGGAAAAGGCTGTTAGAAAAGCTGTGTAAATAGAAGATAGGTTAGAGAAAGGTTTTAAATTGGTTTGAGCTGAGTTCATAAGTAATTAGTTTTCCATTAATTATGTATTTGTGTCCTATTTGTTCTTAAGACTTGATTTCTAACATATTTCTATAAAACAATGCATTTTGCCGGGTAAGCTGTAGCAAATACTTAGTTAAATATTTGGTTTCACTCGAAATACGTTACAGTAAATGTGATAATATTTATTGGAAACTTATTCATTCGTTATTAATTAAATTATTGATGATCAAATTATAAATGATATGGGCTACAGTTCGGCATGTGTCAATGTTTATTCATCACTAAAGGCGTACCGCTGATTGATCCGTTGTAACTTTTGCCTCTTTCTAAGAGAAACACTGCTGGGCTCTTTGTGGCAGGCATTTAATTAAAATTAAATTCAAAATTGTATTTCCTATAGGTTTGTTGTAATCACTCTATTGATCTCACAAATGGCGCATTTAAAGAAAGATAGGATGGAGAAACGGAGCTTTCGGTGGCAGGAACAAAGCAAGTTCTCTTACAAGGATATCGAACCCGACTCAATCAAGTCTCGAGAAGTTCCCCGGAATACATGATAAACACAAAACTGTTCCAAAGAATCTCATCAGCCGAACCGCCAGGAAGGCAGTGGGTTTGGTAGGGGGGGAGGGGCTTTTCATCAAATATTTTATTATTATTTTATTACCCCGGCCGGCTTTTAATAACTGCCCGGGACACGGATACTAGACGGATGTTGGACGACCTCAACCAGTTTTGTTAAATAGATAACATCTGATATTTTTATCCACTATCAGTCTTTTTATCTCCGACTCATATACCCGCTCCAGGGATTCATCAATCACAACTATATTGCACACTGTTTTCGATACTCTTTCCAACACCCTGACTTCAGATTTGCTTTCATTCATCATTGACTCATTCTTGATATGTATGTGTACTTTATTTATCTTAGACACAAGCGACTAGATCTTCCATTCTGTTAGAAATCAGCACTGCATCATCAACATCAACGGACAACACATTGTTCATTTTCGCGACCAAGTCCACCTCTTTTAATTCTTGAATATGTTGAATAACAGTGGTCTCATTAGGCAGCCTTGCTTAATACCGTTAGGGTAACACAGGATAGGTGCAACATTTCCCGCGTACTTAAAAATGCCCGGAGTATGATTGTAAATGGAGCGTTTTGTAGGCTTGCGATCTTCTTGGTATCCCAAGTCCAATCCATATAGCCGGGAGGGGCCTCTATCCAAATGCCTCCCTCAAATTTACGACGCATTTCGTCCGAATCCGAGGGACGTTATTCTTTTTATGAATCCGCATAGCGTTTTATTTGATTTTGTCTATTTCTTTGTTGCCATTCTTTTCGAGTTTTCTATTTGCCGATATTCCAAAAATCCTCCCCTTCAGAGTACTAAAGAAAGACTGCTTTAATCCCATTACGAAATAAGTTTATTTGACATTTCTACTTCTTCATATTATTAGATTTAGATCGATACATTTTTCATTAATGTTCAGCTGTTAAGTAAATGCTTTACGACCACGTTAGATAGACTTAGGTATTCTTGTATTTATTTCTTTGATTTCACTGAAAAAAAATCTGACAGAAAAATGTCGAAATAAATAAAGCCACTGCGATCTCAACTAACTCAACACACACTTTCGAGTATTTTTTATTATAATTAAACGATAAAATTATATGTTATATAATAATAATACAAAATTTGACTTCGTTTCTTGTTTTTGACCGTTTAATTGTAAATTTAGCCATACAAGTCACCACTTACGTTCACTTCGAAGACATTATGGTATTTCCTTCATCTAATAACTTTTTTTTCAAAAGAAGATAATACTAATGAATCTAAACGAAACGTGAAAAAGAACAAGACACAAAAAGGTAACGGTCGCAACTGGGACTCGAAGCCAGGATATTTTGTCTTATCAAATTCAAATTCGGAATTGGCAATATCATCCTGAACTTAGTTTACTTACTAAACGTGACACAGCTGGGTAGAATGCACACATGACTGTGCATTATTTGTGCAAATACGCCACAATGCCTCATGTAATGAATGTCAAAGTCATAGTCGCAAGGCCAACACAATATCCTTCTAGATTCAAGGTAAACATTCTACATGACAGCATCGGTTTCACCCTAGTTTGGAAATAATATTTTCTTTACTTTATATGCTATCATAACTTATCATATAGGTACATAATATCGTTTCTGACGCGTTTGTCGTGACATTGTTGATTTGTAGTTGTAATCTAGCTGCCATTTTTGATCTGTCATAGTAATCCATATCTGGTATTTCGACCTTGGCGTTTTCGGCTTGAATGTTTTATTAATCATGAATATGTACCGGCAAATCATTTTAAAGAAGTCACTTATGAATGCCTTTGTGCACACCTATAGTGGTTGAAAACAGTTCGAAATCGTTTAGAACACCCACCCCAGCCCCACACGGAGAAAACATGTAAGAATAATTTGTTGGTAAACGTAATTTCGTACGCATTTTCCCGCCAATAAACATTGAAACACTGTTAATTTGTTCGTAAGAACTTCAGTCCCATTTTTAACCGTTTTTACGAATAAAATGATCTATTTTAGAATAACAATGAATAAGCAGTGGTCCTACGTTACAGTTCACCACTACCCAAGCAAGAATTTATTTTACCCGTTTAATCACAGGAGACCATACTTGTCCCAGCTCACATAGTTCTCGTAGAAATCGTTGTGCCTCCCTTACTATCATAGTGAGATGTATGATATGGAAAGAGAGTACCTACAACCCGCTATATATTCAAATGGAAAAGTTAACCAATAATTAAAATGTACAACTTTATGAAACCAAAATTTCCGACCGCAATTTGAAAAAAAAATTTAACTTTGTGAATTTTTAAAGAATTATTTTTTATAAAACGATAAAAAAGTGAGGTGACAATAACGTTTATAATTCATTTGTCTGGTAAAATATGTGTGTGTTTTCGTTATCAGTAATTTTAGTTATAAAAACTTATTCTTTTATTAGCTATTAAAAACAGTTTGAAGCTTGCGTTAAAAAAATTGTATTTAAAAAAATTACAGGATTTTACCCAGTAATAAAATTTCAATAAATGTTCACAAATATTTTCATTTATTTGGACTTTATTGTAAAGCAGAAATATTTTTACTTTCGCCCAATTTTTAAATAATAAATACGCCCAATTTTTGAAGGGTTAAAATGATTCTACTGTATCTGTCTTGGAAAAGAAGAGGTTGGGTTAGATTAGGTTCTTGTAGTGAAGTGTTTTGTAAAATATAGTTTTGCACTCTGCAGATAAAAGGGAAATTTGTAGAATTTTATTTTAGTGTTCGGTTGAAAATGTCATCTTCGTCGGTTTCCCTGAACCAAGTATTTCTAGAAGCTGTCGATTGACTCAGCATCCCACTTTGACCTCCACCAGTTATCTCCCATTCGGAGAAGTATTCGTTTCTATATTGAGTTTTTATAACGAGTCGCAGTTCCGCACAGCGGACGATTCTGAAATATTGGCAAACAATTCCTACAAGTGAAGTAGTGCGGTTCAGTGGCTGCGGATTGGAGAGAAAACCTTGAAATAAAGAAATAGGAAACCTACCGCAAATAATATCTCATGTATCTTGCGTAAAACATTATCAATTACCTACAAGTGCTCAGTACTTACATTGTGTATTGCCCTGCGATCCGAATCAACCAATAACTACTTCTTATACATCATGTTTTACGCTCATACCACGAATTTTTACTGGGTAATAATGATTAATAATAATAATTAAATGAAAACAAATGACATGTTCGTAATGAGCATTAACTTTGTGGCTCGCCATAATTTAGATTTTCACGGACTTTGTGTACAACAAATGATTTTGTGTTCACCACTTGTATAAACATAATTTTTGTATACACCACTTATATAACCTAGAAACCAAAGCTTTCTTCCTGACGAATCTAATATGAACATGATAATATTTCATGTTCATATTATCCTGACGAAGAAACATTTGGTTTCGAAACATGTAGATAATTGTGATTATACAAGTGGTGTACACAAAGTTATTTGTTTTCATTTAATTAAAAATGACACCACAAAGTGAGTTCGCGAAGATTGGAGAAGTAATAATAATAATGTCCGAGATTATGTATATAGCGCCGTTTTCGTGAGAAAATCACCTCAAGGGCGCTTTTCATATTTAAGATATAGAGAACAAAATTTTTTTTTCTATATAATATTACAGTGTTCACATAAAGTTATTAAAATGTATACATCATAATATAATTATGAACTTTTTATTATGTTGTGTGTTTCGTGAACACCTCACTAGGAGAACCTGTGCTGAGGTGTTTACGTGGTTATCTTTTAGTGTGACAAGTATTTATGTGTTGTAGCAGAATGTTTCTTCTTTATTTATTTTTTAAATTAATGTTTATTTTAAACTGATTATTTATAAAAAAAATATATTTTAGGGTTATAATTAATTTTAATCAACAATAAAAAAATTCCAAAATATTTAAATTATTTTCTACACCTTTTCTTTAATTTGTCGAAATGATATAGTGCGAGAGTGCGAGCCCTAGATTAGATTTTTCACTTACCGGGGTTAAACCCGTCAATCGTTTTGGCCCATTCTTGCAAAACATCTGAAACGTTTACATACGTTTTGTCAATCGAATTCAAATATAAAAGCCATAATATTTTCCTCTGGGCCATAACGAAAAACTCTATTTTTTTAATTTAATTTAAATTAAATATTTAAAAAAATAAACGGAGTTCTACGAATTAAACACAAAAACAATAAATGAAAAACCATTCGTTTTATATTTAACGATCGGTGTAACTGTAAAGTACGACTTAAGCGTAGAATAACCACTGGAGCGACAGAGTAATTAAAATATTTTTTCTCGGATTGCTAAAGGAATTTTTTCCACCCACATTCAAAAAATCATACCTCCGAATTTGAATATGGAGACATACAAATTGATTATAGTTCTATGTAGCCAATGAATTCCCCTGACTTTTCTCTATTATCACATATTTGTAGGATTTATAAAAAAAAAAAAATTAAATCTTTAACCTTAGAACATTTGAAAGAATCTAGAGAATATTTATTTTGGTATATTTTGAATGTACAATATATTATATAGACGTTTTAATAAAAAAAATTTTTAGGTAAACTTGCCACATTTTGGCAACAAAGCAATCTGAGGTTTTTGAAATAGTGCCATTATGTGGCAAAAAGCGCTCGAGTGGAAAGAAGAAATAAATTATAACATGTGATTATAGTAGTTTACACAAGTTTGTTTAATTTAATTTAAAAGATGCCACAAAGTAATTTTGGAAATATCGAAGAAATAATTCATTCCATCGACCAAATGGGTTATGTGTTAGGTCATATAAATTTCGATAAATCTGTCTCTAAATAAACTCCGAAGGTACGATGTAAATAAGCTTCATTCCAAGTTTCATTCCAAGTCAATTTGAGCGTGTTTGTGATCCTAAAGTATGACCAATCTTTGCTTTAATTTCATATGCAGACACAACATTATGTAATGTTCATTCTGATCAAATGTTCTAAATAGGCTCGAACTATATCAGTGGCATCATTGGTTACCATTAAAATGTACTTGTAAAGTATGACCAATCTTTGCTTAAATTTCATATGCAGACTCATCATTATGTAATTTAAAATAAAGCTATTTTTCTAGTGTGTATTATATATTCACTGGATGTAGGCATAAATGCTTAAACTCTGACGGTGCCGCTTGTAGCAGGTGCATAAATATAATTAATAATAAATACTTTATGTATTATTTTTGCTGAATTTTCATATAGCTGCCTTATTATTTAAGTTGAACTTTAGTAAATCAATCACAAACATCCACCATGCAATACATTATGTGTGTGCCTACAAGATTGGCGGCCATATTGGCTCGCAGTGAGTGCCTACCAAGGCATTTGTACAAGGACGTGTTGGATCAACAGGGTGATTACCTACCACCACTGGCTTAGATCTAGTGAACGGTGAGCAGATGTGTGCAGAAGTGTTCACCGTTCACGGGTATCGAGAATCGATTCCGCACATCACACAAGACGAAAGCGATTGGGTGGAGATTAGAATTTCTCCCAACTTGGTGAAGTGTAAGCGAATTTCGATAAAATGGTGACAAATTAAACTTGGAATGAAGCTTATTTACATCGTACCTTCGGAGTTTATTTAGAGACAGAATTATCTAATTTATATAACCTAACACACGAATGAACTATTTCTTCAATATTTCCAAAATTACTTTGTGGCATCATTTAAATTAAATGAAACAAATTACTTTCTTTAAACCACTATAGTCACATGTTGTAATATCTACATCTACATGTTTCAAAAACCGATGGTTTCTTCGTCATGATAATAACATGATGGAATGAATTTTTATTTTTTAGTTCAGTGAAATTTTGAGTTCCGCGAGTGGTATGTGTAGTAATGTTTTTGACAACCATATTACACATGTAGAGAAAAATGAATAACCAAGTGCGTAATGAATAAGTACATTTCGCGTCAAGTACTCGGCACATTCAAAAGACTACAAATCAATTTAGAAAAAGCTAGTATAAACTTTCATCGAGATTCCCTGAAATGCTAATAACTTAAATTAAAATCTTTTAATAAAACACATATCCGGTGATTTCAAAGGTATCTATGCTTTATAATTTGTAAAAAATATATGTATCCATGTTTAATTAAATATTTTTTTTTCTTTTATTAGAATAACTCTATTTTTTATAACTTTTTTCCCATCAATTTATTGTATCATTGCAGAAGAATAGAATGCTAATAGATCTAAACGAAAATATGTAATGTGAGATTGACAAAAATGACTCAATGGCACTTTTCCCACACGGAGAAAAATGGTATTCTAAAATACGATCATTTTATTCGTAAAAACGGGACTGAAGTTCTTACGTACAAATTAACAGTGTTTCAATAATAATTTATTGGTACACGTACGAAATTACGTATACCAACAAATTATTCTTACATGTTCCCGCCAATAAACATTTAAACCCTGTTAATTTGTTCGTAAGAACTTCAGTCCCGTTTGTAACCGTTTTTACGAATAAAATGATCGTATTTTAGAATAACATTTTTCTCCGTGCAGTAAGAGAGATTAAGGGTTCGAGTCCCAATTGCCACCGTTAGCTTTTTAGTTTTCTGTGTCTTGTTTTTTTTCATAGTTTCGCTAAGATTTATTAACCTTCTTCTTCAATTATTTATTAATTTATTAAATCACAGCAATTCATTTTCCACATTAACTCAATGAGTCATTAGGTAATCTGTAGGTGTTTGAGGGCGATCAAACTTGTAGCGGCATTTCATTCTCCGCTGTCAGTATTTGGATATTCACCGACCATTCCAATTTGCATGCATATATTATACAATTTCCCCCGTACATCTGTCACGGACAACGTTTACCCCGGGGTGGTGTTTTACCTTCCCATGGGGTGGATCGGTCCGAAGTTTCTCAAACTTAATAGTTGGCTAACCGCCAGCTTTTCAAATATCCATCAACTTAATACTACTCTAACTCAGATTAGATCTTTGATATCTTATCCGATCTTTCAGTTGATTAGTCAAGACATCAATTAATTATTGAATAACAATTTTGCTTTTTTCAATCCGCTGTCTCGAATATGTCGTCTGTATAATAACTATTGAATGTGACTATGATATCTACGTAAATAGTCTCGCATATTTAAAAAAGATAAATTATCAATCTACTAACATGACATGTCATGGAGAATGGTTATATTTTAATTGATAAATTAATGTTTAAGACAACATTTTTATGCATAGCAAAAAGGTAACAATTATTATAAGTTATACCTGAAACGACGGGACTCGAACCCGTGTCAAATAATACAATATATCTATACTTCATTATCATCAATTACTATATTATATGTAAATTTCATTATCATAAATTCATTGCTGCATTAACTGTAAACCTTATTATCATTAATTATTATATTATCACTAAACGTACTTTATTACCTTAAATTATATAATCTGCATACTTCACCCGCCATAACACAGGGACATCCCTAGCATGGCGGGCGAAATAACACAATATCTACACTATGTATAAAATTCTTTTAATAAATAAATACTAGTGTTTCATTCAACACTTCTTATTACATTTTTATTACTACTTATTACATTTTTTTCACCTGCAAACAACCAACTTTATTTTATTTGAGAGAGGCAGTGCTAAATCTCCCACTCGGTGACGTCGAGACATGTGATTTCTACTTTTTTTTTGTGAAATACTTTAATTCGTCTAATATTAATTATTATATTTTAATTGATAAACGCAGAGAAACATGTAGATAATATTTGATCTGTGGTAAGAATTCGAGTAGTGCTTTCCTCCTTAGCTCAAAACTTTCTATTTGGAGATGTTTGATTAATCCACTACCGGTCGATATTTATGCCTTGTTTCAGAATCAAAACCTTGTTTGAAATGGCTTAAACTATTATTACTAACTAGTCCTAAATAACTAAGTAGTTTCTGTTCCCCTTTCTCTTTGGATTTCTCATATCCTTCCCAACCACTTTATTTCGTCTCCGCCATTTTCAGTTCTTGCTTTTTTTTTTTTAAGGCGGAGACGGTTTACAAGCAGTTCCCGTGAGCACTTAGGTCATAGGCCCATTGTGCTATCTCCCATTTTACCTCAATCCTTTAACAACAAACCAGTCCCTTTAATAAAGTTCACCAGGGTTGTCATTGGATATGTGGCTATGTCTTCTGGTTCTACTGTATGTGTCCCCAGGTATCTGAGCCTAGTTCCCACCAGGGCAGGACATTGGCACCATAGGTGAATTGGAGTCTCTTCATCCTCTTCACATTTTCTGCATATATTAGTGTTTTCCACTCCCAATATCTGCATGTGTTTCCTGAGATGGCAGTGTCCCGTTAATAGTCCTACCAGTTCTCTCAGCGAGTTTCTATCCATATCGAGTAGTTTCCTGGTTCGTCTAGGGTCCGGTCCTTTTATGAGAACTTTGGATTGTCTCATTCTGGGTGCCCTCTCCCATTCTTTGCAGTGCTGGGATTTGACCCACCTATCGATATGTAGTTTTGTGTGGCAAGCTGCTACTCCTACGGCCGGCTCGGATCCTACAAGTGGTGCTTTCGCCCCTTTCCTTGCTAGTTCATCAGCCCGCTCGTTGCCCTCAATACCTTTATGTCCAAGTACCCAAATCAGGGTTATTTTATTGATGTTAGCGAGTTCTGTGAGAATAGTCCTGCATTCCATCACCAGTCTAGAGTCGCATCGGTTACTTCCCAGTGCCATTAGGGCAGCCTGGCTATCAGAACATATGCTTATGTTCTTATCCCTGTACCCGATGCGTATATTCTCCTGTGCGCAGGCCAAGATGGCTTTCATCTCAGCTTGAAACACAGTACAGTGTGTTCCTAGAGGTATACTGAGTTCCCTCTTGGATCCCTGCAGACAGACCCCGGCCCCTGTTCCTTCCTCCATCTTGGATCCATCTGTGAACCAGATTAGTTCCTGTTTGAAGGTTGGACCTGGAACCGTGTCCCATTCCTCCCTTGTGGGATAGATCACCCCGAACTGCTGTCTGAAGAAGTAGTCGGCTTGTTTGCCGTCTTGCTTCATTCCAGCTGTCGGGCTAATTGCCCTCAGTCTTGTTCCGATCTCCGTATGACTGTTTTTGGGCAGCTCACCTCTCCATTGACCTTTACACTGTAACCTGTAGGCTGCCGCCATCGCCGCCCCCTCTATTTCTAAGTTTAGTGGGGGCAGGTTTAGCAGCACTCCCATGGCTAGTATTGGAGTGGTTCGCATAGCTCCCGTGATTCCTCTACATGCAAGTCCCTATATGTGGTTGAGTGTGACCATCACTGTTTTCAGTGTTGTTCTCCTCCACCAGACCAGGGCTGCACGCATGATCCTTGGTTTCACAACGGCTGTGTACAGCCATTGCATCATTTTAGGGTTGAGTCCCCACGTTCTGCCGCAGATCCGCCTAGTTGCCCACATTAGTGCGCATGCCTTTCTGCCCACAGTTTCCACCTGGTTTTTCCAGCTCAATTTGGCATCTATGATGACTCCGAGGTACTTAACCGTGTCTGAGGGTTCTAACTCCTTTCCGTAGAAGGTTGGATTATTCCATCCCTCTAGTTTCCTTTTACTTGTGAAGATTACTAGTTCTGTCTTGTCTGGATTGACCGACAGCCCTGTTTCTTCACACCATTCTTCCACTGTTGCCAGTGTTGATTGTATGAGGCCTCTGGTTGTGTCTGCATCCCAACACCTTATTATGGTTGCGATGTCATCCGCATACCCTTGTGTATAGAGGCCCCTGTTGTTGAGTTTCCGGATGAGGTAGTCCACCACTAGGCTCCACAGCAAGGGTGACAAGACCCCTCCCTGTGGACACCCTCGTGTCACCAGTACTCTGATGTTCACCTCACCCCTTGTCACCGTAAGTATCCGGCCTGAGAGCATGTTCTTCAACCACCTTCTGGTGGTTTTGTCGAGTCCATGTCTTTCTGCCGCTTCATCGATGGATTTAATAGTGGTGCAATTGAATGCTCCCTCTATATCCAGGAAGAGTCCTACCGCCAGTTCTCCAGTCGCCTGCGCCTGCTCCAGTTTGTAAACCAACCTGTGCAGTGCCGCGTCGACCGACTTGCCTGGTTGATACGCAAATTGCAACTCATGGAGGGGTTTTTTCCTCAGTGCCCCGTCCCTTATGTGTCTATCCATTAGCAGTTCTTGCTTAAAAAGGGTTGATGTTTGCTTGAAAATTATTATATAACTACTGAAGAGACGCGAATAATCACGACATAGTCTAAATTCTTGACAATGTTGTTCCAGTTTGCAAATGACATTTTAAATAATTTTCTACCATTTTGAAAATGGCACTTAATAATAATAATAATATTGTTTTAATCCAGGATGTAGGGAGGATAGTGCAATCCTACACGTCCCATGTAATTATATAGTACATTTTAAATAAAGAAACAAGTAGAAAAAAAAATGGTAAGTAAAAATATAAAAAGTTAATCATTAGTGTAGGACTTGGTCTTGAATGAGCTTAAATTCAAAGCAAATTTGAGTTAATTGAACCAGAGTTGCACAGGACGCATCAACAAAATAATTTGAAACGACTTAATATATAGAGTATTGATGTATATGGAGTATGGATATGCAGAGTCAAGTGAAAATTTTGCAAATACAAATACTAGTTTTATATATGAAACCTTCTTAATTCCCTTACCGGCCTTCAATCCTTCCGGCATCCATTCAGCACCCCCGGGAGGGGTAAATACAATAACGTTCACCTTGAGAATCACTGGTTCAACCCCACCCAGCATCCCCTGAAGCCTATAACCCCAACTTCCCGTCACTCCAGCCCCCTCAGGGCCGAGGAAGGACCCAATCAAAACGCTTTGCAGATTTCGCACACGTCGCCTGATGGACATTCACGCTATGAACACAGTTAAGTGCGCACTTTAGACGTGTATAAACTGTATAACAGTCGCATCAAGTAATTTGTATATTACTTTTATTCCCTTGAATGTCCTTAGAACAATTTACAAAAGAATCAATTTTAATTTTAGCTTCTTATTAACTATCCGCTCAAAATGCTGTACTCGTCTTTGGTGATTCTGCGTAGAGGGTTTTTAATGAGAGGCAGATGTAACCCATGGAGGATCGAGGAAATATCAAAAGCTCGCAAATCATTCCACTACCGAGCTAAGGTCAAGAATGTGTCTTAAAAATTACGTATCCCCATTCGAAAAAAAATGACACGCGTTCGTAGCGATGTGCACCTAGAATATTCTCCGGAGTAATTTATATAAATTCCCCATTTCTTGAATACATTTTTTTAAAAGAAGGTTCTTCTGATTGAGGTTGTCTTTGTAATGAAAATGTTTTATATTTAAAGAGTTAATAATGACAGTAAATATAGTTTTTTGATATCTCCAAAATACATTCGTTTCTCGTGACGTCACACGAAACAGAATTCAATTTTTCAATTTCATTGCCGGCAACCCGGCCGTTTTATTAGGTAATATAGTATTTTATAACAAGTAAGTTACCCGCCTCACTAGACGTTGTCTGTTCTGAGACTGGTAATAAGAACATTAAAAAAGATAAAAGGTGTACAGGAAAGTAGTCAGAAAATAAACATGAAAATACTAGTTGTAGATATTAATCAAGAATAATAAATCATAAAAATAAATCAATAAGAAGAAAGAATAGATTTCTAAAATTGGAAATAAAACATGTATAAATAAAGGATGAGAAATTATCGATTAGGAAAAGATTAGCATTAACTTGGTGATGCATTCTCTTTTTTTGTGTAGTAGCCAAATGTTAAATTGATTATATAGCCATTTTAGAATTGATAATTAGAATGGCAATGCTGCAGTACTGCTGCGCATCCCACGATATTATTGTTATTGGATAATTTGAGCGCCGTTTTTGTGAGGAATCGTAATCAGCTGGCCGCTAAATCAACATTTTTTTTGGCTTACATCTTCGGTACTGTTCGGTATTTTACAACAATTCTAATAGTTCTGTTATCAACGTGTTTAAAATAATACGATTCATTTGTAAATAGCATAAAAATTGGTTGTAGGGGCAAACCTCTTGAAGATTTCACCATTTAAATGAAAATTCGCTCATTACGGGAATTCGCCCATCACTACGCGTACCTCGTGCCTCTTCTTTACATAAGTGCCGAAGGAACCAATGACGTTATTTCTTGGTAGTACCTAACTACATTCCATAGAAACATCGATTGACCATGCACAGTATTCATATATGACTTCTGTGTTCTAAATAATATTACAATCCGTCAACAATCATGATACATTCGATATTTTAAATGTTTACTCGATTGATTCGCTTATTGTCCGAGTTAACCAAACGTTCCTTTTCGTATTTCTTTTTATTACTCACTTTCCAAAATTCTTGTTCGCTTTGTAACATTCGTGTTCAAAATAACCACGTTTCCTCGCAGGGGTAGGCAGAGAGGACGGACCTCCAAATAACTCGATCTTGGCACACACCCTTTGCCTCTTTCACATTCATACATCGGCTCACACATTGTCTTATATGTATCGTCTCATACATAGTATTTTATTATTCGGACTTTTGACATGGCTCGTTTCTATTATTTGATGTACTTGATCGTAGTGTCATGTCTGCCTCGGGGGTCCCCGACTTCTTTTACCATTATCATATATTCTCCTTACACTCCTTTTTTGTGCATTCACTCTACATTCCCAAAACTTCTGAAGCGTCCTATCCTAATCTTACTCATTACGCTTACATTATCTCTCCACGATCATACATTTTCACCACATACGTCTCAGGGATCTCATTTCTGCTTTCATTCTACTTTCATCCTTTCTCTGCCAGTTCCGTGTCTCACTGCCATACATCAGGGTAGGTACCAGCACTCCATTGTGGACTGCTAGCTTCGCTTCTTGGACAGTTTTATTTTTTATTTTTTCAATGTTTGTTTAAATTTAATCTACACTTTTATACATTATTACACCCTTCCCATTGAAAGCACTTGTTATAATTTGAGTCTTTCCTGTAAATATGACCTTAATAATATTTGAGAGCAAAATTATTATTTCATTTACGGTTGTTCACCCTGATTTAACACCAATTTATGGCACGTTGGACCATTCGTTTCTGTGCCCAGAGAAGCCCCCCTAACAAATTAGCTTTCCATTTGAGCTTTGTGAGCCCCCGACGCCTCCCACCATAATCGCGAGTATCCCCGGTGAAAGGACGAAAATCTCTCCTCCGATTGGACCAATTTTATCTCCGATCGAACCTGGTAATGATGATGACGTGTAATGTCGAATTCCTGACAGAAGCCTTTTCGTAAAAATAAGGCTGTTGTGGTTTTTTGTTTTCAGCTGCGTCATCAGTTAGCAATGTGCAAGGAAATTACTATGTTTCATTCGTATATAATAGAAACCGAGGGAGATACGGCATGGAATCATCTTGACTGTCGCCAAACTACGGCTGTACGAACTGGGGTTGTTGCGGATGAAAAAAAATTGATTTCCGCGGATGCGGATGCGGATTTCAGGATTTTTTAAAGATATTTCAATTTTAAGTGCATAAATAAATGAAAATCGATTTAATTTTAATATCTTTTATTCTACCGTATTTTGAGAACAAAACTAAAAGAGTTTTTAGTCTTGGGTGTTGGCATTTTAAGTCAAAAGCTTTATAATGAAAAAAGTATATAATTATTAAATTAAAAAATTGGTGAATTATATTAAATATATAGTAATACATAATAAGTCCAGATACTACATTTTATTAATGAATGCATTTTTATTTACTTTTTCACTTAATATTTATATCGAAATATTCATCAACCACGCAAAAACCATAGTAAAAAAACACTGTAATTCATTAAAAATCATCACATCCATAACTAAAACAAAACAAAAAAAACCTATAGTATCTTGTTACCAATGTGAAGGAAGTGGGATTCAGTCTCTCAACATACCCCGTTTGGGGATGCCATAGTCTCCCAGGCTCCAGACGGTAACAGTTGGGACTCTCGTGAGGAGTTCACTATAAAAATAAAAAAAATATTAATCTTACTAATATTATAAACGCGAAAGTTTGTATGCATGTATGTATGTTTGTTACTCTTTCACGCAAAATTTAATAAATGGATTTTTATGAAACTTAACATAATATAGCTCATACATCAGTACTCGGCTAATACTTTGAATCGAAGTACTAATCCTAGGTAGAAGAAGTCGCGGGCAGGAGCTTGTATTATATAACTATAATATTAGTGTATTATTAGTTCCCAAATTACTTTAGTTTTCTGTGGGCTCTTCTGGTCACATGGTCTCGTAACCGAGTTGTGCCGAAGGTAGTGTGGAATCATTATAATACAAGAGCACCGCATACAAATCCTAGCTTTCAGCCAGGAAGGATGTTTGTCCTCCGTGGTATAATTATAAATTACGATACGTCAATAAACAGTCAATGTTATTTAAAGAACCCATATCTTTTAATGAACATCCCTACTTAAACCAACAGAACAAAATTATAAAATGAGTCTAGTTTTTTAACTGTTAATTCATGGTGGAATTCCATTGTATTAGATATGAAATTAAACAATTTTTTTCACTTTGTTCCACTTGTTTATTTACACCAGGACCGGTTTCGTCCTACTACGGACATTTTCAGACTGGTAGTTGAATTTCTTATGCTACGGAATTTATACAAACTTGCTCAATCACCATTAATATATCCATTATAATTCACTTAGAATAATTTTACTTCAGAGAGCAGTGGTGTAATTTAAGTATGTAATTATAAAAAAAAAGTAAAAACCCAAATGTATGGAGAACCCTAATAACAATAATTATCATAGTGCTATCAATATTTGTTAATTAAGCCCTAAGCAACAAGGAGGGAATATCCCAACATTACCAAAATAAAATATCAGTGATCACAAACCTTTTCAATTATATAAATTCATATAGATTCATGTCAATTACAAATAACCTTTTACTATGTATCATCATTCATAATTTTAATAATAAACTTTATAATTATCTATATGTAACTTAACAAAATAACTGATAATACCTTAAATTAACAAAATAGAAACATTCATCATATAGAGACAATGTTGTGCGCCCCTGCCTAAGTTTGTATAAATTCCGTAGCATAAGAAATTCAACTACCAGTCTAAAAATGTCCGTAGTAGGACGAAACCGGTCCTGGTGTAAATAAACAAGTGGAACAAAGTGAAAAAAAATTGTTTAATTTCATATCTAATAAAATTATAAAAAGTAACCAATTTGGCGTCGACATCGTTTCGAATCAATTTCCGTCTTAGATTAAATAAATATCTACATTTTAACAGTGTGAACTTTTCCCAGTTCCCTTACCTTTAACGACCCCTAATAACCCCATTGCTTTCCTTTTAGTTTCTATTACAATCATCCATCAACGTTACTTATTGCAGGTTACACAAGATTTACGATGATATATAGAAGTCTTTCGCTTCGGCACCACGTTAAAGAATATCCTCTCGACTTGATCGAATTGTCGTTGAAACGAGTTGGAAGCCCGAGGCAAAAAAATACAGACTTATTTTCAGATGTAGGGACGATTCTGGGAAGCGAACAGATATGATTTTTTGAATAAATATTTTTTGTTGTCACATTAGTCGAGATTTTTTCTCAGAGAGAATTCTTCCTTTCCTTATTCTTAAGTTTATTTTACCCGTCTCGCTGCCTACGTGTAAGATGTTAATAATTTCGTCTGTGTCAATTTGCTTCTCGGAAATGGGCCGACGATAAGAACTTAGTAACTGAAATAATGCGGAATTGTGGAAAGTCTTTTTTTATCTGGTACTTCAAGGTACACATCATTTTTATAACACCAATTTGTAAAATATTGCCAAGGGCGCTGTTCAAAGCGAGAGAATAACTGCAATGAGGCTATACTCACATGGCTTGCTCTATTTGAGCATATCGTTCGCACATGTTCGCACATTCCCGATAGTTAGTTTGACACAAATATAGCGTAGTTTGACACAGGCATTAGCCTTAAAATTTTTTATATACAAATAGTGTTATAATAATAACATATTTAAGCCCAATATTTTTTTATAGTACCACAAATTGTAATTTTTTTTTATTTCTTTCACATATATGTAAAAGCATGATATTAACTTTGTTTTATTCAATTTGTATGTTTTCGATGTTTAAAACCGGTCGGTCGTACCACCGTGAGAAAAAGCCATCGCAAAAAAATTAATTTTAAAAAGCGTATGAATATATTTTTTAATAAATTTGTTTGATTACATATTCTGTATGCATAACTCGTTTTTTATAACAGGCTCTGCCAAGTTAAAAACCAACGATGAACGGGCTATGATGTATTTACTCCTACAGTTATTCCTAATCACAGATAATAGAAATAATGAAGATGGACCATACACCAAGTATGAAACCGTGCGGAAATTTCTTCCTCTGTGTCTACATACAAACTAAACGCGTAACTTTCTTTGGCTCTGCCACCTTAATAGTCTTTGCAGTTTGGTCGTAGCCCAGTGTCATTCATAATGCTTCCGTGCCATATCTCCCTTTTTTTTCTATCATATATAGCCTTATAATCGAAAGTTTTCGAGAGCTCAAGTATCTTTCAAGAACATTTTAAACCCTCCTAAAGTTTGTCGACAAAAATGCTAAAAATTAGTTTCTCCCAACGTCCCGTTGGGTTTCTTATTATCATTCACCTGCTATGCAAAGTATTCACCATGCGAGCGGTAAAAATTGCCATCTGGGGCACATAAACAATGAGCAATCTCTCGGGGACCGGCCCATGGCGTGTCCCACCCGATACTTCGCATGTTATCATTTAATTTAAATATATTTCAAATAGAAATTCATGTGACTGGAAGATCTACCTAGTCTGGAAGCGTGCTCTACACTGACGTGCCAAAGTTTTGTAACCCATTTAAAAAGTCAGGCCAAAAAGATGCCATGTTTTGTAAAAGTTTTAGACAAAACAAATCTTATTATGAAACAAAAGCTCCTCAACAAACTTTTTAAGGACTCGCTTAAATATAGTAGGATTAAATTAAATTTGTATTATTATTTTATGCGCGAGAATAAAATTGTCTGTTGTGGATTGGAATGTACCAAGAACCTCGTGTATATAACAGCTGTTTGTTTTAGTAAAATGTACTGCAGCGCTTCTTTGCTACCTCATTTAAATTCTATGGTAAAGTCCACGCCAATTCAACAAAACTATCCTCAATGCCATGGATGCGTGGGTCGAGTCCTCATTGATAGTCCTCTGGTGATAGGAGGTCTTAAAGAAATCCTCAAACGATGATTTCAATCCCCAATCCGATCTCTTGGTCCCAGGGAGCAATACAGCAAAGTATCAAAAGGCGTATGCGTATCTAAGACCGAAATTATACAATAAAATTCCCCCAGTACTTAAATATTAAAAATTGGAAAATGTCCTGCTTTGGTTCAATAATAACTAAATGGTTGATTGGCTTGGGTAGGGAGGAGTCTGAAAAACTATTATATAATGTGACTTAAAACTATACATGGTTACCTATGAATGGCACATTTAGTAAAAACTTAGTATATAGGTATTAATTTAAAAAAAATATAATAATTTAAATTGCATTTGGCGCTTTACACACTTTGGTTCCTTAGAACAGGCAATCTGCCTAGCTAGGAACTAATATCGACCTAAAACAACGTAATAACACTTGTATTCATTTTAAATATATTCTCTTATTATGTAATATTATTTCTGTTATTTTGGCTTTAAATGTATCAAATGTAAATAAATAAATAAAAAATAAATAAAATCCCAATATCGATTTTGAAAACATGTTTTTTTTTCTTTGTTAATATTTTTTATGTTCCCGATTTATCGAAGACTTTGTTTTGAACTTTCTGAAGCTTTTTAGCAATAACTGAAAGAATAAAATTGATAGCGCAGATAATTACGTAAATTTTCCGTTTTGTCTTGATGCTTCTCAACTTATTCTCGTAACTGTAACTTTCAAGCAGTACCTATTGAAGCAACTCGGCGCTTGAAGGCCGGGAGAAATTCGGGTTTAACAGTATGGTAATTTCACGTTTAACGTAATACGGGAAGGCTCTTGCGCCGGGATATAGCACTTAGGAACGTATGAACCAATTTCGTATCAAATACGGAGGCGCGCGGAATGTCTGCAGAATGCGGGAACGGTGGGTAAATTAAAGGACTCCCTCTATCCGGTAACCATCTTATGGTAGAGCCTTATTAAACTGTGTCGATTTTAAGGCTCTGAGACTATTAGGAAGTTAGGATAGCGTGGTGTTTAAATAATGATGACGCCCAAAAATAGGCTTTAGGATAATGCTTTTACAAATTTGATGTAGATACCTACTAAGTTTGGGAATTGCGTTTTACGAGTATCGGGAACTAGAGCTTGGAATATACTCCCACGTGAACTAAGATGAACAAAATGACTTTCTCAAATTTTGACATTAGGCTGCGAAGTACTAAGACGAAGTCGCGGGCAAAAGCTAGTATTATATAAGTTCAAATCTTTATTTCAGATCTTGCCCCTTGTATAAGAGTATATATCTACTCCAATAATTATATTGTTAAATATTTACTACTCCGCTTACCGGATAATACGGAATTCGAAGTTCGATACACTGATACGCAAGGATGATACGGAGCGGAACATTTCCTTTGCCGCCATTTCTTTGGATTTGATATTTGCGATTTTTTTTTTCAATCTAAATACGCATGAATTACTTAGTTTACCCAGCCTAAGAACCTAATAACATATTTTGTCCACGTAAATAGTTGTATATTATAATAATTGAAGTTGTAAAAGTCCGTTTCACCTGGCCAAACGTGGCTGTCAAACACTTCGCGTAAGTGAAATAATCTTATAAAATTGAAATGTAAAATGCACATTTTTTTCTTCTCCCCTGGCATAAATACTCACTTTTCGTAATAATAAAGCAAAATCTAACTGTTTAAATAAAAAATATTCCGTATTAACCAGTAGGTGGAGTACGAAACTATTAATATTATTTTTTTTTATCTGTATTATTGTATGTAACTTATGGATCTGTTTATTTTTTTTTAATTGTTTGATAGTTTGTACGATAAATAATATGAAAAATTTCATACAAGATCTGCGTTATTATATACTATATATATACTACGTATATATTATTTTTAATTAATTAATTGTGATGTAACACAAATTAATCAAATAATATTTATTTGCGCATGCCGGGTTCGAACCCGCGACCTTCGAATGGGAGTCGAGAGCCTTACCCCTCGACCACGGAGAACGAGGGTTGATGCTACGATTATGAACTCTATAAGTATCTCTATACCCTAATATCGCTTGACATTGCCGTGTGAGATGTTACCTTAATATTCGAAAGGGATGATATGTGAAAAGCTTGGTATTTTGAAGATACTTTGAGTATACAAAGTTTAAAATGTCTTACTTTATAAAAGCAACACTAGATGTGATAAAAAACAAAATAACTCTTCTATTATTTTTATTACGTTGCCACGTATCTATAAGTAATTAATTGAACAAAGCTCATTAAAGAATTCATTATGTATTTTATTTTTGTATGTTATTGCGTTTATTACCTTTTCGCTTTCGATTTTCCAATATATCTGTCACCTTTTGAGCCCTGGTAACCTTAGCCGCAGGAATCTAATAAAATCAGGGTGGTGCGACGCCCCGATGCGGTTTCCTCTTCTCCCCAACCTGAAAGTGACATTCGACGCCTCAATAAAAATTCCTGCCCCACCGGGGACCACCCGACCCTCATTGCTTTATTCGCCAAACTCCATTCCTCCATGATCCACCAGCTTAATCTTAATTCTCGGTCTTTTACAATTACATTCTTGGTTTCACATGTGCAGGGACCCATTTTATGTGATCAATACCTGCTGGTAATGTTAAGCCTTTATTTGATTTGATTAATATTTAATCGTCTTTCTCTAACTTTAACTAAGAAAGCTATAAAATGTGAACCAATTGTTCATAGCCTAATAACTATTACGCTTGCTTTCAAGGCAATCCAATTCCAATTAAAAAATAATTGAATTTGAAATGTATTTATACAAATGTTTTGAGAAAATCCTATTGTAAACTAACTTATTCGTACTATGTTCTTCCTGTTGATGAAAGCCGCTTGTCAGCTTTAACCCGTCTCAGGACGCAGTCCCCCCAGCGGGTCCGGATTTTTGAAGCGATTTTGTCCCTTATGTATAAATAAATTGTATGAAGAACAAGGTCAAAATCGCTTGGGCCATTCTCGTTCTCGACGTAACGAAAAACTGCTTAGCGTCTAGCCTCTTCAATAATTCAAATTAATTCACGATGACGCGCCGGGCATAAATGATGGCCGACAAAATGGCCGCCGCGTGATAATATGAACGGAGTCGTAGTCGAAGTCTATAATTTTTCATTATTTTTTAAAAATAAATCCATTGTGGAAAGCATAGATTTGAGTGATTATTAGGAAGATCGTTTTATCTACATTATTTTGATGTAATTTTTGTAATATATCACAAAAGAAATGTTATAAAAATTCAGTTCGTAAGAAAGGTGAGAAATGTCAAATGTTTTACGTCGTATTGAAAAAATATATTTTTCCTATTCTAACTTTCAAAAGGTTAACGAAAGAACACTCTTTTATAAAGTAGTATCAGTCAAACAGGTCAAAAACACCGATTTGTCTTCTAAGTTCACTTGTAGTCAATATCACTGTCATCTTAGCTATTGAGACAATGTCCCATGAGAAAGCAGCTTTGTGAACTCGACAATTGTTCCTGTCTCCGGTAGGGTAGGAAAGTGGCAGAAGCATTTTGTTTCCTTTCTTTCTGTTTTTCACGATTTTTCAAAACAATTTCATTTGTCTTTCGGTATTTTTACACCAAACAATTTTTTTCTTCATTTTGTTGTATACAAAATGCTACTCTCTCAGAGAGATGGTTGTTTATTTCCAGATTGCAAGATTTCTTCTCTTGCAACAGCTCTGTACGGGTCGCTTTTTGCTTATCTTCATAACGCTTATAGGAGATTTGCTCTTGGAACAAAAAAATGCTCTATATTGTATAAAGTCACGTTCGCCCATGGTACTGTCCTCTGAACGTCGTCTGATCCACTGGCTCCGCGTTCCGTAAGATGTCAGGTCCTTACCCCGAACCCAGTGACAATACTATCATATTCGAGTGCTTGCTGGGCTTGCAACGGTGGCGCAATGGTTTTTATCTCTGTTAGTGATCCGATGACCATATTTTATTCACAAAATTATTAGTCATCATCTTTTGCCTTGTACATTGTACAACTAACTAAGCTTATTTTAATTCACGTCATTAACGCGTATAATCTACTTATAGCAATATTGGAACACCTCTCAACTTTACTGCGACACATATCTCTTGATACATTGTCATTTTTACATTACAAATCCTACCAAATTAGCATTTACGACTTTTCTGTTTCATAGGTTTTTTGTAGTTTTAGTTTTGTGGCATATTGACAATACATGTTAAAATTTAGTACTCTAATAGAATTTCCTATTTCTTTTGTCTTTCACAAGATCTCTTCTTTCTTTTTTTTCCCAATTTTACAGAGCCTTAAAAACAGACTGATATTATTATTATCTTTGTGTTGACTCCTTCACAACAAATAAGCCTGTAACCTCAAATTCAGCCTCTGGATAAATCCCATTTTAAAATAAACTTTTTCATTCCTTTTAGGTTTTTCTTTTTGTCCCTCTTATTGTATTATTTGTTTTCCCGAAAATAGCTCTGAAATTCAGGAAACTTCAGCGGTCTCGTTCGGCCTCAATAAGACTTGGAGTTGAGTGGCAATTTCTCCGCACTTTCATACGGACAATTTAGATAATACCTTCCCCGCTTTCTGCACCCCTTAACCACCAGTTTCTCCATTCGTCAAATAAGCTTTTGTGTAACTATAAACGAAGAAAAATATTGCGAACTGTTGAAATTGAATTCAATAATATAATATACAGGGCATTGAAGCAACTCATATTAAAGTCATAGCATATTTTTCATTTCATAAATACGTTCCTAGTATTAGCAAAAAAATAATCCATTGATTTTTTTCATGCCTTTAGGCTTTTTATATTTACATGGACATCTATCTTTTCATCTGAATTTAACCTTCTGAAAATCGATAAAATCCTTCTCCGAAAAGCGTCTCACCATATTGCCTCTTGTACATTTCGTTGCTTTTGAAAATTACTTTTTCTTTGTATTTATTTGATACAATAACTTTATGAATTTTAATTTTTTTTTTATAGTGTGGGCTTTACTGGGTGCTTTACCCCATTTAACAATTTAATAAAATTCAATGCATTGATAATATGAAATTTGTTCTTTAATCCTTTATAATTTATACTTTATTTCTTGAACGTTCTCTAAGGTTCAGAATTTTCTTACAACTGTGCTATAATTTAAACAGAAGCATATAAAACACAAAGAAAATCAAAACTTTTTCAGTAAAGAGTTTATTTTTGCGGTGAGCTTTTCAAAGTAACAATTTACTTTCAGGTATTCGTCAGCTTTTCAATACAGATAAAACGTGTCTCTCCAGCCACCATATTTGTCAACGAGTAATGTATTTTATTTTCCCTACTTTCGAAGCGTTGTTACTATTTTCCATTACTCTCCTTAACGATATTAACACATCATTGTCACGAAATGTTTCTTTCCATCTTTTGAAGCCAGATTTTCGTCGTATTCTTGTAGATTCTTTATCGAGGAATGTTTGTTCTTGTTGCCGTCTTGTAATTCCGCACGCCGCGTCGGCAGTTATTCATTTGAAAATATTTCTTTGCGCCGCAGCTTTATAAACGATTAATAATAACTCGGAAGCTGCCCGTTGTTACGCATCGTAAAATTAATTGTAATAACCATGCTTTACCGCAGCGAGGATTATTTTTTGTCGGCTTTCAGATGATAATAATAAATTGTTGTCTGTTTTTGTTGGTCTGTGGGCTTAACACACCTTTTTTTCTCTTTCAGAGAAATAAAACAACAGCAGATTATATAGTAGTACAACGCATTAAACGGTGTCTGAATCTCTCACATCTATACATGTATCTGGATTGTTGTAAAAGCTTTGTATGACCTTAAATAAAATCATGTGGTTCTTGTTACGATGGGTAAACCGCACAGTACCGTCGTCGATACCAGCGTCATTACTCTATTCTTTGTAAGTATTATTTATTAAGAGCCATTGACCCGCGGCTGAGAATAAAAGCTAAAAAATGCTTGCAACTGTACAGGGAGGTTCCAATAAGAAATATGGAATTAACCTCTTATCAATTTTTTAAAATTAAAAATTTAATATCGATTTATTTCATTCAAAACTTGCTTTAATGTATACCTACATTCAAGTAAGCATTAAAAATGCTTAAAACGTACGATGATAAATTATTAAATAGAGTGTACTTCTTGTAAGTATTTTTTGATCACAAGTATTTATGATTTTTCAATAATGTCGAAACAAAATAAGTGTGTAATAACATCTGAAGTATTATAGTTTGTAAGACCTTAAATAAATAGAAAAACTGAGGTATTTTCGTCACAAAACACGTTCTCGGATTTATTATTCAATGATTTTAATTTAACTAAAATTAAAATTATGAAAAGTGTGTTTACTAGATTACGTATGGATTTATTTTGTTGTGTGATTATATAATTTGAAATGTGTGTTGTATAATACAATATGACGTTTGAAAATTGAACAAATCGGCCAACGACCAACGGTATAACCTTAGTATATTCATAATAAACTTAGTTTTTTGAAAATTAAAAAAATGCGTTTACCAGATAAAATAACAATCTTTTATGCTTTTTTGCAAAAAAGAGTCGATACGTTAAATTTAATTAATAATTTCCGGTATTCTCCGGTAATACCCTCTTAAACTGACGCATGCTCAACCTGGTAGTTAATTTTTCAATTTGTTTAACCGATTTCCGTAAAACTCAATTCTTCTCTAGGTTCTAACAATAAATTACCAAGTCTTTTATGAACAAAACTCGACATACCGAACGAGGTATTTTACATCGTTCTTAACTGGAATCCTGTGCCTATAATTATAGTACAAATTCCTATACGTGATTGTGTACTTAATTAAACAGCCCGCGACATAGTAAATAACTAATTGCATAAAAATGTTAACAAATTCTTAATGGTGAGTTATTTGTACATCTAATTTCATTCAAATTCTCCAGTCCTAATGAGTCCTAAATTCTCAAGTCTTTCGAAATAACTTCAATTTATTAACTCCATTTTTGGCAGTAATCTTCTTATGAATTTAATATGAAAAATGATGGTGTAGCAAATGTAAAGTTATGCAATGTCCAGTGTTTTAATATAGTATCATCCGCGTGCAAAGTCGTATCTCCTCCAAGCATAAACTTTCTAATTAATGTGTGTTTATCGGAAGTGATCTGCCAGGTAAGTATGTTCTCTGTGTCTATTTGTAAATAATAGTTCTAGGTAGAGCCTAAGAAGTCTATGAAAAACTAAGCCTAAGAAAAAATGTACAGCGCCCTTGAGGTGATTTCATAAATTATATTATAAAGCGTGATTTCATAATTTGATAAATTATTATTATACCATTTAACACCTTTCATGTAAGCAACCACGATGAAGCATCATTTTATTTTTCTTAATTGTTTCAAAATGAATGCATTTTAGCAGTCACAAGCGCAATGCGCTTTTTCCGAATTACAGTTTTTTTCCACCCTTGCACGGAACTCGTGGAATATTCGAATATTTTTATTATTATTATGAATACGTAGCGTGGTGGAATTTAACATAATGTACCTAACCCGCGTGTCGTGCAACACGGAGTGCGCCAGTCGCATTGTGATAATAAATATATCTGGCTTATGAATGTATAACTACCTTGCAACAGGCTTATACCTACACTAATCCCCTTAGCGTAGAGTTGCAATGTCATCGTTTCATTATCTGAGTCTCCGTAGTCTTTAATCCCCCTCCCCTCCTGCCAGCCCGATTTCGCCTTCTCCGCCGCGATGCGCAACACTGTATAAGCCGTATTCTACTTTTAACCATTAAAAAGACATGCATTCGACTGTCTGGTCTCGTTAGCGTGAACTGCCGCAGACAATCATAACCCAGTTGGGTTAACAGGGGATATAGAATTTTGTAAGCGAGCGTGAAAATTTATTGCGGATCTAGGTGACTCGGCAAGTTTTAAGGAAATTTTCCTGTTTGATTTTGTTTTTTTTTGTTACGATCACTTATTTCAAATGATCTTATGATCAAAAATTTCAAATGATCTTAAGATCAAAAATTGTTTTATTTTACGATCACTTATTTTGAGACTTCTTTAACCGCTTGGGCACATTAGCTTGTTTTCACAATTTAACGTAGGTAGACATAGAAATGACGTATGCCCCGTACCTGAGTTATTAAAGCATTAGCTTGTGGCTGGAAGAGGAGTGTACATAGTTTGGTTTTATTACAGATATTATAGATCACAATATTATATATCACATTTTTTTCTGAAAAGGACTTAGACATTTGAAACAAAAACGGCATGGAAGCGTGCCAATTGTCAGAGCAATTTAATCAGTTTAATAAAGTAAAATTACAGTTTTTGTAATTTTTTTGCAAATAACATAAACAAAACCACTAGGAACAGATAGGAGGAAGGGTTGGACGGTTATTCGGCTGAGTGACCAGTGACGTAGAAGATTTTTTTTTTGTTAGATTTTGAAGAATATTTTTAATATATTTTTTTTATTTTTTGCTCCAAATAATTTAAAACTTTAAAAAATCAGTAGGTATTTGTCAGTTAAGTCCAGGGTGAGTGGTTGGGCGGTTACTCGGCTGAGTGATCAGTGATGACGTGTGGAATCTTATGTGTTCGTGATTCTTTTTGGTACACCATTTACAGATCTGCCCTGATTTATTATTATGATGCAAACTGCAAGGCTGTCTGAAACATTGGCAAAAGAGTAAGGTAGAGCAAAATAAAAAATTAATCATAATAGTTCTTTTGAAAGTTAATTATAAATTAATTAAGGTAGTTCTTTAGACAACGTTCATGTCCTGTAAATATGTATTAGTATGTTTGTAGGTACACAAACTTATTTATCTATTTTCATACGATATATTACGTACGTATATATATATATCTAGTACGTCACATATTATGTGACGTACTAGACATACGCCAATTATACGTTAAAACACTACTTAACTACATTTTTGACCAAAAAAACAAATTTCAACAAACACAAAATATCACTAACAGACCAGTTAGACAAGCGTACAAAGAAAACATAAAAACTCCGACGGTAAATACAAGCTTTGGACAAAGACACTACCAATATCACGCTATAAAAGCATTCAACAGTCTAACACTCGAAAATAGAATTGAGGAAAACAAAAATAAATTCCGACACAAAATTACAAAATGGATTAAAGAACAAAAAAGACAATATTACCAAAATCTCATAGCATAAAATAATAAAACATAAAGTAACACACAAAACCAATATAAAACACAATCACCCACAAACACACATAATATAAATATACCTATTTTAAACCTTATATAATATCTATTATTTATTTTTAATTTTAATTTAATTTCAAATCTCTGTTTTTTAAATTTAATTTATCATCTTATGTTTTTCATATATTTTTAAATGTACTGTGTAAAAATTAAATTGTAGATAAAATGGAGGCCTCAGCACGGGTAAACCACCTAGTGAGGCCAACATTATTGAATTTTACTATTAAATGTAAAAATATTGTATCAATAAATAAATAAAATAAATAAATATCTTTAGGGGTTTGTGAAGTCTTGTATTAACTCGGCCCGTTTACGTGTCGTCTGCCTGTAAAAATGTTTAGTGTTACGTTTCTGTTTCAAGACATTGGCATTTTATCCTGCGAGAGATCGCAATAGCATGATCCTTCTACGAGCTGTCAAATCGGAAAAATCAAATTTTCAGGAGGTATGTATAAGTACCTCCTGAAAAAAGTTTGATAAAAGAATTGTCATTCAGATAGTGACGTTTCCTTGGACAAATTTTATGATTCCTTGTTTGGTATGCTGCATATGCATAAAATATGGGGTTGGAATTATAAAGGTTGGTATTTAAGTACCTAATTACAAATCGTATGATTTAAGAGGAACAAATTCTTTCAATTCTTCAAATACAGCAAACTTATTTTATTGAAATTAATAAAATACTTAGTTTTTACCACTTTTATTGTTTATAAAAACCCTTTATCCACCGGAGCGACAGAGCAATTTAAAACTTTTTCCTGGATTGCTAAAGGAATTTTTTCCGCCTACATAAAAAAAAATCATACTTTTGAATTTGAATATGGAGACATACAAACTGATTATAGTTATATATAGCCAATCTTTATATAACTATAATTCATCTATATTTTGTCTATTATCGCATACACGTAGGATTTATAAAAAAATATTATAAAATCGTTAACTTTAAAACATTTTAAAGAATCTAGAGAATATTCGCCACACTGTAAAGCAAAGCAATCCGAGGCTTTGGAAATAGTGCCATAATGTGGCAAAAGGCGTTTTAGTGATTATAAACAATAAAAGTGGTAAAAACTAAGTATTCAAGGAAAAAATACTTGTTAAAAC
The DNA here is from genome assembly GCA_951813805.1 of Limnephilus auricula. Taxonomy (NCBI): domain Eukaryota; kingdom Metazoa; phylum Arthropoda; class Insecta; order Trichoptera; family Limnephilidae; genus Limnephilus; species Limnephilus auricula. The sequence continues at coordinate 8,714,661 of OX638408.1, forward strand.
TTGTTAATTAAAGTGTATACATTATACATCAGAATAGAGACTTTCTCCTTAAAAATAATTGCTTTCACGGACATATCAAATCACTTATCCAGTGTCAAATTTGTATTACAATACGATCTAACCAAGTTTCATTGATTTACTCTCTGCTTACAGAATAGCTTATTCCTTACACAATTTACAAAATAAATACACCTACACTGTATCCAATCAAAGCGCTTTTTCTAAACAATGTGAAAGTTTCGATTGAAGTCGAGAAATCCGCAGAATCGGCCTATACGCAGTGAGTAGTATACAAGGTAACGAATAGGTGCGATTCCTTCGCATTCTACGCAGCGGAGAACTCCAGTTATTCTTCCCGTTGAGAAACCTGAAAGTCGTTATTATGAGAGGAGGCGTTTGGGGGATACAAAGAATCCCGTAATTGAATTTGGCATTTTTTTTGTTTCCATGTCTGAAAAGGAATGCGTGTTATTATTGTTGGATATATTTTCTGAAGTTTCCCCTCCTGTGAAGCTCTACTAAGTAATGCAAAATCGTATGGTTTTGGTTTGAAAATTAGATGGCTTAGAAATATTTTGGATGCTTTAATTAAAAACCTACTGCGAGTAGAACACAATTTGCCTTTGAAATAATTGAGTACCTATTTTGTTTGATTAGAATTATTATTTTAGATATTAAGATATAGATAGACGAAGTATAAATTAGAGGAAAAGGTTACCTACTCACTTCCAAAATTGTTTTTACTAAGCTTTTTTCTTTTTTTTTAAATAAGTTCATTTTTTGGCATACATGTTGATGGATTTGGGTAATGAATTGAACAAATTTGAACAATAATTAACAGTTAATGTGCCTTTGGAACAGCCTTTTTTGCAGTGAGGCACTGTGTACACGCAGTTGGTATGTCTTTGGCTAAAGCGATTTGGGTTTTTTAAATTGTTTGAATTTATTTAAATCAATCACCTTTATTCGTAAATACGTATCAAGGTGATTGGTTTATACAGAATCACCTACAAATTTTCTAGATTCTTTAATATACTGCAAGCATAGAAAAAAAGAACACTAGAAGTACCTTCCGTACAAATTTGAATGCACACAAATGTTTCATTTATCCCAAATAGCTCAGCGCTTTATCTCTCGTAAATTTTGAAAAATCCCTCATTTGAATTTCGTAAACACAATTTTGTAAATTAAATTAATTAAATTAATTTTGGAAATTTAAGCATCGATCCGGCGAATACTTGGATAACGAAACACGCCCACCAGGCACTTTTTAGTTTTCTTCTTTATTCTATGAGTGCGAATAAAACATATATCGGCCAAAATTATGATCGAGCATTTTTTCAAACATATCTTTTTATGGGAAACCATTATTATGATGCTTATAAAAAAAAGCTTCAAGCCGTCGGATTTCCTATTTATGAATAGTTTTACCAGTTTGTTTTAATGTGTAACTATTTCTGATCGCTTATTTGCATTTTTTGTAATTTGACGCGGCTAAGCACTTTCAACCTAATCGCAATTCCAGAATTTCACGTGTTTCTGAAAATGGATTGCCTTTGGCACGCATGATTTTAACGAATCTTCAAGAATATTTAGTATGTAGACGTGTGAATATTTTATTTGAACTCAGTTTGTTTTCTGAATCTTTTAGAAGGTTTTATTGTATTTCTTTCGGTATTTCTGAGAGTGCTCTAGTAAAACAGTTTTTTCAGTCGATTCTGTATTAATGTATTCTCTTTGCAGACATTGAACTGTTTATATTTTCATATTCACATATTTTATTTTATAGTATTTTCTCACGTGTTAGTAGCTTATCCCCTTCTTAACCTAAATCTTAATTTATTAGAAAATTAAAACGAGAAGCTCTTTGTAAATAAATCAGCTTTCTGTTAATTCATTAATCCGCTAAATGCGCCAACAAATTCCTCTTAATTCCCCAGTTTAATTTTTCACTTTACGAGCCGCGGGCCTTTTTGACCATAAAACTCTCTGCTACCTTTATGGTTAGTGATTTTCCGTATCTTCCAGAGTGGTAGATATAAACAGTATCGTCCTGGTGAGATACCTTAATAAAGAATCAAAATGGTTTAGGGAATAGTTTTGAATAGCCTGGTACTTCGCAAACTTCCACCATCCTTACCATTGCACTTCCCCATCCTCTTTCCCTTCCCTTCCGTTACCATCAACCTCATAACGTAACCCAATTGGGAATTATATTATCCTACTGGCCTCGATCATCTAGCGCTCTTCTTTTTTTTTAAATCCTAGTTTTATACGATTTTCATCATATTTATCTTTCAGCTCCTTTCGGCTATGTTAAACCATTGTAGGCCTTTAATAATTTTGAGATCCCCTAATTTGTATCAACCCTAGTGAAGAGGACTGTGAAAAAATACAAAAAAAATATTCTTATATTATACTTTATACCTACATAATGTACAAACTTTGCTATTGAAACTAATAAAAAAAAAAATAAAAATAAAATATATATAAACATAATTATTGTTTGTGATCAATGAACTGGCAAAATCTTGTTCGTCTCCTCCGCAGGACATTCTCCCCTAATTAGCTGATTACCCTGCTCCCACGTGTCTGTGCAGTTGTAGACTTGCTGCACATTCTTCACAATAGCCTGATACCGAGTACTTACTCGTACTTCCCTGATAAACACTTCCTGATGGCACGTGTTTGGGCTACGTAACGAGAAAAGCTGCTATTTGTTAATGCATTATATATAGATCATTCTCTGCGCGTTCCTTCCGAGGGACATAAAATTATGATCCTAAAAGCGTTTCCCTGTTATAATTATCATTAAGCGTGCTTCATCTTACTTATGTATATAACCCTGTCTCTTTCTCTTTGAATTTATCCTTAATAATGGTACCTACCTACATTTTCACCAGTCTTCATTATTTTAATTACAAGTTAACCTATTATTATACGGATTTGGAGATACTGTCTTTTGTCTTGGGAGTCATTTTGGTTTCTTACTCGGTATTCTACGTTTTGAATTATTTAACTCTTTCGTTTGTTTGAGGGAGGCGAAATTGGTCCTGTTCAAATTTTCATATCCAATGTTCCTCTGACGTAAGTAATAATATCAGATATTTGGATGATTTGTATTGCGACGTTTTTTTGAAAACCACCTCAAGGGCGCTGTACAAATATAATATACTAGCTTCTGCCCGCGACTTCGTCTGCGTAGAATTAGTACTTCTAGTAATTTTTTTTCTTTTCCTAGGTCCCATCTATGTTTCTACCAAAATTCTTAACCTATTTATTTAAAATTTGTATAGGTAATTCTTGATTCGATTAAAAGTACTGGGCGAGTACTTCAAATAAATTCACTAATTTAAATATTTTCTAAAATAGAATTTCGATTTAACAATCATTGTTTTGCACAACAAGCAGTTTTTGCGTGAAAGAGTAACAAACATACATACATCCATACAAACTTTCGCATTTATAATATTAGTAAGATTTATATTTTATTGATATAAACTAGACTAACTATTATAAAACGATAATACGTGCAATCAACAAGCGACCGACAAGATACTCCTCCACTCGACTCTTCTCTGAATACAACGTCTTAAACATACGGCAACTCCATTTAAAATTTACACTAACTCATTTCTTGTTTAAATATACGAAAAAAACCCTCTTACAACACAATTACACCACCAGAACAATAACAAACCGAAACTACAATGTACCTACACTACATACCACGTCAGCTCGAAGACACTTCATGTACCTAGCTCCAAAAATATTTAACCTTCTCCCTGACAACTTAAAAACTGAAACCCAACCCCATAACTTTAAAAAACAATTATCTCTATGGATCGTCACACTTAGGAACTATGATATATAATCTTTTTTTTTACTTAAATTAATTTGTATAACTCTAATATCTATCAATATTATAATTAACCTATTATTATAAATTATTATTATCAAAATATTTAGAAACCTCGATGTATATTATTTGTAATTTAATTTAATTTAATTTGTATAATTTAGTAAATTATAATTCAATTTATCAACCATCATACTATGTAACTTATAAATAAATTATTATTTATCTGTAACCCACATTTCCATAAATTCATTGTCATATTATCTGTAAACTACACTATCATCAATTATTTTATTATCTGTAACTTCGTTAACATAAATTCAATGTTATATTATCTTAAATTTCATCTATCAATTATTATTTTATCTGTAAATTTCATTGTCATAAATTCCTTGTTATATGTATTACCTGTAAACATCATTATCATCAATTACTATATTATATGTAAATTTCATTATCATAAATTCATTGCTGCATTAACTGTAAACCTCATTATCATAATTATTATATAATCAGTAAATGTACTTCATTACCCATATAATCTGCATACTTCACCCGCCATAACACAGGGACATCCCTAGCATGGCGGGCGAAATAACACAATATGTACACTATGTATAAAATTCTTTAATAAATAAATAAATAAATAAATAAATATCAACTTATGGATAACAGATTGCATCCATCTGTTCGTCGATCACTAATACGGAACTATATTACCAGTATGTACAATGTAATTGACCAATAAACGTGATGCTGAGTGCGCAGGATTAATACTTCTATTAGCCTATTTTCTTTCCTATGTCTCATCTATTTTTATACCAAAATTGATTCAAAGCATTAGGCGAGTTCTTCAAATAAATTCACTAATTTTCCAAAATAGAATTTTGATTTGATAATGATAATTTTATTATTGATAATATAATGAAAACAGCTAGCTTTATAAAGCCTATATAGGTTATTCTGACCTATGAGCTATATTATTGTCATTAAAATCCATTCATTAGTTTTTGCCTGAAAGAATAACAAACACACATACATCCATACAAACTTTCGCGTTTGTAATATTAGTAAGATTTATATTCTGTACAGGCAAATATGTATATAATATGTATAGGTACAGGACCATACTTACCTGTGAGGTCACTTGAGATTAACACTGTTTATTGTTTATTAGAGAAATTAAAAACGGTTCGCATACAGAAGAGATAATTGGCAACCTCTGGAATTTCTGGAATTTGTTTTAATAACAATTTTTTTATATTCGTTATTGAAGTAGGTACATAGAAATATTAAGAGTAAAGAATCCTTAACAATTTTCATCAGTGAAGATTAGATTCATATATGCGTAAATAATATTAACCGAAAAACAATATCTTTAAAAACATACAAAAAATTGGTAAACTCGTTGAAATATGTTATATCTGATTTTTTAGGTAAAATTTAAGAATTCATACATCAGAGTTTTCTCTTAGTCTCATAGTGAAATTTTGAGTCCATAACATATACCCTTCTTTTAGATTTTGAAGGAAATTGTATTGAATGTAAGTATATATTAATGAACATGTTTCAGTTTATATTACTCAATAATGATGCAATTATCACCTATAATAAATTATGCAATTACTTGGAAACGTAATTACGATGCCCATAAAACTAATTCAGCATTTTGATGATCGAAGATTATATTTTTAATAACACTTTGCACTATAGATTGACCCATTAATCTCCATGCGAATATCATATTCCTCTCTCGTATGAAATTTCGTTTACTTTCGTTTCTCTTGCGTCATGGTGAATGTGCGATAAATTCTGGTTTTGCTTATAAAATCGTGATGCGTTTTTTGCAACGTGAAAGATGCTTTCCAAATTAGGTGTTGTTTATTGGTTCCTTTTGATTTTTTGATAATAAATAATATCAGGTAGTCTTAGAACGTGATCTTTGGTTTTTTTTGCGTAAAACGATTTATGGATGGAAATAGATAATAAACATATTTGAAAACGTTTTTTTACAACTACGGCAATAGTCTAGGAGAAAAGTCGCCTATTAATTTCAAACGATCATTTTATCTGCCACGCTCTTTATAATCGTAGGTATCGAATTTTAGTTCCGAATAAATTGTAAAATTTCGTTATAATTTTTTTTCTTTATTATTTGTATTATTCTGTTACTTCACACGAGTTTTGTGTCTGATTGGAGTCAGGCTAAAGGAAGCGGAGAGAAGAAGGGGAAAGTTGGTTGGATAGTAAACAAATCAAACATGATTTGGTTCTGAAATGTGATCTCTCACCTACGGTATTGGCAGTATTCTTCTTTCCAGGATTTAATGTGAAAAAAACCTATTTTGAAAGTTTTAAGCTTCCAAATGTAAGAAGTTTCCCATTCTACCCTGGAGTTCACCTTTTATATTAAAATTCTACTTTACACCATTCAAAATGTTATATATATATAAATAACGAAATGTTATACTTATAAATATAAATATACAGGATGTTAAGCATCGTACTTGAGTTACTTTAACTAGTGATTCCTGACATTATTTGAAGTAAAAAATGTAAATAAAATTTTGGTCTCCAGTGACATATGTAAAGTTTTTTTTTTTCTACAAAAACATAGAAATCACTAGGTATTGGGAAGTAAGGGGCTGGGTGAGGGGTTGGTTGATTACTTGGCTTAGAGACCAATGTGGAAAAAAACATTCTTTGATTGTGAAGAAAAAGTTTTTGAAAAAAAAAATCATCTAAAAAGTCACCGGAGACCAAAATTTCATTTACATTTTTTACTCCAAATAATGTCACGAATCACTGGTTAAAGTAACTCAAGTACGATGCTTAACACCCTGTATATATCTCCTTAAATAAACTGTAATATCACATCGTTCGCTATTTGTATCAAAACATTGTTGAAATATTCCATAAATTCATAATTACGTTACAATGTACGCAGTGGAAAACTTGCCAACTTGCCAAACTCCAGTTTGGAGGTCGCCAGGCCTTTCCTTGTACGATCCCGTTTTAGAATGGGCGTCGAGAATTTCCCTAAGACGCCGAAATGCGGCGCCGACGCCAGGAGTACCGACGCTGATTGGAAGATCGCGACAAATTGATTTTGCCAAGTTTTGGATGTCATTTCGATATCAAGACACGTGTTGCTGACTGAGAATTATTATGACCTGACTACTTGTTGAAAAAAATTTTTTAATCTGTTGATTCGGTAATAGTTAGTTAGTTGGTTACAATAATTATTTTTGTGACATATCATTCAACTCAAGGGCACTTCCGAAACACTGGTGAGAAATAAAATTTCTGCGAATTCTAGTGTCTTGAGATTACTGGTATTCTTAGATCATATTCATATCGACACCTTGGAATAACAAGGTTCCATCTGTTGCGGAAACGTCACGCGGTTTTGGGATCTATGGTAAGCTACCTTTGGGTTCATTATCCCATGACGTTAAAGCAACAGATGGAACCTTGTTATTACAATGTTATTAATGATATTCCAATGGGTCGATATTGTTTATTCCAGAATTTTCAATAGCTCAATAAATTTAATGGTAAAAATATCTAGAAAAGAGAACAACGTCGGGTTTTAAAGCTAGTAATATTTTACCCACGTTCATGTTTTTCTCAACGTAATGATTTAAATCAATTATATTATGAGTAATTTTATATAAACAACATTTTTTTTTAATTAAATCTCCCTAATTACTTCAATTTATTATTTCAAAGTAAAGCTTAATAATAATATTTTTTTAAATACTTATATTTAAAAATGTAATTATCTTATCATGTTTTGTTTTATTTATTCTTTTCTCTCATTTTTTTTTACATAATTTATGTTTACACGTGTGTCTGAATAAGCACTTTTTGTAGATTTCTAATTTGGATTTTGTGCTTATATTTTTTTGTTTTTGTTTTTAATGTGAACACCGTACAAGGGTCCCATCTGCTCCCAACTGCCTGGATCCAGTGAGTCTATGGCTTCCCCAATTGGGGTTTTTTGTGAGACTGACTGTAGTGGGGAGGGACCTGGCTATTTATATCTGATAACGAAACACGGCTGAAGCCATTTCAAGGGACCTTTCAATTTTAAGTGTTGGTTTTACACCAGGGCGATATTAAGAGTATCTTCCCCTAAAAAACGTGTCGCAAAAATACATTATATTATTTTAATGATTAAATTGTGAAATAACACAAATCAATCAAATAAAATTTAGTTACACACGCTGGGATTTAAACCCGCGACCCTTGAATCGCTAGTCGAGAGCCTTGCCCCTCGACCACAGAGGTCATATGTAGATATATCTTTGTTCATTGTTCTTTTTTCTAGTTTTTTGATCTACTATCTATTTTTTAATTATATACTGTACTGTACCCGTACTAAAATTAGTATTCTAAATCGTCGGGTTTGTTCTGTAGCAAGAAAAAAAAATAACAAATATGTATCAAACCTCAGCTTATCTCATTCACCTTCATTTTTGTCTAACCTCTATTTTCATCCATGTTCTCTTCCGGCCACAACTTTTGATAGGTTTCCCAGAGTGCTGATAAGTTCGGAATCCACTTGTGATAAATTCAGGAACTATTGATGAATTCTGGAATGGGCACTGCCTTTGTACCCCGGTCCCTTTCCCCAGTCTAGAGACTTTTCTTAGATTACGTCTTTTGTGTCGGGCACACGTGAGAGTTTTCGTGTCAAAAGATTCATTTTATGTTTTGAAAGCGCCAGATCAATTCGTTGTGTTCTTCTCTTTGCTGGAAATTTGTTTCGAAGAAGCTATTATTATTATTCTGAATCCAACTATCGTATTTTTGGAAAAGTATTCTAACAAATTTACGCTAACGTGAAACATAAATTTATTTCTATACGTCTTTCTTGTGTTAAGCTGTATTTTATTATACTGTCGGCTTTTTACTCTCAACTATCGTACTTTTGGTGAAAAAGTTATGTGAAATTTGACGCAGTATTTTATTATACTGTCTGTTTTTTTTTTACGTTTTACTAAGGTACTTTGGTGAATACGTATTCTGATAAAATTACGTTAATGTGAAATTTTGAGTTATTTTGACATTTTTCTTATTTTTGGTATTTATTTATTTACATTTGATACATTTAAAGCCAAAATAACAAATAATATTACATAATAAGAGAATATATTTAAAATGAATACAAGTATTATTTTGTGGATTTAACAGTTTATTTTTCTTTTCAGATAAATCATCATTGTCCCCGTGTAGCCTGCCAAACGTTCAATGTAAGTTATCAAATATAATTTTTTCTTTAAATAATTATTGCTCTCCTACCATATTGTCTGTATTCATATTTGATTTTAACCTTTGAAAAAATTGGCGTATTTTGTCAGAGGCTAAAAATATTCCCGCTTTGCAATAAAATCCAAATAACTAAAACTAAAAACTGTTTTCGAAAGGTGATGAAATAGGCTTTCAAATTTCTATATTAAAAATTACTATGGATTTTTTTAAATAAATTTTTTTTTATCGAAAACTTTAAAAAGTGTTTAAAATGGCTTACTTTCCTTTTTTTCTAACTAAAATTACTGGTAATGAAAAAAAAAACACATACTTATTTCATTAGATAAATTAATTATAAACCTTACTGTCACCTGAATTTTTTTCGTTTCATGTAAAAAAAATTCTTAAAAAATTCACAAAGTTCCATAATTTTTTTTCAAATTTCTATCGGAAACTTTGGTTTCAGAAAGAGGAAAATTTTAATTTTTTTGTGGTTTTCTTTTAAATGTTAATATATAGTTTGTTGTATTCTCTTTCCAATACCGTTTAGATTTCTGACTATGATAGTAAGGGAGAAACAACGATTTCTGTGAGACCTATGTGAGCTGGGACAAATATGGTCTCCTGTGATTAAACGGGTTAAATACTGGCAATATTCATCTAGTTGCCATACGCGCATTCCTTACAATGCGCGTTGGACAGGTCGCGTTGTGGAGGTGTGTAGGAACTACTGGTAATTGGATTTTAAATACTGGCAATATTCATTTTAAGCAACTAAAAGAATATTGCTAGTATTTAAAATCAATTTTCGAGTAGTTTTTTTAAGTTTACACAAAACATTGTATTCTTTTTTCATGTTACGTGAATTTATAATACCTAATGTTTGTTTTCCAATGATTAAGTTTCATTGTGTTGATTTCATTTTTAACCGTACTAAATCATTATTTGAACATGGCAAAACACAATGTTACTTCTCAACTTACTATACTTATATATACTCTACTTACTATACTATTATTAAATATACTCCAAATATATTGATCTTTCCATAATATTCAATTTAACATGCCAGAATAAATTATAACGAGCTATTTTGAATCCAATCCTGAAAATATCTTTGTTTCTCAGATGTTACTTAAATCTTTTCGTTTTAATGATTTGTTTTACTACCACTATAAACATTTAAACAAAGTTTCAATGGCTTCACTTTAATAATTTTGTACACATAAATAAGTCTTCTCTTTCTTTTTATGTGAATACCGCACAACAGTCCCATCCGCTAGTGCATCATAAATGGGAGTATGTTTTGGGGCTTGGTAGTATGAATGGGAAGTTCTCAACAATTCAGTTCCAATTTTGAAAAAGTTAAAATAAAATAATTTTCCATTATAAATATTATTTTTTATTTGATACAATTACTTTTCACATTTTAAAATGTTAGATGATTACGTGGTGTAATGTTCAGCATAGTTGTCTTTCAAGCAGTCGATCGTGGTTCGACCCTGAATCGTGGCAATTTTTTTTTATCCCCTCGGTCCTCGGGCATATTTTTTCCAAACGTCAAAATATTTCTTTCGCAATAAAGTTCAAATAAATTAATTGTTTCTGAACGTATCCAAAAAATAAAAAGTGTGTTTAAAAGGTAATAAAATGTTTTATATGTGGCTCATATCAAAATTTGTAACTGTAATTACACGAGATAAAAAAATAAAAACACATAGGTACATATGTTATTAGACAAATTTATTATAACCGTTATCGTTACCGTACTTTTTTGTCGTTTTGTGTAAAAATAATTAATAAAAATTTCTTAGAGTTTCATAAAAAAATTTCGTAAAAAAGTGCGGTCGGAAACTTTGTCTTCATAAAGGTGTAGGTACATTTAAATTATTTTGTCGTTAATAGATTATTAGATTTTACTATGGTTATCATGATATTATGGTAGACACAACGATTTCTCTGAGACCTGTATGAGTTGTTCCCAAAAGCGAACACCTATATTCAATTTGGGAGGCGGGAATAAGTACCGCCGCCCCGGGAACCATTTTTTGAATAACCAACACCTCTGCCGTAGGTCACCTCAAGTGGTTCGCTACGTTTGGTGACTTAGCAGGGGTGCCCGGGTTCATGGGGTAAGGATTATCTAGGTCTTGGCGGTGGACGATCTAGACACTCTGAACCCCAGACTCCTACCCAACCCTCATACCCTTTTCCTTCCCAGAACTTCCTCTCCTTCCTTTCCTTAAAAATACCCTCCACACAGCATCCCCAAAGATGACATAGGCCCTGAGTGAAATTATTATTAAACCGATTTGGACTCCTTTTTACCAAGCTCACATTGAAAGAATCGAAAGAATTCAAAAAAAAATTTTTAAACACATAAATTATTAAAAAAAAAAAAACTTCTCAAATTACACCGAATCTATTAATTACCATAACTTCGACTCCCTTCATACACGACGTTTAATTTTTGACCAAATCTTATTATTTAAAATTCTTAATAATGGCCTGGACTCGCCAGAACTAACTAACTTAATAAATATTCATATTCCGACAAGATCAACACGGCAATCTCATTTGTTTCATTTGCCTACACATAGAACTAACTTTAGAAAAAATTCACCAATTCCCAGTATATGTGCACAATATAACACAAAATTTCAAAATATTGACATATTTAACAATACACTTCACAAATATCGATTAGAAGTAACACGTACGATCGAAAATTAATACAAGAGTGTGGAATGTATTCGGAGCATCTCCTATCCTCATCCTATATTCCTCTTCCTCTCCTTCTCACCCAAAACTAATTGTATGTAATAAAACTCCATCTCCATTCAACTTTAACATAGGAGACTTTTTTGGCTTGACTTCATTTAACAATGTATATATTTATCTTTATATTTTATGTATAAGCTGTCTGTCTCTTACCAATAAATAAATAAATTTTCCTCAGAGGCTCCTGTGTGGCACCTAATGTAAAAAAAAAAAAAACTATATAGGTCTCAGAAAAGTCGTATCGTTGTTCCCAAAAGCGAACAAATTAGTCTTACTGGTTAAATATTCCTGTATTTTGTCACTGGTCTGCGCTACTTGTTTTTATTATTTTAAATACATATTTACTACTATTTATAATTATGCCATCCATAGTTCATGAACCTTTGCAACCCCGTCATATAATTCGAGTGCAGTTACACAACCATCCCCTAACCATCTCGTCCCAACGCCTACAACATCCCCTTCACGTAACGCGTTGGGTGCGGAGCCCATACAAAACTTTAACGTAACAAAAAACAGCATGGCTCACGTAACCGAGCCCAAACGTTGAAAAAATCCTTTGAGTTGGTACAAAGTTGTTACATCATTATTATTATTCATTACCAGGCAAACGCTGGGTTCTGTTATTTTATTGTTTCGAGCTGTGTGTTTTTCAAAAATGTTCATACAATTTTATTATATAAATTTCTATGTAGGTGTATAGATTTCTTTTGTGTTTTGGGTCACTCTGTACTGCGCCGTGATTGAACTTCCGATCTGGCGTAAATCAAAACCGGTTAGCCTGTAATTTTGATTTATTTAAAATGAACGATAACCGGTTATTTTTAAATACATCTGTTTTAATTTAAATTTTTTTCTTGAATGAATGCAAATCTGGGAAGTGGAAATTAACCCACTTCCTGACATCCGATCGAGCTAAAACCTTGCAGATATGGTGACCCACAAACGGAGAACAATTTTATTCTAAAATACGATCATTTTATTCGTAAAAACGGAGAAAACGGTACTGAAGTTCTTACGAACAAATTATCACGGTGTCCATATTTATGGCGGGAACATGTAAGAATAATTTGTTGGTATACGTAATTTCGTACGTATACCTACAAATTATTCTTTCATTTTTCCGCTAATAAACATTAAAACACCGTTAATTTGTTCGTAAGAACTTCAGTCCCGTTTATAACCGTTTTTACGAATAAATTAATCGTATTTTAGAATACCATTTTTCTCCGTGCACGCACACAAGTGCAAACACACGCATTTCTCTGAAAAAAAAGAGGCTACTAGCCGGCCCATTTGACGGCCCGATTATTGAAAATAGATTTATTATAGTAAAAAAAAAACTTTGTTGATTTATTTCAGTTTTGCTGCATGTTGGTGGATTGATTTGTGTACTAAGATGTTCACGAAAACGTGAACGTGACGTATTTTCTCTACTCCTACTTTACTAGTCTCATCAAGACCCTTATTCACTTCTTTCCATAGAAGATCCGCTACACATTATCCCATAGATCAGGGGTCATCAAAAGGCAAACCGCGGTGTGGATCCGGACCGCCGACCTTTTTGTGCGGACCTTGTGGGATACCCGGCGGTGATTTTTCCATACAAACGTATTCCCTATTTATCTCTCTATTTTTTAGCCCTAGAGAAAATTTTGTTTTTAGATAAAATAGATATCAACTACTAGCGCGTCGGTACTTTTTTTTTTTTTTTTTGATAAGTTACTTTTTATGGATGTTATGCCCTTCCAAAAATCGATAAAATTGACTGGTTTAAACGCCGTAAAAAAAGACGTTCAGTATACAAACTAGACAATGTTTTTTTTTATAAAAAAGCAAAACGTACAGACATAGAATAGTTTTTTCTTATGTAGTTGGTTAAAAAAATTGTAAATTAGTCCACTTTTGGAGAAGAAAAGTGGGGAATACAAAACCTCGATTTTATTAGATATTAGTGGCCCGAGGTGCATTGTCCCTTTCGCTCAATATACGGTGGAGTAAGAGCAACAGTGACAGCAATAATTTAGTAAAATCTATTTTTCAAATTTCTCCACCACCGGGTTTCATCTTAACAATACAAAATATTTTACACATGTTACTTGAGTACCTAATTTGATAATTGCTTTTTTATCAGATATTTTTAAACCATCAATGATTTTAACAATAAACTTCAAGGAAAGGAAAGTTTGCAGTGGAGCTCCTGACAGAAATAAAAAGCTTTTTGCGAAAACTCGATCTTTTCAACATCGATCTTGATAATGAACTCCTGCACAGTGACACCGAGCTTGACGTCGGTCAATATAAGACGTTCATTAAGGATCTTAAATCGGAATTTGAAAACAGATTCACAGCTTTTAAGAAAATTGAGAATGTCGTTGACATCCTCAGTGACATTTACTCTCTGTATCCTGGTGATGAATGGAACAATGAAGCTGCAAATATTTTTGGGAGTAATAAAGCTGCACTCCAGATAAAATACAGTTTTAAAACACCAGAAACAGGAAGTTTCTTGTCAAGAGTTTTGGATAAAATTTGTTTGTGCTAATAAATACCCAAAATTAAAAAAAAATTGCTTTGAAACTTCTCACTTTGATTAGGTCAACATATGTGTGTGAAGCAGCATTTTCCATGATGAACTTCATTAAAAATAACTTCCGGAGCAGACTTACCGATGAACGAATGAATCTCCAAGATTTAATGACAATATCCTTCACAAACTTTAGTCCAAACTTCGGACGGATAGTCCAAGGCAAAAAATGTCATTTGTTTGTTTATTATTTAATTAAATGATGTTTCGGAACGCATTCGTTTTATTTGCTAATTTATATTTTATCTATACAATTCGTATTTAAATAGTTCAGTTTATTATTTCAATTGTTAGGTCAGGGGGAGGGGGAGAATTCAATAAAAGGCGGTGATACAAACCTGTTCTGTTTTGAAACTAACCCTCGTTTATATGAGTGAAGCATGCAGCTGTCATTGGAAAGTTGGTAGTAGTTGGAAAGTAGGAAATGATATCCCTAAGGCGTCATGTATGATCATATTACGAGAGAGGAATTTTCAAAGGTGTATTAAGCTGTGAACATTAACACGTAAGACTATGTACAGAGAAAGGAGTGTGAGTGGATGAAAACGATCTCTAGATGTCCCTGGAAAACATGACACGTTGAAGCGAATCGGAACCTCGATTCGGATAATAATAAAACCCGTAAACCAGATATAAAAAAAGCTATTACTAACTTGTTATGCTGTTGCTATTTAAGCGATTAACTAGTTATATGGTCCACATATATTTGTATATTATGTACCAGTATGTATCTATCCTCGTCATTACATAGCGTGCTATCTGCCTCGTTATCAATTCAGGATGTCGCAAAACGTCGTCCCCACTCTGCCGTTTAGTTCTTCAAATCGTCAGGCGTTTAGTAAAACATCCGAATCCATCAATTCAATTAAATATCCCAAGCAACTGTTGGACTTTTCCTGTTGATATAGTGCCCACTGTTCAGCAGTTATAGTGTTTGTATAATAATTATATTGCGTAGGTTTTGGTTGTTGTTTTACTATATCCTTGTTTATTTGGAACACATCTACATAGGAAAGACAGGATAAACAGAAAACCAAAATATTACCATATAAAGTATAAAGGGTTCGCTTTCGATACATAGAATCATAGGTTAGGTCGTTGTATTAGGGTGGTCCGTCAAAATGACGTTGTTTAGATACATAATTATTTCAGGATACATGTTAAAAATGTTGCTTATGACCGAGAATTTAGAACTCATTATTGATTTTTACATTCAATATTACTTAGTTTTGACCCTGACTCGGCGGTCCGGCCGCGTGCGCGTCCCGTGTTATTGACGGCGCAATCCGGGAAGAAGTGTGGAGGCGGGCGTCATTGCCTGGCGAAACCGAAAGCCGAAGCAGGTGGCGCCTCTTGCGGCGTGTTATAAAACGTTTGCCTCGGTAGCAACTACGCGTGTGTGTTATAACATAACAAATGGTACAATTCCAGTGGTTTAAGGACAAATATCTGATTTAACAACACAGTTTTACATAATGTAATTTGATGTTTGATGAAATAGATTTTCCACGATTTTGCTTAAAGATCACTCGCCGACTTGCTATCAAAAGTCACGCTTAAAAATGCTTTCTCGCGTTGGTTTCTATTCTAAAAGACAATTATCTAGCTAAAATGTTTTAGGTATATATGATATCTAGGTAGCCTGTTATTTGGAAAATCTGTCAAAAAACCATTGAACAGAAACCAAATAAGTCGATGTAAACGAATTTTAGAAGGACGTGCATGTGGTAGTCATTGAATTTAAAGTGATTTGGTATAAAATCTATTTTTAAATCTCGTGCCTTTGGTACAAGGTTTAATGAGAGTATGGAATGATTTTAAAATATTTTAATGCCAAAGCTCCAACAGCCCACCCTAACGTACATACATAGTTTGTTTGCAGTCAAGCTGATTTACAAATGTATTAAAGTTCCCATTTATGTAATTTTGGGTGAGCTTTTCTGTAAATATTTTCGTAGCCCGACCAAACTCGGTTGCCGATTTTATAACTGTTCCTGGTCTAAAATAACTGCTCCTTTATACACAAACACCGTTTAAACAACATCTTGTTTTGCTTCCCGGCTTAAGTGTCGAGTTAGTAGGGATTTGTTTTTGTTTATTCAATTATGAACACGATCCAGACCGGATTGCACCCCACAGGATATATTTAATTGGTCAGAATTCGAAAATAATGAAATTTTGTATGTGTGCATTATACCCTTTATTTATTTTTAAATAAACAAAGACAGGTTATTTTCAGGTTAATCACAATCTAAGAATATTGTTAATTCATCCTACTACTATTATTATAAGCGGAAAATGTTGCTTGTGCCATAATGACCACTCTACTAACTATCTGATCCGAACTTATTTCACGCAGAGGGGGTAATAAGAGAAATCTCAGGGTCTAGTTTAACTTGCGGAAGTACCTCCGGAAGTGTATCTCCGTATTCTGTTTTAGGAGGGGGAAATTACAAAAAGACAAGCAAAATAGTAATTTCGCATCCTACACGGAGAAAAATGTTATTCTTAAATACGACCATTTTATTCGTATGAACGGTTGAAAACGGGACTTAAGTTCTTACGAACCAATTAACAGTGTTTCAATGTTTATTGGCGGGAAAGTGTAAGAATAATTTGTTGTTGTTTTACTTGCGAAATTACGTATAGCAACAAATTATGCTTACATGTTCCCGCCAATAAACATTGAAACCCTGTTAATTTGTTCGTAAGAACTTCAGTCCCATTTTTAACCGTTTTTACTAATAAAATGACCGTATCTTAGAATAACATCTTTCTCCGTGTAAGTTTTCGAGCACAAGAATAAATCGGAAAAATGACCCGTTGGAGGGCATTTGCGGGAACTGTCAACCTTGTTCGGAAACCCATTATTATTCGTGTGTTTTGGCTTTGCACCTATGCTGGGGGATTTACCGGTTTTACCTTGCAACTTTCAACTAGTCTGAAGATGCTTGTAGGAAGGTGAAACCGGCCCGGTTAAAAAAAGGGATGAAAGTTAAAAAGGTTTTATTCACTTAAAAAAACATGGTTATTTATACACGCGTAGGTACAGACTTTTACAATTTTGCAGAACATTAGCCAAAAACGAAACTAACAAAGAATTTTCAGCTTATCACTTATACTTAATTTTACAGTAGCGACGCCCCTGAATGCACAGGTAAGATTCTACATTATTTGTATCTCAATAATTAGATTGTTTTGAAAGTAATAGTAATAGTTTATACCTTGTATACCATTGTTATCAAACATAAATCTATATATTTGACGTGTCGATATCGTATTTATGGCATTATTAGTGGTCGTAAGGGTTAGAATCGCCCCTAATAAAGCGGTTATAACACGGTGCAAGCCCGTCTAAATCTTACAACTTGGAATAAGCCATTATCGTCCCACGGCCTCGACACCCATAAACGTTAGTAAACATATCGCTAGGGATTCGGGACTTGATAACAACTAGCATTACTCGCAAGGGCGTGCCGATTATTAATGAGCTATTATTTCGAAGTTAACATTAATTGTTGAAAATTACATTAATAAAATTATTTAAATTGCACTAGAAAATCTACAAATCATTCTAAAATTATACCTTGCTAACCATCTCGTATCGTCATTTTTTTCCTTTTTACTTGTTTGGATCGGGATACTCCCATGGCTTCGACACTTCAAGTATCTCTCTTCTGCGGTACGTCAGCGCTCTTCGTCCATTTCACGTCCAGTTTCTTCTTGTACATCTAGCCTCTGGATTTGCTATTTCCAACTTTACTACTGAACGTTCACTGAAAGATTTCACTCAGTACTTTATGCGTAAATCGGTCTTCTGGCATTCTTAGATTATGTTCATGTAATCTTAGTTACTAACATAGGAAAAAAATTGGTTAAATGAGACGAAGTTATGCTTGGTCTTCTTGAGAGGGTATTACCAAAGAATCCCGGAAATTAGTCCTTTTTAAATCAATTTCTGAAGTATTGACTCTTTTTTTCCAAAAAAAACTAAATTGATTTTGAAAGATTGTTATTTTATCTGGTACCGCAGTTTTAAACCTTTGAAAAACTAAGTGTATTTTATACTAAGGTTACACCGTTGGTCGTTGGCAGATTTGTAAAATTTTCAAACGATAGATTCTATTAAACAACCCAAATTGTAAATCATATAATCATACAGAAAATAAATCAATACATAATCTAGTCAGAAGTCAGTTTTAAAAATTTTAATTTTAGTTAAATTAAAATCATTAAAAAATAAATCCGGGAACGTGTTTTGTGACAAAAATACCTCAGTTTTTATATTTATTTAAGGTCTTACGAACTAAAATATTAAAAAAAAATTAGTTAGGCGAATAGAAAGCAACTTTAAAAAAAGGTTTACCTTAATGTTTATTTAGTTTGTATGTTTTTTTTTCTTATTTCGATTCATTTTATTTTTGCAAGCATTTTATTTTTAAAGTTCAAGAAACTTTGATTGCCTTCCATTTTGTCAAAAACTGAATCTAAAGTCACATACTGTTTTAGAGGGTTAATAAAGTTATAAACTTTTCAAATAATAATTATTTATTTTTCTCTTCTTTTTGCCGTTTTTTCCTCCTTGAGTTCGGTTTTTATAAATATGTTTTATTATTTTTTTACATTATCTCTACAAAGGAGGCCCTAAGGAGAGCAATTCCCCTCAGGGCCTGTGTCATCTTTGGGGATGCTTTATAGAGGGTATTTTCTAGGAAAGGAAGACGTAGAAGTTCCTTGTGAGTAACAAGGTATGAGGTGGGTGTAGGAATCTGGGGACATTGCGACCAAGAGTCACAGAGATATGAATTTTGAAGATTACCCTCCCAATGCGGTGAAAGGTGATATTCTGCTGTTCTGAGAGAGTTCTGCTGGAGAGGTCAAATCCGGCTCGATCTGGCCTGCAACTCAGTTGTTGGGCAGACGCATCCACTGCATCCATCCGGACAAACCTCACACCATGAACACCTACTCAGTCACCAAACGTGGCGAACCACTTTGGGTGACCTATGGCAGAGATAGCGGTACCCATTCCCTCCTCCGATATTAAAAATATCTACAAATTATGAAAATTTCTGTATATTTGGTTTCATAATATATATCAACGGTTATACAAGTTCTACCCAAACTAACGTTGAATGTAGATATTTTTCTTCACAAATGAAGTTAAAGCCATGAATGTTCCCAATTAAAACGCCACGGCACGCCCCTGTGTAGCTACCCTTTCATTAACATAGATTACTGTCGTATATTGGGGAGCTGGAGACTTAAGTGGTACCTAATTCTGATGAAGCATTGCTGAGGACAATATTATATTATTTACTTTGCTATCTAGTTTACAGGGTGACTCGTAACTAGAACTTATCTAGCACATATTAAGATTATCAATTTAATTATAAAACATTACTTTTTTAAGTTAATCTTCGCGTTCTGATAAAGTTCTATTCAAGTTCTGTATTATTTCAGTTTTATGAAGCAACCAGCATTTGGTGATAATATATTAAAATAACTTGAATAGAACTCACACAGAATGTGAAAATGAACTCAATTTTTTTTTTTGAATTGTTCAAATTTTTTTAACAACCCATCGTAAGACTAGACTATGTAGGAACAAATGAAAATCAATGATTTCTTTGAAAATAACAGCAATTCAATAAATGAAGAAATTAACTTTTAGTCATAATATTTATTGAAGATTTACACTACACAGATTAAAAAAATAATGCCATTTTTATGCGAATACCGCCCTGAGTTTTCAAAGTTTGTCAGCAATACAAATAAATTGATATGCTAAAAATTTTTGTTGGTGCACATGAGTGTGATTAATTAGTATATAATATTTTATTCCTCGTTAAATATGCATATTTTTCCCGTCGCTAGTTAGGTACGTACCAGCCACGTTCAAAACCGAGTCAAAAGTTCTTTTGGCGTCTCCACCTCATAAAGCTGGTTGAGTGGAGGTAAAATTGGAGTTCATGTCTGAAGAGCCACAAAAGCCTATTCAAAGGGCCGGCTGCAGCACACAAACCGCGATGTCCCGATCCATGTTAGCGACCCGTCCGTGTACGCGCAATTTTCAACGGAGCTACTGCCGTGAAATTCACACTTATCACTCGCTCAACGTGCCATATGTAAATGGAAGTGGTGCCATCTAGGTATAATACTTTTATGAGGAAACCGGGTGGAGTTTTGTCCATATAAACTTTTTCCCCTATTTCCTCTCTGGATTTGACACTACTGCAAATATTTTTTAATATAACATAGATATAATCC
Source organism: Limnephilus auricula (assembly GCA_951813805.1). Classification (NCBI taxonomy): domain Eukaryota; kingdom Metazoa; phylum Arthropoda; class Insecta; order Trichoptera; family Limnephilidae; genus Limnephilus; species Limnephilus auricula. The sequence goes on from OX638408.1 coordinate 8,735,414, forward strand.
ACTATCGTGTCGGTACGTTTTGCTTTTTTGATAAGTTATTTCTTATAGGAGATATGGCCCTCCAAAAATCGTTAAAATTGTCTGGTTTGAACGCGTCAACATACGGTCAGAATACAAAGAAGTTAATGTACGCGAATCGTACAGACGTAGAGTATTGTCTTTTAATACAGTTAGGGAATACAATACCTATTAAAAAGTATTATCAGCCTGAGGTGCAGTTGTCCCTTTAACTAAGTATTCGGGGGAGTAAGAGCGACAGTGACAGCTACAGTTTGGTAAAATACCTGTTGCTAAAATTTCTCGGTGACCGGGTTTTCTCTTAATAGGTTACGTTGGTGCAAGGTCGTTATATATTCTAAATTGGAAACAACATATCCATAACACTACTAACAAAATTCGTAAATCTATATATATTTTTTCAAACCAACACGTAATTTCCTTGACCTTAAACTTTTAAAATCTACTTTAAAATAAAATGTTCTCACTATGCCAATCACGCATAGAATACGGAATTTTAGCCTGGGGTAATACTTAGTGCCCTCGACCCCATTATTGAAGCACAAAAAATAATCATAAAAGTAATTCTCAAGCTTCCTCTTTCTACCAGCACTGATAGTATCTTCAATACTATCAATGTTATGGACATAAAACAGCTATTTGCAAGTTCCATCTAAAACTAAGTTGCACGTAGACAATAACAAAAATTTAAAGAGGATCAAATCCAAATAAAACAAAATATTAGAATCATGTTCTAACTTACTTAATTATTATTTTAATATCAATTATATATCATCTTTTTCTACATTTGTAAGAACCAATCCAATCACCGTTCTTTTTTATTGTATATAAATTAAAATGTTTGTTACCTCAATATTCATGTAATTAACTATGTAGACATTTATGTACCTCTATGTCTGTCTCGACACATGTATATCCTAGTGAGACAGGCAATAAAAAAATCGTATCTAATTAAACTTTACACAGACAAATAATTTATTTTTTTATAAAAAATATTGAACCCTTCATGTATATATTGCGCAGATTGTTTTTCAAAACTCGTCAAAAATATTTTTTAAACCGATTTCCGGTCACCCTCTACATACATTCAGTTGAATTACCTTACTAAGGGCATACTTCAACAAGACGGGTTACAGTAAGGTTATGATTAACCGTTCGTTTGCGTTTCGCCCTTAAGTGCCACCACCTCGTAGGTTGAGAGTTGCGCGGAGAGTTGATCGATTTTACGGTCCAAAAGTGACACAACTTGATTTATCCCGGTTCGCCAAATTGACCCTTACAGCGTCCGACCTCTGTGAAATTCGGTGATATTTTGATATGCATGGTAATAACGCTGTTTCCGTGCAAAATGGATATATGCGTGATGTAAATTTTAATGACTTGAGTGGCGTGTGGCACATTTGGTCCTGTCACAGAGAGATCGGATGTAAACAAGTTGAAGATAAAATACATACAAAAGAAACTACCATATATACAGCATTCCCAAAGAAGAAATTAGCCCCGAAGGAAATTATTTTCTTCAGCGCCTTCAGTGTGGAGTTATATTAATTAATAATATTGTTATTAAGAGGCTAGACTTTGAACCACACGCGGAACACCCGCGTCTGTCATTCTGTCCCGCTCACAATAAGCCCACGCACACTTACAATACATGCGAATGCGAAATGTGCGAGTGAGACAATGCTCAAATTTACCTACAGAAATCGCTCGAAAAGGGGTTTATGGAGAATACACTTTTCTACACCAAAACTTTGACGAAATTGAAATTTTTAAAAATATATATTTTTTTAGAAAGAAGAAGCTACGTCGGTAGCTTTTTATAATTTTATAATTCTTTATGAGAGTTGAGTTAGCAGCACTTTTTCCTTAAATAATATTTTTTGATAAATCGTACATGTTTGACAGTGAATGTTTACGTTAATACGAAACGCATCAAAAATTCGAAAACATATTGACATAGTTTTCACCCTCTATAAGGCAATATAAAAAAAATATATTCATTTTGTGCAATTTTCGACGTAGAAAAGTGTTTTTTCCCGGGCGTCCTTTTTGTATGGGCCGAAAAGCGAAGTCTATCATCTTAAGAACCCCTTTCACTAACTTCTTTCGATAAGTTTAACGGAACTTGGAAAAACGTTATATTTAAAAAAAGCGATCTTTTCATCTCATCCTTACTAAAATCTTAACACTTTGATAATGTATGTATAGAGTAATGGTCCCATGATCGATACTCTGTCACAACTTAATCTTATTATTTTTTGTGTCTTTTTTTAAAATTATTTTCATGTTCTTTAAATATTGATGGTTCTCTTTCAATAATCAATTTGATTATGTTTGCTCGTCTGCTTAACTTTCGATATTGATGTTTTAATATATATATTTTTTAATTAGACAAAAATATTATTATGTTGTACGCCACTGCTTAATTTATGCCAACCCCATGCTACTAACTTCATTCCGGCCTCATTTTAGTGCCAAACTTGATGGCATATATCGGGTGACATTTTCTATTATGAAATAACCGAAGATCCTTTGATAATTATACTAGATTTTACGCATGTGCTTTATACCTTGAACGCCGAGCGTAATTCTTCAGTAGCAATTACTTTACTCCGGTTTACGGGGGTTAGGGATGCTACCAAATAATAATTATAGTACCCAACCTACCTGCCTCCCATTGGACTCCCATTCCGTAGGCCGCGGGTTCGAATCCGGAGTGCGCAAATATTTTTTTTATTTTTTTATTTGTGTTATTTCACAATTAATTATTTAAAAATATTACATAATATATTTGCGGCACGTTCCAGAGTGGAAGATACTCTTAGTATCGCCCTGGTGTAAGATCACAATTCAGAATTGAAACGTTGCTTGAAAGGCGTGTTTAGTGACTAGATCTAAATAGGCAGGTACTTCCCTACTTTCCTCTTGTTTGTCTCCTTCCCTTCCCCACATACCTTCAGCCTCATAACATACCCCAATTGGAGATGCCATAGTCTCACTGGCTCCAGACGGGAGCAGTTGGGACTCTTGTGAGGTATTCACTATTAAAATTAAAATAAAGTAGTTTACATTCCTATATGTTCCTAGGCGTTTATTAGCAAAAAATATTTCTCATAATTAATCATAGCATTCTACGAGATCAGATAGGTCAGTTGAATGGTGAACCGGAGACGGAGGATGATTTCCATAATATATGTTCAGTGTTCACTCACATGAAGAAGTGGCTTGGGGCCCAGCACTCGTTGACTAGGAGATTTTCAAAATTCTGCGACAGGTTATCTACTTTTGTCTATTATTTTGTGAAACGCTGTTCAAGTTCTTGATTTTTTTATGGCAATGGGGAAGTTGAGTCCTTTTATTATTTTTTTTATCAATGTTCACATGCAAACTTAAATACTAGATTTTTTTTAAAGTTCCTTTTTGCAATTAAATTATTCTACAAGTTTGAATTTTATTAAGCCCGCAAAAACGCCCGGTAAGAGACGAGAGAGTGTGTGACGTCACCTGGTCCCCGTTTGTGTGAAATATTAGGGTACGGACTAATAAAATACATTTAAAAGTAGATATTAACTAGTACTAATCAATTCAGTTACCGGAATTTCGAAAAAAAAGTGCATTTGAATGGTTATTTTTAATTTAAAAACACGAAATGTCATTTTTCACCAAAACAATAATGCAATAGTTCCTACATAGCGGTCGATGAAAAATGACATTTCGTGTTTTTGATTTTTAAAAATAACCATTAAAATGCACTTTTTTCGAAATTCCGGTAATTGAATTGATTAGTAGTGGTTAATATCTAACTACTACAACTTTTTAAATTTATTTTTTAGTCCGTATTAAGCGTGTCCCAGTTTTGTAAATATTTACCTTTATATTTTACACAAACGGGGACCAGATGACGTGCGACGACGTCACACGGTCTCTCGCGTCTTACCGGCGGTTATGGCGGCTAATAAAATTCAAACTTATAGAATTAATTTCATTATATAAACGAATTTTAAAAAAAAAGTGGTATTTAAGTTTGCATGTCATCTACATTTACATTTTTTTTATTAGTCAATATATATTTCACTCAACTTCCTTATTATTTCTACCTTCCTTATTAACTTATTGAAAATAGTGGAAAGCTTTAGTTTAAGGAAATATATAATTATGTGATCCGATAGAGATTCGTCTCAAAGGGGATCTTTTGAAGACTGACTATTTTGATTTCAGTATTTATAATTAGTATTCCGTATGGTAACAAGTAAGCATTATACCTACCACAGAAATTAAGTGATAAAGATGAGTGTAAACATAACGCTTACTAGGGCTCTATAAACATATCGGTTCAACGCTGTTCGGTTCGTCGAACTCTTAAGAAAACAACATCTGGCAAAATAATTATGTACGACGCTGATGGCTACTTCTATAATAGTGACTGACTATTGGCTTATGGTTAGGGAGTAGGTACTGATCAAGTAAACAGAGATGATGAAATATATATCTGTTCGGGATGTGTTAAGCCTACATGGAGAAAAATCAATTTTGATCCTCGTGATAATTTATCAGGCCATATTTATAAAACATTCGTTTTGCAAATATATTTTATCTAGTTGCCCTGATAATACAACATGACGATACTACGAAAAAATACGTTGTACCCACAATGTGTACGTACTAAATTTGTTCTAATAATTAATGATAATAATTTATTCTTACATTTTCCCGACAATAAACACTGAGACCTGTTAATTTGTTCGTAAGAACTTCAGTCCCGTTTTTAACCGTTTTACGAATAAAACGATCGTATTTTAGAATAACATTTTTCTCCGTGTATGAATAAGAGAAACAACGCATTCTCCAGTCCTAAAGAGTCCTAAATTCTCCAGTCTTTCAAAGTAAATATCAAGTCTTCTCTTCTCTAATCGTCTCTTTAATGTAATATCAATATTATTGGAGGGTAGCAAATGTAAAATCATGCATGTCGTGCAAAGTCGTCTCATCTTCAAGCTCAAGCTTTCTAATAAAATTGAATTTATTGGAAGTGATCTGTCAGGTAAGTATGTTTTCTGAATCTGTTTGTAAATAATAAAATTAGATAGAACCCAAGGATTCATAATAAATTGTACAGCGCCCTTGAGGGGATTTTTTCACAAAAACGGTGCTCTACAATTTATCCAATTATTATTATTATTATTAACGGAGATAGGTCTTGAACTATTACAAGCATGAAGAATCATGCACAAAAGTATCGCCAACATCGTTCAATACTACTACTGAAAATCGTATCTGACACCCCGCCCCAACCTTGTTTCTACCTACACACTAAACGCATAACTTTGAGAGTCCGTGTTCTTTGGTCGTAGCATGACGGCACGCCTCTATACCATATTTCAATTTGTTTCTATTAGGTATATATTGTTACGCCAATGGTTTAAGGCTCCGTCAAACAGGAGGCGTACTTACGCGCGTCAAGGCGTTAAAACGTCCCAGACGTATAACGCTGCGTTGTGTTGTACTGAACACGTCGAAGCTGTTCAAACAGAAAGTACGCGACGTTACAGCGCTTTGATGCCTGTTTGAAGGAGTTTTTACGCTGACGCATTGACGCGCGGTAATTACGCCTTCTGTTGACGGAGCCTTTACCGTTTTGGTGAACTTCAAAAAATTTGACCTCACTGAAACAATCGTGTTCTTTGTTACTAACTGTGACAATGTTGGCTTTGATTCCGTGAATGAACAAATGTCGTTACTTTTTCTGTCGTTTTTTTTTTTGTTTTTATTCTATTTAAGCAGTATTATTTTAAATTAATGATTTGCAACGCTATTTTCGTGAAATATTTCCGTGAGGTCCTTATTTATTTTTTTAGAAGAGATACAAACATTCCCGCGTTATGATGAACGCGACAATAATATTGTATTGATCGTGTTGCCGTCGTCATAAACGTTAAAATGTTGCTTGTGCTTTGATGGATTACTTAGCCAGCAGAGGATTGAACCCCTGAATCCCTCAAAGGAAACCCGCTGTTTCGAAGCTAACTCTCCCACTAAACGATCATATCTGTGATCTGAAAATAATTGCGAATCTTGACAATGAGAGATGTTCCGGACACAAAAAATTCTGTGCAAACAGCAAGAAGCTAGAGCTCACTGTTCAAGGGTTGTTGCTTTACACGTACAAAATTTATGCTTTATGCTATGAGTAATGAAAATGACTTGAAAGCTGTGCCAAATAGTCTCTTGTTCAAGAAAATTACAAATGTAAATTTCAAAGTTATAAATGAAAATGAATGCATTATTTTATGAAGATGCCAGCTCGTATTATAATTTACTTTCGTGATAGCATCGCTTTGCAGGGTGGAAGTAAGTAAGTTTATCAGTAACGCTCTTGCAAGATTTCACTTTGGTGTGGCTTTGAAATTTGTTTCGTCATAATAGCCAGGTTCTTTCCTACCTTTCCCCTACAACATTTTCTAACTAAGAATACTATAAGTGAAAATCATTTGATTAAGTGTGCTGCGAGAATCTAATTCAAACTCTGCTGGGTGGTTTTTAAAGCAATACATAACATGGCGCCAACCTACCTGTCTGAACTGTACATTCTAAATACTCGGTAAGCAATCCTTCGATCAGCATCTTCAACAGCCATAATATGTATGTGATAATGACTCCCATTACCTAAGCGCAATCCCAATATCAATTTCGGAAACCGGGCTTTTGCAGTAGCAGGCCCAACAGCTTGGAACAAACTCCCTCTACATTTGCGAAAGACAGCACACCTGAGTTCAGAGCAACACTAAAGACTCACATTTTCAAATTATCGTATCCAGAATAACTAACTGCATATATTCAATAATGTTTCATTATTCAGTTCGTGGGATTAACTTAGATCAATTTATCTTTCTTCTTGACTACCCTCTTTTACGATTAACAATTTATTATGCATAAACCTTTTTTATTTATTTTTATTTCTTTATGTGGATTAAATGTATAAATGAATTTGTAAACCGGCCTTGAGGTGATTTCTTACGAAAATGACGCCATAGAAATCGTCCAAACATTATTCTTATTATTGAATTTTGAGAATAAGTAATAATTAAAGAAATTTCATCGTTCTGTTGCGTCCCTTAATGCCGACGATTCCTAAGTAAACACCGTCGGTTATTTGTAACTCTTCCTCCTCTGAAGCAGCGCTGAACACCGCGAGTGACTGACTGCGAGTGTTTAGATTTATATCGATGAACGGAAATATCCGACCAGAACGACGTAAAGAAGATGGAAGATACGCAAAAGCGGTGTTGATGAACCCTTTTAGAGCCGTGATGAAGCTTCCCAGGTGAGTTATAGGAGCACTTATTTCATCATTTTCACTCTGACGTCATTCAACATTTCCAGATTTCATCATTTGTCACTTATTTCGACATTTTCCTTTTTTCTTATTACCCACCTCGTTATTTTTTGTCCCAGATTTACATAAATTGACTGAAAAAACGCCGTAAAGTGAGATTTATTTTTGGGCAAGTTTGACAACTTTTGTACTTCTGTCACACTGTGCTAGATTTGTAAAGGAACATACTTTGATATAATAATATATAATGTGTTGAAAATAAAGCTTTTTATTCGACATGAGCACAATTTCACTATCATCGTCAATGCCAATGAGGTCAAATCGAAGATTAAAAATTGTTTAATCAAAAAACTTAAACTTGAACTTGATGAAGTTGTAGATTGTAGCACTAATGACAACCCTAAGGTTTAAGGCCGATTCTAGGAACCGTCTCTACTTGAAGTCACCTGTTGTCCCCCTTCAATGCCTTATACCAGAGGTGTCCGTAAATTAAAGGTCTTCAAGGTGCTGTGGTAGCGAGGAACGATTTTACGCGCAATCCTGCAATACTAGCGGATAACCTGATTCCCTTCAGCCAAATCGCCACCACGCTGTATTCCCTGCGACGCTTAGTCTCGGCGTGGCAGCCGTTCGCCATAGGGCTTTCACTCACCGCGCCCGCCAGTTTTTTGTTCTTTGCAGATCGACGGGTGATATTTCGGGAGCTCTGTGAAATGATCCATGATGTCAGTAGGACCACTATTGACAAGATTTTGATAGAACATTTGGGATACCACAAGGTCTGCGCAATATGGGTTCCAACAATACTCACCGAAGACCACAAACAACAACGGATTGAAGCAGCCTACGAATTTCTTGAGTACTAGGACATCGATGGCGAGGAATTTTTGGATTCAATTGTGACTGGAGACGAGATCTGGATACACTACACGAAACCAAACACAAAATAACAATCCCGTCAGTGGCGTAGTTTAAAACTAATTACAGAGCGTAATTCTCACCTGGCGGGTGCGGTGAGTGGATTCTCTATCGCAAACGACTGCCACGCCGAGACTTTTATTATATTATATAATTTATTATTTCTAATTAAAATTACTGATAACGAAAAAAGAAAAAAAGAAAGCTAAAAGCGAACAAATGAGGTGTCAAATCAACTTTTTGTGATTTAGACTTTGCACCACAAGCGGAACGTTTAGATATTTCATTGTCTGTCATTCTGTCTCGCTCCAAATAAGCTAACACACACTTACGATACATGCTATTGCGAATCGTGCGAATAGGACAACTGCCGTAAACTCTCGTATTTACCTATATGTACAGAAATCGCTCGAAAAGGGGTTCGGGAGAAAAAAAATTTCTACACCCAAACTTGTAATTTAAACACAAAAATATGTTCTCGGAAGGAGAAGCTATGTCGGTGTCATTTTATAATTCTTTATGAGAACTGAGTAAGCAGCACTTTTTCTTAAATATTTTTTTTCCAATAAATTATACATGTTTGACAGTGAATGTTTACGTTAATAAGAAACGTATCGAAAATTTAAAAAATACCGACCCAGCTAGAAAGCAATATAAAAAATATATATTTATTTCGTGCAATTTTCGACGTAGAAAAGTCTTTTTCCGGGCGCCCTTTTTGTATGGGCCGAAAAGCGAAGTCTCTCGTCTTAATTCGTTATGTTTGTCTGTAATAGTTACGTTTGACATTATTAAGTACATTTCCGTTTTGCATCACCAACGGAAGAATATTTCTAGTGCGATCCTGGAAGCAACTTACACTCTCCATTTCCAGTTTCCGTTCTACTTTCTGATTCCCATATCACCCTTATGCACCAACGTCATCTTGTGAAAGAGGTCAACATAATATTAATTCTGTGTCTATTCGATAGCGGACAAAGCACGACCGGAAGCCGTGTAGCGCGTGTATCGGAAGCAAATGTGTGACAGATGCGATTAAGTCGCAGCAGCTGGGATCGTCAACCTATGCACACGTGCTGATCATAATACACGACACGTACATACTATCCTCTCGTGGAGTTATTACATCCTAGCAAACATCACGTCCTTAGCTTCTCGATGATTATATTGATTACCAACTACTGTCTTTATCGTCACATTGAACTTCCGTTCCCTTCTTCACTATTTGGATGTCAAACTATTGGTTATGTCATAGTTAGGTTTATTTATTTATGACATGCCCTAATGGTCTTTTGCATACAATTTTATAAGTTGTTTGTATCACTGTTACTGTGAATACCAACATAGAAAATATAATATAAATAAAGAAAAAAACGAGTGTGCTTTAGATCACACGAATGAAGTAAAACTTATATTTCATGCACTGGCTATGAAAGGAAAAAACGAGACCATGGCGTAGAGTTGTACGCTAGTTGGCATCTGACAAGGGTTTTATATAACATTATAAATGTGCCTAAATTATTGAAAGTCTTTTGCAGCTCTCAAAACAAAGCCACGTTTTATTAAGGGGTGTTGTTTTTGCGGATGGACAGGAAAATGACTGTTACGAGAATGTATAACGTGCAAGTGGTAGGAATAGTCTGACGGGAACCCCATTGTAAGACACGAAACTGCATAATTTAACTTTGGCATATCTTGAGTCGGAATATGGTATGAGACGTTGTATAGGTTACGAATGTCGAATGAAGCACGGAGTGTTGTGTTGTAGACAGTTGTGTGGTGTTACATCCTCTCTCGCTACAACTGTCGAGGAAGGGTGTAATTGTTAGTTTATCCAATTTCTCGACCAAATGAATCACGTACTAGAGTCGGGTCTTGTTGAGATTTCCCACTGTTCACTGTACTCAATTGTTACTGGGAACCTACGAGACTTGGGTACACTACACAACAACAGAGACAAAGGGACAATCCTGTCAGTGACGTCATTCAGATTTGCCGAAGCCGTTTAAGTTTAAAAAACGAATTACAGAACGTAATTCACACTTGGTGGATGCGTCGAGTGAAAGCTCTACCGCGAACGTCTGCCACGCCGAGACTAAGCATCGCAGAGAGTGCAGCGTGGTAGGGATTTGGCGTGGGGAAACTAGGCTATACGCCAGTGTTCCGATCGCGCGTAAAATCGTTTCTCGCAACCGCAGCATCTTGGAGGCCTTATTTTACGGACAGCCCTCGTAAATTATGTTCACTGGAAAGTCATCAATGAAATGAAAATAAAATGAACTATTGACAATACAACTTTTTTAAGTGATTACTGAACAAAATTTTCAACTACCTAGATTCAATAGGATTATGGCAATCCTAATTTGATGAAGAAAGTAGAGTGTTAAAGAATGCAAGTATAATTAAGGCTGGGAAGTACGAGTACCTGGGCTTTAGCTCAGATAAATCGATAACTACACAATATCGGATCGATAGGCACAACGGACGGATTTCCCGAGCAAGGTTGCACTGTTGATAGCCGAACCGATATTTACAGGTAAATATAAAAAAACTCGATATACGCTGGCAACACTGAGGGCATATCGAGTTTTATACGGTTAATATGGATTTACATTTATAAACGTCAGACCGCAACGAAAAATGAAAAATACTAATAAATAGACTACTTCGAATTCAAATACTCACTTTAATATATTGGCACTTCGCATATATACTTTTTTTCACTAATGTTAATTAGTTAATGAGGTCTTTAGTCATATTTGAACCACATTCGTTTCTCTAAGATCATACGGAATAGATAGCTTCTTGGGTGATTTATTTAAGTATATGGATCGCGTACGCGATTTATTTCAATTCTAAGAGCTTCGTTAGTTCAGCTCCATTCCTTAATATAGGGCAATTCCTTGACATATGGTTTTATTAATCGACTGTGCCAGACTTCCTGGCCCTTCATATCCAGTCATACGGTATGAGCCATTTAAACGAAGAAATGTTTTGATTCTGAATGGTGGTCCATCACCAAGACGAAACTGAGAGTATATACCACTTAGCGGTGCATATACATCATAGTTGTTATTGCATTGTGCTGAACCGACCAGAATATAACGACCGGCTGTGTGTTCGCTGCTTGGTGCCTTCTGTCGAAGGAAAGCCGGCGAGATAGAGTTAGCGTTAGTAATGCGGATAGATAGCGAACGATCGACTGTACGCATATCTAGGTATCTACAGCATGGCAATAACATGAAGTGGGCTCCATATTATAAGGCTGCAATGTCGCCATAAACCATTTATCGTATCACGGCTTTATCAGACGCCATATTTCCTCTATGGTCTACACACTGTTCATGGCAAAACTTCTGTTATATTTATTTAAAAACAGCTTACTGTCATAAATCTTTTGATGTTTATATCAACGAATTTTAAAGGTGAGAGAGGAAAAACATCTTTTTATAAAAATAACATAAAAAAATAATAATTAATGAATTTGAGTTTAAGTACATAAAAGTTAAGAAAAATCAAAAGCAAAAAAAAAAAATTTGTATGAAATTGTTTTTAATAGAGATATACATAATTACGAAACAAAAAATATAAATAGACTTTATTGCCGCATATGAGAAAATCAGTAACACAAAATGCCTTTTGTATTGAGGGGCTAAAAATGTATGGTGAAAAGCCTGAAAGTTTGACGAATGAATGTATTTAAAAACAGATGTTTTGCTTATTCTAAAATATAATTTTTGAAAATTAAATATTACCTTGTGCGTATTTGTTAGTATACGAACGCAGTATTAGACAACTCAGTAAATAATATTTTTTTTTTAAATACATAATATATGTATATTTTTTTACAATTACATTCTATGTAATCATAATAAGGTTTTTTTTTATTTAATATTTAAAGGTTTTTATTACAATAAATACACAATTTTTACATTTTATACAGTGGTAAAATAGTGGATAAGAATAGCTTTTCCTCACCATAAAGAGACAAGGCTCTTGTGTTTGGTGAGGGAATTTTAGTTCAATTATATTTCAATTATACAATATCATGTATGAAAGTAAATACATAATACAATATGGCAAAAAACTAAAGGTGTGTACTTTAGTTTTTTTTCCCTGTAGTTTACGATGTTGAATTCTTTAATTAAGACTAGTTAATCTGTTGGTTTGTGGAGCAGTAAAAACTCAAAAACAAAAGCAGTAAAATTTAGAAATTAATATTTTTGGTAAATTTGTTTTATTGTGTGCCTACCCATAGATACCCTTAATGAAGTCTATTATGATAAAGATATACAATCCATCTCAATAAACGTAAATGTTTTGTATTTATCATAAATTTTGTGGTATTTCTGAACCACCGTGTATAATTTGTAACAGGATCATAAAATACAATGTGAAAGTTTTCTGTGTCATTCGAGATTTACTCGAAATGCGCAACACAGTAAATTAAATTAAGCACCCGCTCTTATCCCGACATGAATTCGGTGCAATTTTCCATTCCACCGTCGCCTTTCCGCGCCATCTGTAACGATAGTAAAAGGCACACGGTTCGCTTTTGTAATGATATTATCTGTGCCGATAAAGGTCTGTGCCGCATTCCGCCCGACGTACTCACTACTTGCTGCTTACTCCTTTGGGGTGCGCGGTGATGGGACGAAATAAGGGAAGGGACAAATCGACAAATTCTGCTGAAACAACTCCTTAACTCTAAGCCCAGTATTTTAGTGTAATTTGGTAGGCGGGTATGGTTTTTTTTTATTGGATAACTAACAATCCTGCCATAGGTCACCCCACTATGTTTGTCGACTTAGCAAGGGTGCCCAGGTTCATGACGTGAGATTTGCCTAGGTCTTGGCGGCGGATGCCTGATCCGGATGCCGGATCGGAAGAGACTAGTTGAGGAAGACCTTTTGATCTCTCCAGCCCATCTCGACCCATCATTTTTCATCGCAGTGGCAGGAATGGATTCATATGTCCGTCACCACTGGACACACTGATTCCTAGATTCCATCCCTCATGCCCTTATCCTTTCCAGTACTTCCTCTCCTTTCTCCACTCCAAAGATGATATATGCCCCGAGGTAAATTGTTTTCATCGGGACAAATAAGAAGTGAAATCAACCTGGGCTGCTTTTGTTCTTCGATTTACATATAGAGCAGTTAATTTTAAATAAATTAAATGCTGATTAAACGGCGAACAAAATTTCCGACCGTTGCAAGTGACCATCCATGGAGTGAATATTATCGTCGTGAGTTTCACTCTCTTTTTAGATTAATGTCTATGTGCTGTACCAATTGTCCATGCCACATGCCGCTTGTGCTAGTACTCGCTACTCGCAATTCGCTACTCGCTTATGTGCGGTGATGTGATGACGGAATGGGGTGTGATAAATAGATGTCTGTTGAAACAACCAACTGTCCTTCTGTTTAAAACACCGAGCGACTTTTGTAAAACGAGAACAGAAACCAACATGGTTGGACGCGACAATTCGTTAACTAATTTGATTAAAGCACACATTCCTCGGGGAATGCCATCTCTCGGAAAACCTCTAAAAACCACTAACCAATTCAATTCACTTAGAAAAACTAACTTGTGCGGAAAATAAATAACGTAAAGATGTTTAAGTCTGATATAAGGTTGTTAGGATTTTTTTAAATGTGGTTGTGCTACACCAATGTCTATATAGAATAATATAGTATGTGTAGTAAATAGCGAGATAAGGCTGGCCGTTCCAAATATTTGTAAAATAATTTCCAAATTTCAATGAAGATAACAAACATATTTGAGTTAGTAAACAGCAATCTGGTAGTTAAGAAAAAGTATGTGAAATATGTTTATATGTTTAATACAGTGAGAGAAATGATCGTAAGCGATTCGCTGACCGTACGCCTAATGCCGGAATAAAACATGTTGAAAATCATAAAAAAATATCTTACTAATACTATAAACGCAAAAGTTTGTATGGATGTATGTATGTTTGTTACTCTTTAAATCAAAATTTAATAAATGGATTTTAATGAAACTTTACAATAATATAGCTCATACACCAGAATAACATATAGGCTATAATTTATAAAGCTAGCTATTTATTTTCAATATATTGAAAATAATATCGTCAAAATTTGAGAATGACATTTTGCAAAACAATGATTGTTAAATCAAAATTCTATTTTGAAAAATATTTAAATTAGTAAATTTATTTGAAGTACTCGCCTAATACTTTGAGTCGAATCAAGAATTATACATATTTTAAATAAATAGGTTAAGAATTTTGGTATAAACGTAGATGGGACCTAGGAAAAGAAAATAGATTACTCGAAGTACTAATCCTACGCAGACGAAGTCGCGGCCAGAAGCTTGTGTACAATACATTATTCACAATGTGTTTAACAAAACTGTTTTTTTTTTGCACAAGAATACGAATTCAAAGGGGAGTTCAATGAAAAGTACATAGATTTTTAAAACAAATTAGATACACTTGACATAGTTAATTGAAGAATATTTCATAAGTATATTTAGAAAGATACACATACAAGAGTTAGAGAGTTCCAAGGAAAAATTATGTCACCGGTTAATTAAGCTGCTGAGAAAATATCCCTTAAGAGCTTTTGAGAGATGCCTTTGGAGAGACTGGAAGGGAGACTTTTTGACCGCTCCAGCCGGACTCTCTCGACCTATCGCCTTGCACCACTGTGGATGGATTCAAGCGCTCGTCACTCCTGAACACATGAACCAACAGATTCATTCATAACCCTTATACCTTTTTTCTTCCCAGATCTTCACCTTCTTCATTTCCCTTAAACAACTCTCCACACAGCAACCCACATGGAGAAAATGTAAAAAAAAAACTATTGTCAATTTTTGGTGTGATGTACCAAACTTATACCTTCATTGCGTTGGTGAACATACAGTTGTCATATCATAGATTAAATAATGTTGCCTGGGCTCGGGGTTCTCTAACTGCACTGCAAAGCCACAATATGCAAACATGGCCGCCATTTGACCACTGCCATTTGCATTGTTCGACACGAGGAACTATATTATTTCAAAACGCCTAAAGCTATGCATGTTGACTGACAATCAGTACGAGACCGAGAGATGATGCAATTCGAATAATGGTTAGCAACAGTTTTCCGACCGCTGTGAAAGTTGCTGGTTCATTTACTGAAATGGTAGCGGAATTAACAAAGGTACAAAAGCTTAAATGCACGTCAAAGGAGTTTGTCGAATTTCGGTTGTCTGTGATGATTAATGTGAAATATTTGTGCGGAATGCAATGTAATGCGTAAAATTATTCACGTTCAATGAACTTTTAACCGCTTGAACACATAAGCTTGTTTTCACGATAATTTAACGTAGGTAGACATAGGAATGACGTATGGCCCGTACCTGAGTTATTATGTTCATAATCATATCTGATACTGTTACGCCATTCTTCCATGGAGCTACGTTCAAGCGACGCGATCTGTATTTTCCATACTAGTATTAGTGTTTGAAATCGCCGTTAGGCGCTGCACTAGCAAAATAGTATGACAGGTAGCGCTTTCTCTTCATATAAAAGTAGCAACTGAGGTTTCTTGGGCATCTACTAAGAATGTCTGATTACTAAATTCCGAGGGAGATACTGACGGCGATTCCAGAGGGTAGAGGACCAGTGGGCCGCCCCAGACAAAGTTAAGCGAGGCAACTCCAGAAACTGTGTGAGGAGAGGATGGGTCTGCCATGGACGGAGGTCGAACCATCAGCGCGAGACAGGGACGTATGGAGGAGCCTTGTCGATACTGTGGGTCCCTGACCCGAATAGGACAAGGGGATGAAGATGATGATG
The DNA here is from genome assembly GCA_951813805.1 of Limnephilus auricula. Classification (NCBI taxonomy): domain Eukaryota; kingdom Metazoa; phylum Arthropoda; class Insecta; order Trichoptera; family Limnephilidae; genus Limnephilus; species Limnephilus auricula. The sequence goes on from OX638408.1 coordinate 8,751,511, forward strand.
ATGATGAAGAACTGATTGTGGGAACCTAGCGTTAAATTAGGTCCCTAAATTTGTTTATTAATTGTATAACTTTTGTTTAAATCTGATAAATATTTAAAAAGTCTTAAGGGTAGATACCATATAAACCAGCTTGTAACCCAGACTGTAGCAGAGTAATCAAAACATATTCGATAAATAATTCCCCGCTGCGTTATTTCCTAGAAAATCACTCGATCAAAATCACCAGAGATTCCACTCATTGTTATTTTGGGTTGAATTTCTATTTCACGAAGTTTGTTTCTAAGCGAATCAAAATCATTATGGTTGCATTGGTTTGTGATAAATCTATAGTTAATTGATTCATTTTAATAACACGCAATATGTTGTCATTAATTGTTCACCCATGAAATAATTTGCTGTGTTGATTGAATTCTGGTAAAACGTGGCCATTGTTAATAATATTAATGTGTTGTTTAGTTGTAGATTTAATTATTTAACGGTTAAATTCAATAATATTATAAACATTATACGTATAAATTATATTGCGTATAAATTATATTGCGTAAATAATTTATGATAAGATGATTTATATATATTACAGTCTTTCTGAACACTCACTAGGAGATATAACAGACTTATGCTGAGTCGTTCAAGTATTTTTGGTATATTATTGTTGTAAATTGATTATATTATTACATTACTACTAGTTGTTATAAGAATAGTAGACCTATATATATATATATATATATATATATATATATATATATATATATTTTATTATTGTACAACAGATTTTTTTTTCCAATTATAGTACAATTTCACTGTCATATCAACATTTAGGTAGGTGACTCTTAAATAAATGTTTGAATTCATTCAAAGAACAGTCACATACATCGAAATTCTTTGCTACTTCATTTAACAGAACCACTCCCCTCGTCGTGCTATGCTTTGCCAGGACGTCGGTTTTGCCGTTAAGTATTTTGAATAAGTCATGGTATCGACTTCGGCTGTAGTGGTCTGGTACATATAAATCATAGAATCCCAAGAGGAATGGGCTATTGATAAAATTGTTCCAAAATTTGAAAGACATAATATCTAGACTTGCTTTCCGTCTAGTTTCCAGACTAACAGAATTAGTTTCCTCAAGTAAGTCGATATCGTGCATGAACCTGGGATAGGTTCCATGCTTCCGCATATAGACATACGTGAGGAGTTTCTTCTGGATCGGTTATTAAACTGCTTGCGTGTCCTAATGAACCCGAGAAGTTTGTAGCAAGACTGAGTGAACTGCGATATGTGGTCACAGAATTTCATTTCAAAGGACACCGAGATCCTTCCCGGATTTTACAAGTGACAGTGTATCGTCCTTTATTTTATAAAATATATTATAGATAGATTTTGGCGTAAACGTTACAACGATGAGCTCAAAGCTCTGTTTAAGAAACCAAAAGTGACACAATCTATAAAGTTGGGAAGACTTCGGTGGCTAAGTCATGTGGAAAGAATGACAGAGCATCAAGCACCAAAGTCCCTGCTAAAATCTAGACCTGTAGGGCGAAGGAGCCTGGGAAGACCAAAATTAAGATGGAACGACAACGTCCTCAAAGACCTACGTACCTTGGAGATTCCAAACTGGAGAGAACTGGTAAAAAACAGAGATGAGTGGAGGAAGACTCTCGAGGAGGCCAAGACCTACCAAGGGTTGTAGCGTCAATTGTGATGATGATGATGATGATATTATTTAGAGAACGAGTGTAAGACATGGTGAATTTGTATGCATTTATTCGATAGAAAACCAAAGCTTTGTAGCAAGACTCAAATATTATTTACAGTAATTCGACCCCCTTTACAAACAACACCAATATTTTATAAAAATATTAGGTAAAATTTTGTTGTCCTTGGACGGTGATATAATCGATCTTTTAAGTGAACGATTTATTCATTAGGATTATTTAATCAATTTAACGAAAGAAGTTGAATCCTCATTAGTCTTGTCAGAATCTTCTAAACATATAGCTAGTAGCTTCGTGCTCAATCGTCGTCAGCATTATGTTTTTGGTTTGATAAACAATCTTCGGAATTCCCCAGGGACCTAATCTTGTACCCATTGTTATTTTATTATTCATTATTGGGTTTGGCTAGTCACTAAATCGTTATCACCATTTTCTGTAGAAGAAGAAGACTCCATTCTTCTGTGGAATGGTTTTGATCAACTCTTAAAGTTCCTTTCTTTACCTCTTCAGTGAATTCCCACGTAAAATCTACTATATTAAAGACATGTTGTTGGGATTTGTTCTACATAAATAAATGCAAACATATTAATTTTGTCTAACATAAACGATATTCCACATGCAAGCGTTAATTAAATATTTTTTCTCATCTCCACTAGGGGGAAAATTTAACACCAGAATTACCCACTCGCAGAGTAGAGCAACTTGCGTCAGAAAAACATAATTAATCTCACGGAACTAACCGTTTTAATGTGCGAACACAATTCCACTGCATTCGCAACCGCACTTTGTACGGAGCCAACATGTGTATATAAATCAACATTATAAAATATAACACGTTATTATATTTCACGTGTTACGTTCAAACATTGCGAAATCGCGTTTCCTCTATGCGGTTTTTTGATATAATACGCAACCCAAATCCTCTTACGACTTTGTGTTAAATTTTCCGACTTTTTGCGAGGCACAACATAAAAAATTCAGTTTGTTAAAATCGCGTGGAACAACTTTCTATTTGATAGGTTTGTACTTTTTAACGTGAAATTTAAAACTGCTCGAGTTTTGCGGATAAAGCATTAGCTCGTAGACCGTAAAAATAAGTGGAATCCCTCAGTAGTAACTAATTCGGTGGTTCCCAAATGTTCACAACAGAGGGAGAGCGAAATTCTCTCTTTCTGGCATTATTATTATTTCCTCTCTCACAATGCTGTTTTTAAAATTAATCGACCAAATGTTTTTACACAAGCAATTTCGTGAGGTTTATATATTTTTTCACAAATAATTCAATATTGACGATTGTTTTATTTTATAGTGTTCATTTAACTAACGGAATATTATAATATAAATAAATTTCTTATTTTGGGTCAAAGCACGAAGCAGGAAGCTTGAAGAGAATTTTGGAACTGTTTTTTTACATTTTTGAGTCTCACCCATTACTTTTTCTGTCTGGAATATTTAAGGCACCTAACGCAAATCTTTTCGGCTCGCAGCGTCATTTCTATCATGATTTATAAAAGATACAATTTACTGTTAATAAATAAGGCGAGAAACCATATTTTTTTGTTTTTTTTCCTTTGGCGAAAGTGGGTAGTAAAAAAATAATCAAAAATGGAAAATTACCCCATCAAAGCTTGACTATCATCGTAGCAATCTTCAACCTAGTGGCTGCAGTCCGGAATAACGCAATGCAACATTCACGAAGGTTTCGAATCCTTCTATTAGATACGTCTTCCATCAATAATTCCATAGATAATATTATTATCGGTTGTCTTATAGGTAAGTAATTATCAACATTTTTAAACAATATTTACTAGAATTACAACAGAAACAAGTCAATCTCGTTTTAGAGTTTTCCCATCTCAGTCTTCCATTTGTCGCATACTCTATAATTACTCTCCGTATATTATGAATGATTAATTTGCGACCCCTGACTGCTAGTAGGCACCAAAGGTTCCCGACCGCCCCAGCCGGAGCACTCCCCCAGACACACCGAGCCCCTTTATTGTAATTCGCTCTACGGAAAAGCACGTCAACAAAAAGCTCTCTGCTGCTAAATCTAATACTAAAAGCTGTTCGCCAATAGAGGGCGCCTCTAAACTTAGACTTTGTAAAGGTATGAAAAAATTTGTTTTTTAATTTCGCTATTTTTTGTTATACTGTCTTTTAATACGACTTTAATTAGGAAAATATTTCTGACGGTTTTAGGAAAGTTATTATTTTATTAAATGCTCTCAAACACTGGGCTCTAGCGTTATGACAGAGCTTTCTTTGTCGTTAATTTTTAAGAAATGGTTTATTTTATCTAGGCATTCCAACTTCATTTATCTACCTACAATGTGTAAGATAATGCATGAAAACTGTTCCTCTGCAAAAAACTCTCGAACTGTGAGCTAAAGCGTTATGAAATTTGCGTTGCTTTATCTGTCTGGACTGGACTGGACACCTGTTCACCTATTTTCATTTCGTAACGTTATTTTAATCGGTTTGGAAATTTATTTTAATATATTTACAAAATCATAACAATAATATTTTTAATGCATTATTCCCAATGAGTTTAATCAACATTATACAATTAAAAGAAAATTATTTTTTCACAACAATAAGAAATTAAAAGGGAGTTCAATGCAGATTGTTTATTGATTTTAAATCAGACTATGCACTCTTAACACAGTTTATTGAAGAATATTATTTCATAAATGCATTTAGAAAGATATACAAACCTCAGACAGTTTCAAAAAAGATTGTCACTGGTTAATAAAGCTGCTGAGAAATATCCTTTAAGAGCTTTTGCCCACGTTTTTTTTTCGTTTGTTGTGGGAAGTATTAGGTTACCATGTATTGTAAGGAGTGATTTCTAATTTATGACAATAAGTATATTTGATTTTGTGATCGTGTTGGTTGGAAATAAGGACTGCTATAGTTTTGTGTGAGGACTGCTGAATTATTTATAGAATGGCAGTTTGATGCCAGAATTATTTGATGGCAGAATTGGAAATTTCTGTTTTAACTTTATGTTAAATAAGAAAAATGGTTTCGTTCTTTTTTATATCTACGCTAAAACTCTGCCAAGTTTCACGTTCCATGGAATTTACTGTAGAATAAAACCGGTGGAATTAATTACTTTCATCATATTTCCATAGCAACACGATCGGTCGGCTTTCTGAAATATCTTTAATTGAATAACGCGACCTGAAATATTAATCTAATGCAGTTTAAATCGCGATGCAATTATTATAATGCGGCATTAAAGCTGCCAGGAGTCTAATTTAACATGCGGCCATGCGGCGCAATTACCATACACAGGTGCATACGAATGCACCTAATCATTAACGAATGTAGTCTAAAGCGTATTCAAATAGTTTGCGCAACAATGTTATTATAATATTACGTGAGTTATTCGTTGAGAATCCTCAAATTTTATCCTAACTGATATTTTTACTTGAATTATGTCTGTTTGTGATGGTTGAATAAAACGGTGCTGTAAAAATCAGTTTTTTACCTGTTAGTAATATAATTTCTGCTTCTGCGTATAGTAGAGGAGTAGGATATGCAGTAATGATGAAAGACAGCAAATAAGGCTTCTCTTTAACGAGCCTGAATCAATGTTAGTTTGTGAAGGTTGAATAGAACGGTGCTGTACAAATTAATTTGTTAGTATTATCAATTCTGCTTCAGCGTATGGTTAAGGATGGTAGTGAGGATGGAAGATAGTCAACTAGGCTTCTCTTTAACGAGCCTGCAGGGTCAAGGATCGTTAGAAGCCCTAAATGTTAGGTTTTTAGCCGGTGTGAAGGTGAACAGCCCTTCCTTAACTGAAAATAGATATTAGAATACCGGCAAGAGTCAAGGTATTTTCTAAGGGTGGCTAGACCTCTCCAAGGGTTGCAGCGTTAAACCCTCAGGCCTCGGGCATATTTTGCCAGAAGGTCAAAATATTTTCGCTTTGCAATAAAATCCAAATAAATGGAATGTTTCTGAACGTAGCCAAAAACTAAACAATTTTTTGAAAGGTGATAAAATACACTTAAAAATTTTATAATTAGAAATACATAAATTACAAAAAAAAAATTTTTTTAATTCAAAGCTTATAAAGTTTTAAAAATGGCTCACCTTTTTTCCAACTAAAATTACTGATAACGAAAAAAAAACCCACACATATTTTATTAAGTAAATGTATTATGTAATTGTTATCGTCAACTCACTTTTTTGTCGTTTCATGTAAAAATAATTAATACCTAAGTAAAAAAAAATATTTCCCAAAGTTTACTAATTTTTTTTAAATTGCGGTTGGAAACTTCGGTTTCAAAAAGTTGTATTTATATTTAAATTATTTTGTTGTTAACTTTTAGACTTGAATATGACGCGTGGTATTCTCTCTTTCTAACGCCGTTTAGATTTTATTTCTCACCATGGTAGTAAGGGAGATACATAGATTTATATTAGACCAGTACGAATAAATTAGCCAGAGGGGTTACATAACCGCAAAAGAGATAATGTGACGAGGAAAAAAAATACTAAAATGGCTCTGGACATGAGATATTGGAGCAAAACAGAAAATAGTTATATTATTATATTACATTAACTCAGTAGTAAGGCAAGTCTCAAGAAAACTGAAATTAATTTGTGCTTCTGGTGTATGCCGAACAAGATTCACTAGATGAATGTTTCCTGTTCAAATGTAAACAAAATGGTAACGTTACCTTTATGTTATTTCAACATGTAAATAAGTGATCGCACAACATTGCCGGAGCGAATAAAATTTTGCTCCCAGAAGCAGCGCGGTGATATTTCATTTTATTAATTCCGCCAAATTGTTCGCGCTGGAAGTTCTTGTCGCTTAATTTATGAAAGACAGTTTAAATACTTCAGCAAAAGCCTCCTTGCCCGCCGCGAGCTCCTGTGACGCGTCGTTTAGGTATTACACTACATAATATAATATTATATAAAGGCGGAAGAAGGAAGAAGCATGTGAGACTGTAATATACGTCGGTACTAGGGCATTAGACGAGGTATGCGGCCCTAAATTATTCCACAAAGGGACTAATTAAAAGTTACCCGTACTCCCGGAGCACATTAATACTGCGAGCACTAGTTTACATACCGTCTCATTTTAGTTTTATTGAAAACCTTATAATTTAACAGGCGGTCTACTCGGGATGATTTTAAAGCGGGTATAAAGTCTCGGGGAAGGTTTTAAGAGGGTATTACCAAAGATTACCTTAAATTACTCCTTTTTAAATCAAATTCTAGACGTATTAACTCTTTTTTACAAAAAAACATAAATTGATTTTGAAAGATTGTTATTTTATCTGGTACACGCAGTTTTAAAATTTTGAAAAACTAAGTTTATTTTTAATACAATAAGAACCGTTGGTCGTTGGCAGATTTGTTCAATTTTCAAGCGATAGATTCTATTAAACCACACAAATTTCAAATTATACAACCATACAACAAAATAAATCAATATAAAATCTTTTAAATACAGATTTTATAATTTAAATTTTAGTTAAATTAAAATCATTACAAAATAAATCCGAGAACGTGTTTTGTGAAAAAAATACAAAGTTTTTCTATTTATTTAAGGTCTTACAAACTAAAATATAAAAAAAAAATTTACACACTTATTTTGTTTAGACATTATTGAAAAATCATAAATAGTTATGATCAAAAAAATACTAAATAGAAGTACACGATATTTAATAATTTATTATCGTGCGTTTTGAGCATATTCATTGCTTGAATGTAGGTATAATATTAAAGCAAGTTTTGAATGAAATAAATCGATTAAATTTTTTAATTTTAAAAATTTGATACGGGGAATATTCGATCATTCTCATTGGAACCTCCGTGTAGATTTGCAAGCATTTTTAAACTTTTATTCTCAGCCGCTGGTCAATCGCTCTTAAGTTTTTTACAACTCACCGTAAACCGTGATAATACTTTGTTTTATTTTCCTTATTTTCTCAGCATTTGTATTAAAAATGAGTGTTCCGGATCCAGGCGTGCTTTCATGTGCTCCACAAACAATCTTTTTTAAAAACATTTGTTTAAAACAATAAAGTTTTTGATTTGCTGCTCACATTCGTATTTTTCCTACACCTTACTTCAGAGTTGGGTGTAATTTACATTGGGGAGGAACTCTGTTGGAAACATATTCATGAAATGTTCTACCTGACTTTTGAAATGGCGTACCACGAATTACACGAAAAATTGCAGTAACTATAAATCAGCCCTCTCCATTCCTTTGTGAAATGAACATTTTTATTTTATACTCTTTGGACAAGCTGTTCCGATAACTTACTGCGAAGAAGTCTATTCACGTTCTGTAGAATTGTGAAACTTACAGAAATAAAGTATTTTCTTTGACGATGTGAAATCTTCTTGCAATTTTTTCTCGGATTTTCCCTATTGTTGAGTTTGGAAACCATCTCTGATAAAAAGCTCTTAAATATCTCTTGACTCTAAAAATATGGGTAATCTGTCTGGGTAAAGAAGAAAAAATATTCCACGACAATTCAGAATCGTGCAATTTCCACACCCCTTTGAGAAGGTAATTAACCAATTTTTTTTCATCACTTTTGATGATTTTTCAAATGAGATTTTGAAGTTGCACGATTCTATGTTGTCCGATAATCCTATAGAATAGGAGTTGGATGGAAATGCATTGTTTTTTTTTTACCAGTATTTCAAAGAACGTTGCTCTGAAAAAGTAACTCCATTGATCTGTCAGCACCGATACACAACCAGGAGTTCTGTACTTATTTAACTGCATTTGGTATTTTGTGTTTCCTCCTTCCTTAAAGCAAACTTATATTCAAAACCCAGAAGTCTTCACCTTTTTTTAAAAAACACTCTTATCGCAACATCCTCAAAGATGAGAGGTTACTGATATTAAGTTATTAAAAATACTTGTCACTCTTAGAAGTTTTACTTCACAATGTATTCAGGACTTCACACTTGTAACGAACAGTACACATACAGGTTTTATAGTTTCCTTTAGTAATTTTTTTTGTAATTTAATTTAAATTTTTAGAAGTATCGCATTAGAATACCTTGGCGTGTTCTATAATAAAAAACGTTTGATGGATAAGTTATTTATTTATAATTGTAACTTGTAGCGAAAAATTACTACGGCAAAATTTGTAGGTATAACACAATAAATGCGAGATGGTTGACTCACTGGCATGGCTTGCTGAAGCCCTTATATAGCCGTTCTCGTCACCTCCACGAGAACTTTCGGGAGAATATGGACACGGCCCTGTGTATGCTGTAGAAACCTCCAGACCTTTCTATCAAGTGGTTAATAATGCCGGCAAGTACTCGGTGCAACGCCTGGTACAGATTGGTACTGGACAGGTACTTAGGCAGTGTCCGGCTGTGTAACTACCTATAGGTAGGTCCTGCTATGCAAGTAGGTAGTGAATGCCGTGCGAAGATAGTTCGCTACAAATTTAACAATGTTATTATTAAGTTCTGCAAGTATTTTTGATTTTTATTTTTGTTACAGCTGCTTCTATTAATTAAATGGAGTTCTAGGAATTACACACAAAAACAATAAATAATTCCTTTAGTAAGACTACCTGCATTCTGAATGCGGGTTTGCTCAATATTACAGTAACTCTTTTTTGATTTCATCTCTGCTAAATCCACCCTTTAAATCCTTGCCGTTGTCGAGCAGTGCTCAACTTGGCTCATACTGTTTCGAACTAGCTTTCGGAAACTGAATAAACTTTATCTCTATAAGTAATAAGTCTTTTCTCAGAGTTCATCGCAATAGACTCACTAACTTGTGTAAAGTTCGTCTCTGTATGAAATTGTATTATTTTTTATTATAAAGTCTTCAATTTTAATTGCGCTTTGAACGAAAAGGAAATACTGTTATAGTTTTATAGTTATTCCTTCCTGTGCTACTGCTACTGAAACGTAACTATAAAGATGTATGACCCGGCACAAGATTTTTTTCGCATTCCATGTTTTCCGTGTTTTCCCGTAAAAAGGTTTTTTTTCTTCTATCTTTGCAAAATTACTTTGTGACATCATTTTAATTAAATGAAACAAATTACTTTGTGTAAACCACTATAATCACATGTTATATTATTTACATGTTTCAAAACTGATGGTTTCTTCGTCAGGATAATAACATGAATAAAAATAACAAAAGAAACTAACAATATAGACAAAAAGAACAATAGACAAATATTATTAAAGAGAGAGGTGATTAATTATCTAAAAATATCATAAAAAACAATTATATAAAATAGTTATAGTTTAAATATTACAGTTCTTAATTTGTTTAAATTAAGTAATTATTTATTTCATGAATAAATACGCATTCTAATATATCGCTTACCCGTGTATATCTGTTGAACTAAAGTATTGTTTACCTCACTTCATTTAGTAATATGCGGTTTTTTTTTATTTTTCTTCTCACAGTATCCTAATAACGTCAAAGACAACTCCTGTAAGCTGTGAAAATTAACAAATATCTACATTTCTATGAGATTTGTAAATTAGATTTTACTATTAAACTATATTAGTTTATTGTTATAAAGGGAACTTCCGTCCAATTTCCCGAAACCTTTTGTCTTTCCGGAGTATCATCCACAAAGCTGTCCATTTTATGTATTATTTTATTGCTTTTCTATTAATTGTTTTAATCGTACATACAACCTATTTTAGAGCGGATACGATAACTCTTCCCTCTCCTGTCCCGGGGACTAAAGGTCAAATCAATAAACATTGAAATTAATCCGAATTGGAGGCGCTGCGATAACTACAGACCTCCCTCGTGGAATGGACAAAAACACGAAATTTCAATTGATACCGCGGATTTACCCGGCTTTTTGTTCTTGTCGCTTCAACTTTGTTGCGGTAGTATGTGCTGACCTTTTCACGTTAATCTGTAGATTTTATCATGAATCATGTTTTTTTATACAGTGTACAGTGAGGTATGTTGTCAGGCTGAAGGGAGCAGAAGGGAGAAGGATATGGGGAGATAGGAAGGTAGGGGAAGTACCTGTGTATTTAGATCTGATAATTAAAACTGCTAAATCTGCTACCAATAAAAGTAGCTACTTCTTTAATTTAATATTCTACATAAATGTGGCATGTGGAACAAAAGCTAATGGAGGGTCCTTGCCAACTTTCGTCCTGGAAAGAAGGGTGCTTCCGATACAGGTTAACAGTTTAATTAAGTCTTGTTGGTTTAAACAAACTATTTGTTCTCAATCTATGGCCATCCACTACATAACTGCCTTCGACTAAACTATTATATCTAAAATAGTTTTTCGAAATAAACGAAAATTAGTAACGTACCAACATACACATGTTTTTTATTATTTTTATATTAACTCCATACAGGAGGCCCTGTGGAAAACAATTTTCCTCAAAGCCTATGTCATCTTTGAAGATGCTGCGTGGAGGGTCTTTTGAGGAGAGGAAGGAGTGAACATGGGTCTTGAAGAGACCCAAGTTGTAGGAAGGAGGAAACACAGAGGCCGCCAAATCGTTCCACAGCCGAGCTGTTGAACTCAAGAACGAGTCGTAAAAACGACCAGTTCTCATGTGACAAATTTCAACCGTGTACATATGTTGAACGAGCGTTTGGCGTGTTTCCCGACTATGCACCGGTGCCGAGGGGATCAATGACGCTGGTTCCTCGGAGCATCTTCCATTGAAATACCGGTAGAACAAGAATAATATTCCCACCCAACGCCTGTGCTCCAAATATTGCAATCCGTTTGTTAAGACGGGAGAATCTATCAAACGGGCCGCCCGTTTCTGCACAGAGTCTAGGGTGTTTTTCAGGTACTTTGAGGCTCCAGACCATAGGTGGCTGCCAAATTCAACCGTGGGGCGCACTTGCAATTTGAACAGGGTTAGCAGTTGTGTATTATTAAAGTATCTGAGGGCCCTGTACAGTACGCCCAGTTTCTTAGAGGCTAACTCAACCCTGGCCGTCCTACATCTACGTCCATTCTTTGCTTCAAAGCTCTCCGAGCCATTGAAATTTGTCAATACAAAATACAATAATCGCTGGTGTTGCCGGCAATGACAAATTCATTTTATTTTTCGTCAAAAAATGGATTTACAAAATCTTGGCTTTAAGTCATCGATTATATAAAACAACAGATGGGCCATAAAATATTTCTATTTTCAATATACGAGTATTTTGGCCACCTTAAATACCTCCTGCTAGGTGTATCTAAATCTCAAGCCGGCACCCTAGAGTAAAATATATTGAATTCAGCCTCGGAAGCTGCACGTTGAACCAATAAAGATGCTTAACTCTTCCAGAAAAGCTCTCCTCGCTGCTCCCAATCTTACTCCATTATCATGTACGTGCCCCGAGATGATTCTATGCTTCTCGGCTACTTCGTGCCCTTAGAATTATAAAAACAAAATGTTGTTGCTATTTTGAAAATGGTTATTACAGTTTTCAGCTTTAAGTTTGTAATATTTAATCTCTTCGACATTTATATTCATACCGGCTTCTTTCCAATTTATCCCCTCAGTCCTCGGGCATATTTTCACAGAAGGTCAAAATATTTCCGTGTTGCAATAAAATCCAAATAGATTGAATATTTCCGAACGTATCTGAAAACACTAAAAATTGTATTTGAAAGGTGATAAAATACGATTTCAAATTTTATATCTTGAAATAAACATATAATTTTAGAAACAAAAAAAAATGAATGCAAAGATAAACAAGTTTTAAGACTGACTCACCTTACGTTTTTTTTTTTAAACTAAAATTACTGATAATGGAAAAAAAAACAGACTCATATTTTACTAGACAAATGTATTATAAAAGTAATCGTTACCTCACTTTTTTTGTCTTTCACATGTAAAAATATTTTTTTTTAAATTCTCAAAATTTCATACTTTCTTCATAAAAGTACATTCGAATTATTATAAAGCGTGTTTTTTCTCTTTCTAACATCGTTGATCATATTTCTCACCATGACAGTAAGGGAGACAAAATGATTTCTAAAATAATAATAATAATAATTGGATAATTTGTAGAGCGCCGTTTTTGCTAGAAATCACCTCAAGGACGCTATGAGACCTATTTTGAGTTGTTCTTAAAATCGAACAAATTATCATGAGGGATTAAACATTCTTATTTCAAAATCTGTTGGACAATTAAAAAAATTGGCGTTGTAAATTTTTGACTGTTTTGTCGATTATTAAAATGACGTCGGAATCTGAAAATATAAGCGTTGTTCTGAACATTAATGTCAGAAAAGTAGTGTACGTAAATTTTGTGATATCTGTACAAACTGTTCTATATATTTTTAATGTTTCAGATTTCTTTAACTTTATGAGTGTTAAAAGTTAACGGTTCACCATATAGATTGGTACCTATACCTACCTAAAAATTTATCTAACTTGTTGCCACCCATTATAATATCACAGTACAGATTATGATATCGTAAATTTTGTGGTTAACAATATTTTTAACTAAATAATAAGGTTATCTGTAAATAAACACAGTTTTATCAATTTTGGGAAATGTGATTATTTATTATTTTTATTGTTTAATTAATTATCTTTAACCGATGATGATTGTAAAAATGTTCGCTAATTTGTGTTTTTCTTTTATTTTCAGGTAAGTCTACCATTACTCTAACAAGGACTTAAAGGAGTTTAAGGTTTGAGCTTTTAAAATAATTTTTTTTTTCATCCTTGGGGTTATGTATGTTTTGTGTTGTACGTGCGGCTTTATAATAGATATAGATAATTTACCAGTACTGGTTTGAGTACTTTCTGTACAGACAGTGAGACTATGGCATCCCCAATTGGGGTATGTTATAAGGATAAGGTATTGGTGAGCGGAAGGAGATAGGAAAGAGAGAGGTGGGCAAGTACCTGGCTTTAAAAATTTTGTGAGAAATCACCTAAAGATCGCTGATAATGTATTTTATTTTATGCAATATTTCTTTACAAGCTTCAGCCCGCGACTTCGTCTGCGTAGAATTAGTACTTCGAGTAATCTATTTTCTTTTCCTAGGTCCCATCTACGTTTATATCAATATTCTTAACCTATTTATTTAAAATATCTATAATATTAAGTATTAGGCTAGTACTTTAAATAAATTCAGTAATTTAAATATTTTCCAAAATAGAATTTTGATTTAACAATCATTGTTTTGCAAAATGTCATTCTCAAATTTTGACGATTTCTATTAAACTATAATTATTATTTTCAATATATTGAAAATAAATACCTAGCTTCATAAATTATAGCCTATATGTTATTCTGATGTATGAGCTATATTATTGTAAAGTTTCGTTAAAATCCATTCATTAAATTTTGCGTGAAAGTAACAAACATACAATATCCATACAAACTTTCACATTTATAATATTAGTAAGAAGTAAGATAAATTCGCTTTAAATTTAACAATACACGAGCAATGTATTTCAACAGTAATTTAAACTTCCACCCACTATACTATGAAGGTTGTATTTGTTGCTCGTCGTGGACTAGAAACGGAATAATGGAAATAGGACAATACCTTTCACGACCTCCGAGCAAAGGAGGACCTTAAGTGGCTTCTCCCGCTCTCCCGCTCTCCGCATAACTGGGAAATTCTGTATACCTCTTATTCGTGTGCCCTACAACACTCCCTTTGTGTGCACTTCTAGTTTAAGACCATTCATTAAACTTATGTTTATTATTATGACTTATTATTAAATATGACTTGTATCTAAAACCGTTCATTATTTTTAATTGATAACCTAATTATAAGATTTTTTTATGCATAGCACAAAGGGTAACAATTATTATAAGCAATAATGATTACCCTGATACACTCATCCATATTGAAAAAACCTCCCGAGAAAAGATACATGTCGCCGACGGGACTCGAACCCGCACCCTTTCGATTGCCGGTCGAGAGCTCTATCATTAAGTTACGGCGCCGTTTGTTTTTCTCAGGAGTTTTTTTCAAAATGGATGAGTGTTTCAGGCTAATAATTATTGCTTATAATAATTGTTAAAAATTCATTTCATCTCCTTGGAAATGCTCTATTCTTCCTGATCCACTTCTGGTTTTTAATTGGGACATGACTCCCTACCCGAAAGTCGCGGATTCTGACCCGGCGTGCGCAATTAAATTTTATTTGATGAATTTGTGTTATTTCACAAATTATTCATTAAAAATGATATATAGTGTATTTGCGGCACGTTCCAGAGCGGAAGATACTCTCAGTATCGCCCTGGTGTAAGATCGCCATTTAGAATTGAAACGTTGCTTGAAATGGCTTTAGCCATGTTTGTTGACCAGTTCTGAATAGCTAGGTACTTCCCCACTTTCCTCTTCCTCTTCCCCATCTCCTTCCCCTCCCCACTACCTTCAGCCTCACAACATACCCCAATTGGGGATGCCATAGATGGATCCAGACGAGAGCAGCTAGGATACTTGCGCGGTATTTATTTAAAAACATCGACAATATAGCTTTTATTATTTTTCTCTACACTACTTTTGTTACTTATTGCACGGAGAAAAAATGAACTGTTAAAAACGGGACTGAAGTTCCCACGAACAAACCAACAGTGATTCAATGTTTATTGGCGGTAAAATACGTACGAAATTACGTATACCAACAAATTATTCTTAATGTTCCCGCCAATAAACATTGAAACCCTGCTAATTTGTTCGCAAGAACTTCAGTCCCGTTTTTAACCGTTCAACGAATAAAATGATCGTATTTTCTATTAAAATGTTCGTTTTTTCTATTAAAATGTTCGTTTTTTTTCAAATAACATTTTTCTCCGTGTGTAGTCGTAGATATATTGATTGCGATGTACTGTAATTAAAAATGTATATGGTTTTTCGAAGTAACAGTTACAGTATAGAAATAGCTTGGTGAACACTGGATATTGGGAAGGAATCTGACTTACCTTAATTTTTGCACAGCGCGTTTTTTGTGAGGTTCTGTATTATGGCACCGAGGGATCACTGAGTTGATTACTGCACAAGTTTCCGTAGTAGATTCGAACAAAACGCAGTAAGGTATCAACTCAAGGCTCAGCAAACAGGAGGCGTACTTACGCGCGTCAAGGCGTTAAAACGTCACGGACGTATAACGCTACGTTGTGTTGTACTGAACATGTCTAAACCGGTCAAACAGAGCGAGCGTGTAGTAATACGCGAAGCGCTCCCGCCGCGGCAGAACGCCACGTTGTATTTTTGGTACAAAATTTCCTTCGACGCCGGGAGTTCTTGCTTGACTGTGATAAAAATGGTTGCTGAAAAGTTAATTGAATTTGTCCGAAAACATCCTTGTTTGTATGACACGAGGAACAGTGCATTTGAACACGAGGAACGTGGTGTATTTGCTTATCTGGTGTTGCAATTCTTCGAAGCACTCTCGTGACATACGAAATAGGTATTGAAAGAAGCGATCTTCATGTGATGAAAGCTCCCGGAATAAACGATGATATTCTCCAAATTCTTTCCTATTCTTATTAATATCACGCACCCATATTATATTACTACGGGAACGTGACAATGCACACAGCAGTAACAACTTATCTTCATCCGAATCGCTGGACATCGTGGCGAAGACCGACTGAAAGTGATTAACGCCGAACGCTCTGGCTTGCGCGTCGAAGCCGTTCAAATAGAAAGTACGCGACGTTACGCTGACGCCTTGACGCGCCGTAAGTACGCCTTCTGTTTGACGGAGCCTTAATGTTCTTCCTACCGGTTTCTTCTTTTGACTTGTTGTTCCTTGAGTTATTGTTCCAAATGTCATATGTAGGTATTTTGGCCACTCACCTTATCACATGATAGGTGAGAAAGATATATGTACCTGCGTACATAGTTGGTCAAATAAGTATGTCATAATTTATTTTTATTAAATACCGTTACACATTCTGGTATCAACTTATGTCATGTACCTAAAGCCCATTGATTTCAGCGTCTTGAATATTCTCTAATTGTAATTCCTCTACCACTCCGTTTATGAGCACTTACAAGACTCCTTTTTTTAATGTTTTTGTTTTTTAATCAAATAACTTTATAAATAAAAAATTTTCACTCTCAGTACAAAGTTTTTTTAATTACTTATTTCTTTCTTTCTGCCTCAACATCGTTGATTTCTCAGAATCTAGAATTTTATTGAATTTCGCATTGAACAAAGTATGAAAAAGTTTTTTCTGTATTTGCCAGATAGATAGTGTTTAGAGCCTTAACCTGCCCGGGTATTCGAATAATTAATTTTATCAAAGGTTCTTTGAATAATAATTGAGATTCCCGAATCCCACAGTGGCAAATTTATATTATTTCTTTCAAAGGTTAAACGTCTTCCATGCGTCTTTACAAGTAGCCAAGACAGTGTTTCTTATCCTACATTTCTCGTTAGGGTTACACCCTTTCTGGGGGCTGAGAGTGGAGGCTCTATTTTGTGCAATAAACACACTTCTGAGATTGCCTTGGGACCGTGGAATGGAAGGTGGGAGGCCCCGCGGGGTCGGTAGGACATTTAGGGGTCGTTGAGGCTCTCGGGCAAGAACCCCCTGACCAGATATTGTATAGGGCTAGGGCCAGGGGAGCTTTTCGCCTCGTAACCTTTTCTAGACAATTTATATTTACTTCTTGGCTAATGTATAGCAAAGATAAAAAATAATTTTAAACATTCACGATAAGTCCTTGCTTTTCTTAGCATTGTGTAACGTTTCTATCGTGACACACCCAGCGTTTTGGCTAGAATTGTATTTTTTCTCATTATTTTTCTAATCTAATTTCTAATGATGGATAATTATTATTAGCATAAATTGCGAGTGAAATCAACATTACATACAAAAGCAAGACATGTAAGGTTCGGCATTGCGCTTTTACGGACAATTTTTGTACTCTTTTTGACGTGTATAAAATTATTTATTTACATTTACATTCACACAGCCTTGTCTTTTTGAGAAGAGGAAGGAGTATGCAAGGGTCGTGAAGAGACCCATGTTGTCGGAGGGTGGAAACACAGAGCCCGGCAAATCGTTACACAGCCGAGCTGTTGAACTTAAGAACGAGTCGGAGAAACGACCCTCATGTGACAAACGTCAACCGTTTACACGTGCTAGGCGCGCGTTTGGGGTCTTTCCCGACTATGCGCCGGTGCCTACGGGATCAATGACGCTAGTTTCTTGGAGCATCTTCCATTTTAATGCAGGTAGAACAAGGGCAGCACACCTAACTGACGCATGTGTTAAAATAGGGGGATCTAGCAAACGGACCGGGGGTTACTGCACAGAGCCTTATCAGGTATTTTGGGGCTCCAAACAATACTGTTAAGATCACATAATAATATTTGTATCTTCAAACTCTTGCGACATTAAAATATTTGATAAAATTCACTATTCTATATTATGATGTAATGAATTCATGCCTTCATATAACAATGTACACTACATAAAATGTCTTTCAACTAAGCATTTGTATGATATTTGATTAATAATAACTTTTGAATCGTATTAATTTTCAACCTCTCGACCTCTCAAATCTCATAAGAGTATCACGATGGAAGCTTCAGTATTTGTTTATTTTTTTACATTCCTCACAATTGTGTATTTAAGCATAATTAATTCAGACTGCTTTACTCGTATAATGAATACAACATCAAAATGTTCATGATTAGCGTCCCGACGCGACGTCCTTTGAGTGAGTAGTTCGGATTGCCACCGCCGCGACGCCCCTCTCCTTAGCGAGCATTCCCTTCACTTGATCCTACGAGCTTTTCTACTGGCGGCGAATTCTCTCCCACACACTACTGGGAATCTTGAGTATGCCGATGCTTACCAAGGTCTTCCCGAATAATAATGTCTGCACTTGAAAATTTTGTTTTGTAGTCGCTGTTTATTTACATAATATGTAAAACATTGTACATATGTAAAACACGTCACTGTATTTATTGTACATATGTGAAATGTAAACTATATTTCCATCCACAAGCAAATGCTTATGGAAGATCAGTATAAATTTCATCTTACAAAATTGTAATATTAAAACATGTACCTACCATTTTTAAGATTAATAAAAAAATATAAAAAATCTTATGATTTTAGGGGAAATTTTCGTTTCGTTTTATTAAGGCACTGCTGAAAACCAGCTACATTGCAGGAGAAATCCTGAATTGCAGCTGAGCAGCGACCCTTTCGTTAATAGAAGCAATGTGTTATCAAAAATGTATATCTAGGTATATTGTAAAAAAATAAACCAATAATAAATAAAAAATAATGATAAAATAAGACAAAATTAGAAACAAACTTTTTAAGTTTAAAAAACTGGTAGTTAATTAATGTTCTAGCATTAAACCGGAATTAAATATTCATGTTTAAGTATATCACATTTTTATTCACATCCGAGCATCTATGGTTTATGTATAACAATGTGCTACGCGTCCCAATGATAAAGCATAAGTCCCCGTTAAATAACGCTCTTAATCGAAATGATATTATTTATTTGTTTCAGTCAACGAATACTAGATTAGTCGGATCATTTATTCTATATTCATCCCCTGACATTTAACCTCGGCTAAGGGTGGACAGGCTGTTCTGTTTCGGAGAATTACCCCAAATAATATTATCGTTTCTCGGAATTATTGTAATAATTTCAGCTCTATTACAATGGTGACTTTTGTTTATTTTGTTCGTACCGTTTGAGTCGTGGCGGGTTAAAGTTCAAATGATGGTGTTGGTATTTTAATGACTCTATTGACGATGGAACAAAGCTATTTTGTAATAATGACCTACCTGCTTATGAACTTTTAAAGTCGTTAAATAACCACGAACGGTTTTGTGGTTGATGTTACCTGAACATTACCTTTTCTAAACGACTCTTTTTTGGGGTTTGGAACAAAGCACGTGCTGTTAAGGAAACTATTTGCAATCATTAAATGCATTTATATTTTTTCATCTTTACAGTAAAAGCTCTTAATATTTCAGGAAAAAGTGAGAGATATGATAAATAATTAAGAGATTAAAATGTTATTTTGACGGTCTCTGGTCTAGGGCCAAGGTTCTCGGCTAGCTATCCGGAGGTCGCGGGTTCAAATCCCGTCGTGCGCAAATAAATTTTATTTGCTTGATTTGTGTTTTCTGAATTTAAAAATTAAAAATAATATAGGTACATCCGCGGCACGTTCCAAAGTGGAAGAAATTCTCAATATCGCCCTGATGTTATAATACTACCATTCAGAATTGAAATGTTGATTGAAATGACTTTAGCCGTGTTTGGTGACTATATCTGAATAACCAGGCACTTCCCCACCTACCTATTTCCCATCTCATTTCCCTCCCCATTTACATTCAGCCTCACAACATACCCCAATTCGGGACTCCATGGTCTCACTGGCTCCAGGCGGTTATGAGCAGTTAGGACTCTTGTGCGGTATTTCACATATAAAAAATATTTTAAAAAAAATTGTTTTAATTTGTGACCTGAAATGTCATAATAGTTGGGAAACTAGTAAGCATTTTTCTAAACGCTGCACATCGTTTTTGATAGAACCTTCCGTGCGTAAAAACGATGGAATAAGTATGTGGTGTAATATGTTGCTCTTCTTAAATCTTTCTTTGAGACCAGTAATCCTTGTTATCGTGGGGAAACCAAAGATTTGAAAGCGCTGAAATAGCACAGGATCCCAAGTATCAACACAAATCACAGCACCCTTGAGGTATTTTTTTTACGAAAACGGCGCCATATAAATTATCCAAATATTATTAATATATTTGTTATTGCATCACATTTGTAGTTAGCAATAAAGGTTCCCTGATTTGTCTTATTTTAAAAGCCATCAGCTTTTTCATTGAAATTACGTAAACTCAATTTCATGTTTGCCAGGTGTTTTTCGTTTCAACTTCTTTCTCCCGGGTTAGACTTCTAGACCGAAAGTTCTCCGCATTTCCCCTTAGCGAGGATCGACTCTCCGCCGCAACAGTTCCCTAGCGAACACTTGTAACTTTTTGTAATCTGCCAAAGTTTCCGCCTCCAAAAGGACACAAACACAGCTCAGTAAAGGAATTAAGACAAACTCCCATCCACCCCCACCCCCGCCCCCGACCCGCTCTGGAATAAAATCTCATTAAAAGTTGACAAGACCATGTTTTATTTGGTGAAGTTAAAAAATGCCCACATTTGGAAGCTTTCTTTTTGGTGGGTAAATTTCTGTTCCTGTTTTTTCGTCTGCTTGTGGGTGAATCATGTAAAAAAAACTACAGGCATCTCTTATTATAATTTTTATGAAATTCATTCAGGAGACTTTGACCAAGTACATCTCTTTATCGAAGTACATCTCCTTGTCCATTAATTATAACTGCGATCTGAGTGTTGAGTTTGACTGATGAAATTTGTACAGCTTTTTTCTCTTGTCAACGTCGAGTCAAGTTAAGGCACTTATTTTTAGCTAGCCAACTCGTTTTTATCATGAGCTTTTAAAAGTATATTATTAATAATGGTACTGGCTCATTAGTAGCATGCTCATTTCATCTTCCACCCGCGAATCAATGAGCATGGTCGAAAATCAACAGCCGGTTGATTTGTGAGCATGCTCATTTAGGCGTGACACACATCACATGCTACAAGTTACTAGATGGAAGGGGAAATGAGCATGCTCATTTATGAGCGCGTGTGTCAGTACCATTATCAATAAATGTTATAAGAAGCCATATTCTCTGTGTCATCTTTTCAAATTTCAATATTAAATAAGATTTAGAAAAAATAATATAGATCCTCGGGGTTGGATTTATAAATGTAATTTAATCATCTTTCCTTGTGTTAGAAACAATAAGATGTTTATTATAAGACCGTTGTGTTCAAATCAACACTTTATTTTAATCTGGGCTAGCAAATATAACGTTTTATTTATCCAACAAACCTAAAATATCTTTTCACTGTTCAAAAAAGCAATCTTTCAGGCCTGCGTATGCTTTAGCAGTCACTACTAATTAGTGTGAAAATTTAATTTTGATGTGGGTAATATGGAGTAAGGCCTAATAGTCTGTTTACCATTCCTAAAAGTTCGTGAAAAATCATTAAGGCAGTTTTCCACATTGGCTTTATGTTTTGAACCCTTTTAAATATAACCTTTGGGAAATATACTGTCTTTCCATTCACCCTCATTGTAACCTGTCATTTTAACCTCCTACCCGCAGAACCAAACGAAAGCAAAAAAAAAGTATAAAAAATATCATAAAATGACATGTAATAAATCCGCGTTTAATTTTAACCTTTTAGATTTCGGTGCTTTTTTTTGATATTCCGCGTCACGCCTTTGGGAGTACCCGATAGCAATCAAATGTCAACAACACCCCTTGGCTCTTAATCCGAGGATATACAAAACGTGTTTAAAGAGAAGAATACATAAAGCTCCTGATGTAGTACTCGTTAAAGCAATCCTAAGCCGTTTTATTCCACGTAATCATAAACCTAAACGTATTAGCGAAATTCGCGTTTGCTAGAGCCTTGTTAATTCAATTATTTAAATCTGTAATACTCGTTTTACTATCTTTTCTTTATCGTTAATATCTGAATTAGAGAATGTATGAATTATATATGTAATCCGTTTGTACTATATGTTAACTGTCTTTTTACATTCAACTCCACACAGTTATATTTGGGGAGGGTCTTTGTGTGGTTCTCGGTGTGGAGGGTCTTTGTAGAAAAGGAAGGAGAGGAAGTTAGTTCTGGGAAGGAAAAGGATAGGTATGAAGCGGGTATCAGTGCGTCCAGGAGTAACGGGCATATGAATCCATCCCTCCCACTGTGGTGCAATGTGATGTTACGAGATGTTACGGAGAGGTCAAAAGGAATCCCTCAGCTAGTTTCTCTCGAACCGGCCTGCCACGCCGTTGTTTGTCGGATGCATCCGTCAACAAGACCGGGACAAACCTCAATCCATGATCCCAGGCACCCCTGTTAAGTCGCCAAACGAAGCGAACCACTTGGGTGACCTTTGGGTCAAGTGGATAGAGATGAAGGCTGGGATCATGAAGATATCATAACCATGTAGATATCACAAGTGAATCAAATGCTTGATCTGAGTCATATCAAGATACGCAATAACAGACGAATATTTAATATTTATAAATATCAGTAAAGCAAAGAGTGATCGGTCCCATATGGCTTGGTGGTTACTTAGTTAGTTACAGCAGAGCGTTATGAAAAGCTAAAAAAAGCTCGTCCCGACATCATTCGGTTGAAACGACGCTACAGGGAAAGCAGCGCAAGCGCACTGCATCTTTTTTATTTATTTTATAATTTATTATTTTTACGACGCCATAAACTATCCACGTGAAACAATAATCCCGAAATCTCTGTTTGCACGCCCCGCGAGACACCTTGCCAACGTGAGACGTTATGCCGCCATTCCGTATACTTTATCCTCACACGAAATAAATAATATCTTTTGTATTTTATTATTATTACGTCACACCCAGGTTTGCCCGGGGAAAAAATGTGGATTTCATGATTACACAAAAAACACACACACCTAACCTTACGATCTTCCTCTTTAAAATGTTCATTATCCTTTCGCTATAATTGGTGATTGCCAAGCCATTTTTCTCGTATCTTCGAAATGGTCTCGATTTAAATGTTATATATTCGCACATCCTGCAGAAAAAGATCGTAAGTCAAAAAAGTATATTTTCCAAGAGAGCGAAAACAAATGATGACTGATGAAATAACAAGCGGTCCCTTCGAAAAGAGACACTAGCGCCGGGATAGAGTGATTTAACTTAATACGGTTTTTGTGGGGCTTAGATAATCACAATCACTTAAATATTCAGAGATAATAATAAAATTTTACAAAACAGAAAACTTTGACTTACGACCATTTTCTACGGGATGTGCGATATTTTCACGTGATACAACCATATACCTGGAGCTCCCTACCACAAGTAAGTGAGATTTTTACTGTCTAATCGTCTAGTGTATCACATACCTACGTCTCTCCAACTACCTACTCTTCAATACTATACGTCTTCCTAAATCTCAAATTTGAAATACTTTTTTAAATTTTGAGACCTGTGTTAAAATTTTGCAACTATTGGATGTATATTATTTTGTATTCAGAGAACACAACACAAAATAATTCTTGGAGTAAATGTGCTACACATTTCCCAAACTCTCATACATTGAATTTTATTATTTGGTGTTACCACGTAGGTACAATCATTCCCGTTTCCTTCAAGGTACTTCACGACCCTGTCTCCCGAAAGTGACCCTTAACCCCCTTAGCTGACTAGTTTTCGCAGCCTATTTTCCTGAAGCCGGTGAAATAATAATGTATTATGTAGGTTAAGGAGATAAAGTTTGCTTTATAGTTCTCTTAAGATGGGATATTGCGGTTTCGCCAAGTAAATAAATGTCAGAATGGGCGTTCGTCAGGAATAGCTTTCTAAGCTTTCATAATTTTGTGCAGTTTAGCTTTAGTTGTTGTTTTATTACTTGGGAATCGTTAGGTTGGTAGTATCGGATACTTAATAAGCTTATTCATAAAAATAACTTGGCTTATCTTTATATTTAACCACAATAATCTACATCTACGGTTGGAGAATCGAGGGTGGGATTCATGAATTTGCGGGGAAAATACTATCTGTTTATTTAGCCACCAAAACCTGGACTTACAGAGATTTTGTCTCGCGCTTTCATCAATGCTTATAAATTTTGCGTCAATTGTCTATCTTTATCTAACATAACTGCACTGTTTTGTTGAATCCGATAGCAGATGTATAAAAAATAAGCAACAAATGTACTGTGAAATAAAACTCTTCAAAAACAAAATGTCCACAAATTATTACATAGATAATGCCCCCAAAAAAAAAACTACTATAATAGATTAATTTTTTTTATTATTTTTTTATTTATTTTTTTTTATTTTCGAAGGTTATTTCCATAAATGTAATATAGCATTGAAGAAGAAGGTAACAATAATAATGTAATTTTTAAAAATATGAAAATGAACAAGTCACAGAAAAATAATGAAAGATAATGGTTGCAACTGGGACTCGAACCCAGAACCTCACGTATAACTGGGACATATGAATTTGAAATGTGTATTTGACAAATACGACAGTCTCATAATAGGGTGCAATGGCAAAATTGATTAATTCGTTTGTCCCTGTTCGACGTAAGGTTCTGGGTTCGAGTCCCAGTTGCAACCATTATCTTTTATTATTTTTCTGTGTCTTGTTCTTTTTCATATTTTAAAAAATTAGGTTATTATTGTTATCTTCTTCCTTAATTTATTTATTTGTTTATAAGATTTACACAGTACATTAAATATAAGTTGTAAGGTATTTTAAATAAATTACATGGTTTTGTACCTATTACGTAAATCTGTAAAATGTCAATAGGTAATTTCGCCTGGGTTTTAAAGCTAAATTATGATGAAACTAATGAAAGAATCAAACATTGGTTGACTAATAAAACATAAATGAAAGAGTATGGGTGGAGAAAATTTTACATTTTAAAATCAAAAATTATTTGCTCACTAAAGTTTAATAAAATGATAAGAAATTTAATAATTTGGTTTTGTATGTTCGCAATGAATCGTGAAAAATGTCTAATTGTAATAATTTTTCATAATGGGTATAGGTTGTGATTGTGCGAGTGATTGGTGAGTTATTTGCTGCATTGGTGTTGTGGGCTTCTATATGAAGAAGAGAAGTGTGCCTGGTACGCCGCATTGGAGCATTTAAACCAATGACGGATAGTAATTCGGGACTATCAATATTATTATTAAGCAGGTTATACAGAAACAATAGATCTGACAATGTGCGTCTTTTTTGTAGTGTTAACATATTATTGGTAGTTTTGTTGTATTTTAAAAGTAAATGTTTCAAATAATGCAATATATTGGTTGTAACTTCACTGGCTAGGGTTTAACATCGTCTTTCCGAGAAAATTAGATTCCTGTTCCTAATGAAATTCTTCTCCTTCCGATGCGCTTTCCTTTCGGAGTTGGGATTTCATAAGGAAAATCTTAACTCTGCAGGATGAAGTCCGAATTCTAATCGTTTCCTATTCGATCCCAAATTACATTTTGTTTAAATTATTGATTTTTCCGCCCAAATTATTTACCAATATATTTATTACTTATTTTTGATGTAGTTACTTTTAAACGATATTTTCGAATTCTGTTCCGTTTCCGTCAATCACGGGACGAATTCAATTTGTCGCCAGCTATTGAAAATCTCGCTTGTATCAAAACTAATTTTGCTCCTGAAAATAAAGTTAGCTCAAAGCAGAAGCAATATCGCTAACAATTTTATTCTCTAAACTCAATTACATGGAAATATGGTTTTTGCGTTATCTCTTAGGATTCGAGCTTTACGCAGAAAGTAAGCAAAATTTCCCGGATATTATTTATAGGCAGTAAATTAATGTATTTTACCTAAATGGTTATAGCTTAATAATCGTAATCATCCAATAATATTTTAATTTAATAATCGAGAAATATTAAAATTTTATAATTTATATATCATTATTACAGGGTGTAAAAGCTCCCGAAGGTTTTTAACCTGCTGAATGCAAAAAGTAGATGTCGTTTTGCTGTCCTATAAACTCTTAAATTAAAATATCTTTCAATCACACGTCGCCACTGATCCCACTCATACACGTTGTAATGGGATCACATGATACGCGCGCTTTTTCGTGTGTTACGTTTCGTGTGGAATACGATGGAGCGCTTATTACGTGACCCGCCGCTGGGCTATACCCGACTGCGCAGTTGCGAGGTGTGATGGAAAAATATTTTTTTGGTCAACGGACAGCAAAATGACTGCTTAAAATATTTCGTGTAAGTGCTGTCCTATATATTATCCCCAGTCCAAAGATAACATTGGCTTATTTCATACCAAAATATAAATCAGAAATTTCTGTTTTTTGAAATTTTGTTTCCTGTAACTATGTAAAATCTGTAAGATCCTTTTTTATGTTAATATTTACTAAATTTATACCATTTTTTATATATATATTTTTTTTATTGAAAGAATAGTTAATACATCAACAAACAAGTCCTGCTAATCCAATTGTATTGGCTTGTCAACAGGTGCTTATAGTTAAGTTACATATACATTTTATAATTTACATCTTATATCTACAGATTCAAAATTTTTTCATATATATGAATATAAATATTTTTTTTTCCGATAGCCAATTTCACCATATATTTAACCTTATTCATATATGTATTTACATTGCTTAATAGTGTCAGGAAATAAATTGAATATCATCGGTACCTACTTTTTCTATTAGTGTCGATTTTTGCTATTTAATCTAGGCAGGTTCGAGTATAAATGCTGGGTTAAAATATGTATACATTTTTTTATTATTTCTATTATTATATTGCATAATTTACATTAATGTAATTTATTTATTTTGTTTTCGGTAAAACCCCGGGGCATAAATAAATATCACTTCAAAATGTTCTCTTGAAAAATAAACATGTTTTCCAACTTTCGTCCTCTGATAATTGAACGTCATCAATTTTCTGATTTACCTAACCTTTCGTATTTTCTTTTAAGCATTTAACAACATTTATCTTAATTGGACTTCTTTTGTCTAGACCTAGCACAAGCACTTTATAAACACAAGTTTATCTAGTCACTAACTAATTACGGTTATGAAAGTAACCCATCGCGCTTAAGATGATCCACTAGTCCTTGACTCATTCGGAATCGGGCGGAGCGAACAATTTCTGGGCGTTTACCAATAAAAACCCTAATCTCTTGCAAACAACAGTGTTCCGCAAGTATATTTTTAAAGATCGAAGCGCCGCGTAGACTAAGGCATGTCCGTTGGCCCGGGGTTCTGGGCGTAGACTGAGCGACGAGCTAAAATCCTTCTGTACACGACAGAAGGGTGAAATTCGCAGTTACAAATTCGTTGGGTACCGCCTATTTTTATTCACTGAAAAGAAACGTCGCAAAAAAGCAAGTTTTATTTTATTTTGTGAAGTTCAGATACAAATATTAAAATGTTTTCCGATCACTCTATAAGAAACTTAATTAGCTACATTATTCAATAAAACAACACCAGAAAAAGGATTTGTAAGTAGGAGATTTTTCACTTTTAACCATTTTTTATAGGTCAGACGCATAATTTTTTTCTAAGCTTATTAAAAAGCTTATCAAAAAATACTCGATCACTTCAAAGGTCAAGATTTGTTCTACTCACAGTATTTAATTGAAACAACTATATTATTTCTAAGCGATCAAATTTTCAAAACTAAAACACTAGATTTTGTACGATTTTGCATTTTTCCGCATGTCTTCACTTTAACGAAATTAAAAATAGAATATAATATAATAAAATTTTATTTAGTTTCTGTTACAAAAAATGGTCTTTAAAAGCTTCTCCGTAAGCTTTAACCAGATGAGGGGTAAATGGTCTCGGGAAGTGAAGAAAACCTGTTGAACGTGGTCTTAAAACGACCCTTCCGTTAAATTCGATGAGACAATTTGATTTTCGTTGATGAGCTTCTTTTTCACTTCCTATATTCATCCCTTAAAATAATCCCCTAAGCGGAGAACAGAAGAAAATCATTCTTGATAATATTATACATGTTGCCATTGTTCCTTTGTGAAAAGCGTTTGGCTTTTTTAATCAGACTATATAAGACCAAAAACGGGCGTGTTATTTAGTATTAGACTAGCTTTGCGTAAATTGTTTTAAATATATAAATAATGAATTAAAAGATTTATACAATAAATTATAGGCGTAGATATTTCGAATATGGAACAAATAATAAAATAAAATAAAACACGAATAAATAATTTTGTAGTATTCTGTTACAGATTCTCAACAGAGCTTTTTATTAATAATAATAATAATAATAATAATAATAATGTTCTTTATTATCTTGGGATGATATAAATCGGCAGTAAATATATTGAGAAATATTTTCTCCTGATTTGTAATTGAGTTTTTTACTGTTTAAGTTTTTTTTATGTTAAGTACACTTAATATTAAAAAAATCCCTCAGGGCCTATTTCATCTTTGTGAATGCTGGGTTGAGGTTCTTTTTGTAGAAAGGAAGTCGAGAAATCACCCTTCAGCCATACACCATAGTCCAGTAAGAAATAAAATAGTTCCACTGGATTTTTTATTTTTTGGAATCGAGAGTCAACATAAGAACCGAGCTTTTTTCGACGTCTATCAAATGAGAATATAAAAAAATGTGAAAAAAAGACACAATAACTTTGATCTTTTTTGCTTTTACAAAATATTTTTTATTTCATGTTTTAAATTTGGACAGTCAATTTGTAAGCAAGTCGAACATAACGCGAAGTGTAAGAATAAATTGTCAGTTGGTACACTCCACGTAAATGTCTCTAAGTTACGCCTGTGAATTTTCCTGGAAATGTCGCAGTAAAAATTGCGCCAAACAACGGTTTTTCCTCTCTCCAAGTTTCCAAGTCGCGTCACTGGAGCGAGAGATACGTCCCCAATCATCGCTAACAGCAGCAACTGGCGCACATTTCCCTTTCATTCTTCTTCATCTCCTCGTTTTAAAGTTTCACGTTTTCATCTCCAATCTTCGAAAACTTTTGAATAAATCAATGATTACGCTGTTAGATTTTTTAAATTTTAAATTTTCTTATTTTTTCAGCTAACGTCTCGGACAGTAGCACTATAATGTACCTCATCTATCTCTCTCTGGCATTTAATATGCTTCTTGTTATGTTCTGCTTATTGTGTCGTGGCTCACTAGCCCACGATGTATTCTAAGTAATAACAACATAAGTTCGTTTTACAGTTTGTTGTGAAATGATCGTAAAGATAATGATATTTTAAGTAACGTCTGATCACAGGTATGTTCTATTTAGTTCTGAGCGGCTCCGACGCTCTTCGAAGGCGACTGCCTTTCAATGTGCTCATTCGGGAATCTTCGGCTGTACCGATCATTCCCGAATGAACGTGATCTATTAAGGTACATGCTAAGGGCTATACACTACACTTCTGCAGTTTGGGCCCCATAACAAAACAAATACATAGAATTATTGGAGCAAATTCAAAAAAAAAATTCTTATGTATCTTTACATGAGAACACAAGGCGAATACCCGCGATTTATGCATCACATCGATTTGCTCTCTGAAACGCACTACGAAAGTCTCCCATCTAGAAGGAACGGGACCCTTTCAGTAACGGCTTTTAAAATTATAAACTCTTTCATTGACAGCCCATAACCTCTTGGCATGCTACAAATTATTCGTATCGAAAAACTACCTCCAGGGTCACCACCACGACTTGCCCTGTGTTCCACATGGCAGAACGGGCGTTCTGGCCCAGCATAGCACGACAAGAGGTATGGTGCTGCTAAATGATATCTCCAGGTCTCTTGACATCTTCAACATTAGCCTTGAAGGTTTCAAGAGTAATTTTAGACAAGAACTGTAAAATATATATTATTGTAAAATTTTAATTTATTTATGTAAAATTATGTATATGTCATGTGTATTGTAATAGGATTTTTCAATCTGTAATACACATAAATATAAAAAAATAATAATCGTTTATACTTTTAAATAAATCAATAACTACGCTATTTGGTTTTTTGGATGTTAAACTTAATAATTTAGCCAACAACTTACATAGCCTTGCATTGTCCATCATCGGTCCATACACGGAGATGTAATTTCGTACGTATAGCAACAAATTATTCTTACATTTTCCCGCTAATAAACATTGAAACCCTGTTAATTTGTTCGTAAGAACTTTAGTCCCGTTTTTACTATTAAAATGATCGTTTTTTTTAATAACATTTTTATCCGTGTTAAGTATAATATAACTAATTTCATACTTTATTTCACCTTTTAAATGTTTTAAAATGTCACATTTATTAGAATAACTATATTTTATAATAACTTTTTGAAGGTTATTCCCATCATTATATCATTGTAGAATAAGAAAATACTAATAAAACTTAACGAAAATATGAAAGAGAACAAGATACAGTCAAATGAAAAGGTAACGGACGCAACTGGTTCACGAACCCAGGATCTCTTGTCTTATCGGGGTAAGGGCCTCCACCAACTCAGTCATTGAAACCTCATATTTTTAAGTAATTTTGAGGCCGAACTAATGGCTGGAGGAGAAAATGGTAGAGGATCAAGGAACGAGAAAATGGGGAAGGGATCAAGGAACAATTGATTGCGTTAGCATAAATCCGAATTTGACAGGTTAACATCTTTATCGGCGCAAACAACAAATGTAAAACGAAATTAATATATTATGTTTTAATCGTTTAATCTCCGACGTGCTATCATCGAAAAGGCCCAAATCATGTAGATCTTCCATTATTAAATAAACACAGAGGCGATTAAATTTCATAAGCACCCTATTATCAATAATTGGGACTACGAGTTAACACTTCTTGGTACCCGGCTTTAAATGGTATTTCTAATTTGTCCGCTTTACCGCGAATAGACCATTATATTAGATCATATGAAATTGGCGTTTTGCCGTACTGGCAACTTTGATCTCAAATATCTTCTCTTTGGTTAGGAATTCCAAATTCAAATTTATACAGCTATTTACTCATGTATTTGTGTTTCGAAAATTATAATTCAGTTTTTTCCTTAATTGTTTTTTTTGTTACGGAATTCTTTGTAATTGTTGACATTCGTACTTTTTGTGACCAGATTTCAAAGCTTTTATTAATAACTAGCTGATACCCGGCATGCGTTGAAATGCTAATTAAATAAATGAACTGTTTCTCCCTTCGTGTCATTTGTCCCCGTTCCCCCTCCGACTCATCTTCTTCTTCCCCTTACGCGTCCCCGTCCCCTCCCGCATTCCCTTTTTACCTTTTTCCCTCTCCCCTCTCCCGCTCTCCCCTTTCTCGCCACCCCCCCCCCCCCCCCGCTCCTCACGGACCGCTTCCATATTTTTCGACTTTTCCTCTCCCTCGTCCCCCCTCCCGCGAAGCCCCCTTCTTAATTCCAACAACTCGCGTGACCTATTTAATGTTTTTTATGAAAAATTCATAATGCCAGAGCTCACCAGCATAGATATAGAAGTATTCGCGGGTGAAGTATTCAAGTATTAGCGAGTTTCTTTACTATGGGATTTTTATACTACATCTTTAAATTATTTAATTGTTTTTTTTTTTTATAAAATAAATATCTTTGTGTAGGTACACCACTATTTAACTTCTTAAACGGTTATTGTTTTTTTTGGTTTTCACACTAGTATTATATTTGCAGACTTTCGGTTCATTTGACAACCCTATTTTAGTAAACTGTAAACTTTTTGTAAACTTAACCAAACGCTGACAGTTCTGAAAATGATTTCTCTATAAAACTTACATTTTGCCAACTTTCCTCTTTGGCAAAAGACCGGAAAATTCTACACGAATAAAGTTTCCGCGGGGTGCCCACGGTACTCACCTAGAACCTTCAACTCTTATTTCCACCCTTACAGGATCGTTATGTTTTTATCGGAGATATCCCTTTTTTAGGTTTTATTCAGTTTTGTTTCAGCAATTTTCTTTTTTTTTTAAGTGTCGTAAAGAGAAATGACGGCATTTATGTTCCTGCCAATAATTGGATTGGTCCAAAGAGATTTTCTTCATATCTAGGACAGTTTTAATTGGTTTCATCGTGAAAGGATTTATTTTACCTCTGCAAATACTAAAATCTATGGCTGTCACGCTAGAGGTGTATTGTTATGAAAGTGGTTATTGGAAAAACTACTAGTGTGGTATTCAATGCTTTTGGGATTTGGTTGTTATTGTTGACCCATTGTTGATTGCGTTTGATTTTCTAACTAAAATAATGGAATTTCTGAATAACTCAACGAGTTTGTGGAATATGAAAGGCCACTGGAAAATTTCGCACTTATTAATGATTTCAGCATGATTATACCTGTATATCTTTTTTTATTTTTATTCTTTCTCTTCTCTTCATTCTGCCATTTATTTTTGTTTGTACAAGACACGTTCCATATGTTCCATATATCATCCTAATTTGACTGCCCTAAAACGGGATTCTTCCTAGTTGGGAAGCCAAAACATTTTATAAATAATGTATAATGTATGCATAGAAAAAATAATAAAAAAATAATAAAAAATATCACGTCGTAATGAAACACATTTAATACCTTTACTCTTATGTATTGGTATATGATGATGGAGAAATCACGAAAACAGGCCTTTTAAAATAATGTGTTATAATCATAACACATGAGAAAAAATCGTTGCGACTCGTTCTTGTGCTCAACAGACCAGCCGAGCAATGACTCTTCTGTAATATGGGTCTCTTAAAGACCTAAGTTCTTTCCTTTAGGGTCTCAAATAGACCCTCCGCATAATATCCCCAAGTATGAAACGACGCGTGTCATTAAAACAATAGTTTTATCCGTGACTACTCAAAAGCATCATTCCGTTTTCTTTATTTTTTCTTATCGAAAACTGTTGCAAATTTATACCAAAATTCGCATTCATAGTACCGTATCCGTGTTTCTGAATAAAACTTATATAATGTAAACTCAAGTCCGTAGAATCGTGCCCAAAAATAATAAAAACGACAGTTAAGTTCTGCAGCCCTTTCCTTCTCGTTTCTTCTTGGGAAAAGTAAAAACAGTGGAGTCGTAATTAATCTTAACTTTACCGGAGTTTTTTCAATGTCTGGATTTCGAGTAAAGGATCGGTATTATGTTTCACGGTAAATTATGTGGTTTTTTTTTTTGCTTTAAGTAGGTATATCTGTTCATATTTTGTTGATGTTCCTTAACAATACAATAATCAACCGATACACCAGCGAAAACTGATTGTGAAGGATCATTTGTAAATTATAGTTCTAGGAAAAGCCTAAAAAGTCATAATATGATGTACAGAGCCCTTGAGATTATTTCTCATAAAAACGGCGCTCTACAAATTATCCAATTATTATAACACCAATCAACACTTGATGTAGATAGAATTGGAAAGAATCGTTCATCAGACTCGTTATAATGGAACAAGCACTAGATTTTCCCCTTCATTTACCCGACTAGAAACATTGCCCAACCGGACAGTAATATTCAAAAATATTATTTTTTTTTAAGGATTTTAGTGACACGTCAAACATAACTCTGGCGTAATAAAATATTTATTTATCTATCGCCAATATGTCAGCAGTTAGTAGGTAAGTTTTTATTATGATGATAATATGTTTTTTCGATTCTTAATTGTTCGAGACTAGTGCTTTTAAAATTATTAATACTGCATTTTGAGCTGTATTATTTTTTAAATTGTAAATAGGTTTTTGAGATTTTCATTAACTCAAATTAAAAAAATGTATTGTCTTTAAAATGGATTTGATAGAGGTTACATTGGTTAAACACAGCACAGACTAGGTAGAGTTATTCTTAAGAGGTGTAATATTTTTAAATAAATATTTTATTTTCTCTTTGAATAGAACGTCTGTTAACGTTCATGCTGATCTGAAAGTCTTCTCTTAAGTCTCCTTCATCTTTAAGTGGGATGAAAATAAATTTAAAATGGACGACAACCAAAATATACTCTTAAGTTCTCCAAAGGTTTCGCAGTCGGTATATTTTAGTCCTTAAATTGTCGAGACTCCTTTTACCGTTCAACAGTAAATCCTCCAAAAGGGATGTCAAGTTAAAGAGGTTATCAGTGTTCTGTTCTGTTTCTCATCTCCCATCCTGGAAAGTCCTTGATACGGGACTTAAGATTGAATTTAAGAATATTTTATTGTTCTAAAATAACCTTTAGGTTTAGTAAATATGCATCATTTAAAAAAAAAAACTTTTATTTTTATTTTGTGATTTGCAATTAAATTTTCATTTTATTTTTCAGAATGTTGAAATTATTGTTCAATTAATTACGTGAACTTGTTCATACTATTGTTTGTTTAAAATTTCAATCAATGTGTAAAGCAATTTTTTTGCGATAAATGCTTTTTTTTATTACATAGAATTGAATAAAACACGACTAACATAATAATAATTGTTGACAATTGTATTCTTTCTGTGTGTGCCTACTTACATGATTCAATACACTTTATTAGTAAAATCTTCTCTTCGTAAAATAAATCGATTTATGAAATCGAAGCATATTTATTTTCACCGTTTTACTGTCTAAATTTAGATACTTAAATTCAGCCTCTTATCAAAAATCAATCTGTCAAGGGTTCTATTATCTTCTTCTCTTTTGTTTCGATATCCTGAATGATTATTCGAGGAATGAAAATACGGAAACCAATCAGAAATCTTTTGCTAGCCTCTTTACTCTAATGCGATATAAAAATCTGATTAAATATTTCCGTTTAAAAATGCCTAATAATTTCCTAACCTTAGATACATCTTTAAATTGGTATTTTAATTGAACACCTTCAAATATTTTTTTCTTATAAACCAGGTTGAAAAGGGTGAAATAATGGAAAGCAATTCTACAACATCAAAATACTCATTTAGGTTAATTCCATTTATTTCCCTGTCAATGTAAGAAAAACGAGTTCAACTTTGAAATTTTAACCATTGGGAAATCACATGAAAAAATGGTTATTGTCGTAAACGCGATTTAAACGCAGGGATCTTTCCCTATTTGGATGACGGCTTTTAGTCACTGTTCTACCGGCATTTCAATGGAAGATGCTCCGAGGAACTAGCGTCATTGATTCCTTCGGCATCGATGCACAGTCGGGAAACCCCAACATCGGTACACGGTAGACATTTGTCACATGATAACGGGTCGCTTCTACGTCTCGCTCTTAGCTATTTTCTGTGTTTCCTCCCTTATACAACATGGGTCTTGAAGAGCTATCAGCGTAATAAACTTAATAGCCCAGTCAATGAAGGGAAAAAAACCGCCAATGTCGGAACTAATTCCCCGGAAGCTGAATTTTACACAGATGATAGAAAACCTTTAAAAATACTTATTTATAAAAATCCCCGGATATCACCCCACCCCCTCTTGAATATACTTTTCAAAGCCTTTCGGAATACGCTGATATCTCCTTAACGAGAACTCTTCCTTTCTACAAAAAGACACTCCACACGGCATCCCCAACAATGAAATAGGCCCTGAGGGAAATTATTTTCTTCATGTCCTCCTAAGTGGAGTTAATGAATAATGGAGTTAAAAAAAAAATTATGTATTTAGGTAATGTGTTTAAAAAAAACTATTAATTAATTTAGAACGTTACTTGGGTTAACTTACCTAACCTATAAAATGGTGTAGAAATGGCTTCTAACCTCCATTGGTGGTAGGCAAAGCAGACATGAAAAATGCCACTTTTGCTTTCACAATCGTATTGCTCCAGAAAGCCACCCCGTCAAATTCTAACTCCCGAATAAGACACGAGTATTTTATTATTTCTCCGCAGGTATCCTCGGGGGAATTCCTACTCAAAATTGATTCCACCGCAATCTCGTGCTCCGGGGTCGTCAAAACTTCCACTTCTGGCGGGGGGTGTCGCACAGGGCTAACTGATGAAATTACACGTACCAAATTACACATACCAAAGAATTCGTACCAATTTACTTGTACCAAATTACAAAACAGAACATTGAGAAAAGGTTATAATAAGTTCACGGAAAAAATCTCCCCTGATCTAACCTACGAATACTATTTTATTGTGTTATGTTTTATCACTGTTCTATTTTATCCGTTTACCCAAAATTACACAAAGAAAAAATTTTACATACTAAAGTTACACAATTTGAAATTACACACGTTAATTTTTTAATAGATTGTGTGCTAAACAATTTTAACACAGGAATATAATAATAATAATAATAATAAAGGGCAAAAAAAATAAAAAAAAATAAAAAAAAAAAATAAAAAAAAATAATCAATATTTGACGAGTTAAAAGTATTTTCTCCAAAAAATGTAGATGTAATGTCTCGACGCCACCTAGTGAGAGAGTTAGCACTTACATGCCTTTCTCATATAAATAAAGTTGGTTGTTTGCAGGTGAAAAAATATTAAAAAAAAAAAAAAAAATATATAATAAGCGATAATTGTTGAATGAAACACTAGGTATATATTGAATCATTTGGCGGGTAGGAGGTATCCCGCCGTAGCTTAATGGTAGAGCTCCTGTCCGGCAAACAGAGGGGTGCGGGTTCGAGTCCCGTCGGCGACACATATCTTTTCTCGGGAGAGTTTTCAATATTGATGAGTGTTTCAGGCTAATAATTATTGCTTATAATAATAATAAGCCCTTTATTCTGGACTTCGGTTAGGTACATGAATTTAGACATTTTTTGTTTTTTATAATATGTTTGTTATAATATGTCCCGAAGCTCAGTTTGCCTCTTGGCATAGGCCTCCTCTAACATTTTCCATTGGGACCTGTCACGCGCTACTCTTCTCCATTGATGTCCAGCCGTGAGTTTTAGGTCGTCTTCCCATCTTATGTGTTGACGTCCTCTACTTCTCTTGCCATCTCTGGGATACCAGTCAGTGACATTTTTGCACCATTTCTCTTGTGGATCGCGGATCATGTGACCTGTCCATCTCCACTTTTGTTGGTCTATTCGGGTAACTATATCGGCAACTTTAGTTTTCTCCCTTATTATGTTACATCTCACCCTGTCCTGTTTCCTTATTCCTGTCAAACTTCTCTCCATGGCTCTCTGGCAGCGTTCCAACTTTTCTCTGTGGCGTTCGGTGAGTGCCCAAGTTTCACATCCATAGGTTATGACTGGAAGTACACACGTGTTGAAAACTTTCCTTTTTATTTGCATGCTTAGTTCTTTGGATTTCAAGACTTCTTTCAAAGACCAGTATTTCTTCCATCCATTCGCTACTCTTCGCTCGATTTCTTTAGTGGTTTGATCTTTGTGGGATATTAATTGTCCTAAATAGATGTAATCAGAGACATATTCGAGTGGTTGGTTGTCAATTTTTATAGTTATTGGTTCGGAGTTTGTAAGCAATTTTGTTTTGTCTTTGTTCATGTTTAGGCCGACTTTCACACTTTCCTCGATTAGTGATTCTATCATTATATTTAGGTTCGTTGGGTTTTCCTCGAATAGGACTATATCGTCTGCAAATCTTAGGTGGTTCAGTTTTGCACCTTGCACGTTGATACCATATTTTTCCCAGTCTAGTTTGCGGAAGATACTTTCCAGAGCAGCCGAGATACGAGAACACAGGAATAAACTATGCTTATTGTTTGGTCTTGCATTATTTAGCCAAAGTTTAAATTTAGGTAAAAATTTTGTACGTCTTTTGCTAAATGTGTATTTTTTAAAGTTTGTTTTACTGGTGTTTTTTTAATGCGAAACTTATTTAGCGCACACTTTAAACATTCTAAAAATATAATCCTACGAAATAATACATTTAAAAATATATGTGTAATTTTTAGTAATTTCTGCCACATAAAAACTCAATTTCTGCCAAACAAGTACTTCAGGTACAACTTCCCCCATGTGTATTTTCTCTTATTTGTAATTTCTTTCATGTGTAATTTTTCATGTATAATTTATTTTATGTGTAATTTTGATACGTGAAAATTCCGTCTGTAATTTCACCCTGACACCGTCACACAGTTATTTCTATTTCGGTCGATGTGTGTTTTACCTGTTTACCTGTGCGAAACACCTGGTAATGTATTACTTTGACCGGGACGACCTCGTTATTTCGCCTAGGGTTATCTAAATAGGTTTTGAATATAATAGCTTCTGAGATCGGAAATGGTTTATTTATATATGATTATGTATTTGGTATTCGGTGGCCTGATTGAATTTAGATTGCGAATTGCGAAACAAAACAGTTTCTTTGTGGGAATTGTTAATTTATTGAAATATTTTTGTCGTCTGCCAATTTGATACCCCTCGCAGTATATTATTAACTTTTATTTATTTACATAGATGCAATCTGTTTTTATTTGTCTGAAGCAGCAAAAATGCTCGATCATTGATTATTTTCGTCACGACATTTGATCACCTTTTCCCATCTGTATTTTACAGCTCCACGCACCTATTTTCAACTCGCTCTCTGTTTTTAAGTATAGTCTAGTGTACTGATTATCCACGTGGTTAGAACTTCTGCCATATCCCAACAGACGGCATCTGAATTAGTATTATTAGAGAGGTACCGTCTATATCCGTTCGTGTCTTAGGCGCGAACAGTTACACGATGGAGCGAGATTCCGTGGTCAGTCCACCGCAGCGCAAGAACTATTTAGGATCAAGCCTAGTAAGGACTTCTGTCCAAGATAATATAACATTGTAAATCTTCACGGTAACGAATAAAAAACTAGTAACCGATCGAACTTTAAACTTATTGGAAGAAACCCGACACTTCTCAAGTTGTCTAATATTGGAGGTTAAGGGATGCTACAGTCACAGCTTTGATATATTAATTTAACTGACAAAAATAAGGCTAGGTGTTACTTTTTTTTTCAATTCTTAATCAATTGTTGTTCTGTAAGAAGAATTTTGTAATAAGACTTTCTAAAAAGAGTAACAATTATAATAAGCAATAATTATCAGCCTGAAACACGCATCCACATTTATTTATTTATTTATTCATTTATTTATTCACGCCGTAATGGGCCTTTACATGAAAATTTTATACATTGGTTACAGTAATTAAGTATAAAAATGCAGTAAAAAAGCAACACATATGAATGTAACAAAATTTTGTGCAAATTAGCTAAATACTAGAAAGTTGGTTCTATATAAGATAGGTATGAAATAATTAGTAGAAAGAGATTTAAAAATTTAAAACAATTGAAATTTTGAAAAAATTAAAAAAAAAAATTCAACATTGAAACAATCATCCGAGAAAAGATACATGTCGCCGACGGGACTCGAACCCCCGCCCTTTAAGATTATTATTGCTTATAATAATTGTTACCCTTTGTGCCATGCATAAAAATCTTGTCTTAAACATTGGTTTATCAATTAAAAATAATTTCTAAAAAGCGTTTAAATCTTTGTAAAACTGGATAATTTAGTATGTAGGAGGTACGATAGTAAAATTTCTTTGTGAATCTTTAATATTTTTTGTATTTTATTTTTATTATGACTAATGCAAGGTTTCTCTTTTTTTTGCAGGTAAGTTTTGGATTTTTTGGCATCACACCTTCCCTCACTAGCTGACCTATATGAACGTAAGATAAAATAATATGTATATATAACAGAAAGAAAAGTTACAACGCACCTGTGTTATATACGTGTTAAATTTTAAAAATATATAATAATTTGTAGTATTATATTATACATAATCTGTGGTAAACGTCCCGCGTTATCAATTTTTATTTCACGTCCTTCCGAAAGTTATTGAAACCAACTTTCTCTTAGTTATCTTCTTAAGTTTTAACAGTCTTCTTGCGAATAACAACTCCACAATTTAATTTATATATTTATTTACGACCTAATGGGCTTTTACATGAACATTTTACATAATGATTACAGTAATTAAGTATAACAGGTTATACAGTGTATACCTTTGTAATTTACATAGTCCGTCTTACTTATTAGATTTTTAAGCACCGGTTCAACGTTGGGATAGTCAAGCTGGCCTTAAGCCCGAGTTGAGGCTGTTATACCTATGCCCTGTTAATATCTCAGGTTCATTATTCCGAGGGTATTTACACCACGGTTATAAGAAGGGGGAGCAAATAATAAATATACGTAGGTCCTATATTGAACCTACCAGCAAGGTGTTGTTCTTAATATTTCACGTCCCTCCAGAGGTGGGTAGGTTTGGATAGACCCCACCCCACATCTTATAGTGTGTGTCGTCATTTTGCCCAGGAAATGATTGTAATAAAATGGTTTCCTATCCCTATTCCGTATAAATATCTTCTCCGAAAAATGTGATCATTGACTTTTATCGTATGGCACGATAACCCCTTTTCACTGGTAGTGAACCATTAAAGGCGCACTGCTGATCCGTTGTGACCTCTCGCTCTATTACAAACGTTCAGTATGAGAAAGAGGGAGACATTACAATTGACCTCTCAGTGGCAGAACCGAGGAGAACCATTACGGATTTTGATTCAAGTCTTCCCGCTGATCCGTTGTGACCTCTCGCTTTGTTACATGCGCCGATTATGAGAAAGAAGGAGACGTTGCGGCGGATCTCTCTGCGGCAGAACCATGGAACTACGGATTTATTTCTAACTTTTAATGCCGATCCATTGGTACAAGGTGACTCGGACGTGTAAAACGTACACGGGACGAGGCGATAAAACTAGCCCCACCTTCTGCCACACGTTCTCAGCCGATATAAAGTCGGTTAAGTTCTGCGGTACGACCCCCTTAGGACACATTTACCTGCGACATCTGATTTTTACTTCTGATGGCTTTTTTTTATGAAAACACATTGGTTTCCGTTGCGATACATAAAAAAATACTTTTATATTAACCTATGTTTCATGTCCTAAAATACGAACACTTTAGCTTACCCCTTTCAATCCTGACAAGTGTTTTTCTTTTAAATTCTTGTATTTTCTATGCTTCTGGCGTCCTATGTTACAATTTTGAGAAAATTTTAAAAAACGTATACATTTTACCTCCTCCCATTTTTTGAGAAATAACAGCCCGATTATGATCTTCAGAGCAGTGTTATACCGCCGTCATAAATAAAAAAGCAGCTATTTGTTTTATTTATCAATATCATTAATTGAACTAAATATTGTGAGGAAATGTTCTCTATAAATGTTTGAACCCCTTGAAATAAAGAAAATATCAATATAAAACTTATTTCAGTGTGAAAAATGTCCAACTGTTTTTAATTTTTCGCATAAATGGCAGTAATAAAACACATAGTTTAAAAATCCTATACTTATACCTCAGTAAATTATTGTGAATTTTGCATAGTTTTTTGTCTTATATTTCTCTTTTTTGACGTCATTTCTATCAGTAATGGATGGAGCCTTGAAATTTCTTATATATTTTTTAAAACTTTATTATCTAACGAAGTCGTGTTGTAAAATAGTGTAATTTGTTTATTAAAAATACGTCTAGTCGATATAAACCCAACTCATCAGCGATAAATACATTATTCCTTTGCTGGGTATACATACGTAATTTGTGAGAATGTGGGGGTAACCTTTGTCGCGGGGAATGATTTTCTTCCAATTTCCGACATTTTGGGGACTACTTATGTAACTACACAATATTGACAGATAGCGGGAACGTGAATTGGGAGACACACTGAAGCTTTTGTCAGCAACTCACCCCATCCTACACAAAGTTTGGAAGGGAACAACTTGAGATTTGTCACGTCAAATAAGACAACTTCATAGGAGTCTCTTGAAAATTGTTGGAACGATGATTATCTGACTTCTAGTTGTGATGCGCAGAGAAAATATTTATTACTCTATGAGTAAGAAAATTTTCTCTGAGATATTTCAGTCAGAAAGAGCTTTGCTGATTTTGTTTCATGCTTTTCCAAGATACGAATAACCTGACAAAATTATAAACTGAAGATATTGCTTGTGCACTGATGGAGGACTTAGCTAGCAGATGATTAATCCCGCATGATTTAGAATGGGAACCCGACGACTAGGCCATTAACCGGGAGTTAAAATGTGCACTATTGTGTTATAAATGTATGTATGCATAAACTAAATATATAACATTTTTAACGAACTCAAGGAGCGCCAACCAGTTAAAACATTAGAACTCAAATTGCACGAATACCATAGAAATAATTTTCAACATTACTGCCCAGTTTAAAAATACACAAAAGGTAAAATATCTCCGAGTAGTAAGTAATTGATGAAAATCTTATAAAAAAAAACTTCTTATAATAAATGTGGTAAATAAAATAAATATTGAGAATGTCTCCTATGCATTATGTCATTCTCGAATCGAACATGGAATTATACGATGAGGATCTACTACACATAACATACATACATTTTCAACCTGATTTCAATTAAAAAACTGATTATAAAGACCATACTTTATCTTTATTCCTTATCTTTATTTTCTACCTTGATTGCTGTGATTTATATACTAATAATTCCTTAAATTTCTCTTTTCCAATAATTCTTTAACTTCTTCATCTTATTCTTGTAATCCTATCTAACTACGTATAACTTTTTTATTGTAGAAAAATTGTGTGCACAGTATTAATTAATGAAAATTATCAACCAATACTAATGAATGTATGTATATCCCCAAACTGTAAAATTCACCCGCTATAACACAGGGTCATCCCTAGCATGGAGGGTGAAATATTACAATAAACTGTATGTACTTCTAATTAATCATGTATTTAAATAAATAAAATTAATAAATACTGAAAGTACCCATTAGAAAGCCTTCGATTGAAATTTTCAATAGCTTTGACACACCAAACGTACATTGAACATAGATAAGGTATGTATATGCCAAAAAAATATTATTCAAACTATTATAATGTACTGAATCCTCGTGTATACATCACACTAGATCGAATAAAAACGACCTCAAAGCCATTCCAAATTATAAAACCACATTCGGACATAGAAACTACACTTCTTTTGTATCAAAAGGTTCCAAAGTTCTTCCCCCAGTCATAAGACTAATAATTACCGACTATATATTTTATTAAAATGTATTACTTATCTTATTGAACTTTTTATTATAAAATGGAGGCTTCAGCACGGTTGAGGACAGCATTATCAAATTTTGTTGTAAAGTGTTAATTATTATACCAATTGAATCAAAAAATTAACGAGTAAATAAGAATAAAAATATGGCTGACAGAAATCCAATGAAAAAACACAATAAACGACATAAAAAACAAATAAACTACAAACAAATAGTACCCCCTAGTGAGGAGAACTTAGAAATACCATTACTATTCGTAAATTCCCCATTATATTTTGTAAAAACAATATTTTATGTAGGTAGTTGCTCAAATAAAATATGTCAAAAATTGGTCGAATCCTGCGTTGTGCTAATTTATCATAATATTGCTGTTTCATCAATTTTATTTACGTATTTTTATTTTTAAGTAACGCTAATCATTCAATTTTGTCGATTAAAAATAATTACACATATAGCTCAAATGTAACCCTGTTCAACCAACAAAATCTGTCACTTTTAGCAGACATACGAAAGGCAATTTCAAACAAGTTTCAGCCATTCATTTGATGGCGACAAAAAATATTAATTTCATTCGCTAATAATTTTTGTAGATGATCAAAGGTTCGTTTGTCTACCCACCCTTACATCCAATGGAGTGTTTTGTGGGATAGTTCACGCAGCTCATTGTACTCGAAGTTTGGCAATCTATTCCAAACTTATCCTTTTGTCTACCTCTAGCCCGTAATCGATTTTCTTTATAGTTCTAGTGGGCACCTAATGATATACGGTTACATTTTTCTCGAGGCTTTGACTCGTTTGCGGGGGTTATTGTACCGTAAGTCACCTTGCGTCTCCGATATATCCAATGTCAAACCTGCGAACTGAGAATTACAAGCCAACCACCCTGCTCAAACACAGCCTGAATTCGTCCCCTAATTCTTCGTACATACAGTCAGCCCCAAACCAGTCGTTTCCAGAAATAACCGATTTCATATCACGAGTACAGACTTTCGAAACTAAACGATGAAAATAATAATTAAATAAATCCTCTATGAGGATTG
Source organism: Limnephilus auricula (assembly GCA_951813805.1). NCBI lineage: Eukaryota > Metazoa > Arthropoda > Insecta > Trichoptera > Limnephilidae > Limnephilus > Limnephilus auricula. The sequence goes on from OX638408.1 coordinate 8,795,778, forward strand.
GTATTTTTTCAATATTTATTCCTCGATTTTTTTATAGAAGTGCACTGTTATTCTCGGTTTATAACGAACGGGTGACATTAAAAACCCTTAGTAATATTCGCAGTTAAATGAACACCAGCAGTAGTCGTAACCCTTACTATGAATCCAGAGGTGGCGGGTTATATCCTCGGTGTGGGCAATAAACATTTAATTTGTTTCTTAGGATTTTACAAAATAAAAATATTGTTTACTTGCACCTCGTTCCAGGGTGGAAGACACTGTTAGTATTACTTACTGGTGAGAGATAATGATTCAGAATAGAAACGTTGATTGAAATGGTTTTAGCTGTATGTAGGAGTCAAATCTTAATATCGTAGTTCTTTCACGAACCCTCTTTCGCATTTACTTCTCCTCCACTTCATTTTGGCTCTTAACCCACTAAATATTAGTTTTTTTTTTTTTTACTTATTCCTCTTCCTTCATTAATTTAATTACATTAGTGATGTGCTGTGCCTGTCTCACTAGGAACTCCTGTGTTTAGAGTGGGCGCAGTTTAACAGAGATAAAAATAACAACAATATTATTTTATTTTAAATAAAAGATAAAACACGATCAGCGTCGTACCATTGGGAAAACAGACTTATAAATAGGTTTTAATAAAATCGCTATTGCTTAATCTGTCTTATTTGAAGATCCAAGACTACTTGTTATCTGATTTACATTTCGAATAATTTGTGTTCATTCTGTCAAATGGTCAGTGGAAGCGCATTGTACATCTTTGTTGCAAAGTATTAATTAATGAAAATTAACAACCAATACTAATGAATGTATATCCGCGAACTATAAAATTCACCCGCTATAACACAGGGTCATCCCTAGCATTGAGGGTGAAATATCACAATAAACTATATGTACTTTCGATAAATCATGTATTAAATAAATAAAGTATCTAAAATTTCTTTGGCCAAAAGTTATCTTCGAAATTGGAATTCTAAAATAAAAAAAATCTTCGAAAAACTTTACTTCTTATGCGGTATAAAAAATTTTTTACTTTAAAAATAGTATAAAACCGTCTGGAAAGTTTTATAAAAAATTTCACGGTATAATAACTTCTACAAAATTATAATGCAAACTTTTCGGTTCGTAATGAAAAGATTTTTCCTCTCGCCATTGCTGTAAACCAATATAACTTATTTAATGATGTGCAAATCTTAAGTCCTTCTCCGGAAAGGTCATAATACAATAATGCCTTTATTCTACCAAAAACCCCGCCGACCCCAATTAACGGCGAGCTTTTTGTGTGTTTTTCTTTTCACTCTTTTCGCAATCAATGTTTCGGAGAGGAGAAAATCCCCTAACAGAAATATCTAATATAAGTAATTCGTGGACATGTTATTTTATTCTGGTTAAATTTGAAATTGGTTAAATTTACTTTTACTATAAGTAATTTGTGGACACGTTATTTTATTCTGGTTATGTATACTTAGGACGTTTTGTAAAAGGTTCGTAATTGTGTGGTTATCAAATTTTTTTGATTGTTTGAAATTGTTATTCTGTTTTGAATATGGTTCTTTCCGCATTTAATATCTTCAATTTGTAGATTTAATTATTTCTCCGTTTTTGTGACAGACTATTTGTAAATCATAGAATTTAGAAATATGTATATTAACTTCATGTGAATATACATATTATAAATATTTTTTTATTGCTGTTTTTGCAATTAATTCAATTCAATTTTAAATATAAATAAACCATGATGTTTTAAAAAGATAGACACACAAAGGTTACCACTAACTTCGACATTTTTGAATTCCTCCTGCTGCCTTTAAAATAAATGGAAATATTGCCTCTGCAATGGTGTAGGACTTAACCCGCGACGCCTGGGTTGGAACCCAAAGGAAACAATAATTATTATGCAAATTCTACTAATGTTAATTACTTATAACCATCCATATAGCGCATTACTAATTACCTTTCTATCGAACATTTTTTTGCAGATTTTTTTGGTAATGATAAGGTATTTATTAAAAAAAATTGTAACTTTGAAGAATCTCGTATTGTCTGTCAAATATGAGTAGAAAACAAAGGACGGCATCACTGTTCTTCAAATGGCAATACTAAAATTATAACACACGGTGGAAATGTAAAGCTGTGAACCTACAAATTTGTATAAAAAACATAAAACACTTAAACGTGGGAAAAATATTTTTTTATTGCAATATAGATACCCACCAATCTCAAAATTAAAATTGCATATATGTATATTATCCCTTTGCAATTTTGTGTTAACACAATGAATAATAACGATATTTTAGTGAAATAAAAAGCAGTTTCGAATGTGCTCACTTTTATTTAATATTACCTGAATTTCCCGGCGTTGCCTGGGCTTTAGATAATCCCCCTAAAAAATGTATCCTCTGACAAATAGCACTGATGTCAAAACTATCTATAGCTTTTGGAGGGCGACTCTTTTTTATTTTGCCTGAAGTTTCGAATTTACCCCCATTTGTTTCGCTCTCCTTGACAATTTACCTGATAGTACTTTCTGAATTAAATGCAAAAAAAAAACAACTATAATAGTTAACAATATTGTATATCTACGTAAATAAAATCATACTTAAAACATGTATCTGTGTTTGAATATATTTACACAAAGTGCATTAAAATTGTTATTAACTAAAAAACTATAAAACTAAAAATATTTATATTTAAAGAAATGTTTTTTAAAATGTTACTAACAGTATTCTATATAAACAGGGTCATTGTCATTTTACTGTCATTTTGACAGTAAAATTGGTGTTGCCAGCCTACAAACTTTTTAGTTCCGGTTTTTATATTTTCTACTCTTATTTGACAAAGTGTACTCAGTATTATAAATAAATACATGGAAGGTGATTCGTTTAATTCAATTTAAGGTATTCCTTTTAGAAGTTCTGTCCTGAACACACAGTTTATCCAGGAATTACTCCTAAATCGACCTTTTAAACCCGAGGGACTCTTCTCCCAACATCAATCAATCCCGTCCTTTTACAAGATTGTTACTTGATACATTTACAATACTGCTTAAACTAAAATAATCTACTTACCCCGGGTCGGACAGTCCAAGTATTTCCATTGGGAAAGGTACAGACCGTTTCACAATCAAAAGGTTGTAGGATCGCTTTCTGCATTCCGCAAAATGTATTGGAAGAGGTACGTCATCGATTTTTTTAAATAAAATAGGCGCTTCTTATCTGGGCTCTTTTGTTCTAAAGACCCATTGACTAGCGGCTGATAATTAAGGTTGCAAAATGATTGCAACTCTACAGGGAAAATCCGACAAGAAAGATCAATTATTCCCCTATCAATTTTTTTAAACTAAAAAATTTACATCGATTTATTTCATTCAAAACTTATAAATATATACCTATATTTAAGTAAGCAATAAAAATGCTCACAACGCATGATGATAAATTATTAAATATCTTGTACTTGTATTTTTTATCGTAAGTATTTATGATTTTTTAATTAGGTATGTCTAAACAAAATAAGTGTGTAAAAAAAATCTTAAATATTTTAGTTTGTAAGACCTTAAATAAATAGAAAAACTGTATATATTTTCGTCACAAAACACGTTCTCGGATTTATATTTTAATGATTTTAATTGAACAAAAATTAAAATTCTGAAAAGAGTCTAGATTATGTATTGATTTATTTTGGTGTATGATTTTATGATTTGAAATTGTATAATATACAATATTTCGTTTGAAAATTTAACACATCTGCCAAAAAATAGTCTATACGTCTAGAATTTGATTTAAAGGGGACAAATTTCCGGTATTGTTTGGTATCCCCTTTTAAAAATAAAGGCTATGCAATTTGAATTAGGATGGGTGAACTATGTTAGCTACAAGCCTTATGCGTGTGGTTTCATACCAATAATGATTCTTCGCCCATCTGCTTTGTTTCTAGGATAGTTATATTTTATTTATTTCAGCCATCGATATATATATATATATATAATAAAACAACACCACCTGATTAGTAATTTCATAATACAATTCCACGTCTTGATGTAAACTTGTTGTACAAGTTTTTGCCTATAAGATTTCTAACTGCCTCAAATTCGTGTTTGAAAAATGATTTTCCCAGCTGGTTTATTGAAAGCTGGGACAAACTTGCTGGAATACAAATTTGCTCCGTGCAGACCAACAAAAATTAAAAAAAAATTGTTTTCCGATCTTTCTCAATTGCGAGATAATGCACTTTCTTTGTGATTCGTGCTTTCTTGAAGCAGTATATTGGACTTCGTTGTTCATTTTATGGTTCAAACGCCCTGTCTAAATACTACTTGGTCGATGATTTCCGTCGCGTCGGAGCGGTTTCTGAAAATCTCTTCTTTCGTCAGGGTAAAATGTCAAACCAATTTTTTACTGTTTTATAAGTGATTTATTCAATGTTTCCAAGCATCTTTCGTACATATTTTATCTACATTCCTTGCGCTTCTGGCTATAACGTTTTCTTATTCTTCAACCCTTATTTTTGTTGTTTTTCTTTCATGTCGGAATTATTTCGCCAATTACCTGCCGAAACATGGCCTGCGCTCTCGGCCTGGCGGAAAATCGTAGGTTTCGTTGTGCCCATTGTGAAGGCAACCGGTATACCTTTGTAGAAATATAATCTCACATACGTCGTTTTTTCGCCCAGAAAAATGTTCTCCCTATTAAATCTCTTCATAAAAAACATGTTTTCTGGAATCTGAAATACACCGGAGTAAAGGAAATAATATGACTTTATCTTTGAATTTCTCGTTAAAAATGTTTTTTCTTTGTTTTACATGTTCCGCAACAGAATCCCAACTGCCCGAGGCTAGTGAAACTATGTTACTCCTATTAGTTTAGGAAATGCTCTGTGGGTCAAGGGAGTAGGAGATAAGAAGAAGAAAAGCAAACAGTAAAGCTGGGTTTTACCAGGATATGGTCCTGCTGCTGAAAGCTCCATTGTTTTTTGTCTTTTTTTAGAAGTTGACCTTACTTTTATGAACATGAATTCGATAGTGTCCGGTCGTTCGGCGTTTGAACATTGAGCTCATCTAATGGCGATAGTCTGAATTCTCGACAAATCGGTTCCATTTTTAAAATGAAACGAAGTAAAAGTTCTATAGTTCATTGAACCTGAGTTACAGATAGAGGCTTAACCTTTAAGTACTGACATGGGTGTCTCACAGACGGCAAGTTAACAAATATGAGACTTATTTCGAAGTTTTTAAAGATACCCCGCGCCCTCCCCCTTAGCTTCGGTATCAAACACGGCGATCAAAAAGACGTACTAAGTACAATTGCATTGAATGTCGCAAGTCTATTTGTCTTGGGTGTTCAAAAACAGTATGCGTGGACTGTGTAGACAACAAGTGATTAATTCTAAAATATTTACGTGATTTAAAAAGCAATCACTACCTAAGTTATACTATAATGAATACTGATGTTTAAAAAAAATAAATCCAAAAAAGTCCAAATAATTTTATTATAGCTAAGATTATAACGAATTTTTGTCTAGTTGAGCGAAATATAGGTTGTATAATTTGTATGAAATAAATATTGATCTCATATAAAATGCTGTTGTTTTTTGTACTTCATTAGTAAAATAGTAATAAACGAATCATAATACAAGTTAATAATGTGCAAGTAAGTAAATATAAATAATCCATTTCGATTATTTATGAAGCCGTCTGAGATACGTCACGTCACCATTTATGATATGTACCAAACCACGTCAGTACTTAAAGGTTAACCAAAATTAGTATTTTTAATGTGATTAAAATAGGTTTGGTCCATATTGACCATTCTATGATACAACCATTGCTCTTAGTCAATTGCTTTCTTTAATTAATCCATTGTATGTACAAAATAATTCATTTATCGCATCAGCCTTAGTTCGAATCCCTCCCGAAATTTTTTGTTTAAGCTTTAGAAATACAATTAATTGAAATGTGTGACCTACAGCCGTGAAACGTCTATACCTACATCTAAAGGCTCCGTCAAACAGGAGGCGTACTTACGCGCGTCAAGGCGTTAAAACGTCCCGGACCTATAACGCTGCGTTGTGTTGTACTAAACACGCCGAAGCCGATCAAATTGAAATTACGCGACGTTACGGCGCGCGGCGCTTTGGTGCCTGTTTGAAGGAGCCTTTACGCTGACGCCTTGACGCGCGGTAAGTACGCCTTCTGTTTGACGGAGCCTTAAGTTCGATCAACTCCCACATTCAACCATTATTCCACACCAACCTTTTACACTTCAGGGTTAGGTGCTAGACTTGACTCTTGTGTATGTTCTATGTCTCACGGGACCTTAATAAATAGCGAACATTTAGATTGCTTTGTCTACGATGTTTCACTGTGTAAATAAATTGTTGGTTTTTCTCATGGTGTGTTGTGCGTTTTAAATAAATGAACGGTTAACCTGAAGGACGCTGCGTATCTTATATGAGACCAGGAAGATGTGCGTGACTGTTGCAAATATGATACATGAGGTTTCAATATCGCTTAATCATAATTCTTTGATCAAATTTATTCAGACTTTTACCAAAATCTTCTTCATTTCGTCGTGCTAACAATTAGTGGCAATTGGTCTTTTATGAATAATTGTCTTTTTATTTTCTTTCTTTTATTGTCTTGTCTACGTATGTATAATTTAAACAATCTTAAATCCCACACGGAGAAAAATGTTATTAAAAAAAAACGATTATTTTAATAGTGAAAACGGTTAAAAACGGGACTTAAGTTCTTACGAACAAATTAACAGTGTTTCAATGTTTATTGGCGGGAAAATGTAAGAATAATTTGTTGGTATACGTACGAAATTACTTATACTAACATATTATTCTTACATGTTCCCGCCAATAAACATTGAAACCGTGTTAATTTGTTCGTAAGGACTTCAGTCCCGTTTTTAAGCGTTTTTACTATTAAAATGATCGTTTTTTCGAACAACATTTTTCTCCGTACTAGCCACATCTTGCGGAGATAGAGTGATCTAACTTAAATACGGTTTTCGTAAGGCATAAAATTTATGTAAAATAGAAAATTTACACTTACGACTTAAATACTTTTCTATGCGATGTGCATATATTAAAAATTTCTTGATTAGTTATTTAACAAAGGTATTTTTTGACAAAGTTTCATATGCGGTGGATTCTTTATCCATACTACAACGTAAACTAATAATATCTAAAAAAAAATTAAGAAAAACTCTCTTTTTAACTTTTGAAGGTTATTCCCATCAATGTAATATATTATTGAAGAAGAAGATAACAATAATAATCCTTTTTTTATTAAATATGAAAATAAAGTTGTTTAAAATAAGTCCCAGTTGCAGCCATTATATTTTATTATTTTTCTATGTCTTGTTTATTTTCATATTAAAAAAAAAAGGATTATTATTGTTATCTTCTTCTTCAATAATAATATCTACTCATCAGAAACAAATTAACAGAAGCTAAGAATCTTAATTGCTGTTTAATCTTCAAATATAAATTACGTCACGCGGTACAGCCAGAATTCAATCAGCGGGTACTATTCTACGCCCCTTTAATTACATTTTAATAATAACATAGTTAAAGGGCGGGGAGTATGTCATCAACCGAATTTCTCTTCCAGTTTCACTTTGCAGCTTCAACCCTACATTATTTAGCCCTAAGGGTAGTAACACGTCCCGGAAAATCGAATATGTGCTACTCGCTATTCATCGTGAACGATTTTATAATATCTACAATATCAACCTTTAAAAGACCTGAAGCCCTAGAACACTCGCTCGATAACGATCGATAGGATAACTATCGGTAACTTCTCATCGTTCCCTAGGACAACTGCATATCGCTACGTACAAACAACAGTTGATGTGTCATATATGTTAAGGACACTCAGTCATTGTGAACTGTCACTTATTCGTTGACGATCTGTAGTCATGCTAGGGAACGATGAGAAGTTACCGAAAGTTATCATATCGATCGTTATCGAGCGAGTGTGCTAGGGCCTCTGATGGAGGCTGCAATTATCTACATACATTTTGCATACAGTTTAAACAAAGGAAAGGATGGGAATCAAACGTACATATACGTTATTTTCTTTTTACTGCTCTTTTTAGGAAAAAATATATGGTGAATAAGCCCCCAAAGCCCGGTTAGGCCCTGTCCATTTTTATTATTTTAATATAAGGATATTAAAAAAAAAAAAAAATTATATGTGTACATTTATTTTTCGCTAAAGAGATCAATCAGCGATCAATCAATATGAGACTCAAAAACTACACAAAAAAATCAATTAAAATTACTTAGCGGATTTTTACAGATATGCTGGCCAAAACTTCCTTAACGGCTTAAGGATTACCCCGAGTATACTCGGGCGGTTATTATATGCACAAAATCCCACACCCGAGATAACTCGGGCAAACTTAGTACTAATGTTGTACAATGTTTTTAATGATTTATGAAGGGGTTAAAAACACGACAGCCTCGCAACATTCTCAAAAGCAACATAACAACATTCACATCTGTCACTCCAATTTATTTATTTTTTAGCATACACTTTTTGACTTTTGATAATAATATCTATGGTGTGTAGTTGCACATTGTGACATTTTGTGATAAGGAGATTGCTTCAGCACATTTGAAAATTATGAGTGTATAATTTAGTAGCTATTTTCTCACAGCTTTCCAAAGGGTTTGCATTCGATTATCCGACTGCCTATGTCATGTCAAAAACTTAATTGGATCGATTTCGTTCTAAAATTTTTCAAGTGCATTCTTCCGTAGTCGAACCACTACTCTGCATTGCAGTAGTTAGTAGCCAGCTATGTATTCCAGTGGGGTGCAGTCACGTTTATTTATTTTGGTATGCTACGGGATACATTTATGTTTTGTACATTTGTTTTGTAATAAAATTAATAAATAAATATGTTATTTTATTTATAGCTATTTAAGTGTTACTAAAAAACATCCAAAATGATAATGGAATGCCAAGTTAGGCTAGGACTCAGTTAATCTGATATTTTGAGACAAGCAAAAGGGACAATAAATTCTTATAAAATCCAGTGCGTGTTCCTAATACGGAATAGATTAAGAAAATACTTTGAAAATATAGTGCGTTGTATCACCATGCATGATGAATTGCTTGGGAGTATGTGTAGTGAGTAGGTTAGGTTAGGTTAGTGTCTTAGAAAATCTTTTTATATATCTCAAGATTGTATTCATTTTAAGTTTTGAAAAACCCTCTGTATTTTATAAAAGCTTTGTTGATTTAAGGTAAATGTGATTCTCTCACTGAGAGCTAGGTTGTAACCACTTAATATGAGTCGTCTATGAAAAGGAGTGCAGGTTTCAACGGATCTAACAGAGGTATGCCCCTACGATTTTTTTCTTGAAATCCGATACTATGAGAAGAACGCCCCCACAATTAAGTATCCAGTATTTCTTCGTTCATTCCGGCGTATTTGTTTCAGGCTTGTGCCAAGACCTGCTTACCGGCGACCGGCTAACAGTAAGCAGGCACTCTGTTTAAAGAATTCCACCTTAACTCGGAGTTACGTCACAACTTCCACTTCGCTGCTTCTTGTTCTTTTATTCAATATTTTTTTAACGCCTTCTCTTTAGCTACTACGTTCCGTCGACTTAATGTTTTCTCCTATTTGTGCAGCGAAGGGATGAATTGAGATAAAAGCGAGCATTATCCGAGTTTTTGGATACCGCTTTGTTGTTTGGATCCCGTCATGCTGAAATGGATAGACATTTTCAACTTTTCAATGAAATTTTGAGTACTCAGGAATGTTTCTGCTTTTTTATAATTTATTAAAATATCTGTTTTTTGCATTTAATTCTAAGAATAATGTCATTTTTTGATAATTAAGATTTGTTTTCTCAACTTATTGTCATCTTGTCCTTAACACATAGAAAAAAAAAGATTTATTTTTATAACACATATTTTATTCTTTCTTTAATACAAAGCATAACATTTGTTTTCAGAAGCACTAACTTTTTCGAACGCTGGGCGCTGAATTTTTTCTGTGCATTTTTTCTCTCAACGATATTTATATTATGAGCTACGGAGCTAAATATCTATCTAACAGTTAAAAAGATATAAGTTTTAGCTTTAAATTATTCTCTATGGATATTATTATGATGAATCTTGGGTAAAGCCAGTTTGGAACTTATAATAGTATCAATAATTAAGTATATTATAATAAATAGTTTTTTTATATTTATTTCTTAAAGTTGATAATTTGATTGGCTTACAACTTTGTTACATTACGAAACTGTGAATTTATTGATTTAGTGAATTTATATATTAAGTATATGGTTCACAAAACTCTCTTTTTAGGGTGAATTGCCTATTTCAATTTTAAACAAAGTATATTGTTATAGACCTAATGTGGTCTTCAGCACGAGTGAAGCATCCAGTTAGGCCGACATTATCAAAAATGTTTTTAAAGGAATACATACGTCCTCGGTAATGAGTGTGTTTTTTTACCTGCCGAAAAAACACAGAAGCCTCAAGATTTGGACAATAGAGGTCGTGTACTCAAATTAATGGTCCGTGATACGAAAACATGGCAAGTAATATGCAGGTTCACGTAGAAAATGTTAAATTTATATAGTTAACTAAACTTCACTTAACTTAGTGAAAAAAGTGATATTATAATTCCAATTTTTATAAAGACATTGAAAATAATTTTGTATTGACATATTATATTATATGTGGGTACCTACTTTATCGCTTGTCTGAATGCACACAATCGGTTCCAATTATTTATTTATTTATTTCACGCCCTAGTGGGCCGTGAGTCATCATAGTCCACTAGGACTCGGCGGCTATGACACATACTTTTTCGTATGAGCATGACACATTCAAAGTTAATTTCACGTAGGTATAACGCACATCACAGACAACCAAATTTAGAATGTTTGATGATACCTACATTTTTTTTATAAATTATGTTAAGAGGCTAGACATTGCACCACACGCGGAACTTTTAGGTACCCGGCTTCTTATTGAAATTCTTATTAAATATATACCCGGCTTCTTATTGAAATTTTAAAATATGAAGAAGAAAAAAAACAAATTACATCTTGTTTTATTTTAGTTTAATTTACGTATGTATTGACAAAAGTCGGCTCTCATAAACATTTGCGTTATTTTGATGAAACTTTTTGTCATTTTTGATTAAGAGTCGGTTATTTACTTAGGGTGTCTTTAATGAAGTAAGTATTGTACATTTTTAAAGACGGTTTTCGGGTCGATGGACGTAGCAATAACATATTAAGTTCAATGGCGTTTTGGCTTATAATAACGAGACATGAGAATTAAAAAGAGCAAAAACTACATTGTGCAAATTGATATGATGAAGTTCGGTCATCATCATTTGACATCACGACCCATCCCGGATCTTCGATCGTGCATATTATAATTATTATTTAGATGATGCATGTACAAATATGATCTAATATCTAACTTCCAGAGTGGTTGATCCTATCGTCTTGATATCATTGAAAACAATTTTTTTTATTGCGTAAGTATTTCAAAATTTTTTATAAAAACTTATTATAATATATTTTTATAACAAAAATATATAAAATTCATCATCATCATCTTCTTCTTCCCCTTGTCCTATTCGGGTCGGGGGCTCACTGTATCGACAAGGCTCCTCCATACACGGAGAAAAATGTTATTCTAAAATACGATTATTTTATTCGTAAAAACGGTTAAAAACGGGACTGAAGTTCTTACGAACAAATTAACACGGTTTAAATGTTTATTGGCGGTACATGTAAGAATATTTTGTTAGTATACTTAATTTCGTACGTATTCCAACAAATTATTCTTACATTTTCCCGCCAATAAACATTGAAACACTGTTAATTTGTTTGTAAGAACTTCAGTCCCGTTTTTAACCGTTTTTACGAATAAAATGATCGTATTTTGAATAACATTTTTCTCCGTGTACGTCCCTGCCTTGTGTTGATTGTTCACGGCCTCCGTCCATGGCAGACCCATCCTCTCATATATCAAATTCAATTATTATATTATGATATTATTAAGTTCTGCTAGTTTAGCATCGCTTTTTGCTTGACAACTGTTTCAGCTGTCGAATCCATTATCAAACTATCGAGCAACAACGAAATAATTTTGTAAATTATGACGTTTTGCAAACATAATAGGTACAATAAAAATGTATTTATATAGACAGTGGATACTGTGCTTCTAGTTATGACGACAGAACAACACTGTTGAAAATATAGTTATGACGACAGAACAACGCCTCTGCACAGGTTCTCCTAGTGGTGTTCACATAACATATCTACATAAGTTTTAACCATTTACATACAGTTGCTGATTATATTACACTCTACTATCTAACATGTTTTTCTATTACTTGCACTTATCATCTGTAAAACTGTATGTACAAGCATAGAAATTAATAAATAAATTATAAAATATGTTTAGAAAACTACCACTTAGTTGCAATCTTCTTTGTTTCTCAGAATATTAATTACTGCTAGGTGCTTTTGTCCATATAATTGACGGTTCAATTCTTGGAATGGATGAATTTTTATGTGATTCTATCACGTTTTTTTGTCAAAATTGCGTACAAGGTAAAATGTAATACGTGTGAAGAGATCGGCAGCAAACCGTTTTTTTTTTTTCAATTAATTTATTATTTCAGAAGCATGTTTGTTGAATGTCTAACAACAATCGCTAACAATCAACAACGAAACACAAAAATGCATCGTGCAAACTAATAAACCTACATCGATTTACAGCCTTCTTATAACTTATATTTGTGTTGGTACGCTAATACTCTGAGCAAGAACTTAACGTGATACTTTGGGTGTTTGACCTCTTTGCTTTGCCGGCTCACAAGAGAGCCTCCTTCTATACGCTTTGGTTACATGTGTATTATTCTGTAGATGGCGACCACTAATAATGGCTGCAGATCGAGGCGAGCGTGGCAAATTTACGGACACCACGCCACGCGTGAACTTCACGCTTTACACTTTATAGGGTCAGGCTAATAATACTACGACCGAAAGTTTTAGTAACGATTTTATTCTCTTTTATTTATTGATACATTCCACACAAGAGTTCCAACTATCCTATGGAATTGTGTCATCCTCTATTTTGAGGCAGAATAAAGTTGGTAATTAGAAGTGAAAAGAAAATATGCAAATTGAATGTGTAATTGAGCTTGTTTATTGATTGATCTGATGAAAAAACATTAAGGCTAAAACATTAAAAGGTTAGTTTAGTTTTTTATTTTTTTTATTTATATTAACCCCGCAGAAGAAGTCAAGAAGGAAACCTAAGTTTTTCTATCATCTTTGAGGGTGTTTACTGGGTCATTTTAATTCAAGGACGAGGTGATCCAGGGTTTTGAAGAGAGAAACACAAATGCTGGCCATTCCACAGCCGAGCGGTTGAGCGCGAGAACGAAAAAATGTAAAAAAATAATATTTTTCAGTGGCTTGTCTACCTTTCTTTTATATATTCAATAATATTATTATTCAATGTATAAAAACAGTTTATTATAAACAAGTTCTGCTTCGTATTTATTATTAAGCGTTACAGCTGTTCCGCCCTCTGAAGGCATTGTCAAACTGTTTTTATACATTGAATAATAATATTATTGAATATATAAAAGAAATAAAAAAATTAAAATGGAGTTCTACAAAATAAACTTAATAACATTAAAAAAAAAAAAAAAAAAAAAAAAAAAAAAAAAAAAAAAAAAAAAAAAAACTTGTCTACCATTTACGAACCTGCATTTTGTGGAAAAGTTAGTATTTAAAAGATATATTTAAATCCTTACAACACAAACCGACTTATAACAACACAGCCGATTGTTTACATTGTTAATTATGTCTCTAATATTATTACTATATGTTCTACCGAGTTGTATTAGTCAACAAATATTTTATATTGTTCTCATTTGCTCCGTGACCCCTGTACCCAGAGCCAAGTACCTTACCACTTTACCTTGCAGGTCGTAACTAAATACGTATTGTTTTTTAGAATTCACATATCGGGTGTGTGGAGGTTCGCCAAGATTAATAGTTTAGCGAACTTCGTAGACGTTTGAACAGGTCGGTCGTTCATACGAGAACTGAGGTCAAACTGACGAAAACGTACCTGGCATTGTGAGCAATTATTTTTGAAGTGCCTATTGGAACAATACTGCGTATTCATTTACGTCGAACGATACAAAGCTATGTATTAACACACACACTCCTTGTTTGATCCACAGTAATGCATACCCTTCTTTTGGGACCTCTGAGAATTATTTGACTTCCCAGATCGTTGTTATTTGATTGTTTTTATTTGAAAAACAAATTTATTGGACATCTACATTTTGTTCTCTAAATATGCACAGAAATCGTCATACTCAGAAACTACAGTGCTATGAATTTTTCACATTTTTTCGTTATTTTACATCATCCTTTATAGTTTGATCTCAGGGTATTGGTCTGTGTATTTTCAAGGGTAACTCAGTGTGTATAGTTTATCAACCTGGTGTACCTACATTAAATATAGTGCCTGTGGCCCGGGACCGTGACCGACGCACTATCAAACTACTAACTAAAATCACTCCGCATAGAACAATATTACTAGGTAACGAGGCACTTACATACATTTTTAATTGACTTTATCCACAAAATCGATTTTATTGTACAAAAAAATTTGCTTGTAAAATAGTGAATAAAGTCTTTTTTAGCTATACGTTAAAATGATGTGTCTTTTATTTATTTTTATTAAACTCGACAACGCAATTTTTTATGTATATTTGGTAGGTATGAGAAAAGGTCGTAAAGTATATTTCATACCGCGAGCTCTGGCTTTATGAAATTTGCATAATAAACGGAAATAGGTCAAAGAGTTTAGCGGCAGGGAGAAAAGTAGTGTGAAAAGTAGGGCAGAGAGGAATTCAGGAGCGTTGGGGTTTGCGGGAAGGGGGACGAGAAAATGGGAAGGCGGAAAAGAGCGGAGGGGGGAGGTGAAAGTGGAACGCGGGAGAGGAAGGAGTCGCGGAAAGGGAAAAGGTACGCAAGGGGAACGGGACGAATGGGAAAGGACTCTAAGGGAGAAAAAAAACTTTATTTTAGTGGCATTGCAACGCATGCCGGGTATCAGGTAGTAAAAATATATAAATTTGGTTTAGACCACTTTAAATTATTATTATTATTGGTTTGCCCTTAGTAATTTTGTAAGGCATTTAAAAATCATTCGTATTATATAATTGTAAAACTTGTATTTAACAAGTCGACGGTTTTCTACGGTCACAAAACTACGATATTTGGTTTAATAGTGCAATCTTACACGACCCATATAGTTAGAGATATTTAAAGGATAATATGTACATACAGTTAATTTAAAAAAAAAAAACAAGTGGAATTGAAAAAAGTTAATAATAAATAAATAAAATAATTTATAATTCGGAGCGTGGTCTGGAGTATCTTCCTGAATCATCAAGTATTATATTTTTTTAAATGGTCAGGCAAGTGTCTCGTACCAAGGTAATTGTCGTTGGCAGGTTATCGCTCGCACTTTATACTTTATACCTCGTCATTATATCCCATTGTCTGCTTGCCTCTCGCCATACGCGCCGCGGTTCAAGGTCGGCCGGCTCTTCTCACTGTCTACCGCCGCGCAGCCCCCAACTCCGCTGTTCTAGATGAATCTACGTGGTCGTAGATTGTACTCGTAGTACGTAGTACGCGCCTCTGCCTAGTATAGCATTGTAATGGCTAGAGGCGTCATTGTATTGTATTGTGCTGGGAGCATTTTCCCACGACTAACTTTCCGGTAGGTTGGCTGGCTGCAATGAGGAGCGGTCAACAAACCTGAATTTATTATAATAAAAGGCTTATCTTGACAATAATCTGCGGTAACTACTTCGTATATGAAGGTACTAATAAATTGAATCGATTTCGGGAAATTCATATAAATGTTGATGCTTTGGTCAATTTAACCTCTGGATGTTGTTATAAATTCAAACAAAAATATTTAGGCACTCCGCTGACGAGGCAACTGAAAACCAACTAAAACCGGCTGTTTCCTCTGTCTTGATTGGTCAAAAAGCTTGTTTAACCATAGACGAAGAACAATCAGCTGACAGCTGGCAACTAGCAACGGCCGGCCAGGGCAATCAGCAGTGCAAGTTGCAAGTCACCGCCTGCGTTACCATTGACAACGGGTGTTTGAGTGATTGTGTAGTGTGCGGGCCATCACATTGTCATACAAAGACAGTTGGCAGTTGAGAGTTTTCAGTTGCCTCAGTGGGCGGAGGCGCTTACTTATAAACCAATATAGCGAACCTAAAATATGTATTTGCCCCTATCTCTTTTTTTATTTATTTAGGAAAATCAACAAATTATTTACATCTATTACAATAAACTTAATAATAAAAATCAAATCCAGTAACAGATTTTCACATAATTTAAAATTGTAATAATAATAAAAATAAAATAAAAACTAAGCGTCCTGTATCCGTGGGCTGACACATTTACAAAAATACAATACTGTAAAGATAATAAATAACAATTATATTTTTTATTACTTTAATATCAAAAAGTAATTTAGATGCCTTTTGATATTATCGTTTTAGATTTGTTTTAGGGATATTTATTTTCATTCTAAAAACTTGCTTTGCATCAATCGTTTGGCTCTTTTTTAATTTGGGTTGCGGGTACGAGTACCGCCACCCGGGAACTATTTATTTGATAACCAACATCTCTGTCATAACTTCCCATGTGATTTGCTTCGTTTGGTGAAGGTCAAAGGGTCAACGTCAAGGGGCGCCCCAGTTCGTGGGGTGAGGACTGCATAGGTCTTGGCGGCGGATGCGCCTGTTCACCTATTGCTTAGCGGGCCGGACCGAGAGAGTTTAGCTGAGGGAGGCCTTTTGCGTCCGTCACTTCTGGACACGTTAACCCCCAAATGCTTATCCATCCCTCATACCTCTTTCCTTTCCATAAAAATACTCTCCACATTGCATCCGCAAAGATAAAATAGGCCCAAAGAAAAAAAATCCTGAGTAATGAAAAAATAAATGTTTATCATTTTTCATTTACTCCAATGAACTCTTAAGAGGCTAGACTTTAAACCACACTCGGAACCCCCGCGTCTGTCATTCTGTCCGGCTCACAATAAGCTCACGCACACTTACAATACATGCGAATGCGAAATGTGCGAATGAGACAACCCTCAAATTTACCTACAGAAATCGCTCGAAAAGGGATTTATGGAGAATACACTTTTCTACACCAAAACTTTCACGAAATTGAAATTTAAAAAAATATATATATTTTAGAAAGAAGAAGCTACGTCGGTAGCTTTTTATAATTTTATAATTCTTTATGAGAGTTGAGTTAGCAGCACTTTTTCCTTAAATAATATTTTTTGATAAATCGTACATGTTTGACAGTAAATGTTTACGTTAATACGAAACGTATCGAAAATTAGAAAACATACCGACATAGTTTTCACCCTCTAGAAGGCAGTATAAAAAAAAATATTCATTTTGTGCAATTTTCGATGTAGGAAAGTGCTTTTTCCCGGGCATTCTTTTTGTATGGGCCGAAAAGCGAAGTCTATCATCTTAAGATATAATATTATTGATCATCCTGGAAGGTCGTGTTCAAGAAGATAGTTAGACAACCACAACAACACGCCCTTGAGATATTTTCTCTTCTCACATTACCGCTGCCTTTGGTAACGCAATTCCCCAAAACACTTGAACTGTACCGACCACTATAGCTTTATACGGCTACTGAAGTGGTGGGTACTGATATATTATATTATCCTATACCATTCTTGGCCCACAAGTATTTGGTTCTGTACCGATGGGCCAACTTGATAGGCACTTATTGGCACTATTGAAATTCGAACTATTTTGGAGGAATAAGAGAAATCGTACACATTGATAATATTACCTAATTGATTTTCCTCTTTGGCAGAAGTAATTTATATATTTTGTAGTCGCTAACCGTATTGCGTGGGTGGTTTCTTAATTTTTTGATTTCTTTGACAATTTTGATTACGTTACAATCCTTAGGAGTTTTGATCGATTTGAATTGAATTTATGTTTAAAAGTATTCATAATCTGCTCATTTATAGATGGAGCTAATTATTATTATTTAACGAAAAAACACTTTTTTCTAACTTATTCTCTAAATAATTGAGATGTGTATATGAATAAATATTTATTTCAGTATAAAAACTCAATTCTTAAAATATTGTATCAATGATTTAATCCAATATTATTCCTATTTGTATGTCTTTCTTCAATGAATTGAGTTTTGAAATAATATTTACACGTTTAGTTAACTTTTTTCAAATCTGATATTTGAGTTTGAGGATGAAAGTTATACAACAATATTTAAAAACATTGACTGTAAAATTTCAAAAAGAAACTTTGAAGTAACTTGTATTCTAGATTTATTAGCCTTACTTATCACCTATTAAATGGTGTTTTAGTTTCACGTTTAAGACTGATCATTTTCTAATTCGAATTATCACTATTAAAAAAATGTATTTCACTGTGCCGCGAAAGAACTGGCAACACGTGTTTGTAATTATGGCGCCTGATTCAAATAAAGTTTTTGTTATTTGTTTTTACGACATCTTCAAATATATAGGACAATTAAAACACCTTTGAAAAATTCCGAAATTGGATGAGAAATTATAAACGGTTTATTATTATTGGCAATGTATGTAATATCTTTCCATGAACTATTTTTTGTCAGTTTCTATATTAGTAAGATTTTCACAATTGTTTTTCAATTATATAAAATATTCACGACGTTTTTTAGTACAGCTGAAAGTGTTTTGATGTTTGGTAAAACAGTAATACAATGTTTGTGTGTTCTATGTCGTGGTTTTCAATGAAACAATTTCCCTGGAAAGTGCATCTCCCAAGGGTTCGAACTGACAATGAACGAGCTTCCAGCGCCGGTAATGAAATTCTTGGAAACCGAAAACCGCTACGATTCAACTGGAACTGTAACAGTGACGGTGGGTTCTGTTAGAATTTTAAGAAGATTAATTCATCTCATTTTGTAATTCATGGTTTTAATGGTTTATTAAATGAATTCAATCTTTGACTTCTCCAGAGTTTCAACTGTATGTTTTAAGTCTTGTTTCTTATTGAAAAATATGAATTCTTGTTGTGGTTTCTGACTATTAAATCTGTGGCCTTTTTCTAAAAGACCAATGTCAGTTTATTTGTAAATTTTTCTCTTTTTATTTAGTCTTAATTTTAAGAAATGAGGTTTTCTAGTGTAACATTGATCCCCTAAAAATCGTTTTTCCCAAAATCGAAAGGTCCTTTTAGAATTCGGAAGACACCCCACTTTGAGGCGAAGTCACAAAAAAGGTAATGGCTTTTTTAGAAGAAAACATCTTAAATATATCTATGTAGCCCCCTTTGAACCTTTTAATTTATTTTATTTTAATTTTAATTAATTAAAATAAATTTTAACGCTTATAATAATTTAAGCATAATAGTAAGATCATTATTGCTCTGAAACATATTTTTGTTTCAAAGCTTCAATCAAAGCCATTTAAACTCCCAGAAAGTACTTAAAAATTAGAAAAAAACATCTGATTTCATAAAGTGTTACTAGTAGTTCTTCACTGTTTCAACATCATACTAATTTAGTCTATGTGGCTAAGAAAGGCATGTTATTTTTACTTTCATACACATTAAAAAAATAATTTTATAAGAGCACAAATGAAAACATTACATTATTCTCCAATCCACATAGATTCTATATTTAATTTTTTTTTTTATAATATTGAAGTTTTTAACAAGCGTTTTGAAATTGACAGTCATCTAATTCGTTGTTTAGCTCTACGGCTTAAATTCGCTTAAAGTATCGTCTCTAAATATAGGATATAACCAGCGATGTACTCAGCTTGCTAAACTTGTGCCAGCCAACCGAATTTAGGACCTACTGAACCCAAGGTCTGACTGGGGCAGGTAACTTAGCATGGAGACAAGATTAGATGCAGAGGCGTAACGAGAAACTTTCATCCCAAGGGCGAAATTTATTTTTATTTTTGTAAAACTTTTTATCAAGCTTGATTTATATGTGCTAGCACGCTTGTAATCAACCTAAAGGTCAGTACACAGTTTTATTTGGGCTTATAACTTAATTTAAAAATAGAAACAATCTTCTGCGTAAAACGTGTCCATTTTACTCGGGAAAGACTTAGTATTATTTTTTTTATTTGAGTTAACTATAAGTAAATTGTCACACTTTTAACATTCATTTTTACTAGTTAACATCTCTGCCATGTTTTCATAATGTGTTACTTTTGCCGTGTTTAGTGACTACATCTGAAGAGCCGGGTGCTTCCTTGCCTTCCTCTTCTCTATCTCCTTCCCCTACCTCCCTCCCCTTGTAAGGGAGGAAGTTAGGGGAAGGGGGTGGGACGACTGCACCTCAGGCTGCTAATACCTAATAAAAATCGAGATTTTTTTTCTCATTTTTCTCTTTCAAAACCGGACCGATTTCAAGTGTTTTTACTAACTGTATTAAAAGGCAAATATTCTGTCTGTAAATTTTGCTTTTTTTTAATGCATTGTCTAGTTTGTATACTGAACTATATTGATGGCGTTCAAACCAGACATTTTTATCGATTTTGGAAGGTCCTAACCCCTACAAGAACTAACTTAACAAAAAAAGCAAAACCTACCACCCCTAGTGGTTGATATCTATATTATAGTGTGGTGTTTGCAACACTGCCTCTTACTCTATGATAGGTGGGCGGGCTTTACCGCCGAGCAACGTCCCGAACGTTGACGGAGTTGCGACCCGAAGTGGGTCATTTCAAGGCAGCGCGTTAGCGAGCGCTGCTCCGGGCTCCCATAAATAATCTTACCGCCAGCCAGGCTGGACGTTTACTTTGTAACCATTTGTATTCAATAAAGGACGATCTCGTATAACGAACCTCTATTGTATTAATTACATATACTCAGTGTGTAGTACTGAAGATATGATTGAAGACATTATCCCAATCCAGTTCCTGAACGGATTTGTAAAATATTTGCACTAGTGTCAAAATCCAGAGGGGAAATTGGGAAATTGTTATACTACTTAGAAGTAAAATTTAAAATGTTAAAATGTATGTACGTTTGTTTATTTTTATTTATTTTTTTAAACAACTGTCCCCGAATGTCATTACTTGTGTAGTTATTTTTTACATTATTACTGGTGTAGTTTTGGTTGGATATCATCAGCGGCGATTTTAACATCTTAGCGAAATGTCAATACTACATTTATACATTACGCAATTCTTTATTTGGTTTAATTCAATATTTGAAACATTTTTTTTAAATAAAAAAAAATGTCACATTAGATAAAGCACATTTACTTTCGGTAAAAGAGCGTGGATCATGCTAAAAACTATTCTTTATTAGCAAAAAGGACGTTGAAAATATATCTTAAATCAACACGACACAACCTTGTTATGATTGCTCTTATTGATAATATAATTAAGTTTCTAATTATTTAGGTCTAACCTTCGCCGAACAGACTGTAGATGACAGTTGGCACACTATGATATTGGGTTTATTCTCATATCGTTGCCTTTATGAAATCTATTCCTTATAATTTATAAAATTGATATTAATACTGTGCTCTCTGCTAGAGCAGAATACATATTCCTAATTTAATCATTTCATCTTGTATACAATCTAAGTAGCTTTGTAAATATTAGTTAAATTCGCCGGAATTCATTATTATTATAAACTAGCTGGTACCCGGCATGCGTTGTTATGCCATTTAATAAATAAATTGTTTTTTTCTGTGCGTCTTTTCCCATTCGTCCCGTTCACTCTTCTCCTCCCCTTCCTCTTCCGCGTCCCCTTCCCCTCTCACGTTCCCACTCCTCCTCCTCCACCTTCCCTCTCCTAACTCTACCCCCCCCCCCCTCTTCCTGAGTCCCTCGAACGTCCTTCTTGTTTTATTTATAAAAATGGGAAACCAAATATAATATTTTTATATAAAACTAATATAAAACTTTAACTACAATGAAAATAATGTTAAAACAGGGTAGTGCTACAAGAAATATGTTTTCACAGTAAAAATTTGTTTTTAATAAATCGTGATTATATATTTTTTTTCTTGTTCTAACCAATATTTTCTCTTTTTTCCAGGTAAGTTTTGGATTATTTGATCTCAGACGCTCCCCATCAATTACCTGACCTACTTGAACGTAAGATAAAATTTCAAGGACAATATCTTTTTTAACATTAGTTTTGGAGGAGATTCGGCATTTTCATTAATATTGAAAAGCATCATCTTGATTATTTCTTAGGTCTTGTGCCATGTTCCGGCTTCCTCTAAGTATTGGGGTTTGGAAATGCTAAATTATTTATTTTTTTGCTATATTATACTTTTTTTAAGATAAAGACAAACATTCTCGGGTTACGAATAACCTGACAATATTTAAAAGCCCGGCTGGGTGTTAAACCTTTTTTTTTAATACAAAACTAACTAACTAATCCTAACTAACCACCATAACATGCCGTTTCCTCACAGGCGTAGGCAGAGAGGACGAACCGCCAAACAACTTGGTCTTGGCACACACTCTTTGCCTCATTCACATTCATACATCGTATCATGCATACTCTTCTATTTTTCTGACTCTTGACATGACGACTCAAGTATCTGATTCACTTTTTTTTTTTTAAGTTTTTTTAATCCAGAAAAAAAGAAAATAACATTTTTACTTACTTAACTAGAATTTGCATAACATTATATTATCATACAACATACAACATATTATCATACAATATATTACAATACTATTCATTCACTTTCAATATTATTCACTTTCACTACATTGTTTTTTGTGAATAAAAATTAATAATTTTTTTTTTTAATTTACACACACTTTTTTCGTTTTTAATATCAACTGGAAGGCAATTATATAAATTGCCCCCCTCATAACTGATAGATTGCTTACCGTAGTTGGTATGAATAGTGTTTAAATGTATGTTATCGTGTTGTCGTGTAAAATGTTTGTGTACTTGGGACGTTTTAATGAATTCTGTGTTTGTATGTATGAGTTTATTATTTATTTTGTATATAACGAGACTTATATTGTATTCGTATAGTTTTCTTAATGTTAACAGTTTAGTTTCCAAATATAGTTTTTTTGTGGATGTTTTGGATTCGTAATGAAATAGTTTTTTGATTGGTTTATTTTGAATTATCTGTAATTCATTAATGTATGTTTCATACGCATTTCCCCAGATTTCAATTAATTTAAATGTGAGTGTACGAGACTATAATATAAACTTTTTTTAAAATTTAATTGGTAATATATAAGATAATCGGATAAAAACGTTGATTAAGGGTGTGATTTTATTTTTAACATCTTGGATATGGTTTTTAAAAGTTAGATGCTTTATCAGGATTTGCAAATCATTCTTTTCAATTTTTAAGGGTACTTTATCGTGCCATGTCTTCATCG
Source organism: Limnephilus auricula (assembly GCA_951813805.1). Lineage (NCBI taxonomy): Eukaryota > Metazoa > Arthropoda > Insecta > Trichoptera > Limnephilidae > Limnephilus > Limnephilus auricula. The sequence goes on from OX638408.1 coordinate 8,819,266, forward strand.
GACGTCCCCTACTTCTTATAAAATTCACACTTGCTATATATATTATCCTTACCCTCCTTACTTCGTTCATTCGCTCTACATGCCCAAACCAACTGAGGGTCCCTTTCTTAATTTTACTCATTACGCTTACATCTCACACTTACGATCATACATAGTTTTACCACACATACGCCTCAGGGATCTCATTTCAACAGCATTCAGTCTACTTTCATCCTTCCTCTGCCAGTTCAATGCCTTACTGCCATACATCAGAATAAGTACAAGCTACATAATATATTAAAATACATATATTCGCAAATCTACTATCGGAAAAAAACCGGAAAATATTATTTGTGTCGTGATAGATAGCCTTAGTCAGCCGAAGAATTAAACTTATAGTTTGGGACCCTAACGCGATACCAGGTCAGCCACTGGTCGGTCGAGTCCGTTCATCGTATTTGAACCACTAGCATTAAATAATAAGTTAGAATCAAAATTTTGTAGGTAAGAAGCAATTTGTCTTGACGATTTTGTTTTTGACTGATTTAAATAACTTCGGGTGCGAATTGAAAAAACACCCTTTCATAAAACACTCTCTTAACTTGAGCAAGATATTTGCTGCGTAAAAAACAGATTTCTTTTATACATTCATCACTGTTCTGTTTTTCTGATGTTTTCGCCAGGTCCATTAACCAGTAATTCTCGCGTAAAAATAACGTCGCAGAATTTTCGCCATTTTCTGGTCGACCTGTCGCGGCTTCACACACTAGACGGAGACGACCCATTGATCTTAACGACTTTTCTTATAACCATGAACTTTGTGTCAACCGCGCTCAGGCCCGTTGGCACCTGGTTGACCCGATCTGACGGTTGGTAGTCGACACCACTGGTTGATATCTCTGACAGCCGGTTGATATCTTGACATCTGGATGGAGTTGATAGTTCATACCCTATTTTCCGCGGTGAAAGGAATAATCCTGATTTATTTGGGGAGTTTTGTAAGCTTTTGGAAGCTTTATCATTATCGTGCTGAATTTTGTGATTCCATCTTTTTGACATAATGTTGTTGTCGATGGATAGATGCATATTGATTCAAAATGGTGCATTGAATTTAAATAAAGAGATAATGTGTAGATAGTAAATGTTTATACTCTATACATATCAATGATCAACTCAGCACCCTTGCATAGTCTGGAAACACTCCAATCATATGTCTAATTAAATGATTGACATTTGTCACATGATAACTATTTCTATGGTATGGGTCTCCTCAAAGTGCATGTTCACTCCTTCCTCTCCTCAAAAATACCCTGAACACAGCATTCCCAAAGAGGACATAGGCTTTTAAATTATTTTCCTCAGGGCCTCCTATAGAAACGTGTCAAGTCAAATAAGTTAATTTTACAGGAGAGCGACAACAAATAAGCGAATGATGAGTATGCGGTACCGTCGAAAAGACATACTAGCGACTTCTTGCAAAGATATAGTGATCTAACTTAAATACGGTTTTCGTGCTACAATCAATAATCACACACGGAGAAAATTGTTATTCTAAAATACGAGCATTTTATTCGTAAAAACGGTTATAAACGTGACTGAGGTTCTTACGAACAAATTAACAGGGTTTCAATGTTTTTCGGCGGGAACATGTAAGAATAATTTGTTGGTATACGTAATTTCGGACGTATACAAACATATTATTCTTACATTTTCCCGCCAATAAACATTGAAACAATGTGTATTTGTTCGTAAGAACTTCCATCCCGTTTTTAACCGTTTTTACGAATAAAATGATCGTATGTTTACTATTATTGTCACTTTACTTTTCAGAGATAAAACGTACAAAATAAAAAATTTCTTATGACATTTTTCTATGGGATGTGCGAATATTTATATATTTATTATGAATTTTTCCCAACCTTCGCTTTTCACTTCACCTTTGTCTCTTCTTCTGTTTAACAAAATATATCATCCCAACACCAGTGCATAGACCTGAAAAATGTACAACCGTTTTATCGCATTTTTTTTAAACACGAATAAGAAATACATTTTTAAAATACGATTGTAAACTGTATAAAATGGCTGCGTTTAATTTTAACAACATCATTAAAATTCAAAGTAGCGAACCAAGCTTACACAGAACGCTTTCCCGCGCTTTTCAGGAAAACACCCACAGATCATGTTATGGAGGTGGCTATAATCCCACCCCGATACCCATTATTTAGTTTTCCGTTCATTAGGCGGCCGCAATCGCCGTCGGCCTATTACCTGCGATGAACGGTGCGGAAAATGATGGGCTCATAATCATTTGTTTTGATGATTACACATTTTACTTTACTTCATCGCTGGAGTAAAGGTAATTTATTTTTTCTCCCGCGCGAATTGGTCGTGTATCAGGACAACAGAAATTAGAAGAGTGAAAAAATGAAGTGTCGATGTATTAATTTGTTAGTAGGTATATAATACTGATAAATCCAAACAAAAATAACGAAATATGGAAAAATAAAAAGGTAACGGTAGCAAATAGGACTCGAACCCAGGATCTCTCGCCTTACCGTCTTACAAGTGCCCTAACCAACTCTCTCACTGAGACCTTGTTATTAAGTCATCTTTAAAAAAAAAAACATTTTTTTGGTAGCTACACATGATTACAATGTTCAAAGAACTGATTTGTAACTTAGATAGTGTCTCGGATATTAATATCCGATTTTATTTATATGCATCTACTAGCTTCTGCCCGCGACTTTGTCTGCGTAGGATTAGTACTTCGAGTAATCTATTTTCTTTTCCCAGGTCCGATCTACGTTTGTACCAAAATTCTTAACCTATTTATTTAAAATATCTATAATTCTTGATTCGATTTAAAGTATTAGGCCAGTACTTCAAATAAATTCACTAATTTAATTTTTTTCTAAAATAGAATTTTGATTTAATAATCATTGTCTTGCAAAATGTCATTCTCAAATTTGACATTTTCTATTAAACAATAATTATTATTTTCAATATATTGAAAATAAATAGCTAGCTTTATAAATTATAGCCTATATGTTATTCTGATGTATGAGCTATATTATTGTAAAGTTTAATTAAAATCCCTTAAGTAGTTTTTGCGTGAAAGAGTAACAAACATACATACATCCATAGAAACTTTCGCGTTTATAATATTAGTAAGATTGACGTTTTTCTAAGAGTCTAAATGAATATTTATTTTTTTATTGCTAAGTCCAGAGATCCTGATTTGTTTTCATTTAATTAATAAGTATTAATTTAAATAATCCTCAATCTTTTCTCTAATTTTCCGCAAATTACAATGTCGAAATTGCTTCTCCATCATTTTTAAAAATTAAATATAAACCTTCCAGATATTTGTCTTCCCTTAACAATCCCCATTTTCCGTTCCAAATGAGCAATGAATATTTATGAAGGCTGATTGCGCCGACTTCATCGCCGGACAATGGTACGAATAAATTAATTACGTTTTCGTTTTCCTTTCAATTTTTGACGAAAATTGGCAGGATGCAAAACACCAAGAGAAAACCATTGTCAAAAAATGGAAAATTTTACGAAGAAAATAATATAATGATTAAAAACATATTTTTACAACGAATCCTTACGATATTTAGAGGAATTTTTAACTTTTCTTGAATGCCAACTTTTCTCATTATATATATATTAATGCTCGTAACCACCAGATTTTAAGACAATCGCAGTCTTGCGAAAAACGACCACTCTGCCCCTCAAGTTTAACCGACCTCAAAGCTGATTTTCGCGAGAAAGCGACCGTGGATGAAAATACATACGATTTTTTCAGACCTGATTTGTATGGGAAAAATTCAGCCAGAATTTTACCAATTGCAAATTTTCATATAAAAAAACTGATGCAAAAAAAATAAACTGCTAATAAAACTGATGTATGAAAACCTAGCGGCGAAAACTAGAAGCGCTCATTATTCGACGAAGAAATTCAAAGTTGTATTTCCAGCCGCCAGGTTCGCCCATCAAAAAAGGAAAAATTTATCGTCAGACCTTCACGAAAAATTTGTGAAAGAGCCTCAGTACTAAAATCGTAAAGTGTATATTTTTTTAAATATAAGGCGTCTCACCTCAAAATTTAACATTTCGACGAGCCTCGAGGTAAATCAAAATTGCGACTTAAAAAAGATTCCCGGCTTAGATGTTTTTATATTATTGCGACTACGACAGGTTTCGGAACATTAATAATATATTATATTTGTGACTTTTCATGGAAATTTTGTCAGGATTCGTTTTCAAACGTCGGTAATTTCTGACGTTTACGAAAAAAATTCCGAGTTAAAAACTGTTAAAATGTTCGTAGCCAGTAAAAAAAAATGCTTCATTAAGGAAAAATTTATCGTCAGACCTTCAAAGTACTGAAATGTTGGGGCATTTTTGAAAATTATTCTATGGCGTCTCGCATGTAAATTTGACATTTCGACGTGTCTCATGTATATCAATATTACGTCAAAAATAGGATATGTGAATAAGATGTTTTTCTATAATTTTGAAAACCATAGATTTCCGAACTCCAATAATACATTACATTTACCACATTTCATGTAAATTATTTCAGGATACATCTTTAAAAGTTGAAAAAATTCTGACGTTTATGAAATGCAAAAAAACTAAAGTTTATATGTTACCGGCCAGCTAAATAACGTTGATTTTAATTGCTGGGTAGGTACTTTTGTAAAGACAAATAAAATTCGAACAGTTCAGGCTGCCGAGATCATAGAAAATAATTTACCAGTGGGTAGGTACCTACTTGGGTGGGAACGTTATTTTTCAAATATTGAGAATTTAATATGATGAATAAAACTGTTTAAATAACTCAGGATAATCCTTTTTTTTTGCCAAATGGCGTAGGTACTTCTGTAAATAGTGTACAATAGTTTTATTATAATATCATTCGGCGTGGGTGGTGTGCATTGGTACCGCCACCCCGTGAATCATTTATCGGATGACCAAACCCTTTATAACCGGTTAATTTGAGTCGATTTAAGAATTCCTCTCAGGGCCTATGTCATCTTTGGGGATGCTGTGTGAAGGGTTCTTTTTAGGAAAGTAAGGAGATGATGTTCTGGTAAGGAAAAAGTTATGAGGGGTGGGTAGGAATCTGGGGATCAGTGTGTGGAGTGACGGACGAAAATAATTCCTCTCAGGGCCGTGTGAAGGGTTATTTTTAGGAAAGTAAGGAGTTGATGTTCTGGTAAGGAAAAAGTTATGAGGGGTGGGTAGGAATCTGGGGATCAGTGTGTGGAGTGAGGGACGAATGATTTTATCCCTACCACTGCGGTGCAAGGTGATGTTCCGAGAGAGCTCTGCTGAAGAAGCCAAAAAGTCTCCCTAAACCAGTCTCTTCCGATCTGGTCTACTACGAAATTGGTGGGCAGACGAATCCACCGCCAAGACCAGGACAAACCTCATGAACCCAGGCACCACTTCTAAATCACCAAACATAGCGAACCTCTTGAAATGACCTATTGCAGAGGCGTTGGCCTACCCGCCCAGCGATTTTTTTTAGCGTAAATCCTCACGGCTTTTGCGGTAGGTCAGGGCCCTAGCACGCTCGCTCTACAACGATCGATAGGATAACTATCGGTGACTTCTCATCGTTCCCTAGCATGACTACAGATCGCCAACGAATAAGTGACAGGTCACAATGACTAAGTGTCCTTCGTAACATATTCGAAATCAACTGTTGTTTGTACGTTAGCGATGTGCAGTTGTCCTAGGGAACGATGAGAAGTTACCGATAGTTATCCTACCGATCATTAAAGAGCAAGCGTGCTAGGGCCTGAACAAAATTTTTTTAGTTTATCCTTTAAAAAATTGAGCTTTGGCGAATTTGAGAATCCTTCATTTGCAAACGAAATTGCGTCAAAATGACGGCCTCTGGCGTAGATGTTTTTTGATATATTCAATGGCAAAAGGTTTCGAAAACTTATTCAACCGTTATTTTAGTGGCATTCGCTTGAAAATATTCCTCAATATCGTGCTAAAAATTTGACATTTTACAAAAAAATCCATGAAAAATCCGCTAACAAATTTTACAACATTTAAAAAGATTACTTGCCAGTGGATTCGTATAATATTATCACTGGGTAGGTACCTACTTTGCTCCATCGAATTACAAATAAATGGTTTGAAATTAAGAGAAATCACCAAAGATGGTAGGTACTAAATGCGTTTCTTCTGAAAAATGCCGATTGCAGTTTGTCGGTCTTTTAGTACAAATTCAGAAACAGGGTGGTAAAAAAAATTCCGCTCGAAATATACTGATTAATTTTTTTATTAAAACTCATGATTTTTTCCTTATTTTTTTTTTGTTTAGAAAATATTGTCGGGCGTTTGCGACCAACGTTTTTGCGGCGCATTAAAATTTATCTAAATAAGATGCAAAGTTTTTTTTCTAATTTTCCATACATTTATCGTTATTAATAATTATTTATTACGAAAAGAGTTATGGCGTCCGTGAAATCAAAAGGTGGACACTTGAAAGATGTCATTTCCATAAAAAAATATTAAAGATTCGATTAAAAAAAAAAGTCAATTTTTTAATCGATTAGTTTTCGTAATAATGAGTGAGGAAATTTTGCCGGACCCTGTCGTTCATTTCGACTGTCCAATCAGGAGTTCACTAGGCATGCGGATTGCATTGAATTCAAATATCGATATTTACTGTAAGTAAGAACTTCTTTCCTTTAAATCACAAAAAAATTATGATATAAAATAAAAAAAGTAACCAAAGATGGATATTTCCAAAGAAATGTAGGTGTACACGGGGGTAGGTAGATATGCAGGTAGGTAGGAACTAAGTACTGAACAGGTACTCTGGGTAGGTAGGTATGTATGAAGGTACTTTTTATAAATTAGGTGGGTTCGATGCAGTGCTACAGATTTTTTATATGCATATAAATCGAAAAATAGATCGGTCAGGATTCGTTCGTTTACTTTGGACAATATTCAATTTTAAAATAAAAATAATTATACGTGTGCACGGGTAGCCGGATATTGTTAAAGAATTTCTTTGTGTAATTTTTTTGCTGCAGTAAAATTGAGTTTGATAAGATGGTTTTTTGTTGAACAAATATTTTTTGTTTGAGGGTTAGGTAGGTTTTTTTTCCAATACTATTCATCTGATGGCGACAAAACTTTTGGGATTTGATGTGTGCATGCCCGGGTTGGTTTCTACGCATAATAGTAAGCTCTGGCTTTATGAAATTATTTTATATACTATTCACCCGATCGAGATGAAACTTTGGAAATCTGATGTGTGCATGCCTGGGATGGTTTTTATGCATAAAAGTAAGCTCTGGCGTTATGAAAATATTTCCTTTAATTTTCATCCGATTGAGATGAATCTTTGGGAATTCGATGTTGGCATGCTCGGGATGGTTTCTATGTAAAAGAGTAAGCTCTGGCGTTATGAAATTTTTTCCAATACTATTCATTTGATTGCGACAAAACTTTTGAGCTTTGATGTGTGCATGCCCGGGTTGGTTTCTACGCATAATAGTAAGCTCTGGAATTATGAAATTATTTACGCATAATTGTAAGATCTGGCGTTATGAAATTATTTCCTATACTTTCCATCCGATTGAGATGAAACTTTGGGAATTCGATGTTGACATACTCGGGATGGTTTCTACATAAAAGAGTAAGCTCTGGCGTTATGAAATTTTTTCCAATACTATTCATCTGATTGCGACAAAACTTTTGGGATTTGATGTGTGCATGACCGGGTTGGTTTCTACGCATAATAGTAAGCTCTGGCTTTATGAAATTATTTCCTATACTATTCATCCGATTGCGATGAAACTCTGGGGATTTGATGTGTGCATGTCCGGGATGGTTTCTATGCATAATAGTAAGCTCTGGCGTTATCAAATTATTTCATCTACTATTCACCCGATTGAGATGAAACTTTGGAGATTTGATGTGTGCATGCGTGAGATGGTTTTTATGCATAAAAGTAAGCTCTGGCGTAATGAAATTATTTCCTTTACTTTTCATCCGATTGAGATGAAACTTTGGGAATTCGATGTTGGCATGCTAGGGATGGTTTCTATATATAAGAATAAGCTCTGGCATTATGAAATTATTTCCAATACTATTCATCCGATTGCGATGAAACTTTGGGGATATGATGTGTGCATGCTCGAAATGGTTTTAAAATATAATAATGAGCTCTAGCGTAATGAAATTATCTACAATAATATTCATCCGATTGCGATGAAACTTTGGTGAGTTATTGTGCGCAAGCCCGCGAAGTTTTCTTTATATAATGCAGAGCTTTGGCGTTATCAAATTTGTACAAAAAATTTAAATAGTTGTAACCGGAGTTATTAGAAAAATGAGTGCATATCATATAATTTAGAAACAATTTATTAGTGAAAAAATGGAGCCGTAAACTTCTAGGCCCCTTTTTGCGAGAAAAGGCCCATACTGAACGCCTTAACCAGGGCGACCAAAGTGGCTAAGTAGCGGGTGTACAAAATTGAGCGATTAACTCACAGGACCCTTTGAGTAGTTCTTACAATCCTTGCTTTATCCACATTCAAACATCAATTTTTTTTTTCAAATATTTTTTAAAAATGTAGACACACACACTTCTTGCTTCATCCACATTCAAACGTCAAATCGCTTAGTGCTTTAACCAAATAGTTGCCTTGCAACGGGCAAAAGCTAGTATATATATTAATGCTCGTAACCACCAGATTTTAAGTCAATCGCAGTCTTGCGAAAAACGACCACTCTGCCCCTTAAGTTTAACCGACCCGAAAGCTGATTTTCGCGAGACATCGACCGTGGATAAAAATACATACGATTTTTTCAGACCTGATTTGTATGGGAAAAATTCAGCCAGAATTTTACCAATTGCAAATTTTCATATAAAAAAACTGATGCAAAAAAAATAAACTGCTAAAAAAACTGATGTATTAAAACCTAGCGGCGAAAACTAGAAGCGCTCATTATTCGACGATGAAATTCAAAGTTATATTGCCAGCCGCCAGGTTCGCCCCTCAAAAAAGGAATAATTTATCGTCAGACCTTCACGAAAAATTTCTGAAAGAGCCTCAGTACTAAAATCGTAAAGTGTATATTTTTTAAATGTATGGCGTCTCACCTCAAAATTTTACATTTCGACGAGCCTCGAGGTAAATCAAAATTGCGACTTAAAAAAGATACCTGGCTTAGATGTTTTTGTATTATTTCGACTACGACAGGTTTCGGAACATTAAAAATATATTATATTTACGACTTTTCATGGAAATTTTGTCAGGATTTGTTTTCAAACGTCGGTAATTTCTGACGTTTACGAAAAAAATTCCGAGTTAAAAACTGTTAAAATGTTCGCAGCCAGTAAAAAAAAATGCTTTATTAAGGAAAAATTTATCGTCAGACCTTCAAAGTACTGAAATGTTGGGGCATTTTTGAAAATTATTCTATGGCGTCTCGCATGTAAATTTGACATTTGGACGAGTCTCATGTATATCAATATTACGTCAAAAATAGGTTATGTGGATAAGATGTTTTTCTATAATTTTGAAAACCATAGATTTCCAAACTCCAATAATACATTACATTTACCACATTTCATGCAAATTATTTCAGGATACATCTTCAAAAGTTGAAAAAATTCTGACGTTTATAAATGCGAACGATTATAAGCTTCAGGCTGCCGAGATCATAGAAAATATTTTACCAGTGGGTAGGTACCTACTTGCGTGGGAATGTTATTCTTCAAATATTGAGAATAAAACTGTTTAAATAACTAAGGATGATCAATTTTTTTTGCCAAATAGCGTAGGTACTTCTTTAAATAGTGTACATTAGTGATATTATAATATCATTCGGCGTGGGTGGTGTGCATTGGTACCGCCACCCCGTGAATCATTTATTGGATGAACAAATCCTTTATAACCGGTTAATCTAAGTCGCCTCAGGGCCTATGTCATCTTTGGGGATGCTGTGTGAAGGGTTCTTTTTAGGAAAGTAAGGAGATGATGTTCTGGGAAGTAAAAATGTATGAGGGATGGGTAGGAATCTGGGAATCAGTGTGTGGAGTGAGGGACGAATGATTTTATCCCTCCCACTGCGGTGCAAGGTGATGTTCCGAGAGAGCTCTGCTGAAGAAGCCAAAAAGTCTCCCTAAACCAGTCTCTTTCGATCTGGTCTGCCACGAAATTGGTGGGCAGACTAATCCACCGCCAAGACCAGGACAAACCTCATGAACCCAGGCACCACTTCTAAATCACCAAACATAGCGAACCACTTGAAATGACCTATTGCAGAGGCGTTAGCCTACCCGCCCAGCGAATGTTTTTAGCGTAAGATCCTCACGGCCTTTGCGGTAGGTCAGCAGAGGCCGTAGCACGCTCGCTCTATAACGATCGATAGGATAACTATCAGTAACTTCTCATCGTTCCCTAGCATGACTACAGATCGCCAACGAATAAGTGACAGGTCACAATGACTAAGTGTCCTTCGTAACATATTCGACATCAACAATTGTTTGTACGTTAGCGATGTGCAGTTGTCCTAGGGAACGATGAGAAGTTACCGATAGTTATCCTACCGATCGTTATAGAGCAAGCGTGCTAGGGCCTGAATAAAAAAATTAGACTTTAGCCTTTAAAAAATTGAGCTTTGGCGTATTTGAGAATCCTTCATTTGCAAACGAAATTGCCTGAAAATGACGGCCTCTGGCGTAGATGTTTTTTGATATATTCAATGGCAAAAGGTTTCTAAAACTTATTCAACCGTTTTTTTAGTGGCATTGCATTGAAAATATTCCACAATATCGTGCTAAAAATTTGACATTTTACAAAAAAATCCATGAAAAATCCGCTAACAAATTTTACAACATTTAAAAAGATTACTTGCCAGTGGATTCGTATAATATTATTACTGGGTAGGTACCTACTTTGCTCCATCGAATTACAAATAAATGGTTTGAAATTAAGAGAAATCACCAAAGATGGTACGTACTAAATGCGTTTCTTCTGAAAAATGCCGATTGCAGTTTGTCGGTCTTTTAATTCAAATTCAGAAACAGGGTGGTAAAAAAAATTCCGCTCGAAATATACTGATTAATTTTTTTATTAAAACTCATGATTTTTTCCTTATTTTTTTTTTGTTTAGAAAATATTGTCGGGCGTTTGCGACCAACGTTTTTGCGGCGCATTAAAATTTATCTAAATAAGATGCAAAGTTTTTTTTCTAATTTTCTATACATTTATCGTTATTAATAATTATTTATTACGAAAAGAGTTATGGCGTCCGTGAAATCAAAAGGTGGACACTTGAAAGATGTCATTTCCATAAAAAAATATTAAAGATTCGATTAAAAAAAAAAAGTCAATTTTTTAATCGATTGGTTTTTGTAATAATGAGTGAGGAAATTTTGCCGGACCCTGTCGTTCATTTCGACTGTCCAATCAGGAGTTCACTAGGCATGCGGATTGCATTGAATTCAAATATCGATATTTACTCTAAGTAAGAACTTCTTTCCTTTAAATCACAAAAAAATTATGATATAAAATAAAATAAAAAGTAACCAAAGATGGATATTTCCAAAAAAATGTAGGTGTACACGGGGGTAGGTAGATATGCAGGTAGGTAGGAACTAAGTACTGAACAGGTACTCTGGGTAGGTAGGTATGTATGAAGGTACTTTTTATAAATTAGGTGGGTTCGATGCAGTGCTACAGATTTTTTATATGCATATAAATCGAAAAATAGATCGGTCAGGATTCGTTCGTTTACTTTGGACATTATTAAATTTTAAAATAAAAATAATTATACGTGTGCACGGGTACCCGGATATTGTTAAAGAATTTCTTTGTGTAATTTTTTTGCTGCAGTAAAATTGAGTTTGATAAGATGGTTTTTTTGATAAGTAATAAAATTGCAATGTTTTTTTTTTTTTAGAAATTACGTAGGTAAATAAACAAATATTTTTAGTTTGAGGGTTAGGTAGGTTTTTTTCCAATACTATTCATCTGATGGCGACAAAACTTTTGGGATTTGATGTGTGCATGCCCGGGTTGGTTTCTACGCATAATAGTAAGCTCTGGCTTTATGAAATTATTTTATATACTATTCACCCGATCGAGATGAAACTTTGGAGATTTGATGTGTGCATGCCTGGGATGGTTTTTATGCATAAAAGTAAGCTCTGGCGTTATGAAAATATTTCCTTTAATTTTCATCCGTTTGAGATGAAACTTTGGGAATTCGATGTTGGCATGCTCGGGATGGTTTCTATGTAAAAGAGTAAGCTCTGGCGTTATGAAATTTTTTCCAATACTATTCATCTGATTGCGACAAAACTTTTGGGATTTGATGTGTGCATGCCCGGGTTGGTTTCTACGCATAATAGTAAGCTCTGGCTTTATGAAATTATTTCCTATACTATTCATCCGATTGCGATGAAACTTTGGGGATTTGATGCGTGCATGTCCGGGATGGTTTCAATGCGTAATAGTAAGCTCTGGCGTTATCAAATTATTTCATATACTATTCACCCGATTGAGATGAAACTTTGGAGATTTGGTGTGTACATGCCTGGGATGGTTTTTATGCATAAAAGTAAGCTCTGGCGTAATGAAATTATTTCCTTTACTTTTCATCCGATTGAGATAAAACTTTGGGAATTCGATGTTGGCATGCTAGGGATGGTTTCTATATATAAGAATAAGCTCTGGCATTATGAAATTATTTCCAATACTATTCATCCGATTGCGATGAAACTTTGGGGATATGATGTGTGCATGCTCGAAATGGTTTTAAAATATAATAATGAGCTCTAGCGTAATGAAATTATGTACAATAATATTCATCCGATTGCGATGAAACTTTGGTGAGTTATTGTGCGCAAGCCCGCGAAGTTTTCTTTATATAATGCAGAGCTTTGGCGTTATCAAATTTGTACAAAAAATTTAAATAGGTGTAACGGGAGTTATGATAAAAGTGAGTGCATATCATATAATTTAGAAACAATTTATTAGTGAAAAAATTGAGCCGTAAACTTCTAGGCCCCTTTTTGCGAGAAAAGGCCCATACTGAACGCCTTAACCAGGGCGACCAAAGTGGCTAAGTAGCGGGTGTACAAAATTGAGCGATTAACTCACAGGACCCGAGTAGTTCTTACAATCCTTGCTTCATCCACATTCAAACATCGATTTTTTTTTTTTTAAATATTTAATTTTTAAAAAATGTAGACACTCACACTTCTTGCTTCATCCACATTCAAACGTCAAATCGCTTAGTGCTTTAACCAAATAGTTGCCTTGCAACGGGCAAAAGCTAGTATATATATTAATGCTCGTAACCACCAGATTTTAAGTCAATCGCAGTCTCGCGAAAAACGACCACTCTCCCCCTCAAGTTTAACCGACCCGAAAGCTGATTTTCGCGAGACATCGACCGTGGATAAAAATACATACGATTTTTTCAGACCTGATTTGTATGGGAAAAATTCAGCCAGAATTTTACCAATTGCAAATTTTCATATAAAAAAACTGATGCAAAAAAAATAAACTGCTAAAAAAACTGATGTATTAAAACCTAGCGGCGAAAACTAGAAGCGCTCATTATTCGACGATGAAATTCAAAGTTATATTGCCAGCCGCCAGGTTCGCCCCTCAAAAAAGGAATAATTTATCGTCAGACCTTCACGAAAAATTTCTGAAAGAGCCTCAGTACTAAAATCGTAAAGTGTATATTTTTTAAATATATGGCGTCTCACCTCAAAATTTTACATTTCGACGAGCCTCGAGGTAAATCAAAATTGCGACTTAAAAAAGATACCTGGCTTAGATGTTTTTGTATTATTTCGACTACGACAGGTTTCGGAACATTAAAAATATATTATATTTATGACTTTTCATGGAAATTTTGTCAGGATTTGTTTTCAAACGTCGGTAATTTCTGACGTTTACGAAAAAAATTCCGAGTTAAAAACTGTTAAAATGTTCGTAGCCAGTAAAAAAATGCTTTATTACGTATAAAATAAGTTTCACTTGCCAAATAATTCGAGTTCATTTGTTTTTTCTAGGTTGTGTAATGTCATTTATTGATTTTGTCGACACCCAGCTCGAAAATACGAAATGGCTTTAAAAATATCGATCTGGGCTTTCAAAATTTAGTAAAACCTTTTCGACAAGAGTTTTACGAATGTAAATCGACAGTCATATTGACAATGTTTCTTGAAAAAACGTCCGTTATTTTAATTTCCAATCTGACATTTGAAAAAAAAAACATCTCAAAGGCGCATTCGGAAACCGGTATAAAATAATGGTTGACACGATTTACCTGCTCCACTGGCGGCAAGATTTAGTACCACTCTAATTTGCTATGAAACATTTCAACATCGGTCGAAATTCAAATTATTCCCAAAGAAACTGGAGTGTTGAAAATGTTACTACATTTTAATCATAGCTTCAAATATCGTATGTAAAGTGCACGGTGGTAAAAAAAGACCGCTGAAAAAAATATTAATAATTTTTTTAATTGTTATTAACGATTTTTTTTCTTATTTTTTTTTTTCGAAAATAGAGTCCGCCGATCGTGAGTGACCTCGGCGCGTCACAAAAATATTTCTCAAATTAAGATGTTTAGAATTTTTTTATTTTTCCATACATTTATTGTTTTGAATAATTATTTATTACTAAATTAGCATGCGTGTTCATGAATCCAGAGAGTGGACTCTTGACCGGTGTCATTTCCAGAAAAATATTTTAATAAAAACACAACTTTTGTTTTTTTTCTGAAAATTCACAGTTTTTAAATCAATTTATTTTTATTATAAATGCGTTAGAAAGATTTGGTGCATCCTGTTCTTTCAGCGAAGTTGAATAGGGATGTTCTATTTTGTTAGTGATGCGAACTGCGTAGGTACCTACCGGCTTACTTGAAATTAATGTCGATGCAATTTTAGCCATAATGAGTAGGTACCTATCAATATTATCGGACTGATGTAATTATTTTTAATTAGAAAATTTGAAAAAAATAATTGGTATGATATTTGTTTCAAATTACCAAAGATGGTAGCATATTTTTGCCAACATGTGTAGATTATTGTTGGTTTTTCTATAGACATTTTTTTAAACAGGTTTTTGAAACATATTTTTCGGTAATCTTTCTATTGCAATGAAATTTAGTTTGATATAATAATTTTTGATCAGTAATTAATAAATTAATAAAATTGGTAAATTTTTATAAATTTGTAGCAATTTGCCGTTTCTCTTTAAAATCATCGAGGCCCTATTAAAAAATTACCAGGAGTGGTTCACGGAGGTAATCTTAACATCTATAAATAATAAAAAAAAATGTATTTTTGTAGATAATTTTTGGTTTTTCTATAGACATTTTTAACAGGTTTTTGAAACATTTTTTTCGGTAATTTTTCTATTGCAATGAAATTTAGATTGATATAATAATTTTTGATCAGTAATATAAAATTGGTAATTTTTTATAAATTTGTAGCAATTTGCCGTTTCTCTTTAAAATCATCATAGCCCTATTAAAAAATTACCGGAAGTGGTTCACGGAGGTAATCTTAACATCTATAAATGAATGTTTTTTTTTGTCCCTTATGACTCCGTAAACCATTCATCCGAATGAGATTAAACTTTGGTGATTTGATGTGTGCCGGTATGGTTTCTATATATACCTAATAGAAAGCTCTGGCGTGATGAAATGATTTGATATGTGCATGCCCGGGGTGGTTTCTATTCATAATAGTAAGCTCTGGAGTTATGAAATTATTTCCTATACTTTCCATCCGATTGAGATGAAACTTTGGGAATTCGATATTGGCATGCTCGGGATGGTTTCTATATATAAGAGTAAGTTCTGGCGTTATGAAATTATTTCCAATACTATTCATCCGACTGCGATGAAACTTTGGGGATGTGATGTGTGCATGCTCGAAATGGTTTTTAAATATAATAATGAGCTCTAGCGTAATGAAATTATTCACAATAATATTCATCCGATTGCGATGAAACTTTGGTGAGTTATTGTGCGCACGCCCGCGAAGTTTTCTTTATATAATATAGAGCTTTGGCGTTATCAAATTTGTACAAAAATTTTCAATAGGTGTAACGGGAGTAATTTAAAAAGTGAGTGTATTTCATATATTTTAAAAACAATTTTTTAGTGAGAGATGAAACTTTGGGAATTCGATGTTGGCATGCTCGGGATGGTTTCTATATAAAAGAGTAAGCTCTGGCGTTATGAATTTATTTCCAATACTATTCATCTGATTGCGACAAACCTTTTGGGATTTGATGTGTGCATGCCCGGGTTGGTTTCTACGCATAAAAGTAAGCTCTGGCTTTATGAAATTATTTCCAATACTATTCATTCGATTGCGATGAAACTTTGGGGATTTGATGTGTGCATGCCCAGGATGGTTTCTATGCGTAATAGTAAGCTCTGGCGTTATCAAATTATTTCATATACTATTCACCCGATTGAGATGAAACTTTGGAGATTTGATGTGTGTGTGCCCAGGATGTTTTTTATGCATAAAAGTAAGCTCTGGCGTTATGAATGTATTTCTTTTACATTTCATCCGATTGAGATAAAACTTTGGGAATTCGATGTTGGCATGCTCGGGATGGTTTCTATATAAAAAAGTAAGCTCTGGCGTTATGAAATTATTTCCAATACTATTCATCTGATTGCGACAAAACTTTTGGGATTTGATGTGTGCATGCCCGGGTTGGTTTCTACGCATAAAAGTAAGCTCTGGCTTTATGAAATTATTTCCTATACTATTCATTGGATTGCGATGAAACTTTTAGGGATTTGATGTATGCATGCCCGGGATGGTTTCAATGCGTAATACTAAGCTCTGGCGTTATCAAATTATTTCATATACTATTCACCCGATTGAGATGAAACTTTGGAGATTTAATGTGTGCATGCCCAGGATGGTTTTTATGCATAATAGTAAGCTCTGGCGGAATGAAATTATTTCCTTTACTTTTCATCCGATTGAGGTGAAACTTTGCGAATTCGATGTTGGCATGCTCGGGATGGTTTCTATATATAAGAGTAAGCTCTTGCGTTATTAAATTAGTTCCAATACTATTCATCCGATTGCGATGAAACTTCGGGGATATGATGTGTGCATGCCTGAGATGGTTTTTAAATATAATAATGAGCTCTAGCGTAATGAAGTTAATTACAATAATATTCATCCGATTACGATGAAACTTTGATGAGTTATTGTGCGCACGCCCGCGAAGTTTTCTTTATATAATGGAGAGCTTTGGCGTTATCAAATTTGTACAAAAAAATAGGTGGAAAGGGAGTAATTTGAAAAGTGATTGTATTTCATATAATTTAAATACAATTTATTATTGAAAAAATTGAGCAGTAAACTTCTAGGCCCCTTTTTGCGAGAAAAGGCCCATAGTGAACGCCTTAACCAGGGCGACCGAAGGGGCTAAGTAGCGGGTGTACAAAATTGAGCGATTAACTCGCAGGACCCTTTGAGTAGTTCTCACAATCCTTGCTTTATCCACATTCAAACATCGATTTTTTTTCCTCAAATATTTTTTTTTTTTTAAATGTAGACACACACTTCTTGCTTCATCCACATTCAAACGTCAAATCGCTTAGTGCTTTAACCAATTAGTTGCCTTGCAACGGGCAAAAGCTAGTATATATATTAATGCTCTAAACGACCATATTTTAAGACAAGCCCTGCAGGCGAAAAACGACCACTCTCCCCCTTAAGTTTAACCGACCCGAAAGCTGATTATCGCGAGACAGGGACCGTGGATGAAATCACATACGATTTTTTCAGACCTGATTTGTATGGGAAAAATTCAGCCAGAAGTTTTACCAATTGCAAATTTTCATATAAAAAAACGGATGCAAAAAAAAAAACTGCTAAAAAAACTGATGTATTAAAACCTAGCGGCGAAAACTAGAAGCGCTCATTATTCGACGAAGAAATTCAAAGTTATATTGCCAGCCGCCAGGTTCGCCCCTCAAAAAAGGAATAATTTATCGTCAGACCTTCACGAAAAATTTCTGAAAGAGCCTCAGTACTGAAATCGTAAAGTGTATATTTTTTTAAATATAAGGCGTCTCACCTCAAAATTAAACATTTCGACGAGCCTCGAGGTAAATCAAAATTGCGACTTAAAAAAGATTCCCGGCTTAGATGTTTTTATATTATTGCGACTACGACAGGTTTCGGAACATTAATAATATATTATATTTGTGACTTTTCATGGAAATTTTGTCAGGATTCGTTTTCAAACGTCGGTAATTTCTGACGTTTACGAAAAAAATTCCGAGTTAAAAACTGTTAAAATGTTCGTAGCCAGTAAAAAAAAATGCTTTATTAAGGAAAAATTTATCGTCAGACCTTCAAAGTACTGAAATGTTGGGGCATTTTTGAAAATTATTCTATGGCGTCTCGCATGTAAATTTGACATTTCGGCGAGTCTCATGAATATCAATATTACGTCAAAAATAGCATATGTGGATAAGATGTTTTTCT
Organism: Limnephilus auricula; assembly: GCA_951813805.1. Classification (NCBI taxonomy): domain Eukaryota; kingdom Metazoa; phylum Arthropoda; class Insecta; order Trichoptera; family Limnephilidae; genus Limnephilus; species Limnephilus auricula. The sequence continues at coordinate 8,837,798 of OX638408.1, forward strand.
ATAATTTTGAAAACCATAGATTTCCGAACTCCAATAATACATTACATTTACCACATTTCATGTAAATTATTTCAGGATACATCTTCAAAAGTTGAAAAAATTCTGACGTTTATGAAGGAAAGGAAAATTGAAAACAGGTTAAATGTTACCGGCCAGCTACACAACGTTTATTTTAATTGCTGTGTAGGTACTTTTGTACAGACAAATAAAATTCGAACGGTTCAGGCTGCTGAGATCATAGAAAATAATTTACCAGTGGGTAGGTACCTAATTGGGTGGGAACGTTATTTTTCAAATATTGAGAATTTAACATGATGAATAAAACTGTTTAAATAACTCAGGATAATCCTTTTTTTTTTGCCAAATGGCGTAGGTACTTTTTTAAATAGTGCACAATAGTGTTATTCTAATAGCATTCGGCGTGGGTGGTGTGCATTGGTACTGCCACCCCGTGAATCATTTATTGGATGACCAAACCCTTTATAACCGGTTAATCTGAGTCGATTTAAGAATATCTAAATATATTCAGGTTGGCAAAAAGATGTATCTCAGTGACGTTTTGCATCGTTATATGCACCAATACACACAATCCTAAGGGCGGGCTTTTTCGTGTGAATGTTTATGCATTTTTTATACACAAACTATGGATTTACTCGACTAATTTAAAACAAAATTAGGAAAATCTACCGGGAAAAGAGAAGTTTATTTAATTTTTATAATAGCTCTACACAGGAGGCCTTGAAGAAAATAATTCCTCTCAGGGCCTATGTTATCTTTGGGGATGCTGTGTGAAGGGTTCTTTTTAGGAAAGTAAAGAGATGATGTTCTGGTAAGGAAAAAGTTATGAGGGGTGGGTAGGAATCTGGGGATCAGTGTGTGGAGTGACGGACGAAAATAATTCCTCTCAGGGCCTATGTCATCTTTGGGGATGCTGTGTGAAGGGTTCTTTTTAGGAAAGTAAAGAGATGATGTTCTGGTAAGGAAAAAGTTATGAGGGGTGGGTAGGAATCTGGGGATCAGTGTGTGGAGTGACGGACGAATGATTTTATCCCTCCCACTGCGGTGCAAGGTGATGTTCCGAGAGAGCTTTGCTGAAGAAGCCAAAAAGTCTCCCTAAACCAGTCTCTTCCGATCTGGTCTGCCACGAAATTGGTGGGCAGACGAATCCACCGCCAAGACCAGGACAAACCTCATGAACCCAGGCACCACTTCTAAATCAACAAACATAGCGAACCACTTGAAATGACCTATTGCAGAGGCGTTGGCCTACCCACCCAGCGAATTTTTTTAGCGTAAGATCCTCACGGCTTTTGCGGTAGGTCAGAGGCCCTAGCACGCTCGCTCTATAACGATCGATAGGATAACCATCGGTAACTTCTCATCGTTCCCTAGCATGACTTCAGATCGCCAACGAATAAGTGACAGTTCACAATGACTAAGTGTCCTTAACATATTCGACATCAACTGTTGTTTGTTCGTTAGCGATGTGCAGTTGTCCTAGGGAACGATAAGAAGTTACCGATAGTTATCCTACCGATCGTTATAGAGCAAGCGTGCTAGGGCCTGAACAAAAAAATTAGACTTTAGCCTTTAAAAAAATTGAGCTTTGGCGTATTTGAGAATCCTTCATTTGCAAACGAAATTGCGTCAAAATGACGGCCTCTGGCGTAAATGTTTTTTGATATATTCAATGGCAAAAGGTTTCGAAAACTTATTCAACCGTTTTTTTAGTGGCATTCCATTGAAAATATTCCACAATATCGAGCTAAAAATTTGATATTTTACAAAAAAATCCATGAAAAATCCGCTAACAAATTTTACAAGATTTAAAAATATTACTGGTCAGGTGGATTGGTATAATAATAATCACTGGGTAGGTACCTACTTTGCTCCATCGAATTACAAATAAATGGTTTGAAATTAAGAGAAATCACCAAAGATGGTAGGTACTAAATGCGTTTCTTCTGGAAAAATGCCGATTGCATTTTGTCGGTCTTTTAATTCAAATTCAGAAACAGGGTGGTAAAAAAAATTCCGCTCGAAATATACTGATTAATTTTTTTATTAAAACTCATGATTTTTTCCTTAATTTTTTTTTGTTTAGAAAATATTGTCGTGCGTTTGCGGCGCATTAAAATTTATCTAAATAAGATGCAAAGTTTTTTTTCTAATTTTCTATACATTTATCGTTATTAATAATTATTGATTACGAAAAGAGTTATGGCGTCCGTGACATCAAAAGGTGGACACTTGAAAGATGTCATTTCCATAAAAAAATATTAAAGAGTCGATTTAAAAAAAAAGTCATTTTTTTAATCGATTGGTTTTTGTAATAATGAGTGAGGAAATTTTGCCGGACCCTGTCGTTCATTTTGACTGACCAATCAGGGAGGTGGTATTAGGTGGAGGTGGAATACACTAGACATGGTATTCCATTGAATTCAAATATCGATATTTACTGTAAGTAAGAACTTCTTTCCTTTAAATCACAAAAAAATTATGATATAAAATAAAAATAAGTAACCAAAGATGGATATTTCCAAAGAAATGTAGGTGTACACGGGGGTAGGTAGATATGCAGGTAGGTAGGAACTAAGTACTGAACAGGTACTCTGGGTAGGTAGGTATGTATGAAGGTACTTTTTATAAATTAGGTGGGTTCGATGCAGTGCTACAGATTTTTTATATGCATATAAATCGAAAAATAGATCGGACAGGATTCGTTCGTTTACTTTGGACATTATTAAATTTTAAAATAAAAATAATTATACGTGTGCACGGGTACCCGGATATTGTTAAAGAATTTCTTTGTGTAATTTTTTTGCTGCAGTAAAATTGAGTTTGATAAGATGGTTTTTTTGATAAGTAATAAAATTGCAATGTTTTTTTTTTTTAGAAATTACGTAGGTAAATGAACAAATATTTTTTGTTTGAGGGTTAGGTAGGTTTTTTTCCAATACTATTCATCTGATGGCGACAAAACTTTTGGGATTTGGTGTGTGCATGCCCGGGTTGGTTTCTACGCATAATAGTAAGCTCTGGCTTTATGAAATTATTTTATATTTTCATTCACCCGATCGAGATGAAACTTTGGGAATTCGATGTTGGCATGCTCGGGATGGTTTCTATGTAAAAGAGTAAGCTCTGGCGTTATGAAATTTTTTCCAATACTATTCATTTGATTGCGACAAAACTTTTGAGCTTTGATGTGTGCATGCCCGGGTTGGTTTCTACGCATAATAGTAAGCTCTGGAATTATGAAATTATTTACGCATAATGGTAAGATCTGGCGTTATGAAATTATTTCCTATACTTTCCATCCGATTGAGATGAAACTTTGGGAATTCGATGTTGGCATGCTCGGGATGGTTTCTATGTTAAAGAGTAAGCTCTGGCGTTATGAAATTTTTTCCAATACTATTCATCTGATTGCGACAAAACTTTTGGGATTTGATGTGTGCATGCCCGGGTTGGTTTCTACGCATAATAGTAAGCTCTAGCTTTTCGAAATTATTTCCTATACTATTCATCCGATTGCGATGAAACTTTGGGGATTTGATGTGTGCATGTCCGGGATGGTTTCTATGCGTAATAGTAAGCTCTGGCGTTATCAAATTATTTCATACACTATTCACCCGATTGAGATGAAACTTTGGAGATTTGATGTGTGCATGCCTGGGATGGTTTTTATGCATAAAAGTAAGCTCTGGCGTAATGAAATTATTTACTTTACTTTTCATCCTATTGAGATGAAACTTTGGGAATTCGATGTTGGCATGCTATGGATGGTTTCTATATATAAGAATAAGCTCTGGCATTATGAACTTATTTCCAATACTATTCATCCGATTGCGATGAAACTTTGGGGATATGATGTGTGCATGCTCGAAATGGTTTTAAAATATAATAATGAGCTCTAGCGTAATGAAATTATCTACAATAATATTCATCCGATTGCGATGAAACTTTGGTGAGTTATTGTGCGCAAGCCCGCGAAGTTTTCTTTATATAATGCAGAGCTTTGACGTTATCAAATTTGTACAAAAAATTTAAATAGGTGTAACGGGAGTTATTAGAAAAGTGAGTGCATATCATATAATTTAGAAACAATTTATTAGTGAAAAAATTGAACCGTAAACTTCTAGGCCCCTTTTTGCGAGAAAAGGCCCATACTGAACGCCTTAACTAGGGCGACCAAAGTGGCTAAGTAGCGGGTGTACAAAATTGAGCGATTAACTCACAAGACCCTTTGAGTAGTTCTCAAAATCCTTGCTTCATCCACATTCAAACATCGATTTTTTTTTTCAAATATTTAATTTTTAAAAAATTTAGACACACACACTTCTTGCTTCATCCACATTCAAACGTCAAATCGCTTAGTGCTTTAACCAATTAGTTGCCTTGCAACGGGCAAAAGCTAGTGTATATATTAATGCTCTAAACGACTATCTAATTAATTACATTATTAAAAGGTATTTGCTGGCCTTTCTTTTTTTCTAAATCATTTTTCATACTGAACACACACTATTTATTTATATTAATGTACGTCTATATTAATATAATATATTAATCACGAGGTAAATAAAATATGCTAATTAAATATAACGCAATAAGAGGGTATTACCAGAGAATACCGGAAATTTTGATACGGGGAATAATCGATCTTTCTCATTGGAACCTTCCTGTACAGTTGCAAGCATTTTTTAACTTTTATTCTCAGCCGCTGGTCAATCGCTCTTAATTAAGTTATATATAACGAATATGATGGTGCTATGCTAACATTGATTATTATGATTAAGGTATATTACTATGGTCTGCTTGTAATATTATATTTCGTGCAGTTGAACACATCTACTACTTCTGAGAAAGTATTGTCAACTGCACTCAATCTGGGTACAAGTACAATATGGCGTCTTATCCAATTTTGAGTCAGTTTGTTAGAGTTTTTAAGGCTCTGTAATACACGGTGAAATTTATCAGATATGCTGAAAGTAGATGAATTTTCCTAAAAATTACAGATTAAAAATGCTGTGAAAAAATCATAATGTCAGAACTCACCGTTCCAGAGTTTGTGCTGTAATAAGACAAAACAACAGCTTATCTTATTTAGTTTTTCCGTATCAGGACGAAATTTTCATTTATGCGATTTCTTCAAACTTTTTTTTCTTTTGAAATTCCCGCCCAGCTGGGCTTTTATACGTTTTATTTTAACTCAAAGAACATCTTAATGAGCACAACAACATCAAAAAAACAAAATACCCTACCTTGCAAGGTGGAAAATTAGTAGATTTGGGTACATACAATAAATACATTAAATAAGTCGAAGCAGAGCTATGGAGTTTGTTTAATTAGATTTGTTGTTCTGCTTTTCTTTATAAATTCTGCTAAAACCTTTAGTGATTGACACGTTAAATGTGTCAACAACATCCTTATAATGTTTACCCGAATTCTGTATACGACGTTATTTTTTGTTTTAATTTTTTATTTTTTATTCCGGTGTGCTGAGTACTGAATTCTGAATTTTCTAATAAGCAGTAATCTACTTATGTAACAATAAAATATATTATTTGAGTTACTTACTGTAGGTTTCTCTAATTGCCGCTAGATGTCAGGTGGTCGTCACTTTCTCCTCTCCCCAATTAATTTTCATCATCTTCCTATATCATGAACTGTAACAAACTTCTTGTTACCAAAGTTTGAATATTTTTGCCTGAATAGAAAGACAGGTAGATAATTGAATTACTTACTAAAGTATAATGTAGGTTTCTCTAATTGCCGGTAGATGTCAGGTAGTCGTCACTTTCCAAACTTCTTGTTACCAAAGTTTGAATATTTTTGCCCGAATAGAAAGACAGGTAGATAATTTAATTATTTACTAAAATATAATTTAGGTTTCTCTAATTGCCGCTAGATGTCAGGTGGTCGTCACTTTCTCCTCTCCCAAATTAATTTTCATCATCTTCCTATATCAACTGTAACAAACTTCTTGTTACCAAAGTTTAAATATCTTGGCCTGAATAGAAATAACAGGTAGATAGGTTACCTACTGTTTAACGCAAAAAGCCTTCAAGTTCAATATTCGTATTTCGTACTTTAACCTTCAAAAGGTGTTTTGTAAAGAATGCTTATATATTACATATTTGGATTTAATCACCGGATGTGCCTGAATATTTTAACCAAGTTAATGACTATATAATTAAAGAATCGTTTTTCTTTGTAAACTCACTATATGTTTTTTTTTTTGTATCACTAGGCTCATTTGGTCTTTAACGATTTTTTTAGTGTAGTTTCTTTGTTTAAATTGCGAAATAAATTTATTCAAGTTTGCAATATATAGGTACCTATACAGGATGTAACAGCATATACCCGAAGGATTTTAACCAGCGATTCTTCAACATATTTGAAGTACAAAAAGTAGATACCATTTTGCTGTCCGATGATATTTTTTTTAAACATTTTTTTTTAATATTGTTTTGAAGTGTGACATAAAGCTACGCCCGCACTTCACATCCGCCCTCGCCGTTTTCAATTTTATAATAAGACGGCAAACCTGCAAAACGATTAAGTAAAAAGAGTGACATTTTTCCATTTTTCGCTTAGTCCTGCATTTAAGTAGCGCTAAACCATTTTAAAACATCTAGTTGTCAATGGAACAAAACATTGTCATTAAATTGTTTTATTGGGATAATATATTGGAGTGTGATATAAGACCGAAGACCGAACGCATAATCGAGTTCACAACAAGAAGCAAAACGTATAAAAACACGGGTATCGGGATAATAAAATAAATCGATTCGGATGTTAAGGGAAGTACTTGACTTACTTTAACCAGTGAACAATGTAAATAAAATTTTGATCATCCGTGACTTTTTTTCCTTTTTTTTCTCTCAATCAAACAAACTTCTTTCACGTGTCGTCGCTGGTCACTCAGCAGAGTAACCGTTCAACCCCTTACCCCATATTTAACTGTCTAATATCTATTGATTCGTTATATTTGTTGAAAAAAAAATACTTCAAAAATGTCACCGGAGACCAAAATTTCTTTTTCATTTTTTACTCCAAATAATGTCAGGCTTCGCTGGTTAAAGTAAGTCAAATACGTCTCTTACTACCCTGCATATCAGATGAATAGAAAATATGAGGTTGAGATAAAGTACTATGCCATGCAAAGGTATAAATTTGTTATCTTTATGCGCTTAATCCTATATTTGTGCCAATCCGTTTTAAACTTATTTTATTCAACAAATTCCATGTACCAATTAGATATTCGACAAATTTACACAAAAACTATCTTAACTCATCAGTTTAAAAATAAAACACATACATTTTATAAAAATACCCAAAATATTGTAAACACGCGGCACAAAACCAACGAATTCATACACATACCTAAAACAAACACAACATTTGGTCAAATAAATTTCAAATACATTGCGTCTAAAATATACAATAACGTACCTGACAAAACAAGACAATCGAATAATATTAAAAAATACAAAATCCTGATCAAACAATGGATCATCGAAAAAGGTCGTGCAATAATTAGTCACCTCACCCAAATATAATTGTATATCTCATTACTGTTACCACTACCTACCAACCTGAAAATTTTGACAAATATTTTTGCTTTATTGAAAAATGTACCATATATAATAATTAAAAAATATCTGTAAACTAGTCTGTCTCGACACAGGACTTCCTAGTGAGACAGACAAGGCCAAAAAAAATGTAAACCTTAAAATATAGATTCAATAAATAAATAAAAATAAATAAAATAAAACTGCGCCAGAAATTGTTAGCGGAACAATATATCATTATTTGATCTTGTTTTAAAGTATGACATAAAGCTACGCCCGCACTTCGCATCCTCAATTTTCACAGTAAGGCGGGAAACCTGTAAAACGTGAAAATCGCGGTATAACAAAATTAGGTCTTAGGCTGATATAAAGTATTACGTTCTCTTTATATGCTCAATTCTCCATTTACATCGTGCCAATATGCTTTGTAACCAAGCGCATTGTTAGTCAAACGATACTTTATTATTTTATCTTATTTTGAAGTGTGATATAAAGCTCCTCCCGCGCTTTGCGTCTTCTATTTTCGTTATAAGGCGGGAAACCAGCTAAAACGCGGGAATGGCGAGATAACAAAATGGCGGCCTTGGTCAAATTTGGGCTAATGACTGCAATCTTGACACCCCAAACGTCAAGGAAGTATATTTGTCATTCAGTTACTAGGGTAGGGTGCTTTGAGATAACGGTTCTAGTCTTAAAAACGCGAACTTTGAAAGCAGGGAGCAGAATTTTTATAATGTATGCAAACGGTTTATTTTTACGAAAATTGTAAGTTCTTATTTTAAAAGAGTTGAGCTATCTCGAAAACGTATCGTGAAACCGAAAATCCACAAAATGTGACGTAATTCAGAATTTATATATTATTTAAAGTACTTGGGTATTTGTGTTGCCTTGTGTGTATGTTCGTATTTGAAATTATTAATCCTGGATAGGATTTGGTTAACAATCAATATCAAGGTTGTAAACGGGGCTGCGTTTCAGATTTTCATCACTATTATCAATAAAACACTTGGGTAAAACAAGTCAGGTATATTTGCAGAAATACTAATTTTTACAGAATTAAATGCGTAACATATTTACGCGTCTGGTTACCGTTCGGTGATACCAGCGCGGAAAATTAATACATACGATATGTTTATGGCTGTTAGCTACAGTACCTACCTAAATTATAAACTTAAATCAGAATAATTATAATATACTTAAAATAACATAATACACATTTAAAAACACAAAACAAAAAGATAATTACCAACTAACTATAAAAACTTAAATAATTTATTTGATAGTTACTAAACTTTAGAAAACAGAAGAAAGATAAATAAAACTAAGAATTTAAATTTAATAGAAAAATGTAAACTTAATATTAATAAATTAATTATAAAGATTGTTAAGGGATGTACTTGGATTACTTTAACCTGTTATTCCTGACATTATTTGGAATAAAAAATGTACATGTAATTTTTGTCTCTGATGACATTTTTGATTTTGTTTTTATCAACTAAAAACATAAAAAAAGCACTAGGTATTGTCGGTTAGGCGCAAAGTGAGGGATCGTGAGGATACTCGGCTGAGTGACAGTGACCACATGTGGAAGACATATATTTTGTTTGATTTTGAAGAAAATATTTTGGTGTCTGTCTTATTTTTGCTTGCTATAAAAACGGTATTAGGTGCCAGCTAAAAAAAAATTTTTTTGTGGGAAATTTCAATGCTTGTAGTCATGATATAAATAAGGTATCCAGTTAAAAATAATTGGTTTTATCTAGAAATTCCTTATAAAAAGACTGTATAAACTTCTTGTCTCCGGAGTTCACAATTCACAACTCACTACTATAACACCAAATTGGCCTCACCACCATAGATTTAAAGTGAGAATAGCTATCCACTGTTCGTTAAGAGCGATTGACCAGCGGCTGAGAATAAAAGTTAAAAAGGCTTGCAACTGTACAAGGAGGTTCCAATGAGAAAACTCGATTATTCCCACTTTTTAAATTAAACATTTAATATCGATTTATTTAATTAAAAACTTGCTTTAATATATACCTACATTCAAGTAAGCAATAAAAATGCTCTAACCGCATGCTGATAAATTATAAAATATCGTGTACTTATTATAAGTATTTTTTGATCATAAGTATTTATGATTTTTCAATAATGTCTAAACAAAATTAGTGTTTAAATAAAATTTGAAATATTTTAGTTTGCAAGAACTTAAATAAATAGAAAAACTGAGGTATTTTTGTCATAAAACGTGTTCTCGGATTTATTTCTTAATGATTTTAATTTATCTAAAATTAAAACTGAAAAAACTGTGTTTACTAGATTATGTATTGATTTATTTTGTTGTATGATTATATGATTTCAAATTTGTGTTGTTTAATAGAATCTATCGTTTGAAAATTGAACAAATCTGCCAACGACTAACGGCATAACCTTAGTGTAGTAAAAATAAACTTAGTTTTTCATAATTTTAAAACTGCGTTTAACAGATAAAATAACAATCTTTCAAAATCAATTAATGTTTTTTTTGTAAAAAGGAGTCAATACGTCTAAAATTTGATTTAAAAAGGACTAGTTTCCGGTATTCTCAGGTAAAACCCCCTTAAGTCGCTAACCCAAAATGTATGAGATCAGACAGCAGATAAAGAAGAAGCGGAACCTTCAAAATTAGTATCTATTTTGCATGCGATTATACACTTTATTTAAGTATTTTTCTTGACTTTATTCCCTTTTCCATTGCCGCTAAGTTGTGACGTAGATGAGTTTCACGAAGGATAAACTCAGCGAGTTAAGTTAGAGTTATGTTGGAGTTTTAATTTAATTTTCACTTTATATTATAATTTCTGCGTTGAGAAGAGTGCTGAATCTCTCCCTGGGAAAGAAGGGCATGTTTCACTTAGTTATTTTTAGACGCGAACTTATAATATTTCCGTAGTATTACATTATTTACAGTTTCCATACAAAAAAGAAGCAAACTTTTCCGCAGTAATGTTTTTAATAAGAGATTAATGGTAGATACTAGTATCATCACATCACCTTGTGTAAAACAATTAATCAGAATCGTAATTTTATTATTATTTTATTTTATTTTATTTCATTTATTTATTTTATTTTATTTTATTTTGCAGAAACAAACAGTACTTAATTACAAGGAAGAAAATAGTTACAAAGTTATAGAAAATGATACAATAATAGGTACCAATGACATGTCGCTGTTATATATATATGATATATTATACTAAATGTTGCTTTAAATGGCACTAGTTGTGTTTAGAGACCCGATCTGAAAAATCAGGTGCTTCACAATCTTCTTCTTTCCCACGTTTCATACTTTACTTTCTTCAGCCTCACAACGTACACCTAATTAAAGACATCATAGGCTTAGGCAATGGCTCCGGGCATTTGGGGCTCTTGTGCGTAACTCTTTGTTAAGTGTATCATATCTTATACAAAATATTGCATTTCGTTGCCCCGAACACAACACCAGATACAACGACTTATTTAGAATACCACACTGGAAGTCCAAATGCACGCAAAACTCTTTAATATGACATAATATCTGTAAAACCACAATGCCTTATTATGTAGACATTTTCAACTGTAATAATATAAATTCCAGCTTACTTACTTGATAGCTTAAAATATTTTATGTTTTTCGAAAATTGTGCTTTTTTATTGGTTTATAATATTATGTATTTCTTGATAATGTTTATTTTTCTTTTGGTCATTATTTGTAATATATTGTGTACGTACAATTACTAAATCAACATTTCATTAAATGGAACTTTATTGGTCTAGAATTCTAGAACGTTCGCATGTTTGATGTTTACTCTTCAATGTATGACTGTTTGTTACATTTTCAATACTAGAATTTCAAAGAAAATTTTATATAAGTAGAAATAAAACACTTGAATTTTACGCTATAGAAAAAATATTGGTGAAATGTGCATATTTAATTACAATGGCTGCTTTCCCAGTAAAACTCTTTGCCTTTTTTTAATGAATATAATATGATATCTGATAATTACGAATCAACGCTTTTATGATGTCCTTTCATCAGATAAATTCTTCACCATTTAGTGAGTTTTGTGAACCACTATTCACTATGCATTGCCTGAAGCGAGACAATAAACATGACCAACGCAGATGTACATATACCCGGACAACTTTCAATAGATAAACAATTTAATATATTCCCTGGAATTCGCACCGGATTGAAACGGCAATTTATGCATTTTCAGATCAAAGGAAAGTCTGCTGTCCAATGGCGATCGGAAAATTAATTTTGTTATTATTATTTGCTTTTAATTTATTTCCCTAATGGAAAATCAGACATAAATGGAATCCATGAAACCAAGTTAATTTGAAATTTGCGTTTCTATGGAAATGTAGAACTAATATTAATTTGTTTTGAATCCATTTTATTATTTTTAATACATAGGCCAACAGAATTTTCGCACCCATCATAAGGTTAATATAAAACACAAAAAGTTACAGTTTATAATTTTCCACTGCCAAATTAAATTACGTGGTGGATTTACTTGCAGTTGATAATGGAATATTTTTTGAATGAATTTTTTGAAGAAGCTAGAAAACCTCGCCACGAGATCTACTTTCCTTCTGTAGTTTACTCCACATAATTCCTTATTTTTATTTTTTTTTTTTTATTTATTTAATATATAAAGGTTTTTATTACAATAAAATACACAATTTTTACATTTTATACAGTGGTAAAATAGTCGATAAGAATAGCTTTTCCTCACCATAAAGAGACAAGGCTCTTGTGTTTGGTGAGGGAATTTTAGTTCAATTATATTTCAATTATACAATATCATGTGTGAAAGTAAATACATTATACAATATGGTAAAAAACAAGGCATAATTAAGAAATTGCAAGATTTATCAATAAAGGATATGAAAGAAATAATAATAATAGTGAGATATAGACTCTTATAGTTGTTTTAGGTATTTTTTTAATTTTTGCTGAAATTCCTGAATAACTTTCAGATATAATGGTAGTTTGTTAAAATATGTTATACCTACATAGAGATAAGTATTTTGTGTGTGCTTTGTACTAAATTTAGGGATTTTGATAGTATTCTGATATCTTGCTGATGAATGGAATGGTAAGTTATTTAACTGTACTTCTTTGTAAATTTGTAGAATTGAATATTTTTTATATATTTTGTCTATTGTAGGTACATTGAATATTGAAAAGAGAATTTCAGTAGAAAATTTGGATGGTTTTTTCAAAATTACTTTAATTATCAATCTTTGAACAATTTTGAGTGGATTTAAAATATTATTATAAGTTCCTCCCCAACCAATAATACCATATTGTAATATAGATTGAACAATTGCATAGTACACTCTTTTTAAGTTTTCTAATCTAAGAATATTTCTTAGTCTTATAAATATATAAATACATTTTCGAATTCTTTTGACAAGTTCACAAATTTGTTTTTTCCATTTAAAATGTTGATCTATATATATACCAAGATATTTAATTTCAGAAGTTGGACTAAGTATTGAACATGCTTGATTGCAATTTGTTCTGTTACATTTAAGTTGATGAATTATAATTTTTAGTTCTGGTTTTAATCTAAATTTATTGATAGAGAATGGGATAAATTTGGTTTTTTCAGTATTTAATGAGAGGAGGTTTTTGTCGAACCAATTTTTCAGTATATTAATATCAGTATTTGCTAAGTTATTAACAGTATTCCAATCACAGCCTTCAATTATTATGACAGTGTCATCAGCATATGATATTATTTTTCCATTTAATCTTTGAATGAATATGTCATTTACATAAATGATAAACAGTAATGGTCCTAGGACTGTACCTTGAGGTATGCCGAAGTGAGTTGTTTTTTGTTGACTAAATACATTGTTGATTTTTACGACTTGAGGGCGTTCGAAAAGGTAGCTCTTTAACCATTCTAGAGCTGTACCATTTACTCCAATGTTTCTTAATTTCCTAATAAGTTTATCATGTGATATGCTATCGAACGCTTTTTTGAGATCTATGAAAATTCCAATGCATTTTAAAGATTTATCTAATGAATTATGAACAAGGTTAGTTAATTTTGCAATTGCATCCTGAGTGCTTCTACCTTCCATAAAACCGAACTGATTTTCATTAATTATTTTATTACTGCTTATAAATTGGTTCATCCTTTTTTTAACTATCTTTTCAAAAATTTTTGCTATGTTCGAGATAACTGATATGGGTCGGTAATTGTTTACTTCTTCCGGATTTCCAGATTTAAATATAGGAGTAATGGTAGTTTGTTTGTAGATTGATGGAAATACCCCGCTTTGGAGACTTATATTTATTATACGCATTAGTGGTTTAGAGATTAGGTTTTTTATATTTTTTAAAATATTAACTGTAATTCCATCAAAACCTGGGGCAGAACCTCCTTGCATACCGTTTATAATTGATACTATTTCGTTCTCTGTGGTGACTTGGAATGTTGTTATTTTATCGGTAGTATCAATACTACAGTCTGGAAATGTTATATTCGGATCAGTATGAATAAGATTGGCAAGATTTTCCCCTACGTTCGCAAAGAATGTGTTAAATATGTTTGCAGCTTTTGAGGGATTTTCCTTACAGCATGTTTTCATGTTGTCATGAAATATAGCACCGATTTCGTTATTCTTGTTTTTTTTTTGTCGATTATTTCGTTTATAACTGTCCATACTCTTTTACTATCATTTTCAGCCTGATTCAATTTTTGTTTATAATAATTTTCTTTTGTATTTTTTATAATATATGAAAGTTTGTTTTTATATGTTTTAAAATGATTGCGTAAATTTATATTATTTGGTTGTTGAGTAGTTAATTTGTAAAGAGCTTGTTTGTGTCGTACAGATACTACTAAACCATGAGTAATCCACGGTTTTATGGGTTTCAGATTTGATACTTTGGATTTGGTTATTATATTATGTTTTGTCGAGTCATTTATGCATTTAGATATTTTTTCTTCAAACATTTGGCAGCAAATATTAACATCATTACATTGAAATAATGTAATCCAATTTTCTGATTCTAATTTGTATTTTAACGTATCCATGCTGAGTACTTTTTTTGAGTAATTGTTTTGTTTAAATAAAGGCAAAGTTGGATTGCTTAATTTATAGTTAAAAATACATGAATAATGATCAGTGATGGTTGTATGAATGACAGCTGATGTTATGTTTTGGATATCAGGAATATTTGTAAAAATATAATCTAAGCATGAGGGACGTTGTCCTTGAACATTCCTAGTATAAGAATTTACGCACTTTTAATCGTTTTGTTTTTGCTGGAGCCCACTCCGATTGCGCTAATAAATTAGGCTCCTCCTATCCTCATGGTCAGTTGACTATATGACATTTGACATTGTTAACTTCACACTGTGACACTTTTCACTATGACGATTTCCACTGTGACACTTGATACTGTGTCAATGTGACACTATATCACATGTCACTGTGAAATGTGTTACTGACACTTGACAATGTGTTATTGTGGCGCTTGATAATTGACAGTATATCACTTGTCACTATGACGCTTTGAACTGTGTCACTGTGACTCTTGACACTGTACATTTGACACTGTGCCTCTTTAAAATGTGACACTTGGTACTATGACACTTGTCACGGTGACACTTGGTACTATGACACTTGTCACGGTGACACATGACGGCACTGTGACACTTGACACTGTAGCACTTGTAACTGTGACACTTGACATTGTGTCACTGGACACAGTTATACTTGACACTTTAGCACTTGACACTGTGATACTTGACACTGTGATACTTGACACTGTGACACTTGGCGCTGTGATACTTGACACTGTGATACTTGACACTGTGCGATTTTACTTTATGATATTGTGACAAATGACACTTGGTTCTGTGACACTTGACACTGTGACATTTGACACTGACATTTGAAACTACAAAACTTGACACTGTGACACTTGAAACTGGTGACACTTGACACTGTGGGTCTTGACAATGTTACATTTGACACTGTGACACTTGAATCTGTAACACTTGACACTGACACACTCTGACACTTGACCAGTTCAACGCATCTTCCTCTACTTCTCCTGCCTTCCACTTTTCCACTGGCATGGTTCAAGTGCTCAGTGTCTCAGAAAACGGTTCATAGCCTAAATGTACAATCTACTTTATAAAAAAAAATGTGTGTAATATATGATAAGGGAATAGTATCACAGATCACAGCTGCATCCAGCTGTGATACTGGGTATTCCCAGTCATGCATTTAATTGTGTTTTCTGGTACTGCATATGATTTCACTCCAACAACAAAAGCTTCTGTCTCAGGAAACCCAGTTATACTAAATTTGATAATACAACCCACGTATAATTCGCTTAGGCTGTCATACTGTACGTACAAATAATAATATTATTCGGGTGGTTGTTGTAACACAATATGAACTGTAGGGCTATACACTATTACACCATACGATAACAACTTATCAAGGGGTTTTCAGAAGCCTAGCATTTATTATTTAGTTATAACTTTTATCAGATTTAGTTGGGATCACGCGATTTTGTTCTTCTAACTAGGCACTCACCGCCGTGTTTAAGTAATTGGATAATTTAACTGTTTTCATTGCTGTTATCTTTGGTTGGACACAGAAATCGCTGCTATATTGGTTATATCGCCTCTTTCATACCGTGAAAAGGAGTTTTGCGTGCGTTTTTGAACTGTTCGAGCGAATAATTATGGATTAGTATTAGATACCGTTTAAATATCAATTGCGAATCATTCAATTTGTACAGATCGCGTAGAACTTTATAAATGAGTGGGATAATGGCATCCCTAAATTGAGGGATATTGTCATATTGGTGGATGTTTGGGATGGTAAGGGTTCCGGCAAGAGAATGGATGTGAAGTTCCTGTCTATTCAGAATTAATTAATCCATTGGTAGCAACGCCTTTATACTGAATGCTTTTGTTTCACCGGGGCGATACTGAGGGTATCTACAAGTGATATGTTACTTCTACGTCGAATTGCTAAACCGCCCGACTTAGCAAGAGTTTTAACACATCTTTTGTGTTTATTTACTATTTGTAATATACGTGTCAAATAAAATGGAATATCCTCTTATTTTTTAATTGTTAAATGATTTTTTAAAGCTTCAGAGCTCACGTCGGCAGTGACATGACTATCTGAAAATAGTTTGGTTTACCTGTAAATTTCATAGAGAAAAACCTGTGCTGATTTCATGATTTCACCGTTGGAGTGTTTTTTCTTCCGTTTAATACACAAAGATTTTCTTAATCTTGGTTAATATTGTAATGTCCCGAAATTTTTTTTGAAATGGGTCATGAATTTTTCACATATAAAACTTATTAGGTTTTTTATTGTTAGGCGTATGTGGCCAATAGGTAGTCGACAAGTCCCTACATATCTTGATGGGAAATTCTTCAATATTTACGCTCTTTTCTACCTACTTCTCTTTTTCCGCCTCGCTTGGTCCGAGATGCCTCTCCTTTCGGTCCTTTGAAATACATTCGCTTCGTCGACTGAATCATTTGATGGATTTATTCTGAATGCGAACCGTTAGTATTGTGTTTTCCCCGAAATCTATTTCTTTTGTAATATGTTTTAATTTATCAGAGCCATCTCCTTAATTTATGTAGCATATCTTTAATCCTAACCTAATTATGTATTTAAAGAAAGTTTCCAGATTTTTATAGTGTATAACTGAAGACAAGTTATCTCTTTGCTATTTTTGAGAGATCTTTTGACATCTACAATCATCACTCTAAATAATCCTAATAATTCATCCTTTAACTTATTGTTTAAATATCACGTCTATGGTTCGACTCTGCCTTTGATGCATGAGGTATTTTATCAAATGCCACACACTATAATACAAATATGATTTCTCGAAGATTCAAAAGTGTAGCCCATACGCAAAAATTCAACTTTTTAACATACACTGCACCAGTCTACGTACCGCGGAGTGTGGACCAACTTCAACGAAGCATCTCTAAAAATAATAGAAGTACAATACAACTCGTACCGGATGCTTTTTGGGTTGTCCTGGTACAGCAGTGCCACTGATATGTTTGAAGAAGGGCGCTTTCCCCAAATTCCGAACACTAATCAAAAAACGGATCACCAGGGCGCCACTAGCCACGTGCGAAAACGTTCTTCTGATGGCATAACTACTGCTTGTTCTGGCAGGGCCCCATTTACAAGCGATGGAACCAATTCCTGATGTCATTGATTTCTAAAAGTGTTTGCTTTATTTTCATTTTCAACATATGTTTCTGTATTATTATTATTTTATTTTCTCTTTCTAAGTTATTATCTTACAATACATTTATTTTTACTTTGATGCATTTTATTTATAATATGGAAATCGTGGGATAGCACCACCCTCCTTGAGATCTGGAATAAACAAGAAAAAAAATATACATAAGTAGATACAGGTATCTATACATATATAATTTTGATACACTGGCTTGCAGAGTTCCGGGCCAAAAAGGCACTTTTCTCTTTTATCATGAGTTTATAATATATGGTTGTTGAAAAATGTTTGTCTGCCTTCTGCTGATGCGTGCTTAGAGTTGGTGCCACTGCGGTCACGTATGCGAAATTTGATCTCGGTCGCGTCAATTGCCTTCCGGCTTCCGGCAATTACAGTGTAATCATGTCCGCTCCACTAGCAGCTTGCACCAATGAAGAACAAAAAGCAGTGATTCTTTTTGTTTGTAAGATGTGAAAGGGAATGAAATTCATCGTAGACTTTTTACACAATGTGATATGTTGATTGTGCTTTATCATTTTAAAGTGATTTTTGACAAAATGCTTCATTTTTACCTTCTTTATTCCTTCTCTTTCTCATTCCTTCCCAGTTCCTTTCCGATTTACGCCCTTCGTTCACGCAGCTACTTACAAGCGACTAAATCGCCGCTACCCGCTTACCTGTCATACTCTTTTGCTAGTGATGCCCCAAGCGGCGTTTACAAACACTAATAATAGTATGGAAGGTACAGACGAGCGGCGATCGCGTTGGTTGAAAGTATCTCCGTGGAAGAACGGATTAACTGTGTGTTTTGAGACCGATTAGTGATTGAGAAACCTAAAGCGTCATATTAAGTCTTCATCATTGCATCATTTCACCACCAGCATTATCCGCTGGTACTGACAGTAATACAAGGAATTTAAATATTGTCAGGTTAATCGTAACGCGAGAATATTTGTCTTTAAATTTTAATTATTTGTTATTCAAAAGTGTGTTTTTATTTATGTATGTGTTTAACTCTGCCCACTAAGATTCTAGGTTGGTTGGAATAAATTGCCACTTGGCAATTAGCTTTAAAATATCTTTTAAGAAAACTTGTCGTCGCCCCAGTGATTAATTTTCCAAACGACCACTAGCAAGTTTTATAGGAGGAGTTTTTCTATCATTATTTCAATTAAATATTACGATAGCTGTTTAAGATGAATCTGTTTCCGTAGATTCTTAGTAAATCGAATAAATAATGTTTTTGATATTTTATTTTTAAATTTAAAATGGAGATCAAGCAATAACTAAAATAGTCGCTTAGACAATAAAGCACTTAGGCGCCGTTGTATAAAGTGTTAAAAATTAGATAAATAAACGATATTCTGAAAGAAATTATCTGGACAAAAAAAAAACATATGCCACGTTTTAAAAAGGGCGACTGTTAAATTTATTCTCAGTGTAAGATAAGAAAGACATATTAGCGACTTAAATTTACAAGTGATCTCTTACCTTTTTTACTTTAGTTTGTTTTTGTAATCCAAAGGTACGCTTTCGGAATAAAAGAGAGAAAAGCTTTCTAATTACTTAATCGCAGTTAAGTTTTATAGCTCTCCTCGCGAGAGTTATTCCACCTTACTTTCTTTTGTCCCTCTACCCCTACTGGTTATTGACCGGGGCTCTGCGGAACATTGGCGGAATACTTAGATTTTTAAAATTTTTGTGAAATAAACTTTTTAATACAATGGTTCTATCACGTCGTATAATTTTATTATAAATATTTTCTCTCTATACCTTCATTCTGTCGTTAGCAATACTAATCAACTTCCTCCCGCTTATTTCATTCAGTTTATTGTTTTATATTATTTGACCCTGTGTATCGTCTAACCTGACCACTATTCAGAATCGAAACGTTGCTAAAATGGCAGTAACCTTGCTAAGTGGCCAGAACTGTATAGATCAGCCAGGCAGTTTCAAACGTTTCTTTTTTCCTTCCCCATTTCCCTCAGTCTCAAAATATACCCCAAATCGCGGCTTCCATAGTCCCCCTGACTTCTGGCAGTTAGAACTCCGGTAATAACATAAAAAAATATTTTTATACCCACATTTCAGAAATTGTTTTTGTTAGGAGGGTATTACCAGAGAATACCAGAAATTAGTCATTTTGAAATCAAATTCTAGACGTATTGACTCTTTTTTACAAAAAAAACACAATTTGATTTTGAAAGATTGTTATTTTATCTGGTCCACGCAGTTTTAAAATTTTGAAAACTAAGTGTATTTTTAACATGCTTAGGTTATATATACCGTTGGTCGTTGGCAGTTTTGTTCAATTTTTAAACGACATATTCTAATAAATAACACAAATTTCAAATCATATGATCATACAAAAAAATAAATCAATACATAATCTAATCAACACAGTTTTGAGAACTTTAATTTTAGTTTAATTAAAATCATTAAAAAATAAATCCGAGAACGTGTTTTGTGACAAAAATACCTCACATTTTCTATTTATTTAAGGTCATACAAACTAAAGTATTTTAAAAATATTTACACACTTATTTTGTTTAGACATTATTGAAAACTCCTAAATGATAATCAAAAAATATTTACGAGTAGTACACGATATTTAATAATACATCAATGTGCTTTTTGAGCATTTTTATTACTTACTCTTAAGTATCCTACTTATTAAAAATGTGACGTAGCTCCGATAAGTTTTCAACCGCTGCTTTATATTATTATAGAACATACTGAACACGACCCATTGTTCTCTAGCCAAACTGCTTTATGAAAAGGATTTCACGGTTTGGCGTTAGGGTAGTTGTGGGAAGAGCCTACTATTATGAAAGCACATTTAAAAGCTTTCATATTGAAATTTATTTAATTCTAATTAAGGGGTAGAAGCTTTGTCTCTTCATTGCTGTATACTTTCCTTTTCGTATTTATCTTCTTTTACTCTCCCAATTCCCCATTCCTTCCATACTGTACAGTGTTTTCTTTTATGGTTAAAAGGTTTATTTGTACAATCGGCAACACAGGAAAATCTGTGGTTGGGATTGTAGAGGAGGTATTGTATATGTAAGCTATGGCTAGATGGTGGGGAGTTTGGTACCATAAACTATTCGATCCTTGGAATTGAATATAGGTTTTTGCTTTGTTGTACTTTTGTCGCATAGATGTTTAGTATAATAACTGTAAAGGTTAAGCATTTATTTTAAAAAAGGTTAGTGTTTTTCAGTGCATTAATGTTAATCAATTTAGAATGTCTTTAATGTTCGTTATAGGTAGAATTCCCGTAATTATTTATTTTTAGAAACATAATATAGTTAGTACCACTAAATTCTGTATTACCTTCAATTTTAATACAGTATTAAGTGGTACACAAAAAATTTTTTAAGATGAGATAAACTTCGATAAGTTAATAATATTTAATAATTATTCCCGACGAAGACGGTCCCGAAGAACAATGTCGGATCTGACAAAATTTGAAAATCGTTCTGTAGGCTTATTTTGTTTATTTAATGGTCTATATTTTCGGATTATTTAATGCAATGAGATGAAATGCCAAAGATCAAAACAACATTATGTTACTTGATACCAAAGATAGTAAAATTGCAGAAACGATATTTTAAAAAGCTCTACTACAAAATCGCACATCCGACATATAACCGGGACCGTCGTAAAAAATATTCGATAAAGAATATTTATTTATTGTGAAAAACAGTATTTCCAATTATATTTTACAAATTACAGTTTAACATACATACATTTAATTACATAGGTAAGTGCATCAATAGTATCAGATGAGATGGAGCCTTATGTTGAAGAATATATTTATTGCGACCCTAAAGTAACTTTTTTTAAAACTGGAAATGTCTATACCTACCTAAGAAGAAATGTGGTTTAACAGAGTAGTCATTTTCCCCAAAGGCATGATCGTATTTAATATGCGATAATATGTTTTATAATTTTTAAGATATGTGTGTTTAAGCTATCAGAACACTTTGGAATGTGTTAAACGTAAGTGAGATTTATTTTTGTTAAAAGTATTTTGTTTTTGTTCTATTGCAGAATTTCAGAGGCCAGTGAATCTTCAGTTTCCTTGGTTTCCCTTTAAATGCTTTCCGCAAGTTTAGACCCAACTGTCGTAAAATTAGTTAGTGTGGCAATCAATTATGTCAGTATTCCCTCTCTTTTAATTTGCGGTCAAGATATGAAAAAAACTTATAATGCTTCAAAAAAACTTGAACTGCAAAACTTGCGATATGATTTTTCATTATAAAAGCTTGCTGAACTGATCGGCAGGACCTTTCCCGGTAGACTTTCTGAAGAGAAGTTTCTAAGTTTATTGGAGCACTGTGAATAAGTTCCGAAAGACCTTAAAAGACAAAGACATCAAAGCTTTAATACAAATGTTCACCTCCTTAACCATTCCTTTACATTATAGCTAAATTTCTTGTTAAACTTATCTGAAACTTTCATAAAGGTTCTGCTACACCTTTACAGTATTTTATCTTATCTTACTATAATATTATATACGCGAAAATTTGTATGGATGTATGTATGTTTAAATTTAAATCGAAATTTAATGAATGATTTTAATGAAACTTTACAATGGTATAATATATAGAATAACATATAGGCTATAATTTATAAAGATAGCTATTTATTTTCAATATATTGAAATTAATAATTGTTGTTAAATGATTGTTAAATCAAAATTCTATTTTGGAAAATATTTAAATTAGTGAATTTATTTGAAGTACTCGCCTAATACTTTGAATCGAATCAAGAATTATAGATATTTTAAATAAATAGGTTAAGAATTTTGGTATAATAAACGTAGATGGGACCTAGGAAAAGAAAATAGATTACTCGAAGTACTAATCCTACGCAGACAAAGTCGCGGGCAGAAGCTTGTTATATATATTTTTAGGTTCAATTTCTGTATGAAAGACTGATGTTACGACGAATACTTGATTTTATATTCGCTTCTACGCTTTTAGTATCATTATCCACAATTTCATTGTATTTCGCGTTGCAGGAACCTAACCCCCGCAAGTAATGAATAAATAATTTCTCCTCCGGAGAGCAAGTCTATCGTCTATGCTCTTTGTTTTAAATGCTTTCTTGTACCTCGAAAGGTCTACGTGAATTTTAAGATATTCGTACGAATTATTTTCATCTTAATTTTTACCATGGTCGCTTCGAACATCTTCTTTTGTTCTCATCTTTTATTTACTTCAAGGTTATCTCTTCGGAAGGTAGACTCTAGTGTATAGTCTAGATACTACCATCGTATTCGTTGCTATTACCATCTTCTTATATAATATTACATACTTTAAAACCTGTTCGTTGTGCCTTCTCGTCGTCTATTTGCGTCCTTGGCGTCCGAATTAGGTGATATTAAATGCGTGACGGTTGACGCGGGTCATTCTAAATCCCGTGCCTTTGGACCCTGGCTAAAAGGGCTTTGAATATCATATTTATGATATTATTTCTGGCCAACAGACGGGGCGAGGACAAAGGACAAGGTCCTCTGGGGGATGTCACCTGTCGGATCTGGAGTTAAACGGAATAAAAGATTTGTGCATAGACAAGTAGTGGCATCAATGAGAAGAACGAGTGTGGATAAGTCTAACGGATTTCTTTTGTGAGAAATGAAGCCCTATGTAAATACGTCAAAGACTTTTCTAGTCATTGGAAGTTTAAATGGCGTGTAAACTTAAAAATTAATTCAAGGTGAATTTCTTAAAAAAAACTCTTCATAATGCTTATCAGTAGCCTGTATTATTGATGATATTGTATTGATCCAAGACAAAAGTTAGGCTGTGTATTTGTAGTTTGTTCAGTGTTCAAGTATGTTTATTGTAATTAATGAAGACAGTATTAGTGAAACTAAATCGAAAATCTGAAACAGAAAAATCCGAAAAATATACGGATACATCTGGAACTCGAACCCAGCTTTCCGGGCCACTGCACCAACGTATCCCTTTCCGATTCGGCCATATTTAACTGTATCCATACTTCGACTGAGAACCACCAACATAAGATATTTTTCTTAAAAGTAAATGTCCTTTGGGCGTAAATTTTACTCAACCTCTCTTCCATTTCTAGAATACTGATTTATCTTCAGTTAACCGTATTTAAAACATTCTTCCATTTTTCAAAAATTCTAAATATTCGTTGACGTGTGAACGAGCTCGGATGCTTCCGTTAACCTTCCACCTTTAATTTTTCACGAATACCAGGCGCCACCTAGCGACTGGCGACCCTACTATCGGAGCCCACTCACCCTGCAAATTCAAAGAATTAAAATGAAATATGGACTCGTGGCAATGGTATTCCATTCAGAACTGTGATTAGTCGCTACATTAAATCTTGCTTTGAAAAAAATCTGTACCGTGCTTATTTTACCGCATTATTTTTTCTTCTTTCTCTTCCCTCCCGGCTCGTTCTCGCCTCATTAATCCACGGCTACCGCAAGGCTCTTAGTTGAGTACTCTTTTATATAATTTATATTATTTCTCTACGTCATTACCTAAGCATTCCGTGAATTTCTGAGCCAAAACCGCGAGTTTTCACCCAAAATGTTCTCGCGGTAAGCTTGCGGTTTCGCACAAACTATTGTGAAATAAATTTCTGTGTTAATTTACCCGAGTGATAAATAAACATGCCCTTAAACTAAGCATTTAAATTGGTGAGGGATGCCAGTTTTAATAGTAGGTCGGTAGAGCTTAATGTGCCTCGACTGTATTATCTAATGCTGTTTGCTTTCTCCATTTTAGATAACGTTTTGTGGTCACTGGCCATCTATGTTGGCATATATTTTAGGCCTAAACATTGCCTTTTAATGTCGTTGATTTTCTAGAATCTAAATAATATGTTGACAGATGTTTGGCTTTCTGAATCATCTAATGTTGTCCAATTTCTAGAATCGACCTGGACTTTCCCAAATAATATACATATAATATGTCGGTAGAGTTTATAAGCCAGTTTATAAGACGTTGTCCACTTTCTGGTATCAGTTTGGTGTTAAATATCGGCAGAGTTTATAGTTATATAGTTATATGGACTGTTTTATCTATTGTAATCTCGTCATCTGCAATCTAAATTTTGTACAATAGTTTTGTGCGTGATGTCCTCATATTTCATAAGCCTTGACGGTCTTTCATGTGTCGTCAAAGTTCTAGACGGCTATTCTTCGTCCAAAATTTATTATAGTGTTGTAATTATGTGTCGATTTCATTATTGGTTAGTGGGTCGCAAGCCTAGTTATAGACGTTGCCGCAAAGGTTTGAATCACGTAAACTTATCCCAGCGAGAGCTCGTACGTTCGTCCTCTTCCTTCTAAAACGAAAAACACGAAATAAAAGGTAATAGAACGATGACGACTATGGGACTAGCACACAAGGTTAAGAGGCTAGACTTTGAACGACACGCGGAACACCCGCGTCTGTCATTCTGTCCCGCTCACAATAAACTTACGCACACTTACAATACATGCGAATGCGAAATGTGTGAATGAGACAACGCTCAAATTTACCTACAGAAATCGCTCGAAAAGGGGTTTATGGAGAATACACTTTTCTACACCGAAACTTTCACGAAAGTGAAATTTTAAAAAATATATATTTTTTAGAAAGAAGAAGCTACGTCGGTAGCTTTTTATAATTTTATAATTCTTTATGAGAGTTGAGTTAGCAGCACTTTTTCCTTAAATAATATTTTTTGATAAATCGTACATGTTTGACAGTGAATGTTTACGTTAATACGAAACGCATCGAAAATTCGAAAACATACCGACATAGTTTTCACCCTCTAGAAGGCAGTATAAAAAAAATATATTCATTTTGTGCAATTTTCGATGTAGAAAAGTGTTTTTTCCCGGGCGTCCTTTTTGTATGGGCCGAAAAGCGAAGTCTATCGTCTTAACTGTTGTGATAAAGATCTCACTAAAAAATTAAGGCCTTACAGTTCTAAAAAATGTATACATACTGGATTTAGCACTTTTTTAGAAAACATTGCCAGTTTGAGGAAATTGTTTATAAATAAAGGCCTGTTTTTTGTTCTGTTTTTGCACAGGGTCATTTATTCATTTCAATTACATGAATCTGATCTATTGTTTAGTTTATCATTAATTTATATCATTAACTATTGTTTGAAACAAACTAGGCGTGGGTAGTATAATTGTTTCTATTTTGTGGTAGGTAGTATTTCACGCCTACATCAATGTTCGGTGAAAAAAATCTTCGCTTAAATCAAAAGCATTTTTATTCTATTGAGAAAACCAATTTATGATCCTTGAATATGCTGCATTTTTAAATAGATTGATGTTAATGGCATTTAAGAAGCTGTTATACTAGTCCCAGCGAGAGTTTGTATCTCTGGTAACTGCTGTCTTTTTCGTTTTCAAACAAGATGTGTGAGAAGGAAGAGGATGAACGTCATTGACGTTAGTACGAACTCTTCCTGGGACTAGTTTAGTTAATTAAATTATTTATACTGTCTATAACTACTGGTGGAGTTGTTTTAAGTAAGAAAAAAACTCTAGGTTTGTAATTTTTTTTACGGTTTTAGAGTTCAGTTCTGTTGAGGTGAAATAAATTTAAAAACGGTTAAATAAATGTTAGTCTAAAGCTAATGGTCTAAATATTTTGTGGTTTTCAACATTTTGGGCTTCGCATTTATTATTTGTTTTTTTCGAGCGCTTTTCTTTAATTCGAAAATGGGCAAAAAAAGTTCCATGTGTTTTCCCGGCAATAATTTCCCCTCACAGAGCTTTATAACCGCAAACAGCACTATACATTTTTTTACCCTAGTTTTTTTTTTTCATTCCAAATTCAAAATAAAGCCGGCGCGTTCGGCGGAGCGTGGTGTTTGTTTTTTTTCGTTTTATTTAATTGCGTTTGTGTAATATTTTTGCGAATAGTAAATATTATTCGTTTTGGTCGAGCTTAGTGCAACATCGGACTTTTTTAGCGGAATTTGCTAACCGGTTGTTTATTCATTTATTTATTGCCGATAACTTGTTACCGGAGTTTTTATTTTATTTTGTCAACTTTTTGTAAAGCACTTCGCATACTACACACGAATAATAAATATTGACATACGTTTTTTGCGACCTTTAATTAATTATAGTATTTTTTTATTATTTTTTTTTTTATTTCTATATAATATTACAGCGTTCACATAAAGTTATTAATATTTATACATAATAGCTAATAACATAATTTATGAACTTTTTGTTGTGTTGTGTGTAAGGTAGGTTAGTGACTGTGAAACTGTGGTTGGGTAATGTTGTTTGTTTCGTGAACACCTCTCTAGGAGAACCTGTGATGAGGTGTCTACGTGGTTATGTATAAGTGTGACAAGTATTTATGTGTTGTAGTAAAAATTTTCTTCTTTGTTTATTTTTTAAATTAGTGCTTATTTTAAACTGTTTATTTATAAAAAAAAAATATTTAAAAAATATGTATATATATATATATTTTTTTTTTAAGTGTTTGTATAGTTGATATATTCTCGAAAAATGTGTTTGATAATTTTTTTATTCGATAATTGGTTTTGATGTAATCCTTAAATAATAAATCAATTTCATTTTCATTGTGTATTTAGCGTTTCTAGTGAAAATATGTTAAATTAAAGCACTCGTTATCCTTCTGTTTTTATTTTTTTACAATATCTCCGAAAGAGAGGCTCTAAGGAAAAAATCTCTCAGGGGAATGTTATCTTTGGAAATGCTGTAAGGGTGGGTCTTTTAAGGGAAAGGAATGAGAGGAAGTTCTAGGAATGAAAAAAGGTATGAGGAGTGGGTAGAAATCTCGGGGTCAATGTGTCCAGGAGTGGCAGACGTGAATCCATCCATCACACTGCGGTGCATGGCGACGGGTCGAGATAGTCCGGCTGGAAAGTGCTAGGTTAGGTCGCCCTCAATCGGTCTCTTCCGATCCGGCCCGCCGCGCATTAGGTCGGAAAACGTGTTCGCCACCAAGATCTAGACGTACGAATAATGAAGCGTGATTTATTTTATAATCAACACCCCTGCCATGGTTGATCACGGCAAGTGTTTCGCAGCGTTTGATGATTTAGCGGGACTGCCAGGGTTCATGTGGGGGCGTTTGTCTATATTTTGCTACCTCATCCATGCTCATCGCAAACACGTGTTTTGTGACAAAAATACCTCAATTTTTCTATTTATTTAAGGTCTTACAAACTAAAATATAAAAAAATTTACACGCTTATTTTGTTTAGACATTATTAAAAAATCATAAATACTTATGATCAAAAAATACTTCCAAGAAGTACAAGTAAGAAATTACTTTTTCAGGCCTATTATTAAACTCCCTATTTGGGGTGTTTATTTTTTTAAATCCCATGGAAGTTTTTTAACTCTCTGAATTTAGGCAATAATGTGTTTTTTTTATTTTATATTGTCTGAAAAAATGTACCGTGGACCTTGCTTTTCTTTTTACTTACCAAGGTTA
This sequence comes from Limnephilus auricula, assembly GCA_951813805.1. Classification (NCBI taxonomy): domain Eukaryota; kingdom Metazoa; phylum Arthropoda; class Insecta; order Trichoptera; family Limnephilidae; genus Limnephilus; species Limnephilus auricula. The sequence continues at coordinate 8,866,132 of OX638408.1, forward strand.
CCCACATCAATACGAGTAGGTTCTATGAATATGAACTTTTGCTAACCGAAAACAAATATATATCTTCACATTATTATGACCTCTTGTTTCCTAAATGCTAACTGTAATAATACAGCGGGAAACACGGCGTATGAAAGCACTTCCGAATAAAGTGGTAAAACAATAAATGATATTATGGTCCTGAGCTTAAAGCATACAAGGTAGTTTGCTTAACTTTAGTTGTTTACTATGTGAATAATATTTGTCCTTTTGCATAAAATAGTCAACTACTGTTTTCACAGACTATTATCATTCCGCGCTCGACTGTTTTCCGAACATGCACTTTGTTTGACCTTAATCTCGTTTGCAAACTGAGACTTAATCCACTATATTACTGAACGTCCTTAGTATTCGTGTATAAAAGTTACACAAGGACGACGACAAAAGTGTACAACTAATTGTTGTTGATCATCCAAAGGTACTTGTTCAATGTTCATGTAACCTTTATTTAAATTTAAAACAATGTGATTTCATTGAGGTTGAATGTACTGTTTTGTGTATATCTAATAGATGTTGTAGCTCTTACAACTCTATATTTAACTCCGGGGTCTACAAAACACTTTTGATTTGTTTTGTGATCTGTCGACTTCTTTAGCAGGCGGTCGTAATTATTCTGGACCCGACCTTTAGATTGCAATAGTATATATTGTATTGGAGCCCCCGAATTATCGACAGATATGTGTCAACTATGGATGGTCTCCTAAACCAGTATTCCGCAAACTTTTTGCGTTCAAGGTACACCTACCAAATCAAGAAATTTTACAGGTACACCAAAGAAAAAACGATTTTTTATTTAATATTAAAATCATTATAATATGAAAAGATGTTTAATGAGAAATGTGAACAGGCGATCAAAATTTTTAGCAATCGTTGATAATGCTGTTCTCATCGCTTCGTCGATCGTCCTCTTCCTGTACATTAGAACCATTATAATTCCTACAAGAACTTGAGAAGGTTTAATGCTCTACCCTAAATTTGTGACTTTCCTGCTGATTTTGACGACCCTACGTTTGGCACTCACCGTGCTTTTTACCGTGACATTTAGCCAAAAATGTGCAAAAATTTTTGTTTTAATGTTCCATCAGTTTTTAGCTCCACGCATTATTCCTGCTCGTTTATCGAAATACTATTAGATAATGGAATTTGTACCCAGTCCTTAATTACAGGTCATACTTAGGAAAATTTCACTTATTTTTTTCTGCTAATAACTCCAAGGGTTTCACTATCAAAGTCTGCATTTTTTTCTGAATCAGCAGCCATGACATTTGGCAACATTTAAATACTACTATTGATAGCGTGGCTGATCCATAACACTTAGCGCGAAGTTTGGGTCTTATTTTTTAGCTCGTAAATCCGAGAATGTAACATTGTAATGAGGCACACTAACTTATGACCACGGTACACCATTGTGCCGCGGCACACACTTTGCGGAACACTGTTCTAAACTATATCTGGGATATAGTTTAGAACAGTGTTCCGCAAAGTGTGTGGTCGTGGTCGAGTGGTAACAACACTTGACTCCCAATCGGAAGGTTGCGGGTTCGAACCCGGCGTGCGCAAATAAATTTTATTTGATTAATTTGTGTTATTTCACAATTAATTAATAAAAATAATATATACTACATTTGCGGCACGTTCCAGAGTGGAAGATACTGTCAGTTTCGCCCTGGTGTAAGACCACCATTCAGAATTGAGACGTTGCTTAATAATGGCTTTAGCCGTGTTTAGTGACTAGATCTGAATAGCCAGGTACTTTCCTACCTTCCTCTTCCCCATCTCCTTCCCTTCCCCACTTTCCTACAGCCTCATAACATACCCCAATTGGGGTTGCCATAGTCTCACTGGCTCCAGACGGGAGCAGTTGGGACTCTTGTGAGGTATTCTCTATAAAAAAAAAAAAAAAAAAAAAAAGTTATGTGCCATCTAAGCGTAAGCTCTTAAACTATATCTAGGATAGCTATGTACCATCTATGGGTAATCTCTTAAACTATATCTAGGATAAATATGTACTATATTTAACACTTTTTTTCATGTTTATTTTGTGTCAATTTTCATGTAGGTACTCCTTTTTTATATTTTTTTTAATGCTTAAATTATTATCCGTCTCAGAACAGACATCGTCTAGTGAGGCGGGTAACTTACTTGCTTATAAAATATTATTTCACTTCAAAAAGGCCCGGGTTGCCGGCAATAAAATCTATAGGTTAGCTCTTAAACAAATATCTAAACAGTGTATATGTGTCTGAAGGCCTCAATTTTTCTTTACGTCTGGTGAAACTAAAAAATATATATAAAAGTATGTTTCGTATGATGTTAGCTCTAAATAATTAGTGCATCCGGTCTCCACTCCTGTGACATCCGTTTAGCCTTATTTTTTTCCATTTTGACACTACAGCAGTCTTGTGTGTTGACGGCCTCGAGACCGTGGGGGCGCACGTATTCTGTGTATTATTATTACCTCAGGTCAAAAGTCAAACTAACTTTGGAAACTTTGACAAATTAAAGCTGCGATGTTAAACTTCGCCCGCCTTAAACTTAATTGGTCCATGGAAAGGTAGTAAATCTTGGTTTATATTTTAAAAGTATCGCGCAAGTTCGCGGAGGAGCCAAGAAATTTCTTTACTTAGCTTACTTAAGAGTATTTATTTATAAGTCTGAAGAAAGGGGTAAATTCCTAATTGATGCAAAACCTAAATGAAATAAAGGTAAACTTATTTACATTATTAATTATTATCCGATGAAAATAAAATCTCCTGTAAAAAATGTTCTTCACCGGTTGAGTTACCCTAATTCTTCTTCAGTCCCCTTCTTCCAGGACTTCTCAAACTGTTCCAATCTTCTTTCTTTCAGTCATTCTATCCCCTCCTCTTGATCAATGGCCGTTTGTAGTCATTCTCAAAGGTGGTTCAATCAAAGATTAAAAAGGAAATATTACTTAATGTAAGCTATTCAATTTTTACTATACATGCTTGCATATCCTAACCTAATAACCTCTATAACCCAACCTAACCTAACCATATAATTTTGATAAAAAACAATAAAGTTTTGTGCGCCCCATTTGTATTATTTTTTTATTGCCTCGCTTTCATCCAAGGCGCACACAAATTTGGCGCAAACCTGGAGATACAGAGATACGTATCCTACCAGACAGAATATTGTTCTTATGAAATTTCCAAAGGAATTGTCTGTCCATAGGTGCGTTCTGAATTCTGCTCCTATGAAAGGTATTTCACGCGGGCGCGGGCGCGGGCGGGCGGATTTGTTATGAGTAAAGGGTTTTAAGGGGCGCACTTTTAAAAATTTATTATAATATTATAATTTATGTTTGTCTTTCATCTTTGCTACTATTTAGGAATACGCTGTAGTATCTCTTTAGATAAAACCGCTACTGCTCTTGCTATAGATATTTCGTTCCTTGTTATCAGACTTTCTCTACATGGACAGCCCTTTGCAGTATTTTGCATAATCTCACGATGGTTCTCCTGTCCTCACCATGACCTTCCCACCCTGCTCCAATCTTTCTTCACGTAGTCAGTCCACATCTTTCTCTGTCTGCCTTTGGGTTTCTTCTACTAGAACACACACTTTCTCCTAATTCTGGATGGCCTTCTAACACTTTCCACACAGCCAGCTCATTGTAGTCTTTATGGCCTACATAATTTTACCAGAACTTTATGCTTAGCTACGAGTAGATTTTCTGGTTAGTGTTATAAATATCGGATGCAATTCTTAATTTTTCTACTGTAATAAATTATTGTGTAATTTACCTATCATCATGTATTTAGTTTTATATCCAATTCTGTTCGTTGATGAGGCTAAACCAGGAATTCTTTAAAAAATTGCCAGCCCATCGTAGTTTTTGAACCTACGTACTCTGCCTGAAGATTGTTTAAATCTCAATTCGATTATTTTACTGGTTTTTTATTCCTAACAACCCTGTTAGGATTAGAATAAAATAAATTTTAAAATACATATTTAAATATTAGATACCATTCTTTGTAAAATATATTCATACACTAATTATTTAATATCAAAGGCGGACTAGGTATTCCATTCAGGTGGCTTAACCACCGTATATTAATTTTGACGTTTTTTTCCCCTGAAAAGTGTAATAATTGCTCGCCTCGGGATTAAACCATCCCCCCTCCCCCCTCCCCATATCCCTCATACAACGGCACGCCTCCCTAAGGATGTGGGAGTGTAGAGAAAGCTTATAAAACATACACCACACGGAGTGCCGCCCTCTATTTATTAAAGAAAAAAAAAAAAAAAATTATTTAATTAAAATTTTTTAAAAATTCTATTGATTGTTATTTATGTTGTGTTTTAAAAAGCCCAACTGCGATTTTTTTCGTTTTAAATGCATATTGTTAAGACATGGGATGAATTCGGGTTACCGCATTTAGGTGACCTGAGAAGATCCGACCAAATATTAATTTCAATATTTCGGTGTCGTACAAATTGGCTTACCAAAGTGTTAACCCCTCAGGCTTATTTGTTCGCTTTTAAGAACAACTCAAATGTGTCACATACAAATCATGTCTCTCTTGCTATCATGGTGATAAACATGATCTAAACGATATTAGAAAGAGAAAACACCACGTTTTATATTCAAATCTGAAAGTTAACCATAAAATAATTAAAATTTACACCTTTATGAAACTAAAATTTCCGACAGCAATTTGAAAATAAATTAAGAAACTTTATGAATTTTTTATTAATTATTTTCTCTTGAAACGACAAAAAGTAATGCGACGATAACGTTTAAAATAAATTTGTCTCATATAATATCTATGTTTGTTTTTATTTTGTCAGTAATTTTGGTTAAAAAAGAACGTAAGTTGAGCAATTTTTTAAGCTTCTTTATGTTTGCTTTAAAAAAATTATATTTCTTAAATGATATGAAAATTTTTAATTCAAATTTGAAGTCATATTTTATCAGTAGTACAGTTTTCGGGTACCTACCCGAAATATTCCATTTATTTGAATTCTATTGATTCTATTGCATGTGGGTGCGGTCTATTGTATCCGGGTCTTGGCAATGTATGGATCGGCCCGCTGGCTGCGTGGCAGGCCGGATCGGGAGAGACTGGTTGAGGGAAACTTCATGATTTCTCCAGCCAGACTCTCGGAACTTCGCCTTGCACTTCAGTGGGAGAATGGATTCATATGTTTGTCACTCCTGGAAACACTGGAAACACATACCTTTTTCTTTCCAGAACTTCCTCTCCTTCCTTTCCGCAAAATAATCTCCACACAGCATCCTTCACGTTCACATAGGCCCTGAGGTGAATTGTTTTCCTTGAAGCCTCCTGTGTGGAGCTAATGTAAAAAAAAACATATTGAAAAAATATGACTTACATCTGAGAGGTCAAAAATATTTTGGTTCGTAGATTAAAAAATTTAACCATTATCCTCAAAATACCAGAATTTGCAGATGGGCCAAGTCATTTTTAACAATTCAAAATCTTGAGATAAATGACTGACCTGTCAGTGGTTGAGTGGGCACCGCGTTTGGGTCCCACCCAGGCGTTTCGTGTTAGATTCCTCGGCTGGCTCAGTCCTCCATCACAATACAAGCAACATCTTCCGCTTAGTGTGGTGGTAGTAGGAGATTTTCAAATGTTGTTGGGTTATTCGTAACCCGGGAATGTTTGTCTTTCTTTAAAAAAAAAAATAATAATGTACATCCAAGTTCTTGCCAAATCCTTTTACCTTGCAGTTAGACAAGTTTTCATAAAGTTTGTCATTAAGCTGGGTCCTCCTCTAATAGATGGCTATTTCATCTTTGTCTGCTGCACGTTAGTTTCGCCGACATTCGAAAAATTTCGCCGCTGGGAATTTTTAACATTTTTCCCGACGCCCGATTTATTTGCCGCATTTTTTCACCTTTTTTATTTTACCCTAAAAACAACGCGAATTAATTCCGCTCAATTGTACCGCCGAGCGCTGACTGGATCTCACCTCCATTGAACTATTTTCCAGTGTATCTCTTTTTGTGAACCTTTTTTTACATCTTTTTAACTGTTTCATTCAATTTAGGGGTGGCTTTTTTAATGAACAACTCCAGTTTTGTGGACTTGATAAAAAGCGATTTATTTTATTCTCTACATGAATTCTGTTGTCTCTCCTCTAGACATAGACAAGGACAACATATATATGTTATGTAATGAAATAATTCATCAAAATAGAATTTTTTTTTCAGAAAAACTCTATTATTTAAAACTAACCGATTGGTGATAAAAGGGTAACTTTGTGAAGACAATAATTAAATTTTTACTATTTTCTTTTGAAATCACATAAATCATTCACTTTTTATTTTCAAATAAATGCACTGATATATTGTTTTGTACTACATAATATCAATGAATTATATATATTTCTATTTTATCTCCCTCAGACCTCGACTATATTTTCTCTCGTGTCTAAATATTTCCGATTTACAATAAAATTCAAATACATGTAATGTTTCTGAACGTTTCCAAAAACTAAAAACTGTTTTTGAAAGGTGATAAAATATTTGTTCAATTTTATAAATCAAAATAAACATATATATTTTTGAAATCTATAAATTTTGAATGCAAATATAAAAATGTTTTAAAAATAGCTCACCTTACGTTTTTGCTAACTAATATTATCTACTGATAACGAAAAAAAAAACATATACATATTTTATTACATAAATGTATTATAAATATTATTTGCACCTCTCTTTTTTACCGTTCCATGCAAAAAATATTAATAAAAAAATCACAAAGTTTCATAATTTTTTTTTCAATTTGCGTTTCGAAACTTCGGTTTCATATAGGTCTACCTACATTTTATTTATTTTGTGGTTAACTTTTATAATTGAATATAAATCGTGGTTTTTTTCTCTTTCTAACACCGTCTATTTCATATTTCTCACTATGATAATACATAATAATCGGTAAATTACCTGTTGACTGTTTTCTCACTCTGATTGACCAAAAATCTAATATTTTTCTTTTTTTTTTCAGGTAAGTCCAGAAGTCCATTTCATCACCTTTTCCATAGCGCTTGCTCGCCAACGCCAACCTTTCTATTGCATCGTAAGTTAAAATTGTGCTGTGCATTTTTATAATTCCTTATTGTTCGTAATATATCCATTAAGCAACCCGTACCTAGAACAGTTATCGTCGATTATTATGTGGAATATTTTTTTGTTGGACTCAAATTTACGTACAAAGATACATTCTGTAAATATATAATTTAAGCATTGATTTGTACCATTTATTTCTCAATTCTGTTTCACGTATAATGTATGATATACATATATAAAAAAATTAAATATTATAATTTTCATTATCCTTACTACACATTTTAAAAATAATTGTTTTTCGCTGCTCCACCTCTTTTACACGAGCATTGCTAAAAAAAAAGGTGAATCACGATATTTAAAAAATGTATTAAAAATATATATATACAATGTATAATAACTGTATTTGTAAAAAAATAAAAAATAAATTTTAAAATTACACGCGGAGCACACATAGTGACCGAACGTCCAAACAATTTTGTCAAATGATTTGCCAGCCTCGTATATAATAAAAATTGTGGAAAATTTTTGTAGTGTATAAAATATGTTCTGCGTTATTTAATATAATCTCATAATAAAACTGTAGATTTGTTTAAAATCAAATCAGTGCTCACCATAAAAATAAATAAATATATTTTAAAAAATACGAGTTATAAATTAAAAATAGACCACACGACTGAAGTAAATACTTCTTTAGTAATCTAATCTAATTTTCTTCCTGGCATCTAATAAAACCATTCCAATCATTAGTGTATAAGAATCTTTACTGAAGATTCGTTTGGATTGTTACCAATCATCGTGACAAATCAGTCGCTTCGATGAGTTCGCACACTCTAAACGAAAATTTGATTAATTTTATTATTACGCTTAGAATGGGATTGTTGATTTAATTCTTACAAAGTTTAAAATAATACTTTTTTGATGCGGATTCTAGTTAGAGAGCGACGTTCATTCACATTTGCAGCAGGAAATTCAAAAAATTCTAATCGAAAAATTCTAGTTATTAAGTTAGATTTTAACGTTTAGAATGTGAGAAACAACACAACTATTGTCAGCATAAATGCCAGCACCCATTCCAAACGTCATTACTACGGATTTGAGTACTGTTGTTACGATTAGATTGTGAGGAATGAACCTCAAATTTTATTTAAAATTATTATCGTTCGCCTCCGTAACGTTCGTAACACAAATAACGTTCGGATATAACGCTTCTCGTAACGCTCTCGCCAGTTTACCCTCAAGTCAAGCGTGCGAAAAGAAGTATTTACTTCAAAAATCCATTTATTAAAACATACAAATGTCCTACATCGTCCAATAATAACCAAATTTGTACCTATTTGCCTTTTAGTAAAAAGTTAGTATATTTAAAAAAAAATTATAATTACAGCATAATTTATTTGGCATTTTTCTTCGAATGGGAACTAATATCGACCTAACATAATTACACTTGTAAATATTTTCAGTTATTATGCAATATTATTACCAAGTTATTTTTGCTGTATAAATGTATCCAACGCAATGATATAAATATTTTTTTTTTAAATAATACATTGAACTCGGGTTCAAATATGTAGGCATCACCCGCAATCTCTTACCAACTTTCTTTTTAAAAAAAACCTTTACTTTGTCCCTATATTCTTTTTGCCAAATAAAAATGCGCAACGCTACAAAAACGATATTTTAAAAATATTTTGGACGGTAGTGCTCAACTGTTTTTTATGGTCGCATGTCGTCGAGCCGATTTAGTTCCAAAAGTGTGGAAATTATTAGTTATTTACCAATTTTCTGTGCATTAGCATTACGTATTTTCCTTCTTATAGAAACGGTCGCTTCTAGCCGGAGACATTACCGTTCATTTTTAAGACCCGTCGTTTTCTTCGGGTGATTTTTCCTCCCTTCGATCGCTCTGGAAAATACGTGGGCAAGAGCTGAAGGTGAAAGCAGTCAGAATTCAGAATGTTAATTATCCATTTAGCGCACTGGAGGTGGATGAAGCCACCTTCACAACCGAACGGCAGGGAGAATGGAGCGCCGTTCAGGACCCACCCGAATTTTTTTTTCATACGTTTCACCCTGTTAATCGGCACTATTTATCCTGCCTGCCATTGTGAAGTGACATTCGAAATGTTCAGTCGACTGCCCTCGTTTTATTACTCCGACCGCAGAACGCTTAGATTTACGTGCAAAATTCGCCACCACGTCAAAAGGGCTTACATTTCTCGTACCGGTTTTGCATTCTTTTATAATTTAATTTTACCCTATTTACTATGAAACGCAATACTGTACTGAGATTTTATCTTTTTTGAGATACCAATAATGAACCGCCCCATTTAAGGCGGCGACGAATTTTGCATACAATTTACTCAAATATCGCGATGTGTAATGTATTTTTCTGTACTTCCGCAGCTTTGAATATTTCTTCCTTAATACCTTTAATGAATGCTCGCTTAATACTTACGTTGTGAATTCATTTTTAGTGGCAAAATTCCTACATTTTCGTCGCCTTTTCCTCCACAACACTTTTCTAAAATAATTTAGCAGCAAAAAAAATAAATCCCAGTCAAATTCCGCAACGTTTTGGCTTACTGTAATTGGATTAATTTATTTTAACTTCTGAATTAACTTTTCATATTAATGAAAAAGAACTACGAAGAAATGTTATTATGAACAAATGCAATAACGAAATATTTTGTTAGTTCCCACTCTACTAATTGTTTTTACTTATAATTATTTTAATTGTTGACATATTTGTTGTTATTTTTACTATTGTCATGACGAAAGGGGGCTCTTCCTATATCGGTCGACAATAAACAGATTTAGTCATAGAATAAAGAAGAACACGATTTAGTGGTTTGAATAAAGTGTAAATAGAAGATGAATAAAATATTATAATTTGCAGAGAAGTTTGTTTTGTTACGAGAACTCCTCCCTATGAGACAGGCGTCATAAAACCTGTTGATCTAAAATCTAAGTGTTATCAATTTAAGCAAAAGCATAATAAACAATATTTTATCTTTTCAGCTTTATTTTACCCTTTCTTTAATAAAATAGTAGACTTGATTGCCTTTATACTTGTACAGTGTATACATATATAGTGTCCGCTACGCAATAAACAACCCTCTTTCTACCATTTGACTTCTCCCTTAGCACATTATCTGTATTATTCAGCATGTCTTATAATAATCAACCTTTTTATTGCGTGCGGTCGGCGCAATTCGTCTGAACCGCCTGAAAAATTCCTCCTCTAGATTGTTTGATAGAAAATTCCCGACAACACTAGATATTATTATTTCTATGGACCGGAATATGGGAATTCCCCATTCTCGCCCTCTCATCTCCGCCCTCGTGTAAATTATCTATTCAATTACACAAATGACCTTTCTTCTTTGCTATTTCTCTCGGCCGCTATCTTTTCCTCTGCGGTACACAAGCTAACGACTACCCACCGGTGAAAAATGTGGCCCATTAATATTTGTTGGATGGGTTCGCCTCTTTGATAGCCATGTTGCACCTCTTCTCGCCGTGAACGTGTGAATTTATTGTGGTAGTTTTCTATAGAGATAGGTCTTTTCTCTTATTTTTAATGTGTTGTTGTTTTACCCCTGCTATTCATTGAAATGAAACTATTTAGTCGATATTAACCCTATTATGTTAGTAAGGAAGTGGGGATAATGCTCATTTCCTTCAGTTTACAGACATTAGTTAGTTGTTACGTCATCATTTTTAACACTCCTTTCGAAGTCACTTCTTTCTTTTTATTTTCTAGAAGTTTCTTCTTTCATCAATCTACCCCTAAATTTGGTATTCAGTAACAATTGTTTAAATGCCCTTACTTATCCATGATGTGATTAAGATATTGAGGTTTTCAAATTGTTTATATCTAAGTAATGATATACATTTTGGCAACGTTCTGCCATTCGATGAATAAATAACTCTACGTTAATCAACACTCCTATGCCGCCCTTTTCTACAAAATACCTGTTCTTCCTTTATTGAAGCGTTACACTTATATGTACTTGCTAACATGCAAACCGGTTTCGGCAGTCACGGTGCTTCGTGAAATTTATAAATAACAATTTATTAAAGAAGTCCACTAAACAGTTTCTTAAATTATTTTGTACTTGCTGTAATTCCATTAATAAGCCATTAATTTTCTGTGTGAATGGGAAAAGTACACGGGTTGGTTTTTCGAAATATCACGTAAACAGTGGCCTTCTCTTGTTTTAACCGTCAAATATGAAAAAAATCGTGACTACCGGAATAAAACTATAGATTTATATAAAAAAAACAAAGCCACCCAAAAACACACTACTTTATATATTTTATATGTAGGTAGTTTTCGAGAAAGTTCTTTTATCTTCAAAGTTTAGATTCAATAGTTTAATACGCTACAATAACTATAATTATATTTAATTCAATAGTTTAATCACGTTGAAACTACGTAAATTTAATCATAAAGTAAACAAAAAACAATGAACAAAACTAGCGCTTGTATTGCGTTCGTATCGAGTAACACTAATGCAGGAACCAGAAACTCCAATTAATTCTCGCCGTTACACTATTAGACTGTTACTATCCATCCAGCCATACTACCATCAAGTTAATCGTTTCGCAAAGTTTGGAATAACGTTTAGTTAAGTATGTTTCCAGTTCGCCTTTCCGAAAGTCAACGAGAAGTTTAATCACGATATTATCTGTTGTGTCAGATATCGGACGGGAAGGGGAGGGTTGGAACGGGGTGGTTCTGTCCTTCGTTTAAATTCATTATCCAGATGCCAGTATTTTGTTAGATCGTGGAGGTTGCTTAGTTTAGATCTATTTTGTACAATAAGGTCATCCTAAAACAAGTTACTAACCAACCTAAATTGGAGAAACAAAGGATGACAAAGACAGAAATGTAGAATGGTTTTACGTTGTAATGAACAGAAAAGAAAACGTGATGGCAGAATTGAAGGTAATAGAAAATTCAATCACTAAAGCCCAGCGAATGTCTCACATTTAATTTATTGTTGGTTGCAATGTAAATATTACTTACTTCATAAACTGTTCTCGAATGGTGTTATATTTCTTATGTAGTATATAAGGTTTTCACGAGGGTTGTAGGACTGTTGTTCAAATGGGGTCCTCACTTGATAGTCATGTATTTTTCTCTTGATCGTGTATAGTTTTCAGACACTCGTGCTCCTTAAACCATTCCTTTCCTAATGTTGTTATTTAATGTCGTTCGTAATATTGTCGTAAATGATTGTCTTTCTTTCAGAGATCTTCTTTCTAGATATTTTGTTTTGAAAAGTTTATTTTTCTTTGTACAATTGTACATTTGTTATTAAAATTTGATATGTCTGCTACCGGTTTCGACACATCCGTGCCATTCACTATTAAACTTAAAAACTAAACTTAAAATTTAAAAAAGTACATAAATGGATTAGATGTTATCAGGTGGGGGTAGTGGGAGGGGTGATTTTGAAAATATAACTTTTCAAAACAAAATGTCTAGAAATTGTTTCATATTTAATGCTGAAGAAATACAAATAACCTTCTTTCTACTTACTTTTTAATTTCGTCCTTTTGCCAGTTTCATGCCTCACTTCCTCACCACACAATGGTTGGTACCAGAACTCACTATAAATAGAATGTAACCTAGCTTTATTTTTTTTCAATTCTCTTGTGATGCGTTAACAGCTAATAAACGGACAAATCGCCCAACAGAAGCTTTGTCAATTAAAACTCCTCGGCTTCCGCTGACTTAGCACGTTCCATATACCAATGATATATATATATATAAGGTATTACTAAACTGGCGACTACTAGATCGATCCTCTGTCAAATTATTTGGCTGCATTCAACCATCCGTCAATATCCTTATCAGCTTGCAAGCTATACAATAATAAGCCTAATTGCATAGAATGCACTGATTACATCTCATTGTGTCAGCAATCCTAATTATAGTTATCTCCTTCGATACTTGCCAACCATGCAGTAATGTCTTCACGTCCCGTTTACCTTACAGTCCAACGGCTGGCAAGCGGTGCCCAAACCAAACAACAATACTGTCTTAATTGAATTAAGCTTCGTTAAAAGTTATTAATTCCCAAATAGTTAACTATTTCAGAGGACAAGCGAACTCCCTCGGGCCCGCTGTACCCGCACCAGTAACACTATTAACTACAACTGTTACTATTTTTAGTCGCCAACCCTAACTAACTGTGTTGTTGAAATACGTACACTAGTTCGCTTTGCTTTCTACAAGTGTTTACAAATTCCAAAATAGTTCTCTAATTCGTGGCTGTCTGCTTCAATACTTTTTGTGTTCTGCGGTCTGTTCGTCTTCTTTGTTATTAAAAATATTGTCAGATTGAATTAAACATAATGCTTTTGTTGATAGATTGTTCTTGAGCCCGTGATGTCTTTAAGGATGCTGTGTTTTCAAGGAAAGAAAGGCGTGAACGTACGAAAGGAGTAAATTGGTTTAATATTACATATAAAATTAAATATGCCTCAAAGTTCAAAGTAACTACTTTTTACGGACAGGGAACAATATTGTAGCGTTCTGTTATTTAGTACAGACACTAACAGATTCTCCAATACTTTGGATGGAGATTAATTACTTCTTGGAATAATTGACACTTTATGTTATTATCTGCGTTTATTATACACTTCGCGGTTTACAATATAGATCTCGTTATTCGACCTCACTAGAAGCTGGCTAAATGGAATCTCCCAGAGCTGTTTGACCCTCTCCTGGTTCCCACACTACCTGCCCTCTAGCGGAATCTAAGGACAGCTCTTAGCACTGCCATCTATGTCTACAAGCCGGAAGCTTTTAGATACAGTACAATTATCATTGGTTTAAAAATAATATAACGTTTGGTTAAAAAGTCGGTATCGGTACTCGCTACATATTTTTACAAAAATTATTTCCACATTTTTTATGAAATTTTAAATAATCAATATTATTTCCCCTTTTCCACTGAAATTCGTTGAATTATCAAACCTTTTCCAGATCGTGTTTCAATATTCTAACAAAACAACACAGTAATTTATTTATTACACTCTTTCTCTCAGAGCAGAGTGGTTTTTAAAAAATGTTTCGTTTTCATGAATAAAAAGTATCCATTACCGTTCTAGTGCTTAGGTTTTCTGCCTGTTGTTTACTTTTTTTAAAACTTCAGAAATTAAAGGTAGAACAATGATGCTTAGCCTATTTTTACATACACTTATTCAGGTTCTGGAATATCTTGTTAATGGTGAAATTGTTGTACTAATCTTTCGATTGTTGTTTTTAAAGGTACTAAAACAGCAATTGGCCGATTATTCAGTGCCTATTTTTTTTATCATTAGATTAATTGTGGTTATCTTTAAGTCTCGATAATATTGATTACATTGAAAACTTAAATTTAGCTTAACAACCATACCTATAAATTTTCATTTCAACATAGGGGTTTCACAACTGGCGAGGCAAAACTTTTACAAATGTAAATTTACATAAGATAAAAATTTCTTGAAATTTTCAAAAATCATACGCATAGCTAACAGAAAAGCCTTAAAAATTGTGAGTTTTGATATCGATGTTTATCTTGGGCTTTACTAAGCTTCACCGGGAGGCTAGGTTAGTTCATAGAGCTATACAATTAGAGACCATATTGCGCGTAGACCGGATTTTGTAGTAGCCGGTCGTTCGGCGTTGAAGCGTTGGAAGCTTTGGAGACGTACAAAAGCGTAACATATTTCTTCGCTTTATGTCTCAAGCAAATGTAATAGATCAATGGGTTAGGTTAGGTTAGTGGGAAGCATTGCGTTTACTTTCTAAGATAAGCGATAATTACAATATTCCATTTTTTTCTGCTACCTTCTAATTTCACTTTTCTTTTGCTTTCTGATCCTTCTCTTTAATAACGGGTATACTTTGTTATATACTTAAAATATACTTTGATTGCGAAGATATTTGTGGTGTTTATCGTACTAAATGTTCGACTTTCTGGTCTGTTACTATTTCACGTGTTACCACGAAAAACCAACAATTTACTGTATTTTTGTATTTGAATTCCCTATTTTTCCTTCTTTTCTCCTTCTTTCCTGTTTAATGTTGTTGATCTTCGCGCCTCTTTGCTCTAAACTCTTTCATTCTTCTCATTTTCAAATCGCCCCACGTCATTTACATGTGAAACCTTTATATGTTTATTTGCAGTGAATTTTATATTTCTTTTGAGTAACGTCTTTTGAATGGAAAAATGCTCTTTGTTTAGCAGAATTTTCGATTTTTCATTATGTTTGTTTGTTTTCGTAGTAAACTCGGAATTTTTAACAAGCAGGGAACATTCCAGAACGAAATAAAAATAATACCTATCTCAATTGGGGATCGTGAATTTCCATTTTATTAAGTTCCGAGCATTGAGTAAAAATTATTTTTAATTAGTTTTGAAGGTGCTTTCGTCGGTTGGTGAAATTAATGGAATATTAAAATTATTTGCCTTATTTGAAGGATAATGTTGTTTTTGTTCTTTCAACGATTTAAGTTTTTAATTTTGTTATGGAAAAAATTTTGGCGTTTTGAAAAATTGAGTTTAAAAATCGTTCAAATTTAGTTAGATGCGTAAAATACTCTAAGTATCTACTTAAATACTTTTTAAAATTATTACTTATAGAATCTACTAGCTTCTGCCCGCAACTTCGTCTGCGTAGGATGAGTACTTCGAATAATCTATTTTCTTTTCTTATGTCCCATCTATGTTTATACCAAAATTCTTAACCTATTTATTTAAAAAATGTATAATTCTTGATTCGATTCAAAGCATTAGGCGAGTACTTCAAGTAAATTCACCAATTTAAATATTTTCTAAAATAGAATTTTGATTTAGCAATCATTGTTTTGCAAAATGTCAATCTCAAATTTTGACATTTTCTATTAAACCATAATTATTATTTTCAATGTATTGAAAATAAATAGATAGCTTTATAAATTATACCCTATATATTATTCTGATGTATGAGCTATATTATTGTAAAGTTTCATTAAAATCCATTCAGTAATTTTTGCGTGAAAGAGTAACAAACATACATACATCCATACAAACTTACGCATTTATGATATTAGTAAGATTTCATGGTATTCTTCTGATTAAAATTCCACCGACATTATCTATAGATTTCGCTTTCGAGTTACTTCATTTCATTTGTTTGTTTTTTAAACAACCACGCTCGAGTATCCTTGAATTTACTAATCCTAACCTATCCAAAAGTCAAACAAAAGTTACGATTACCGCACAAAAGTCCCAACTGCACCGGGTTATTGAGACTGGGCTCCCCAAATGAGAGATACGCCAGTATCGCAGATATTTCGTTCAGAATCGAAACGTTGCTACAAAATGGCTTTAGGTTTGGTGACACGATCTGAATAGCCAGTTACTTCCTTACCTTTCTTATCCCCATCTCTTCACCTTAAAACCCATTCTGTAATGCCATAATACCACTGGCCACGGGCAATTGGATCTCTCGTGCGGTATTCAAATTTAAAAAAAAACTAATTTTGAAGCCGGTGGAAGTGGGTTGGGATATTCCTAGCTATTCAGATCTGTTCACTAAATATGCCTAGAGCCATTTTTAGCCTCGTTTAGATTTTCATTGGTGATCTCGTGTCTACCTCTCGTGAAAATGCCACAAACATGAAATGATAATATATCAGATCAAAGGAAGACTAACATTGGGAATTACCTGGCTTTTAAGATTTCGTCGCTGAACATGGCTAAAGCCATTTTAAGCAACGACCTTTCTATCTCACCAGATAATAGAATTCGTACACAGAAAGCTTTCAAGCCCGTATTTACTTGGAAGCTTTGAATAAAAATTTAAAACAATGGCAGTTTCGTTTACGTTTGAATGCCTTGGTGCAATTTGACTTAAAAGCTTCCGTTAAACATGTTATTCCGCGATCCCAGCACTTTACCGTAGTAGCTGAAACGTGAACAGAAAATGCTGGCAGAATATGTTTTCCCTAAAAGTTATTTTTCGAAATAAACGGATGCCAAAATTTGTTTTATTTTCAATCAATATTTCGTTCCAAACTAAATATTTTATGGATTTCATGTGAAAATGTGGAAAGAGAGCTTTTCAGTTAAATCGAAATACTTTCAGTAAGTTAATATGGCTAAAAAGATTTGACCTATTTTGTTTTTGTTGCATCCAAAACTGCTTACGAATTACACCTTCAGATGCGCTTGTAATGGACTGTAAGTATTAAAAATGAAACAAGTCGAAATGGTTTTGTTGGAATTGGGTAATAAATAGCATGTGTGGGAAAAAACAAGGCATGCAAGGAAAAGGGAATGACCAATCAGTTATCACTATATCTTTGCGAAGGAGCTCACAATACAACCACAATATAGCTATTTACTTATCAACATAACAAAACGAATGAGTACAAAACGATATTTTGTACTTCCTAGATGGTCAAATTCCTTCTTGTTAATTAAATCTAGATTGTGCACATAGAAAACACAACAAATCTTATTCTGCTTCCGAAACAGCTGCACTCGAATTAGCACTATTTTTCTTGCTATTCTTCCAAATTTCAAATACTTTTCCAGCAAGGTGATGGTTAGGGAGATGCACGACCTGGATAAATGACATCCCAATAAGAACAAGCATATACACATTTAAAAGTTAACAGCGGTATTATATACAATATGTATATTTAAAAAAATTATATACCTCTTTATTATGTATATAAATGTTTAAGGCTTACAATAATTGAATTTGTCTGCAATTTAAATGATTTAATGAGGTCATGTCTGAGGCCATAAGTCTCGATTTATGTAACAGCGTGTTTACCGACAGTCACATTGTCTTAGCATATTTACGAGCTCTATTACACGGTTCCGTCTTACATTACGCAGTGGGAAAATGCGAAGGAGCCCCTTTTGAAAGCGGAAATGATTTATCCCGGAAACAGTGTGTATTATATAAAGGGCATTCTCAAACTACGGAATTCATCTACACCATTTTAGTTTTATTAATGTCTACTGAGAATGACATCTCATTTAGTAGAGAATAAACTTGTGATTATAGTAAACCTCGCATCCAAAAAAAGTATGTTTCTATTTTTCTCATATTTAATACGTGGGAAGCGAACGATCAGCGATCTTCAATCGGAAGCTTGTCTATTTGTTCCTCAAACGCCAATCAAGATACAACATGTTATCGTCTGCATTTTTTTATTTTTTTTATTTGTGATAATATATTACAAAATTATACATAATATTTATAATACATTGATAAAATAAAAGGAACCATTCTGTTCTAGACTGCCGTAGAATTAACAGCTTTGCAAATCGCTTATTTTACGCTCCCACTCTCATGTATATATTCTTTATAAATATTAAATTATGGTTCGGATGTAAATTGTTTCAATAAACTTGTAAGTACAGTGGTTTTAAATGCTTATTCGATTTATATATACTCCATCCACACACACATAACCCCCCATAAAATGGTGACCCCGACGTGATTAGGATGACGGCTCCCCATAAATAAATCTAGTCTAGTAATATATAATAATATAATATATAATAATCTAGCAAATTCGTTCAAAGTCATAAAATAGATGACTTTAGGGGGGTCGTACCATGGACATTCTTGTGAAGGTATTTTTTTTGCTTTATTTGGCATTTTACCTTCTACATACAACTGCAAACTTTTCACTATATATTTATTCATATTTTGAGCACACTTTACTTTTTTTAGCCCGTAATCGTCGCCCAGTGCCACACATCTTCAAAATTGCGGTAACAACGATTGTTGGCATTTACCTTAACTGAAACAAAAAAAAAACAGTATTTTAATCTGCGACGTAAGAAGTTTTTGAACTAAGATTACTAAAAAATATTGAAAGGTTAATTATTGGCATCTTGCACCAAACAAAACACTAAAATTCAAAGATTCATCATGTACGTCCCTTAACATCCTGTATATTATATTAAATACCGTAGTCTATAACACAGACTACTGTATTTAGTACAACGTCTGTATATTATTATACCTGATATTACAAAGCACCAAACATTATACTTTGAGCCTTAAGGTTTATGGTTTCTTAAAAAAATCGTTTTACGACGTTTTTACCTCATATCTCTCTTTATATCAGTTTATCTCTCCGTCTCGCAGTTTATAGCTATACGTTTCATTCATTCACGATTAACTTTTACTGCAAAATAATCGCAAATAGTGACAATAAAAGTTCTAAATCTCCGCGTTCGAGTTAGAATTAGTACTACCTAGTCAATGTCACGCGGCTGCCTTACCAAGCCCGGTGAGTGACATTATTTGGTACAGATAAGTATTTATTCATGAACTTTGCCGCTATCAAGATGACATTCTGAATTGTAAAGTGTTCATATCTCATTAATGCAAAGCCTTGAATACGCGGATTGCAGAAAGAGAGTGGCTTCCATAAGTAACATCTTTTGTAGTCTCACTTAAAACTAACAAACGGAACACTTTGAGATAATATCATCCATGTAGTGCAAATGAAACGTATCATGTGCATTTCTCCTGTTTTCAGATAACTTTGTCTGAAGATTAGTGGATGAATTATTATATCCAACAATACCAGTGAATTTGGATAAATGACAGATTTGATCCTTTTACACAACAAAGTTGACGAATTCACGGATATTTTTTGCATTAATAATGGATATTGGGGTGTTATCGATGTTATGCTGACGTCTGCTTGTGGCGGTCCAGAGAAATTCAGTATTTGATGGATTCAGCTTCAATCTATTTGAGGTCATCCAGCGGGTGATTGCTTTTAGACACTCAGTTATGCGAATTTTTAGACTGTCTATTTCCTCTGGTAAGCAATAAAAGTAAACTTGCTGGTCATCAGCGTAGCAGTGAGATAGAAGACCAAATGATTCGATTATTTTAGCGACATCATTTGTGAAGAGGATGAAGAGAAGTGGGCACAGAACAGACCCCTGGGGTACTCCAGATGAAAGGGTTGCATAATATGTTGATTTAATCGTGATTTTCGCACGTGTGGTTCTTTTGCATTACCTTTTTTTACAGTAGCTCCACAGAGTATAGACTATGAGGAAAAAAGTCACTTAGGGCCTATGTCATCTTTGGAGGGTCTTTTAGGAGAAAGGAAGGAGAGGAACATCTGGGGGGGAAAAAGGTAAGAGGGATGGGTAGGAATTTATAATCAATGTGCCCAGGAATAAGGGACGTATGATTTCATCCCTTCCACTGCGGTGCAAAGCGATGAGTTGAGAGAGTCTAGCTGGAGAGTTGAAAAAATCACCATTACCCAGTCTCTCCCATCTGGCCACGCAGTAGGCAGGTAAACGCATCCGCCGCCAAGACCTAGACAAACCTCACCCCGCGTGAACCTCATAAACCTCACCACAAACCATCACATGAGAGATATGTCTATACATCCGTTTTCTTTGTACTTTTATTTTCCATTGACAACTTTATCCGTTCAGTATAAAATATTTCTATTGTGACGCATGCAAGCTCCAACGACCAAACGGAGGCCGTTTCCACTGCAAGACCTCAAACCAGAAGTCAGTTTGTGATAAAATCCGCAGTGATACCAGGCGATGCGTATCCCATTGTGGCGTAGCCCGCGTTGTGTCGTAATCCTTCTGAAATTAAATAGACATTGAATAATTTACCGGTATTTTGGGAAAAGTGTTGGCTGCCTTTATCTAATTTTGAGCTTAGGTACTAACATTTCGTAGCAGAGCGAGCCTTTTAATAGATAGTGAGGTGGAATATGTATACACCAAATAATACAGAAACTTCGTTTCGTAATGATTACAATATAATGAATTTAAGACGGTTTTAGTTTTCTTATGTTTTGTTTATCAAATGCCCTTTTAAAACTCAGCAATATTCTTTACATACGGAAAAGTTAAAATGATATTTTAGTCAAATGGGAGTTGACCTAATTAATGCTAACTTTTGCAAATAAATGTAGGTTAAAGAAGTAACCATGATTATGTTATCTTTTTTCTTAATAAGTCTTTTATCTCTAATCAATTTTATTAATATAGCGTCGTTATTAATAATTGAAAAAAATTTCATCGAACTACATTTCCTTTAAAATTAAAATGCTGGTCAATTTCAGGATGCTAGAGCTCAACTAATTGTACTGCCGCTTACCCACACAAATAAATTGTTCTTATTTTTAGAATAACCGTGTAATACTGCTTATGCAACATTTCAATTTGGGAGGCGGTTATGGGTAGGTACAGACGCCCCGAAACTATGTATTACCACCAAGTAGTTCTCCACGTTCATTGACTTAAAAGGAGTGCCCGGGTTCATGGGGGGGAGGTTTGTCCGGATCTTGGCGGTGGATACGTCTGCCCACCAACTGCGTGGCATTCCAGATCGGGAGAGACTGGTTGAAGAAGACCTTTTGACTTCTCCAGCGACGACTCATACGTCCGTCACTCCTTCATAGACTGACACACAGATTCCTACCCACCCCGAATACTTTTTTCATCATCTTTTCATTTCATCTCCTTCCTTTCCTCAAAATATCTTCTAAACTCAACCCCTAAATTTGACATAGACCCTTAGGGGATCATTATTATTAATTATTTTCCTGAGGAGCTAATGTAAAAACAAATTATACCTTTATCCTTGTTTTCTTCAATACACAACCTTGTTAATTTATTTATGTAAATTAGCGAGTGAAAAATCCCGTGTAATGCGATAAAATCTTCATAAAATGCAATACAAGGCGCCTTGAGAGGTGCCATGAAGCTTTTCGGAGTGCCGGGAGAGCAGAAATTGCGCCGGATACAGAAATGGGTCAGTACATCCTAATGAATGCGTCGGTCGTGTTTACGCACGAGACGCGGGGCCCAATTACAGGACCACTCCAAACACGGAAACTGTCCCTCTTCTGTCTCCCCCCTCCCTCACACCGCCCGGACCCCCGGGCTTAATTATTGCCCGACGGGACCAAACAGGGTCTGTAAATCCACAAGACGGAGAGACAAAGGTAGACAAATTAAAATATTACCATGAAAATTGGAAATACGTGCGAATAAACGTTTTTAGCTTAGAGAAAATACATAAATAAACGTTGTGTACATTACATTATAAACCGGTTCTGGCACAAGTCGGCATTTGATGTTCAGAATAAGGAAGGAAGATGAGGAAGGATTTCGGAAAGAGGAATGTTGCGATGTATCAGGCTCTTCAGATCTGGTCACCACGGCTAAAGCTACAACAAGAATGGGATATCATAATTCCATCGTGTCAGTTATTTTTTTTAGGTTGGGTTTCTTTTGCGGAATCTCTAAACAAAATTTTAAAGAATAATAGTTACCTACACAATTTTAAAGCAGCTTTAAGGGCACTTTACATGAAGCTTTTTTTCGTCCAGTTTCCGCAAGGTTGGTCTTTCCAGCATCGATGTGGATTCGGGATGAAAATAGGACGTGTTTTATTTTGGTACCGATTTTCGTACAGTTTAAGATGGCGGATATTGTCTGTTTATTACAGTTTTGTATCGTGAATTTCGCGTGTAATATTTAATAAGGACAAAGGAAAATTATGCTAACATGTAGGAGGCGGGAATGGGTAGCGCCGCCAGGGAAATCATTTATTGGATAACCAACATTTGCCATTGGTCAATGTGTGGTTCGCTCCGTTTAGTGGTTTTAGCAGGTCTGCCCGGGTTTGTGGGGGTGAGGTTTGCCTCGGTCTTGGTAACGGATGGGTCTGCTCACCTACTGCCCATCGTGAGAGACTGGTTAAGGGGACCTTGAGAATATCCAGCCGGACTCTCTCGACACATCTTCTGGCACCGCAGTTAGTGGGATGGATCCAAACGTCCTTCACTTCTGGACACATCGACCCCCAGATTCCTACCGATTTAATTTTTAAACATTAATTTAATTCCTAAACTTTATTTTTTTTTCCTTTCTAGAACTTCCTCGCCATCCTTCCTTCTACTAAAAAAAACTCTGTACACAGCATCTCCAAAGGTGATATAGGCCCTGAGGGTTTTTTTTCCACAGGGTCATGTGTTTTTTTCCGCAGTGGAGCTAAAGTAAAAAAAAACTCTGTGTAAAATCGTAAGGTAGTGTAAGACCACCATTGTGAATTGAAACGTTGCTTGAAATGGTTTTAACCGTGTTTAGAGACTAGATCTGAATTAGCCAGATACTTCCCCACCTTCCTCTTCCTCGTCTCCTTCCCTTCCCCACTTACCTTCAGCCTCATAACATACCCCGATTGGGGTTGCCATAGTCTCACTGGCTCCAGACGGGAGCAGTTGGGACTCTTGTGAGGTATTCACTGTAAAAAATAATTTGAAAAAATTTAATTTAAAAAACTACGGAAATGACTTTACATTAGGTCCACACAGGAGGCCCTGAGGAAAATAATTTCCCTCAGGGCCTATGTCATCTTTGGGGATGCTGTGTGGAGGGTGTTTTTAAGGAAAGGAAGGCGAGGAAGTTCTGGGAAGGAAAAGGGTATGAGAGTTGGATAGGAATCTGGGGTTCAGTGTGTCTAGATGATCCGCCGCCAAGACCTAGATAAACCTTACCCCCATGAACCCGGGCACCCCTGCTAAGTCACCAAACGTAGCGAATAACTTGGGGTGACCTATGGCAGAGGTGTTGGTTATCCAATAAATTGTTCCTGGGGCGGCGGTAACGATCTTGTAAAGCAAAGAATTTTCATACGGGTCCGAATATAGTTTTCATATGGAAATCTATATGAAAAAAGCATTGTATAAAACGCCCATGACTATTGGTGATTTTTCTGTTTTTCTCATTGAATTCAGTCCATTTTCAAGAATTAATAACGCTTTCCCACGCGAACCAGCCGATCTGATCCAGCTTTACGCGGTACCCATTATCTTAATTTATTTGGAACGTGCCAATAGCTCCGTTAATTTGCCGCAATTTCGGTGATATGGATATAATCCATTGATCGTAATGCTAGGTTTTTGAAATCACAGTCAGTAAACACCGCTTTCGGACCATTTTAATACGAGGTAGAAATAGAATTAATATGTAGAACACTTTTGGCAATTTGTAATGGGTACCGCAAACGGTTTTAGGTTGAATTGAATATTCAATGGGATAAATTCAGTGTTATTTGTCCATGTTTGAGTAGATCTGCAATACCCGGGATGACTAGCATAATTAAACAGTATTATCTAATAATATAGTGTATTTACCTATTATAAACTCTCTAAGCCAACTCAAAATTATGTTAAGCTAATCAAGTATGGAAAAAGATTTGAGTTGATCAAATGTTACTTTATTCGTTTGTTTTTTGTTTTAATTACATATATATTATCCCACTAGTGTAAAGAAATGTATATCAATATTCTGGTCTTCTTATCTGCCAGTCTTAAAATAAAATTCGTTCTATTTATCATATTAATTGGTTTATTGTTTCGAAGCATGATAGGATATTGAATGCAGTAGATATTGAAATCACAGGGCGTATCTGTGGGACGGTACTATTACGAATGAAAACATTGCAAGGATGTTATAAAGAAAGATTTTTAGGTACATGGTTTGTGTGGTAGTTCGAGTTATATAGCGAAGATGGCTCTAGTGCTGGGAGCTCGTAGAGTTTTTACTGTTTTCCGAGAGATGTCTCTAGCGTACAGGTTTTCCCCTTCATGTTCCGAACAGAGTTGGGCTAACATTAGAAAAAGAGAGATTTTGAGAGCATAAACTTTTTTTTCTAAAACAAAGAATTCGTGCAGTAATGGTTTAAGACTTTTATATTTTTACTAGTTTCTCTGAATAAATGGGTAGCCGTATGCATTAGTCCTCTGGAAATGGGAAGTCCCACGTCACATCCGATAATTTGGCAAACACAAGTCTCCCAGAGGACCATTGGTCAGGAAGAGCAACGACCGTGAGAGTGGATTCGATCACCGATTCCCAAATGTGTATATGTCAAGGACTTGGATCCGGAGCCATTCAGATTCTAAACACAATTTAATGTAAAATTTTCTGTGTATTATTCCATTCAAGTGTTGCTGTGTAAATATCTAAGGCGAACCATACACGTTCAATATTTATTGTAATGCGTCAATATTTATCAAATATCGTGATATTTATTAAACTTACAGGTTAGCGAATTGATGAATCACAATATGGATCACAGATGTCTAGATTCCTGAATTCCGTATCGTGAACCCACGGATAATGATAAATTTTGAGGGGTAGGCTACACGTTCAATATTTATCACGATCCATATTCATATCCATATCCATATCACGATACGGAATTCAGGAATCTAGAATTCCCGTTATCCGTCAATACGGTAGTCTTCACGTAAAATAAATATCACGACCTTTGATAAATATTGACCGTATAGGGCAGCACTATGTAGTGTAGCCTACGCCTTAGACGCTTTTCTTATTAAAATTCTATGTTCGAAAACTTGTTTCTGCTCTCTTGATGACATGCCAGTGTTACCGTTAGACTATTGAGTTTTTTATACTCATTTTGATGTGGAAAAGTGCCGAAAATAAGTTCTGGTATTAGATAGACCAAATAATTAAGCAGGATTAAACGGTGAACTCTCTGACGTTCGGTAACTTCTAGGTAAGTGCAGTTACTTTCAGCTGGCAGCAACCTCTCTATCATAAGCTGTGCAGCTTTGAAATATTTATTAAATCACAAAAAAATAAGTCGCTTAAATTGTCCAGTAAGAAAAAAAGGAATTCAGGTGTTAAATTAAGAACAGAATAACTGGAGTTGTAAAATCCCTCTCATTTGTACGACCATCGTAACTGGCCGCAATTACGTAGCTATCTGCCGTAGCGCTACGCTTTGCTGGTCGTAGCATAGTGTCTACGAGCGCTCTTTCCGCGGCCACAGCGTGGTTTATATCTACGCGCTACGGGCCTTTGTTTGCCGCCTAACGAAGTAGCCCTCGTGTTTGTTCACGGGACTAGAGGGACTGGGAACTTGGACTTATCATCACCAGATATTAGATACCGCGAGAATGTATTTGGAAGTGCGGTGTGGTGCTTTCGGCTTTTGGCGTGTGGAAATCATCAACTAACCAGCTATAGAACGTTTATACACTATTGTGTAGTCATTTGAGTACATATATATTATAATGTTAGTTTCTGTCTTGTATGCAAAATATGTAAAAGGTTTATATTTCCTCAGTATAAGGAATAATAATGAAGTGCAAAAATAGATTTTGAAGATTAAATCAATTTTACTTTATAATGTGGTTAGGTGTACAATAAAATAAATCGATTTTTTAAACGATTCTACATAGATCGGGATGCCATTGTGGATTAATGCGAAGAGTTTAAGAGGAAACCCGGTCTCCCAGAAATTTTAATAGTATTTTACCAAAGTGTTGCTGACACTGTCGCTTTTACTCGCACGAATACTGTGCGAAAGGGACAACATCACAACACGCTAATAAAACTTACCCATAAAAAATCATAAAAATCAAGCTTTCGTATTCCCCATTTTTCTCCTCCAAAAGTGGACCAATTTTTAATCACTGAATTAGAAGAATATACCATATGTATTTACTTTCGTTTTGCTTGTTTAAAAAATACTTTGTCTAGTTGTATTCTTTACACGGAAAAAAATGATATTCTAAAATACAATCATTTTATTCGTAAAGACGGTTAAAAACGGGACTGAAGTTATTACGAACAAATTAACAGGGTTTCGTATTATAATAGTATATTCGTATTTTAGAATAACATTTTTCTTCGTGTACGTCTGTTGATGTTCAAACCAGGCAATTCTAACAATTTGTGTATTCTCCTAACTCCTATAAGAATAACTAATCAAAAAAAGCAATACATGCCGACACGCTAGTTGTCGAATCAAAATTATATTTAAAAAAATATTTGCACTAGTGTCAAAACCCAGAGAGTAAATTGGAGAATACGTTGTAGGGAATAAACGCCACCCAGTTTCTTTTAACAACTACAGATTTAAGATCTGATGCAAAATTGGACGGATTTTTACAAGAAAAAATAATAATCACAAATGTACAAATGACTTTCAAACGTGCTTTCGCCATTAAATCTAGGTAACAGTAAAAAAATCTGTTAGCAGCTATGAAATTTATGTTTAATAACTTTTAAAAATAAATCAAAACGTCACATTTAGTAAGTTTTCAAAGAGAATAGGGATTTTTAAAGCTCGGTATCGACTAGTTATAAACTTTGTAAAATCTTTTCAAAAACTTACTACTTTTATTCGAACTTCAGTGTTCATTCCAGATAAAAGTCAGTAGGTATTTCCATCCAATTCTTCTCCGTAATTCCTCTATTCATTCGGTTACTTTTTCTCACTTTAGCGACGAAGTGATCGACCATTTCAATTCATTCTGTTTTAATATTCGGCGTTTCCACTGGAACGCGACGGATTTTCCGATCGCTTTTACTCTCCCAGCACCGTATGGAAATTCACCGACACATTTTATAGATTTATCAAATATAAAACTGTGCCGGTTTGCGGCATATTTATTAAATGAAATCTTTATTAATCTACTTTAACGACACTCTATACAAGTTATTAATTCAGTGGGTCATGCGAAATGGCTAGTGTCGGGCATCAATACTCTGCCGGGCTATTAAATTATTATTTTACAAAATAATATTTAATCTCCAGCGACTAAATGTTTTCAAAACGTCTGACAAAAATTTTGGTCACTCAACAATTGATCCCCCGACAGTTTGCACCCCGAAATATAATCATTAAAAAAATATAATTTTTGTGCAATATTTACTAATTTTGAGCGTCAAGTCGACTTCGAAAATACGTTTATGCCGCGGATTTCCGCATTTCTACCGATGCATATTTCGAACACTTTCAGTTATTAAGTGTCTAAAAAAATATATTTTATTTATCAAGATAATATCTGTACATTGTCGAGCCGAAACGGTAATTGTATGAAATTCACTCGATAGAAAAAATCTCGAAGTACCTATGCTCAAAAAATTATTAAAACCATTTTGTTTTATATAACATGTTAAAGCTATGAAAAAATGAACAGTGTATCATTAAAAGTAACTCATACCAGTTCTCCAAAAGTATGAATTTCTGAGAACTGGTGTAGGTTAAAAATCTAAACATTTATTTGTATTTTGTTTAATCCTCGACATAATCACTGCACATTAATTATACGGAAAAATTCAAACTTCTCCCAAATATTAATTAATTAGGAAACAAAGGCCCTTTTTAATGACCTTTAGTCAAATTAAACAATAGAGTATAATACTTAGAGAAGCTTCGCAATATATTTATCATTAATAATATCCGACAATTTATAGAAAACGTAAATACATAAGGGCATTGGTAATAAAATTAATTTGTTAAAAGGTTTTCATTTCAGGTGTTGTCGAAATGTTTTACTTTTTTATGTGAATACCGCACGTATCTCAACTACTCCCCACAGTCCAGAGTAAGTGGAACTATGGCATCCCCAATTTGGGGTATGTTGTGAGGCTGAATGAAGTGGGGAAGGGAAAGAGAAGGTGTATTTGGTCTAACACGGCAAAATCCATTTAATGCAAAGTTTCAATTTTGAATGGTGATATTCCACCAGGGCGATACTGAGAGCATCTTTTACTCTAAAAATTGTAAACGTCTCTGTTGAGTTTTTCCAATTTTGTCTAATTTGTTTTAGGGTTTAAATCCAGATAGAGCATATTTTATTTATTAATCTTAAATTAGCTCACATCATCGTGTGTACTTGCAAATTTAATTATTTGGCAAACATAATATATCTTTAAATATTTTAAATACAAGTATATGCAATCACAAATAAAACGTCAATATTTGAGATAGACATACTTTCCTAATTCCTTTTTAAAATTATTCGTGTCACTAGAGTCGTAATATTTTATTCGCGAACGACTAATAAAAACCCGGATTGTAAAATCTGAAGGAGATAAAGACTTATTCTTTTTATTATTACGACAATACGGTTTTGATCTTTATGTTTACTTTGCAAATTGTTTTTAGTGATTTGTTCTCGGGCGCGTCGGAGGGAAGGTGGATTTTATTTTCCGTTTGTTTATTTTCGAAATCTCTTTATCGGTTTTGCTTTTCAGGAATGAGGATTTCTCGCGATAATATCTGCGCTATTTCTTTTCCTTTTTTACATTTATGTCTTTCGTTATTCTAGCATTTTTTATATTTTGTAGATTTTTCCAGTTGCTTTTTTTTAACTAGTCTTACAACCGTTCATCCTAATCTTACACCCTTCTTACTCGAGATTTAAATACTCCTTTTTTATTGAAAAAATTTGTACTGGCTTTATGACGTCTTGCCTATTTTTACAGTGATTTCACATAGATTCATTGCTTCTGATCAATACGATATTATAGGTAAAAGTAGTTTCATTACCTAGAAAATTGAAATTTATTAAATTTATTACAAACGAAAATTTTAAGGTCCTGGGTTCATTTTCCAGATGTGACTAAACATTTTTCTGATTTTCTTTTTTTTAAATTTTCGTTTACGTGTAGCTAATATTGTCTTCAACGATTAAATATTACAATTATTTGCAACATAATTTTATATCTCATTTGTCCACTAAGCTAAATACAGAGACACGATATTATATTAAAATATACAGGTTGTTAAGGGACATACTTCACTTACTTTAACCAGTCATTGCTGACATTATTTGGAGTAAAAAATGTAAATGAAATTTCGGTCTCCGGTGATATTTTTGGTGATTTCTTTTCTACTAAAACATATAAAATAGTAGGTGTTGGACAGTTGGGGCAGGCTAAGAGGTTGGGCGATTACTCGGCTGAGTGGCCAGTAACGACATACGGATGATTTTTTTTTTAATTAGTAAAAAAAAGTTACCGGAGACCATAATTTTGTTTACATATTTTATTTCAAATAATTTCAGGAATCGCTGGTTAAAATAAGTCAAATACATTCCTTAACACCCTGTACGAAAAGTTACATCAGTGTAGCATTTGTCCAAAAAAGTTCAATATCCAGAAAGAACTACTTTCAATATTAATTTAGTATTAAAATGTTCGTTGAGTTTCGATTTAAACTTTTCGAGTTTAAAAATGTTAATGTATTTTATTTTATAGTAATATTGTTCGCTCGAACTGTTCCTAATTAATTTGACAAATGGCGTCTCGATCACTGGCCCGTTCTTTGTTTTATAGCAGTTCCAATTTCGAATGAATGTTCTGAATTCAAAATGAATAATGTTCTTAATTTAAATGTCGTTAATGCTGCCCACGTTGTCGTTAATTTCAAGCCATTTAATTGTATTTGATGGGGAACGGTTACTTGGGAAAGCTAATGGGTTTTCTTTTAATTTACGAAACTTTGTTTTGTTATTTGTTTTTGATAAGTTTTCGACGTTTCCGAGAACTTTCAAACAAAGGATCGCTTTTGAAAGTTTTTGAAATTTTTGTTCATTTGTGTAAATAGTTAATGGCTTTGGGACATTTCACAGTACTAACAACATAAAAGTAGCAAGTTTTGTTATTTTTAATACATATTATACAATTATTATAAGCAATAATTATTGTTACCCTTTGTGCTACGCATAAAAATCCTGTCTTAAACATTAGTTTATTAATTAAAAAATAATAATTAATATTTGACGAGGTATTTCACAAAAAAAAATATATAGACATAATATATTTCGACGCCATCTAGTGGGAGATTTAGCACTTACAATGCATTTATCATACAAAAAAAATGTTGGTTTATTGCAGGTTAAAGAAATGTAATAAGCAGAATTGTTGAATGAAACACTAGTATATATTGAAATATTTGGCGGGTAGGAGATAAGCCGACGTAACTTTTAATTTGCGGCTGTGTATTATATTGCCAACTGTAAATAATTATTTGTTCACGTAAAAATTCATTGTTCGCGTAACCAAAATTGAAAATATTATAACACTGTATTAACTCTGGGTTTACATTTTTATTATCATTAAGAAGAAACCGGGCGGCATTTTATCCATACAAACGTATTTCCCAATTTCCTCTCTGGATTTTGACACTAATGTATAAATATTTTTTTAATACATATAATGTAGATATCGACATGCTGTCGGTACGTTTTGTTTTTTTTTTTTTTAATATGTTTCTTATAGTTTGAACGCTATTAGTATTAAAACTGGAGAGTGTATTAAAAAGAAAGCTAACTATTCAGACACAGAGTATTTTTTTAATACAATTAGTAAAAAAATCTTAAATTTCGGTCTAATTTTGTAAAAGAAAAAGGGGGAGTACAAAACCTCAATTTTGATGATTTCATTTAGGTATTTTCTGACTGGGGTGCAGTTGTCCCCTTCTCTCAGTATTTGGGGGAGTAAGAGTGACAGTGACAGCAATAGTTTGGTAAAATACGTATTGTTCAAATTTCTCGGTGACCAGGTTTTCTCTTAAAAATGCTTTGCGATGGATTTCTTTTAAGGAGATATTCCTTTAAATATACATGTTTAAAAATATATGTTCACTGAATGATGTGGTCAAATCAATAACATAAGATAAATAGAAGCTATGTTCAAATAACTTTCCTAGTCTATCTTTTATTATGTCGATAATGAGAAAGATGGAGATGTTCCAATGGATGTCAGAAGTAGGTATGTCTGTAGGTATATTTAGTGTGGGAACTAAGTAATTATTTTCCTCCCCATTTGATTGCCTACTAATGCGACATAACGCTCCGTTTATCGCTAAATGTATTCCATAGTCCAATATGTATTTCTTTTTTATCTGAGTGGCGTTTGCATATTGTAATAACAGTAAAAGAGACACGTGCTCCATCAAAGCACGAGTTTGGTAGCACACTTCTCTGCGATCAGCGGCGTAACGCATATTACGTTTGCCCCCCTTCTATTATTATTATTATTATTATTATTATTTGCGTATTAAGTATGTGCATACTAGGGGGTTCAGGAATATATCGTGTTATATGCGTTTTTAAAATGTTTTCTTTTTTTTCATTTGTGTATTCTCGTAAATGTGTTATTGGGTTATTTTACTTTACATAATAATATAGCGTCTAATTGAGATGTGTATAACCAAATGCAGCAATCTCCACTTTTCAAAACTGAACTAATGATGCAATTTTGTTAATGATTCACTCATTTAATATATCGTGTTATATGCGTTTTTAAAATGTTTTCTTTTTTTTCTTTTGTGTATTCTCGTAAATGTGTTATTGGGTTATTTTACTTTACATAATAATAAAGCGTCTAATTGAGATGTGTATAACCAAATGCAGCAATCTCCACTTTTTCAAAACTGAACTAATGATGCAATTTTGTTAATAATTCGCTCATTTACCCACAAAAGAAGTTATTTGGCATTAAAACCCGCTCTGCATGCCCATGTTTCCCTTTGTGAATAAAATTATTAACTTATAAATACATGAGAATTACTGAAATGAAAGGATTCTTTTGGTTTTCGCAAAATAAAGCATTTTGGAGATTGCTGCATTTCCTTCTACACACCTCAATTTGAATATGAATTTGTACATGGTGATTGCCGAACTCCGATATGATAGAGCACCAAAGGTTCGATAGGTATACAGCTTATTTTTCACTGTGGGAACTAAATAACTTATATTGAAACACAGGGGAAAATCACGATGTGTTATAATAAGCACTTACAACTTGAAAAATTAAGAATAAACAAAATAAAAGTACATTTCAAGTTTAGAATAATTATAAATGAATTAATTAAAATAAAATACTTTTGGTATGTATCCACTTTATCGCTTGTCTGAATTGATGCCACAATCTGTTTCAAATTTGAAAATGACACAGTTTAAAAATTCAAAGCAAATCGAGTTAATTTTTTTTTATTTAAGTTTTTAATCCAAAAAGAAACCTCCACCTAAAAAATTTACGTTTTTAAATAGTTTTTAGTCAAAGAAGATTTCGCACCCATTTTTTTTTTTTATATTTATTCAATAATGATTATTTTTCCCCCAACGAAATTATTCCAATATTAACTGTAAAATAGAAGTACTGCAATAATTTATCTTATTAAAAACCATAGCACATATATCAGGAAATGGATTCAGAAAATTTGATTTTCTAACTCAACTGAACCAAGTTTTTTTTAGCAAATGTCGTTTTAACTGTCACACGTATTTATTTATTTATTTATTTATTTATTAAAGAATTTTATACATAGTGTACATATTGTGTTATTTCGCCCGCCATGCTAGGGATGTCCCTGTGTTATGGCGGGTGAAGTATGCAGATTATATGGGTAATGAAGTACATTTACTGATTATATAATAATTATGATAATGAGGTTTACAGTTAATGCAGCAATGAATTTATGATAATGAAATTTACATATAATATAGTAATTGATGATAATGATGTTTACAGGTAATACATATAACAAGGAATTTATGACAATGAAATTTACAGATAAAATAATAATTGATAGATGAAATTTAAGATAATATAAGATGTTATTATTTGGTTTGTGTTAAAGAGATTTTAGTTATCCGTTTCGCTGTATTGTTTGTGCTATGGGGCTTTAAAACATCATGAAATATATTAAAAAATGTTTTGAAAATGCCGCCTAGCAACAACCGGTTGACATATAAATATTTTGATTACACATTTCCGTTTACCCCCTATCATTCTGTACGCTTGCTTTTCATACGTCACCAATCCGCGCAGCTGCACCCAAACATACCACGACTACCACCGTAGCGCCCTTTGCGCACACATCGCACACACACGTAGCTGGGACAGAATGAACCAACCTAGCGGGCAGGCAACCCTTCTGATATTCATATATCACCCCTTCTGAAAGCTGCCCCCCTATCGCGGAATACCTAGCGACTGAAATATTACAACTTACGTACTTTACGTAGGACGATAAGCAACAAAGAATGGATTTTATATTATTTTAGGTCTTATCAATACCACAGGTTAACGATTTATTTCCAGTTGTTTCACAGAACTCGATCAATTAAAGTGTTGTGAAAGTTATATTTAAGATCTGTTATTGGACCAATTGTTTCACAGGCGTTGAATAGAACTTTCACAGAACTTGAAATATATCATTAAACATGCTAAATTGTTCAAATTCTGTAAAACAGTCGGTCAGAAATGAATGCTTTGTTTCGAGTGGTACTCTCGGAATCGCTCAGATGAATGATCACAAAATGTTGCTTAAAACGGCTTTAGCAGTATTTTGTGACTACATCTGAATAGCCAGGTACTACCAAATCTTTTGCTCTCCCTTCAGCCTCATAACAATAATAATTAATGCCAGTTTCCAATTGGGTTCGAAAAATTTCGATCAGTTGAGACTCTTGCGCGGTATTCACATTAAAAGAAAACTTATTTTATTTCCAATTCGGACCTATTTTGAAACAACCGTTCATTCGTCGGGGGTACTAAGTTAGACTAACATTTCCTTTTGTATGCTAATGTTTTTTAAGAGTCATTTTTGTAGGTTAGGTATAAAACTCACATTCATAGTAGGTGCTTTATAAGTATCTGTATATGTTTAGAAGGCCTTCATATCGTAGGCTACACGAGTCTCGAAGTCGCAGGCTCGATTCCCGGTCAGCTCAAATGAATTATCGATATGTTTTAGCTTTCACTTGTTGGACCTTACCTTATGAATGGATCAACAGCTGTCGAAACGTACATTGAAAAAAACTTTATTCTAACATTTGCACAGCTGCTCGGAATCGTGCCCATTAATTGATTCTTTGGCCTACCA
Source organism: Limnephilus auricula (assembly GCA_951813805.1). Lineage (NCBI taxonomy): Eukaryota > Metazoa > Arthropoda > Insecta > Trichoptera > Limnephilidae > Limnephilus > Limnephilus auricula. The sequence goes on from OX638408.1 coordinate 8,900,963, forward strand.
TCTGTCAACACTTCTGATAGTAAAATTTGCGAAAAGGTCGCTGTGTATATCAGCTGACTTTAAGCCAAACTCCTTCCCCTCCTCAGAGCAGGTGTTCAATAACCACAAAATACAGTATCCCCTTGTTTACTGGTCGCACCAGGACAGGAGTTTTCTCGATTGGGTTGGTATATTCATTACGAATATTACGAATCATTACAAGTACCATTGACCGCAGCTCACACAGGAGGCCTTAAGGTAAATAATTTCCCCTGTTGGCCTAGGTCTTTGAAGATACTGTGTAGATGATCTTTTTGGGAAAGAGAGGAGGTTCTGTGAATGTAAAAGCTGTGAGGGTGGGTAGTTGTACTGAATCTGGCGGTTAGTGTGTCCAGGAGTGACAGACGTATGAATCCATCCCTCCCTTCGTGTTGCAAGGCGACGTTCCGAGAGAGTTCTACTGGCCTACAGGAGAAGTTAAAAAGGTATTCCTTTACCAATCTCTCCAGATCCGGCTATCACGCAGTTGGTGGGCAGACGCATCCGCCGCCAATACCCTGACAAACTTCACTGAAGTGTTGGTTAACCAATACGTGGTTCCAAGGGAGGCGGTACCCATTTCAGTCTCCCAAATAATACACTGCAAGCGATATATCATCGTTATATTTTTACACGTTGTAAGTATTCTTTACCCCCGCGTGTTTACCCCATATCTAACATAATATATGTATATATTTCCTCTCTATATGTTTTTGTATTCTGTGGAAACTGCATTTGCGTTGTCCTATAATATCATGTCGTGTTTCTATCAAATATAAACACACCAGCATAATTATCTCGGATCTTTGTTATTGGTTCATCATCGACCCAATTCGTTGCAGAGAATAATTTTACTGTAGATAATTAATTTATTCCGTCTAATCTGATGAGAAAATTACTATTTGGAATATTATCTAGGTATGGTTTTCAAATGTATTATCATGCGTCATGTATGTTTCATGACAAGCATTGTATAGATAGATATACCGCGATATCTGCGATGGTTGGGTTTCCGCAAGTGTAAAAAGGTTAGCGATATTGCAGATAGTAAAACGACGTTATTTCCAACTCTCGGTGGATGTGCAGAAATAAAAGCTTAAAGTCAAATAACGTTGTCTACAAAAAGCATACAAATTATTCGACTAATAACTCGAATGCTTAAAGTCAAACAATATAAACTACAAAACGATTTACCAATAATTAGTATTGGCATATTTTTTGAAGATAACGTTTTTTTAAACTTTAAGCCGTCGAATTATTGACATGTTTTTTTGTACATAACATTAATTCACTTTGATCTAGAATAATTATTTGTACAATTTTCATAGATAACATTGTTTGACTCTAAGCCCTCGACTTGTAACCTATAGAAAATGCCAAACTTTAATGCTAATCTGTCGTTGATACAGAATCATCGCAATTGGCGTGTTTAAGGTCCGAAAAGTGGCTTGTCTCCTCGCCCACGCTTTTCTCTGTCGCATGTATGTTTATGCATCTTTCTCTTTCGCTTACAGTCATTATAAAGTCAGTACGTGCAACTGTGCCTGCGCGAGAATGAATATCAAGTTCTTATCTACATTTTTATTTTTTTTATTTGTAATAATATATTACAAAATTATACATAATATTTATAATACATTATCCCCATTGAGTTTGATAAAACTCATTTTGGGAAGGACAATTATGTAATGGACAAAAATATTAATCATTCATTATACAATTATGAAAATTATTTTTACACAAGAACACGAATTTAAAAGGCAGTTCAATGAAAAGTACATAGATATTAAAACAGACAATTGATACAGTTGGTTGAATATTTCATAAATACATTTCGAAAGATATACGAGAGTTTGGCGCTTATTTTATATTTCTGTTAAATGCCACGGTTGTGAGAAAAAGAAAGAGATTATAATTGATTTATGAAAGACATGCCTATAAAAGCCAATATAAAAACCTGGGTTCATTCCTATATCTGCCATTTAAATATCCAGTAAATAGATACCTACTTTGAACAAAAAAAAAATTCTTCATTGTAGAGTGAATTTTTTACAAACGTTTGACAAGGTTTATGCAATATTTAGGTAAGGAAAGTGGTGACAAAACTTGTTACGATGCTTTGTTCAGTCTTTCTTTCTAAATCTTTTTGCGCTTCTTCATTGGGTTCCAATAAACATTATACATCTTTTATAATCTTCAATCCGCTTTCGATGAGAGGGTTGTGATCTGGTTGTGGTTAACTTCAGTTAGTTGGGTATGCCAAAAAAATCTTTTAGACTAATGCCTAAAATGGTACACACATAAATGTACTCAAAGACAGAAGGAGGAAACTAACTTATATCTTTAGATGTTGAAGACAATTCAATCAATGTTTTCACTTATGTACGCCTAATAATTATAAACGCGCTCCCTTAACATACCTATTTATTTATCTCCATTTCAAACCAACTTCCTATTTTTAAAGGTTACTACTATATACGGAACCCTAATGAGGTACTTCGATATATACCAATACTTTGTATTAATAATTATTAATTATATACGTTTGACGAGAATATTGAAATTAATTTAACTGAATTATTGAGAATACTTGCCAAACTTGTAACTTGGTAAGTATATTTACAAAGTTACTGATTTCAGTAGCATGTCCAAGTTATGTGGTTTTGATGTTTAGATTCTAGATCAGTAGTTTGGGTAACAAATTCAAAAGCACACTTTTCGTTTGATTGATGACGTCAATGGATGATCAAAGTTCCAAAAAGTTTGAGACTACATCCCATCCTTCCTCCGTTCCACCCTTATTTTGAGTTAATTATTTCATCCTTTTTACACACCCTTTTCTACACCGTAATGTATACTGACTGACCCTGGCCGCCGTTTCCTTTCATTGAACCGTCACAATGATTGTTAATTATTTTTTCCCCACCCCTAACAAATTGCTCCTACGCATCAAGAACACTCTAATATTTTTATTACTCAATACTGTGATAATTTTTAAATTTATGTATTATATTTTTTCTTTTACTATCCGGCTTTGCCCGATTTTGAGCACTCGTATGTCGGCAATGTTATGTTATTAAAAATGTGGAACAAATAAGACGGTATCATGCCCTTTTCATTTAAACGTGTTATGATGTTACACAGAGAAAAAAAATCTTACCAAATGGCTGAGCAAATTTTATGACGCCAAATTTACCGCCGAGTTTTTGTGTAACATCAAGAGTGTCTTTCACTTCCGGAAAAAAATCAATTAGAAATATATTTTTTTTTTGTTCTGGGTTTTGAACCTATTTATAACCAGAGTTATCAGTTCCCTCGTTAGATTCGAACTCGATTCCCCTGACATCTCCCGTTCGTCTATATGCGACAAATATAGTTTACCTATATACCTCAAACTTTAAGACCGGCTTGAACTAGAAACAGAAATTGGTGCAATATTATATACGAGTTTAAGGTTAAAAAGAATGGCATGCCTCTCCGCCTTTGCCTTTCGCTGCCGCATGTATTTTTTACACATCTTTCTCTTTCATTTGCGTTCATTGTAAAGTCAGTAACTGCGCCAGAATAGATCGTACAATGTTCAGACCGTTCTTAAAGTTAGGCGTGTACCTCAAGTGAACTTTTGACATTCACTAATTTGAAGTACATTTAATACCAGTTCCATTTTTTATAATACTTTCGAAACTAATACACTTATTTCGGAATTCGATTTTCTATTTAGAAAAATAGGCTGTCTTGATTTGCGTGGCGCTGTTCTTGTGAACAATCGCCTAAAGGCCGCGCTAAACCGCTTTAAAAAAAAAAGATGGAGAGATACGACAATACGAAAGTGGGAGCGAGCGCGCTAACATTAAAAACCATAAAATTCATGCGAAAATTGTTTATTAAAAGACGACTCGTTTGAAAAAGAACAAAAATCTCGTGGGGGATGGGTCAAGTAGCATTTAAAGAAACATAGTGATTTTTTTCATACTTATAACTTGTAAAATAACAGAAAATTTATTTCTATCGAGGGAATTTCAAATAATTGCTGTTTCGGCGTGGGGAATGTATAGATACTATCTTAAAGAATAACATAATATATTTTTTTAAGAACTTAAAAACTTCAAACGTGTAATAAATCGGTAGAAATTGGGAGAGCGGCCCCTTAAGGGCGCTGTGATAAAATATTTTAGGCTATTATTTCCTACAATCATTTTATGACCGCGAACATCGTACAATTACAAATTACGTACACATTATGTACAATCATTTGTAATATTTTACGGAAAAGTATGGAAACGGCGTATTTTTTAACAACAAAGCTCACGATCGTGTACAATGGAAGGATAAATCGTAGTCATGGTTGGCTTGGTTGTTTTTGAATGGGACCTCTCCCCCTGTAAATTTACAGAACGATGATATTTTTAATGCTTTAGTCATTAATTTCCGACCTAATTTAAGGTAACAACGACAATTATTTTTATACTTTCATTATGTGTTAATGCAAGCATGCGAAAAAACCTTTATCACGTAGGTATTTATAATAATATTTAAAAAATACCTATATCGTTCATGGTAATTTTTAATGTCTAATGGTCAACGACTTTACAATAATATTAAATGTATAAAATACAATTTTTTGGTGATTTAAATTTTTCTTTTTCTACAAAAATTTATTCAAATTACAGTACAATTTCACCATATCGCCATTTTTTGTGGGGAGAGGAAGGAGATGGGAAGAAGAAGGTGAGGTAGTACCTGGCTATTCAGATCTGGTCACCAAACACGGCTAAAGCAATTTCAAGCAACGATTCAATTCTAAATGGTGGTCTTACACCAGGGAGTTATTAAGAGTATTTTCCACTCTACAAAGTGCCGCAAATATACTATATTTTTTTTTTTATTAAATAATTGTGAAATAACACAAATTAATTAAATAAAACTTATTTGCGCACGCTGGATTCGAATCCGCGACCTTCGGATTGGGAGTCAAGAGCCTTAACGCTCGACCACACCAGCCGTCTAATTTGCAAAATATATTTTTAAATAATTTAAACGCTTATCCCTTCGCAGAATTTTGCAATTCTTGACCTATCTCAAACATCATCGGATGATACCATGCTATTACCATGTAGCTGACATAATATGCTAACACATCTGCCCTGATGATGGACACTGTAACGTTGTCCGAAACATTGGCTAAAGAAGGAGGAAGCACAACACTTCATAACACACCAAAAACAAATAACAATAATACCATGTTGTATTAATTACCTTATCCACTCGAACGATGGAGATTTCTGGGTGATCGGTTTTTGATTCGATTAATGAATGATCGTTTTCACCTCCAAATATTAATACGAAAACATATATTTATTAAATTCAATTTTTTTTTACTGCGGTTAAAAACCAACGAATCCACCATTCGTTTTCATCGTCAATCCCTTTATTTAAGAATTAGCTTTTGAGTTTATTTTTTCATTTTCATTTTAGTACTTAAAAAACATTAAAATTTTTTTTATTTAGGACACTTTTTTTATATAAATTCCTATAAATGTCACATGTTTGTTTAAAAGATGTAATCAACTAATCTTGGATTTATTATATGTCTTTTATTAATTAAGGTAAAACCATGTATGATCGTGTGAGGAAAGTGGAGATCCGAAAAGAATGCAAGGCTGATGTGAGCGTAGTAAGTAAGATTAAGAAAGGGACGCTTAGATGGTTTGGGCACGTTGAGCGAATGAATGAGGAAAGGAGTGTAAAGAGAATTTATGACGCGAATGTGAACGGTAGAAGAAGCCGAGGACGCCCAAGGAAGACGTGGCACGATCAGATTCTTGAGTCGGGCCATGTCAAGAGTCAGAATAATGGAAGAGTATGTATGAGAAGATGTATGAATGTGAATGAGGCAAGGAGTGTGTGCCAAGACCGAGTTGTTTGGCGGTCCGTCCTCTCTGCCTACCCCTGCGGTGAAACGGCGTGATGGTTAGTTAGTTAGTTAATTTTTTTTTTTTAATCCCAAAAAAGAATTTATTTCTCTTTTTATGAAGCTTGAGTTCATAAGGGACCTAGGTCTACCACAAGTGAAATTGTGTTTGCTGAAAATAGCGAGTGTTGCTAAGGGTTAAAATGGTTCACTGTAATGAGGCTGAATTCTTAGAGATTATCCTTCATTAATATTACAGTCACTTTTGACACCTGAACAATCGAGCACTCTCAATGATAATAATTCTTTCAGCAGTACTACTTTACTACTGTTTCTACTTCTACTTCCCAGAATTGCTCGACCCCTTTCCGACTTAGCATTATACCTGCACCGTACCTCACAACTGTTTTACCGGGCTCCAGGTAGGTCGCATTGTTCCCGGTAGGTACTGTAAAGCCTGTCACGTGACACTATCTATAAAAACTGAAATTCCTTATTCTCTGAATAAGGGTAAGTCCATTTCTTACATTCTGTTACTATTTTAGATTTTCTGAGTTACGATACTAAGGAGTAAGGTGTTCGAAACGGTCGTGGCGTATTTCGAATATCTACCTACTGCATACCTCAGCCTCCAATTTATATTAAATTGAAAAATAAGCTTTGTTCATTATATTTGATTTGTTTGAGAGTCAGTCTCCAACTTTCTACCCGCAGCCTTAAGGGCCGGTAGTATCCGTCCAAAAAGAATAAGGAGAGATACGACAATACGAATGTTGGAGCGAGCACGCTAATATTAAAAACGAAAAAAATTCAAACTGTAATTGGAATTTTTAAAAATAAAACACGACTCATTTAGAAACACTGTGAATTATTTCAAACATATAACTTGTAAAATAACAGAAACAAACGTGTAAATAATAATTTTTGGAGCATAGGTACTTTGCGATTTTTTTCTATCGAGGGAATTTTATGTAATTAACGTTTCGGCTCTACAAATTTCCAGATATTATCTTAAAAAATAACGTAGGTATACTTTTTTAAGAGCTTAGAAACTTAAAGTGTGGAAGGGATATATGTTAGAAATCGGTAGAAAACCGGAATTCCGGCCCTTAACAAGAGCCAATCTTATATGATACTCTCATTGCGTATATAAAATGGTAATTTTAATAAGAATATGTGAAACTATAAAGCGGATAAAATTACGAAAGTTTGTTAAAAGAATACCGTGCAGAAAACGTCGAAGGTTTCATCCCCAATTGGGATATGTTGTGAGCCTGAAGGTAAGTGGTGAGGGGAAGGAGATTTGGAGAAGGAAGGTGGGGAAATGTACCTGGCTATTCAGATCTAGTCACTAAACACGGCTAAAGCCATTATTAAGCAACAGTTTCACTTCTGAATGGTGGTCTTACACCAGGGCAGTACTGAGAGTATCTTCCACTCTGAAACGTGCCCCAAATATATTAAGTATACATTATGTTCATTGAATTAATTGTGAAATAACACAAATTAATCAAATAAAATTTATAATTAATATATTTTTAAGGGCGTGAAAATTAGCCTGTTCAAGTTAAGAAATGGTTATTTGTACATAAAGGCGGTAATGAAAAAAAAATCAGCATATGTTACATATGCATGAGGTACGATTGTGAATAGTGATGTAAGTTTTATAAAGGTATATTTTATTATTTTATGTTCTGTTAAAATTTTAAGGGCGTGAAAATTAGCCTGTTCAAGTTAAGAAATGGTTATTTGTACATAAAGGCGGTAATGAAAAAAAAATCAGCATATGTTACATATGCATGAGGTACGATTGTGAATAGTGATGTAAGTTTTATAAAGGTATATTTTATTATTTTATGTTCTGTTAAAATTTTTGTAAAATTGCCTTTTTAGTTCTTTAACCCATATTTTATTTTTGTTGTATCTGATTTTTTTTCGTTTTTCTCATTTTTCTATCAATTGAAATATTGTTGAATGTTTTTATTGCCTGGTATCCATGGTGTCGTTGTCCAAAGTTTATGTTTACCGTCGGAGTTTTTATGTTTTTTTTTGTACGCTTTAAAACTCTAGCTGTCTATTAGTGAAATATTGTAACCTTTACCGACACAGAGAAAAATATATTGTTACTTTTTTAGTTAATTTTTCAAAGGCGTCAAAATATTACTTCCATTCTCCTTTTAAAATCACAGCAATTCAGTCGTTTCATGTGTCCACTATATTATTTAAATTTGAAGAAGTTCTAGTTTACTGGTTTATAGATAAATGCCTAGATGCATGAATTACATTTTCACCCCTTTAAACGGTTTTGTCTAGCAAGGAATTCATTATTTATCAGACTTGTGAAACGAGTTCTTAAAATTTATTCCAATCTTACTTGTTATTGTGTGAACGGTTTTATATTTACGGTTGACGACACCAACTAATTCTCCAGGAACCCTCGGTCCTAGGGTTCTAGGCTAGGGAGTAAAGACCCTTAAATAGAACCAACTGTAAATTCCTTCTTTCTCTTTCACCTGAAATATTTTATGATCTTAGTTTTTTGTGCGAGTGCACATTGTAGTAATCTTTTTACAACTGTTAATATTTATGACAGAAGATATTGGCAAGTTGTGCTTTTACTTTTCGCCTGACCTTGTGGTGGTCATGTTTTTAGTTGGTTAATATCACGGATTGTCTACTTCTTTTTTTATGAAATTTATCGATCATTTTAAAATATAATTTTTTTTTTTCTTGAAAAGGCAATTATTTTATTAACCTGTCTGTGGCCTAGGTGTGAAAATGTCTTAGGCATGTTAGCGACATCAGTTTACACCACATTGCTAACACGATATCACTTACCTTTACTTTGGTTGAAATAATAATTTATTTATTTATTTTTATGTATATATTACAAACAATACAATACAAAATGATCCTTTGACTGTCCTACTGGGAAGGATTCCGGATAGCCAAATTGTGTATTTAGTACATATTCTTACAATGGAAAGGAATGGCGATTCTGTAAGGACAACTTTTGAGAACATTAGTAGTTGCATTTGTAGTGACGGGATTGTTTCTTTTTCCTTGAAAGAATCGCCAAGATGTAATTATTTTACCAGGGTCATTTTGGATAACATTAGTAATTTCATACAGAACAGATGAATGGTTTCTTTCGGGAGATAACAAGTCTGAGATTCTTTCCAGGGCATTTTGGAGAACATTTACAATTGCATAGTTAGAATTTCCACATTTATAAGCTAAAGTATAAAAATAATAAAGTTTGCCTAATTTTTTTTAAATATCATCTGAAAGCTAGAAAATAGCATTAACTAAAAGTCTAGTCAATATAGCTCAAATGGTGGCAAATTTACTCAACTTTCAAAAAGGTTCACATTTTTTTTTTGGGAAAGATTTATTTTTGAAATGTACGGAAAAAACCAAACCTAAATTTTACTGTTTTTGACGGGTAACGCCGGGCGCTAGGGTCGCCGATGTCGAACATCACTGTGGCAATTCAAACGATATATAGAAAATTAAAATTTCAATTCAATCTTTTGCTAGGATTTTCCATTTATAATATTTGCTATATTGACTGGACTAAACAGGTAAATCAAACTTTCATCATACTAAACTAACAATTGCTCCTAAACATTCGTTGAAAAAAATATATAAGCACCTAAATTATAGGATTTTTTACACAAATTATTTTAGTGAAAAACACAGTTTTCCCAATGTTGATAGTTTTTACATTATAATAGACCAGTAAAAACTATTTTTTTTCACATTTTTGCTAAATCTCAAATTCCAATCATTGCGTCGGGCCATGTCAAGAGTCAGAAAAATAGAAGAGTATGTATGAGACGATGTATGAATGTGAACGAGGCAAGAAAAGAGTATGTCAAGACCGAGTTGTTTGGCGGTCCGTCCTCTCTGCCTAACATTTTTTGGTTTGCAATAGTCGTATTCGTACCTAATCAGTTCCCCAAAACATATACATGACGGAAAAATCAAAACTATACCAGAATTTTGTTTCAATAAACTACGTTGACTGGACTATAATTTCAATTTGGGAGGCGGGAATGGGTACCGCTGCCCCGGGAACCATTTATTGGATAACCAACACCTCTGCTATAGGTCATCCCAAGTAGTTCGCTACGTTTGGTGACTTAGCAGGGGTGCCCGGGTTCATGGGGTAAGGTTTATCTAGGTCTTGGCGGCGGATGATCTAGACACACTGAACCCCAGATTCCTACCCAACCCTCATACATTTTTCCTTTTCAGAACTTCCTCTCCTTCCTTTCCTTAAAAATACCCTCCACACAGCATCCCCAAAGATGACATAAGCCCTGAGGGAAATTATTTTCCTCAGGTCCTCCTGTGTGGACCTAATGTAAAAAAAAATAAAATACAGTTAAAGTAACATAAAATGTTTTGCTATTGGTGTAGGATGAACAAACTAGAACTGGTATAGGTATAATCATACATATTTACAGATATTATCGCTTCTGTTTTTCTTTTTCGTACTGTTGTTTAAAACTTGTATGTGGGTACTGAAGTCGAACATGTTACTTTTTAAGTTTAGCATTTAAATTCGTATCGTGTTTTACTTGTAAATTTTCTGGGATACTGTTTTTGTTTATTTCTACTTTGTGGTGAAGTCAGAAGAACTAACCAGCAAAAAGAAACTGAGAATAAACTTTATATAGATATTTGCGTAGGTAGTTTTATCATATTATACTGTTTACGACAACTAGTTTTGCATATTCTTCATTCGTGAATCCCAACATTTCAGTAAATTTTATGAAATAACGGTGTTTAAAAACATCAGTTTTTTTTAAATAGGTACCTATAATAATAATTGGATTACATAATTCTATAACGCTGTTTTCGTGATAAAAAAAAAACAAGAAGGACCTTGTAAAACCTAATTTGTTTAACCTACACATATAATATACCTTTACTTATAATAATAATAATGTTTGGATGATTTTTATAGCGCCATTTTCGTGAGAAAATCACCTCAAGGGCGCTTTACAAATTCATTTATACATTTAACCTATATGTATATTACAAATGGTTTATAACAAGGATTTATAGCTAATGACTTACAACTAAAAACTACACTTATTTTTAAGACCGAGTGGGTATTTACACAATATTGCTTTACTAGTACTATGACTTACAGCTATCTTAAACCTAAATATTTACATCATTGAAGAAGAAGATAACAATAATAATCTAATTTTTTTAAATATGAAAATGAACAAGATACAGAAGTGCTTAATAAACTACTGTCTGACTTAAAAGTAGTGACTTAATGACATTCATATCTACATCTGCCACCTAAAGTTAACTAACATAAGTACATTAGAAATATTTGTTTTGGGTTTTGCCAGGGTTGTCTGTGATAAGTGAGAACACTGATAACATTAAAAACCATTCAACAAACAAAACAGTGTAGGTATTGGTTTCACCTTTCCAAAGTTTCACCTTCTCAAACCAATTAATTAATTAATTAATTACACCCAGCAAAAAGTTCAAAATCGACCGGTCAGTGGTTGAGTGGGCATTGCGTTTGGGTCCCACCCAGGCGTTCCGTATTCGATTCCTCGGCTGTCACAACACAAACAACATCTTCCGCTTAGTGTGGTGGTAGTAGGAGATTTTCAAATGTTGTTGGGTTATTCGTAACCCGGGAATGTTTGTCTTTCTTTAAAAAAAAAAAAAAGAAAAATAGAAAATGTATTGTGTACAAATGCTAATAATTAGGTAAACACTGCAATACTATATAGAAATAAATAAAATAAAAAATAAATAGGTACAAACAGGTAAGATAGAAGTATGTTATAGCTGCGAGTCGAAGAAGTTTGAAGATTGTATACATATATCTAAAATAAGCCTTAAACTTTACAAGCTTAACTATTGCGAAGTAGTAGAATGTAGTATAAACTTGTGAAATTAAAAACTGGCACAGTGTACATTAATTAGTCTATCTTTATTATAATATTTTGTGTGATACAGCTTGCAACTAGCTCTATCAAATAATATTTTATAATGTACGAGTATATCTACCTAAGTGAAGGGCTGTGAAAAGGTTCGGACTTCCATAGAATGCAATAAATATTATAATATTAAATTGTGAACTCAGTGTTTCAGACCGAATGAGTTCATGAAACATTCCGGGGACAAAAGAATCCCTTTGTCTAGCCGCGTTGGGGCGCTCAGTACCACAGTGGTAGGTACTGGGTAGGATCTGGATAACACAGCATCCAGTAGGGAGTAGCTGCGAGTCCCCCAAATGCACGCATCAGAGGTGTGTATCCCTGTCCCATTCGAGGCTCTTGCATTTCATTCGGGCGCGATCATTATGGTCTATGGGTAGTGTGGATATTGTGTGTTGGATGCACAAGGCACAAGGCGCAGGCAGAAGGCAGGAGGCAGGTGCCCCTCGCTGCTCACTGCTCGCTGTGAACCCCTCGAGGGGGCCGGCTAGGCGGCTAGGGTAGCCGGGTAGGTAGTAGCTACTAGCTACTCGCTAGCCGGGTAGCACAGCGTACAGCTAGGGCGGGAAGGGAAGGGTCTGGGGATAGGGGCTACGAGGGTTGCACATCTGTCGGCCCGTCAAGCCCGCCAGTCTGTTCGGGTTTGTTTCGTTGGCCTGTCGCCCGCCGCCCGTTGCCTGTAGCGAGCAAACAAGCCTTTCGCGTTGCTTGCCGTACCGAGTATCTACTAACCAACGCGTTTGTTATTGTACGTCGAAACAAACAACAACATAACATATTAATTGCTGGTTCGGATATATTTATGATTAATCTTAAAAGACTCATCGCTTTACGTTTAATAATGTACAATGAATTAAATATTGTGATATAATTCTTTATATTGTATCACCGACTGCTACTGTAACGAAGGTTGTGCACTAACGTATATAAACAAAGTATCTTGTATAGTGTTGTTTTGAAGTGTGTTGTGTTTTAAGTGTGTGTTACCAAACATGATAAATATTTGTGATTTTGGTGTACGAATCAAAATGTAACTGTTCTGATGGTAATGATATTATATTTTATTCTCTTATTGCTTGCATCCCGGTTCTTTGTCTGTCTGCGTGGTTACTGGTCGTGTGGTTGTAAGTCTGTGGCTGGGTGGTTATGTGTCTGCGTGGTTCTGGGTAGTGTTGTGGGCGATGAGGCCCTTTATGAAGTATTTTTTGCTGTGCCGGGTAGGCGAGACATCGGCCCAGAGCCCGACCCGACCAACTTAATCATCCCGTCCCTTCGAATAGCATTCCCCGGTAAAGCGGGTACGCTAACACAACTACTAGCTACCTACACAACTTGATATTATAAAGAATATTCTATTTTTGGAGTGGTGTTCTTCCTCTGTTTCTCTCTTCACTCTTACTCATGTTCACCTTCTGTAAAGGTACACAAATAACCATTATCCCTATTTCTATGTGTTCTTTTGTTTACAATATACGTTTTACCTAAGTAATATGGGTTGGGAGTATTTTTCAATCTATTTGATCTCTCATTATTGTGTGTTGTGTTGTTTTATTTTTCACGTAAGTTGTGTTATATAAATCACAAAAAAATACAAATAAATAGATTTTATAAATAGGCTCATTGTTTACGTTTTGCAATGGAAATAACTCATATGCTTGTTCGCTGTATAGTATTGTTTTGTTTTCAATGTACATACTTTTTAGTCCGTTAGTGTTAAATAAACCACCTAACTATACTTATTTATAGCTTTTCACATAGATTTAACCAACGAAAATCTCGTAGTAATTTTTACGTGAGGGTACACAAATATCCTATATCCTTTTGTGTGTTGTGTTTACTTTTTAAGTAAAATGTGTAAAGTATTGTGTTACAAACTACCCCAAAACGCGTATAAATAGTTTTTTTTCATAGATTTAACAAACGACGAACTAAAGTTGCACTCTTTGTTAAGGTACGCAAATAAATATCATCCCGATTTCTGTGTGTTGTGCTTGCTTATTTTAGTTTTCAAGTAAAATTTATTTCAGTAGTAGTGTCTTAATTATATTAAAATGTTAACACTGACGTAGATTCAACCACCTACAACTGTTATTTACATTGTATTACGTGTGTCACTTTTGTTTACATTTCTACTTACGTAGGTATTTGTGAATTTTAGTGACTAACTATAAATAACGTGTAAAGTTTTGTTTAGTTCGCTCTGCCCTACGTTGAGTGTAATAGTCATAGTTCCTAAAGTGGTAGTAATCAGCAAATTTGTAACTAGGAGCGAAATTCGATGTAGTTCTTTCATAGTTGTATCGTAAATTTAAGCACAACCTTCTGTGAGAGTACAAAATAACCATTATCTCGTTTATTATCTCTGTGTTGTGTTCTTTATCAATTTACTTTTTAAGTAATGTGGGTAGCTTTTGCCTCTAAATAGCAGTTGATAACTCGAATGGGTTTTTATTATAAGTGCCCGAACCATTTCAGAACCTTCTTGTTGTTAACTTGAGGGACAGAAGGTAGGTAGTTAGGTACCTGTTTCCTGTTTATAAAAAAATCCGTTGATGTTCCCGCGTAACCTCGAAATCTACGTCACAGTTCGGCGCTTTTTAACGTCTTTTCATTGATAGCTTTATTGTGTACAGCTTTTTTAATTACATGATTTAATATGTACACATTAAATAGATAGAGTTGTTGATCGCTTTGCACCTTTTTTATTTAACTAGAATAAAGTTGTAGATCGAGCTGTTTTTTTTTTTTTTTTTTTTTATTGTTTTTTATTTCTTGTTAGAGCAATCCCGATGAGTTACAAAACTCATTTTAGGACAGGAGGAACTTACAATTCATAGGTAGGAGGTAGTAGTTACAATTTTACAAAGGTATTTTGATATCATAATATAAGTTTTACATTCAGTACAGCATAAAATAAAAATAAAGACAGGTTAAAAAGAACAAACAACAAGAGAAAACAAGTAAAGAGAGGGAAAAACTGATACGAGTATATAAGATAGAACAAAAAAAATGACAAGACGATTACATATTTTCATTTTTAAATGTAGTCAAAAAATATTATTTTAAAGCATTGCTTTGCAATTTTTTATTATGCTGGATGTTTTTGTACATATCTGGAAGCGAATTATATATTAGTGTATAGGCAATATAGTTCAGAGATTTTATTCCATATTTTGTAGTTAATCACGAAACCTTTGTTATCATTTGTTTTGCTATCCCGGCCAGATTAATTGTATTTTGATGATTTTTCTTTGTCTTTCTAAATCGTATTTTCGTCATATTACTGGTGTTATTTATTTTATTCTATTAGTTTAATTGGTACTACAAGCTTATAAACGCAGTTACATGAATGTAAATAAGACAAATGCTTGCTTTGTTTTAACAAGTTAATTTATTTAAAGTGCCTCCCGGTTTTGGAAGAACTTTTCCTTTATCAGGACAAAGGTTACTGTTAAAAGTTTTGAAAACTGTAGAAAGTTCGTAACTGTGTAAATAAATTGTGTGCTTCGAAACCGTGCATTTACTTTATTTTGTTTGCTATGTATAGAAAATAAATTTACTTGAATAGATAGACATTCAATATCACAGTTTTTATTATTAAAGAAATAAATAGTAGGAATTCTTTTTTTTTCTGTAATATCTTATCGAATTCTATTATAATGAATAAATTGATCCGACCGATGAATTGAATATTAATATGACTTAACTGCTTATTTGTGAATAATTAATAATTGCTAATTTCGGTTGTGTGCCTGTAACTGCGGTTCAATGAACTGTAGAACTTGGATTAGCTCTAAATTTAAGTGCCATTTTCAAAATATGGAACTGTTCAAGTAATCTAATATTCAATTTTTTTGAAAATTATTTTAATTTCTTGTTTTTTTATAATATTAATATATAAAAATGAATGTTGATGTGTGCATGCCCGGGGTAGTTTCTATATTGTTGAGGTCTGGCGTTGTGCAATTTGTACAAAAAAAAGCATTAGCGAGCACGCGAGTTTTTTGAAAAGTGAGCTTATTTCATTGGGTTTAGAAACAATTTATTTATTTAATTGGCATTGCAACGTATGTCGGGAACTCGTTAGTTTTAATTATAAAATCATGTGACTCTTCACAGGTCAGCCCTAATCAATTATTAATAGTTGTAAATGATGGAATCAAACAAAATATAAATCTATATTATTTATTAGAAATGTCATTCACAAAAACAAATTCTTAGATATATTATTTTCAAAATACATGGTATTTTTTCTTGGGTTCGATGCACCGCAGCATAAGTGTATGAATTATGGAAGTAGTATATGTATTTTTGGGTGGGTCCTAAATTAATGAATGATAAAGTCCTTGTTACATGTGCCCATCTGCCAACAGCGGGTTGTTGTGGGGGACTCTATCCCTTGACTATTACAATAATATAGGACCTATACGCCCTATATAATAGGGTATGTATATATATATATATATTGTAGCAAGCACTGTACGCTAGGGTGGACCATCAATGTTTATAGATTTTTTTTGGAATATCGTAATAATATAATGTCTGTAATATTTTATTTCTGATTCGATAAAGCTGTCGGTCGTATACCAATAATTGAATATGGGGCAATTAGAGTGATTTTTGCAAAAATATATGACTTCACGTCTTCACCGTTTGATGATTCAAGATGGCCAGTAGAACAAAAAGTCCAATTGCATACTATTAAAAGTCACACTCGTAACCTAATGCATTATGTATAATGAACGCAAAGAAAAAGAACTAGTACTATAAGTATACTAGAAGATTTTATTTACTTGCGAAGTATGATTCATGATTTTTTTTTAAATAAAATCTTAAGCCGTAGGAGGAAAACCCACAGTAGTGAGTCATCAAAATTATTTGTTTGGAAACACATCACTTTACCAACCTTTAGTCAAATTTAAAGTACAATAATGGGGAAGCTTTACATGGTAATAAGTAATAACCATTAATTATTTCTTATAATTTAATCGTAAATCAATAAGGGCATTGCTAATAAAATTAAAAGCTATTTCATTTTCATTAAAAGTAACTACATATACCTACATAAGTAATATAACATCGTTGCATATAGTATATGAACCATGGAGACTAAAATAAAAACGGTTTTAAAAAATTACGAAATGGAAAATAACAGTTCTATTTATGGACAAAGTAGGAGAAATATATTTCGTTCAATAAAAGAATATATTTATGGCAAACATTAATTATTTTATGGCTGAAAATTTAATGTTAAAGCGTTTTTCTCACATGCTTCATTTCTATGCACAATTTTTCTCAAATGGTTCATATTATATACACAGTTTTCGTCATAAGTTAAATACCATGATAATGTCAAAATATTTCATTTTAATTACACATCACAAAATGATGTTAATATTATGTACATACCAAGGCTATTGAATTGTGTAGTGGTATGCAGAGGATATTTTTTATTTTGTACTATTTTGATTGTCCTCACAAGGTTTATTTTCTATTGCCTTAAATATTTGATATTTTTTCACGGCTCATATTGTAAAAAAGATGGAGAAAAAAAAAGAAAAATAACTGTTTATTTAACTCATTTTCGTAAAAGTCGTCATATTGTTCATATTAAATATGCATCGACTATTAATAGATTGTCTGTAAGTGGCCTTTGCTAATTTAAGTGTTTTTTAAAGCATTCAGAAGGCGAAACAGCTGTCACGCGTAAAAGTAACTACACAGATTTTTTAAAGTTTTTTTTTTTTTTTTTTCAATAAATTGAATGAATTAATTATGAAATAGTTATTTGAACGTGAAGCTTTAGTGATCCTCGCATTTCCAATTAAAGACCCTAATGGCCCATCCTACCAACTGTGGTAATACCACAAGGTATATTATGTCCCGTAGATTGTAGGTTGTGCCTGTGTAGATGCAGGTATAGGTAGGGTCTGATCATATGGTGGTTGGTTGTTTGGTTGGAACCTTCGCGGCAGACGAGCAGATGGCGCCCTTTTATTGATTTATTCGCCAAAGGTTCAATGGCATAGCAATAATGAATATTTCGCTAGACACTGACGAAATGGCAACACTTTATTGTTAAAATTTATTGATTTCTTACTTTTTTAATTATTTGATACCAATGCATTTAATGCCCATTAAATGCATTCGTATTAAATAGTGAACATTAGGTATTAAATTTATCAATATGTAGTAGCAATAATCGTTGAAACTCGTTTTTTTTTCAAACATTAAAAACAATAATTTCTCTTGGTCTATGTGTAACTTGGGTTCAATAAACTCTAGAACTGTAATTTGCTTTGAAATAAACGCGCGACTACAAAGCGCAGTGGAAGACTCTGGGCGATTTTTATTAGAAATATAAATTTCTGATTTCTTTTGAAAGGCAATGAATTTAAAAAATGTATGTAATAGCAGAATGCCGCTTTATAATAATAATAATAAACGTATAATAATAAACCGTGATTTTTCATGGATTAGTAATTCATAAAATCTTTACGTTTCTACATTATGTAAACTTTCAAATTGTTGTGTTCACTCCACTCCCCCTTGATCAAAAATTTATTTTTTATTGATTACTTTACTTTTTATGTTCTACAAAAATGGATTACTTTTATGGAAGTCCCTTGCGCCAGCTGTGAAGCTAGTGATTTTTTTTTTAAATATTTATTTACAATAGTTTACAATTCAATTTTTATCCTCGCTAGAACAAGCTTTTGTTGAGGTTAATGATTTTATAAAGTAGAATAAAAATAACCCAAAATAATATAGGTATTGAAAGAATGCTATTGTTTTATTACAATAATATTGTTAAATTCTTAAAGAAAACCCATATCTATTAAGTTGAAGGAAGCTAATTCATTATAATGTAAACAAGTAAGGTTATTTACTTTAATGAATTTTATTATTAAATGTAAAAATATTGCATCAATAAATAAATAAATAAATAAAGGTGACTAGGTGTTGATTTTTGATTTGAAATAATATAATATGGTGTTAATTTAAAAGGACACAGATGAAAATGTATCCTCTTTGTATTATTTAAGTTTTTATTTTTATTTTTTAGTAATTAACTTATTAACCAAAGTTTTAACTTAACATAGGGAAAATGATTTCTCTCGGGTCTCTGGGGATGTCATTTTGGGGGTCTTTTTTAAGAAAGGAAGGTGTGTGAACTTGGGTCTTGAAGAGACTCATTTTGTAATACTATTAATATTGATTTTGTGAAAAATCACCTCAAGAGCGCTGTACAACAAGTACATGTGTAATAAAATTAATATAAATGGCTAACGATGAGGAAAAACAGAGGCCAGCAAATCATTGCTCAATCGAGTTATTGAACACAACAACGAATCGTAGAAACGACCCCTTCTCGTGCACAATTTACAATGAAGCAAAAAATATTTTTGTTTAATATGTCCAAACTAAAACCAAGCTAAAACTCTCAAACGGTAAATTCTGGCATTATTAGATTTCCAAACCTTATTTTGTGTGGTAAAGCTGAAGGTATTTAGAGTAAACATTTAGCTCTCAAAATAATTGGTTTATGAGTAAACATAAGTTTGATCATTTATATTCGTATTTTAAATCATGTCTTATCATTAATTTCCTCGCATTTCTCTCACCTTCAAAGTTCTTAAACTATTTTTAGAACTATAATAAGTAAGTTACGAAAAACTTCCGAAAACCGTTGATTCGAGTAAATGCGCAATTTCCCCAGAAATAGGTCCAATCGACGTCACCTCTCGAGATACTTAAAACCGATCGTTTGGAATTTTCTCAGCGGCGGCGTCCGAAAAACCATTTCCAACGGAATATTCCGGCTACTAACATTTGGAGTGGCTTACTGATTCATGATGACCAGCGTGAGCGCTCGAATCGACATTGGCTAGAAGCTCTCTTCACAAGTGTCGCTTGGAATGTACCTTGTTCTTACGGCAAATCCACAGGTGTGCTAAAAATACGTGAAGCATAACGGCTTTTGTAAAAAGAACATTCCATTATCAATGAATTTATTAATGAAGCATTTTAATGCTGAATACCCTTCTATTAGTTGGTACTTATATTGCTAGTCAATTAATTCGTTTTATAGAAAGCTTGTTTGTTTTTGGGCACACCTTTAACTACTTGCGATATAATTTTATTTTAATAGGGGTTTTTAATTTAGCTAATTGCTTTATCTTAAATATTGTCACAGTAACTATTTTACTATTAGGTTTTATTATATTTTTAATTGCGAAACTATCGCACCCCTGTCATAACAAATAACGATGTTCTTTTCAAAATTAACCCTAATGATATAATTAAGAAAACGTTTTATCTAGTGTGAGTCGGCATTAAATGATTTTAATAGGCGTATCGCTAATAGTTCATTTGTACCATTCACTCTTCTTCATAAACGTGGCATAACAACAGAAATATGTGTTTTAAAATAAATA
Organism: Limnephilus auricula; assembly: GCA_951813805.1. Classification (NCBI taxonomy): domain Eukaryota; kingdom Metazoa; phylum Arthropoda; class Insecta; order Trichoptera; family Limnephilidae; genus Limnephilus; species Limnephilus auricula. The sequence continues at coordinate 8,921,311 of OX638408.1, forward strand.
TGAGCTTTCAGTGGCAGGACTATAATACCTAAACCCACGATGAAAAAGAAAGGGGCCTTTTTGACCCTGAGCTCTGTATGCCAATATAAAAAAATAACATAATTAACAACGTCAAACTGTTATGAATACGAAGAATCGTACGTGGTCGTAGTCTAGGAGTATGGTTCTCGATCAGCAATCCAAGGGTAACGAGTTCAAATCCGGCGTGCGCAAATTATTTTCTGTTATTTCACAATTAATTGGTTAAAAATAATATTAAGTATAATTGCGGCTCATTCCAGAGTGGAAGATACTCTCATTATCGCCCTTGTGTAAGACCACTACTCAGAATTGAAACATTGCTTGAAATGGCTTTAGCCGTGTGCCCAGATCTGAATAATCAGATACTTCCCCACCTTTCTTCCTCTCCCGACTATTTCAGCTCATTCCCATTAAAAAAACTTGATTAAAGTGTATTTTACTAAACGTTTAGATTAAATAAAACTAATTAGATAATTTCGCCTGTCTGACTCAACAACAATGATTTTGAAGATATAAACTCAAATAATAATTTTATTAGTAATTTATTACATAACGCAAATTTGGCTCTGGTGTTATTTCATCTCAACGTCACGCATCGCTCGGAGACGTAGATTTACGTAACGTAGTCGTGACGTTATCGGAGGCTTGTTATGTGAAAAACAGTATTTATGCGAAGAATGATAATGTTTAAGTATTATGCCTACTTAAGTAAGACTTTATCACGTTTTCGTAATTCGTAACTAAATTCCAGATTCAGAACGTTTCTTAATTCACTACTTTCTTAATTCAGTTTGTGATAAATATAATTCACAGTTTAAACCCGTTCTTAGTTACAACGCGTTTTCTCTAGTTTAAACAGTAAAAACTAGTTTTAACCAGAGAAAACGTGTTATAACTAAAAAAACTCAGTTAGTAAAAACTAGTTTGAACTAGGGAAAACGCGTTATAACTAAAAACCAGTTTTAACTCTAAGATATATTTAACACAAACTTTCGCTTAATTTTCGAAAATAGCGCTTTGTTTAGTTATCTCTTATCTTATTTCAATTTGTGTAACTACTTTAAAGTAGCTATTAATAGCTATAACTAACTAACTTTATCATGATTGAGTTTTAGTGTATGCCGTGTTGCGCTCCATCCTCCCTAAATCTGGAATCCAACCTGATGATGGACACTGCAAGTCTGTCTGTATCATGATACGTGAGCTTGGGGTGTGTGAATAACCCCAAACTTTATGTATATTAGACCCTAATTGACTGATGAATTTACGTTTCGCGGACATGAAATACACCAAAAAATGGCAATCGGCAATGATCTAAATGTACATCAAAGACACCACCAACACCTTACAGCCACCAACTAGCCTTTAATATGCAACTGAATTATTCAGAAGCACCACGCACAATTTAATAATATTTGGTGAGACACGATCGGTTATCAAGTTGATTCGACCAGAGATGATTCACAATGATTTGGGAAGTTGTGTTTTTTCGTTTCAAAAACACATTTGAACAATTCAAATTTTGTATCCAAAAGGACACTCAACGCTTTCTGTGGGAGCCTTTTTACAGTCAACGGGCACAGTATATTTTAATATCCCTGAAAATACATAGAGACCGCTAAACAATAACTTTTTACCACAAGTGTATTTTTTAATCTTTATCAGCACTGCGTCTGTTTTCTTGTTGTTATTGTAGGATTGTATAATAATATAATGTTTATAAATGCAGTAGAAAGGTCTCAAACATGCTCAATGCCACCAACACGCTTTTAACGTTCCACTGCGCTGCTATTGACTGGTGATTTATTTAGATTAGTGAATAAGAGCGAACAACTAGTTCCGTGGAGTATTTTTCTCTCGCCCCTTCTGAGAAAGTCCATCCGACCAAACAAAGCCTTATCTCACCGAATAAACAACCAATGAGGCATTCGCACCAGCATGATACATACATCGTTTAATTTAATATGATGAATTTTTTTATATGCACGGAGAAAAATGTTATTCTGAAATACGATCATTTTATTCGTAAAACGGTTAAAAACGGGACTGAAGTTCTTACGAACAAATTAACAGATTTCAATGTTTATTGTCGGGAAAATGTAAGAATAAATTATTATTATTCATTATTAGAACAAATTTCGTACGTACACATTGTTGGTAAAACGTATTTTTTCGTTGTATTGTCATGTAGTATTTATTATCAGGGCAACTAGATAAAACATTTCTAAACGAATGTTTTATAAGTTTATAAGATCATAATGTTTTATAAGATCTGGCCTAATAAATTATCGTGAGGGTCAAAATCGATTTTTATTCGTGCGTTTACATAGTTTTTCTAAAAAAAAAAACCTACCAACTTTACTTTATGTTTTCTTTAATCATCTATGTTTTTCTGTACATAATATAAATTTTATGCGGAAACTTCGCTGGTTTATACAACCATGTAACAATGAATTATTTGAATAAAATGTTTGTTTCCCTAATAAACTAAAATTAAATAATATGATTCAATTTTGATGCGTTTTAAAGATGAAAATTGCGAGCCTATTTATCTGCTGCGGTGATGTTTAAAGCAAAACAATTTCTGAGTATTTTCTATTTAAGTGGCGGAATTGTACCGCCGCCCCGGGATTTTTTTATTGGATAATCAACATCTCTGCCATGACACTGTCGCAAAACTGGAACTCTTCATCGAGATGGAAATTTTAATTTATTCACTCTTCTTTGTTGTTTACACGTTGTTTTTACGCCTCTTATCGTTGCATTAAAATTTTCTCATTTAATTTAAAATGTACGTTTTAGAAATGTTGTCTGCTTTTCAGATTTGATTTTTTCCTATTTTTTTAACTACAAAGCAAACCGAGACCTACAACATTAGACAGCGTTTCATTTCGAACTTAACTCTCAGCATCCACGTCGCTCGTTTATCACGCGTTCCTCTTGCTTGCTCCTCTCCGTGGGGGGTCTTCTTTCCTTTCATCCCCATCTCCTCCCCCTCCCCACTTCCCTCCAACCCACCCGGCACAGCTGCCATCGAGTATTTATTTATACAGTTACCCTTTTCACTTTTACAATCTGACGTTCTTTCGTGGGGTTAAACAAAGCCCCTGCTTTCACTGTGGCCATCTTGTATATGTACGTCAAAATATCAATAATAGTCGTTGATTTTTTCAGTGTAGTCATCTCTTTCCTCTCTCCAGTAATATTTCCTCTCTCTAATAGTTTTACCTGTATATGTAGATAGAATACGTTCTACATTTTTGCTTCAATCAACTATGGAGGTATGTCCTTTTTCCTCGAAAGTATTTCGCACAGTCGTTGTGTTTACAAAATACAAGAGTTGTCTACAAATCAGCCACAATACTTCTTCGTCCTTGCACTGTCCCAACTCATTACCTAGGTAAGCTGTTGGGGTCCGCTCTTCTCGTTCTCAGGTTATAGCTTCTTCGGTTCTGGGTATCGCTTTCATCAAGGCCGTTTCTCTGTAGTATTTTGGAGCATTGAGTCATCCACAAGTTCTTTGATCTTCCTTTGGATGACTGTCGATGAAGCTCCGTAGACATTGCCTGCTTCACTGTGTGGTCTGGTGGTCTCCGTCATATATGCCCATACCATCTCAACTGTGGTTCCTCCGGCTACTGTTTATGTCTGAGACAAAAGCTACAAAACTGTATAACTAAAATTAAACTCTGTTTTATGCCGCTTTATTTAATTAATACTTGTATATTATGCATTTAAATTATATAATTTTCACACCCTTAAATTTTTGCTTCCTTTTATGAATGGTGTATGTATGTTGTTATTAAGTATGTTCCTGCCATCGAGGGCTCATTTGTAAACTCACTTGCAGATACTTCATTCCTTTCCCAAAATTCGTGTTTCGTTTCGCGTTTTGTTACATGCCTTATGCCATAGGCAGCCTTATATGAAGCGTTTATGAGAAACATGAAAAATTTACTAATTATTAGCTGTGCATGCCTTTATTATTCCCTTCGCAGTTTTATTTGTACCTGCCTTCAATTTTTATATCACTTAAACCCAATTGTTTTGCAGAAATCCAAATGTAACATTGCCATCAAATGGCCATTCAGCGCCATTTTTTTATTGACATTAAACGCCGATTCTCTGTGCATTTCAGCTTTCAGTAAGCATACAAGCTAAACAACTTGATAGTTGTCCTCTTCTGCTGATCACAATTAGTTCAAAAGCTGAGTCGGACTTGAAAAAACCCTTTAAACTGTAAAAAAAAAAGAAAATGGCTATTTTATGACTTTGTCACAGGTGAATTTCTGCGAAACACATGGGCATTAGTTTCCGTATACTTCAATAATACATGATATATTAATACTTTTAAAATATATATATATATATTTGTATACTTTTTTATGCGCTAATGCGACTTTTACATTTTGTACATAATGAATACATTTTTTACACAAAAGCCAGTAATAAGTACATTATAACGGTATTTTAAACTTAATTGTTGCACGTCATAGAATATAAAAAAACGAAAGAAAAGCGAATGGGCGTGTTTCGTGATCCAAAAGTTTAACTACCTTAAATACCGAAATTAGTTTCATCGTTCAAATCTATAATATGGAAAGAATCTCTGGTGCGTATTACCTATTCATTGGTAGATGTGTTGATGATTAGATACTAGATGTTGTTGTGTTTACGGTCTGTGTGGAAGTAATTTAATGACTTCCGCCCTTAAACCAATCCCATTTTATTGTAACGCTAACACTATTTTTCTTTGAAGGGATGTGCTCTTTGGAATGAAACATCCAAATATATCTATATTTTACATGGAATATTACTACGGTTCTTATTACGTTTAATTAATTGGTGTATTATTATTATTATTATTATAACGCCTGTGTTTATTATTAATACCCTAGTTTACTTCTTTCTTTCTTTATAACAACTCTCCACACGGCATTCCCAATCATGACCTAGACCCGATGAAAATGATATTACGCAAGAGTATCCCGAGTATTATTATAATAAAGATAAGCAATTTAATTGCAGTTTTACGTTTGATAAGATATTACGCAAGAGTATCCCGAGTATTATTATAATAAAGATAAGCAATTTAATTGCAGTTTTGACTGTATTTATGAGATTGTGGTTTTAAATTTGTTATTTGTACAGTAAATTGTAAAGCGCCCTTGAGGTGATTTCGCACAAAAACGGCGCTATACAAATTATCCAATTATTATTATTTATTTATTTTTGTGTTCTATTGAGCCTTCTCGGTAATTCTTTTTTTAAATGGTATCCATAAAAAACTTTCAAAAAAGATGAATTAAAAGAGTAGATAGGTTACTGATACAACGTACGTATATATATACCGAGCTAGGTCCGGTGGACATACTTGTGATTTATTGCGTTTAGACTAACTAACTAACTAACTAACCATCACGCCGTTTCCCCGCAGGGGTAGGCAGAGAGGACGGACCGCCAAACAACTCGGTCTTGGCACACGCTCCTTGCCTCATTCACATTCATACATCTTCTCATACATACTCTTCTATTATTCTGACTCTTGACATGGCCCGACTCAAGTATCTGATTTACTTGATCGTGCCACGTCTTCCTTGGGCGTCCTCGGCTTCTTATACCGTTCACATTCGCGTCATAAATTCTCTGCGTTTAGTATCGCACATAAGTTAGTTAGTCAATTATGGGGCCAACAGACCTAGCTATAAAAGCTCAAGCGTTATTTGTCTTGGCCTCCTTCAGCATATCACTCGTCATACATTATGCAACCGATTTGCCGAAATACGCCAAACCAAATAACGCTTGAGCTTTTATAGCTAGGTCTGTTGGCCCCATTAAGGTGTCACGAGCTGCCATAAGCACGTCACTCTGGGCTCTTTTTTTGTGAAACAATGCCTTCCTGTGCTTTTGAAAGATGCAGAAATCATTTTCAAGTGAAAAACACATTCAATTAAGTTTATTGTCATTCTTAAATACACATAAATCACTTACAATTTAAATAAATATAATTTTGCAAGGCTTTTGGCTACCCCAAATCGGTAAATGTTGAAATAAAATCAAGAGATTAAATAAAAATTAAATAAAAAGAATTGACAATTATTATAAGCAATAATTATCAGCCTGAAGCATCATATCCACCTTTTCAGAAATAACACTCGTATCACGTAATAAACTCATCTCAAATTTTGAAAAGTATCACGTTCAATTTCTGTACGTGCAGTTTGAAGCTCCCTTATAAGCAAGCAAGATTAATGTTTATAAGAAGGCTTAGTAACTAGAAACAGGGTCTGTTGATATCACATCCATTCATCCTAGACTCCACAGTACAGCTACAATAGTATACCGCAGATAGCTCTCTTTCGTAACCCTTCCCTCTTTCTCATAAACGACGAATGCAACAGAAAGAGAGGTCACAACTATGCTCTTGGCGGCCGAAATATACTTGTTACACATTTTGACAACTTTGCCTGCGTCTGCTGTTGTGAAGTATTATTTATCTCGTGTATTGTTCTCGAATCCTTTGGCTCTGCGAAGGGGCTGCTGCGAGCACTTTGTCATTTCGCTTTGCATCATCGATCTTAAGATGGGTGTATTTAGGAACGTGCCAACATTAATTTCTTTTTTTAGTTGTAGCTTCAGAAAACAAAAATCTTTTCAAAATCTGCTGATTGTCTTAGATCTGATAAACGATTCAGTTTATCTGGTCTCCATAAGTTAAATTAGTTATGATAATACTTGGCTAGTTTTATAGCTCTTCAAGTTTATATAACAAATGAAGCTAATTCACGTTGAAAATAGACGATCAAACTGAAACTGGTATAAGGGATTTTACAAATGTCGCAGGCTGTTAAGCTTTCAAATTTGTGATATAAATTGCCAAAAAATTATTTGAAAAATTTTAATACAATGAAATTTTTGTATTGTATAATTTAGGTAGGTAGTATTGACCATATTTATAGGATGTTGTTTTTAACTTTGTCAGTTATGTAAAAAAAAATTCTGTAGACACGAGCTTGGCGCTGAATTCTGTAGAGCTTTTTATTAGTCTTATTGTACTTGTTCTATTTTTTTTAGTGTATTATATTCAAAACTTTAAAGATCGATACTCGTAAAATAGCTAAATCTGTACTTAGTATTTGTACTGCGCATTTTTTCTTTGACCATTGATAAAACAAACACGTTTCATTGTCACATAAAAAAATCTCATCTGCTTTTTTTCCATTCATGTTTTTTATTTTCACTTTAATCCCCCGTTCAATCAATTTTTTTTCATAGAGACGCATCTGTCCAAACGGGTCGAGCCACTCCAAACCCGATTTCGTTCACGTTTTAATCACTCTTCTGAACCGTACTACCTTCGCAGATATAGGGGCATACATGGACTGTGGTACTCCCTCGGGGGCAAGTCGGTAATGAATTAGTGGGGTTTATTCGTTGGTTGGCGGGGTGGCTTTTTGCACCCCGCGCCAACAATAAACCCCGGCTAAATGTACAGTGTGAATATTAAATCTCTCTCCACGTAGTTCGGCAAAGTCGGATCCTGATACAATATGGCTACCTGATAAATTGGCAAAGGAATTTGTGATTTATTTATTTTTTATTAATTACTATTTTCACCCACTTTTTTATATTGCAGAATATAGTGAAAGTGGAAAACGGTGAAATACTGAAGTATACTTTCTGTAAATAATTTATAATACTCTTATATCATCACTTTGGTTTCACAAGGTTCTAACTGAACTTTGTCTTATTCTGAGTTATGGGGTCCCAAACATTATTAAATACAATGTCAATTTCTTGTAATGTCTAAAACAATTACTGAATTTGTGGGTTTATCTAATGCATTTAGTTCAACTTTTCACCATCATCGGAGAGAACAGATTCTATCATCAATATATTTTTTTTTTCTTGTGATCACTTGAAATTCATGTCAAATAAAGCTTTTGGGCACTAATAAGATAAAATAATGTTAAATACAATTCGTAATAATAAAAGTATAGACACAAAACACCTTTTTTTTTAATCCAAACAAAATTTGTTTCTGTCAGTTAGAAACAAAATGACTGGTGAACAAGGTTCAAAGGAAGGTTAGAACCCTGCCAAAATAAATTAGAAATAAAAGTGTTTGATGGTAGAACTTTTGCACGTTACTAACTTTGTTTATAATCAACAGATGGCCTTCAAAACTATTTTGGCTGCAGAAATTAGATAAAGTAACGGTTTTCCATTTAAAAATGTTCCGTACAAAATGTCAGTTAGAACCTTGTCATGCAAAAGTAACGATATGTCACAACTCTTTCTAACCTCTCTACCAAACGCTAAATCCGTCGAGAATATTTCTAGAAATACCAACCAGTTACAATTAGGTTTCTATCTACTAAAAGGTGATTTAATTAGAAGTGTTGAAAATTGGTTGTGAATTTTGACCATGAATCCTAAAATTAAATTGAATAATTCAGTACAATGAAAAATAGGCACGTCAAACTAAATTTGTAGTACCTTATTTTATTAAATTGAATAAAAATATCGCTATTCACACAATTCTCAGTAATAAATTAACAATTTTAAATAGAATTGATAATTTGCAGTAGCACTGTTGCGCGCGTGCCCTCTCCCCAATCAGCGCTGAGCTCTGCGTTATTTGTGCGCACGAAATTCGGTCACAATGAAAACCGGTTTCTGCGCACGCGTCCCCCTATCGTTTCGAACACGAACCCGCGCATAATCACAATATTATGTGACAGATGCGCCGCTCCGGCCGCCATCTTGAATGCAATATAATATAACAAGGGAGCAATCATTATAATGCGATGAGATTATGAGGGGTAGGTTTGCTTTGTACATTTTTATTGAGTGTCATGCTTTGTGCATGCGGATTATTCGTACGGAACGCGACAGCTGCAAAGTCTGTTGCACCTTTTTTTGCTTTTGCTCCCGGTCTGAATACGGCACCACCTGCCCTCAGGAAATACGGGAAAGTGATCTTCGGTTTTGTGAATCCGAAGGTTTATCTGAGTTTAGCACGAGTCAAGTAATTGAGCAATTAAATCAACCTTGATTCTTCAAGTTCAGTATAGTATGTATTTCGGTTGGTTTTGCTTCAAAAATCAAAACTGAAAATATTTCAAACTTTTGTTATCGTGATAGGGAGAAGATTTTTAGAATTGTGAATTTGTTAATTTGTACACAAAATGATGTGAGCTTACTCTAAATTAGTAAATAAATAAATACTTCAAATAAAACAAGATAAAAATATCTGAATAGGTATGTACTACAATCAAACAAAAACAATTCTCCTAAAAATAATTTTTTACTACACTAAAAAAATCTCTTTGTTTCTGAACTCTCGGACGTGAACTCCAGCTTCTTAGAATTTGCACTACTTTTTCTCACTGTAATTTATAATACAAAACAGCTCCCTACTTCATTTCCATCGTGAACTATGAACCTATGAGAGTTCCATTTTGTAAAATATTAGATCAGATACCATCCATTTTGTAAAATATTAGATGAGACACCATCCATTTTGTAAAATATTAGATCAGTCAGCATCCATTTTGTAAAATATTAGATGAGACAGCATTTGGGGGGATTCATACGTCCGTCACTCCTAGACACACAGATTCCTGCCCACCCCTCATACATTTTCCTTTCTCAGAACTTCTTCTCCTTCTATAAAAATATCCTCTACACAGCATCCCCTAAAATGACATTGGCTCTAAAGGAAACTATTTTCCACAAGGGCCTCCTGTGCGGTGCTAATGTAAAAGAAAAATTAATAAAAAAAAATTATAAGGATTGGCCTACATATACACCTACATGTGAAGGATACATTATACAAAACACACCTTCAAAATTACTGTGCGAAATTATTGATGTTATGTGTGTGAATTTATAAATTCTCGTACATTTTCTAGGAATTCTTGCAGAGTTCCCAAGAATATTTAATTCATCCAACTTCATACATGAAATATCTCAATTAGGTATATTTTCAGCGCTTGGAGCCTTCTTTCTGCCAACTTAACACCCGTCTGCCTCGTGAAATTTTAATTAGCTGAACCAAAAGTTTAATCCAGAACTTTCAAGAATATTTTTGTACTTTTAATCCTGGAGAATTTCTAGGTCTAAGTACCTTTGTAGATCTAGACAGCATAAGGACTCAAGAGTAAGTTTAACAACAACGTCGTTAATATTCTTATGTGAATAAGTCATATTGTCTTTGTCTTTATCATTTGGTACCAAGTATTTATCATATATTTATTATTCAACATGACAATATAACAAAATTAGTACCTATCAGATTAAATAAAATGAAAAATTTGTCATAGATAAGTATTACGGTGGGTCATGCATTTTTATGAAGATATTCCAATAGGATTTTGAATACCTCTTTACAATGAAATTTGTAAGCCACCAACATTAAATTATGTACGTTGATCGTACGACGGCCTCCGTGTTTGAGGGTCAAGGCTCTCGACTAGCAATCCGAATGTCGCGCGTACGCAAATAATTTTATTTTATTAGTTTATGTTATTTCACAATTAATCAAAAATAATATATAGTATATCTGCGGCACGTTCCAGAGTGGAAGATACTCGTAGTATCGCCCTGGTGTAACCTCGCCAATCAAAATTAAAACATTGCCGTGTTTGATAACCGGGTATGAATATCCCCTATCTCCTTCCTCTTTCCTCAACGTTCTGCCTTACAACATACTGCAGGGGATGCCATAGTCTTATAGTCTCTAAAATGGAGCAGTTAGGAATCTTGTGCGGTATTCACATTAAAAAATAAATAAAGTTAAACATTTTACATCTGAGTACAAAAATAAAAATGTGATAAACTTTTAATGAATATTTTTTTAATCAGCATTATTCTAATTTTAATATAATATTTCAAGTAACATGACAACAGTTCTGACAACATTGCTCTGATATAGATTTTTCCTTTTTCCTCAATTTTGAAGTAATTTAAGGCGATGGCTGAAGATGGATGACTTCCATAAATAAAATCTCCAAACATCAGTTGACATTGTTATTTATCGTTTCTTGATCACAAAAACATCGCGACAGTTTGAGCCGAGTTTGTATAAAAACATAAATAATTTAATCACCGCATCACGCCATCAATCTAACATCTGAACATGCAAACATCAAAATTTGTTGTGCGCACGCCCGCAAACCAAACTTTATACTTCTGATGTCTAGTATAATCCGCAAATCGTTGTTCGTATCAAGAGACTGGCAACATTCATTTCAACTGTCAACGCTTGCAAACTTTCAGGCCTACCGAATAGTTGAAATTAATACGTCATTTTATATTAATATCCTTGATTCGTACTAAGGGGGGAGAGTTTG